>CM073316.1:11374589-12829130 GCA_037043255.1 Diadegma fenestrale | reverse complement strand
CAGCATCGTAGCGGTCACCCATCCAAGTAATGGACTCAAGAATGACAATTTGACCTGGGACTTTGCCAATATTCGTGGCTCGTCGTTTTCGATAGAAGAGCGTCTGGACGAGTTGTGCAGAGACGCGGCAACACGGACACCTGACGCTTAATTTGGAGGCCGAATGACGTTCGCCTCTACATTTTGCAACCGCGACCGGAAACGGTTCGTTTTTTTTACATCTCGACGAAATTCGTGCTCACTCTCTAGCGTGACTCTCGCGAAAAACCTGCCACGTATTTTCATATTATTTTTTTCCTTGTGCGTCAATAAACAATAAAAAAAAAAATTTTTATCGAGAAAAGCTCAGCAAAAAATTTTGTGATGGATTTTCAGCTCAAATTTGATTTTTATTCCATTAAAAAATTTGATGCACAAATCTGCAATTTTTTATGATAAATTTTCCGTCTCTTTGCCATTTTTCTGAGTAATTGAGAGTTTGCGAGTGATATTTTTTTGTTTATAGTTAATAATAGCCCACAATTGCATCAGCAAACTAATCGAGCGGTTATCAAAACGGATATAATACGTTTGGAGATGGAATAATATTCTCGAAGAGCTTTATCGTCAATACAATGAATTGCTAACCTAGAGATAAACGAGCAAAGAGATTCAGCGAACGCAGCTGCATTAAGCATCAAGCACACGTAATGCAAACGATAAATTGTTTGAGATGATTCGAGAAATGATGGACAGCTCGTATCGTGATCCAGTTTTGATTTTTTTTCTTTTTTTCGCTCAGTATATCAATCTCGAATGCTGGAAATGTCGCGCTTGCCGATAATTTTTCTCCCTGACTGTTATAAATCGTGAAATATTTTAAGGTGACGATGTCGTTGAATTTTGGACGAACGCAAAGTTCGATGCTCGATAAATCTTCGGCAATTAACAACGTCGACGTTTTTTTTTCTACGTCCGATCCGGGTTTTCGTTTTTATTACGCGGAGGAGAATAATAAAAATGGAAAAAGATTTGTAAATATAAATTTAGTATGAAAAATGATTCGCGTTTAATTAACGAATGATTTCGATATTGTTTTATTAAGACTTTTATTAAACAAAGTGGCTATAAAAGTTGGAGGTTTTCTTGTTTTCTTTCGTTTCGAAAACGAGTCTTTGAACAAGGATCGCTGAAACGAGGCGCAGTGGCTCGAGGAGCAGGCGTCCAGGCCACTTCCTTTGAAATGCGAAATCTGAGACGCGTTTTCACATACTCGTTTTCGTTGCTCGCACAACCTCGTCGTTCTGGCCCGTACGCCACGGAGTTTCTCTCTCGGTGCATAATAACCAAAGCAACCAGACAGGAAACTCTTCGTTCCTTCCTGTTGGCTCTCCCTTTTTTCGAGTATTCGAAGAATTTCATACCGAATATCAAGTTCCATTTATCCGTGGGATCTTTTCTTAAGCGTATATTGTTGGAAATAAAAAGGCCCTTTAAAGAATATCGTGCGAGCTGCAATTTCAATCGATCGAACGATTATCGCTCGTTTTTCTTTTTTTTTTCTCGTACGGTTTGGAAAAATTCTACGAATCCGAAAATCCATCGAAACCCCGAGGCACATGTTGAATAGATTGATTTTTTAATTATTGTTGTAATTTCATTCTGGTAAATAATTTATTCTCCACGTACACTGAAAATTCAATTTTGTCAAAAAACGTCGAAATTTTGTTGAATACGGCGAACTAAACATTTTGGGATCATTTCAAAATTTTCGTTATTTCGACAATATTTTTCATTGTAACGGAACTGTCAGCAAAATTTACGACCGGAATCACAAAAATTTACTTTCCGAAAAGATTTTCCAGAATGTTTTTTGCTGGAATGACAAAATTTTCGTGATTTTTCGAAAAAAACGTTTAGTTTAACGTATCCAACAAAATATCGATCTTTTTCAACAAAATTCTCTTTTCAGTGCATTAATTATATTTTTTCTCCTAAAAAGATCCAATTTTAATTTTATAAATTTGTATTTAATCGTTTATCGGTTTATTTAATCGGTAATTAATCGTTTTCGCTGATTGGGAATCTCGAAAAGTTGGTTCGCGTCGAAAATTATGAATACTGAAAATTCAATTTTGTCAAAAAACGTCGATATTTTGTTGAATACAGCGAACTAAATATTTTGGGATAATTTCAAAATTTTCGTTATTTCGACAATATTTTTCATTGTAACGGAACTGTCAGCAAAATTGACGATTGAAATGACAGAAATTGACTTTTCGAAAAGATTTTCCAGAATGTTTTTAGCTCGAATGACAAAATTTTCGTGATTTTTCGAAAAAACGTTTAGTTTAACGTATCCAACAAAATATCCATCTTTTTCAAAAAATTCTCTTTTCAGTGTACGATAATCGATTTTATCAATGATGTCACTGCGAAGGAACATCACAATCGTAATTCACGATCCGATGTATTACTAAGAAACGTGATGACACCTCGAACATTCGTAAATATATAAGAAATTTCGTTTGTTCAGCTGGCGTAAACGGTGATGAATTAATGAGCGAGTCAGCGGCGAAGAATTCGCCGAAAAATTTGATTTTTATCTTTCCGTACGATGAATACCGGATAAACATGAAAAAACATTATTTCGGTAGGAGAAATATTGGTTTTAAGGACAAATATCGTACGAGATGGCTTGAGAATGATTAATTATCGATTTTAATGATAATCAATATTCCTAATCAAAATATTCTCAGCTTTATACTATTAATATGATAATTTCGCGAGATAATTTTCATTTAATCGCGTTTTTTATTGCCAGTTGGCGGTTATAAATTTCTCGCGCTCGGACAAATCTTCACGTAAATTCCTATTCGATCACGTGGTTTGCTTCTCGTCGGACCACGTGCCATTTTATCCCGACGAGGAGATAAGAGGACTTTTCTCCTTTCCCCGCCTTCGTACCGAGTGTATACGATCCCGATACAATATCAGTGTTTAATTAATACGCTCGCGCGAGCTAGTAGCCCATGTTTATACATCCGATCGCAGAGACTGGGCTTCGTAATCATTCCAGGATGTATAAAGTTCACTATTTGGAGAATTAAAAAGACTCAACGTTTCCTCGACATCTCGTTACTTTCTGCTGGAGCGTTCGGATGGAAAATTAATCAGCGCTAGCTCTGCTTTTATGCGTCACAAATTATATGCACTGAAAATTCAATTTTGTCAAAAAACGTCGATATTTTGTTGAATACGGCGAACTAAATATTTTGGGATGATTTCAAAATTTTCGTTATTTCGACAATATTTTTCATTGTAACGGAACTGTCAGCAAAATTTACGATTGGAATGACAAAAATTTACTTTCCGAAAACGATTTTCCAGAATGTTTTTTGCTGGAATGACAAAATTTTCGTGATTTTTCGAAAAAACGTTTAGTTTAACGTATCCAACAAAATATCCATCTTTTTAAACAAAATTTTCTTTTCAGCGTGAAGATTAATTGAATTTTTTTTCAAATTTTGAGCATTCTAAGCGATTGGGACGTGGCGCATGGTTTTTAAATTGAATTTATTGTGAGTTGGCGCTCTGCGTGTGGTCAGAAACGATCGGGCTTTGGGTTGGGGTTTCACGTTGCGATTTCGGCGAATTGATGAGGCTGCAACCATCACGTACGGGTACGATTATTATTACTTTCGTACAGAGAGTCAGATACACGTCCGTTACGTCCGTTAGTTGTACGCGTGCGTGTTTAGTCGTATGGGCAAGGATGTGAGGGGGGGGGCAAAGGCGAGGAGAGAGTTTAAATTGTCTTTTTATGCGTGTGACACGCGCCTGGTCATCAATGCCAAAAGCAGCAGGTCGATAAACATAATACTGCACGTCCTGCAACCATCGCAGACGTCTATTTCGTTGCTTCGCGGTTCGAGACCCAAACATCGTGCGGCAAGGAGCACGCGGTGCTTACCAAATTAATTCTATACGCGAAGGAGCGAACCAACCGGTCGCACGATCAGCGGTATGATCAAGGATCAACGCGCAGACTTTGCGAACAACAGTACAGAATTAGAATCAAAGGTGTTTTGGACAAGAAACGAGCAGGGGGGCTGAGGGCTCAACAGAATTTGCGGGACATTTATCCCCATACCGAGAATCCGGTATATTGATAACCGGAAAACGAAAATGTCACACTGAAAATTCAATTTTGTCAAAAAAACGTCGATATTTTGTTGAATACGGCGAACTAAATATTTTGGGATGATTTCAAAATTTTCGTTATTTCGACAATATTTTTCATTGTAACGGAACTGTCAGCAAAATTTACGATTGGAATGACAAAAATTTACTTTCCGAAAACGATTTTCCAGAATGTTTTTTTGCTGGAATGACAAAATTTTCATGATTTTTCGGAAAAACGTTTAGTTTAACGTGTCCAACAAAATATCGATCTTTTTCAACAAAATTCTCTTTTCATTGCATTAATTATATTTTTTCTCCTAAAAAGATCCAATTTTAATTTTATAAATTTGTATTTAACCGTTTATCGGTTTATTTCATCGGTAATTAATCGTTTTCGCTGATTGGGAATCTCGAAAAGTTGGTTCGCGTCGAAAATTATGAACACTGAAAATTCAATTTTGTCAAAAAACGTCGATATTTTGTTGAATACGGCGAATTAAATATTTTGGGATGATTTCAAAATTTTCGTTATTTCGACAATATTTTTTATTGTAACGGAACTGTCAGCAAAATTTACGATTGGAATGACGAAAATTTACTTTCCGAAAACGATTTTCCAGAATGTTTTTTTGCTGGAATGACAAAATTTTCATGATTTTTCGAAAAAACGTTTAGTTGAACGTATCCAACAAAATTTTCTTTTCAGTGCACAATTCCCTGCCAGCCATTTTCCTCCATGCGTGGAAAACACGAGGAAAAGTAGGGAAAATGTTGCCCAGAGAACGAAAACGCGATTCGCTCGAGAATCTCTCGAGTAATCGGCTTCAGGAGATCGAGCCTGCTCCTCCGAAACTTTTGGCCCCGGTGCTTTTATGCAGACTCGCTCTCCTCACCGCCGTGACTCGATCGAATACTTACCGCGGGTAACCGCGCGCGCACTCACTTCGCAACACTCTTCCAGTGGCTGTTACGACGTGCTTTCGTCGATGCTAACTCAGCAGGTGAAGCCTACAGCTGCTGCTGGACAGCTGGACCGATATCTCGCGTTGTCGCGGACCGAGCACGAGCTAAATAAAGTTGCCCACTCCGCGGAACATACTTGTTCGAGCCAAGAGTTACTCCGATAACCGTGACATACGTTACGCAAGACGCGATCGCCTTTTTAGGCTCTGAGCAATTCACAGGATTCAGCAACATTAATATCCTCGCTGAACCTTCCAAAACTTGCGGTTATTTTCAACATACCGATCTCTTAATCACCGAGGATCGCAATTCGCTTATTCGCAAGCAAGAGCTAATTGGTTGGGCAGCCTAGACGCGATGTACAGATCACACGACAAATATTACCCTTTTTGGTGAAATTCCCAAAAAAAAAACGAGCGGTCCGCTGGCCAGCTCGAAGGAATCACGTTCCGGGTGGAATTTTTTATACATGAAGAGAATTTTACATGGAAATTTACTATGATATTATAGTTTCCGAGTACCAAGACATCCCTCTGAGGAATTTTATCAAAAGTAAATTTTCATATGAAAAAGGGCGAAAAATGATGATCCTGAAGTTTCCATCGTTGAAATGCAACGAAATTCTGTTTGTTTTTGAGCAGATCTCAAGAGTCTTGTTCGATATTTGGTCAGGACAATAAAATGATCTTTTTTGAGGATCCAAACGCAATATCGATACGAAAATTTTCAAGGTTTGGGAAATTCAACAAATAATTAATGATGGAATTTTTTTTTCTTGGACTCCAACGTTGCGAACTCCAGTGTCATTACAAAATTTATCTCGTAATTTTTCCTTTGCCATATTTGGTTAGAATTTATACGATCCTGAAGTTTGCATCGTTGGAATGCAACGAAATTCTGTTATTTCTTCAGCAGAGCCAATAATTATTATTGAATATTTGCTCCGGCCAATAAAACGATTCTCTCTTGCGACCAAAAAACTCAATCGACTCGAAAAATCGCCACGATTTTCAAAATTCAATAAATAATCAATAGAAAAAATGTTTTTCGTTGAATCTCAACGTTGCAAACTTCAGAGTCATGAAAAATCTCATAATTTCCGCGAAAATGAAAAATTACTGTGTTTTTGGTAAAAGTTCTCAGAGGCACGACTCGGTACCCGGGAACTATAATAACGTGGTAAATTTTACCGTAAAGTCCTCTCCGTGTCTCACAGGTAAAAAATAGATGCATCAAAACCACCATGGACATCGGATTTTCACCGAGACGGTCCTGTTTTTTAAATGGCAGAGATTTACCGCTCGAGCGTCAGGCAAAAGGGCGATTTTTTGGCACTTTTTGTTTCAACTCTCCGACGTCAAGTGGCTGCTGCAGCGTCTCTAGATATTCAAAGTAGTTTTATCTTCACACAGCATAGTCCCGAGGTAAAATTCACTGAGGACGAAATTTCGAACGCACACTTGCTGCTGAAGACCGTAAAGTTGTCCCCATACCTGATTTCCCACAAGACCACGAGCATAATCTTACATAACGCAGTCACCTGCTGCTGTTGCTTCGTTTCTTGACCACATCCTTCCTCCCTTTTACACGTGACACGATCAGCTCTCGTGTAGCCAAAGGATTGGTGTGTGCGTTTGTGTGTGTTAAGGTGACCAGCAGCGGCGAACGAAGGGACGTGTGACACAAGTCGAAACTCAACTCTGGCCGAAGCTCAAGGTCAGCTTTAGGAACAATTGAAACGTTGAATCGAGGCTCGACCAACAAACACCGGAAAGTTGAGCGAGGTGCTCCGAGACGGACTTGCAGAATCCTCAAAAGGTCATGCTCGAGTCACACAAACTGGCAGCCAAACGAGTTTTCACAACAAAATCGTAGATGCTCGCAGAGAGCTGCTGGCTGAATCGCTAAACCGGATAATACGGATTGTCTTGTCACGATTTCTCGTGGCGACAGCAGGCTACGCGGATAAATCGGCAGCCATCGATCCCCGGAACTTGCCAACTCGATCGATGAGTTTGTCCTTTCCGCATGGCTCTATATACGCCTTGGACAGCACGCGTGTCCATGCCAAAGACAGTTTCTACAGGCTCGAGCGATATCATCGACTTTGATGTAAACAAATGGGACAGGACGAGAGGAATAAATAAATGGCTTGTAGGTTATCGGGAGACTGAAAAACTTTTGGATTAACGGACCTACAAATGCCAACTTCTGACTCGTGTCCGGATCATCCTGAGCTCGAAGCCCTCAAAGCAACTATTTCTGTCATAAAAGTCACCTGGTCGCGGGAACAGCACGAGGCAGCAGTTCCTGTTCCTGCTTCGCGTGTCATCGCTCATTAACGAAATCCCGGAGCAGATCACGATTAGGACGAGCCAGAAGTAGAACGTGGCTAATTATCCCAATATTTAGATGATCCGATTGGCTCCAACTATTTGTTAGTCGTTCCCAGGTGGCCAAGTCCGGATAACGATCTCGTTGCGTTTGAATTTTTGGACGGTGTGTTTCGATTCCCTCATTAGTTCACACGTGCCATACGGAACTAATAATCATTAAGTTTATTTCTCAGGGTGTGATGAAAGACAAACCGGAAGTATTTTTGATTCCCCATCACGAGCAATTGTGAATTAGCAGGCCGATCTTCGAACCCCAAGGATCGACGTCCCATGGGACCATTAAAAAATATGCGACTAATTTCCAGCTGATAAGAAGCCTCGAGCTCGGCCGTACGCGCATCAAAGGGGATGCTTCGAGACAAACAGCGCTAACGCAAATATCGCATGTTCTCTGACATTAAGGCTGATCAAATTGAAATTTAATGTACAATTTGATTACCCTTGAGTTTCGATACTACACTGAAAATTCAATTTTGTCAAAAAACGTCGATATTTGGTTGAATACAGCCAACTAAATATTTTGAGATAATTTCAAAATTTTCGTTATTTCGACAATATTTTTCATTGTAACGGAACTGTCAGCAAAATTTACGATTGGAATGACAAAAATTTACTTTCCGAAAACGATTTTCCAGAATGTTTTTTGCTGGAATGACTAAATTTTCGTGATTTTTCGAAAAAACGTTTAGTTTAACGTATTCAACAAAATATCCATCTTTTTCAACAAAATTCTCTTTTCAGTGCATTAATTATATTTTTTCTCCTAAAAAGATCCAATTTTAATTTTATAAATTTGTATTTAATCGTTTATCGGTTTATTTAATCGGTAATTAATCGTTTTCGCTGATTGGGAATCTCGAAAAGTTGGTTCGCGTCGAAAATTATGAATACTGAAAATTCAATTTTGTCAAAAAACGTCGATATTTTGTTGAATACAGCGAACTAAATATTTTGGGATAATTTCAAAATTTTCGTTATTTCGACAATATTTTTCATTGTAACGGAACTGTCAGCAAAATTTACAATTGGAATGACAAAAATTTACTTTCCGAAAACGATTTTCCAGAATGTTTTTTGCTGGAATGACAAAATTTTCGTGATTTTTCGAAAAAACCGTTTAGTTTCTTAACGTATCCAACAAACTATCGATCTTTCTCAACAAAATTTTATTTCCAGTGTAATAATTGCCACGGCATATTGAATTTCCGGGACAAAGTAGACCAACGTCGTTCGTTAAGGACGTGTCGCATCGAAAAATTCAAACCCACTTTCAATTTTCGTATTAATTGAGCAGAATCGATGAACCAGCTATGGAAACTTTTCAAGATTAAGACATCGCGGCCTGCTAGGCTGACAGATGCCTCTGGGTTTTTGGTGCTCCACGCTCTCGCCGACACCAATCGACTCGCGCTATCAATCTTATACCATAAACAGAGCGATAGTGACGTTTATCATCGCGCATGCCTGTGCAACCGTATAAACATAGATACGTAGGTAAATATCTATCGCGCTCCGCATTATATACGGCCGTGCAGTGTCCCTCCAACGTTGGCTACGCCGGGCATGCCTAATGTGTTTGTACAACTGTCCCTCTCGGTTGGGTATTAACTTGAGAAATCGATCGCGTTGCCCCTTGTCACCATCCTGCGATTCGCGATCTTAAGCACAAGCCTCAATTTATGCCGCACAGTTCGCTCCAACACTTGGCACCAGTGCAATTTCCGGGGTGAATTCCGACCACGAAAATTCGCTGACGCTAACTAATGGCAATTTTCGGGTGACCTCGACCCAGATCAACGGGGAGACCGGAAGAAAAGCCCGAACAATAATTACGAAAAACTGCGAGAAAATTCAAATCAACTCGAAAATCCGAAAGAAAAATTCCACCGACACGAACACAGAAAATTCGATTTCGCCCACGCGGAGAATTCAATCAAAAAAGCGAATAAGGAAATCTCGCCAAGAAAAATTGATCTAGGGAGAAAAATTCGGTCCAATTCGACGAATCATGGAAATGGACAGAAAAAAACCGAAAAAATATCGTCAATTATGATTTGAAGAGTCTTTCAAAAAAAAAAACTGTATCTAGTCTTGGAAAATAGAAAAATAATGAAATTTTGAGCCGAGAAAATTTGATCTAGGGAGAAAAATTCGGTCCAATTCGACGAAACGTGGAAATCGAGAGAAGAAAATATCGTCGATCATGATTCGAAGAGTCTTTCCAGAAGAAAACTCTATCTATCGTCTCGAAAAATAGAAAAATAATGAAATTCTGGGCCGAGAAAATTTGAGCAAGCTAAAGACTCGCAATTTGTGGGGTTTTTGACCTTCGTTGTTTGTGAAACAAGTTCTGAAAAGCCTCGAGTTTTACACGTGGTCTATGCATATCTGCTGTTTCGTATCATTAATTTTTTTTCTTTTCCGAACCTCCATCTCGACTAGTTTTCAAGAGATAAATTTTACGATAGTGGTGCATTTGTAAATAGCTTGGTCGACATGAACGTGTGGCTAGTAGCAGAGAGAGAGAGCGAGAGAGAAAAAAGAAGCTTAAACAGTCTGTTTATAGCGATGGAAGTTGTGCCGTATCGTTTACTCGACATAAAAACAGTGTTTTTTCTTTCTTTTTTTTTCAATTAGGCCATCACGTCGTGCGTTTACTCGCAGGGACTGTCAGAGCCGAGAAAAGACACAGAGGCAGGGCAAAAAGTGCGGGCAATAACGTTTTTGTCCAATGCGCGTCAAAGACCCCGTATTATACCGTTACGTGTCTTCTCTCTTTCTCTCCCTCTCTCTCGCTCTCCCTCTCGACTCATTTTTTCCTCGCTCGTAATATTTGTTCAAATGGACTTTATTCCAAATGATAATATTGTGAGAGAAGATTCACGTTTGCTGTATCTCCGCGATGAGTTCACGAAATAAAGAAACGTGAAAGCAGGACCTTTGTCGAATTTGTTTTGTCCATGTATTTCGCTCGAGATTATACACACTCGGTTGGATACACGAGAAACACCAAAACGGTTCGTCCGTCACATCATTTTTGTGTATATCCCATCGAACCAAAAGCAATCTTCTCTCCTGTTAATAAACGAATCCCCCAAACTCCATACAGCGCGTCCTCCTTTCAATCCCACAAAAACTCTTGAAAAACAGTTTCATCCAAACATTCTCTCGCGACTTTTCAAACTTTTTTTCCCAAACTTTTTCCACAGCGACCATTTTGCTGGTCCGTACGATAATTTTGGTTGCAGCAACTTGCAGAATTTTTCTGCAAGTTTCCTCGATCTATTCCCATACATTTTTATCGTTTGATCATTTTCTATGGAAAACTTTTTTTTTTACTGTTGTGAATTGTGTTTTTTATTGTTTTCAAACTTTTTTTTCCAAAATTTTTTCCCACCGACCATTTTGCTGGTCCGTACGATAATTTTGGTTGCAGCAACTTGCAGAAATTTTCTGTTTTACAGACAAATAATCAAAATGATGTTGATCAAAGCAAACTTGATCATTTTCTATGGGAAACTTTTTTTTTAATGTTGTGAAGTTTCAATTTTTCTCTTTTTTCGAAATGCTTTGAGAAGGAAAATTAAAATGTACCATATGGAAGAAAATTCACGAAACGAGAACTTTGCACAGAACGAACTACCATTTAATTTAGCAATTAGAATCCGGAGCTCGTCCATTGTGTATACACGTTCGAATAATCGTCACAAAAGATGGAGGGTGTAAAGGGCCGAGACGGAAGGGAGAAAAAGAGCTCGAACACAACTGGTGGTCTCGAAACTATGCAGCCAAGTGAAAAGGGCCCCGTATGGCGTTTCAACCCGTTGTCCCGAGGCCACCTTCCATTCTGGGCCTCTCTCCGATCCATAAGATCTTTGGGATCCTGTTTGTGCACTCTTTCAATTCGTTTCCCAATCGTTCTAAAATGTTCGTCCTGTCACACACTTTTCTTAGAGAATGAAGCGAGATCTCTGTCGATCAGGAAAGTTTCAGTAACATTTTCTTTAGCGTTTTTATTTTCGATGCATTTTCACTTTGGACATTTTTTTTCTCCAACTGAGAAATATTTTGTGTCCATTTCGATCTGTTGTGAATTTTTCCTGCATTTTTCTCGATTTTCCAACCGTCTCGAGCGCTTGGCAGTCACTGGAAAATTGACATTTCGCAGTATGACGTCAAATATTCATTTCGATGTGTTTGAGTTTATAAAAAGTTGGATATTTCGTTAATCTGGTAAACACGAATGTTGCGCGAATAGGGAATTCCGAAAAGCGATGTTTTTCTAAACAGAAATCGTAAAATAAGGATTTACTCGTCGCTTCGCAAAATTGGTCTCCGGCTCATAAAAGTCCGGAGAGTTTGAGAATTGGACACGAAGGAAGCCACGACATCCGGACCTTTTTCACAACGATCCTCTCTCGAGGATTAAGACGAGACCGAATGCGACGAAAATAGAGGAAAAACGTTGGGGCAGTCTCGTTTTTTCGCTTTTTTTTCTCTGCTTGCATGAATCCGGCCACTTTGGGAGCATGTGGCGATGGAAAATTGTGCCAAACATTTTGGGGAGTTTCTGCAGCCTGCCAGAAAAGAAAATGGGCGGGACGGATCGACTGACGGACAGAGAGATGAAATTCTTTGACGACGGACCCGAAACATTAAGCGTGAACGTTTCCACTCACCGGGAGATAAGTAGAAAGTAATTTTCCTATGTCTGCAGACACAGACGTTGCTGCCTTTTAGTTTTTTTCCTCCTGGCTCCTCAATTTTTAAACCCATTTCAGACTTTTTGTAAAAAATGAAAAGTTACTGCAAATCTAAAAGACGAGAAGATTTTTTCACGATTTTTCATACTCACTGAAAATTCAATTTTGTCAAAAAACGTCGATATTTTGTTGAATATGGCGAACTAAATATTTTGGGATCATTTCAAAATTTTCGTTATTTCGACAATATTTTTCATTTGTAACGGAACTGTCGCCATAATTTACGATTGGAATGACAAAAATTCTCTTTTCGAAAAGATTTTCTAGAATGTTTTTTGCTGAAATGACAAAATTTTCGTGATTTTTCGAAAAACGTTTAGTTGAACGTATCCAACAAAATATCCATCTTTTTCAACAAAATTTTCTTTTCAGTGCATTAATTATATTTTTTCTCCCAAAAAGATCCAATTTTAATTTTATAAATTTGTATTTAATCGTTTATCGGTTTATTTAATCGGTAATTAATCGTTTTCGCTGATTGGGAATCTCGAAAAGTTGGTTCGCGTCGAAAATTATGAATACTGAAAATTCAATTTTGTCAAAAAACGTCGATATTTTGTTGAATATGGCAAACTAAATATTTTGGGATAATTTCAAAATTTTCGTTATTTCGACAATATTTTTCATTTGTAACGGAACTGTCGGCAAAATTTACGATTGGAAGGACAAAAATTTACTTTCCGAAAAGATTTTCCAGAATGTTTTTTGCTGGAATGACAAAATTTTTTGTTATTTTTCGAAAAACGTTTAGTTGAACGTATCCAACAAAATATCGATCTTTTCCAACAAAATTTTCTTTTCAGTGCATTCTCTTTTATTTTCAGCCCAGAATTTTCCATATTTTCAACAAATGAAACTTTTTTTAATCCAATATTTTTCCGCAACCTCGTCAAATCGAAGTTTGTCCGATTTTTCAAAAGTCTGGAGTAAAATAATTCGAATTCCAAATAAAGATCGATTTTAGAAAAAGTTTTACGACGATTCGTTCGATTGCTCGGCCGGGAGAAATTTTTAAACTTGCCCAAGGATCGTGCGCATTGAAAAAGTGAAAAGCAATTTTGTTCGGTACTTCATTTATTTATTTTAGTTAAAGCTCTCGATGTCGAGCTGTTTGGAAGAAACCGATCGTGCGAGAAAGAAATGCTCTCGAAGAATACGAGGCTTTTGCTTCGGTGCAGGTTTAAAAAAGCAGCGAAGAAAGAGAAGAAGGAGAGGAAGAAGGAGCAGAAGAAGGAGGGAAAAAAATAAAATAAACGTATCGGAGATTTACCACGGCAGCTGGCTGACCTGGCCCAAGGGCTTTGCTGTCTTTCTTGTTGTGTATCTCGGGCTCTCTCTCCGTCTTGTTCTTGGTTTTCTTTTTTGCCTCCCATGCTTTTCTTTTTCTTGCCATCGTCGATCTCGGGGGCATTCTTCTCGGCGAAAAGATAGCCAGAATCCAGGCTCGAGTGTAACGGCTGGGCACACTCTTTAAAATCCCGATTCCGATACCTGGCCCCCACCCCACGACGATCCAACCAAGGATTATATGCTTTTTTTCCTCACAATCGTACACAATCAACCCCGAGAACTGTGTACACAATTTCTTTTTTTTTCCGATTTTTCCGCGGATTTGAACTTGCGCAGATCGGATTTTCTTTTTTTTTCATCTTCTTCTCGCTTCGCTCGTACTTACCGATTTTTTTTTCCTTTTTTCACGCATACCAGCGTGTTTTCATTAAAACAAGACGAACGATTTTTATCTGCAGGTTCGCCTTCAGGAAATAAACTGCCTCGAATCCATAAAACATGTTTCGAGATACGAATCAGGCCGACTCAACATTTTTTCCAACGATTTTTAACAAATTTTGAGGAAAAAAAACTTGTTATCATTTTTCTTTCTCTCATTTATTAAAAATCCAGCGACAGAAGAGGAGAAAAATTATCACGGATGCGACGCCGTTCATTCGTGCACGTAACTTGTTTATTGAAGGAATTATCACCGAAGGACAAATATGACTGCAATAATGTCTGAAAATCGTAAAAAAACCTTTTTCGCATTCACCGGATCGCGATACTTGCGCAAACACCGCAATAATAATTGAAATAAAAATGTAGGTGGGCAGTAAAGCGTCAATGACGTGGTAATTTTGCACGTGAGACCTTTCGAAAATCCATAACGATGGCTCTCGTATTTAGCTGGTGGTAATTGATAATTGTATGTTACAAAAGACCAAGAGACTCATTAAGCACTTTTCGCGCGTAAATAAAAACGATTAATTCGAGTTTTACCGCGTCGTTGTGATTTTCTCCAACGAAACACGTGTAAAACAATGTTTCAGCGAGAGTTTAGTGAAGGTTGAGAGAGTTGCGGGGCGTCACAGTTTTGTTATTTATTATTGGCAACTGCAAATGTCGTAAAAACGACTAAAGCCCTAGACGCTCGATTGGACACCGAATTTTCGAAGAGAAAAGTCCTGAACGATTTTTCGCTCCGATGAAGTGTCGACGAGATATCAAGAAATTAGCAACAGCCAATCCGCGACGCTCGAATGGGCGTGGCGCGCTGCCCCCACTCCGCGTCCCAGCTTCACAACGAACCAGATTAGCTGCGACAAAATTATCAATATCTCGGAACCAGGGCGTCGCACAGAAAAACTTCCAGAAGCTTTTCTCCTCCAAATCCCGAGATCTACGTACTCTGAAAATTTAAAGATGCTCCGCGTGCTGGGTATACCGGAAAAATAGCGATTTTGGGTCAAGTATTCGTGGACCCCGACTGTTTTTTTCGGTTGCGGGTGGTAAGATCGTACGAACACGCGTTCAGCTGTGCTTAGCTCAGCAAGACTCCGTCCAACGAGCAAGAGCTCGAGAACGCTTCGCAGGTACTCTGCACCATATTTTTCTACACTGCAACGCACAATGGATCTTTTTTCACGATATACTTGGACGAATGACAGAGCCAGTTGCGTCAGTGAAAAAAAAAGGACGTGACAAGGTCCTTACGCCCTCTGGTCTGGACATATTTTTTGTGGAGCTTTACAATATTTCTTTTTTCTTTTTTCGTTGTTGTTGACAATCGGACAAAAAAAAATGGAAACCTTCAATACTGCGAGGTCGATTGTACCGGCTGTTGCCAGGGCAGCGATTTTTCCAAAGATTTCGAAGCAGCCAAATAGAATCGATCGAATTTCCATAATGTACCAAATTATGGAGATTGCAGATAAAAGTTGTTCGGGAATGGGCAGTTTTCTTCCCCATGGGACGACCCCCGAAACCCTTGGTAATAAAAATAGTTCACGTCCATTTGTTTTTTGTCATTTAGACTCGAATACATAAGAGAAAACTCAGGCGCATTGGATCCTTACAAAACCACCGTTTCAAGTTTATTTCATACGATTCTCTCCAACGACAAACAAAATCTCCAACTCGGGTCTCCAGACGAAACGTTGTCAGATATCAACATGATTAAACGCTTTTAAGGGTATTGAAAACTTGCATCGAGCCATGAGTCGTCCCTGCGCGAGGATCAGGTGAAGGACGATTCTTTATCCCTCTCATGTGGACATTTCTCATGATGAATCGTACCACAAATCGACTTCTCACTCCTTACTGAATGAAGTCCCTACCCAAAAGCATTTTTGACCGATCTTTCGTCTATTCAAATACTCCAAACGATCCATTAGCTTTCTCGTTGAGGTTCATGATGAATTTTCTTTTATTTGTTCCTGCCGAAATTCCCAATAGCCGACACGAGTCATGCTTTGCATATCCCGAAATTTTCGACCATTTTTCAACGTCCGAAAACAAATTTTCCAGAATCGTCCGATATCGTGCAATCTTCATTGACACTTACGTTTTTCTCAGATGCTCGAAAGCCACGTGCTCAAAACTTGCGAGGCATGACTCGGGTCATAAATAATATCATTAGGATGCGATATCGTTTAGAAAAGTATTTTTAAACGACACGATGCGCGGTTGCAACTGAGGAAAACGAGTCGCAAGATGATCAGCCCATTTTATGCATACCCATAAATTACGAGAGGAGCGTGTTATGATGTTTGCGGTTGTCTGAAAATCGTCGAGGACACAAACAGCCAGAGCAGGTAAAAGTCTGGTACAGAGTCCAGTGGTCCGACCCGGAGACTATGTAAGTAAGAACCGTGAACAGCAGCAGGTGCGATTTGAGGTTCGGGTCTCTAGGGTGCACCTGCGGAGTACTATCACGTGCCTGTAACGCCATTCGTTTGTCTCCGAACTCCGCTGCTGCTGCTGCTGCTGTTATTTCTCTATGCATTTAAACAATTTCTTCGCTGACTATCGCAATAAAACGATGACAATGCGTCGGCGCCCTTTTATTGCCTAATAAAACTCACTTTCTCACGGTCCTTTGTCCTTCGGGACAGCTACCGTTGCATTTTCGCAATAATTTGGATCTTTGGTGGGAAAACACCGGTGAAAATTTCATTTTTAAATGGTGACTGGCCCTGAAGGGGAATGGCAATGGCGAACAGTCAATAAAACTATTAGTTAAAAATATTTTTTCATTAGAAAACTATCGGAGATAGTTTACGGAGGTTCCGTTAGTAGAGCGATAATTAGATTAAAATCTGAAAACGAAATATGTTGTTATTTAGGCAGCAAACTTTAATCACTTTCAAAATCATCCTAGGTCAACCAAGTTTTACTACATATTTTCCAAGTCGAAAGTCACTTGACTCAACATTGACTTTACGCAAATTTCTTACCCTTATGAAATCAGAAAAATATTAAAAATACTTCGCGATTAGATAAAACGCGTATTAAAATCTCAATTTATAAAAAAAACTCCAAGGGTTCCGAATCAATAAAAAAATAGTGGGGTCAACGAATGTTTGGAGGAGATATTTCTAGTTAAGGAGGTTCCGTTAGTAGAGTGATAATTAGATAAAAATCTAAAAACGAAATATGTTGCTATTTAGGCAGCAAACTTTAATTTCTTCCAAAATCATCCTAGGTCAACGAAATTTTACTGCATATTTTCCAAGTCGAAAGTCACTTGACTCAACATTGGCTTTACGCAAATTTCTTACCCTTATGAAATGAGAAAAATATTAAAAATACTTCGCGATTAGATAAAACGCGTATTAAAATCTCAATTTATAAAAAAAACTCCAAGGGTTCCGAATCGAGTAAAAAATAGTGGGGTCAACGAATGTTTGGAGGAGATATTTCTAGTTAAGGAGGTTCCGTTAGTAGAGTGATAATTAGATAAAAATCTAAAAACGAAATATGTTGCTATTTAGGCAGCAAACTTTAATTTCTTCCAAAATCATCCTAGGTCAACGAAATTTTACTGCATATTTTCCAAGTCGAAAGTCACTTGACTCAACATTGGCTTTACGCAAATTTCTTACCCTTATGAAATGAGAAAAATATTAAAAATACTTCGCGATTAGATAAAACGCGTATTAAAATCTCAATTTATAAAAAAAACTCCAAGGGTTTCGAATCAATAAAAAAATAGTGGGGTCAACGAATGTTTGGAGGAGATATTTCTAGTTGAAATCGACAGAATGCTCGAAACATCTCATTTTTTAGGAGTTTGGCAACGGATCGCTTGCTAAACGAAAAGCAGATCGTCATTTTTCAAAAGATTCAGAAACTCCTCGACCAATTGGCTCCGAAAAAACTAATTTTTTCGGAATCTGCTCCTAAATGCGAAAGAGATTGAAAAGGTTTAATTAACAAATAGACTCGATGACCATGCAGCATGCAGTGCAAACGTGCATGCGCCGAATGCAGTTTGGTCTCAAGTGACATTTAACGCAGTCCCATGACCTTTCGTCCGCGACGCCGTCGCACGAGTCCCAACAGAATGATCCTTAACTGATTACTACAGCGCAAAATCTCTTGCCGGAAGTGAGGGGCCATTGTAGGCCCGCAGCGATCCCGTGGTTTCCGGTTGACCGGAAATTTCCAGTTCCTGTTTCACCTGTAAACCCTTCTCGAGGCCGTTAATTATGTAATCCGAGATTCCGTGCTTGACCCCATGGTAATTAAGTTGTCCGCATCGCGGCAGATAGGGCCCTTTGTGTCATCCCACGTATCCAAGAGTAATGGCCGCCCCGAATACTCGTACACTACGAAATATATCCTATAATGTGGATACACTTCCGGTCCTCCGGGAATATTCGCGCTTAGTTACGCCATTACGTGGGGGCAAATAAAATATCGATCGAGCTATGGATACGAGGACAATCCGGCCGGGGTCATCGGAGTACCGGCGGGGTCATGCAGCTCTACGCAATTGGAATAATCGTGAATTCGTGCGAGGCAATTGATAAATAATCATTCTCGACGTTTCCAACTGATTTAAAAATCATTTTTCAACTCGTGCCTCATTTTTCAACTAAATTTTATGAAAAATGGAGAACACGAAAAAAAAATCTATCGTAATCCCAGAGTGCGGACCGCAGGGATAAAAAAATGGTCGAGGCCCGTGAAAAAATTGGTGAGAGTCGAAGGTTCGTTGATTTAGGACTGTATATAATAAAATTCATGCCGAAGGAGAGTGTGTACCGCGATAGGCAGTTCTATGCTCGTAGATAGAGACTTTTGTTTACTCCATAAAAGTCATTCGGTGATCGGGATTAACGACTAGCCAGCTCGCTTTGGCCTCAAGTTCTCGCTTTATCGTTTTATATCAATCTCTCTCTCGCTCTCCCTCTCATTTTTCCTTCCACCACCTTTTTACTTCTTTTTTTCCTACACTCTCTGTTTTTTTTCTCTCCAACTCAAGTGCTCGTTGTCGATGTCTAAGCTCTCGGCATTGCAACAGCATACAACCACGATTTATGACTCCCCCGCCGCCCCCGCCTCCGCCAACCACTTGGTCCTCGACGACCTCCTTGCGTTCGACTCAAAAACTAAACGAAACTTTCTTGCCTGGTCATTCTTCGCTTCCATTACTCGACTTTACACTGTCTAATTCGTCGTCCACGTATAGAAAGCATTCAAACCACTTTACACGGCGTTAAAAAAAAAAACATTTTTTAAGAGACTCTGATTTTTAGGATGCGAAATAATTGGAAAATTAAACGATCGTGATGACAAACGGAACGATCTGAAAATCGAACGGAGACCGCTCTGGAGGAATTGTGTAGAGCGACGCAAACCGATACGATAGTGCGGGTACCACGAGATCGAGCGCCGCGCACGCACTTTATACTTGCAGCTTTCTTCGTGCGGGTCTTGAAAGAAGAAGATACCCATATATATACCTCAAGAACTTGTCTGCGATGCAGATGAAAGAGAATAACCACCGAGCACGTTGCTCTTCAAACTTGCGGCTGCTGAGGATACTCCTCTGCATGCTTTTGAGACCAGGGTTTTGGGTTTCGGTCGTTCAGCGTTTTTTTCCTCCGGGCAATACGATGCCGCAATGCGAAGAAAAAAATTGGGGCCGAGTAACGAGAGAACTAGAACCATCCAGTTTTTTAAACGAATCTCCAATTTTTCATCACTTTTTCCAACTATTTCGGATTTCAGAAACCATTTTTCATCATTTCAAATTGAAAAAAAAAAGATCGCGACGATCGCGATGAATGTCAAAGAAATTTTGAAAATATTCATCGATTTCTTTCATTTTTTTCTCCTTCTCCAAACTCTTGCGAATTGAATAAATTTTGGATTTCGGTCGTTCAGCGTTTTTTTCCTCCGGGCAATACGATGCCGCAATGCGAAGAAAAAAATTGGGGCCGAGTAACGAGAGAACTAGAACCATCCAGTTTTTTAAACGAATCTCCAATTTTTCATCACTTTTTCCAACTATTTCGGATTTCAGAAACCATTTTTCATCATTTGCAATTGAAAAAAAAAAGATCGCGACGATCGCGATGAATGTCAAAGAAATTTTGAAAATATTCATCGATTTCTTTCTTTTTTTTATCTCCTTCTCTAAACTCTTGCGAATTCGATAAATTTTTGCACGCAAATGAATTTTCATTCCGGTCAATTTGACCCGAGGCGTTTTCAAACCGTTGCATTTCCGGTGAGTAGAAAAAAAATAAAAAATTTTAATAAATTTTCCATTTTTTATGGTCACTTGTATTGATTTCTCAACGCAAATGGAAATTCAATGTCAAAACGTTCGTTTTGCCACTAAAAGTCAAAGAAAATGTTTCTCGGAGGTTCAAGGACACGCAAACTCTTTCGAATTATTTTCTATCATTTCTACCGCGTGTCAATTTTTCTAATAACGTGACAGGAAGCAATAGAAAAAAAATGGAAACTCCGAGATTTGCGATGATCCAGCTGAGGAAATTTATTCCGAGGTCTAGCCCGAAGCTTCGACGGAAAGAGTTGAGCGAATGCGTAGGAGAATCGTCTGCTCCGATTCCTCAAGAATGATGAATCTCCCCGGCGATAGAAAAATCGACCACAGGTATGCGTCGCATGGTTCGACTAACCTGGAAGAATTCAAGTCCTTCCGAGACTGAGTCACTCTCGGATCTGACTCATAATGTCTACTCGCACACACATCAAGAATAAATGTGCTCTTTATAAGCGGGTTTTACTTGTGGTGTGGATCGTTAAGAGGTGCACACGCGAGTATGACGATGTACTAGCGAACGTGAACGAGCTTTTTTACACTCGACATTCAACTCTCGGTGAAAATATGTGATCCTGAAAGTTTGTAGTCGCACACGCGATGACTAATTTCCTGATATCGAAACGTTCGGCCCATGGCCGCAGTTTGATACAGACTGACGCAAAAATCGCAGGAAAAAACGTTCTGTGCCATTTTTTCCCCTGCAGCACACGGTTGACGAGAAATGCCGATTAAGGAGGTTCCTTTAGTAGAGCGATAATTAGATAAAAATCTAAAAACGAATTATGTTGCTATTTAGGCAGGAAACTTTAATCTTTTTCAAAATCATCCTAGATCAACCAAGTTTTACTTCATATTTTCCAAGTCGAAAGTCACTTGATTCAACATTGGCTTTGCGCAAATTTCTTACCCTTACGAAATCAGAAAAATATTTAAAATACTTCGCGATTAGATAAAACGTGTATTAAAATCTCAATTTACAAAAAAAACTCCAAGGGTTCCGAATCAATAAAAAAATAGAGGGGTCAACGAATGTTTAGAGGAGATATTTTTAGTTAAGGAGGTTCCGTTAGTGGAGCGATAATTAGATTTAAATCCGAAAACGAAATATGTTGTTATTTAGGCAGCAAACTTTAACCTCTTTCAAAATCATCCTAGGTCAACCAAGTTTTACTTCATATTTTCCAAGTCGAAAGTCACTTGATTCAACATTGGCTTTACGCAAATTTCTTGCCCTTATGAAATCAGAAAAATATTGAAAATACTTCGCGATTAGATAAAACGCGTATTCAAATCTCAATTTATAAAAAAAACTCCAAGGGTTCCGAATCAATAAAAAAAAAGTGGTGTCAACGAATGTTTGGAGGAGATATTTCTAGTTAAAATCGACAGAACGCTCGGAACATCTCATTTTTTAGAAGTTTGGCAACGAATCGCTTGCTAAACTAAAAGCGGATCGTCATTCGAACTTCCTACAGTGAAAAATGGATGCAGTCAATTCTTCGCGGGATTCCCCGATCTATTTGTTTCTTGAATGTAACTTTTGAAAGGCCCTGTACAGTGCGACTAACAAATGCCTGCGATAAGAGGCGGTATTTCTACTTTTCCGGACTACCGTCTCCGCGCTGGCAATCCCGCATATACGTCTTTATTCTATCGTGACTAATTCTTCTTTTATAATGCTTAAAAATTGGCCTCAATATACTGGAAATCAGAGGTCACGTCTTCTAATATTTCTGTGGTCGTCGTCGTATTTTCGGAAATCCACGTGTTCTCCGCGAGTCATTTCAACACTCACTCGATTCGTTCGGAATATTAATCACATTCATTATCACCTTCTCGAATGTTTTTCAATAACCCAATAAAAAATTGGTTTTCATCACGTTCATTTCATCGATGAAACGTCAGATCACTCGTGGGAAAAACTTGAACTTTTTCGAACGTCCATGCTCCGGAGATACAAAAAACTGAGGCGCGCTGAATCGACTCGGTCGGTAAGTCGTCGATTACCGACCGTCGATAAAAACTAAAAACACGATCACTTCGTTACCGAACGTCACCGAGTTTTTTGTTTTTGAAAAATAGGGAATTTCGCGTTTACTCCCACTTTTTTACCGACCGGAAATGACAGTGCGACGGACCAATCAGAAGACTCATTTACTTTTGGAATCTTGTCTTGTGAAGCGAATGGCATTCACAAATTCTACATCGAGTACGCGCTCTCCGAGTTGTCTGACGTGTGACGCATTTCATGCTCGAGCTCGATTCTTTGCCGGTCAACCGCTGCAACTCTGCCACGCGTCATTCACGTATATTTTTCTAATTGGATAACAAAAAATTAAACAGCTCCTTGCAATAACGTTTTCGTAGTGTCAATAACAATTGCACAATGTCGTTGATAGCCGTGATTGGAAAACTGTGGCAAGAATACTCGAAGACTACACCGAAAAAGCTCAAAATAATCGACGCTTATTTGTTATACATATTCCTGACTGGTGTCATACAGTTTGTGTATTGCTGTCTCGTCGGTACATTCCCGTTCAACAGTTTTCTCAGCGGCTTCATCAGCTGCGTGTCGTGCTTCATTTTAGCAGGTCAGTTTTTATCCTCATTTCCAAAATCAACAAAACTTTCGCAATATTTTTCCCAACCTTCAATTCCCTTCGCTACATGACACGAAGAGGTTATGCTCGATAATGCACAAACTCTTCGGAGCGAATTTTGCAATTTTGCTTCCTCATGGAGGAAGCTTTGTAACGGTGAAAATTTTTTTTTTCGAGTTTTCAATGCCAATGATCTTAAAATGTTCCAAAACGTCCAAAAATCATATTTAGAAAAAATGTCCGGATGTGCGTGTGTATGTGTGTGTGTATGTGCTGGCACTGTAAAATTCAAATTGTTATAACTCGAGAACGGTTTGAGCTACAAGGCTCTAGTTTTGCATAGATGTTAATCTATACCAGCTCTTCGTTTGCTGAGAATTTTGTCCGGATCGCTAGAAAAATCCGAATTCTACAGCATTTTGAAATTTTCAAAAAAATGGTGTCACCGCTCTAACTTTCGCAAATTTTAAGATTTATTACTATTTTTTTTTATAATTAGAGTATCATAATAGGAAGGTTGGTATTGAATTTGGGAAATATCGGTTGAGCGGTTTAAATTTTATGGGTTTTTGAATTTTACGAAAATATTAGTTTTCGAAAAATCGTTTCATTTACCGTGCATCTTGAGCACCATGAGGAAGCAATTTGCAAATTTCAATTTGCAGCATTTTTTTTCTTTCCCACTCGTGAAGAATCGAAAGATCGCGAGAAATATATCGCGAACGTTGATTTTTGATGTGGAAAACATTTTTCGGAGGATTAAAATGGTGGAGCAGTCACCTCGAGTTTTCGAAATTAAAATTCTTCGATGTCATTTGACTAATCAGAAAAAAAAACCACGTCAGCGGACGCGGGACGATGGCAAAAATCCGCTGACCGGGTTTTTTTGCTATTGGAGAAACCGTATCGAAAATATTCAATTTTGAAAATTGTTGCACTTGTCTCTCGCACTCACATGGCGAGAAAGCGACTGCTCCATCGCCTTAAGCTGCCAGAACTCGTAACTTTATCACTAAAACTAATGAAACCCTTTTTTTTATAGTATGCCTGCGGTTGCAAGTGAATCCTCAGAATAAGAGCCAATTTCATGGAATAAGTCCGGAGAGGGGATTCGCAGACTTCATATTCGCTCACGTCATCTTACACATTGTTGTCATGAACTTTATCGGTTGAAGTCTCCGGCGGAGAATAATTATTACCATTGGATAATACTGTGACAGTTCTGTGCTTTGTAAACAATAAAATGATTGATAAGAGAAATTAAAAAATTTCATTGCAAAGTGTGAAAAATAATAGATTCAAGCTCGTCCTCCAGAAACTACATTCTTTCGAAGCGAATACTGCCTAAACGGCTGCAGGAAGGGTAAAACTGCATGGGACCGAATTTCTAGGTAATTAATTTTCCTACAAAAAAGTCCCCGGCGACATTTCTCTATGTCCTTTATTTCACTCACAAAAGAGTGAAATATCGTGTACGCTGTCAGACAAGTTTCTTTCGAGCCACTTTTGGGACTCTATGGCTGAGGATACAAAAATTTTGTTAGGAGCTTATTTGAAGGAAAATTTCCGCTCTACAAAAAAGATCTCATGGACTTTTGCTCTATTTCCAACCGTTACACGACAAAAGAGAGACAATTGAGAATTCGAGAATTTCTGGCTCATTAACATCGAGCCTGCAGGGAAAACCAAAATTTGTCCTGCATCCGAGTGTTGCGATGAAATTTTCGCTCCCCGAATCGAACAACAACCAGGCAGCACAGGAATTCACGGAATATCGAGGGCGAGGGGACGAAAGCGAGCATCGAGTGCCCTGAAAATCTTGGAGAACGAAATAAGCAGGAAAGGGCTCGATCAGCAGAAATAACGTCGTTCGAGTGGACCGACAAAACAAAAGAGAGAAGGATTACGTATAACTACACAATCAATAGTGTACTTTATTCGTTTCTTCTTACACATATGCCTAGATGAAGGTCAGGCTCGTTGATTGGTAATACGAGGAATGTTCTAGCCCAGCATATTTACAAAGATAAATTGTGGAAGGAAAAATCGAATATCAAGAGACGCGGCAGCGGCTGGACGCCAAATTAAAAAAAAAAAGTAGGGCTCGTAGCGCGAGCCCGCCGCACTTTTACACTGAAATAGGCGTTTTATGACGTCACAGAAACTTTAAATCGTTTTTACGAGAAACCGGGGCGACAGAAAAGTTTCATATTAGATTTGAATTTTCTACGATTTTTTATCTTCCGAATGGTGCTTGGTGGGACAAAATCCTTATGGGGAACGTCGTAACTCGATCGATGGACAGAGGAATAGAAACAAAACTGACAAGTTGCATTTGCAGGGATTGAAAAGTTGTATTTTTTCAGTTTTTCTTCAAGTTTGTTTCATCCTAAAGTTACATCCACAGTAGTGATTGTTATTGAAAAGAAAGAAAAAAAAGAGCTTCGAAGCATTGATTTGAATATGACACACAAAGCGAGCATAGAAAGCGAGCGGAAAAAGCTCGATGATAAATCATGGGCATACAATTTAGTTTGCTTTGTACATCATACAATCTTACGTTCCTATTTGTTTTTCTCTATATCTTAAAATAATTCTATGGGCAATAAATAGATCCATTAATACTATTAATAAGAAGTATTTTTCTGTGAGTTTCGTGGTTGGATGCGCACTTTATTATTTATTCATTCTTTTTATTCCTATTATTGTTGTTATTATTACGAAATAATACGTGAATACTGTGCGTACGTACACACACCTGTCTCGCTTGAGCGAATTTTTAAAAAGGTGTTTTTGTATCCGCCCAGATTCGATTTATCACATTCAACGAACTCTACGAGCGACCTTCTCTCTCGTTGCAATTACGAGTCTCTCGTCCATTCACAATAAATATAGGAAATGACCCAAAATACCGAATCCGTTTTTTCCATTTTCTCTTGATCGATCAGCCACGACGTTCGCGACATTCTACGCGAAATGAGGAAAGGCCCGATTGAAAAAGGAACAAAAAAATCGACAGACGTTTCGAATTTCGACGTCCAAACGACGACGACACTCTTTGACCTTGAAACCTTGATTCGCAAACGGACATCATGACGACTAAAAATGAAATATTATCTAAATGTGGTATGAACCTAATCAAGGTCGACTGGTGTTCTTAAAACTTATGATAAAATTAACAATTTTATTGTTACTTGCTAAAATAATAATAACAACAATAATCGTAGGAGTTTCTATTAAAGTACATGGTCCGAATCGAGCAGAATTCCCACCAGGCTTGGCTGATTCTCAACGGATCGAAAAATATTTAGCGAACCCATGAAAGTCTCGTTTTACCGCATTTCGTGATTAAATTAATCGCACGTAATTCGGCGAATGTTAAAAGTCGACAAATTGACACCGGAAATCAGTTTCGTTCACGACTTTCAAAAAATTGGCCATGATCGACTGAATCTTCGGATCGAGCAGGTTCTCCACGGCCTTTCGAGACAGGGGACGTTTCTTATGATTTCTACCTCGAAATTAAGCCACAAAAATGGCGAGAAACTAAAAAAGTGACAACTGGAAGGAAAAATGGGAATTTTTTCCCTAGCTTGGCACATGAGCTTGAATAATTACAGGGAAATTGTTTGCACAAGTGACCAGAGGATTTGTAGAAAAACGGGACAAAAGAATGAGAATCATTGAGAATTACGTAAAAGTTTGCAGCGTTTGTGACGATATTCGGGATTGTAAAGTCTCGAGATTCCGTATTCTCGCTTTCGGACGAAGCAAACCGTGAAATTCGAGTTTCACAAGAGCGAGCAAGTTACGGCAGCGCGAGGAGTGTAATAAACCCTGAATTTCGCGTTTCTGGCGACCAAGAAATTTTAGCGATCGTAGCAGCGTTTTTTCCAAGTTTCGGACAATCGGAGCGAAGCTCACGGTCTGAATTAACAGCTCGAGTTATTTCCAAGTGCGCGATTAATAAATATAAAGCTAAAATAAATATGTAAATGTAATATTCACGTATATTTTTTTGAGATCGGGGTCAGGGAGGCAAATTCTTACAGTTTTACGTTCCCGGAGACTCGATTGCGTGGGCATGGCAAAAAAAACTAGAGATTCGGCTCTTGATCTCGCGGGGGTTTGTTTTTTTTTGTTTTTTAAGTAGAACTTTGCCCAAAACGACAGCCTACGATCAGCAACTTTTTATGATTAATATAACTTTTCGACGAGTCCTTTCAATCGTCAGGAGAAAATGGTGCGAGTGAGGGGAGGGAGAGGATCGTAAGCTGGACTCTTCCGGAAGCTAATTCGAAATTTATACACTCACTCAACTCGTATACGATATTTATAATAATAAAAACTACCAGAGATGGGCATCGTTCGAAAGAAAAATCATGAACGAAAGGCGCGACGAATAAATACGAAAAATGAAGAATAAAAACAGAAATTTCTATCTAAAATTTACTTATCAAAGTAACGATGAGTTATTGAGAAAAAATATCAATTCTTTGCTCCTATGTGGATAGAAAATCTACTTGAATTATGTTCATCAAATTCGTTTTGTTTTTTGTCATTTTCATTTCAAACAGCACTCATCTCTGTGCGAGACAATTTTTCCATTCCGCCCAAAACAGTTGACATTTTTTTTCGTTACATGGACCAATCGATGGTTTCCGGTGATGAAGGAAAAAAATGCTGTTTCAGGCGGAATTCATCAGTCGCGAGTACACGATTATTCGTAACTCGAAAAAAAAAGAGAAAAATAAAATGTCGGTCTCTTATCATCGCAATTTTTATCGCGCCTCGCGAGGGCTCGGTTTTCTTTTTCTTTTTCCAACTACCAAGCTCGAAGCCTAAGTTCATTATTATTCTTCGTAGTCTCACGGCGCCGTCTCAGTACCAAAAACGGTGTTTTAATTTCTCTTTGTTGACATGTTTTTAAATGGATTTTTTAAGACGTTGCCTCGTCGACGGCTCGAGGCGATCGGCTCGGCGAATCAGCCACGTGATCGCGATGCCTCTCCACGTATTTCCGCCTCGCCGCCAAGAGCATGTGCTCCTTTCGACGCTGCAGAATTCTCTCCCTCTCCGAAGACGATTTTGAGAATCTCCCCCCGAGCGTCGAAGGCTCCTCGCCGCTATTAATCATGCGATTTTCATTTGAAAATTTCATAATTCATTTGATGGATTCGATCTGACCAATTGATTTTCATATTAAAATTCAGTTTTAATTGAATTTCATAATCGATTCGATTCATTTGATTTAACTAATTGATTTTCATATTGAAATTTCCTTTTCATCGAATTTCCTAATTGATTTTATTGATTTGATTCGACTAATTGATTTTCGTATTAAAATTTCATTTTCATCGAATTTCATGATTGATTTGATTTGCCTGATTGATTTTCATATTAAAATTTCATTTTATTTAAATTTCATAATTGATTTGATTAATTTGATTCGATTGATTGATTTTCATATTAAATTTTCATTTTAATTGAATTTCATAATTGATTTGATTTGACTAATTCATTTTCGTATTAAAATTTCATTTTAATCGAATTTCATGATTGATTTGATTTGACTAATTGATTTTCGTATTAAAATTTCATTTTAATTGAATTTCATAATTGATTTAATTTGACTAATTGATTTTCATATCAAAACTTCATTTTAATTGAATTTCATAATTGATTGGATTTGACTAATTAATTTCCATATTAAAATTTCATTTCAATCGAATTTTATAATTGTTTTGATTGGACTAATTGATTTTCATATTAAAATTTCATTTTAATCGAATTTCATGATTGATTTGATTTGACTGATTGATTTTCATATTAAAATTTCATTTCAATCGATTTCATAATTGATTTGATTGATTCGATTTGACTAATCGATTTTCATATAAAAATTTCATTTTAATCGATTTTCATAATTGGTTTTCATATTAAAATTTCATTTTATTTGAAAATACGAAGGAGACAAGTGGAAAATTCGGACTTGAAATGTTTTTGCTCCGAGTAAATCGAGCTTTTGTCGATCTTGGGCTAATTAATCTGAATAAATTAATAATTTACCTGTCGGCTGCAGGAATTTCGAATCTGGGATCCCACGTTTTTTCCGGAAGAGGACTCGGCAATATCCGGCTGGTGACCGATGGCGTGAGATTCACTGACTCCATTTCCGGTTCCTCAATAACGTGATGAGGCACCGTGAGCCTCCCGTCGAAAATATTCTCGACGGTCAGCTCGACCGATCTCGTTATTCTGAGGTCTTCGAGGACAACGTTTCTCGGATAGTGTGGAAAAAGTTGTTGGACCTTAAATGATGAATGAAAAAAGAAAAAAAATCGAATGAAAAGAAATTTTCGGCATGCATTACGATAAAATGTTGAAATTTCGTTCGTAAACTGACTTGTCTGGCCATGGCATCGAGCTGGGAGTTTGTATGAGCCAAAGTGAGGATGTCGCCCCGGAGTCGATTGCGAGTGACCTCGACGGAGAAGCTCGGCAGCCACGAGACGTATCTCGAGCCATCGAAATGAAAGAAATGATTGTCGTTGCGTCCCCCAGAAGTTTGAGTGTCGGGCGATTCGGCCCGGATTTCCGGCGCGTTGTCTCTTCGGCCCGCTTGCATGCTCAGCACCAAACGACAAGTTGGACACGACGTGTCCTGCTCCAGCCACGATTGCAAACAAGAATTATGGAACAAATGACCGCACGGTAATTTCCTTGCCGTTTCCATTTTCTCCCAACAGATGGCACAGCTGTCTGAGTTTTCGGCCAATTCGTCGGGCGAGGCCATGGGGTAGCTGAAAATCATCGAAGCTTCATTTTTACCCAACATCGGACACGCTGGACGATAAAAAGCGTAAAAAAGGGCGCACGGAGGGATTGAAAAGTAAAAAATTGAATCGAGGCTTGACCTTGAACCATTTCGCTAGTTCAAATGCACAAAAAGTATGAATTTTCATAAATTAAACTCTGCGGGAAGTTGGAAAAAGAGAATTTGATAAAATGAGAGAAATTTTGTCTCGTGGAGCCAGTCGATCCCGCAAATTCTTTCGATTGTACTCACTTTTGTTCCATGTGGCTGAGAACCGCCAGATAATTCCGGTGCTTCGTGATTCTTCGTTGAATCTCATGAAAAAGATATCGGAGTTGCATGCAGATGATGAGGGACGCCATGCTGAGTAAAATGTTGCTCCAGAGCAGCATGTGAACGTGGTGAAGAAAATCGACAGCGAGTACAGTGAGTTCGGAAATAAGCTCGGTGTAATAAGCCAACGGACCCCGCTTGTCGGAAGATCTTGGTGACGAACGGGTGTCGTAAAGATGTATGGCGTACCGCAGCATCACGTGGATCGTTCGCACTCCCAATAGTATGCACTAAACAGCATCGGAAGAGACAAAAATCGTTAGAGTAAATCTCATGAAAACTTACAAGTTACAAGAAAAATGGCTTCTATTCGGCTATGAAATTATTACGCTGGGAGTTGATAAAATGCAATTAAGGAGGTTTCGCTATGGCGCAGGGAATAACGAATCAAGTGAGGCACAATTCCCAAGAAAAAGAGACGATATGCTTTTCGTTTAGCAAGCGATTCGTTGCCAAACTCCTAAAAAATGAGATGTTTCGAGCATTCTGTCGATTTTAACTAGAAATATCTGCTCCAAACATTCGTTGACCCCACTATTTTTTTATTGATTCCGAACCCTCGGAGTTTTTTTTTATAAATTGAGATTTTAATACGCGTTTTATCTGATCGGGAAGTATTTTTAATATTTTTCTGATTTCATAAGGGTAAGAAATTTGCGTAAAGCTAATGTTGAATCAAGTGACTTTCGACTTGGAAAATATGGAGTAAAACTTCGTTGACCTAGGACGATTTTGAAAGAGATTAAAGTTTGCTGCCTAAATAACAACATATTTGGTTTTCAAATTTTAATCTAATTATCGCTCTACTAACGGAACCTCCTTAACTAGAAATATTTCCTCCAAACATTCGTTGACCCCACTATTTTTTCATTGATTCGGAACCCTCGGAGTTTTTTTTATAAATTGAGATTTTAATACGCGCTTTATCTGATCGGGAAGTATTTTTAATATTTTTCTGATTTCATAAGGGTAAGAAATTTGCGTAAAGCCAATGTTGAATCAAGTGACTTTCGACTTGGAAAATATGTAGTAAAACATTGTTGACCTAGGATGATTTTGGAGGAGATTAAAGTTTGCTGCCTAAATAACAACATATTTCGTTTGCAGATTTTAATCCAATTATCGCTCTACTAACGAAACCTCCTTAAAATTGATAAACTATTGAAGGGTTTTGCAATCATTATTTTTAGTAATTTGTGTGATTATCAGTTGAATCGGTAGCGATTTTAGGCTTGCTCACGATGATCACGATTTAGAAGCAAATCGCAAAGGCACCGTTACGCAAACGCGTTTAATTTATAGTCGTCTTGAGGTTGGTCAGTCCCTCGAGTTCAGTGGTGCGATGGATTCACCGTAACCAGGAAAAAATGTGCTACGTTGAGCATAAGTTTGTAAAATGATACGAATTCATGAATTTTCCTGATCGTACCACGAGTACGAAGACTTTCACAATTTTTTTTACCAGCGTTGATCAACGTTAATTAATGTGCAAGAGATAAGTCGACGTTAATGTTGCCTCGTTAGAAATTTTATCCAAATTTATTATTTACGATCGACCTACTATTTTCGAATCACCGAATATCCTCGCGAGAGATCATTAATTCGAGAGAATCTCGTTAGGAGGAATAGACTTTGGCGAACGTCATAGTTGAGACAAAAGTGCGAGGATCGGTCACTGACCCCCAGGGCAGAGTAACGGTATCACAAGCTCCGATGTATCCGCATCGAGCTTGGTCAACCGAGAGCCACCGTGTTTCACCATTTCGCGTTCTTGAACAAAATCCCTGAGTTTTATACAGAAAAACGTTGACCCGCTTGATTCTTTTCTTGATTTGTACAAAATCGGAGCGAAAATGGCGCTGCCAAATCGCTTTGCGCTTCAGCATAAAAAAAACGAAAAAATGATCGAAAAGCGTTTGAATTTTCGTATATCGGGCAAAACGATCGACGTCACGAGTTGCGGGGGAAAATTAAACTCGTAGAAACGTGTTTGGAGCTGCGAGATAAAAGGAAGTACAACGCGGCGATGGATTAGAGTGGATGTGGGTCACGGAGGAAAGAGAACGACTGTGACGAGATGAAGAAAAGTAGTTAATAAAAATGGGGGAAAGAAAAAAGACAAATGGAAGCCAAGAAGAATTTCAAGGTCTGTTTAAAAGCAGGGGTTAGGTAAGAGAAAATGGACGGTATGAGGAAATGGGCAACGAGGGCGAGAATAGCTATCCGTGGCTGCATCGCATGGATACTCGAAAGGCATAACCTCACGTGAGAAAGATGCAAGAGTCGTTCGATTATATAACATGATTAAAGTATCATTATGTCTCGGGAGTCGTGGATTTCTTTCCCTCTCACTCCCGTTTTCAGCGTCGCACACATATCAACTGGCCAGAGTCGCGATAGTTGAAAATTCAACCAAAACTTGTTGCGCCAGTCACGTAAATGTGCGAGCGACCATTATTTTTCTTTCCGCTCGCGACCGACTGGCCTGGTGGACAGGTCGACGTCTCGGACAAGGGTTTCACAATCCCATCGATAAAATACTATTGCCACAGCGTCTCGTTCAACAGCATCGAGAAAATACATCCGCATTCGTAGCCAAATGGAAAAACTCCTCCGAGGCATAAACTCATTGCAAAATTTTCAAATTTATTTCGTTTTTCATCAACACACACTCGGACAATTGCGAAAACTGGTTTTTTGCCCCGACCAATCAATCGCGAAAACGTGAATTCGTTTAATCGCGTGGAATCGCGTTTGTTCATGGAATTACTCTCTTGCAAGCACAACTGCATGACTCTGCACGGAGGATTCTGGGGCTCGAAGCCTCCAAAGAAATCTCATTCATCAAATTTCAGTTAATCAAGAAAATCGCATATTTCTCGAAATCCCACTGGCCTCTATAATGGAAAAGTTTTTTCGTGTTTCGTCTCAATAAATTTCTCATGATTGCAGGTCCTGAAGTCATTAAAACAGTGTTTTTCAAATAAAAATTGTCGATCGCGTTCCATAAGGGATTTCTTCGTGGCTTTAAGTTTTTGATATTGTTTTTATCAAGAAAAAACGAGTGTTGGTTAAAAAAAGGGAGTTTTCTCTTGAAAGTTTTGGGGTCGTGTGAAAAATCGATTATTCCAAAGTAAATTGTTATGAACCCTGTTGAGGCACTTGTTTCACGATTACGTCCGTTTCGAAAACTGTGTCATTGTAAACCGACAAAAACTCGGAGAACATTCTCGACGTTTGAGAGGCTCGTGCTCGGTGTATTTTATGCAAAATTGATCCAAGGGCGACCACATTTCACATGATTCATTCTCGATAATTAAATGGCGCAATAATAATATACGCGATGATGTGCGTGACGCTCTAGTTGACTGGGTGATTCACCTTCGGCGCAATCCTCAGGTGGATCAACGCGAGATCGTGATCCGATGACCTTGACTCCGATCGGACAAGTTGGCCGCAATTTTTCCATGATTCATTGATTCTTGGGGAAAAAAATGAAAATGAAAATGAAGCTCCGGAATTGAGTCTGCGTTTGGAAATAAATTGCAGCCCGTTTTGGCTTCACCGAAAAATGCTTCGCGTGTTCGCGACTCGGATCGCGTTGAACCGCCGATTATTTTAATCGGCATCATCAGCGACCATTATTTTATTGAATAAAAACTTGAATGGGTTTTGCACGCACGCAGGCAGGAGACAAACGTCACGAGAAAACTTTTGACTCAGCGTAGCGTGACATTTACGTGCTTTTTTCAATGAACCGCTTTACGGGATCGACGAGAGACAAATTCCCCTCGCGTATTTGCAACTTTTATTCGACAATCGTATACGATAATCGAGGTAACGGAATTTAACGAAAAATAATGATCCTGAAGTTTCCATCGTTGGAATGCAACGAAATTCTGTTTGTTTTTGAGCAGATCTCAAGATTCTTGTTCGATATTTGGTCAGGACAATAAAATGATTTTTTTTGAGGATCCAAACGCAATATCGATACGAAAATTTTCAAGGTTTGAGAAATTCAACAAATAATTAATGATGGAATTTTTTTTTCTTGGACTCCAACGTTGCGAACTTCAGTGTCATTACAAAATTCATCTCGTAATTTTTCCTTTGCCATTTGGTTAGAATTTATACGATCCTGAAGTTTGCATCGTTGGAATGCAACGAAATTCTGTTATTTCTTCAGCAGAGCCAATAATTATTATTCAATATTTGCTCCGGCCAATTCTCACTTGCGACCAAAAAACTCAATCGACTCAAAGAATTGCCACGATTTTAAAAATTCAATAAATAATCAATAGAAAAAATGTTTTTCGTTGGATCTCAACGTTGCAAACTTCAGAGTCATCGGAAAATATCGATCGACGAAATTATGACTGTGACCTCCTTTGAATTACGTTTCTTCTGGAATTGACCTTTGGAAATCAATTTCAAGGCAATTGACGCGAGCTCGTGACAAACGAGACAAGCAACGAGGTCGCTAAGGCAGTCCGGCTGAGCCTAATCCCGAAAAATATGTGACGAAGGTTAAGGAAATGAGTTCAAGTCCAGGACGAGGCCGAATAATGTCAAGTTCATAACTGTTGATGATTCGTTTGAATTCTCGACCCAGTTCCGTCCAAAAAAATATTAGCACGTGGCTAATATGTTTTTTTTCTATCCTCCCGAATTTAATTAACGTCCAGATTGTTTCTAACTTGTCTAGTTCGTGATTTTTCATTCGGAGAACAATTTCTTGCCCTGAATTCGATTAAAGCAATGGCGAAACTGATCAACCTTGTAATTCCAGTGGACGGGCCGCTCACCACGCACGGTCGATACTAAGAGCTTGCTCCGACCATTAAATAGCAAGTAGAAAAATTAGAAAAAGTTTTCTGCTCAGATCGTTTTCCAACTCGAGGCTTTTTTCATTTTTTGGGAATTCTATCAAAACGAGTAGAGCTGGGTGAAAATCGTATAGGACCATTATTGTAGAGCATCAAATTTTCTACAAAAAAGTCTTTCACGACTTCGTTGTACTCTCAATACTTTGGTCGTGAGGATCGATCAAAGTTTTTGTAGAGATTTTCTTTCTTTGAGCTCTCCTGACCAAACTATGGAAGATAGAAAAATTACGCCGGGGACTTTTTTGTAGGATTTTTCACGCTCTTCAAAATTGGTCGTATGCATTTTTACTCTATCTCGGACCGTTTAGGCAGTACGGGACTCTGAACCCTTGCGAACAAAATCAGCGACGAAATTTGCAAAAGTGTCTGAAATTATGTCAAGTCCGGGACATTTGGTAATCGTGTCACGCCTCATTGAGGAATTCGTGCATAAAACAATCTTACGATTTATTCAATGAGACAAACGAGAGAGAGAAAAACAAATTGCAACTCACCTCGGCTGCCATGAATGCGTAAGTGTTGAAGGACACGAAAAAGAAGGCCGCGGCGGTTGATAGAAGAAGCATGAACGCGGAGAGTGCGAGGATCGCTGCGAGTAGTCCCAAAAGGCGAGCATGACTCCAGCCAGGTGTAGTCGGTGAGAATGACAACTGCAAGAAAAATTGTTGAAAATTAATCGAGTATTCACAAGGAATCAAAAAAAGCATAATTACGAAGTGAATATATTGACAAAACCAATTTTGCGAAAGCGAAAAAATCTTACGTGAAGATTAAATGAAAAAAAAAATATAAAAAAACGCTCAAACAAACCGGACCCGCAGGAATAACGACAAAATTGCACTTTTTTTTCAAACGCGCATCAAAGATCGTAAAATTTTTTTTCTCCCCGAGACCCTCAGATATTTTAATGAGCAACTGCCCAAAATAACCCTGACGATTGAATTTTATTTGTTTTTTCTTATATTTGATCCGTGGGCTGGAGAGAACGCCCGAAAAATATTTGGCGATCAAAAACTCGTTTTCTCGCGAGTCGGTAGACTTATCAGCGGAATCCAGCAGCGATTTGCATGGCGAATCTATGCCGCCCGGTTATTCCAAAGTGATAAATTCGTGTGGACAATTTTGGGGCTAGAAATTCTAGTGGTATCGATATTTTTAACTCGCGGCGACAATCGAGCTTGGTTTTTTCTGTTTTTCTGTCTGTTCGCACCGGAGGATAGAATTTAGCAGGAAAATAAAAAAAAAAGCTCAGGCGACCAAAATTTCGACCTAAAATCGCGTCCGTTTTCCGAAAAAATTCCAATTCGTCAATTATTTTTCAATGAATCCAATAAAATCGACAAATATCCGGCAAAAATGAGTGAAAAAAAATTTCATTTCGTTATTACGAATTTTTGAGAATCCTTGAAAAATTGAGAATTCAAATTTTCAGGGTCACAGACCAGTCGATCTGGTCCGGAATAAATCTCGCGTTCATTTGAATTCTCACTTTTTTACGATTGCTAACGACTTTTGTCGCTGAACTCTCTTGACCCATGACAATTAGAATAAATTCATTTCAATTGAATAAAAATGACAGCTGACGTTGAATATTGATTTCATAGAATAAATGAGAATAAATCATTCCCACCGTTGAATTATCAAGACCGATTAAATTTCCATATTCGACATTAAAAAAAAAACCCACACACACACGATTTTTTTCAAACTCAGTAATTTTTTGATGCAGTCATTCAATTTTCGTTTTTTACTGCGTCACATCGAGAGGACAGGAACTCGGATAGCATTGGCTTGGCGAAATATTAGCTATAACTTCGTTATCCTAATTGGATCAAGTTAAAAGGATTTTGTACATTGCGATTTTTTTTTTTCATCGTCATTATTATGTTGTTGTTGTTGTTGTTATCGTTACCCAACGAAAGTGTCAATGCGGCTGGCGATAAAACAAGAAAAAACTTTGCTGGTTTATTGGCGACTGGATATTTTTTCGAATTTATCGAAAATAATTAGAATTTATATCACGATAATAATAATAATAATGATAATCGATTTATTCTCCCTCGCGGACTTAAGAATATCGAGTGTGTTCAAAAGTGAAAGGCGTTTTTCATTATTGCACAAGGCCGCCTTTCGAGTAAGCGTCTCGTTTGCGCTTTACGGCAAATATTCCATGTCCGCATGAATAAAAAATGAATAATAATAATAAAATGAATAAAAAACGTAAAATTACATATAAACATAGGATGAAAGTTGAAGGGATTGTATTTATAAATCAAAGTACTCACGTAAACGAAACGATCCTTGCACAGCTGACTTAGGAGGCCGAGAAAACCGAGCGCCGTGAACCATGCCCACCATAAGACGACTTCGTCCACGTATTGAACGTTAAGTACACCAAAGACAAAAATAAATTTGTAAAATACGAAATTTCCGAATTTGTCCTTGAGATGTTGGCGCTCGGAGGGTCGTAACTCCCCGAAAACGAGCCTCTGTATTGATTTTCCCAAAAGTATGAGAGCGCAGTAAGCCATATTCATCAGTGGCTAAAGAGGAGACAAAAAAAACTCAATTAACTTATTAGTGAACTCTGTACGAGGGAGGGATTGACCCAGAGAGATTTTTTCCGGATCTACATCTCACACGAGTCTTCAGAATTATTTAATCGTGAGTTAATTCATTAATTAACTCACGATGAGTTAATTAATTCATTAATTACGATGAGTTAATTAATTCATTAATCAACTCACGATGAGTTAATTAATTCATTAATCAACTCACGATGAGTTAATTGATTCATTAATTAACTCATGATGAGTTAATTGTTAATGATTTTTGACGATAACGACATCGACAGCGATTAACTCATAGAAAGCTCGTCAAACAAACTCATTGATACAAAAATATTTTTAAAAAATTGATTTTTGAATTTTTCATCGAAGCGACGCGAGATCCGGCGATAAAAATCAACTCAATTATAGTCCGCTGTAAGAAAAATAGGGCGTTGATGTATATATTCCGGCACTGAGGTGCCAACTAACTCAAACCCAACAAAGCCGAGACTTGTTTGTAATTCTCGGTGGATGAAAGAGCCTCCGCCGAGGAGGCAGCGAATTAGAGGCGATTGGATGTGCAGCAGGTTGAAGAGAATTTACAGCACTCACGAAACGAGTGTCTGTCGCGGGCGTGTTCTTCATCATTGTGCAGCAAAAGTCTACAGCATTGTACTGTCTCTACCGAAACGACCCGGAGAAACGTGCTGGAGTCCGTACGAACGGAGAAAAAAAAATCAAAAAAAAAAAAATACCCTACGATTTCAGGGTGGAAATTGCAGGGAAGTTGTAATTTTTTTCGTTAATTCGAATCAATCAAGATTTTTTAGGGTTTTTTTGATAGGAGCCGTAAATAGAAATTGATTTTCGAAGGAATTTTAATCGCCTCTCAAAGTCGAGCTCGCATACTTTACGCCAGTGCATACGCAACAGCAAAGCTTGTTTCGTAAATTATAGAGATTGTAATTGGCATGGATAAATACACGAACGCCCGTGACATTGAACGAGCCAACCAGCACATCAGCAAAAAGGTTTCGCGGCCTCGTGTCGTGTCGCGAATTTACATATATATACGTGTCCGCTTTGCTGCCAAATGGACAGGCTTATATTTACGAAGGAACCTCTAATTTTAGAACGAACGTGAGCGAGCGAGTTGCCGCGAGACCAAACGATTGTTTCTTCGTCGTTCATGTCATTCCGGGGCTTTTGTTTTTGCAGATTTCATTTTGTTACGTAGTTTTTTGGATCGCGGCTGCGCAGCTCGTGCAGAAGCCAATGCAGCGCGTTTCCCAATGCGAACTATGTGTCTGGATTGTACACTCGACCCACTGGAAACGCGTGCACCGCTCGATCCACGTAGCGAGGTCGGACAGTAACGCCAATATGGTTAAAAACTGTTTTTCTTTTCGAACTTGACGAACTAAATGGCACTGAATTATGCACGGACGAGTCTCGTGCGAATCGAAACCCTGGGACGAGGAGAAACGATCGAAATTCATGAAAATCAGAAATTCACACACTCGGACAATTGCGAAAACTGGTTTTTTACACCGATCAATCGATCGCGGAAACGTGAATTCTTTTAATCGCGCGGAATCGCGTTTGTTCATGGAATTACTCTCTTGCAAGCACAACTGCATGACTCTGCACGGAGGATTCTGGGGCTCGAAGCCTCCAAAGAAATCTCATTCATCAAATTTCAGTTAATCAAGAAAATCGCATATTTCTCGAAATCCCACTGGCCTCCATAATGGAAAAGTTTTTTCGTGTTTCGTCTCAATAAATTTCTCATGATTGCAGGTCCTAAAGTCATTAAAACAGTGTTTTTCAAATAAAAATTGTCGATCGCGTTCCATAAGGGATTTCTTCGTGGCTTTGACTTTTTAATATTGTTTTTATCAAGAAAAAACGAGTGTTGGTTAAACAAAGGGAGTTTTCTCTTGAAAGTTTTGGGGTCGTGTGAAAAATCGATTATTCCAGAGTAAATTGTTATGAACCCTGTTAATGGCACTGAATTCTTATAGTCTCGTGTGAATAGGAACACTGGAACGAGCCGAAACGATCGAAATTCGAAATCGAATAATCGGAGCCCTTGCGAGTCTTGAAACTTTCTTCTAAAAAAAATCGAACAACTCGTTGGAAAATTTCTAAATGTTACTCCGGGTCTGAGATACCCAGAGTGTGATGCGAATAATCGGATCAAAATAATCGCAAGATGAATATTCCGCACGATTGTAATTTTTTCCTGGTCGTTTGCAACCGAGGAAAACAAAATTTATAAATAGCGATGATTCATAATGACTGCGGGGACGACAATGATTGATCTTACCGTACGATCACCTCGAGGTGAGAATAACTCAACAGCCTTTGTTATTACTGCGCTGCTAATGATTGAGACTAATTAATGAAGATTGATAATTATCGTCAAAAGTCGCAAGGATCACCAAGTGCATGCCGATAGTCGCGTAAACTATTTCCAAGGGCTTCGAACTCGGACAATTGGCTGATGGAGTTGGACGCTTAAATCGGCTTCTCGATGAGCAGACTTAATTATTTTTATTTGCTCGCACTCGCGGACGAAGCCAACGCACGCGATCAATGCAATTCTTCGACGAGTGTATCGTCATCATATTTTTTCCTCGTCGTATCGCCCTCGCAACTCTCTGCTCAATTATTTTCACGGTATCATTAACTTTTACGTTCGAGAATGAAGCTCGATGCATATTTACGAGTGAGTTAGGTCAGCGTTTAGTCAACATCTTCAAAATGCATCGTGTTGCACTTTTCCAACCTAATTTCCACCCAATTAAACAAATATTTACGTTCCTACACGTTCATATTACGTTTTTTTTTCGAGTTTTCAATGTCAACGTTCTTAAAATGTCCCAAAACGTCCAAAAATCATATTTAGAAAAAATGTCCGGATGTGTGTGAGTATGTGTGTGCGTATGTGCTGGCACTGTAAAATTCAAATTGTTATAACTCGAGAACGGTTTGAGCTGCAAGGCTCTAGTTTTGAATAGATGTTAATCCATACCAGCTCTTCGTTTGCTGAGAATTTTGTCCGGATCGCTAGAAAAATTCAAATTCTACAGCATTTTGAAATTTTCAAAAAAATGGTGTCACCGCCCTAACTTTCGCAAATTTTAAGATTTATTACTATTTTTTTTTTTATAATTAGAGTATCATAATAGGAAGGTTGGTATTGAATTTGGGAAATATCGTTTGAGCGGTTTAAATTTTATGGGTTTTTGAATTTCACGAAAATATTAGTTTTTCGAAAAATCGTTTTACCGTGCATCTTGAGCACCATGAGGAAGCAATTTGCAAATTTCAATTTGCAGCACTTTTTTTAACGCTTCGTTCCGACTCCACGGCCAAGGCTTTTCGATGAGTTCATTTTCCTTGCTCGTGACATAATTTCTTTCCTCATAAGTTGAATTATTTATCGATCTCCCATGACTCGTTAATCTTTGTAGTTGAGATAATTTCCGCCTTAAAAATCACATTTTCCTGACTCATTCCGTGCAATAAAAACCGAAGAATATTCGGTTTTTTTGTGCTTTGCATCGAGGCCTTAATTCACAGCTAACGAGTTTCTCCTTATCTGGCCAAAACAATTTGCATCTAGTATACGATTCTGGATTGGCCTCGCGGTCGAGCCGAGTTACGACTGGGCATGAATCATCGCAGTTGGCTCGAGTGTCGTCTCGTGATAGCGAAATGAATAATTTTCGAAAAATGCACATATTTTCAACTTTTTTATCTGCCTCTAGTTACAACTTGACGTTTTTCCTTATCCGCAATAGTTTTGTGGCTGCGATTCGTTGAGGCTTAGCCTCATCGACCTGGGGGACACGAGCTTCAAATTCTTTCTACGTCGTCTCCAATTTTAATTCTTAAACTTTGGTCAGTTGCCAGAAAAATGCTCGGGGTGGCGAGCGAGAGTTGCGGAGATAAAACGCCAAAGGGAACGAGTGCTTTTGGCATAAAAGCTTCAGAACTTTGTGGGCAGGTTCAAGAGACCTCCTCAAACCGGAAGTTCCGCAGCAATTTCCACCAATCGCTAAATTTTGGCGAGCATTTCATGAATTGTGCATAGAATCTCGAATGTATTCGCGAGTTTTTTATGCTCCATTGGCAAATCGAATGATTCGCGGAAAGAGAGAAATTCAAAAAAGTTTTTAAACCCCAAATAAAAGGCACGAATTTTCATTCCTGAAATCGTTTCCATTCACGCAAAATATTCTGTCGGAATGTGCGAAATTTCAGGGGAAAACGTGCGTTTGCAAAAATTTTGTAGTTCGTCGAAGCTCCGCCAGGTGGCGACGGCGCAGGGCGCTTCGCGCGACGGAGCGAGCGGCCCGAAACTATAAGTAGCGCGAGGGAGCGGACCTACGTAAGCGCCACTGCAATGCACGAATAGCAACGCCGGAGTTTTTCGATATCGCGGTAAAGTCGCTTAGCCGAGTTTTCTTTTTCGCTTACAAATACGAAGGAACGGCATGGCAACATCGAGTAAGCGCGGCGACGTTATGCAATGGATTTCAAGCTGTCTGTCGGACGCCCACAATTGTGGACACGCGGCTTGCGAGCGAGTTGCTGCTTCGATAGAGTCCCGCGAGTGTTTCACAAACACGCCTCTATTGTGCGGGTGCATGGGAAAAGAAACGCGAATAGCTGCTCGACGTGCAATCGCCTGGATCGTACACGCCATGCGATTACATTTTTGTTTCGTTGGACGTGCTTGATGTGCGGGATAAATATTTCATTCGAGGCTGGTGTAAATGAAGGTCAACCTCTGGGTTGCTTTTCGTAAACGAAGACTGATTCGACCTTGAATTTGAGTTTCAAGGTCACCGGAGCTCAAACAAGGTCAAAAAATGCATGTTTTCCAAATAAAAACTTGTACTCACCCAAAAACATATCGGCTCCTGAATCATACACGCCAGCAACTCCTTAAAATGGATCCCCGGTGTTCGCGTGTCCGTCGTACTGTCGTTCCCCGTTACATTGTCAACGTCGATCACGATATTCGTCGTGTTGCTTCGCCAGGATGGATCCTTGACGATTTGTGCGGCGTAATAAACCGAACATGACAAAATTGCGACGCTTATCGTCGTGTAGGCCCGAAAATTCGGGACCGGCAACCGGTCCAAAAACACGATCGGCATTATTGGATCAATTTTCTATCTCCTTTAACTGCCAACTGACTATTGAACGACGAGGTCAATCTGCAACAGACCCAAGAACCAAAAATCTTCATCCAAGGCGTAATTATGGAAAGAATACAAAATTAGTGACTATTCCATTCTTAGGGAGGAATCGCAGGCACAAAAAAGTCGGGCCCTAAACATTTTGCGGGAATTGCGAAAAAGGTCCTAGTCATTGATGAAATATTGACTTTTCATCCAAAATGTAAAGCTGTAAAGACGAAATGGATTCTGAATCTTTGCGATGGACTGGACGGTGGGATTAAAGAAAAAAAAATGATGTAATAGTCCTAAATGGAATTGTATCCTGTAATGAGGCCGATGACCGAGACGCCTCGTGTTCATTACTGCACAGAGCCTTTGGGGCATCGACTCGGCGCGAACGACCAGTGTGCTGCACTTGATTGTGGCCGGAAGGATACAAGAAATTACGTATTACGGATTGGTCAGGGCTCGCCCGAAGCGGAACGAGGCGGTTTTGTCTCGTTGAGCTTTGACTCAATGTTTCAATGGATCGGATCTCCTCAACGTGTTTCTCGGCACGAAGAGGAGGCTCATTAAAGTTATGGTGAAAGTTTTTCGGCTCCCGTTAAGAATTCGCCTCAGTGTTGTCCGTAAACCGTGCATTGCATTTTTTATCGTCAAGCGTGTAAAAACGGTTTTGTGTATCGTTGACGGTATAGAAATCCGAGGATCGTGTAAAACGTGTTGGAGTTTAGAGAATCGTGTATTTTATTCATTTTATCGTGCATCATGCAAGAAAATTATGATTCTGAAGTTTGCATCGTTGGAAAGCAACGAAATTCTTTTTTATATTTGGCAAAAATAATTATCTAAATGGAGAATTTAATTACGATGATAAAATGATCAATTTTTGCGACCCGAAAACACATCGGCTCAAAAAATTTGGATGACATTGAAAATCGAACGAATCATCAATAAAGTTCAATATTTTTCGTTGCATTCCAACGTTGCAAACTTCAGCATCATAGAAAATTCGTGTACACGATAATGTAAAACGTGTAAAAAAAGTGTTTCGCATTGTTAATTGTGTAGAAACGCGAGAACCGTGTAAAACGTGTAGGAAATCATTAATTCTTGGTATCGAAGTGAATCTTATGGTGTTTCAAGCGAATGATCATAAAAGTGTATCGTGTATGATCGTGTTGACGTGTACGAAATTTGCATAAATTCGGGAACGAATCGTACGAACGTGAGGCTTTTTACGTACGACTGTCAATGGCGAGGAAGGAATTATGCAAATAGCACATACCGTGGGAAAAAGAAACGTGTTGAATTTAAAACAACCAATTGTCACGTTAGAGCATTACAAATTGATGTTTTTTTTAACGATCTATTAAAAAGCAGCCTCGACAAAGAAAAATGAAGAGAAAAAGCGACGGTTTCACCTTTGCGAAAGTTTTTATTTCAAATATGACGACATAATCACCACGTGGAGGTCGGATCGATGAACCGGCGTCGCAGTAAAGTTACGTATACGTTGCCGAACGGTGTATATAGCGTAATCGAAACGTTGTTTGATAATTCAAGGCGGCCGTTCTATTTGCATAATGTGAATAAAATTTCGGTTCAAAAATGCTCTAAAAAGTTTTGACGTTAATCGCAAAAGAGAAAAAACGCCGATGCAAGGTCGATCGAAGCAAATCCAAGGTCAAATTGCGCGAACGTATGAGGCACGAGGTCTCGAAAAAAAATGGCGTTATTATTGAAAATATGGAGGGCAAAAAAATTCTTACCGTGTTCGGAATTATGCGGAGCGACAGTTTTCGGCGTGCGAGACTTCGCGTGGCACGTTCGGTGCCCTCAACTGCGGTGCACACGAGCGTAATCACTGAACGTTTTCGAGCAAGTGAAAAAAATGAATAAATCGTGGAAACACCCTTAAGAGCACGAGAATTGGGTCACAGAAAGCGTATGGCACAGTAAAATCGAAGAGATTGCGAGAAACAACTCGAAGAAAACAAACAAGAAGGGAATTTTAATTCCGCACAAAAAACACGAATTTCCGCAGTATTTATAGACGAAGATTCACGTAGTAGGCGCCGAGGGAGGGAAGGCGCGGGAGGGCCAAAGGAGGAGGGGGGAGCTTTGTCGCATTGAGAAAAGTCTACAAACGACTAGGCAGCTGCGACGTCCGCTTCACTGCTTTCTCTCTCTCTCTCCCTTTCTATCGGTGCTACGATTAGCCAAAGCGTGTACACACACTCACAGGCTGTCGCACACCTTGTGGCTGATAGCGGAATGAAGTACGAAGCAGAGAGCACGATTATAGTAAGAAGAGTCGAACAGCATGAGCGACTTATGCGACAGTCCGTTCGTAAAACTGACGACTGCGACGTGCCAAATGCCGAAACCGCAAGAAAATAGTTGAGACAAATATTAAAAGCTCGAAAACGTCGGGATTTCGCGGTCGATTTCAGCCATAAAAGCAAAAAACTAGAACGATCGAAAGATTCGCCTAGTTTGCTCGAATTTAGCTCATACACACGTGCCCACACTCTGTCTGCTTCGCTCTCAATCCCTTCCCTGTCTGTCACCCTCGTTTACTTATTCCGCGTTCTAAGCCCGTTAATTATTTTTCAAATGTTCTTTACTTGCACTTGGCGAACCAGCACGCACGAGTGTAACGTTTTTTTTGTTATTTCGTTATTTTCTCTCTCGATTTATTCTTTTTTATTATTTCCCGTCAAAAGCGGAGCTCTCTGGCTCTCACGAGCGCAGCGCTCACCTAACTACACCGCTCGACGTATACGGTGCTTGTACCAGAGCACGGAATCGCCACGACCCAAGACTTGTGCACTTCTGTGCACTCTACCGCCGCTCCTAACCGACACGTACGCCCATAGGCGTTCCGTGACAATCCGGTCGATAATGTCGTCGCGAACCGCGCCACGGATCCTCGCGAGCAATCAACGCCGCCTGACGATCCGTTGAAGAATTGCGCGGGTAATTGCGGAGGATTTACCGACCGTCGGTAAGCTCGGGATCTTCCTTATCGACGGTCGAAAATTATATGGCTCGTTTGCTTTTACTGGCAGACGATAATTTTTCTAGCAAATTAATGCAGGCTCGAAAAAAATTATAAGAAAAAAGAAGCAAATCCGAATAAATCGCTCGCGGGTACGGGCGACGCGATTTTTCTCAGATTCAGGCAATTCACTAAAAAAAATGGGGAATTGAAAAATCGAACTTTATTTGCAGCTTTTTTTTGAGAATTCGAGCCAGAAAAATTTTTCGGAGGAATTCCACGAGGCAGGAAATTTTTGGAATATCAAATTTAAAGTGTTTGCTGGGGTTTTGCATGAATCTGGACTATCGAGTTGTGGAAATTTTGGAGGTGAAATTGATGTTTAGAAAATCTGAGGCGATGACTGATCGAAACGTTGATTCAATATATATGATCGAATGAGTAGTACTGCGGGAGTAGGGATTGAACATCGCTGCTGGATCCGGGCGTGTCTGCTTACGAGATCAAGACACGATCGAGTCTGGCGCTAGCAGTCGTGTTTTTTTCTTCGATTCCCCACACGCGCGATACACGCAGCGCGGCGAGTTGTTCTCGCTCTTTCTCTTTCTCTCTTTATATCAGTCTGTACGTCGTTTACAAAGGCGATTCCCTCTTGCATCAACGACAAAACGACGTGCCTATCAGCTCAACAGCAGTAGAGCGAAAGCTTTCCTCCAACGCGGACTTTGAAGCGAGTCACGGTTTATGCTAAACTGTAAGCGAATAATCAAATAAAAACAAAGAAAACTATAATGAAGTTCGCGATTGAGCTCGATTTCGTCGTCCCGAGCTCATTCCCACTAAATCTTCGACTTTACTCCGCTGAAATTTGAGTTTTCGTTTCGCACGTTGCCCAGTGTCTCGAACGTTGCAAAGCACGTGGGTTTTTTTTTAAGCATCCATCACACTCGATCCCCCAACCGCCAATTACGCTCGAGTCAACTTTACCGTGCGATTAACGAGCTTGATCGTCCAGTCAACAGGTGTCCGGTTTAGATCCTCCGAGTGTTTCGACCAGTGGCGCCACCTGATACTTTTACGCAACTAATACATTTTTGCTCTCGAGTCGATCAATCTTTTCGCGAGGTTTGTCAAGCGTTAATGAATAAATTCCAACCAAAACTTTGGGATAACGAACATTTCATTTTTCTCCAAGAACCGTGTATGAATCGTCCTTGAAATCATCAAGGTCATTCACAATTTCTTTTGGGTTATGTTTTCTCTAGTTTTCGGTCTCGGGGGGAGGGGGAGAGGGATCGAAACGAGAGCCCTCTAGGTCTCGGTCAAAGCATTACAGGAACAGAGAGGAAATTGAGGTTAGTTTACATTTTTTCGATTAGTAAGGACGTTCGTACACGAGGATCGTAATTGAGAGTTTGAATCCCGATCAGAATTCAAGTTCGTACGCTGAGCTTTTGTTTTCGACGCATCAAAAGTGTTCGTTGAGAGTTTCATTGACGTAAAAAATTGCAAATGGCTGCCAATCGACTTACGGGTCCGATGGCGCCATCTGGAAGACTCGGTCGATAAAACAGACGGTTTTCGAGAGTTTTTTCAAATCGGAGATTCGTATTTATTATAGAGTTTAGGAAAGAATAAAATTGCGGAGGAGATGCGAATGGAGAGGGCGTTGATCCATGCTTGATGAAAATGCTGCGCGACGACCCCGGCTCGCGCGTATCGATAGGAAACTTCAGAGACAGTAAACATGCTTTCTCTCTCTCTCGCTCTCTCCCTTTCTTTAATTCTCTCCATGTCTCTCGCTGTCTCTGTCTCAACTTGATTGGACCAACGCGACACTTGTTGCCAGACGCTTACTTATATATACCCATAATTTTTTTTCGCCTTTCGCAGAGTTGTTGGTCACGATCTGACTACCAGTTTCTTCCGCACGGCGTATCGTGATGAAATTTTCTTGTTTTTTTTTCGTTTCTCATTATTTCGTTTGCATCGTTCGAAAAAAAAAAATTTTCTCTCGAAAAAAAATCAATTTCTCATCATTTTCCAAATTTAAAATTCATACGTTCGAAAAATGGTTCAAATTAATGAAATTTTTTTTTAGATATCAATGAATTCGTACGAACGACTTGGCGAGTCCATCGTTAATATATTTTCCTTCATCAGTACGCTAATTATGAACTCTTAAAGGGTTCGAATCATCAAGTCAAATTTCTGTGCGTATTTTTGAAAATTTAGTATACTTCATAAAATTAGCTAGAAAAATCAGCATATCTCTGTATATTTTTCCATTATTATCTGCTGGCTATTCTCGAAGCACTGGAAATATCAAAAATTGGCGTTTTTGCTTCCTCATGGAGGAAGCTTTGTGACGGTGAAGTTTTTTTTTTCGAGTTTTCAATGTCAATGTTCTTAAAATGTCCCAAAACGTCCAAAAATCATATTTAGAAAAAATGTCCGGATGCGTGTGTGTGTGTGTGTGTATGTGCTGGCACTGTAAAATTCAAATTGTTATAACTCGAGAACGGTTTGAGCTGCAAGGCTCTAGTTTTGCATAGATGTTAATCTATACCAGCTCTTTGTTTGCTGAGAATTTTGTCCGGATAGCTAGAAAAATTCGAATTCTACAGCATTTTGAAATTTTCAAAAAAATGGTGTCACCGCTCTAACTTTCGCAAATTTTAAGATTCATTACTAATTCTTTTTTTAGAATTAGAGTATCATAATAGGAAGGTTGGTATTGAATTTAGGAAATATCGGTTGAGCGATTTAAATTTTATGGGTTTTTGAATTTTACGAAAATGTTAGTTTTTCGAAAAATCGGTTCACCGTGCATCTTGAGCACCATGAGGAAGCAATTTGCAGCACTTTTTTTGTGGGCTTTCAATTTAGTGAATTTTAAAAGAGGATCAAGCGAAAAAGGGGCTTTGCTCGGGGAATTAATGTTTTTGTGTCCCTTCTGGCCTCGTGGCCTCAAAATAACTAGAAGCATCCACGATCTATGTTACTGAATAAGTTATAAATATTCTCAGTGTTTATAAAGAGTCTAAATAAAAGCGCGAGTTGAGACTGTTGCGTTTCTGACTTCTGGATTGGTCGAGGAGGAGCGTTAATTTGTTTAAATTTAATGAGAGTAATTAAAATCATTAATTGATGGAATTTCTATGAAATTTTTGGCTGGGTATTGTGAAAGGCAAATGCCTTGGAGCGAGTAACTTTGTGACTTGAAAAATGTATGGTCCGTGTCATTATCGCGAGTTACGATGAGATTAGGACATTGGGTTGGTGATAATTCTGGACGATAGGATTTAATCGTCCGATCAGTTATTTCGTTTATCCACTAAATTCATATCGCGACGGAACATTGAGTGTATCGTTATTTACTGAAAATCGTCATATTTATCTTGGCCAAACGCGGAGACAACAAAAAGTCGACAAAAGTTGATACTAATTCTGTTTTTCTAGCGATTGTCAGTAACGCGAACGTTGTGAAGCAGAAAAACGAAGAAAAATATAATTAACTATTGGAAATAAGTGATTACGCGTATGTGTGTGTGCTCGGTGTGTCTTCGTTATCAATATTTTACGACAGATGGAGTATTGACTTGGACGAACGCGTCATAGTTTTGTTAGTTAAAACATGGAGTGCGACGACGTTGAAGCAGACTCACCGGAAACCAAAGACATCTCAGCCTCGAGGAGCCAAAACTCTGGATCTCCCAATTCCGGCAAGTTGCACATACATTCAAAAAACTATTCTCTTGAATATTTTAACCCCTAGAACGCCGATTGCAGCCTTGCGCCGACGATCCTCACCATTTTCTAAAATTCCACCGGCGCGATGACTTTTCATATTTTCAGCAATCAGTACTTTTTTCTTTGCTTTCGAAACCTCAAAAAAGTTCGATACTCGAATTATCTCGTTCGAGCACACAATCGATTCCCAAATATCTCGTATCGAGATCGATGAACGGTTAAAAAATGTGAGTTGCGTGAAATATCGATCGGTCTGTCGCAACGATAGTGTAAATACAGCCTAGAATTTCGATCAAAACGGAAAAACCCGTAGCAGCACTTTGAGCTTGGGCCCTTAACGACGCCATGACCTTGCGCACGTTCGAACTAGTTTGATCAGGAAAGGCGTAAGGCTTCTCGATCGATAAACTGATGAATATTGATCCAACGGTAAAATAAGATTGAAAAGCTGGAGACAACGAAATTTCGACAAGACAACTGACAAAATAGACATTGAGCAAAAAAAAGAAATTCCAAACGTCTGCGGAGATGGTCGCGAAAACACACGATCTTTTGCGCTCTTGAACATATGCAAACGAGCATATTCTTCGACATAATAGTCTGCAACGTGGAAGAAACTTTTAACACAAGTAGCTATAAGACGCATCCACTTCCATCCCTGTATCTCTTTCGCGACAAGTAGTTGCGGCACTTCTTTTAAAATTACAGCTGAAATGCCGGTAAAACTTTGCTAGTCAAAAAATTATTATTCGCCTTGTTGTTTGCTCTCTGCGGCCAATACATTCGAGGTCCTTTTCATGCACATACATTCAGGGTCAAAAATAAGTATCTTACGGGGCAATTGGTACATCGTGGCGAAATAAAATTTCAAGTTTTATTGACAAACAATGTTTGAGTATGATTCTCGTTTCATAACTCGTTCTTTGATCGTTTTTATTTACGAATAAACAACTTTTTTCGAGTCTAGTCTCAACAATTGAAAAATTTATTCAAATCCACGGAATGAGCAATCACGATGTCAACGCACGAGACTCTATTAATAGTCTATGGCCGCGAAACCGCTTACGCGAAAGACTCGCCGTAGTCGCCATCTAGCGGCGCATGGCGGAAGCGCGAGAAGCTCAAGCTTTTCGGCAACGTTGAGATTTTCGTACAAAACGAATCAATTAGGTTGGAAAATTTTATAAAAATCAACTTTTATGCCATTAAAGTTTCCATACTTGACGAATTTTTAATTCGGACTGTACATTTAAAATATCCTGAACAAAATGAACACGAGCAGAATGTCGCGTGGAAAAAAACAGTATATTCGGTTCTTCCGTTACGCGCGTTCAATCGAATCTTCCTTCCAGTCTGTATCGTGCATATTGGTCAACAAAATTGTGAATATAGGTTTATTATTTAAGCCGGGCCACGTTACGTGCGAACGTATACACCGCAATTGAAATGTAAAACATTCCATTGTATACAAGATGCAGGAATATATTTCCCAATCGCCGTGGCACCGGCAGACGACTCATTATTCGCTATGAATAATCTCTTTCGGCTCGTCATTATCCCAACTTGGCGGACGACCCGGAGGTGAACTTTTCATAAGTAAAACAGGCCCGACATTAACGCTACTAGGTCGGAAATAGCGACATAATTGATTAAACGTTTGCTCAAAGCTAAATTAACCGTTTTTCTTAGTTTTTTTTTTTCAAGTGTTATTTAATAAACAAAAACCCAACCAGCAAGTTCATTTTTTCGAAAGTCTAGTCTACAGACATAACGGAGAAATAAAATTTAATTATGCGATTATAAAAAATGAGCCATCGCACTTCATTTTATAAATCGATTGCAACACGTTTCGCGTGCATGACAAATTAAAGATTGCTTAACGGGTATGGAGGAATTCGTTTGACGATCCAGCTATCGTACAGTTGTTAACGGAGCTGCTTCGTACTGAGGTCAAGTGCAGATAACCCGGACAAACAGACCGAGAGTCTCGCAACTATAAGAGAAACGGATGGGAGACCAGCCGCGCCAAACCATTATGGTTCACTTCCATTTTCCTTGCTCGAGTTTCTGCTCAAATGGCTTTCGCTAGAATTCACCATTTTCGCTATCGCTCCGACGTTTTTTTCCCCCAAAGTCCCAAAACCGCGCAGCCCATTCTACTCTCGCGAGACTCTACTTATTCTCGGAGTCCGCGACTCCGCGGGCGCGAGCGACTCGTCGCGATCGCCACCTGGCGGAACGCACTCGCAACGCACTGTTTTTCACACATTTTCGCACTTTTTTCCGTTTGGTGACTATAAATTCATACAAAAATTAATTAAACCAAAAAAAACACAGAAGTCGTAAGTTTTTTTGCGATAAACGAAATGGAATTTCGCTTCATCACATTTTATCGCTATCACAGAAAGAATCTCGATAACGAAACACCGATTCGAAAGATTGTGCCAAATTAATTGAACTCGCTGGAGACTAAAAAAAGTTCAGAGCTATTTTAGAAATTCACCAACACCCTGAAATTTGTATTCTCTTGACGAATCCAAAAACATCATTTTCCTTGCAAATTTGGAATTTTTCGTGGTCGAAAATTATATTTTTCGAAACGTTTTTTGTATGGAAACAAAACACAGAATCCAAATTTCAAAACACTGCTTCGGAAATACCGAAAAAAAAATTGCAACGCTGGGATTTTCGAAAAAAAGTTCTTTCCCCTTTCCAAATTCATTTGGTCGGGACTGTAGATAAAAGCACAAAAAAGATATTCGTTAAAATCGACGCCTAAAAACCAGAAACATCAATGTATTAAATTCTTCCATTAGTATTTTACAATTCCGTGGTGAGTTTTATTTTTTACGAACAATTTGTTTTTTGATGTTTGCTGAGATTCACGCTACCAACTTTTTCAAATTTATTTTTCTAATATCATGATAATGATGCGATTAAAATGTTGCATGAAAAAAACAACGAGCCGCGCCGTCCGAGGTTTTGGCGTGCTGGAAACGTGACTGAAGCAATTAAACAAATGTTTACTGTCGGACTAAAACGAGACAAGTTTATTCATTGATTTTTTTTTCCACTCGACCGATCGATTCGTCCATATTTTTCCGTTCAAAATTTGTATCGACTCGAAGGAGAATTTCAAGGATGAATCAACGGAATGCGAATTTTGTTCCACTAATTTTCTAATCGATTACGCGCTATTAAAATCGCGAGCGTCGCAACATACATAATTAATTATTATGTTAAATAATTCACCGCAATTATGGCATAAAATAATTGAATTATTATTTTTCGAACTGTTATATTGTTCGAGTCTGAAATAGTCAATTTGTTTTTTTGTTATCTCATCGTGTGTCAGCGAATAAGAAAAAAATGAGTCTACACACGCGATTTTCTCGTTAAAAGTTGAGGGAAAAACGATTGTTGAATCGAGACGCTCGTTGGCGACATTTTTTCACAAATGACGCCGAGACTCGAGCAACAACGCGCATGTAATCCGGCGGAGAATTTTGTTTGGATATTGACTTTGTTTTCAAAATATTCTCTCATTAATTTGCACTTGACCCAAAAATTCCAAATTTTCTTCCTCCACGAATTAATCTACAGGAAAAAAAAAACTGACAAGGTCTCGCTGACATTCTGCACGCATCTCTCGAGACATTTAATTATAGAATCTTCGGATTGGCCCTGAGCAGGCCATTGCTCGAGACCGAGAAAATTTCGCAGTTTCAAACGCAGCGAGCCAGAAAAAAAATTGTTTGCTTGCCAAAATCCGCAAGAAGTTTCTCAAAATTGAGCAATTTGTTATATTTTCTCTGCAGATTGAGAAAAAAAAACAAAAAGCTCAAGAGCCTCATGACGAAGGTTTTTGATCGAATTCATAAATAATCATCCATCGACAAAGTCACGGATTTTTCACTTCCAATTGTTCGTGCCTTACGTGACGAATTGTGTACCGAGCTGTAACATTAAGTCACAGGAAATAAAAAAATGAGTCATTGAGTAACCAGCGTCTGTCACAGGGGGTGGGAAATGCAAGATAGAGGGCTCGCATAGAACGTGACACTCTGACACATCGATGTTATGATGATAGTTGAGCACCAACTGACAAAAGATTGTTTTGTTGATTTAGGAGGAAAGTTCCACCACGAAACGATCAAAAATCGATTTTTTCGGAGAATTTATGAGTTTTTGGTAATTATGCAGTCACTTTTCCGATAAATGATCGGGGGAGGCTGACATTTCCCATAAACCCCATGAGTTATCTATAAAAAAAAAAAAAGTTGCTCATTTTTCGGAAAAGTAACCAAATTGCATAATTACCGAATTTTTTTTCAATATTTTCGTCAATGAAGATTTCCGTTTGCAAAAACGTCAAAGAGAAATCGAATTTGTTCCCATTTGCTGGGCTCGACAATGGTCTGGAGTGATGGGCTGAGACGGGAAGAATTGAGGCTTCAAACCATACGGAATTGTCGAGCCCTGACGAGTGAAAAGCCATAAAGCGAGCCTCGAACTTAATAAATCACCAAAACAAATCTCGCTCTCTCGAAGATTATTTTTATCTCGTGAAAATTGACCCAGCAGGCTCTTGTTTAATCGGATGAACAAACTCGTCTATCGATTTGGAAGGAACTATTCAGGAGTCGGATAGGAGCAAATAGGATGAGAAGAAGAAACAAAAATGAATCAGCTCTCGAGCGCCTCGTATCAGTGGCAAAGTAAATCTATCTACAGGATGATTCGTTGGGTCGTTCTGTGATGCCAAGGCTCCTGAAATCCTTTATCCCCACCCTGCGATTTCACGCAGTGCTTTACGAGATATTCACGATGGCCCATCCCCTCCCCACCAGCGACATTTTCCCCCAGCCTTCGTCAACTCTCGTGTTTACTAAGTGTGCGGACTGTTGCTTACAACTGCAATCTTTCCAAGTGAAGCGTTCCCAAGCCAGCGCGAGATTAGATTATCGTTCAAGCTTTTATCCCTCCTCCGCAACCCCCACCCTCGGATAATCACATTTCCCTCATTCAAAAGTGAAACTCCTTGAACCTCGTGGTTTAGTGTCCTCCGAGTAGCTCAAACGCCACGTATCATCGCCGCGAATCGACGAGCCACCGAAATGCAAGTTATCGCGTGAAAATTCACGCATTATCGGAATAAAACTGTCAGTGGCCCGGGGCAACTGACGCTTGCACACGCGTCGGTAAAGTAGGAAACTCTCTCTCTCGGAACCAGCTGAAAATTCGGTGTGTTCGCATGTGTTTGTGTTCGTGTTTTTCCGAACGTTATTTCGGTTTTGGCATTTGCATCGAGTGACTTTGGTGAATTCTTCAAAGTTCATTATATTCGAATACTCGATCTTTTCGTCCGGAAACACGTGACTTTTCGAGTTTTTTCAATCGATACGACGACGGACCGGCTCGAATATGCGATTCGACGATCAACTCTTCACGATTCTTGGTGAGTCCGCAATAGTTTCGAGACTCTATTCAATTAATTGAAAACTCAGCCCGTGAAATTAAAAACGACAACGTTGCTTAAGGAGGTTCCGTTAGTAGATAATTAGAAAACGAAATATGTTGTTATTTAGGCAGCAAACTTCAATGTCTTTCAAAAACATTCTAGGTCAACGAAATTTTACTACATATTTTCCAAGTCGAGAGTCACTTGATTCAATATTGGCTTTACGGAAATTTCTTACCTTCATGAAATCAGAAAAATATTAAAAATACTTCCCGATTAGATAAAACGCGTATTAAAATCTCAATTTATAAAAAAACCTCCGAGGGTTCCGAATCAATGAAAAAATAGTGGGGTCAACGAATGTTTGAAAGAGATATTTCTAGTTAAGGAGGTCCCGTTAGTAGAGCGATAATTAGATTAATATCTGAAAACGAAATATGTTGTTATTTAGACAGCAAACTTTAATCTCTTTCAAAATCATTCTAGGTCAACGAAATTTTACTACATATTTTCCAAGTCGAAAGTCACTTGATTCAACATTGGCTTTACGCAAATTTCTTACCCTTATGAAATCAGAAAAATATTAAAAATACTTCCCGATTAGATAAAACGCGTATTAAAATCTCAATTTATAAAAAAAACTTCAAGGGTTCCGAATCAATGGAAAAATAGTGGGGTCAACGAATGTTTGGAGGGGATATTTCTAGTTAAAATCGACAGAATGCTCGAAACATCTCATTTTTTAGGAGTTTGGCAACGGATCGCTTGCTAAACGAAAAGCAGATCATCATTTTTTTTTGGGAATTGTGCCTCACTTGATTCGTTATTCCCTGCGCCATAGCGGAACCTCCTTAACGCGAGAAAATGAGTAAATTGTTTTGGAAGCCATGCAGGCTGATCGAGCCGAGTGAAAGTGCAATAATTAGCCACTGAAAAATCAACGACTGAAATAGTATGAAAACGAAAAGTGCAATTAGCCTCCGGGAGCTAATCGTTTTGAGAAATATAATTATTCATATTGTTGTGATTATTTCATACTCCGAGTCACCATCTCTGGCACGTGACACGGAGCTCGAATCTCATGAATTTCAAATTGGCACAGTGTACATAAAGGCAAGGCTACTTCAAATATTATTTAAAAATATAAAAGCCTGTCGTTGAATTTAAAATAAGCGATCTTGTGGAAATGGCAGCGAAGAAAGGGAGGGAAGAGTGAAAAAAATCTTTCAACGCGACGCTCCAGCCAATGCTTTTTATCGTAACCTTGTCGAATGCGTGTTCTCTATCCACTGTATAATATTTAACATATTGCTCCGTCTAAGTGATCTCGAAACTTGCATAAATTATCCTCGCGGTTATGTAAAGAAAAAAATCTTTTTTACCCCCCTTGTGCAACGCTTGCAAATTCGTCAAAAAAAAACATTGCTTTTCAAATTCATTCATCACTTATTCACTCCTTGACAATCGCTTTTTTCCAAATCTGTTTTCAAACCCATTTCATTTAAATAGTAATCAAATTTGGCCCAAAAATCACACGAACACTCAATATTCTTCGATTTGAATTTCAAGTTTTCCTTTTTTTATAATTATTTCGCAGTTTTTTCGCCACACGATGTTCGGGGAACAACTTTCGAAAGATTCGGTGATTCATCGATTGCAAATTTGATTTCCTCAACTGCCTCAATTATCAAGTAAAATTTGTATTTTTAATTCGAACTCGACCGAACGAAAATAATGATCTCGCAAAATCGGCCAATTTATTTACGACAAAGTGCCAAATGATTCATCACGATATCGCACCAACTTTTGGTCGAATGGAATATTTATATTGCATAATTCGATGGGGTCCACGTTTTCAAGGATACGGAAAAAAATTTGCTGGGGGAATTTGAAAAAATGATAAATTCGGATTTTTCATTGAACATCTAAATGAAATAATAAATTTATTCAACTCGGCCATTAAAGATAAACGGGGATTTTTCTGACGAATGAAAATTATTGAAAACGCGTGAATTTTTCCATTCGATCCATCAATCGCAATCGTTTTATTTATTGTCTTGCTCGATCTCATCGCTCGCCAAGAGGCGAGAAATCCGTAGAATATGCATGACTTTTTCAACGTACTCGGCAATTTCACGCTCGCATCCCATCTGCTCCCGCGCGACCTCCGTCGTTGTTGCAATAAAAACAAACGAGCTGATTATCGCTCGTCAATTTCATATTTCCTTCTTTTTCTTGTTTTTTATTCAGAGCGCAATGGAGAGGGAGAAATAATATTCGATTCTCGTCTTTCCGCATATTTTCCATTGATACACCTTTGTTATTGCAAAAGCAATAACAATTAACGGGCTCGAGTAAGTTGCCAGTTAAAAAAATATTTCGGCAAACTCCGATGAAAAAAAATCTTTTCATTGTTTCTGAAGTTTTCGTCCAAATGACTCTGAAGTTTGCAACGTTGAGATTCAACAAAAAACATTTTTCTATTGATTATTTATTGAATTTTGAAAATCGTTGCGATTTTTCGAGTCGATTGAGTTTTTTCGTCGCAAGAGAGAATCGTTTTATTGGCCGCACCAAATATTGAATAATAATTATTGGCTCTGCCTAAAAAATAACAGAATTTCGTTGCATTCCAACGATGGAAACTTCAGGGTCATAAATTATTTCCATTCGCGAATCATTCGAGATTTTGCCGGGGCCATAAAGTTCCAATAACTTTGGTAATTTCTATCGATAGTTGGACTCGGTAATTTTTAAACGCGAACCTTTTTGATTGCCGATTGTTCGCTCGTGAACGTCCGTTTGGGCTAATCTCGTTCGAAAAAAACGTGACGGTCGTTGGCGTCATCAAAAGTTTCCATTTATTGGGTTTTAATTGAAAGTGAACTAAAATTATGTCGTCCTGATGACCGGGATTAGTCGATCTTGTGTCTTGAGATTCTCAAATTACACTTGCTCGTTGTCGGGAGTCTGGGAGGTGTGATGGGAAACGTTGAAGTGAGACAGAATGGGCTTGTGAGTTGACAACGCGTTTTTTTTCTCGATGGAGAAAATGCTTTATGAATCATTTATATACAAAACCGTCATCATTGTCCGTCAGCAGGAACAAGAGCGATCGCGGACGCGAGCTGTGTAGAATTTATCGCAAAACTGAGTCACTTGGTTGTCGCATTTGCAACTCTCTTTCTCCAGCTCGCAATCTCTTTCTCATTCGGATTTTCAAACGCTTTGTTTCAACGCGCCTATGAGTACGAACGTTGTCAATCTCGCAACTGTGATCTGTTTGTTCCAAGAATTCAACATTCCAACCCCAAAAAGAGAATTAATTGGCGCACGGCTGTATTTCTCGCGCCGGCTCAAACGCCTCAAGTGGCGATATCAAGGACTTGATTTCCGTTCGCCGTACCTAGATCGCTAATAAAACACCATAGGCTTCCGTTTAACGCATACGCAGCTTCGTTATCCAGTCACTTGTTATTCGCTAACGAGACCACCTTTTAGGTAAAGCCAAATGACTGGCTTCAAATTAGTTTATTGGAGGTAGACTCGTTGTCAGGGAATTCCGAGGCTGAGTTTGCTCAATTGGATCCCGTCGAATCAGTCCATTGGCGGCACCTTCCCATGATTCCGCAAATCGTTGAGATTCAGGCTGAAAACCCATAGATATTCGCAACAGCCACTTGAAGTCATTCGATTTGACAGCATCAACAGAATCTGCTAGAAAACTGCCAACACTCGCGCGTAGAGTGCCCTCCAAATCATAGGTAAGGCTTCCTATGGACCATCAAAAGTAAATACCAACGTCATTCTTGGTTGGAGTAACAGTCGATCCATTGGAGACCAGCTGCAAACAAGTTTTGCATTTCACCAAAACCTCTCCAATTCCACTCAAAGATTCGTGTGTCTTCTTTTATTTCTCGTATGTCGAGTTTACACGTTGGGTCCGAAAGACTAATCATTGAGTCTCGCACGCTTATGATGTTTTCGGCGAGTGGAGATGGAGGAAAAAATGAAGGCAACTGGTATTCCCGTAATCCACTAGTCGACCATGAATCTCCTAATATTAATATCCGTGAATACATTTCGTGAAGTAAACTTTGAAAACCGAGTGGCTCGAAGAATGGAGCATCAGGATCTCGGACTTTCCATTCCGAGTCTTAGCTGGCCAATTCGTTATGTAATTCAAGTTGATGCTGGAGGTCAACCTCGTGCAGCAGCCGCAGTTTGACGGAATTCGTCATGCAATCGTTGCGAGGTCAGTTGCTAAGGATAACGAAGAAGAGACTGAGTGGGAATTGACATGAAGGGTCTGGAAAGCTTGGCGTGATTGTGGGAGGTCAGAAAAGGAACTTAGTTTGAAAAAGGGTATGGGACTTCCCATGGAACAGAAAAAGGCTTTCGGGAAATGCAGAAAATGCGCCAAACAAACCCTTCGAGATTAGTCTTGCATTGCCCAATGCACCAGGAGTAAATATTGTTTATTTAGAGACTTTGAAGGCTGACAAGAAATGCAAGAGCCGGGTAGTTCGCTGGCAGATCTGTCGCGGTGCTCGCGTATATCAGTTAATCGCGGCTTCAAGTTGAAAAGTGTCTCGTGGGGATAACGTAGCCCCACTCTGAATCGTCAAACACACACAGACTCTTTCTCTTTCTGGCTGAAAAGCCGAGGCTTGCGGTGTGATGTCGCGATGATCGTATAGAGTCGCCTCTCCCCTGCTTGCTGCTGCTATACGATCGTCGTTCTCGACTCGAGCCCAGCGGAAAACGTGCGTACGTTTACAGCTGATTCCCAGTCGTGACTGGGCGCTCGAATGAGCCTGGTTTAAGTGGACGAGTGTACATGTGCGCCACGCGCATACCACCGGTATATAGTACGTCCTATCGCAGCGATATCATTACCAAACACGTAAACGACTGAAAACAGAATTAAAAGCAGCGAATTCGGAACAATCCAAAAGTCTCGATTTAGTTATCAACTGAGAAGTTCAAACTTTGTAGAAACTCTAGAAAAGCTGTAAAAAAAAGAAAAGAACAATAAACTAACTATACAAGTCAATTTTTCTCTTCGTACCGCTCTCGCATGCACACACATTGTCCAAATGTGCTGACGGAATGTGTCTCCAACACATCCGCGACAGATCATCACCCACGGAAGCGGCTGGCAGACCTAATCAACGCGCACTCACATCCAGTCCGGGATACATCGGTGTAGCTGATAGAGGAGTATAGACTTACTATTCTCGTCGGAAGCCAACAACACGGGCGCGCAAGGGACTTGATCTGACCCGGGCCAACTCGTCCCACAAAGCGCGGCTAAAAGTCTCGTCATCCCAGCAGTGGCTCCATGTCAATAAAATATACAACTATCTCTACCGGCAACTTCGCGCATCGACTCCAGAACTCACATTTCACGTCAATTGGACATCAACCAATGCTCAATTCGTCACGTGACTCCGCACGCACAAGACAAGAGGACTCCGCGACAAACTAGACAATCTATTGACGCTGCATATTGGATCCTCGATGTGCTGTTAGACTTCTGATGATGACGCTTCGGGGACCCAGAATCCAACAGGAACTTGCATGAGATCTGAGTGGGATAAGTTTGCAATCATTGAGCTCTGGCCCCGTGGCCCCGAAACTGAGCTATTTTAACTCGACCCCCACCCCCTCGACCCTCCTCCTCCTCGTACTCTCTTGGACCGACGAGCCTGAACGCAGTGGTGTGCAATTTCAACGACGCTCCCTCCATTCGATCCGATTCTCAATGGGTGTTTCAATAGTGCGGTAATAATAATGGCTGACAATTAGAGCAATGGAACTTGTTAAGCACATTCTTCTAGCGCCCTAAACGCATTTTTCAAACATTTGAGACGATGCGGGTCCAGTGGAATCTCAAGCAATCGTGGCCTCAACGAAAACTCCACAAAAGTGCCGCTCAATAATGACCAACATTGGCCGCCCAGTTCATTTGGCAACATGCGCCAATCTCATCCTTAACCATCGTTTTTTTCCCCACTTTTCCGCTTCATAGACTCGCCAAAGTGACAAATTGTGCGTTTTTCAATTCAATTAACCGACCCAAATTGCCTTTTCATCTCCAAACACGTGGACCAAGTTTGACTCGATTGATAATTCCATAGTGACGTGAGTGGCGCGCGATTCGAAACCGAAGCAGATCGGACCATCCGAGTTATCGCTAAAGGCTCCATTTTTTATTTTTTATCGACACTCTTCGAGGATGTTTATTTTTTAACGAGCACAAAAAAAACGTGAAATTCCACATTTTTACGGATTCTGGAGTCGAGTTTGAGGATGGGCCTCGCAGGTACGTGTGCGCATTGATATAAAAAAAAAATCAGACCGAAATAAAGTCGAATTTTGTATAAACGTCGAAAAATGGAAAAAAAAAATTCACCAATCATTTTAAAATACGAAAAATCGATGAATTGCGATTGTCGCTTTCGCAGCGAAAATATTTGTCCGCAATTTATGATCCTGAAGTTCCCATCGTTGGAACGCAACGAAATTTTGTTATTTCTTCAGCAGAGCCAATAATTATTATTGAAAATTTGCTCCGGCCAATAAAACGATTCTTTCTTGCGACCAAAAAACTCAATCGACTCAAAAAATGGCCACGATTTTCAAAATTCAATAAATAATCCATAGAAAAAATGTTTTTCGTTGGATCGCAACGTTGCAAACTTCAGAGTCGCAATTTCCGCGATAATTCGAGAATCGTACAACTTTTTTATGTTTTCTCCAATCTCGAGGATTCGTCGGTTCAATTATTATTGAAAATAATGATAATAATCAACACATTATACAATTGTTTTGGAGAATTTGAGAAAATTGTTGATAAGTGAGAGATAAATGGATAAAGAGTCGAGTACTCGTTCGAGAGGATTATCGAGAGCCGATTGCGTACAAATCAGTAAATGATTTAATTGAAGAAAATATTAAATCCGTCTTAAATTGCTTTTCGGTGCGGGGCATGATCGAACGAGGAGCAATCAAAGTTTGTATAACAGAGATGAGTTAAGGGGAATAAAAAAATATTGAACGACGACTGAGGAGGAGAATTTGGTGGTTTTTATGGCCATTTAATTCTCGAGACGATAAAACGACCTTTAAAATTAGGCTCTAAAAAGCCTGGAATAAATTAGTCAAATATAATTGAAAATTTCATTATTTTTTATGTATTTTTTCGCGACTTATTGCGTTTTTGACGTTGCATCGAAAAAATAGCCGCAGGAAAGAGTGTCTTGAGACACGCGAGTGACGTCTTTATAGATGCAATTCTGTCGGAGCGACTTTTCGTGATCGCGGAATAGCACGCAAATTTTTTATCACTCCGAGTCACGATTCTTTGTCGTACATCCAAATGTTTATTTTTGTTTCATTCAATTACTCCAACAATATGAATTTTTCTTCCATCTCTAAAAGTTTCGAAAACTTCAGGACAAAATTATTTTCAGTTTATATTCGATAGAAATTGGATTTTTGTGTTGGTGACGACACGGAAAATTTATCAGCGATCGTCACTGCCGTTTGAGGAAAAAAAAATTCCGTCTCATATTTTCGTGTTTATTTTCCTCGTGAAAAAATTACTTCCAATTCAGTTTCCTCGTTTCCGATACGTCACCGACAGGTTTTTCGACCCAACGATTTTTTTCATACCGAAAAAAAATAAAAATAAAATAGAATTCAAAAAAAAATCGATATTCGAGGGAACAGAAGAAAAAAAATTCCGTTATCTCATTTTTGTCTTCCTATTCTGGAACGTTGAGATGTTTCAAGACAAACACACTAATCTGAGAACGCAGCAGTGTGTCTTTGTGTGCGAACGCGCTTATTTATTTCCGCGATACTACGGGAAATTACGGCGCAGTTGTCTTGGCATGCAGAGATTCACGATCTGTGGGCTGCAGAAATATTGCCTGGACTTCCGATCGACGAAATATTGATCGAACGTTTTTCTATAAATTTTAATTTAAAAAAGTGCTGCAAATTGAAATTTGCAAATTGCTTCCTCATGGTGCTCAAGATGCACGGTGAAATGATTTTTCGAAAAACTAATATTTTCGTAAAATTCAAAAACCCATAAAATTTGAACCGCTCAACCGATATTTCCCAAATTCAATACCAACCTTCCTATTATGATACTCTAATTATAAAAAAAAAATTAGTAATAAATCTTGAAATTTGCGAAAGTTAGAGCGGTGACACCATTTTTTTGAAAATTTCAAAATGCTGTAGAATTCGAATTTTTCTAGCGATCCGGACTAAATTCTCAGCAAACGAAGAGCTGGTATAGATTAACATCTATGCAAAACTAGAGCCTTGTAGCTCAAACCATTCTCGAGTTATAACCATTTGAATTTTACAGTGCCAGCACATACACACACACATACAAACACACATCCGGACATTTTTTCTAAATATGATTTTTGGACGTTTTGGGACATTTCAAGAACATTGACATTGAAAACTCGAAAAAAAAATGTTCACCGTCACAAAGCTTCCTCCATGAGGAAGCAAAAACCCAATTTTTTGTTTGCCTCATTCTTATAAAATGCACAAAACTCGATGAAAATGAATTCCAAGCTCAATGACGTTTCGAAAAGCAGGATAAAAACATTTTTTACCGCCTTATTGACACATCGATTAGGTCATTGCCCAATTCTCCTTCGTTCCCGCCCCTCTCCACCCAACATTGTCAAGGTCACACACCTGGTTGACCTCTGCTGTTGGGGTCGCCAAAGGTGTTTTCTTTTCCTCTGCTTTTGCATTCCATTCTTCCCAATTAACACACATTTTCGCCAAGATTTGATAATTACCGGCGAAACTTTTTTTTCCACCCGTCAACATGCTCGTAATTCGTAAAAATGAATTGACCAAATATTTTCATATTTATAATGACAGAAATTCAATTATTTCGAGGCGAGAATAATTAATTTCGAGTTTTTTCGTACTTGACGTTTTACCAGTGCCGTTCGAAGGATTTTTGCTTTTTCAATCGCTGCTTATCGATTTTTTCTAGCTCAATTGCCAAATTTGTGAAATTTTTTTTTTTAAACACTTTTCAATTTTTTTTCGAGGCTTCCCTTCCAAAAGACAACTATTTGGTTATGATAATAATGTGCTAATAGCGATGGCAAATACGAGCCGGGACACTAGTCCGACGTTTTTTTAGTCAACCGTTTTTTTGTTGACTCGTTTTTTAATAATTTTTTTATTCCATCGAGTCAAAGAAGCGAAAAACGACGAGGCAAGTCCGTATAAATAATACATAGCTCACAGAGTTAATACGTAACCTCACAAATAGTGTTGGCAAGATCGAACGTCGTGTGCGTGTCCATTTACACAAGCAATCGAGCCCGCAAAGTGGGGGCTCTCTCTCTCAACCCGTGACTCAGCGGTTTCTGACAGAAAAAACTACACGCACACACTTACGACCGCTTCGGATCGAGTCTTGGCTGGCGAACGCATAAATTTCATACCAACTTAGTTACCAACGATTTGCAGTACTTAAGGTTGTGCAGATTTATTTTCTAAGCCGTTAATTGGCGAATTTGACTAACTAAAATTGACGAGGAAAACTATTGAAACGTTAAATCCATTGCGCTGCGGAATTCAGTGTACGCGAAAAAATACGCGGCAACGACAACAATTAATTAAGAAAACAAATCGCAATTTATATTTCGAGAACTCGTTTTCGAATGGCGATCCAAAATAATGAAAAAAAAATTAGGAAAACACGCGAAAAAAATATTTTCAAAATTCCACGATGAACCGGACAGTAATTTGAAATAATTTCACGTGTTTACGATACTAATTAGAATTAATTACGTTCGGAATACAATGGAATTCGATTTTTGTCGAAATGATGAAAATCTCAAGTGCGTTTTGATCACGAGAGCATGGCGACAGCAAAGCCCAACATCAAACTGCCTTATAAATACCACGATCCCTCATTATTTAACTGGGTCCTAGAACAAACATTTAGATCACCGACTAACGAGCTCCCTCCTGTGGCACCGTCGATCCAATCCAAAGCCACCAATACTATCAACTTTTACGATATTATGGAGTTTGGAGACGCGTGTCTTGATTACGAAACAGCAGCAGCATCGCGTAATGTAAAAACATTTTTCAAATTCTCGCATTCAATTTGTGTTTAATGTTTTTTTTTTTTACTTTCCATCGCGAGAGTTAATGAGAGAAAAATTATTCTTTCCAAATTCATATCTAATCGGCCCTGCAGATTATTCAAATTCCATTTCAACTGGTACAGAATTTTTCGGTTCTTAATGTTGCCCGAGGCGCCCATAAATTGAAAAAATAAATAAATCATTTAGTTTCGAGTTTCTTCTTGGATAAAAATAATTTTCCACTGAAATTTCCTGGGAAACTCAATTCAATTGAAAAAAAAGTTTTAAAACCTCAATTTTCCGATTTGCGTTAATTTTGATATTAAAAAATCTAGCACGAGTTTGAGCGTCGCGACGTGATCAATGTTGAGCAATTATTATGGAAATGAACGCGCCAAGACTCTTGGACGGAAAATTCGATGTCTTTTTTTTCGCAATTTGTTTTATACTCGTGAGACGTTAACGCTGTGGTCCAAGTTGCCAACGCAAATAAATTTATCGAGCAAAAAGTGCGGCTCCGCGAGTGTCTTGACACTCGACCTCTACCTTGGGAATAATTGTTCGCCATGTCGTAGGATACGTTTTTCTTCTTTCGTCATACTAAACAACGCCAAAGCCATGACACAAAAGAATTTCGAAAGACTGAACGTCGTCTCGGTTCCCAGAAATCATTTAATTGTTCCGAAAAATAAAAAAACAAACGAACAATCTTTTTTCCTCGAGAAATTCATCAAGTGCGAACGTATTTCGAAATTATTATCAAAATTATATTGGAAACTGTAAATTTCATAAAAAAATGTTCGTTCCTTGTATTTTTTCGTTACTACAATCGGAATTGACCCGAATTACGTGCCTTTTTGTGTAAACGCCATAAAAATTGAGTTTTAGATTCGAACGAAAATAATGCATGTCTTTCGCCACTCCGCACGGGCGCTTTCTCTTTGATTCCTCGTCCGCGCAGAGATGTGATTATCCTTGATTGAAAATATTGAAAAAAAATATGTGTATATATGTTTGTGCGTATGGGTAAGAGCAAGAGCATTTCCTTGGCGCGATGCTAATTACATATTCGACGCGAGGAGAAATACACAAGTGTTCACGCGTATGAAACCTGATTGATGGTATGCAAATGCTCTAAACGCATTTCAACCAATGTAGGACAAAAACTACTTTTCAATTTAACCTCCGAATCGATGGCGCTCGAAAAATATTAAGGAGGTTTTGTTAGTAGAGCGATAATTAGATTAAAATCTGAAAACGAATTATGTTGTTATTTAGGCAGCAAACTTTAATCTCTTTCAAAATCGTCCTAAGTCAACGAAGTTTTACTCCATATTTTCCAAGTCAAAAGTCACTTGATTTAAAATTGGCTTTACGCAAATTTCTTACCCTTATGAAATCAGAAAAATATTAAAAATACTTCGCGATTAGATAAAACGCGTATTAAAATCTCAATTTATAAAAAAAACTCCAAGGATTCCGAATCAATAAAAAAATAGTGGGGTCAACGAATGTTTGGAGGAGATATTTCTAGTTAAAATCGACAGAATGCTCGAAACATCTCATTTTTTAGGAGTTTGGCAACGGATCGCTTGCTAAACGAAAAGCGGATCGTCATTTTTTCTTGGGAATTGTGCCTCACTTTATTCGTTATTCTCTGCGCCATAGCGAAACCTCCTCAACAATTAATAACGTCTCGTGCACGTTTGTCAATGGAAAAGCATTCGCTTCATTGACCGGTCATTAGTTTGCAGCATCCTCATCATTAACTTTTTCCTATAAAACAATCGCAAGGCTCCTCCGAATTTCTCCTGACTTAAAAAATAATAATGTGCCCTCAGATTTTCAAAATTGAGACGACGAAACGCGATACGGCATCGAAATAAAAATGAATAATCCCATTAGCCGATCTTTATCGGCGTAAGAACGTCCAAGAGTAAATATTCCATTATTATCTGGTGCTTGGCGCCGTTACGGTCAAGCCTCAGGGCACGGGTTACACGAGCCTGCTGTACGCACGAGCATTCGCGTGCTGGTCTCGCACCGATTTATAAAACGATCAACAACGTTGTTTGGCTCGCTATTGGAAAAAAAAACTCGATAAAGCCCAAAAGGAAATTGTATTCCGCGTAATAATTACCGTAATCCCAAAATCACTTATCTCCGCCGTTCAAGAGCCAAATACGCGACGGTTTTATTCATTTTTAACTGTTTTGTTCAAATTACATCGAGCAAAGCGACGAATACGGGGCCTTTTCTAATTGTCGCCCAAAATTAATTAAAAAAAAGGCCCGTTTTGTCGTCCAAGCGATAGAAAAATGCTCTCGATACATTTTATGACAAATGCGGGGTCAGAATTTCTTGAGGCGTCGTTGGGCCTGATGAAACGCGGGCCCACGTCCAAAAACAAACTCAATCGCAATTTTTTTCTGTCTTACGACGGCGAGCGTGTAATTCCAGCAAAAGATTTCCTTGTCCCGGAAATTTATTTGATGTGTAATAAAAATGTCGGAAACCGAGCATCAGAATTATGTCATTGATGCGAGGAGACGAGGTGTGTCGGAAAATGTTCTCTCCAATATCGCTAATATTTGCACGTAATGCGAGACAAGGAAATGGAGATTTTATACGCGCGAGAGGAAACGTGTCGTTGCATGGGCGACGTTGATTTCTCTTATGAAAATGATTACGAACAAATTTCTTAATAACGTTATTTCGTAAGATCGGAATGTGATCGGTGTGTTTCGATGATTTGAGAATCATCGTAAGAAAAAAAAACAAATTGCTTCCTCATGGTGCTCAAGATGCACGGTAAAACGATTTTTCGAAAAACTAATATTTTCGTAAAATTCAAAAACCCATAAAATTTAAACCGCTCAACCGATATTTCCCAAATTCAATACCAACCTTCCTATTATGATACTCTAATTATAAAAAAAAAATTAGTAATAAATCTTAAAATTTGCGAAAGTTAGAGCGGTGACACCATTTTTTTGAAAATTTCAAAATGCTGTAGAATTGGAATTTTTCTAGCGATCCGGACAAAATTCTCAGCAAACGAAGAGCTGGTATAGATTAACATCTATGCAAAACTAGAGCCTTGTAGCTCAAACCGTTCTCGAGTTATAACAATTTGAATTTTACAGTGCCAGCACATACACACACACATACACACACACATCCGGAAATTTTTTCTAAATATGATTTTTGGACGTTTTGGGACATTTTAAGAACATTGACATTGAAAACTCGAAAAAAAAAAATTCACCGTCACAAAGCTTCCTCCATGAGGAAGCAAAAAATGTCACTTTGCGCGAATCAAATTATTTTTTACCCCGGAAAAAGAAGATTTTCCGCGCCTTGACAAAGAGCAAATTCATCACCGCGGGCGCGGCTACGTTTGGCGAATCGAGATGAGGATCGGACGTGATGGGAATAAAAATTGCGCGAAATTTGAATATTTCATGTCTGCGGATACGAACAAGTTAGTTTTCCTCGAGGTTTCGAGGTGAAAAGTGTCGCGCCGTTTTACGTTTTTTCTCGAAACCGCGGTGCGGGTTTTTCTTCTCGGAATTTCGAGGTTAGAAATTCCGCCATTTTGTAAATTTTTTTCTTCTCCACGTTGCTAATCCTGGTGGTTTTAATGACAAACGATGACATGCAAAAAATGGCCTCACGACCCAATCGCAAAAAAGTCACGTACGTTTGCTTCATCCATGCAAAGCTCTGACTCGCGGTCTAATCTGACAAAATGGCGGATCCTAGGAGGGGCTATTTGTAAGATTTCTACAAACACTTTGACATTTAATCCAAGTTTACGTTCGTGTTTTTTTAGATTTAATAGCAAGCAAATATTACGTCTACGAAAGTCCCGATATTACTCCCGAGAATACAAATGCTGCACACACAGCCACGCGCGGTTATTAAGGCGGAATATATAGACTTGCGTAATATTTGATTGATGTTCGTTGTAGACGTCTCTATGTCGAAGGTTTCCTCCTTGAACGCGCGTGAACTACCTTTTTTCTTTCTCTACGATTCACCCAAGGCCCTCGTGAAATGCCGCGCGCTCGCAATTGTGCACCGCGACCGATCGTTGCAGTTTCGTCGACCCAAACAGTGTGATTCAGGAAAAATTTTGCAGGCCCCTTAATATAATTAACCCTTCGTGGTCACACTTCCGCCACCGATCTCGGTGTTCACACTGGGTCGATTCTACCTAGTCCATTTTCGAACCCGTATTGTGACCAATCTATGGGCCCGAAAATTCTCAAAAAATTACTGAACAACCCTTGGACATTCTAGTTTAGATGCGAAAAACTTTCCCCAAAGAAATCCAAGGCTAACATATTTTTTTAAATGCAAAATGAAAAAAAAACGGGACAAAAAAGTTTTTTCACTAAAATAATCGTCACTTTGTGGATTTTCAATATTTTTGCCTAAAATTTGGACCTGATATTCATCAGATCTGGTGATTTTGTGAAAAAAATAGTAGGATAGCGCGCGTTTGAAAAAACATATTAATTCCGTTATTGGAAGCGGCGGTTATATGTATCGCCGCCAAGGCGCAATGAACACTACAAACTGTCGTTAAGGAGGTTCCGTTAGTAGAGCGATAATTAGATAAAAATCTGAAAACTAAATATGTTGTTATTTAGGCAGCAAACTTTAATCTCTTTCAAAATCATCCTAGGTCAACGAAATTTTACTCCATATTTTCCAAGTCGAAAGTCACTTGATTCAACATTGGCTTTACGCAAATTTCTTACCCTTATGAAATCAGAAAAATATTAAAAATACTTCCCGATTAAATAAAACGCGTATTAAAATCTCAATTTATAAAAAAAACTTCAAGGGTTCCGAATCAATCAAAAAATAGTGGAGTCAACGAATGTTTGGAGGAGATATTTCTAGTTAAAATCGACAGAATGCTCGGAACGTCTCATTTTTTAGGAGTTTGGCAACGAATCGCTTGCTAAACGAAAAGCAGATTGTCATTTTTTTGGGAATTGTGCCTCACTTCATTCGTTATTCTCTTGCGCCATAGCGGAACCTCCTTAAATGACGATTACAGTCTCATTCCTTACTGGGAACTAGGAGATATTTCACAAGTTGGTCACTGGATGGATTCTACCCGCAGTGACCACGAAGGGTGAATATGCGAACAATTACTATTTTTTTTTTTTTTTTCGTTGCGCATTGATAATTGTAATAATGACCCGGATATTGCGCATTGTTTAATGTTATGGCTAGAACCCGCGAGCAGCAGGGGAGACTTTATTTCGGACCTTGATCGTCCGCGGATCCGCATAAATCGCTCGCATGTAAAAATTTCAATTACTGCACGCGATGATTAAAATGTGTCTCGTACAAATAAGACGGGGACGCGTGTTGCATCAAGGCAAAGATATAATAAAGCCTGAATAAAAAACTAAAACAAAACTGCAGCGTTGGCTCTCGATTGACCTTTGATTTTTTGGTATCTGTTGGTTAATTATTGTGAAATTAATGTAGAATGAGACTGGGATTTCGACACTTTCTCCGTGCCGTTGAAAGGTCGAATAAACATCGAGAAAATTTCTCACTTCGATCTCTTCTAGTCCAGCGCGCGAGAATTCAATGAGTCGGAGTAAAAACGACGCGAATGCAACGAGAGAGTTCGTAATGAGCAATAAAGAGGCGGAGATGCAAAGTCTCGTAACGCCCAATTCCCTCGCACCCTAAAGCCCATTGGCTGTTATTAATCGATGCATAACTCGCGCAGAACGGTGGGGATTGGCGAAAAAAAAAAAAAACGTGCTGCAGAGACATTTTCCTCGATGGGAAATCAGATCGAACGCGATAGCGGCGACGAACGCGGACCGGAATGTTTATGCGGTCAAGCCAACTTGTAACGATTGATTTGCGATCGCGGGGGCGAGTGGGAAGCAGCAGAAACGCCTCGCGCCGACGAGAATTAGACTTTGACTTACATTGCGGTAGGTTCGGCACGAGACAAGTTTATAGCAAGTAAACGATACGTTGCTTGGGACACGAGCAGCAGCCAGACGATCAATAGAGCCGTCTGTACGAAGCTTTCAACATTGTCGCGGCGTGTTGCTGTTTAAAGTCCAAACACGATTCGTCACCCACGTTAACGGGTTCCAGCCGATTGCTAGACGCCGGAACGACGTGTATCCCACTAATACACGACCTCTTGTTTATTTCCTTCCTTGCCCTCTCTCCGTGCATTTTAGCACAACAGTCAAGGTCATCCGACGACTATACGACTATGTATGTTGTTTCAGATTGACGTTTCTCGAGTTAAATTACCTGCACGTTCCCCAAACTCTCATTACGAAAGTGCAACATTCTTAATTACAACAATTTCGTCTTTATTTTGTGCCTAAAATAATTACAAACCGAGGACCTCGTCGTGTACGGAATTTGCGATCGGTTCTTCATTTTTGCTTCCTCATGGAGGAAGCTTTGTGACGGTGAAATTTTTTTTTCCAGTTTTCAATGTCAATGTTCTTAAAATGTCCCAAAACGTCCAAAAATCATATTTAGAAAAAATGTCCGGATGTGTGTGTGTATGTGCGTGTGTATGTGCTGGCACTGTAAAATTCAAATTGTTATAACTCGAGAACGGTTTGAGGTACAAGGCTCTAGTTTTGCATAGATGTTAATCTATACCAGCTCTTCGTTTGCTGAGAATTTTGTCCAGATCGCTAGAAAAATTCCAATTCTACAGCATTTTGAAATTTTCAAAAAAATGGTGTCACCGCTCTAACTTTCGCAAATTTTAAGATTTATTACTAATTTTTTTTTTATAATTAGAGTATCATAATAGGAAGGTTGGTATTGAATTTGGGAAATATCGGTTGAGCGGTTTAAATTTGATGGGTTTTTGAATTTTACGAAAATATTAGTTTTTCGAAAAATCGTTTTACCGTGCATCTTGAGCACCATGAGGAAGCAATTGGCAAATTTCAATTTGCAGCACTTTTTTACCGACTCATTTATTTTTATTACGACGAATAATTCGTCATGCGAGTTGCGCAACAGCCCGACTTTTTTCGCACATTTTTTTTCGTCGAAAGTTGCCAAGGATCTATGGGGATCTACCATTACGATTATCGTCTTCGTTCAACGATCGTAATTAGCGTTTATGTAATTCTAGAGAACGATTTTATTGCATCAAGAGTTGTTGTATGAGAATCCGTCATTGATGATCGATGTAGCGTGTACAACTTTTGAGCGCGTTTTGCATAACCGAGTCCTCGTCGTTGCATCGCCTTTCGAAGGAACGAGCAAATTTTCTTTTTCTTCGATTCAACGCTCGCTCAGCATCGCTTTTCTTTCGATCAGCTCGACGCACCGGATCGTTCGTCACTCGCACGTCCGATCGGAACGAAAAAGCTTGAGCTATGGAGTTTGCATCGTTGGAATGCAACGAAATGCATTTTTATCTTTGACAAAAATAATTATTCAAATGCAGAATTTAATTACGATGATAAAATTATTGATTTTTGCCATTCGAAAAGCATATCGGCTCGAAAAATTGAGCTGACATTGAAAATTGAACAAATCTTGAATAAAATTCAACATTTTTCGATGCATTCCAACGTTGCAAACTTCAGCATCATTTGAGCTTTTCTCTCGCCTTTTACGTGCATGGCAAATTTGCAATTGCAATCGTCGCTCAAACGGTATCGGAAAATGAAAGTGTCGAAAATTTGGGGTCGGTCATTAATCCTTAGCAAAAAACGACGCAACATTTTCCTCGCGATTGTTAACTCTGCGATAAAAATAAAAATTTCTGAATCGACGTTCGTCAGCGATCACGAATCTTTGTATTTTTCTTATTTTATCTGTAAACTCGAAATGTGAATGCGGTGACGAGAAAGTTAATCAGTTTCTAGGCATATTTTTTTTATTTCGAGCCACGTGGACCCGACGTGTCGGCAATCTCGCGAGATATCAATTCGTTGCGCGATTATTTTCGTATCTTTTCCATTGTTAGGCCCAATATCGTTCTCGCTCGAGGAATCGTACAAAGAAAATGGCAAAAGAGAATCGCAATTTTACTCCTTGCTCGCGTGTTGCAACGCGATGCTCTTTTTGTCTTAAAGACAAAAAAGGCTGCAAATTGAAATTTGCAAATTGCTTCCTCATGGTGCTCAAGATGCACAGTGAAACGATTTTTCGAAAAACTAATATTTTCGTAAAATTCAAAAACCCACAAAATTTAAACCGCTCAACCGATATTTCCCAAATTCAATACCAACCTTCCTATTATGATACTCTAATTATAAAAAAAAAATTAGTAATGAATCTTAAAATTTGCGAAAATTAGAGCGGTGACACCATTTTTTTGAAAATTTCAAAATGCTGTAGAATTCGAATTTTTCTAGCGATCCGGACAAAATTCTCAGCAAACGAAGAGCTGGTATAGATTAACATCTGTGCAAAACTAGAGCCTTGTAGCTCAAACCGTTCTCGAGTTATAACAATTTGAATTTTACAGTGCCAGCATATACACACACACATCCGGACATTTTTTCTAAATATGATTTTTGGACGTTTTGGGACATTTTAAGAACATTGACATTGAAAACTCGAAAAAAAAAATTTTCACCGTCACAAAGCTTCCTCCATGAGGAAGCAAAAAAACCAAATGGATCAATCTTTGTCGCTGTTTTTCTTTCAACGTTCAGTTTGGACGGTTCGCCACTAGGTGGCGTACTCGCTGCAACGAACCTCCTTAATATATCTAGTACAAACGATAAATGGAATTGGCACGCGTCTCAACGGGCCCCTCGCGACCAAAGTAGAGTGATATGCTGATTTAAAAATGCAAATCATCTCGTTTTCCATGGACTCGAGGAGTTTCGGATCTGCTGGGACGAGCGTTGTGCGATTTATCTCGCGGAAATATTTGGACGAAAGTCGCGGAGGAGTTTTGAAAGAGAATTGTTATCGCGCGTCGAGTCTCGTAACAATAAAATCGTCTTGCAGAAACTCAATCTCGCAAAAAGTTGCACGATCTGTTTGTCTGCGTTGAATTTTAATTGGTTTTTGTTTCTCTCGAGATGAGAAATGAATTTTAAGCGTATTATTATTAATTGTGGAGCAATTTCCATGCGAAAAGTGGGGACTTGACGATAAACTCGATACAGGAGAATCACAAATCGTATATTTAACTTTCCCACATGTTTTTTCTTCTCGTAATGCATATCGTTGTGACACGCTGCGTATGTATGAGCTTGTACGTGTTGAATGCGAGATAAGAGCTATCTCGACCTCCCGACATTTGCCGTGGCTATATCCAACGAAAAAATGAAAAATAAAGCGGAAAAAACTTTCCTTGCTTCTTGAGAACGAGCCACGGAGGGATGACCCAGCAGCACGCGGATATATCGAAAGTCTCGGTATTTATATGTCTCGTGAAGATAACGATTAGCTCTGACAACGAGTTTAAAAACAACGACAAAAAAAACGACCGAGATGGGTGAAAACGAGATTTTTGATAGGCAACCAAATCGCCCAATAAAATGTCGTTGCTGCGGTGCTAATTACCAAAAATTTTCACGCGACAACAAGTACAAAATGTTTCCCAACGTACATGCAGTCGATTTTCCCACAAAATCACTATTTTTTATGACTCTGAAGTTTGCATCGTTGGAATGCAACGAAATTCATTTTTATGTTTGACAAAAATAATTATTCAAATGCAGATTGTAATTACGATGATAAAATGATCAATTTTTGCCATTCAAAAAGCATTTTGGCTCGAAAAATTTGGATGACATTGAAAATTGAACGAATCTTGAATAAAATGAAATATTTTTCGATGCATTCCAACGTTGCAAACTTCATTATAATTTTTTTTTCCTCTTTCAATTTGATCGCTCACTTTCTAAATGCAATTTCACATAAAAAATTCCTAGCAGACTTTTTTATTACGATCTCCACTGACGTCAAAAGTTGCCGGACGGAACGACATTTTTTTCTTTTTCTTGCACGTTTTATTTTCAATATTAATGACATCAAGGCAGCGTTACACTTGCTCTACATCTCAACGAGTCTCACACTCATTTCGCAACCATATTAATCGCCGATGAAGAACGTACTTGAAAAAAACTCATCCTACGATTGCTCGAATTAATAATTCTGCCTCGACCAACCGTGTGGTTATTTAACACTCTCTCGTCAACAACGATTATTGTTCGACGATTATATTTCTCGCAGATTGTAAATAAATTCCATGACTCTGAAGTTTGCAACGTTGAGATTGAACGAAAAACATTTTTTCCATTGATTATTTATTGAATTTTGAAAATCGTGGCGATTTTTCGAGTCGATTGAGTTTTTTGGTCGCGAGAGAGAATCGTTTTATTGGCCGGAGCAAATATTCAATAATAATTATTGGCTCTGCTGAAGAAATAACAGAATTTCGTTGCTTTTCAACGATGCAAACTTCAGGATCGTATAAATTCCAACCAAACGGCAAAGGAAAAATTACGAGATAAATTTTGTAATGACACTGAATTTCGCAACGTTGGAGTCCAAGAAAAAAAAATTCCATCATTAATTATTTGTTGAATTTCCCAAACCTTGAAAATTCTCGTATCGATATTGCGTTTGGATCCTCAAAAAAAATCATTTTATCGTCCTGACCAAATATCGAACAAGAATCTTGAGATCTGCTCAAAAACAAACAGAATTTCGTTGCATTCCAACGATGGAAACTTCAACATCGTAATTTTGTACCGATTGTTCGATATTTTTCATCGTTTACTTAATTTTTTTTTCTGTCTCGTTGCAGATGCCGATTTGAGCATGGGCACCGGAGGCGCAGGAGGTTCGGTCTTGGGTATCCCGGGCTCGGGGGTTGCCGGAGTGCTTTCCCAGCACTGCGCGATCTGCGGCGATCGTGCAACCGGCAAGCACTACGGTGCAGCCTCCTGCGATGGTTGCAAGGGATTTTTCCGGAGATCAGTCAGAAAAAACCATTTATATTCATGCAGGTGAGTTTTCGCGTCGCATTTTATTTCGTTTCAATCGATTTTCCAGGCTCGAGTCAGAAAATGACGAAAAATTCGTCAATCACCGTGAAAATCTTTCCCCACACGTGGGGACTTTGATTTTTCAGGAAAAAACGTTGAGTGAACAATTTTTTGTTTGGGTTTGTTTGGGTTCCGTGAAAATTTCATGCGCTTCAGTCCAAGAATAAATTTACGATTACGATGCGATTAATTTAGTGAAATATTTAATCTAATCTAAATCTATTTCAAAAGTCGATCTCGACATTTCCAAGAACGGGTAAAAAAGAGATAAGTACGAACTGGCGCTCGAGGAGATAATTGTGCAGGATTGCGGTTAATTAATACGTTGGTGGCGCATTATTTGCATTATAAATGAGGTATCCTTGTCCAACTAATAATAGAACTTTGAAGTTATTCCATAAACGTATATATGCGGACAAGATTGCTATTTATTTATTTAGTTTTTTTTCATATGCCTTTTATTCGATGCAGCAGCCTGTTTATTGAATTCTTTTCGCAGATTCAGCAGAAATTGCGTCGTCGACAAGGACAAACGTAACCAATGCAGATACTGCAGGCTTCGAAAGTGCTTCAAAGCTGGCATGAAAAAGGAAGGTGAGTTGTGAATTTTTCATCCGTTTACCTTGTCCCTAAAACTGCCCCATTTTCAACCGGAGATTTCTGTCTGTTGATGGGCGAAAAACTTGAGGTTTATCGTTCGAATTATGATTTTTCAGCCGTCCAGAACGAACGAGATCGAATCAGCTGCAGGAGGCCAAGCTACGAGGAACAGACTAGTAATGGTGGGGGACTTTCAGTCGTTTCATTGTTACAGGCTGAAATGCTTAGCAGACAAGTTGGAGCAGCGTTAGAGGTCAGTTTCATTAAAACGTCTCCCGAAAGCCCTAATTGCGAACCTCCAGGTTGCATGGGCGACTTGAAAGTTGAGAAACATTACAAGAGCTATGACGCAGGGAATAACGAATCAAGTGAGGCACGATTCCCAAGAAAAAATGGCGATCTGCTTTTCGTTTAGCAAGCGATCCGTTGCCAAACTCCTAAAAAATGAGATGTTTCGAGCATTCTGTCGATTTTAACTAGAAATATCTCCTCCAAACATTCGTTGACCCCACTATTTTTTCATTGATTCGGAACCCTTGGAGTTTTTTTTATAAATCGAGATTTTAATACGCGTTTTATCTAATCGCGAAGTATTTTTAATATTTTTCTGATTTCATAAGGGTAAGAAATTTGCGTAAACCAATGTTGAATCGAGTGACTTTCAACTTGGAAAATATGCAGTAAAACTTCGTTGACCTAGGATGATTTTGAAAGAGATTAAATTTTGTTGCCTAAATAACAACATATTTCGTTTTCAGATTTTAATCTGATTATCGATCTACTAACGGAACCTCCTTAACTAGAAATATCTCCTCCAAACATTCGTTGACCCCACTATTTTTTTATTGATTCGGAACTCTTGGAATTTTTTTTTATAAATTGAGATTTGAATACGCGTTTTATCTAATCGCGAAGTATTTTTAATATTTTTCTGATTTCATAAGGGCCAGAAATTTGCGTAAAGCCAAAGTTGAATCAAGTGACTGTCGACTTGGAAAATACGGAGTAAAACTTGGTTGACCTAGGATGATTTTGAAAGAGATTAAAATTTGTTGCCTAAATAACAACCCATTTCGTTTTTAGATTTGAATCTAATCATCGCTCTACTAACGAAAGCTCCTCAAGTAATTGTAAGGATTTCCTTTTCAAACAGGTACAACAATTGGGCAGTCCCAGCAACGAGACCGACCTCAGCAACAAGCAAATAGCAAACATAAACGACGTGTGCGACAGCATGAAGCAACAGTTATTGATTCTCGTCGAATGGGCCAAGTACATTCCCGCTTTTAGCGAACTCACCCTCGACGATCAAGTCGCCCTACTGCGTGCCCATGCGGGCGAGCACCTTCTATTGGGAGTTGCAAGGCGCAGTATGCACCTCACAGACGTTCTATTGCTCGGCAACAATTGCGTCATTACTAAAAGCTGTCCTGGTAAGTAAAGCTTTGGGATAACCTGGGCAGAGGGTTTTGTGTCGTTGAGGACAATGAGAATTCAACGTGTGGGCGTTTGTGACTAAATCAATGATTAATCTCCGGCAAACCACTTGACGGTTTCCGATCGCGGGGCCTGGAAAACCATATGGACATGATTGACAAGTGTCCAAATTTGCATGGCCCTGTCGCAATGTCCATATGATGAAAACATTCGTGTATGTCTAACCTAATGTTGTTGTATTGTTGGAAAACAAAAACAATGCTGCGCATAAGGATTCCACGGGGCGGAAACGGTACGACAATTAAAACTCTTTTACGGAGCTTGATCGGCAAACGAGGCAAAGAAATCATCATGTCCTAGTCGTAAATCATCATTGGGATTTTACGGTTTCGATTAGTGACTCGAAACGATTCACCCGAATCGTCCAGTTATAAATCCTTTAAAGATTCGCCGGATGTTCGAGCCACGAAAATGATCCTGAAGTTTCCATCGTTGGAATGCAACGAAATTCTGTTTGTTTTTGAGCAGATCTCAAGATTCTTGTTCGACATTTGGTCAGGACAATAAAATGATTTTTTTTGAGGATCCAAACGCAATATCGATACGAGAATTTTCAAGGTTTGGGAAATTCAACAAATAATTAATGATGGAATTTTTTTTTCTTGGACTCCAACGTTGCGAACTTCAGTGTCATTACAAAATTTATCTCGTAATTTTTCCTTTGCCATTTAGTTGGAATTTATACGATCCTGAAGTTTGCATCGTTGGAAAGCAACGAAATTCTGTTATTTCTTCAGCAGAGCCAATAATTATTATTGAATATTTGCTCCGGCCAATAAAACGATTCTCTCTTTCGACCAAAAAACTCGATCGACCCAAAAAATTGCCACGATTTTCAAAATTCAATAAATAATCAATAGAAAAAATGTTTTTCGTTGGATCTCAACGTTGCAAACTTCAGAGAAATGCCACGAAATGCAAAAAAATGAGATCGAAAAGTCTGGTGGAGATTTTTCTCTCGAACTCTCGAAAGTTTCGTGGCTTGACCATCCGCTGCAACTCGCAAGCGATTAAGTTGCATAAATTGGAAAGATTTGCCTACAGGAAAGCGGTTGATTCGGAGAGAATCGATCGTCAAGAGAACTGGGCGATTCGTCGTCAAATTGCACGAATCCATGGGGTGTAGCTAGTTGACTGAGTCCGGCATTTATGTTTTTGTGCCACATGGAGAACACACTACACGATTTTTTGATTTTTCTCTTGCATGGTGGAAGAGAAATAATTATAATGAAATGTTACTGCGATGAATGGTTTTGTTGCGCGGTGGCGAAAAGGGAGCTGCAATGAATGAATGCATTTCTAGCTGCAGCATCGAACAACCGGACTCAGTCTTGATCGCCGATTTGAACGGTATAACCGTGGTTGTTAGTCATATCTTTTTCCACAGAGGGACGCAACCAGGACCTCGACATAAGCAGAGTAGGCATCAGAGTTATGGACGAATTGGTCAAGCCCTTGAACGAGGTTCAGATCGATGACACCGAGTTTGCCTGTCTCAAAGCAATCGTCTTCTTTGATCCGAGTAAGTCCAAAACTTTTTACGATATCACTCGTCCCTATTTTCGCACTCTCCATTCTCGCGGGGAATAAACGCAGAAAATACATTTTCGCTCGATCTTTATACGTCATTTTCAAGACTTTGACAACTAAAAACCAACTCGTTTTAAGCTGATCTAATCGCTAGTAATTTTTTTAGTCACTAGTCCAAATTTTATGCGGCTCCAATTGATTTTTTGACGAAATCGAATATTAAATGTCGAAATTCGGTGGCATTTGATGTTTGGGGTCAAAATGACCCAGTAAGCACGACAATATGATAAGAATTCAATAAAATTTGGTGACAACATTCTCAAGCATCAAATACAATGACACAAATTTTTTCAAATTTTTTGTCTACACAGTTGGCGAATAATTCGAGTTTATAATACGCAAAAGATTTTATGCCGCGTCTAATTAATTTTTTGACGAAAACGAATATTAAATGTCGAAATCTCGGTGGCATTTGATGGTTGGGGTCAAAATGACCCAGTATGTACGCTCGCAAGTCGATGGATTTGAGGAGGTTGGCTACACACGACAATATGATAAGAATTCAATAAAATTTGGTGATAACATTCTCAAGCATCAAATACAATGACACAAATTTTTTCAAATTTTTTGTCTACATAGTTGGCGAGTAATTCGAGTTTACAAGATGCAAAAAATATACCTATATATATCTGAATCCTATGCTTATGCATGTAAACTCTAGTGTTCAATTACTCGATAACTGTGTAGAAGAAAAATCTCTAAAAATTTGAATATTCATATTTAATACTAAAATCCTCACCAAATTTCATGAAATTCTAATCATTTCGAACTTTCCTATGCTTTTAACATGGCAACATTGTTGTGTGAGCCTCCTTAAACTTTGCTACTGAACTAATGGATGATTTCATGTCTTTCGAAACAGACGCGAAAGGTTTGAGCGAGCCAGCGCGAATCAAGCATCTCCGTTACCAAATCCAAATAAATCTGGAAGATTATATAAGCGACCGACAGTACGACAGCCGAGGGCGTTTCGGAGAGATACTCCTGACATTGCCAGCCCTGCAATCGATCTCTTGGCAAATGATCGAGCAGATACAATTCGTGAGATTGTTCGGAGTTGCCCATATCGACAGCCTGCTCCAAGAAATGTTACTGGGCGGAGCGACCGCGGAAATAAACGGCACTACGACGCCGTTGCCGCTCTCGAACGCACCAGGAAGTTACGTGAGCAGCAACGAGAGCCCGAGCAGCCCTTTGACGCCGGCAAACACCGGGCCCTTGAGTCCTCAGGATCACATGCTCGGCGCTGGCAGCCCAGTCATGATTCTCAGGGATTTGACTCCCATAACCAATGACGATGACGCCAACAACACCGTCGCTGGATTTCGACTCTTCAAGCAGGAACCGAGCCTGGAAACGGAAACGACTTTCTGACTAGCAAACGACATTTCCAGCAGCCTGGCGAGTCTCAGTTGCTGAAAGTCGGGGTCTAGAAAAATTGAATCCAACCGGAAACCCTGCGCGATAGCCAGAGAAATTTTCTTCCTTTTTGTTGGCTCGATTCGTTCACGTTACGCAGTGCGTGCATAATAAGTGCTTCGAGAAGTAACCTCGATAATAATTAGAAAGAAGCGAGACGAGGTCACGCCGGCTCCGCAACGAAAGGTTATCGGCAACTATTTTTCCAATAGACCTGCAAAAAAAAACAATGTTGCAATCTTCAGCCTAACGCGAAATAGCTCAATGCGCGATACCATTTAAAAATAATCATTTGCTCATTCAGCAGATGCGTTAGTCGAAATAGATTCTTTCCTGAATTTACCGGTTCGTCAAAGATTTTTAGTTTTTCTCCTAATTAATTCTTAGGGTTGGAATTGAACATGGTGCTCAATAAAGTTGCTCAAGATGAGGGTTAAGCTTTGCGTTCATGGTGTTTCATTCGTCGAAGGCTCCGACGATTGTGTAAATAAGTAGAAAGCTCTAAATAATTCCTCCGACAATACGAATCGTGGTTCGACGTTATCGTTGATTGAGATAATTACAAAATGTGATAACGAGTGAAATCGCGTACACCTGCCAGATTAGGGCATGGGAGATGGTTCACTGACCTTGAGGATTTATCGCGAGAAACAAAATCATAAAACGATGCAACTCCAATGACAATAATGAAGCATTTTCATAAAATCGTTGCATTTTCATTGATCGAAAAGCATGATCCTGAAGTTTTCATCGTTGGAATGCAACGAAATTCTGTTATTTCTTCAGCAGAGCCAATAATTATTATAAAACTCAATAGACTCAAAAAAAGTGCGACGATTTTCAAAATTCAACAAATAATCAATAGAAAAAATGTTTTTCGTTGAATCTCAACTTTGCAAACTTCAGAGTCATGGAAAACATTATTTGGGAAGCTTGAGAAAATTTTTATAGTTAAGAACTTTTCGCCCTTTCCCACGTACGTAACGACATTGTCACACATTCCAGTCGATAAAAAACAAAAAATCAACAAATGTAAATAATTCTTAAGTAGATAAGACGTAAATGAGGCAAAACGTGAATTTTGTTTTCTCTTTAACGAAATAAATGAGTACGCCATTGCAATGCAATTTATATTAAGTGAAACGAAAACCACGTCACGTGGTTGTATAATGGGTATTCCATTGTTGTTGTTAACTTTAAGGCCCTAATTATCGAATAATTGTCCTACTCGGAGTGACACATGGCCGGTAAATGAGCAATAAGATATAAAGTTTGTTTTTTGTTACGCAAAATCCACAAATCTTAATTTAGTCATTTTTTTTTTAATCGCCTAAGAATTTAGATGGTATTTTTTATTTTTTACTAATACGCAATGGCCATAAAAAGTATACGCCTTGTTTGGGTTCGTTTCTACAACGTTATTTCTGAGCTTCTATTGGAATAAGAGAAAATTTGGAATCCAGATGCCAATTTAGTGCGGAAATTGGCCAAGATCAGTCAATTATCGGCTTAAACGAGGAGAAAAGGTTTCGTGACGAGCTCAAGTCGTTTCATCTCGCCGATGAGTGATAAATTATGTTTAATTAACGTATTCTGGACATAATATAGTCGTGGGTTGTGAAATACATTTAATCGCTATTTTTTGCCTCCTCTAAACCCGAACAATTTATCAACGTACGTACATACGTTTTTTCCAACATTTTCCACTATTTTATTGCGACTGAATTCGTACGAGACAAGTGTATATAAAAAATTTCTATCTATTGTTATTTAATTGTTATCGAGTACGATATTTGTATATTTGAATAAAGGGATATATGTGATTGAACCAGTTGTCGATGGCAGGGACGATAATCATGCTCTCCGACAAGGAATGATGCCAAAGTTTGCAACGTTGGAATGTATCGAAAAATATTTAATTTTATTGAAAATTCGCTCAATTTTCAATGTCATCCAAATTTTTCCAGACGATATGCTTTTCGAATGGCAAAAATTGATCATTTTATCATCCTAATTACATTCTGCATGTGAATAATCATTTTTGTCAAAGATAAAAATGCATTTCGTTGCATTCCAACGATGCAAACTTCAGAGTCATATGCAACGAAGAATATTTGATTTTATTGACGATTTTGTTCAATTTTCAATGTCATCTCAAGTTTTCGAGCCCATTCGCTTTTCGGGTGTCAAAAATCCATCGTTTTATCATCGTAATTAGATTCTGAATTTGAATTATTGTTTTGGCTGAAAATGAAAAAGAATTTCGTTGCATTCGAACGATGCAAACTTCAGAGTCATCGACAAGGAGCTTTTTGCATTTCGATTTTACGTATTTGCGTTTTTTTTTCAATTTTATTCAGCTACTCGAGCATGAATAATTTTAATACTTGGCGCCGAGCCCCTACCGCGTCTCTTGATAATTTACTAGGGAACGTCGATTTTTTAAAGAAGCTCCGAAAGTCGCGAGATTTTCGAACGAATTTGTAGGAATTTTCAACGATTTGTTCGATGGTCTCGTTGGTCAAGCTCTCGGGCAAAAAAATCTTTTCAGGGAATGTAAAATTTGCCCTTAATCTTAGGTCTGGGATGAGAACGGTCCAGACTCATTTTTCTAAACCAATTTCTACGAAAATACGTCTGTGAACGTGAAATGGAAATTGGAGGATTTCAAGTGCAGGCAAAAATCATGGAATTGTCTAAAAATACGAGATTTATTAAATTACAAAAAATATCCTGGAATTCTGGCAACATGATTAAACACCCTCACGCTTTTTTAGTAAGTTAGCAACCAATTCGGATGTCTCGATATTGCCGCCACCCTTTTCTAGCCATTGGATCAAAAGTACTCTCGCTTTCCTACCAACGAGAAACAAACTTTTCTCCAAGACCGGCAGATGCGAGCCCACGTTCAGATCGACCACCGGATTATCCGCCCAATCCATTATCAGCCTGAATCTCGTTTTAAAAGTCTGCAAAACATCACACATCGGAGATTCTACAGTTTTCTAGCATTTCCCCACCTCCAACGATATTCAAGCCAATTCCGAGTTCCGATTAGAGAGTCGACGCAAAATTATGTTTTACGGAAATTTCCATGGACCGGGAAACCAAAATTTCCCATTCTTGAGCTAAAGAAAAACTTTTCCTACGCGATTCTCATAATTCCACGAAATCCACCAACAAAATCTTGACGAAATTCAAAAATTCCTCATCGAGAAAATCAGGAAAAAGCTTTTCTGCAGAATACGGCGTTTTTTTTTCCGCAATGCAAATTCGACGCGCTAAACTTTGTTTTTTGTGTGTCGTCAAGTGATAATTTGACTTCATTCATCTCGGCTTGCAGTTTTAGGCTCGTGCGCAGTTTTGCGACGTTGGAATCATGTTGAAAACTCACCTGAAGCAAACTGTCCGTTATTTTCTCACTTTCACGATTGTTGAACTGCCTCAGGTACATTCCCAGCTCGTAATAATAAGGATTCCATTTGCTGAGTGCGACGACACTTGCGTCAGCTTCCAGGATGTCGCTGTCATAGAATTCGATAAAAAAGTGATGAATTTGTAGCGGGAAATGCAAAATGAGGCTAATTGAGGGCACTCGGTCATTTTGACCCGACGTTCAACGATTTTTCAGTAAAAAATAATGTTTTTCGAATTTTCGCTCGATTTTTCCACTCACCGATAACCCTCTTTGTAGACTTTCGGTAATTCGACACTGACGATCGGTCTTTTTCGAGCGTTCAACGAAAAAGCCAACCAAAATGGAAGTTCGAGTTTAGTCCCGACTTTGAGATCTTCACTCTCCGAAGAATGATCCAAAATGCCTGTAGAACGGATTTACAAATTTTGAGACGCGACCGTATCGGAAAATGGGTTGATGAATGAAAAAAAATTTCTTGCGCGAAGGCTTTCGATCGACTGGACTGCGGATGTTTCGTTCTCGCTTGTCGGAAAGTAGAAAATCGCAATATTTACCCAATCGTGGCACCGCAACCTCAACTCTTGACGTAATTCGCTCCTCCGTAGCAAGAATGTCAGTAATCGAGAAGTAATCGGGATAATAACTGCACGGCAGGGACATAATTGAACAAACAACAACGAAATATCACTTAAATCACGTTCCAATCAATCCCAAGCAGAAATGTCAACACCGGCGTGTTTTTGGCGGGAAAACAATAGAAAGCGACATCTGTCGTCATTACAAGGAAACGAAAAATGCTCCAATTTCACGGCCAATCGGAAACTCGATTCGACTCTTGCGATTGGCTGTTGGGTCTGAGACTTGTGAAAATTTGCGCATTTTCCACATGCCAATCGGAGTCGACGCGAGAAAAAAGTAAAAAGATCCGAAGCATAAAGATAGAATTGTAAATAAAGCGTAAATAAAGGAAAAGATCGTTCGCGAGCAATGAATCCTTTGACGAACGTGAAAAACATCGCAAAGTTGGGGGAAAATGATTTACGTGGAAATCACAAAACGTCGTGGCACGACGAATACAAAGACAGTGCTTGGATTTTTATCGGTGGTTTTCCGTACGACCTGACCGAAGGTGACCTCATCACAGTGTTTTCTCAGTACGGCGAGGTCGTCAACATCAATTTGGTTCGGGACAAACATACGGGCAAACAAAAAGGCTACGGATTTCTGTGTTACGAAGATCAACGGAGCACCATTCTCGCCGTGGATAACCTCAACGGCAGCAAAATTCTCGGCCGAACGATTCGTGTCGATCACGTCGCTAATTACAAAGCGCCTAAAGATTCCGCTAAAATTGACGAAGTCACGAGGAAACTGAGGCTCGAGGGATGCGCGCCGACTAAAAACTAGAATAAATTCATTTTTCAATACTTTATTACCGATTGTCAATAATTAATCACAATAAAAATATTTTTTTAATCGTTTTTTTATTATTTCCTCTATAAATGCAATCCGGCAACTGAATTTTGTCGCAGTAAAATAAAAAAATCGCAACTTAACGAATCTTAAGATATTTATTGCAAAATATTTACAGCTTTATCGAAATTTTCCAATCGTTTACTTGCGATGGCTGAAAAATTTTAAATAAACGGTCAAAGCGATGATTCCGAGTTCCAACAAAATTATCACAATCAGTACAATCTTGTTCGTCAAGACTCGTTTGTTTATCATTCGCATAGTTCTCTTGGAAATGTCCAGCTCTTGATCGGTCTCGGTCAATCTGGTTTTCGCTCGCAACAACGTTTCTCTTTGTCCTCCCAGTTCGGCCACAACTTCTCGGCCAATTTGCTCCGTCTCGTGCGCCACTACTTGCGATCTTTGAACCGACTGAGCAGTCCGATCCAACACTGCTCGCCCGGCGAGCAGCGTTTGTCGGTTTTCCGCATCCCAATCCACTCCGTAATTCATTTTTCTCTCAATTTGATATCAACTCGTCAAATTTTGTTATTATTTCACGTTTTCGATGTTTATTCTTGAATTTTTTCGCACTTTCGCCTTTGACCTTGGAAAATTCACATCGGCTGATTGCTCATCATTATCTCGATGAATTCCGCCTCGTTTACTGAAAAAAAAGAAACGTCAATTTTTTTATCGCGTTCCCTTTTTTTCAAGTGGCTTGAATAATTTTTGGTCAAGATTTACTGAAACCATCTTGATCGATATCAAATTCTTCGATCATTCCGTGCATTTCTTCGTCGCTTAATCGACAGCCCAAAGTTTCGTTAATTTTTCGCAAATCTGTCAAACCAATTTTTCCGTGAGGCGAATGGGCGCTGAATAATTTGTACGCGTATTTTATTTCTTCGATCGGATCTCTTTTTGCGATTTTATCGGCCACTACAACGAGCAAAATCGATAACGACGATTTTGATGAAAAAAAATTCCAGGAATTGATGTTTTTGTTGTTTTTTGGGAAAACGATTTGAAAAAATGGCCGCAACGTCGCCGTGATTTATGATTTTTGGATTACGTACTGATGTAGTAAAAATCTTGGTAATTTATTTTGTTCTCTTCGCGCTTATCATGGGCCCGCATAATCACCAACAATTGAGGCTTTTTTATTTCGAAACCGAGCGCTCTCATTGCAGCTTTTGTTTCATAATAATCAATAAAACCGTCTTTGTCCGTGTCCAAAGACTCAAACGCTTTCTTGATACTCGATTTTTCCATTTCCGACAAACGTCTCGATTTTCTAATCGTGCTCATTATGATTTTTTCAGCCTCGAACGATTTTCTTGTCGAACAAGCAATTTCGATTAATTTTGGCATCAAAATTTTGAAAAATTCGGTTTCCTCGGAATAATGGGGAATAAATACACCGTGAACGTTGAGGTTATGTACGATTTTCGAGTTTACTGATTCGTGTTTTTACCTTTTGGCGTACGACTCACTCGCGCGTTGTAATTCGCAGCTTTTAGACACAAATTTCAATAAATTCCATGCAATTTTCCACAGTCTTTAGGATTAAACTTTTCACCGTTCTGTTCTGTTGGTTTTTCGCTACGAAAAACGTCAAATGAGAATCTCAAGCTCAGCAGTCAGCTGTTTTCTGTCAGTCGCTCGTAAGGCTTCGGATCGGGTGATCGGGAATCTTCGGCAACGATTTTTGTAACAAGCGCGCCAAACGAGGTCGCTTATGAAAATTCAAGTTTGAAAATCAGAAAAAACATTTACGAGACATCGAAAAAATAGAAAAAATGAAAATGAGTTGAAAAAAAATGATTCAACGTTTTGGAAATGATAATTAATTAAAAATCGTGATAATTAATGATAATTAATTAAAAAATCGCGATAATTAATGATAATTAATAAAAAAATCGTGATAATTAATGATAATTAAAAAATCGTGAAAAATACAATTTTTCACGATGTATGAGGAAAAAAAAATTCAAATCGATTCGTCCGTTTTCTCTCGTTTATTGTTTGCGATTTATATACAAAAAAAATCACGTTCGAGTGACTCAGACGTTATTGTAGAAGGCGAGGAATTTCTGGAAAACTGTTGGATTGTATTTTTCAAGAGTGGGTTTTCCTTGCACGTATTCGGCAGTCTCGTACAGTTGCAATCGAGGCGAAGACCACCAAATATTCCGAGTGCCTTGATCGTTATCGATGTCGAGTGTGTTTAGTTGGAAAACAGAGAATTCGAACCATTTGCCGTTCGATTGAATGCACTGAACGGTCACAGGCTCTGGCAAATCCATCACGCCATCTCCGAAATTTTGTTTCGCCCAACAAGCCGCAGTTGCAAAACTTTTCAGCAAAGAACGCGCCTGTATTTGATCCTCCGTTACTGGCAATTCCGTGATATTTTTCACCAACTCCGAGTCGTAGTTCAAGGTTATCGTATGAGGATTCGACCACTGCGATCGGCTCGAGAGTGCTGCAAAAACAAAATCAATTTTGTCGTCCATTGAACGAGTTTTTTGCTCCGACTTTTTTTTCCTTATAAATTTGTCGATTAATTTATACTCACGATAATGATCTTGGACGGTATAAATATTCTCGGGTCTCAAGCTGATGATTGGATCGAGGGGAGCAATTTGCGGCAACGGTTCGTCGAAATTGTCATTTTTGAGGCTCATCGGCGTAATAAGTTTATTCGAGGTCATGAATGTGTTCAATTTCGTTTCAAAGTACAAAAGGTCGTTTCCTCGTTCTGAAAAAAAGGAAATAATTAATATTTTGTTTAGAGGTAACGACGAATTCGATGGACAATAAAATATCTTGTAACATTTGCACAAAGTAAAGTGGTTGAACGATTTTTCGCAAACTAATATTTTCGTAAAATTCAAAAACCCATAAAATTTAAACCGCTCAACCGATATTTCCCAAATTCAATACCAACCTTCCTATTATGATACTCTAATTATAAAAAAAAAAATTAGTAATAAATCTTAAAATTTGCGAAAGTTAGAGCGGCGACACCATTTTTTTGAAAATTTCAAAATGCTGTAGAATTCGAATTTTTCTAGCGATCCGGACAAAATTCTCAGCAAACGAAGAGCTGGTATAGATTAACATCTATGCAAAACTAGAGCCTTGTAGCTCAAACCGTTCTCGAGTTATAACAATTTGAATTTTACAGTGCCAGCACATACACACACACATACACACACATCCGGACATTTTTTCTAAATATGATTTTTGGACGTTTTGGAACATTTTAAGAACATTGCCATTGAAAACTCGAAAAAAAAAATGTTCACCGTCACAAAGCTTCCTCCATGAGGAAGCAAAATCAAAACTTTTTCCATATTTACCGATATACGTCCGGATTGGTACGTTTTCCATGATTTTCCGTTGTTTCCCGATCATCGGATCACAAATCAATTCGCAAAGTTGGTAAAATTTTTGCGTCAAATTGTGTCTGCGGAAAAATATTTTTTTCAAATTAAAAAAATGTCTTTTGGAAAAATGCAACGGAATTTCTCTCATTTCTTACGATTTTCGAACGTCCGGAATCCCGTAAATTCGCGCGAAATTGTACGCCGGACGAAGAGGATCCTTTTTTCGCGGCAATATGGACTGGTGCGCGTCAAAAATATGGGACGCGTAAATGTAACTGGAAAAAAAAGCAAAAATACCGTCAAAAACCATAGAAAAGTTAAGGCCGAGTGAAAAAATTTTGCATTTCATCGATAAAGAAATAATTTTGTACCGTGTGATCAATTCCTCGATTTCCGGAGTCGTTTTCACGTTGGAGGTTTCCAACTTTTCAGGGAGCGAGGAGAATGTTTGGGTCTTTGTCAAAACTTGGGCCTGTTGAACGCCCTCAAGGATAACGTTGTTTTCAAGATATTGAAGCCGAGGTTTGTCGTTCCATTCTGGATGAGTCCGGTCCCTCGGAGGTGGCGGAGGTGAGGGCCACTCGAATTCGATGCTAAAAAATATTGCAAATGGTAATGTATTGAAAAATCCTGTGAAAAAAATTGAATCTGTGACTCTAAAAGCACGATAGAGTTTAAAATTTTCGAAATTTTCCGTATAATCGAAATTTCAAACGCTTTCGGTAAATTTCTGAATTTTTAATTTTCAATTAATTAATTAATTAATCTCACTGCGCTCTGGGGGCCTTTGGCGGCTTGACCAAGTCCGTTGCTTCAACGATATTGAATCCATGACCCGCTAAAATCTTCTCGGTGGGAGTTTGCGCGATGAGTTTTTTACTTGCGAGCCACCAATGCCTTTTGGTCATTCGACCAAGGTGCTGATGCCACAATACTTGCGTGATCCTCATTTTACCGCAACTCTGTAAAATTCCTCCTCATTATTTTCATGTTTACCTTTAACGAAACTTTCTGAAATTGCTTTTGGAGTCATTACGGAGTCAGGGAATAACGAATCAAGTGAGGCACAATTCCCAAGGAAAAATGACGATCTGATTTGCGTTTAGCAAGCGATTCGTTGCCAAACTCCTAAAAAATGAGATTTTCCGTGCATTTTGTCGATTTTAACTAGAAATATCTCCTTCGAACATTCGTTGACCCCACTATTTTTTCATTGATTCGGAACCCTTGGAGTTTTTTTTACAAATTGAGATTTCAATCCGCGTTTTATCTAATCGGGAAGTATTTTTAATATTTTTCTGATTTCATAAGGGTAAGAAATTTGCGTAAAGCCAATGTTGAATCGAGTGACTTTCAACTTGGAAAATATTTAGTAAAACTTCGTTGACCTAGGATGATTTTGAAAGAGATTAAAGTTTGCTGCCTAAATAACAACATATTTCGTTTCCAGATTTTAATCTAATTATCGCTCTACTAACGGAACCTCCTTAACTAGAAATATCTCCTCCAAACATTCGTTGACCCGACTATTTTTTGATTGATTCGGAACTCTTGGAGTTTTTTTTATAAATTGAAATTTTAATACGCGTTTTATCTAATCGCGAAGTATTTTTAATATTTTCCTGATTTCATAAGGGTAAGAAATTTGCGTAAAGCCAATGTTGAATCAAGTGACTTTCGACTTGGAAAATATGGAGTAAAATTTCGTTGACCTAGGATGATTTTGAAAGAGATTAAAGTTTGCTGCCTAAATAACAACATATTTAGTTTCCAGATTTGAATCTAATTATCGCTCTACTAACGGAAGCTCCTTAATTGGCACTCTCATTCATACAAATTGACGGGCAGTAATTTTTTCGTTAATGCTCGGAATAGAATTTTTCGGAGGTTAGTTTTCGTTTCACCGATTTGTTCAGTTGATTATTAATTCAAGACGTGTCATAAAGACTGGTAGGAATTCAATTAAATGAAAATATCTCACAACTCACTTGGTGTCGGCGTGTCACTCGAAAAATATATGAAGAAAACAAATATTAGTTAACCTCGCACTGCGAAACAGTCTCAAAGTTGTAAAATGTATAAAAAGCACGAAAAGGCAACGTAAAGGTTAGGCTAGATCGTCTGCCGACTGCGGATGCGGATACGCACGCGGAGTCAGCGCCGCTCGCGAACATAACCTAAAAATTCAAACATTTCCTCAATCGTCTCAAGACATTCGTGCGACCACGTGCCATTTTTTATTGTTTGCGAATTCGAATCGAGTGTTTAATCTAGAATGTGATTTCATCGACACGAAATACCAGTGGAAAAAAATTTTATTTCAATACTTTCGTCAAGTTTTCCAAGTGCTCTTGACGTGCTCTCGTGACATGAAATCAAACCACGTGTTCCATCAACAACAACAACAACAATAATAAATCATTAAAAATGTCTCGAATGACGGGCACGTTCGGTAAAACGGGTCGGGCGAAACATTTGGATCCGAACCGTCTCATGTTCTCGATATTCACCGCGAGTGACGTGAGGAATTTGAGTGTTTTAAAAATCAGCACTCCATTGTCTTTCAACGTGCTGGGACATCCATTAAAGGGCGGCCTTTACGATCCTGTACTCGGTAAGTAAACAACAAAGTTCTATAATCAAATTTAACGATCACGAGTTTTTTCCACGTACGGAAACGCCAAATTGTCAGTCTCCGATCGACAAAATGACGAAAAAAACAATTCGCACGATTTCATTTCGTGATTTTGTTCAGGTCCCCTGGGCGACAATTCGGACCCTTGTGGAACATGCGGCGGCGGAACGGTCACCTGTACCGGACACTTTGGACACATAGAGTTGCCGGTGCCGGTGGTCAATCCGTTGTTCCACAAAGTTTTGTCCACTTTGTTGAAACTCTCGTGCCTGAAATGTTACACGCTCCAAATACCGTCGTACGTCAAGCTCTTGTTGAACGGGAAGCTGCGTTTGATGGAGGAAGGTTTTTCCAACGACATTCAAGGCTTGGAGCAGGAAGTCGGCTCCGCCGTCGCCAGCATGAGTCGAGTCGCCGAGGGCGAACTCGAATTCATTTCCGATATTATCGAGACTTACATAGAAACGACTCGTAACCAAAGACGCCACTTTCAAAACGACAAAACTAAAGAATCTTCCAGCACTAGAACTCTCAACATGGAATGGCACAATTACATCGAGTCTGTGGTGAAAACCTGCAAGGCCAGCAAACTTTGCATCAATTGTCGCAATCCCATTCCCAAAATGACGGTCCTCAAAAACAAAATTCTCACTAACCAAGTGGCCAGTAATGACGACACGTAAGTTTCTGCAAAATTTCTAACAAATTTCCTAGGCTGTTGCTTGTCTGAATAATTCCAATGGACAAAACGTGTCCGGACGACTAGACACGGCGAATTTTCTATAATTCAAAGGTTTTCATGGTTGTTACGCATTCGGAAAACAGGGATAACCGGGAAAACTCAGGGAAATTTGTTTCTCCTGGAATAGTCAGGGAAAAGTCAGGGAATTTTCAAAATTGTCTGGAATTTTCCTAAAATGTATTTTCTACAAGAATTATTATGAAAAATCACACTGACGTGAAAATAAATCCGAAAAGTGATAGCATGAATAATGATATGAATATCTTCGATTTTTTAATAGATTCACACTATTTTTTGTCAATTAAAAAAAAGCTCAATCAGAGCCAAAGTTTCCCGAGTCGCTCAGTCTATTTTCGAACGTTCTCAAAAAATTATTCAAAGAAAAAAAAACCGGTTATTTACTTAACTCGCTTTGAATGACAATCGATCAATTTTTTAATTTACAGTGTTTTAATTCTTTCTCGAATTTCAGTTTTTTTTCAAATTCGTTTGTTTTATTATTTAAAATTCCCGTCTAATTGATCTTTAAAAAATTGTTCTATTTAGTTCAACACAGTTTTTCGATTGAGAATGTCTTTTCAGATTAATTTATCGTAACCGAGTGTTTTTTATTCAACACTAATCTCTCTGAAATGTTTGTAAAATCTGTCTGGAAAAACTGGAAAAGTCAGGGAATTTGTGAGTCAGCAATGCGTACAAATCATTAAAGTTTTCTAATTTCTGATTCAATTTTTCGTACATATTCGATGAGGCTGAAGTTTCAACGTTGGAATCCAACGAAAAATATGAATTTTTATTGATAATTTGTTTAATTTTATAAAACATCGAAATCTTTCGAGTTTATGTGCTTGCTGGGCCGCAAAAATCGATTGTTTTATCATTGTAATAACATTGTAAATTTTTGTAAAGAGTTTTGTCACAAAATTAATGAATTTCGTTGCATTGCAACGATGCAAACTTCAACGTCATCATATTCGTTGAGAATTTCTCGCCGCCAAAGTTATCGGATCGTCGTTGCCCTCTTGTCCTTCTAAAATTTGAATTTTGATCATTGTCCTCCCAGGATGATGGAAGATCGCGTTATCCACAAACTAGAAACATCGTTCATGACCCCTGATCAGTCGAAGAAACATTTGCGCGGCTTATGGCAACAGGAAGCAGATATTTTGCGAATTATAATTCCGTGCCTCGGCTCGGTCGATCTCGAGTGGCCGACCGACGTTTTTTTCTTCGAAGTCATCCCCGTGCTCCCGCCGATCGCCAGACCCGTCAACATGCTCAACAATCAATTGGTCGAACATCCGCAGTCGCAGGTCTATAAATCAATCATTCAAGATTGTCTCGTCTTGCGCAACATCATACAAACGATTCAGGATGGAGATACCACGCAACTTCCCGAAGAAGGACGGGTAAGATGACCAAAAACATGATAATCCCGAGAATTTTAATCCCCAAAAACGCTGCAAATTGAAACTCGCAAATCCTCGAGATTCAGAACGATGCTCGAATCTTTCTCTATGCGATTTTTCATTTTGCCTTTCCTCTCGTCAATTTGCAGCGTTTTTAAAATAATTTCGACAACTTTTCTAGAAAGTAAAAAGGAAAATGCAAACTTGCACAAAATATTTTACAAAATTCGCGAAAAACCAAAACGATTCAACGATTTTTCCGAAAACTCAATTTTTTTATATTTGCCGAACGTCTCATTGAGTCACGCCATTTAAAAAAATAAAAATTACTAATAAATCGTAAAATTTTCGAAAACCCAAAACGTTTATACGATTTTTCCAAAAACTCAAATTTTTTATATTTGCCAAACGTCTTATTGAGTCTCGCCATTTGAAAAAATAAAAATTACTAATAAATTTTGAAATTTAATTGCAAAATGTCGTAAAATTTTGATTCTTCTAGCAATTTCGACAAAGTTATTAGCCAACGAAAAGCTTGCCGGGATTAAAATCTGTGCGAAACCGTTCTCGCGTGACGAACGTTTGAATTTTCCAGTGCCAGTACGATTTTTCGATGTTTTGCAACAAAAATAGTAAAAAGTTGGAAAACTGAATGAATGGTAATGATTTCAGGCAGTATTTGATGAAATCAGGGGCGACAGTGCAGCGGAAAAGTTGCACCACGCATGGACAATGTTGCAATCGAACGTGGACCATTTGATGGATCGTGAGATGAGTAAAACGACGGAATCGGCGAATTGTCACGGTTTGAAGCAGGTGATAGAGAAGAAAGAGGGAATAATTCGTATGCATATGATGGGAAAGAGAGTGAATTATGCAGCGCGTTCGGTGATAACGCCAGATCCAAATTTGAACATCGATGAGATCGGTGTGCCGGAGGCTTTCGCGTTGAAACTGACGTATCCGGTGCCAGTGACGCCTTGGAACGTGACTGAATTGCGCAAGTTGATAATGAACGGACCGGAGGTTCATCCGGGCGCGGTGATGATCGAGGGCGAGGACGGATACGTGAAGCATTTGCGAGGCGACGACAAGACGCAGTTGGAAGCGATCGCGAAGCGTTTGTTGACGAGCTCGAAAAAAACGTTCAGCGGGATAAAAATCGTTCATCGGCACTTGCAAAACGGTGACATGTTGCTACTGAATCGTCAACCGACTCTTCACAAGCCCAGTATCATGGCCCACAAGGCACGAATACTAAAAGGCGAAAAAACGTTGCGTCTCCATTACGCAAATTGTAAAGCCTACAACGCCGACTTTGACGGAGACGAGATGAACGCTCATTTTCCTCAGAACGAATTGGCGCGCAGCGAGGGCTATTTCATCGCCAACGTTTCCAATCAATATCTCGTGCCCAAAGACGGCACGCCTTTGGGAGGTTTGATCCAAGATCACGTCATTTCCGGCGTGAGATTAACGCTCCGTGGCAACTTTTTTAATCGACAAGATTACATGCAATTAGTTTATTCAGCAATCGCCGATACTACCGGCGATTTGATACTTTTGCCCCCGACCATTTTAAAGCCCGTGCGATTGTGGTCGGGCAAGCAAATCATTTCCACCGTAATCATCAACTTGACACCTCGAGGTCGAGCCGCCATAAACCTCGAAGCTTCCGCTAAAATCTCCGCCAAAGACTGGCAAGTCAAAAAAGCCCGCAAATGGAAATGTGGCCAAGAATTCGCGGATCAACGGACCATGTCCGAGGCGGAAGTTGTAATAAGAGGCGGCGAATTGTTGTCCGGAGTTCTCGACAAAACTCATTACGGAGCGACTCCTTACGGTCTTATCCATTGCCTGTTTGAACTTTACGGGGGCACGTGCTCCAGCAAAGTCCTCAGCGCGTTTGGCAAACTTTTCCAAACTTACCTGCAAATTTCTGGCTTCACTTTGGGCGTTGAGGACATTCTCGTCGTGCGGAAAAGCGACCAAAAACGCCGGGAAATCATCGAAGCCTGCAGGCGGATTGGCGCAGAAATTCAAACCGCGACTGTCGAGCTCCCTCCCGACTCGAGCGAGGAACAAGTCAAAAGCAAAATGGAAGAATCGTACGCCAAAGACCCCAAATTCCGGGCCATTGTCGACAGACAGTACAAAAGCGCTTTGGACGTTTTTACCAATGACATCAACAAGACTTGCCTTCCGGCTGGCCTCCTGAAGAAATTTCCTCACAACAATCTCCAGTTGATGGTCCAGTCCGGCGCCAAAGGTTCGACCGTCAATACCATGCAAATTTCTTGTCTTCTCGGGCAAATCGAACTCGAGGGCAAAAGGCCGCCGCTCATGATAAACGGCAAGAGTCTCCCGAGCTTTCCGGCCTACGACTCGAGTCCGCGATCCGGAGGATTCATCGACGGACGTTTCATGACCGGCATTCAACCTCAAGAGTTTTTTTTCCATTGCATGGCAGGTCGTGAAGGTTTGATCGATACGGCCGTCAAAACATCTCGCTCCGGATATTTGCAGCGTTGTTTGATCAAGCATTTGGAAGGATTGACAGTCAATTATGACTCGACGGTCAGAGATTCGGACGGAAGTCTCATTCAAATGTCCTACGGCGAGGATGGTTTGGACATTCCAAACTCGAGGTTCTTGCGGAAGGAAGAACTCGATTTTCTCGTAGAGAATCGCAAAGCGATCGTCGATCCGGCCCTGGTCGAGCATTTGAAGGACGAGACGACGGAAAAAATTCGTAAAATTAACAAGAAAATCCGGAAATGGCGGACGAAACACGGCGGCAACGTGACCAAATTGCGAACCAGCGAATTCGCCAAGTTTTCAGAGATCAACAAAGACCCTGGAAGCTCGAAAAACCGCCAAATCAATTCCAACTGCGGACGCAGCAAGGCTGCTTTGTCCTTGATGAAAAAATGGATTCGAATCGATGAGGACGCCAAGAAAAAGTTGAAGGACGAGTGCGCCAGGTGTCCCGATCCGGTCACTTCGATTTACCGTCAAGATCTACAGTTTGGAGCTCTCACCGAGAAAATGGAGGCCCTTATGGACGAATACTTGGACGAGAAGTCTCGGAAGTTTACAACTTCGATCGGCAAGGAGGAAGTGAGAGATTTGCTGTGCACGAAGATCATGAAGAGCTTGTGCCCTCCCGGCGAACCCGTCGGGCTTTTGGCCGCTCAATCGATCGGCGAACCGTCCACGCAGATGACACTCAACACTTTCCATTTCGCTGGACGTGGAGAAATGAACGTAACTCTGGGAATTCCTCGATTGAGAGAAATTCTCATGATGGCTTCGAAAAACATTAAAACGCCCAGCATGGAAATTCCCTTCAGAAGAGATTTGCCCAGCGTTGAAACTCAAGCGACGAAACTTCAGCTGAAGCTGACAAAATGTTATCTCTCGAACGTCCTCAAGAGCATAAAGCTCGACCGGAAATTGGAGGAAAATCCGAACCGCCAGTTGACCTTTACCCTCACGGTCAATTGTCTTCCGCACAAATTCTACAAAACCGAATATTGCGTCAAGCCGCGCAACATTTTGAACGAGATTGAAAGAAATTTCTTCAAACTTTTCTTCCGAGCGATTAAAAAAATCGGCAAAGCCACCGGCACGTTGTTGCACATCGAGGAAGAAAAATCGTCCAGTCGCGAGGACGACGCGATGTTGGACGACGGAGAACCCGAAGAAACTGAAACAAAGCCAAGTCGATCCGACCTCGGCGAAATGCACGAATCTTCGGACGAGGACGAAGCCGCCGAGGATGCCGACGCCACGGCGTCTCGATCTATCGCAAGACATCGCGAAAATCAAGAGTACGAGGATCCCGAAGAAGAAGAAATCGACGACGCCGCTCCTCGCGAACCCGAGGACGAAGAAAATCCTTCTCAAATCCCTAACGATTTACCCGAAGACGAGGATGAGCTCGATCAACCCAGCTGCGTTGCCGATAAATTGATCACCGAACAGAGGAAAAAGGATGTCGTCAATATGCATCCGTACGCCCTCGATTACGATTACGACAGCGAAAAGTTCCTCTGGTGCAAACTCACCTTTTGGGTAAGATTGAAAAGCTCGCTAGCTCGGTTAAGAAAGTTACGCAGAAATGAGAATTAATGGACAGAAAAATGGCAAACTTGGCAGAAAGTTAGATAATGATGTAAAAATAACTCGTACCAATTTTTGTGCCCTGAGGTGGCTTTTTACGCGAGATATTTGTAAATATTTGACAAGCCTTGACAACCAATTTGACATGGCCTCTTATGGGAAGTCACGCAATAGGCTGCACATTATTCTTCATATCTCCGTAATTGATGGATAGATTGAAATGAAAATTAAACATCAGAGAGATTAAATCCTCATAATCATTTACCGCGCTTAAAAACGTTCAAAGGTGACTCGTAACGGGAATGATAAAAACTATAAAAAGCACTTGCAGTGGATTTTATTTTTCGGCTCTTCCTAAAATGTAGCAACGGCACGTATTCGAGGTCATATGTGCGCGAAATTTGAAATTTGACAGATATAATAGCATGTCAACGAAATGTGACATTGGAAGGTCGATTTACTAAAGTCAAATCTTTTTATGACTAGCTCGGTAGCTGCGTAACTTCCTTGAGCTTTTCCATTTTTCTCGATACGAGCCTTTTGAAGCAAAAGAAAAACCAAGAACGCTTTTACGCAGGCAGAGCTGATTTTATTTTTCTTCAAACTCCACAGTTGCCTCTGAGAATGTGCAGATTAGATTTGCCAACGATACTGAGGACCGTCGCCGAAAAAGTCGTTCTCTGGGAAACTCCCGCGATAAAACGTGCCTTTACTTTCCAAAATTCGGAGGGAGAAACAATTTTGAAGACGGACGGATTGAACATTGTCGTGAGTTGAAAAATTTCAAACTTGTTAATTTTTTGATCATGATGAATTTTTATTCGATTGCTTTTTTCGTTTTATTTTTTAGGAAATGTTTAAATACGCGCAAATTCTCGACCTCCACAAACTCTATACGAACGACATTTATGGTGTATCACGGACTTATGGAATCGAAGCCGCGAACAGAGTCATTTTGAAGGAAGTTAAAGATGTGTTTAAAATGTATGGAATTACAGTCGATTCGAGACATTTGTCCTTGATCGCTGATTACATGACGTTCGACGGTACATTCCAACCACTCAGCCGCAAAGGAATGGAAGATTCGGCCTCGCCTTTGCAACAAATGAGCTTCGAGGCTTCCCTCAATTTCCTCAAAAACGCTACACTACAAGGTTCACATTTGTTTTTTCTTCTACATTATTTAAGGAGGTTTCGTTAGTAGAGCAATAATTAGACGAAAATCTGAAAACGAATTATGTTGTCATTTAGGCAGCAAACTTTAATCTCTTTCAAAATCATCCTAGTCAACGAAGTTTTACTGCATATTTTCCAAGTCGAAAGTCACTTGATTCAACATTGGCTTTACGCAAATTTCTTACCCTTATGAAATCAGAAAAATATTGAAAATACTTCGCGATTAGATAAAACGCGTATTAAAATCTCAATTTATAAAAAAAACTCCAAGGGTTCCGAATCAATGAAAAAAAAGTGGGGTCAACGAATGTTTGGAGGAGATATTTCTAGTTAAGGAGGTTCCGTTAGTAGAGCGATAATTGGATTAAAATCTGGAAACGAAATATGTTGTTATTTAGGCAGCAAAATTTGATCTCTTTCAAAATCATCCTAGTCAACGAAGTTTTACTACATATTTTCCAAGTCGAAAGTCACTTGATTCAACATTGGCTTTACGCAAATTTCTTACCCTTATGAAATCAGAAAAATATTAAAAATACTTCGCGATTAGATAAAACGCGTATTAAAATCTCAATTTACAAAAAAAACTCCAAGGGTTCCGAATCAATGAAAAAAAAGTGGGGTCAACGAATGTTTGGAGGAGATATTTCTAGTTAAAATCGACAGAATGCTCGGAACATCTAATTTTTTAGGAGTTTGGCAACGGATCGCTTGCTAAGCGAAAAGCAGATCGTCATATTTTCTTGGGAATTGTGCCTCACTTGATTCGTTATTCCCTGCGCCATAGCGGAACCTCCTAAAGCCTACCAGAACTTCCTGAACTCGATATTTTTATTTAATTGTTGTTCCGACCGTTGAATTCTGTTCCAGGCAAACACGATGACTTGATGTCCCCCTCGAGTCGTTTGATGATCGGCCAACCTTGCAAAACTGGTACCGGCGCCTTCAACGTCTTATTTAAAATGAACAATAGCGCAGTAATGACGTGATTTTTCACATTGTCCATGCAATCGAAAAACCTCATAATCAAGAATATATAAATCGTTTTTTATCCAACCTTTGCGAAACGGAGTCAACAAAGTTGATGAAAAAAAACTTCATCGTCACTTGCTGTTCGAAAAAATTCATCTCAAAGGGGATTTTTAGGGAAGAAAACAAATCAGAAACTTTGAGTGTGCTTCGTTGGTATATTTCGCAATATTTATTAGTGTGTTTTTTTTACAAGCCGATGATTTCTCGTTTTAACATCGTGGGCGCCAGAAAAATGTACAAAAAAAGATCAAGAAATGTATACGAAGGACGCGAGGACCAAATTGTGTTGTGAAAACATCTCTAGAGTTTTGCCTGAGCAAACTGATAGAAGCGTGAAAAATCAATATTCAATTATTGCGATAAACATTAAATTTGTTTTTTTTTCACGTAATACGCATTGAGGAAAATATTTCAAAGATAATTATATTTTTACAAAATTAAACGTCGATTCTTCATAGTTACATAACGACATGATTTTTCCAACATTTTCACTCGTGCTTTGCGATCATGGTCTTGAGCTTGTCCAAACTCGCTCCTGAGAAATTGTCGACCTAGAAAGTTTCATAATCGAAATGGTCATTAGAATTTCTAATCTTGTTTTTCCTAATTACTTCATTATCGTTGTTAGATTTTATTACCTGTTTGCCGTTCTTGATAAAAACGAAGGTAGGCATGCTCGCGATTTTATACTCGGCAGCGAGTTCCTCGTTGTCGTCAACGTCGACCTTCAGGAAAACGATGTCCGTCCTTTCCTAAAGACAATCATTTTTTTTTTTTATCGAGTCAAAATTTTTTCGTCATTTTCAAAATTTATCGTTTTCGCATAATTTTCTGTGACTCCTGGGAATGATTTTTCGTGACTTTTCATTTTCGTCGAGAAAACGTTCAACAAGCGATTTTTCCTTTTTTTTAATTAATTTACTCGAATTTAAGGATTTTTCTATGTTTTTGGTAGCGAAAAGATTTTTCAATCGGGATTTTCTAGGTCGTGGGATTTTTTTAAAATTCTGTAATTGACTCAAATTTACGGATTTTTCTATGTTTTTGGTAGCGAAAAGATTTTTCAATCGAGATTTTCTATTTCGTGGGATTTTTTCTAAATTCTGTAATTAACTCAAATTTACGGAATTTTCTATGTTTTTGGTAGCGAAAAGATTTTTCAATCGAGATTTTCTATTTCGGGGAATTTTTTTAAAATTCTGTAATTAACTCAAATTTACGTATTTTTCTATGTTTTTGGCAGCGAAAAGATTTTTTGATCAGGCTTTTAGATTTCGTGGGTTTTTTTTCGATTCTGTAATTAGGAGGAAAATAGAAAGTCAAACCTTGGCGAGGTTTTCGATCTCGGGCGAGATGGCTTTGCACGGACCGCACCATGTTGCGAAGAAATCGATGACGACAAGTTTGTCACCAGCGGTGGCGAGCTGTGCCTGCAAATCCTCCTGAAATGCGTTAAAAATCGATCGATCAATAAAATTGATTGGATCGACCGACCGAGAAAAAAGAGGCGTCGAGTATTTTTTTATTTTCGTCTCGATTTAGGTCGATTCATGTGCAGAGTTGATAATTTTATGTAATCGCCAAAAATCCAGTGTACGAACGGCGTCGGAGCAGGGAAAAAGATAATTGCGAGCCGAAACCGCGAGAGATAAGCGAAAAATATAATTCACCTCTGCCATCGTGGGTGCGTCAAAAATAATTCAGGATCGAAATTTATGATCGTGTAATATTTCTTGTATTTTGAGTCTGAGTCACGCTGATGAATCAATAAATTTACGATTGCTCGGATAACGTATCGCGAAAGTGACAGGAAGTAATTGATGGCGAAGTCGAGAACGGATTTGGCATAACGATCGCGAAAAAAAAGACGAGCGCGACTCGCTAAACTGTTTTTATTATTTTCTTAGTTGTGCTCGTGATAATCATAATTAAAACGACGATTCCAAGTATTGGTGAGTAAAAAAAAAGGACAACCGAGAAATCTGGCATTTTTGTCGCATTGCAAAATCTCATGCGCGCGTCAATCGGATGCTTATCGAGCGATGGGAACGGTAGATCGAGGCGCGAACGTGGCCATGAAGGAATTTTTTTTTTATATTCTCGTGACCTTGAAAATCAGGAGACTGTTATTTTGATGTCGATAATGCACTTTGGCGTATTGTAAACGATTCGGAAGTGAAATCGTTGCGGATTCAGTGTGGCCGGTTTTTTATCCACTTTGCGCCCGGCAAGATGGAGGCGGGCCGGCAACTTAGAATTTGGGTCATGCAGCGCCGGTCGGAAACTTGGGAATGTGTACGTGTGTACACGACATAAGGAATGCCGTAATAAATGGGGAAAAAAATAGTTGAAATACGATCGATCGTGTGCGTGGCACAGTTTCTTTCGCCGTTCAAGGTTCAAATTGCTCGGCGTTCATTTATCATTAATTCTCTTCCGTGTTTCTATCCAACACTCGCGCGACTGCTGCTGGTGCTCACGAAAGGCGTTACAGTTACAACGCCCCCCTACCTCCGATGCGCGCGTCCAATTATTTACTCCGATAAATGTGCTAAATCCAAATTTACTGAAATTTACTGCAGAGACTTGAGAAAAACTTACGGCGTCTTTGACGATGTGGACCATCTTGGAAAATTTTGTGTTTTTTTTTGCTTTTCTCACTAACACCCTTGCGGACGTTGAAAAAAATGTTCTGATTGGAACTTGTTACGGAGCGACGTTAACGCGAGGAAGAACGCGGTGCGACTAACCGTCTCGACTACTTGGGAACTGCTTGGACGATACGGCAACGTCGTAGAGTTCGATCACTGGCAGCCAATTTACACGAAGCTACGCCGGAGATTCACGAAGATCGACGAACTCGACGCGGAGCCATGCAGTGCCGCGCGGGACGCTGCAATTTTTTTTTTTTTTCATTCATTCTTTTTCTCCCTTAAAAATCTTTGCCCTTTTCAATAATCCAAGATCATTCGTCATTCGTGGGAATTTATTCAAAAACATGTACCGTGGCGCGACCAATCGACACGCTCGGCAACCTGTCGTTTGCGAATTCCATAACTGCGCGCGTGATTTTTGTACAAATTTACAATTTTGTCGTGTCGATGCACGAAAATTTTCCGCTTTTTCGTTCCACCAACTTTTATCAAATAATTGACGCACGGGAGGACAAAACAAGGCGAAAAATTTCATGTTCGCATGTTCGATTTTATTATTTCCGCCATTTTTGTTCGTCTATGAAAACGAATTTATGACGTATACACTTTTTCCATAGTCATAGTTCTGACGATGATTATTATTACTCGATAATAATGAGTCGAGACCCTCAAATAGCAGGCGCAGGTTTTTTTGTAGCGATTATTCTCATGGTGAATCAATTTTCAGAATTATTTACGATATATAGCGAAACTTCCCATGACATCATAGTGACGCGTACGCGCTACAGTTTGCTCAACAATACGCAATAGCGCGTACTATGATGCAGCTTTAAGTTTGTATGATTCATAACTTTGCTTGGGATATGTAAAGATCGTTATGACGATGTGTACAGAGATAGACCGTAGTGTATTCGCTCGTATTGCGTGTAGCGCGGTTTATACAGGGTGTCCAAGGTCCCGAGAAGTTTTCCGACCATCGCACGACTTCCTGACGCGTTATTCTTTAACCGTGCGTACGGTCCAAACGCTTGAAGATACGGCAAAAGTGCTCAGGACCATTTTTGTAGAGCGCAAAATTTCCAACAAAAAAGTTCTCGGCAACTTTTTTGTATCAAACGTTCTTGGCCTTGCGGGCCGGTCGCAAGAATGGCGAGGTTCTCAAGGTCACGCGTGCAGCGAACGTTTAAAAGGATATTTGCAATCAGCTCTCAGGACCAAACTACTGGAGATGGAAAAAAGACGCCGAGAACTTTTTTGTAGCATTTTTCCCGCACTACAATTTTGGTCCTATGGACTTTTGTCCTATCTCCAACCGTTCAGGCAGTAGACGCCAAAATAGAGGGCGCAACTTTTAACTTGAATCAATCATTACTCAGCAGGAATTAGTCGGATCGAAAAATGTCACGGGACTTTTCGACTCCGGATTTAATGCTCATCTTGAATGTCGGGTCACGCGGGCATGACTTTTGGAACACCCTGTACATGTGCGTTTCATAAAAGACGCAGCATACCGATGCGGATGCGACATCCTTTATAATTCGAATCAATTACAGTCGTGAATTCACCTCGATAGAATTCAATCTTGCTAAGTATCCTCGACTATAACTATATATACGTGTCAAGCATATATATACACGATGATAATAACAATTGACCGAAGCATCGCGATGCAGAAAACAGAAATCTCACTCCTGCAACACTCTAGTCAAATAAGTGCCAAATTTTCATTTTAGGCTCGACGATCCTAAATTGCGAAATAAACAAAAGCGATAAATGTCAATTTGGGATTTTTCAAAAGTCGATTTTTTTTTATGAGCAATGAAGCATCACGTTTTGAACTTTCTAATATTTTTCACGGATTCGTCACCCATTTTTTTTTAACCTGCTGCATTCATTTACGAAATTGTCGATTTCCCAACTGCGGGAGAATGAGTTTCGAAATAAAAATTATCGGTCGATAGTCGTTTCGGAATCCGATTTCGAAAACGGAAAAGCAATCGACGTGACAGACAAGTTTCCATACATATTTTACAATGCCATGTGAAAAGCCAGATTCGTCACGACTGTAATGACAATAATTCTAATCTCTCCTAGCAATTATTGCCTCTAATCGCATAATTCGATTGTATCGTTGCGCTTATCGAGAGTTATACATTTTTGTCAAACTGCTGACAACACTACAGATGGTAGTGATAATGTGAAATGAGGAAAAAAATGATTGTGTAACTCGAAACGTTGCTCATTCGATAAAACATGCACTTGACGCGCGTGCTCTATGAGTGTGTTTGTCCTGTCGTAACTTAATATATACGCGCCGCAGCGAGAGTCAAGCAGATCGATGCGATAACGCAGTCAGTTGGACAATTCGGAAAATTTGTATGTGGAAATGTCCCGCGCGGCTCCTCTGTTTTCCCTGCAACTCGATCTACACGTAGTTTTAGGTTAAATTATAGTTATCGACGCAGAAAATGAACCGCACAAAAAAAAACTAGAAAGCGTTTTCCCTAGGGAATTTCTCATGGCGAGTTTTTCCCTAGAGATTTTCCCCAGTACATTTTCCGGGCTCTAGGGGATTTCCAGTGTGTCCAGCATAAATTCCCTAGAAATGAGTTTCACTGATTGATAACGGAACGAATTCCAAAGATAAAAACACGAGTCTAGTGAATTGAATGGATGGAAATATCACTAGGGGCTGGCTCCGGCGTGTTTACAATCGCGTAATTGGACCCTCGTAGATTCTTGGCCGCCAGAATCGGCCGTTGGCGGTGCGAGGCCGGCATAGTATCGATCGGGGGTTAGAAACGAGATAGTGGGGATAAGGAGGAAACAGTGACAACCCTGAGGGACGCAAACTCCGTGAAATTTTAGCGGCGAGCGTAGCTCGAGGTGGATGTAGAGAATCATAAGCACTTTGTCATTCATTCATCACCCTCATAATAATCATCGTCACCAAAGTCATTGAAAATCACGTATTGAGCAAAGCTTTTCGTTTGCCCGTGTCCGTGTGACATTATCGAGTATACGCCATAAAACGGGGACTCCTCGGGCGCTTGCCGGCAAAGATGGCGGACCAGGAACAAGAGGAACTTGACTACTACATAATGTTCCCATCCTTCCCGATCGCCACGACTAACCCCACGAGCTTAACTGATACTACAAAATCCGAATCTACCGGTACTCGAGATCGCGATGACTTTGTCTTTGTTTACGAAGAGGCTAAACGACCGGTCGTCGTTTTACTTGGATGGGCCGGCTGTCAGGACAAGTATCTTGCCAAGTACAGTGCAATTTACGAGGAAAAAAGGTAAGTACGGTTGGAACTTGTTTTTTTATTTTTTAGTAAAAAACTACAAAAATTCCGGCGAATTTTCATTATTTTATAAAATTAGTGACTTTTCGAATCTGAAACGGTTTTTGCTGGATTTTAACGATTTTTAGATGCAGATGGCGCTCTGCCAATTTCTAGAATGCTCACAAACGTTTTTTCTCTATGATTATACGTGCGAATTTTCGTTTTACTAATTCAATGTGACTCGAGCTATAATGGAGGGTCGATCACGAGGCAGATATACGGCTGTAGACAGTTGCATCGCTTAGCAAAGTTATAACCGGAAATACATATGCAGAGCCCGACCTAGGATCGATGTTAGAGATTCTAACAACGCGACTCTGCGGTCGATTTGTGTAAATTTTACCGCAGCGCGCCGGGGTCGTTGGGTGAAGGGATGAAGCGTGCTTTGGTTTGAATACATGTGTTCCGATGTATTTTATGTGATCGGGAGCCGCGAGTAGAAAGTCTAACGACGTTTTTCAATATGAGTTCGTTGAGGGGCCTTCTTTTATCAATCATGCTGCCGAAACGGCTCGAGATATCGTAAAATTTCTAAGCACCAATCTTGTAGCGAATAAAATTTGCTACAAAAAAGTTCCCGACGAAAAAGTTCCCTGCTGTTGGCAAAGGATCAAAAATTTCCTTAAAATCGATCCCCTTGCGCAGGAGCTTTGGAATCTCTATTTTTTCGACACCTTCGCATTCGAGAGTTTATTGAATTGCGGTAGTGTTGGAAATTTTTTAATTAAACGAGAATTCAACTAATCGCTCGCTAATTAACTATTTTCTGGGAATTAGGAAATCGTTGTCGAAACGATTGTTTATTTAAGTGATAATTTTTCAAGTAGTTTATTATACATGTAAAAATATCGTCTTTTCGTAAAAGCGATTACGTCGTCTGTCCAACAGCTGTATCACGCTACGTTATACAGCCCCGGTCGAGTGTCTCTTCTGGCGATGGGACAGAATGCCGAACATCGGTAAACAACTCGTTCAAGTTATTTGTGATCGGAGCCTCGACGAGCATCCGATATTCTTCCACGTATTCAGCAATGGCGGTGCTTTTCTATATCAGCACGTTAGTCTGGCTATGCAGCAAGCTGGCACTCCCATTAAGGTGCGATACGATTATCTCATCATTCCAAAACATAAAATCCACCGCTTAACCGTTAATAATTGTTTGAGCATACTTGGCGAGTCTTTCGTGGGCTTTGAGAGCTTTGAAATGCGCCAAGAATAATTGGAATACGTTGCGAACTCGGGAAACGAAGAATTTGAAAATATCGAAATATCGAATCGATCTCTGTAGCTCACTTCATGATTCTCAAGCTCGTGATTGGCGCCAGTCACTTTTTTCAGTTTTCCCGCATGTAATGACGTTGAGATTTGTTCATTATTGCAAAGCACAAACAATTTTAATGAAGCCATCATCAAATTTACTGCTTATCGTGTCGATATGTTAAGTAAACGACATTGCAAATGGTTTTGTAGGTTAAGGGAGTCATATTCGACAGCGCCCCTGGCGAACGACGGGTGACTGCTTTGTTCAAGGCCATTAGCGCCATTATCGGTGGACATCCGATGTCTAACATTCCGATGTCCTTTTTCTTTACTGTCTTCCTGTCGATGCTGTGGCTGTACGAGGTACGTCCCTTCTCAATAATTAGTTTCTCTGGTTTCTTTGGTCAACAATGAATTTCAACGAGTGCATATTGGGTCAATTTGACCCAAAGCCTTGCTGGAATCTTTGTATTCCGGTGAATATAAAGAAAATGCCAAAACATCGGTCGCCATTCAACAATCGTTGATGAAAAAGTGTTTGGGTCACAATGACCCGGTATGCAATCGAAGGCTCAATAATTAATGGCAAAAAAATCTACTTTAACAATTTTTCTGTTAGATAATCGCCCATGCATGGGGCAAGGAATATCGCATACAGACGAACCCCATCGCGCTGGCCGAGGAAGTTTATTCCTGGCCGCAATTGTTTCTCTACTCGAATGCCGATACGTTGATACCTGCAATGGTAAAAATTTTCTGTAGCGTCGTACGAATGTGTTTTTTTCTTTCGAAAAAATTGCTCAACTGCCGAAAGTCGAATTATTTCCTGTACAGTTTTTATCGACGGAAATGTACAGAAAATTCATTTTTTTTTTTTTTTGCAAACAGGACGTTGAAAAATTTGCGAGTCGACGAGCCGAGCGGGGGGTTCGAGTGCAACTCGTTCTATTCACCGATTCGCCTCACGTTAAGCACTACGCCATGTATCGCGATGTTTATGTAAACACGGTGTGCACGTTCATGCACGAGTGTTTAACGTCCAAAACAGAAGACACGACTGTTGACCCAGCAGCAGCCGAAAAAAATGGCTCGTTGTCATCAAGCTCGAAACTTTTGGAAGACGAAACGTCGATTTATTACGAAAATTCACCGGGACTGACAAAACGCGTCGTTCTACCCAACGAGGCCTCGAAACCATTCAATTGAATATCTTTAAGCCAGAAACTAAATAATTCGTACGAATAAGCGACAAACAAAACAAACTTATTACGAAGAAGAAAGCGAAACTTTTAGGCTAGAGGAAAATAGAATTGCGATTTTTTCCCGTATCGAGGAACGAGAAAGCAAGAACGAAAACGAGACAAAAAGTCGTAAACAACTTGAAAATTCATCGAACCAACGGAATCTCTCCCTGAACGATGACGCCAAAAAGCTCTTTGGCCGCGAGACGACGAGCAATTATTGACACTAAAAACGTATACGTAGAAAAAACAATTCGCAAATTTGAGGCGACGCATCGCGATAACGAAATCCGTAGATAGCAAAAAATTAATCCCCACAAAAATCAAATAAAAATATGGGTACGATCGAAAACGTCCAACAGACCGATAGGAAAATATTTTTTTCCGCAACGGCTGATTCCGCGTCCGCTATGAAAAAAATTACAATTTTTTTACTTTTTATTTCATAACTCGAAAAAAGGGCAATTTTTCGTCCAAAACAACAAAATTGGTGCTTGAAAAATCAGCCACGCGAAATAGCACAACGTAAAACTCAATTCCCATTTTTCCAGGTCCTCAAAATCGCAGGACAAAGCAAAAATAGAAAAAGAAAAAAATTTCGAATAACCACAACACGAAAACGCACACGAAGGTACGAAATTTCTCGAAATTTTTTCTTGTCCGAGTTTTATTTTCAACGATTCAATATGCTTTTGAAAATTTCACCATTTCGCTTTTTTCACAGCGTAGAAAACTTGAAGGTATTGATAATAACGATTAAGTCCATGAGAGCCGATTCATCGAGCTGGTCTCGGTCGGTATGACAGATTTTTATTAATTTTACAAAAATTGTTGAACATCGAGGCTTATGCGGGATGTCCCATTCGGAGGAATCCGCATTTTTGACTTTGGACTCAACATCCAAAGTCAAAATCGAAAGGATAAATTGGGTTTTTCTAGAAATTGACATTCGAACGTCTCGAAATAAACCTCCGAATGAAACAACCAGCTGTGGGTAAGAATTTATTTATTTATCTTTGTATAGTATATGTCCATAAATATATACGTTATCTTGTCTGTTTCTCGTTCATCGATAACGGCAAACGATCTATAACGAAAATATATATATTTTGATCTGTCGAATGTTATAGTTACGAATAAATAAGACTGATAAACGCCTTCTAATGTCAGAATTATCAATTATTCAAAATAACCTCATCGTTTTTGCTTCCTCATGGAGGAAGCTTTGTGACGGTGAACATTTTTTTTTTTCGAGTTTTCAATGTCAATGTTCTTAAAATGTCCCAAAACGTCCAAAAATCATATTTAGAAAAAATATCCGGATGTGTGTGTGTATGTGTGTGTGTATGTGCTGGCACTGTAAAATTCAAATTGTTATAACTCGAGAACGGTTTGAGCTACAAGGCTCTAGTTTTACATAGATGTTAATCTATACCAGCTCTTCGTTTGCTGAGAATTTTGTCCGGATCGCTAGAAAAATTCAAATTCTACAGCATTTTGAAATTTTCAAAAAAATGGTGTTCCCGCTCTAACTTTCGCAAATTTAAAGATTTATTACTAATTTTTTTTTTTATAATTAGAGTATCATAATAGGAAGGTTGGTATTGAATTTGGGAAATATCGGTTGAGCGGTTTAAATTTGATGGGTTTTTGAATTTTACGAAAATATTAGTTTTTCGAAAAATCGTTTTACCGTGCATCTTGAGCACCATGAGGAAGCAATTTGCAAATTTTTTATTTTTTTAACCAAAAATTCATGCAACACCTTTTTGTGGTGCGTCATGCAGCGCGTGTCCTCGAAATTCCAACGCTCGCCGCTCGGAGCGCCACGAGTCAGGAAAAATTCATTCCACGCTGCTCGCTCGAAACCATCGGAGAGAGAATGTCAATTTTTTTCGAATTATTTCGCATTCTTGTTCTAATTTGTTCGTTTTACATGTAGAATCAACTGCTCGATTCTTGCGCTTTCGTTATTTTGAAGGTTCATCGAAAAGATTCGATCGCTGCGAACTTTGGGACTTGGATTTCTAATACTTCTGAAGATTCTTTTATGACATTTTTATCAATTTCGCTGATTCTTGTGCGCGGGACTGAAAAATTATTGCAATTCCGCTAGAGCTCGTCTCGTCTATGTTCGTGTTTAACAGCTGATTGGCAAATAACCTAACCTCACTTTTCTATGATTCCCGAATAGACGAGAGTCGTGATTTTCTCATGTTTTTTTTCGAGCTCATTGTTTAGCCAAGTTTTAACACATCGAGGGACAATGATCGAGCAAGATTTTCATGTTTTCGATGCACGTCAGTAGAGATTGGTGAATTTTGGTAATTGAACGTTTCTCCGTTGCTCGCGCGACGCCCAGAAATCGATTGTTCGCTTGCTGTTTCGTTGAGGGCCGAGGGGCGCTGTACATCGAAAGTGTCAGAGCGCGTTTATCAGTGCTGAATAATATTCGACATTTGCATTTCGAAAACTCGTTTGAGCGCGTATAGGGAGCAAAGCCCTCGATTGATGGTTCGATTTCGACGCATGCTCGAGGCCCATTTTTCGCGATAACGGCGGGGCGATGCGAGGGTGAATCAGGGGGGGGGAGGAGGGGGGAGAGAGGAAAGTGATAAGCCAGTGAGGCGAAGCAAGCGCGAAAAGTCCAGGCTCAAACAGCCGCGCGCGGCCGATCATTACGAGCCCGGCGAAATTCCCCGACCTCCCGCCCCCGTCAACAAGATTCTTAGCCACTTCGCGCGGCTTCAGAAACGTTGAAACGCGGCGACCTAAACATCGTATATCGAAAATCGCAAATATTCCAGTCGAGAATACAAACTCGTCGCGTCCTTCGCAGCTGCTGCTGCTGCGTGAGAATCACACAACAACGTCTCATTCGCTTTATTCACGAAATAAAACAAAAAAAATCGTCGAGGTGCGTTTTGTTGATTGTTATTTTAAACCTGGTGATGAAAAATGTGCTGCATATCCGACACTATCGCGATTCATAGCCTTTCACACGTTTTTTCCCCTTTTCCAATACATCGAAGCCTGCGAATCGTGTCAACGACGTGATGCAGACTTTCAGGCTAATTATTATTATTATTTTTACCCGGACATCCCGAACATAACAGAAAAAAAACAACAAATGCGAATAAACGCGTGTCCCCAAAGAAAATCGAACGTTTTGGGATCTCGAGCTCAAAATCAACAACGAATTTCAATTCTGTGACAAAAACCATCGTGTTGAATACTTTTCACACACATCTGTGGGTTTTCGAAACTCGACCTCCTTAGCAATCGGCCTGTCACACGTTGTGAGTCATTATAGCTAACGAAACGACTGTGCATCGTTTTATTTCTCGCTCGTTGTTCAAATTTCGCGTAATTCTTCACGAGGAGATAAAAAAAAAAAGAAAAACTTCATTTTTTCATCGTCTCTCGATCGCGAAGTAGAACGTTCAACAATTTTTTACGAAATTGCTACTTTTTTGTGACGCGAATTTCCGGCTTTATCGAAACGAAGAAAAATTCGTTACTTTTTATAGGAGGCAACGAAATTTCTCGTTTTTTTCGAATAATAACGATGGAGAATAAAATCTTGATGGCATTTTCTGCCTGGGAACAATAACAAGGATTTTCTATGATCTTGCGAGACAGAAGGTTTATAGAAGCTTTGCAAAGGGGTTCTCACCCTAACGTTGTGCTATAGTCACGCAGGGGGGAGAACATTGGTTGTTCTGGTGGAAAAAGTCGTCAACGGAGGGAAATAAAGCATCGATAATTCGGGCCAGCATCTTGTGCCTCGGAGTAGAGATTACAACGAATAAGATAATAATTTTTGCTTCCTCATGGAGGAAGCTTTGTGACGGTGAAAATTTTTTTTTTCGAGTTTTCAATGTCAATGTTCTTAAAATGTCCCAAAACGTCCAAAAATCATATTTAGAAAAAATGTCCGGATGTGTGTGTGTATGTGGTGGCACTGTAAAATTCAAATTGTTATAACTCGAGAACGGTTTGAGCTACAAGGCTCTAGTTTTGCATAGATGTTAATCTATACCAGCTCTCCGTTTGCTGAGAATTTTGTCCGGATCGCTAGAAAAATTCGAATTCTACAGCATTTTGAAATTTTCAAAAAAATGGTGTCACCGCTCAAACTTTCGCAAATTTTAAGATTTATTACTAATTTTGGTTTTTATAATTAGAGTATCATAATAGGAAGGTTGGTATTGAATGTGGGAAATATCGGTTGAGCGGTTTAAATTTGATGGGTTTTTGAATTTTACGAAAATATTAGTTTTTCGAAAAATCGTTTTACCGTGCATCTTGAGCACCATGAGGAAGCAATTTGCAAATTTCAATTTGCAGCATTTTTTTCTTCTTTGACGTGCTAAAAATACGAGTAGTTTTTTCTAGTTCCTCCGTTTCCACTAGTTTTGCAGAATTTTCGTAATTTCCACATAAACAATCGAATCGTTCGCTGCTCCACGAAAAATTCCGGAAATTCCGTGAAAATAAACATTCAATTTTCATTATTTCAAATTCTAACTCATGAACGTGAATCCGAGGATTCCAAACATGGAAAACGGTCAATTAGCGATTTGGTAATTGGTCGTGATTCGAAAAAAAAAAAAAAACAGAAAGAATGACAATTTCAGTGTTTTCGAGCTCGGAAATTTTTATTATTATTTTATTTTTTATTTTTATTTTTTTTCCCTCATTTGAAGGTGCGCGCGTTCGAATTTACGGAATTTTTCGAATTTGCTTGATACTCTTGGATGAAATTTTTGGTGGAACACACACACGTGTTGGTTTTACGATTTTATAGGATTGAGGTCGTATTGCGAGGGTTGGAGACGACGAGGATGGTACGTGAGTCGAGTTACCCGCTGGAGCGATTGAGGTGAGAGGACGAGAAAGTGCGTTCGACCAAGGGGTGAGTATCCCCGAAGAGGCTTTTCGAGGAGGGGATGAGGGAATAGGAGGGTGTGTTGAAAATTAAGTCGAAGGGCAGAGCCATAATAGCGTGCCTTGTGGATATCAAAGGCAGAATGACCGGGCGAATGTCTTTGTCGTTCCACTCGCCGATAATGATGGAGCACGAAAAGAATCTTGTGACAGGGAGTCTGGAGGAGAGGAAAGAAGCCTTCAAGGAGGATGAGGAACTTATGAAAGAGACTACCAAGTTCGTAACCGAGGTCATCGAAACCGCTGCCTCCGAAGCGAGTAAACGAAAATTTGATTCCGAGGTAATTAACAAAAATCATCTCTTAACCGATCCAACTTTTCAATCGTCGTCGAATTTTGGCCTTTTCCCTGAGAAAAGAATTTTTTTGAGTCAACGATCTGCTTCTCGTTTAGCGTGCGATCCGTTGCCAAACTCCTAAAAAATGAGATGTTTCGAGCATTCTGTCGATTTTAACTAGAAATATCTCCTCCAAACATTCGTTGACCCCACTATTTTTTGATTAATTCGGAACCCTTGGAGTTTTTTTTATAAATTGAGATTTTGATACGCGTTTTATCTAATCGCGAAGTATTTTCAATATTTTTCTGATTTCATAAGGGTAAGAAATTTGCGTAAAGCCAATGTTGAATCAAGTGACTTTCGACTTGGAAAATATGGAGTAAAATTTCGATGACCCAGGATGATTTTGAAAGAGATTAAAGTTTGCTGCCTAAATAACAACATATTTCGTTTTCAGATTTCAATCTAATTATCGCTCTACTAACGGAACCTCCTTACCTAGAAATATCTCCTCCAAACATTCGTTGACCCCACTATTTTTTAATTCATTCGAAACCCTTGGAGTTTTTTTTATAAATTGAGATTTTAATACGCGTTTTATCTAATCGCGAAGTATTTTTAATATTTTTCTGATTTCATAAGGGCAAGAAATTTGCGTAAAGCCAATGTTGAATCATGTGACTTTCGACTTGAAAAATATGGAGTAAAACTTCGTTGAGCCAGGATGATTTTGAAAGAGATTAAAGTTTGCTGCCTAAATGACAACATATTCAGTTTTCCGATTTTAATCTAATTATCGCTCTACTAACGGAACCTCCTTAAAATAATGGGCATTTTTGACAATCCTTTTGACTAAAGAAAATCCGTTCACTCAATCCAAAGAAATAAAACATGTATAAGATTGCAAATAATCGAGTTTAAAATAACGAATGAATTGTTTTCGATTTCCAGGGTGGCGAGGCGAGCGAAGGTATACTAAAAAAAATAACTTTGCATAGAGCGTATAGAGAATTGATTAACCAAGCCCTAAGTTGGATATCAACGTTGATACATACACGATACTTATTCCCTTGACTGGCATGTGATAAAAAAATCCGGTAGTTAGAGATCGAGTGTGTTGAATGAGGCGGGAGTTGGCAAAATGGAATGCGATCAATTTTCATCCGTATATAATAAAGTTCAAAAAGACTGTGATAATTTGTGGCCGGAGAGTCGATAAAAAATAGGAAAAAATGAGCAAAATTAAGTTGGAAATAATTCGAGCTTCCTCGGGATTTTATAACAAGCGGAAAATGCATGTTGCGCAGGCAGTAGATTGAAGGGGGGCGAAACCGTCAGCCGCTGGAACAACCGAGCCCGTGGCTTCTGCAATCGGATACTGAACACGCTGTGCCCGTGCTTCTCCACCAATGGTAAATCGTAGACGCGTCTCCTCGTAGACGTTTGTGTCTGTCTTGAGCGTAGAAATCTACTGTCGCTGATTTTCGCTAGAATTCATAACTGCTGCGAACAAGCAAGACAAGCAACACCAAAAAACCAACCAAAACTCTGTACAGAAACAACAATTGCCGCTCGCAACTGCGTGCGGGGCCCATGGACAGAAAAACATTCCTCAAGTAGTCTTGCATCGTGTCATTTTCGTTTTACATATCGACAGCACGCGGAGAAAATATTAAATTAACAATTACGATGTTTTTACAATTCCCTGATACGATGTCGTCGCTCTAACAAATTTGAGCAAAAACCCAGTAAAAGGAGAAAAAAAGTCATAATTTCCGACGATCCTGAAGTTTCCATCGTTGGAATGCAACGAAATTCTGTTTGTTTTTGAGCAGATCTCAAGATTCTTGTTCGATATTTGGTCAGGACAATAAAATGATTTTTTTTGAGGATCCAAACGCAATATCGATACGAAAATTTTCAAGGTTTGGGAAATTTAACAAATAATTAATGATGGAATTTTTTTTTCTTGGACTCCAACGTTGCGAACTTCAGTGTCATTACAAAATTTATCTCGTAATTTTTCCTTTGCCATTTAGTTGGAATTTATACGATCCTGAAGTTTGCATCGTTGAAATGCAACGAAATTCTGTTATTTCTTCAGCAGAGCCAATAATTATTATTGAATATTTGCTCCGGCCAATAAAACGATTCTCTCTCGCGACCAAAAAACTCAATCGACTCGAAAAATCGCCACGATTTTCAAAATTCAATGAATAATCAATAGGAAAAATGTTTTTCGTTGAATCTCAACGTTGCAAACTTCAGAGTCATCAATTTCCGCGATTCCCATAGAAAAATAATGAAAAATTACTGTTTTTGCTCAAACTGACTCGGTACCAGGGAATTATAATAAAATAGTAAATTTCGATGTAAAATTCTCTCCGTGCATCCCATCATAATCACGTAAAAACTAAAGAAATTACTGACGCACTTGCGAGCCCCGAAATCTCGGCGTTTCTGCTACAAGCACGAGCAGGAACGTTTTTTTTCCAAACGACGTATAAAAAACAGACAAAATCGTATTCACGACACACGAATAATTGTCGAATGTATTTTATTCAACAATAACCAACGTACACTCTATGGAACACCGTAGAAATGCCTGCAAAGTACATAAACCCCATAAAACCCCATAAAAAAAATAGAATCGAAATTTTGACGTCGATGTTTTTTTTTTTTTAACTTGGAATTTAAAAAAAATCAAAATCTTGACCTTGGTTCAAAAATTTAGACTTTAAAGGCGTTGCAATAATAATTATTTAATTTTCACGTTCCTGCGATGCAAAATTTAGAGTTGCGGCTTTCTGGCTACTTTTCATCGCTTATTTCTCGTAGCACAGCTTTTTTATCCGTTGGAATCGATTAGTTTCGGTCGATTTTAGACGATCGATTTAACGCGACGATGTTTCGAGCATGTTTATCATTCTGTACCTTTTTCTACATCAATACACGAGTTTTTAAAAGACTCCGATCCGCAGCACACATTTTCCAACATTTCACAGTATTTTCCTGATCAAAATAATTTTTTTTTGTTTTAATTAACCGATATAATTATAGAAACCAATAAAGATTTACAAGCACTGGATCTGTCATTTTTTTTTCAACCATCATCTCACCTTCGTACACGTAGTTTAAACGTAATTTTAATAAGATGTAATTTCCTCAATATATATGCAATAATTCAGCATGCCGTTGTTTAGAAAAACGAGAACTTGTCGATATAAGAAAAAAGGATTGAACTTGCCAATTGCACGAGAAAATATTAGGACCGGAAAATCGAGACTGAAAGACAACGAATTTGATTTTTAATTTAATTCAAATGTCAATTTAAATTTAATTTTGATTAAAATTGACAAAATTTAAATTCAAATTTCAAATTTAAATTGAAAATTCAAATTTAAGATTCAAATTTCAAATTTGCATTTAATTTTCGTCCAAATTTGAAATTTGAATTTAATTTTCATCTAAATTTGAAATTTGAATTGAATTTCCGTCCAAATTTGAAAATTTAATTTAATTTTCGTCCAAATTTGAAATTTGAATTTAATTTTCGTCCAAATTTGAAATTTGAATTTAATTTTCGTCCAAATTTGAAATTTGAATTTAATTTTCATCCAAATTTGAAATTTGAATTGAATTTCCGTCCAAATTTGAAAATTTAATTTAATTTTCATCCAAATTTGAAAATTGAATTTAATTTTCGTCCAAATTTGAAATTTGGATTAAATTTTCGTCCAAATTTGAAATTTGAATTAAATTTTCGTCCAAATTTGAAATTTGAATTAAATTTTATCATTAAATTATATTTAATTGAATTTAATTTGAATTTAAATTTGATTTTTGAAGCACAAGGGATGAAAAAAAAGTTTATTCGGGTCCCTGAGACCCGGTGTGACCCAAAAATGTCGAGAATTCTCTCACAATTACTTTCGCCACTAAATTCCAACTTTTGAGACGTCGTGATTTTTTTCGTGCATTAGCAAAACTCAGCGAAATATAAAAATTAATTTTAATTAACAGTTAATTAATTTTTTTCCCACGACACTGCATGCCGGCGAGCCAAACCAGAATATCGTCCAAATTAAACGAATTACTCACTGCACATTAAATTCACTTGGACTAATAGAGAAAAAAAAGCAAAGGGAAATCGACAAATCGAGGTAAGAGGAAAACAGAGTGAAATTTTAAAAGATTTTTGTTCTTTTCATAGAATTGTTCGCCTGGACACCGTACCGATATCGCTTCACGAGACCTTAACCACTTGCCGAAACCGGAAGTTCCACCATCGTTACAGAACTGCGATCTAACGAACAATAATAATAATTTCTAATGACAATGGCCCTTGCTCCCTCGCTCTCTTATTGCTCGAGAGACGTTCGTGTAATTCCCAAAGAAATCGCAAACAGACAGCCAGCTCGTCGATTCAACCGCGTCGACGCTTTTTTATGTTCACGATTTTGAGTCTTTTGCCCAAACTTTCGAGAAAAATCCCCTCATTGTAAAGTAATTACAAAAAAAATTATTTTTATCGTCCGGGAGATAAAAAAAAAGTAAATTTCGACAATTATTGGAAAAAAAAAAAATAGACGCGTGTGTGACAAGATAAAAAACGCAAAATACAGCGAACTGCGAGCCAGCGAATCAATTAATAACAAAATTAAGTTCTCGTCATTATTTTTTTGCCATTACAATATAATTTCGATTTTTTGGACTATTTTTTTAATCAGATTCAAGAAACTTTGTGTCACTCGAGTAGAACTTCTTGTAGATACGAAATTCTCAACGTCTCTGTAAAAAATAACAGAGTGTGTGTGTATAAATGAGAAGCAAGGGAATGACCAACAGAAAATCATGATCCTGAAGTTTTCATCGTTGGAATGCAACGAAATTGTTATTTTTTCAGCAGAGCCAATAATTATTATTCAATATTTGGTCCGGCCAATGAAACGATTCTTTCTTGCGACCAAAAAACTCAATCGACTCAAAAAATTGCCACGATTTTCAAAATTCTATAAATAATCAATAGAAAAAATGTTTTCCGTTGGATCTCAACGTTGCAAACTTCAGAGTCATCAGAAAATCTGTATTCAACGTTTTCCCGATGGCCCAATCATTATCGGATAGTCATTAACTTGTAGAATCGGACAACCCCCTGTCCATTTCAATGAGACCTGCTGATGAACAAGAAAGTTCTTTGTACTCCTATGCCGTCCCACAAGCTCGGTATTTATGCTTAACCAACAGATCATGCTGTAAAGTCCATTAGCCGATGACAATACAAAAAATCCAAAACTCTTTATATTTCTATTCCCGAAAAAATCGGCTCTCAAAAATCTTTGCTCCAAAATATTTTTCCCGAAACGATTTGCACTCGTTATCGATCATTAGGATTTTTATTAATCGCGGGAAAGGCTCCGAAATAATTAACAAAATTTTCGAACTCTTTTCCTAACGACTGGAAATTCTCAAAATCGGAATTTTCGCCAGAAATTGGTGAATTACAAAGTGGAGCAAATTTTCCAATGAACAATTGTTTTAGAGAGCATTCCGAGAGCAGAATTTTTCATGGAGTAGAAAAATGAAGAATTCAGATTGATTGAATTGATCATTAATAAATGTCACTCGTTTCTTGCGTTATTAAATGTTTCGCTACCATCAGAAAGTTTGGCTGGCAACGAAACTTTGCTGCGTTCGAATTGACCTCGTTTCGAAGTTTTTGAAAGTTCTGGAAAGTTAAAAAAAAGTATTTTCCTGGAAATTCCTGGGAAAATTCGTTGAATTAATTTAATTTTCAACGTAACTTGCATGAATTGCGATTTATTATTCAAAATAATCGAACTTTTGGAGAAAAAGTTGGACGAGACGGGGAATTGAAAATGTTTCCAAACTTTCTGATGTAAATCGCACTGAGAATTAAATTTTGTCAAAAAACGTCGATTTTTTGGGTAATTTCAAAATTTTCGTTATTTTGACAATATTTTTCATTTCTAACGAATCTGTCAGCAAAATTTACGATTGGAATGACAAAAATTGACTTTTCGAAGAGACTTTCCAGAATATTTCTCGCTGCAATGACAAAATTTTAGTGATTTTACAAAAAAAAACGTTTATTCGAACGATTCCAACAAAAAATTGATTTTTTTTAACAAAATTTTCTCAGGGCGTATACAAACGTTGTGATTTTCATTTTTTTGCCTCTGAGCGAATCACGAATGCTTTTCATCACGATGCTGAGAGGCGTTTCACAGAATCCGCTCAATAATCGCAATTTGCCATTTTATAATTAAGTTGCCTTCGAACTAGTTGTCCTGCGAAAAAATTTCACATATCCAAAGGAGAAAGTAAGAAGAATAATTCATGATAATTGTAAATATTAGTGATTTTTAATTTGTTTAAAAAAAAGGCGGCGATTTGGTTGGTCCGATCGAATGGAAATTCGTGGTGAAATCCAACGAGCCAAAAGTTTCGAGAAAATCATTATTTTTCGTTCATTTTTAAAGGGGCAATTAAATAGCAAAATTGCAAATAGTTTCATTGTTTTAAGGATGAACATATAAGTGTGAATATATAAAAGAAAAATGTTTATAACCAGAAAAGCTATACGTGTATATACGCAGTAGAATAATCTGCAAAAAAAAAAGAGTATTTATTTTTCTTCTCTTTCCAAACGTATAGTTTTTTATTTGACTGTAAAAGCAGACAAAAAGTGAGTGGAAATGAAGAAAACAATAAGGGAGAAAACGTTGGCGAAGCTCATGGGAACAAAAATGTTATAAAATTGACAATCAATTACGTATGCGGGAGGGATAGTCGTGAAAAGTGTGTCGTATCGTTCAAAAATTCGATAGAGCATTGAATTTCGATGAAAAATTAAAAAAGTGCTGCAAATTGAAACTTGCAAATTGCTTCCTCATGGTGCTCAAGATGCACGGTGAAACGATTTTTCGAAAAACTAATATTTTCGTAAAATTCAAAAACCCATAAAATTTAAACCGCTCAACCGATATTTCCCAAATTCAATACCAACCTTCCTATTATGATACTCTAATTATAAAAAAAAAATTAGTAATAAATCTTAAAATTTGCGAAAGTTAGAGCGGTGACACCATTTTTTGGAAAATTTCAAAATGCTGTAGAATTGGAATTTTTCTAGCGATCCGGACAAAATTCTCAGCAAACGAAGAGCTGGTATAGATTAACATCTATGCAAAACTAGAGCCTTGTAGCTCAAACCGTTCTCGAGTTATAACAATTTGAATTTTACAGTGCCAGCACATACACACACACATACACACACACATCCGGACATTTTTTCTAAATAAGATTTTTGGACGTTTTGGGACATTTTAAGAACATTGACATTGAGAACTCGAAAAAAAAATGTTCACCGTCACAAAGCTTCCTCCATGAGGAAGCAAAAAAAACATAAAACCTCGATGGAAAAATTTCTGTAAATTGTTAAAAGAGAAAAACAGATGGGAAAGCTCCATCTTCACATTATTCGGTAGTGAACCAACCGCACACTTTACTACTGATGATACTTTCGTATTTATACAACACTGAATATTCTTATTGTTGACATTTTCATTATTATCAACATCATCACCTTCTACCACTGTATGTAATTGTCAGAAAATGTGATTGTGTTTGGTGTTTGATATATATTGAACGGGTAAGATATTATAGTCGGTGTGTTCAATAAATTTGAAAAAATATGGCCACGCGTTATTTATTTACTTCGATCTCCTTTTTTTTATTCGAAAATTTCGCTACAAAGAACGAAATCGCGTTGGGATTTCGAAATTAGGAAACTTTTTCATTTTTTTGGTAAAGCGATCGATGTAAAAATCTGCGGAATGAGGAAAATCGCTGCCTGCAATTCTAAGGTGGTGATTGGCACTTGGCAACGCGATGAAGGTTGTCATAGTTACTCGCACATCGCCGCAGGCTGTTGTTGTTGGAGATAATGGGCTGCTCGTGTGCACAAAGTTGATAACTTCAGGTGCATGGCAAAACGTGTAATCGTAAGTGTCATAATCGAGTAAACGTCAGTCAATCAAAAACGCTGCGAAAGTTGCGGATTTCGATGCACCAGGAAATTGTCTCGAGAATTTCTTGGCAATTAATAAATTCATCACGTTCGAAATTTTCCTGATGGACGTATGCTCGAAAAGTAAGCCTGAGCCGTCGAACCATCCCTCGAAAAGTAGACAAGCTCGTCAAGACAAGCATGCGAAAGCTCGTGTCAAATCAGAAAAACGTCAAAGTGATGACGATGTTGTCAAAGAATCGTCGAAAAAACTTCGCACTTGCAAAGTCTGCACGGAACAACACATCGTGTGTCCGTTTGAAAGGAACCAGCACGGTTTCGAACTGGCTCAGACTATGATCGATACTTTATCGAGCTCCGAAAGGTAAGAATTTACTATCGTTGGTCATTTCGATCCACTGCAACAATGTGTATCTGCACTGAAAATTCAATTTTCTCAAAAAACGTCGATATTTTGTTGAATACGGCCAACTAAATATTTTGGGATGATTTCAAAATTTTCGTTATTTCGACAATATTTTTCATTGTAACGGAACTGTCAGCAAAATTAACGATTGGAATGACAAAAATTTACTTTCCGAAAACGATTTTCCAGAATGTTTTTTGCTGGAATGACAAAATTTTCATGATTTTTCGAAAAAACGTTTAGTTTAACGTATCCAACAAAATATCGATCTGTTTCAACAAAATTTCCTTTTCAGTGCATTAATTATATTTTTTCTCCTAAAAAGATCCAATTTTAATTTTATAAATTTGTATTTAATCGTTTATCGGTTTATTTAATCGGTAATTAATCGTTTTCGCTGATTGGGAATTTCGAAAAGTTGGTTCGCGTCGAAAATTATGAACACTGAAAATTCAATTTTGTCAAAAAACGTCGATATTTTGTTGAATACGGCGAACTAAATATTTTGGAATGATTTCAAAATTTTCGTTATTTCGACAATATTTTTCATTGTAACGGAACTGTCAGCAAAATTTACGATTCTGAAAAGATTTTTCAGAATGTTTTTTTCTGGAATGACTAAATTTTCGTGATTTTTCGAAAAAACGTTTAGTTTAACGTATCCAACAAAATATCCATCTTTTTCAACAAAATTTTCTTTTCAGTGTGCGAATGGTTCATCATCCACTTGTTTTTGGGTAAACTTTTTCTTCATTCCCGGAAAAATTGCATTTTGCAGAGAGAAATTTAATTAGAATAAGCCCGAAAATTATTCCAACTTAACGTAAACAGAAAATCCATCGATTTACCGTAATTTTCGTGCAAATTTTTATCGATAAAAGAAAATCATGGAATTTTTTCAAACGACGATAAGAAAATTCATTTTATTAGAAATAAATCGCGTCGTCTGCTGTAGAAATACATTTTTTATCTCGATAATGTCTGTGCACCTTGTTGTTTCGAAATAAAATACAATTTTTCCAAATTGTCGTTCAGATCGAAAAAACTGTCAGCCCCGAAAGTACGTCATGGGAAAGAATCTTTTTTCCAAATGAATTCGTACATAAATACGAAAAAAAAGAGAGAAGAATTTCGTCACCATTTGGTAAAAATGTTGATAACGAAAGACGAAGACGACGACGTGATTTTCGAAGATGCTGCGGATCTCATGAAGACCGTTAAGAACGATAACAATGTTTTGAAATATTATTATTACATAACGCACGGAATTGACGACATTCACGTCGCACCGATGTCCAAAAATTTGCTGAACAAGATTTTACATCTTGTTCCCTCAACCTGGAGAACCAAATTCAAATCGACAACGAATCAGGTCATTAACGATGCCAGGGAAGATTATGCTGCGAGCATCAAAAAATCTATCGTCGATTTCGTACTCCAAGATCCCTTGAAGCCAGACATTGGCGACGATTCCGACGTTTCTATTTCCAAAGAAAACTACGAGATCAAACATTTCCCACCAGAGTTCAGCGTCAAGTACAGAAAAATCAAATTACAATTGAAACGAAATCTCGTTCTGTATCATCCTTGCATGCGCAAAACTTTGGACCTTTGGTATCGCGAGTTCAGGTAAAAAATGCTCGTTCCCTCCCAAATTCTTCTGCCACAATCAAATTGACACAATTTTGACATTTTTCCTCTTTTTTTTTTTTAATCGTCGCTTCTCAATGCAGTTCGATCAGACTGATCGATCAAAAGGAATTGGAAATGTATGCTCGATCTTACGACCTCTCGAGCTTCGAGACCAAAGTCATGGAAATCATCGAAAAGACTCGAGCCATCCTTTGCAACAATTGGTTGCCCAAAGTTCTCCACATTTTCGAAATGGTACAATTTCATCCAAGTCTCGATTTTTCTTCCCAATCGTCGGAGCCATTAACAAATTTTGCCAAAAACAGAGAACCATCATTTTTTTTTTTTTGACAGGGGAGGAAAAAGGGAATTTTACCAGGAATCGGTGACGATTCGAAAATGTCTCGGTTTTGGAACTGTCTCGGAGTTATCATGGAAAGCCAATTGCGAAGTTTGGGCTTGATATCCATGGAGGATTACAGGAATTATCTCATCGATGTAAATGTAAGCTTTTTCCTTTGTTTTTTAATCCTTCGAGACCACAAAATTGGGTCGATCTGACCCGGAGTCGTTTTTCAAAATGATTTCTTGGCGAAAACGAAAATTAAACTCAATGCACAAATTTAATCGGCTCGAAACGACCCAGAACGCACTCGACAAGTTGAATAAACTTTCCTCGAAATTTCGAAGATTTTTTTCCACATTACGAACATTTTACAGTCTCGCAAACGAAGTTTCGAGTTGAACGTCGTAATTAGAAACAAAGCGATGGGTTTTGATCCGTCGTTCAAAATATTCACGGAAACGTTGATATCGCTATTGAATGGAATTCATCGTGCAGTCTCGGGATTCACTCGAATCGAGATAATTTTGTACGACAGGGAATCGTCAGGAGAGAATTCGCTGCAGGTATGAAAATTCGAGGGAAAAAGTGAATCAGTGATTTTTTGGTCAGTCGTTTCGAGTGTCTGAGTCTCGTAACTTTTCCTCAGCCGGTAATTTCGGAGGAAATGATAGAATCCTATAAAAACGATATAAAAGAATTCATCGAAGAGCAAAGAATCGTGCCAGAATTGCAGTTGCAAGATTTCGACGATTTGCTGAGTCTGGTGAACGACGTTGATCATGAAAATGTCTCGAACTTTCTCAACGCCGATCCAGCCCACAGTTTCGAGGACTATGCCCAACTCATCGAGAAATATGACTCATTAAAGAAAAACATTCCTGTCAATTATGATCGAACTTTCTTCAGTGGATTCTTCGACGTGCATCGAAAAGATCTGATGGACAGTGTTGCTTCCATTGCGAGCTACTTGAGAGAGCAACTCGTCGATCGAGTCATTCTGGATTATCAAAATAAATCGAAAAAGTAATCAAACAATTCTTAAAATGGTTTTAACCGCTTGTGGAGATTTTAGAATTGCTGCACGATGCATTTTTAATTATCTTTATTATATTAATTATTTTTATTTTTCATTTATTCATTTTTGTTTTGTTTTTTATTATTTATTTATTTTTTATACATTATTGTATTATATTAATTATTAATAATTTAAAATAATTATTAATAAATCATGAAATTTTTCTAACGCCTTCGAATCAATCTCTACACTGAAAATTCAATTTTGTCAAAAAACGTAGATATTTTGTTGAATACGGCCAACTAAATATTTTGGGATGATTTCAAAATTTTCGTTATTTCGACAATATTTTTCATTGTAACGGAACTGTCAGCAAAATTTACGATTGGAATGACAAAAATTGACTTTCCGAAAAGATTTTCCGGAATGTTTTTTGCTGGAATGACAAAATTTTCGTGATTTTTCGAAAAAACGCTTAGTTTAACGTATCCAACAAAATTTTGATCTTTTTCAACAAAATTCTCTTTTCAGTGCATTAATTATATTTTTTCTCCTAAAAAAGATCCAATTTTAATTTTATAAATTTGTATTTAATCGTTTATCGGTTTATTTAATCGGTAATTAATCGTTTTCGCTGATTGGGAATCTCGAAAAGTTGGTTCGCGTCGAAAATTATGAATACTGAAAATTCAATTTTGTCAAAAAACGTCGATATTTTGTTGAATACAGCGAACTAAAAATTTTGGGATGATTTCGAAATTTTCGTTATTTCGACAATATTTTTCATTGTAACGGAACTGTCAGCAAAGTTTACGATTGGAATGACAAAAATTTACTTTCCGAAAAGATTTTCCAGAATGTTTTATGCTGGAATGACAAAATTTTCGTGATTTTTCGAAAAACGTTTAGTTGAACGTATCCAACAAAATTTCGAACTTTTTCAACAAAATTTTCTTTTCAGTGTATGCAATTTTTCCAAAAAATTTCTCCATTTTATCTTAAAGAATTGGAGAAGAGTATCAAAACATCGCGGACAGAGCTCTCAGCGTTCCGGCCAATACAGCAGAACTAATGGAGCTAACGGCCTTCGTCGCAGAAGCCGAAACAAAAATGATTCTCGACCTGGAAGATCGTCTTAAAGAAATAATCAAATATATCCAATTCTTATCCGACTACACGACACTCTCGCCGGTCGAGCTCAAGACCAACAATTTCGCATTCCAATGGTGAGTTTTAATGGCTGCAAAATTGAATCCGCCAATTTTTGTAAATCGTAAGCTCGAATTTCACAAAACGAGAATTTCCATGGAGGATTGAGATTTTCATGTGACATTTATTCGTCGAGGTACCATCGCATGATGCCAATTTTTGAGGAGCATCGAAAAATCATATCGAGAAAAACTGGCGAGTATCAGGAAGCCCTGGTGGTGAGAATTGAAAAGTTTCAACGCGATCTCACGGTTTGGGAAAAACAGGGCGACGAGATGCAATATTGGGGAAATATCGAGGAGATTTATCGGTACCAGAAAAAAGCTGCGAGTCTGGAAAAACGTTTGATCGATGCCATCGAGACTACAGAGAAATTTAACGAGGAAGAAGAGCTTTTTGGGTTGGAGCTTTCGCAATATCCTCTGAGAAAAAAGGTCGAAGACGTCACTAAAAAAATGTCACATGCAATTTCTCCCAAAAAACACGAAATTTTATGGTTTTTTTCGAGAAAATTCAATTTTTTCTAGATCGCAGATAAATTGGGACCGTACAAAAGATTGTACGACGCTGCTTGCGAGTTTCTCACGCTGCACGACACGTGGATGGGTTCGTTGATCGGAACTTACGATCCGGAAACCATCGACTCGGACTCCGGAACGGCGTATCGCACGGTCGTGAAACTTGAGAAAACGTTCCAAGATCCAGTTGTGAGAAAACTTGCCGAAAATGTGAGAATTCAGGTCGAAGAGTTCAGGGAACACATGCCATTGATCTTGACTCTTGGGAACCCTGGAATGAAAGTTCGTCATTGGAACCAAGTGTCAGAAATCGTTGGGTTTCCTATAAAAGTCGACGACCAAATGACCTTGGCCAAGGTATTGAATTCGCCTCAGATTTAATGGACCACGAGTTGCACGCGTTTCGTAACGATCGCTCGTAATTTTACGTTCAAAGATCATCGACTTTGGCTTGGACGAGTACGTCGCGAAATTCGAAGGAATTTCCGAAGCTGCGACCAAAGAAAGTAATTTGGAAAAAGCTCTTTTGAGAATGCACACCGACTGGACCGACATTGAATTCACGGTCAATCCGTATCGAGATACCGGAACTTACGTCATCGCCAGCGTCGATGAAATACAATTGTTGCTCGACGATCATCTCACGAAAGCTCAAACGATGAAAAATTCACTTTACATCAAGCCTTTCGAGAAGGAAACTCTGTGAGTTTTTTTAATCCTCATTTGAATGAAAGATTTTTCCACTAAATTGGAAAATTCCCACCGGAAACTCGGAGCTTTTTATAAATCGCTCGTTTTTTGCTGGTATAGCGAATGGGAGGGGAAATTGCACTTGCTTCAGGAAATAATGGACCATTGGCTCAAGGTCCAAGCGACATGGATGTATTTGGAGCCGATTTTCTCGTCACCGGACATTCAGCAACAGATGCCGGAGGAGGGACGTCGTTTTAGTGCCGTCGATAAAGTTCGTTAACCTTTTAATAATTCATAAACTGAATTTTTGCATTAAAAAAGTGCTGCAAATTGAAATTTGCAAATTGCTTCCTCATGGTGCTCAAGATGCACGGTGAAACGATTTTTCGAAAAACTAATATTTTCGTAAAATTCAAAAACCCATCAAATTTAAACCGCTCAACCGATATTTCCCAAATTCAATACCAACCTTCCTATTATGATACTCTAATTATAAAAAAAAAAATTAGTAATGAATCTTAAAATTTGCGAAAGTTAGAGCGGTGACACCATTTTTTTTGAAAATTTCAAAATGCTGTAGAATTCGAATTTTTCTAGCGATCCGGACAAAATTCTCAGCAAACGAAGAGCTGGTATAGATTGACATCTATGCAAAACTAGAGCCTTGTAGCTCAAACCGTTCTCGAGTTATAACAATTTGAATATTACAGTGCCAGCACATACACACACACATACACACAACACATCCGGACATTTTTTCTAAATATGATTTTTGGACGTTTTGGGACATTTTGAGAACATTGACATTGAAGACTCGAAAAAAAAAATTTTCACCGTCACAAAACTTCCTCCATGAGGAAGCAAAATTGCCCAATTGAAAAGAATGTCGAAGATTCTGTGGATTATCAATTTTTCCGATAGATTTGGCGCGACATAATGAATTCCGTGATCCAAGATCCGCGCGTGCTGTCAGTAGTCGAAATCGACAAAATGTTGGATCGTCTAAAAAAATGCACGGGCCTCTTAGACCTGATACAAAAGGGTTTGCACGATTATCTCGAGAAGAAACGACTCTTTTTCCCCCGTTTCTTTTTCCTATCGAACGACGAGCTGTTGGAAATCTTGTCGGAAACGAAAGACCCGACGAGAGTTCAACCCCATCTCAAAAAGTGTTTCGAGGGCATTGCCACACTCGAGTTCACCGAAGGAATGGACATTACGACGATGATGTCTTCGGAGGGTGAGAGTATTGTCCTTGAGGACATAATCGACACGACGGCAGCGAGAGGTCAAGTGGAAAAATGGCTGGTCGAGTTGGAAACCGACATGAAAAAAAGTGTCCGCGCTCAGGTAAAAAACTCAACGATTAACGAGAAAAATAATTAGGAAAATTTTAAAAATTCACGATTTTCCATTTAAAAAAATGATTTGCTATCGGATTTTACCAAATTTTCAAGGTCATCAGGGCCAAAGACGGATATTTAGTGAAAGCGAGAAGTCAGTGGGTTCTGGATTGGCCTGGTCAGACTATTTTGTGCATAAGCCAACTCTACTGGACGGCTGACATTACGAACGCCTTTACCACTGCCCCGGACGGCCTCAATAATTATATCAATTTATGCAACAATGAGCTAAATGAAATAATCAAATTAGTAAGAGGAAGATTATCGACACAAAATCGAACGACTTTAGGTACTGAATTTGTTAATTAAAATATAAAAAAAAAAGTGCTGCAAATTGAAATTTGCAAATTGCTTCCTCATGGTGCTCAAGATGCACGGTGAAACGATTTTTCGAAAAACTAATATTTTCGTAAAATTCAAAAACCCATAAAATTTAAACCGCTCAACCGATATTTCCCAAATTCAATACCAACCTTCCTATTATGATACTCTAATTATAAAAAAAAAATTAGTAATAAATCTTGAAATTTGCGAAAGTTAGAGCGGTGACACAATTTTTTTGAAAATTTCAAAATGCCGTAGAATTCGAATTTTTTTAGCGATCCGGACAAAATTCTCAGCAAACGAAGAGCTGGTATAGATTAACATCTATGCAAAACTAGAGCCTCGTAGCTCAGACCGTTCTCGAGTTATAACCATTTGAATTTTACAGTGGCAGCACATACACACACACATACACACACACATCCGGACATTTTTTCTAAATATGATTTTTGGACGTTTCGGGACATTTTAAGAACATTGATATTGTAAACTCGAAAAAAAAAATTCTCACCGTCACAAAGCTTCCTCCATGAGGAAGCAAAAAGAATAAATTCGTGAAAAATCGAAAAAATTCAAATTGGAAATTCATTTTTGAATTGGCAGAAGCGCTAGTGACGCTGGACGTCCATGGCAGGGATGTGTTGATGGGACTTTGGGAAGAAAATGTGACTCGAGGCACAGACTTCAAGTGGCTCTGTCAATTGCGTTATTACTGGATGGTCGAGCCAAAGACAATGAAATTTTTTTGATTTTTTAATCAAATTTGCTCTCGATCATGATTTTTTTTTCTTTTAGGATGAGAATCTCGTTACCATGATGATAAATTCTTCGCTGCGATACGGTTACGAATACTTGGGCAATACTTCGCGCCTCGTTATAACGCCGTTGACCGATCGTTGCTACAGAACGCTTTTCGGAGCTTTGGCTCTGCATTTGGGTGGCGCACCGGAAGGCCCTGCGGGGACTGGGAAAACGGAAACGACCAAAGATCTGGCCAAGGCAGTCGCTAAACAATGCGTTGTTTTCAATTGTTCCGATGGCTTGGATTACATCGCTTTGGGAAAGTTTTTCAAGGTCAATTTAAACTGCCGAACGAAAAATTTTTATTGAATTTCTCGTAAAGAAAAAAAAACGCGATTGGAGAAATAAAAATGACGATGATCGCAGGGATTGGCTAGCTCGGGCGCTTGGTCCTGCTTCGACGAGTTCAATCGCATAGACCTCGAAGTTTTGTCGGTCGTTGCACAACAAATTCTCACGATCCAACGTGCCATAAATTCCGGAAAACCGACTCTCATTTTCGAAGGTACCGAACTCAATTTGGACGCAACTTGCGCAGTTTTCATCACCATGAATCCCGGATACGCAGGACGATCGGAATTGCCTGACAATTTGAAAGCTCTGTTCCGGCCAGTTGCGATGATGGCGAGTTTCTCCAAACTCATTGACATTTTTCAACTTTTCGCGATTAAAAAAATTAAACGACTTTTCGTTGTTAATATTTTTCACAGGTCCCGGATTACGGACTCATTGCAGAAAACACTTTGTATTCTTATGGATTTTATACCGCTCGACCACTCTCCGTTAAAATCGTCATGGCCTACAGATTATGCTCCGAACAATTATCCAGCCAAAGTCATTACGACTATGGCATGAGAGCAGTCAAATCTGTTTTAATTGCAGCTGGAAACTTGAAGCTCAAGTATCCATCGGAAAACGAGGACATTTTAATTTTGCGGAGCATCAAAGACGTCAATTTACCGAAATTCTTGAGTCACGATTTGCCACTTTTTCACGTTAGTTCATCAAAACTTTTCATTTTTTTCATTTCATTCATTCATTCATTTCATTTCATTCATTCATTCATTCAATTTCATTTCATTCATTCATTTCATTTCATTCATTCATTCATTTCATTTCATTCATTCATTCATTTCATTTCATTCATTCATTCACTTCATTTCATTTCATTCAGAATTTCATTTAAAATTTATTTTTTTTATTAAAATTTAAAAAAAAATTTATTAAAATTTATTTTTTTATTTTATTTTTTCATTTTTTTTTTATTTTACGGAAAATTCTTATTCTCCGTATTTTACGGAAAATTCTTATTTTGCGTATTTTACGGAAAATTCTTATTTTCCGTAAAAATCAGTGAGAAAAATGGTAAGAAAATTCCCTTGCAGGGTATCGCTTCGGATCTCTTTCCGAACGTCGTTTTGCCGGAGCCGGATTACACGGACCTGAATAAATCGGTTCGTCAAGCCTGCCTGGAAGCGAATATTCAATGCGTGCCATCGTTTCTCGAGAAAATCCAACAAATCTATGAAATGATGATCGTCAGACACGGATTCATGATTGTCGGTTATCCATTCGGTGGTAAAACGTCGGCGTACCGGATGTTGGCAGCGGCGCTCGAATTGTGCGAGGAAAACGTTAGTTTAACAATTTTTTTCGCGAGCGATTGTTTTTTATTTAGTTTCAACTTCGAGGGGATCGAAAAAGGGTTGAAAGTTTGATTTCAGGGTTTAATGAACGAGCATAAGGTCGAAATAACCGTGATAAATCCAAAGTCTATCACGATCGGTCAATTGTACGGTCAATTCGATCCAGCCTCTCACGAATGGAGCGACGGCGTTCTCGCAGTGAGTTATCGGGCTTTCGCAACGTCCAGCAACGACAATCGCAAATGGCTCGTTTTCGATGGCCCCATCGATGCCGTCTGGATCGAAAATATGAACACTGTTCTCGATGACAATAAAAAACTGTGCCTCATGAGCGGAGAAATCATTCAACTCGCCAAAACCACGAATCTCATCTTTGAGCCCATGGATCTTGAGGCTGCATCGCCTGCCACAGTCTCTCGGTGTGGTGAGTCGAGCTTTTATTGTGCCCTTGAAAAAACATTCGAGACACGTAAAAATCTTGACCCTTCGTGGTCACACTGGGTTGGTTCTACCCAGTCCATTTTCGAACCCGTATTGTGACCAATCTATCGGCCCGAAAATTCTCAAAAAATTACTGAACAACCCTCGGACATTCCAGTTTAGATACGAAAAACTTTCCCGAAAGAAATCCAAGGCTAACATATTTTTTTTAATGCAAAATGAAAGAAAAAACGGGAAAAAAAAGTTTTTTCACTAAAATAACCGTCACTTTGTGGATTTTCAATATTTTTGCCTCAAATTTGGACCGGATATTCATCAGATCTGGTTCTTTTGTGAAAAAAATTGTAGGATAGCGCGCGTTTGAAAAAACATATTAATTCCGTTATTTGAAGTGGTTTGATTTCAAAGTGGATGTTAGAAATTTAGCGTTATCGGCGATAATACTAAAAACTGTCATTAAATGACGATCACAGCCCCATTCATTATCGGGAACTTGGAGAGATTTACGCCAAAAGGTGGTCACTGGGTGGATTCTCCCCACAGTGACCACGAAGGGTTGAGGAAGCGATAATATTGGGAAAAGCAAGTGACGAAACTGATTATTAAAATGCATAATGCAATTACGACATTAAAACGATCGAAGAATGTGGATAATTTTGAAAATTCATTAAATTATCGATAAAAATTAATCAATTTATTGAATTGTCAAAGAATTTCGTTACGTTCCAACGTTGCGAACTTCAGATTCATAAAAGCAAAACATTTTTTTTCTCCCTGTTATTAATTGTGTATAAATTTGGTCAAAAAAAAAAAATGTTCCATTCTTTGACACACGTTTTACGTAAATCGTCAGGAATGATTTACATGGAGCCGGATGCGCTGGGCTGGGACCCGCTGTTGAAATCGTGGCTGGAAAAAACGCCGAGCATATTCGGTGACTTTATAAAATCATTTCTCTACGAGTCGCTCTTTCTAAGATTCTGCAAGCCCTTGTTTCATCTCTTGAGACGAGGGGGTGTGAGAGAAATGTGTCCAATGCCCGATTCGAATCACTTAACGTCGGTGACGTATCTCATGGATTGTTTCATCAACGAGTACCACGAATTGAAAACTGGCACGAGCATCAACGAGCTCGATCTTCGAGCCCAGATCGAGGTTTTCATTTTCAAATAATTATAACCAAAATTTTCCCTCCTACGATATTCAGCAATGAGTTTTCCGGCTTTTCAGGGCTCTTTTTTCTTCTCTTGCATCTGGGGCATGGGAGGAACGCTCGAAGCAGCCGACAGAGAAAAATTCAGTATACTTTTTCGGGGACTGCTCGAAAAGGAATTTCCGGCACGACTCGTCGAGTTGTACGAACTTCCGGAACGTGTCAATCCACCTGCCAAACCGTACATTTTCGTCATGCCCAAGGACGGCCTAGTGTTTGATTACAAATTCATCAAAGAAGTAATTTCTTGACAGAAATTTGAAAATTCACACTGGAAAGAAAATTTTGTTGAAAAAGATGGAAATTTTGTTGGATACGTTCGTTTTTTTCGAAAAATCACGAAAATTTTGTCATTTCAGCAAAAAAGATTCCGGAAAATCTTTCCGGAAAGTAAATTTTTGTCATTCCAATCGTGAATTTTGCTGACAGTTGCGTTACAAATGAAAAATATTGTCGAAATAACGAAAATTTTGAAATAATCCCAAAATATTTAGTTCGCTGTATTCAACAAAATATCGACGTTTTTTGACAAAATTGAATTTTCAGTTTTCATAATTTTCGACGCGAACCAACTTTTCGAGATTCCCAATCAGCGAAAACGATTAATTACCGATTAAATAAACCGATAAACGATTAAATACAAATTTATAAAATTAAAATTGGATCTTTTTAGGAGAAAAAATATAATTAATGCACTGAAAAGAGAATTTTGTTGAAAAAGATGGATATTTTGTTGGATACGTTAAACTAAACGTTTTTTCGAAAAATCACGAAAATTTTGTCATTCAAGCAAAAAACATTCTGGAAAATCGTTTTCGGAAAGTAAATTTTTGTCATTCCAATCGTGAATTTTGCTGACAGTTGCGTTACAAATGAAAAATATTGTCGAAATAACGAAAATTTTGAAATGATCCCAAAATATTTAGTTGGCTGTATTCAACGAAATATCGACGTTTTTTGACAAAATTGAATTTTCAGTGCAGTAATTACGTGAGATGAGAGTCGATTAAAAAGGGGAATTGGGCTTTGCAGGGCAAAGGAAAGTGGAAACTCTGGTCCGACGAGTTGATGAACGCTCCACCAATCCCGAGAGACATTCCAGTCAACCAGATAATCGTTCCAACCGTCGAGACCATTAGATACAGTACGCTCTTTCAATTGCTGGTCCAGCATCAAAAGCCAGTTTTGTTCGTGGGTCCCACAGGGACAGGAAAATCAGTTTACATCATTGATTTTCTCCTGAAAAAAAATAACACCGCGATCTACAAGCCATTGTTTATTAATTTCTCTGCTCAAACGACTGCCCACCAAACGCAGGAAATTATTATGAGCAAACTCGATAAAAGGAGGAAAGGAGTTTTCGGACCACCGATTGGTAAACGTTGGGTCATATTTGTCGACGACGTTTCGATGCCCCTGAAGGAAACCTACGGCGCACAACCGCCTGTTGAACTGCTCCGACAGATGCTCGATCATTGGCAATGGTACGATCCCAAGGAAGTCGTTCCCCTTAAACTCATAGAAATTCAACTGATGTGTGCGATGGGGCCTCCTGTAAGCGGAGGCAAAGACGTCACTCCACGCTTCAAAAGACATTTCTTCACGCTCTCGATCGCCGAGTTCGAGGACAAAGTCATGATTACGATTTTCAGTAAAATTGTCCTTTGGCATCTCGACACGAGGTACGTCAAAGCTGCAAATTCTTTCAACTTTTCATTCTTTGACGTTTTTTCGATCAAAAAATTATTTTTTAACATTCGCCCAGAGGATTCAGCAAAGAATTCGATCCTTGCATCGACCAAGTTGTTCTCGCCACTCTCGACGTTTACAAGCAGAGTCTTCGCAATCTTTTACCAACCCCTGAAAAGTCTCATTATCTTTTTAATCTGCGCGACTTCTCGCGAGTCATTCAAGTGAGTGAAATCTTATTAATTAATTCTTTATCTTTAATTAATTAATTAATTAATTATTAATTGATTAACTATTTAATCATTATTAATTAATTAATTAATTAATTATATTTTAATTAATTAATTAATTAATTAATTAATTAACAATTAATTAATGTTAATTAATGTTAATAATGTTAATTATTAATTAATTAATAATTAATTAATTAATTAATTAATTAATTAATTAGGTCTATAATTAATTAATTGAATTAAATTCTTGGCTCCCTGCGGGCCTTCGGGTCATTTCCGGTCATTGCGAGTGTTTTTTCTTTCAAGGGTGTTTTGCTGTCGGTTCCGGAGTCGATGCCAACCCTCGCGAGCATGAAACGACTCTGGGTTCACGAAATCCTTCGAGTCTTTAGCGATCGCCTGGCCGATGAGGTTGACATTAATTGGCTTATTCTTCAGCTGCACAAAACTGTCAAAGAACACATGGAAACGGATTTCGACGCCTTGTTCGAAGACCTCGCAGACAGTCCGAGCAATCCGAGCGTAAATATTGCGTCGTTTCGTTTTTTTCTCGAGTCTCAAGTCGCGGGTTAATTTTTTTCGATAAAAATTCTCCAGGTCGGCGACACTCAATTAAGAAAACTGATTTATTGTGACTTTGCCGATCCAAAAGCCGACGTTCGTCTGTACCAAGAGATTTCCGACCTCGAAGCCTTGCGAATAATCGTCGAAGGATATCTCGTGGAGTACAATTCGATGACGAAAAAGCCCATGAATCTCGTTCTGTTCAGATTCGCTCTAGAGCATCTGTCGAAAATTTCACGAATCATCAAGCAACCGCGAAGCCACGCGCTCCTCGTGGGCGTCGGTGGATCGGGCAGACAATCTCTGACAAGATTAGCTTCTCATATTTGCGAATACGATCTTTTCCAAGTGGAAATCACGAAACACTACGGCATGCACGAATGGCGGGAAGATGTTAAAACCATTCTGAAAAAAACTACCGCTACGGATTTACACTCGACTTTTCTATTCGCAGACACACAGTTGAAGGAGGAAAGTTTCCTCGAAGACATCAGCAACATTTTAAACTCTGGAGAGGTAAAAAAACGAATTTTTCGAGAAGCATCAGTACAAATTGAAAAAAAATTGAAAATCGAGTCATTGTTTGCAATTCTGTAGAGTTTTTTTGAGCCTGGACTCGACCGATGAATTGCAATAATCATTTTTATATTATAACTTTTAATATTGATTCGAGTGCGGTTTATATGCGCCCTTGACCCTTCGTGGTCACTGTGGGTAGAATCCACCCAGGGACCAACTTGTGACGTAAATATCTCCTAGTTCCCGGGTAATGAATGGGGCTGTAATCGTCATTTAACGACAGTTTTTAGTATTATCGCCGATAACGCTAAATTTCTAACATCCACTTTGAAATCAAACCACTTCAAATAACGATATTAATATGTTTTTTCAAACGCGCGCTATCCTACTATTTTTTTCACAAAATAACCAGATCTGATGAATATCAAGTCCAGATTTTAGGCAAAAATATTAAAAATCCATGAAGTGACGATTATTTTAGTGAAAAAACTTTTTTTTCTTCATTTTGCATTTAAAAAAATATGTTAGCCTTGGATTTCTTTCGGGAAAGTTTTTCGTATCTAAACTGGAATGTCCGAGGGTTGTTTAGTAATTTTTTGAGAATTTTCGGGCCGATAGATTGGTCATTGGGGCTGTGATCGTCATTTAACGACAGTTTTTAGTATTATCGCCGATAACGCTAAATTTCTAACATCCACTTTGAAATCAAACCACTTCAAATAACGGAATTAATATGTTTTTTCAAACGCGCGCTATCCTACTATTTTTTTCACAAAAGAACCAGATCTGATGACGATCAGGTCCAAATTTGAGGCAAAAATATTGAAAATCCACAAAGTGACGATTGTTTTAGTGAAAAAACTTTTTTTCCCCGTTTTTTTCTTCATTTTGCATTTAAAAAAATATGTTAGCCTTGGATTTCTTTCGGGAAAGTTTTTCGTATCTAAACTGGAATGTCCGAGGGTTGTTTAGTAATTTTTTGAGAATTTTCGGGCCTATAGATCGGCCACAATACGGGTTCGAAAATGGACTGGGTAGAATCGACCCAGTGTGACCACGAAGGGTTAAGATTCCGAGTCCTTTTTCCTGACGAGCCTCGTTCCGAAGGTTCCGAACATTTTCAACGGCGAGGAAAAGGCTGAGATTTGCGAAAAGATGAGACAACTTGACAGGCAGCGTGAGCGCGCGATGCAAACAGACGGAAGTCCCGTCGCGTTGTTCAATCTTTTCGTGCAAATAGCTCGCGATCAACTGCACATTGTTCTGGCCATGTCACCGATAGGCCAGAGCTTTCGCAACCGTGTGCGCAAATTCCCAGCGCTCGTTAATTGCTGCACCATTGATTGGTTACAATTGTGGCCGGAAGACGCTCTGCTCGCAGTCGCTACGAAATTCCTCGGTGAAATCGAGCTTTCCGATCACGAACGCAAAGCCGGCATAGAAATGTGCCAATTCTTTCACATTTCCACTCAGGAATTGAGCGTTGAATTCCTTGCAAGACTCGGCAGATACAATTACGTCACACCGACGTCTTACCTCGAAATGATCAACACGTTCAAAGATTTGCTGCAGAGAAAACGCAGGTGAATATTATTTTTTCAAAAATTTGCATCGACATTCGACGAACTTGCTTTTTTCCTTTCACAGCGAAATTCTGCTGGCCAAGGCGCGATACGAGGGTGGTTTGGACCGACTGGACAGCACGCAGCAACAAGTGACCGAGATGCAAGAAACACTGAGGCAATTGCAGCCGCTGTTGGTCACCGCGGCTCAAGACGTCCAGCGGATCATGACGACCGTCGAGAAGGAAAGTATCGAGGTCGGTGAGGTCGAGAAAATTGTCAAGGTCGACGAGGAAGCGGCGATGGTACGTAATCAGCCCTTGCACGTTCCCCATGCAACCGGAAATGAGCCCATAAAAAGCGAGAATTGTAAATGGTCGGTTGATGCATGCAGCAAGTTGCAGCAGCCGCTGCCGAAATAAAAGCCGAGTGTGATGCGAATCTCGCTGACGCGATGCCAATTCTTAATCGTGCTCAAGCCGCCCTCGATACTTTGACTCAAGCAGACATTTCGGTGGTTAAATCGATGAAAAATCCACCAGCCAACGTGAAGCTTGTCATGGAGAGTGTTTGCATTCTCAAGGTAAGGTCGTGAGCAGGGAATCTCTGGTCGGATGCGATTACAAGAGCTTTTCGTGCTTTTAAAGCGCTGCTTTCGATATTGGGAAAATTGAGGGAAAGTGACATTGATTTTTCTTCGCTAGGACGTAAAACCCGAAAAAATCTTAATGCCCGATGGCAAGGTCGTGGAAGATTATTGGAAAGCTTCTTTGAAAGTGCTCAGCGACGTAAAGTTCATGGACTCATTGCTGTATTTCGACAAAGACAATATCCCCGAGCGTATAATGGAAAAAATTCGTAAAGATTATCTGACCAACCCAAATTTCGATCCCGACAAAATAAAAACCTCGTCGACCGCCTGCCAAGGCTTGTGCAAATGGATCTACGCCATGTCCGAATACGACAAAGTTGCCAAAGTCATTGCACCCAAGAAAAAAGCACTGGCCGAAGCTCAGGCAACTTACAACGAGGCGATGGTCAAGTTGGAAGCAAAAAGAGCGCAATTGGCCGAAGTTCAGGTGAGAAGAAACTTTCCCACATCGTTGGCCTTGAAAAATCAAGCCGACTAGTTACAATTTTTCATTTCCCTCCCAACAGGCAAGGCTGGCTGCATTGGAGGCTGATTTGGCTGCCAAAAAAGCCGAGTATCAAGCGATGATTGACAAAGTAACGGAATGTGAACAAAAGTTGAAACGAGCTGAAGAATTGATCGGTGGCCTGGGTGGCGAATATACGCGATGGTCGGAAAATGCTAAAGAATTAGGCGAAAGGTACTAAAAATCCATTTATTTTGTGTTCGAATTTCCACCACCCAAAAATGTCACGAGAATCAGAAGAAAATAATTCCATTGCAAAAAAAAATTAACACTTTATTAATTAAGCCAAAATTAAAATTACTTAATTAATTAAGTATTAATTAAGTAATTAATTAATTAATAATCAATCAATTCATTTATTAATTAATATTATTAATTAATGACTTAATTAATTAATCAATTAATCAATTCCTTAATTAATGACTTAATTAATTCCGAAAATTAATTAAGTAGTAATTAAGTAATAAATCAAGTATTAATTAAGTAATTAATTAATTAATAATCAATCAATTGATTTATTAATTAATATTATTAATTAATTACGTAATTAATTAATCAATTAATCAATTTCTTAATTAATGACTTAATTAATTCCAAAAATTAATAATCATTTAAGTAATTTATCAATAAATATTATTAATGACTTAATTAATTGATTATTAATTAATTAATTACTTAATTGATACTTAATTAATTTTCGGAACTTTCGTCGCAGGTACAATCGATTGACGGGGGACATAATTTTAGCTTCGGGAATAGTGGCGTATCTCGGAGTATTCACGACACCATTTCGTGTCAAGCAGATAGAGAATTGGGTCGCGTTGTGTACGAGTCTGGAAGTTGTCTGCACGCAGGATTTCCAACTGCGCGAAGTTTTGGGTGACGCTGTGCTGATCAGATCATGGATAATTTCGGGTCTACCGAGCGATTCGTTCTCGGTGGACAACGGGATAATTGTGCAGTAAAGAAAAATCAGATTTTTCAAGTGCTTGACCGTCTGACTTGCAGATTGAATAAAAAAAACGTGATTTTTTTTGGGTATAGACACGCCAGACGATGGCCTCTCATGATCGACCCCCAGACCCAGGCGAACAGGTGGGTCAAGAATATGGAAAAGCTCAACAATCTCAGCATAATTCGCCTGTCGCAGCAAGACTATTCGAGGCTTCTGGAAAACGCAATTCAATTCGGACAGCCTGTGCTTTTGGAAAATATCGGTGAGGAATTGGACGCTCTGCTTGAACCAGTTTTGCTGAAACAAATATTCAAACAAGGAGGTTCCTTGTGCCTTAAACTCGGCGACACTGTCGTTGAATACAATGCGGACTTTAGGTACGTCGAGCAGGAATCTCTGTATCGATTTAGCAACGACTTTAGCTGCTGGAAAATCGATCCTAACACGATTTTTAACCCTTCGTGGTCACTGTGGGTAGAATCCACCCAGTGACCACCTTTTGGCGTAAATCTCTCCTAGTTCCCGGTAATGAATAGAGCTGTGATCGTCATTTAACGACAGTTTTTAGTATTATCGCCGATAACGCTAAATTTCTAACATCCACTTTAAAATCAACCCACTTCAAATAACGAAATTAATATGTTTTTTCAAACGCGCGCTATCCTACTATTTTTTTCACAAAAGAACCAGATCTGATGAGTATCAGGTCCAAATTTCAAGCAAAAATATTGAAAATTCACGAAGTGACGATTATTTTAGTAAAAAAACTTTTTTTTCCCGTTTTTTTTCTTCATTTTGCATTTAAAAAAATATGTTAGCCTTGGATTTCTTTCGGGAAAGTTTTTCGTATCTAAACTGGAATGTCCGAGGGTTGTTTAGTAATTTTTTGAGAATTTTCGGGCCGATAGATTGGTCACAATACGAGTTCGAAAATGGACTGGGGAGAATCGACCCATTGTGACCACCGAGATCGGTTGCAGAAGTGTGACCACGAAGGGTTAAAGGTCCAGAATAGGCTCATTCGAATATTTCTCAGTCACTATCAACTTTTTCCTTATTCGCAGATTTTACATAACGACGAAACTCAGAAATCCTCATTACATGCCAGAAATAGCTGTCAAGGTGACGTTGCTGAATTTTATGATAACGCCGAGTGGTCTGGAAGACCAGCTGCTTGGAATAGTCGTAGCGAAAGAGAGGCCGGATTTGGAATCGGAAAAAAATTCGCTCATTATTCAAGGAGCAGCCAACAAAAAGTCCGAACACTTTGACCATGTCACAAAAATGCAACTGCCCAGTGTTTCATCATAAAGAACATTTTTTCTTCCAGGCTTTTGAAGGAAACCGAAGGGAAGATTTTGGAAGTTCTGTCAGTCGCCGAAGGCAATATACTCGAGGACGAAGAGGCAATCAGTGTTCTGACCTCGTCGAAAGTCCTTAGCAATGATATCCAGGTCAAACAGACTGCAGCCGAAGTCACCGAAAAATCAATCGATACAGCCAGGCTTCAATACACCCCGATCGCTGTCCATTCCACAGTCTTGTTTTTTACCATAGGTGAAGACCCAAAATGCCCATTTTTAGAGAACTTTGCCAGTCTGTATGAAATTTGACAATATCTCGATTTGAATGTTCTCCAGCTGTTTTGGCGAACATCGACCCGATGTACCAATACTCGTTAGCTTGGTTCGTGAATCTCTTCAAACTGGCGATCGACAAAACAGTACAAATGGAAAATTTTGACGTTCGATTGGACGAAATGACGAAAAATTTCACGTACTCGCTCTACGTCAATATCTGCAGATCGATTTTCGAAAAAGACAAGCTCGTTTTTTCCATGCTACTCGCGATTAATTTGCTGGATCAAAGGGGCGCCATGGTCCCAGCGCAATGGATGTTTTTGCTGACCGGAGGCGTTGGCCTTGATAACCCATTCTCAAATCCCACTTCGTGGCTTCCGGTCAAACTCTGGGACGAGCTTTGTCGTCTGGACGCTATTCCTGGATTCAAAGTGAGTCGACCGAGTCTCAGTGCGAAGAATGATCGAAAAATCATGACTCTGAAGTTTGCAACGTTGAGATCCAACGAAAAACATTTTTTCTATTGATTATTTATTGAATTTTGAAAATCGTGGCTATTTTTTGAGTCGATTGAGTTTTTTGGTCGAAAGAGAGAATCGTTTTATTGGCCGGAGCAAATATTGAATAATAATTATTGGCTCTGCTGAAAAAATAACAGAATTTCGTTGCATTCCAACGATGCAAACTTCAGGATCATGAAAAATCGCCTTTTGATTGCAGAGAATTCGGGAATCCTTCACGAGCAACGTTGCAGCTTGGAAAACAGTTTTTGATGCCAAAGAACCGCAGTCCGTACTTTTGCCCGATCCGTTCGACACCCTCACGAAATTTCAAAGATTATTGGTACTTCGATGCATCCGTCCCGACAAGGTCGTTCCAGCTATTCAAATTTTCGTCGAATGTGAGTCAAAAATGAAGAAAAATATGAAAAAAATTCTTTCCATCCAGGAGCAAGGAAATTTTGGGACTTATTACTGTGTGACTTTTTCTAATTGTCCAGCTGAACTGGGATCCGAGTACGTGGACCCTCCGCCTTTCGATCTCAACGCTTCCTACGCTGATTCGAATAATTCTATTCCCTTGATCTTCATCCTGACACCAGGAGCAGATCCGACACAGATTTTACTGAACTTTGCCGATGAGCAAGGCTTCGGGGCCGATCGATTGTTCTCTCTGTCGCTTGGCCAAGGTACCGTTGAAATTCATTCACAAACTCATATAAACGAGAATCTTGACCCTTCGTGGTCACACTGGGTTGGTTCTACCCAGTCCATTTTCGAACCCGTATTGTGACCAATCTATCGGCCCGAAAATTCTCAAAAAATTACTGAACAACCCTCGGACATTCCAGTTTAGATACGAAAAACTTTCCCGAAAGAAATCCAAGGCTAACATATTTTTTTTTAATGCAAAATGAAAAAAAAACGGGAAAAAAAAGTTTTTTCACTAAAATAATCGTCACTTCGTGGATTTTCAATATTTTTGCCTAAATTTTGGACCGGATATTCATCAGATCTGGTACTTTTGTGAAAAAAATAGTAGGATAGGGCGCGTTTGAAAAAACATATTAATTTCGTTATTTGAAGTGGGTTGATTTTAAAGTGGATGTTAGAAATTTAGCGTTATCGGCGATAATACTAAAAACTGTCGTTAAATGACGATCACAGCCCCAATGACCAATCTATCGGCCCGAAAATTCTCAAAAAATTACTGACCAACCCTTGGACATTCCGGTTTAGATACGAAAAACTTTCCCGAAAGAAATCCAAGGCTAGCATATTTTTTTAAATGCAAAATGAAGAAAAAAACGGGAAAAAAAAGTTTTTTCACTAAAATAATCGTCACTTTGTGGATTTTCAATATTTTTGCCTAAAATTTGGACCTGATATTCATCAGATCTGGTTCTTTTGTGAAAAAAATAGTAGGATAGCGCGCGTTTGAAAAAACATATTAATTTCGTTATTTGAAGTGGGTTGATTTTAAAGTGGATGCTAGAAATTTAGCGTTATCGGCGATAATACTAAAAACTGTCGTTAAATGACGATCACAGCTCCATTTATTACCGGGAACTTAGGAGAGATTTAAGCCAAAAGGTGGTCACTGGGTGGATTCTACCCACAGTGACCACGAAGGGTTAACGACAATCTTTTGATAATTGTATGAAATTTTGATCGGTCGATCCACCGGCGATCCATCGTGGTTTATTTATTTATTTATAGGTCAAGGACCGATCGCGGTGAAGCTAATAAACGACGGCGTGAAATATGGTAATTGGGTCGTGTTACAAAATTGCCACTTGGCAAAAAGTTGGATGGGCACATTGGAAAAAATTTGCGAGGGTCTTCTGCCGGACACGATTCATCCCGATTTTCGTCTGTGGCTCACGAGCTACCCTGCGGACCATTTTCCGGTGACGGTTCTCCAGAACGGCATAAAAATGACCAACGAACCACCGAAAGGGCTGCGTGCGAATATTCTTCGATCTTATCTCAGCGACCCAATCAGTGACTCCGATTTCTTCGAGTCGTGCAAGCAGAGCAACGTTTTCAAAAAACTTCTTTACTCCTTGTGCTTTTTTCACGCGATCGTCCAAGAGAGAAGAAAATTTGGTCCGATCGGTTGGAACACGCCCTACGAATTCAACGAGACCGATCTCCGCATCAGCGTTCTCCAACTACAAATTTTACTCAACCAGTACGATGACGTACAGTTCGAAGCTTTGAAATATCTCACTGGCGAGTGCAACTACGGAGGCAGAGTGACCGATGCTTGGGACCGTAGAACGCTCAACACGATCCTCGCAAAATACTACTGCGAGTGAGAAACACACTAAAACAAAATGACCCTGAAGTTTGCATCGTTGGAATGCAACGAAATTCATTTTTATCTTGGACAAAAATAATTATTCAAATGCAGAATGTAATTACGATGATAAAATGATCAATTTTTGCCATTCGAAAAGCATATCGGCTCAAAAAATTTGGATGACATTGAAAACTGAACGAATCTTCAATAAAATTCAATATTTTTCGATGCATTCCAACGCTGCAAACTTCAGCATCATTTTATTCGTCAAATTCATAGCCAAGGCGATGACTCTAAAGTTTGCATCGTTGGAATGCAACGAAATTCATTTTTATCTTTGACAAAAATAATTATTCAAATGCAGAATGTAATTACGATGATAAAATGATCAATTTTTGCCATTCGAAAAGCATATCGGCTCAAAAAATTTGGATGACATTGAAAACTGAACGAATCTTCAATAAAATTCAATATTTTTCGATGCATTCCAACGCTGCAAACTTCAGCATCATTTTATTCGTCAAATTCATAGCCAAGGCGATGACTCTAAAGTTTGCATCGTTGGAATGCAACGAAATTCATTTTTATCTTTGACAAAAATAATTATTCAAATGCAGAATGTAATTACGATGATAAAATGATCAATTTTTGCCATTCGAAAAGCATTTTGGCTCGAAAAATTTGGATGACATTGAAAACTGAACGAATCTTCAATAAAATTCAATATTTTTCGATGCATTCCAACGCTGCAAACTTCGCAGCATGATAAAACAAAAGTTTATGCAAAAAAGACCAAAATTGACAAACTTTTCGTGACAATTGTCTTTGCAGCGAAGCTCTGAACGAGGAAACTTACTATTTCGACGAAACTTCCGACCAGTACTATTGCCTCAATGCAAAAGAACACGATGTCTATTTGGAATACACGAAAAATTTACCCTCGATCACTGCACCGAGTGTGTTCGGGATGAACGACAATGCTGACATAATTAAAGACCAGCAGGAAACGGAATTACTATTTCAATCACTTTTGCTCACTCAGGTGAGTCCCTTCGATCAGATCATCGTCTATTTTTACATTTATTATGGCACTGAAGTTTGCAACGTTGAGGTGCAACGAAAAATACGTTTTTCCATTGATATTGTTCATGTCAATTACAAAAACCATGACGATTTTCGTCTTTTTAATTGTCTTGACAAAATATCGAATAAGAATCACGAGCTCTGCTCAAGGAAAAACCGAATTTCGTTGCATTCCAACGATGCAAACTTCAGCATCGTCATTTATTGCAACCCACTTTTACTTCTGACCTGGTCATTTCATAAAATTCGTTTTATCGTTCGAAATCGCACTCAGGATCGATGGGTAAGTTCTCGAGTAAAAAGGGCTTGATAAAAATTCGTAAATGTTCATTAAAACTCGTTTTAATTCGATAAATATCGTCCCATCCATGACTGCTCAGGATCTGTGGGAATCCAAGGTATTTGATGAGGCTGAAGTTCGCAACGTTGAGATTCAACGAAAATCATTTTTTCTATTGATTATTTATTGAATTTTCAAAATCGTGGCAATTTTTCGAGTCGATCGAGTTTTTTGGTCGCACGAGAGAATTGTTTTATTGGCCGGACCAAATATTGAATAATTCATTGAAAATTCAATTTTTTCAAAAAACGTCGATATTTTGTTGAATACAGCGAACTAAATATTTTGGGATAATTTCAAAATTTTCGTTATTTCGACAATATTTTTCATTGTAACGGAACTGTCAGCAAAATTTACGATTGGAGTGACAAAAATTTACTTTCCGAAAACATTTTCCAGAATGTTTTTTGCTGAAATGACAAAATTTTCATGATTTTTCGAAAAAACGTTTAGTTTAACGTATTCAACAAAATATCGATCTGTTTCAACAAAATTCTCTTTTCAGTGCATTAATTATATTTTTTCTCCTAAAAAGATCCAATTTTAATTTTATAAATTTGTATTTAATCGTTTATCGGTTTATTTAATCGGTAATTAATCGTTTTCACTGATTGGGAATCTCGAAAAGTTGGTTCGCGTCGAAAATTATGAACACTGAAAATTCAATTTTGTCAAAAAACGTCGATATTTTGTTGAATACAGCGAACTAAATATTTTGGGATCATTTCAAAATTTTCGATATTTCGACAATATTTTTCATTGTAACGGAACTTTCAGCAAAATTTATGATTGGAATAACAAATATTACTTTCCGAAAAGATTTTCCAGAATGTTTTTTGTTGAAATGACAAAATTTTCATGATTTTCCGAAAAAACGTTTAGTTGGACGTATCCAACAAAATATCGATCTGTTTCAACAAAATTCTCTTTTCAGTGTAATTATTGACTCTGCTGAAGAAATAACAGAATTTCGTTGCATTCCAACGATGGGAACTTCCGGATCATTGGAATGCAACGAAAAATACTAATTTTTATTGATAATTTGTTCATTTTAATAAAACATGAAAATTTTTCGAGTTTGTATTCTTGTTGAGCCGCAAAAATCGATCGTTTTATCATTGTAATGAAATTGTACATTTTTATTAAGAGTTTTGCCACAAAATTAATGAATTTCGTTGCATTGCAACGATGCAAACTTCAACGTCATGTTGCCGTTTGGTTTGTCGACAATTTTCGCACAACCTGTTGACGAGTTTTTTTTTTTCGAAAAAACAAAATAGGAGGCTGGAAAATCGGGAAGTGGCAACGTGTCATCGGACGATGCGATATTCAACGTGGCTGCGGACATTTTGAGCAAATTACCAAACGATTACGACCTGCTCGAGGCTCTAGAAAAGTACCCGACCTTGTATGATCAGAGCATGAACACCGTCCTGGTCCAGGAAATGGGAAGATTCAATAAACTTTTGCAATGCATACGAACGAGTCTTAAAAACGTTCAAAAAGCGATAAAAGGTGATTTGTCGTTTGTTACGGAGTGGGAACGCGAGTTTGCGGGGGTTTTGACTTTCTTAATGATCCGAAGGACTGATCGTCATGTCGGTGGAGCTGGAAGAAGTTTCCGGGGCTATTCTCACCGGCAGAATATCGGCCTTGTGGATGAAACATTCTTACCCTTCGCTCAAACCTTTGGGAAGCTACATCAACGACTTTGTAGAACGATTGAAATTTTTTCAGGCATGTAAACGAGTTTGAGAGAGACTTTTTGAGGATTCCGGGTCCCTCAGACCCGGCAGCACAGCGAAATGTGTATTTGCAAGGAATATTTATAAATTGCATTTTTCTTGTGCAGAAATGGTTCGACGAGGGAGCTCCAACGACTTTTTGGCTGGCAGGATTCTATTTCACTCAAGCCTTCCTTACCGGAGCTTCTCAGAATTTCGCTCGGAAATATCAGATTCCTATCGATCTGCTGGTGTACGATTTCATAGTCCTCAAAGAAACTTCCTTCAAGGATCCACCGAGCGATGGGGTTTATATCTATGGATTATTCTTGGATGGAGCACGATTCGATAAACAGAAAATGACGTTGGACGAGAGTTTGCCCAAAGTTCTTTACGACGCGATGCCTTATGTACGAACTTTTCATTTTTAAACTCGATCGCTGCTTATGGAGGTTTCGTTAGTAGAGCGGTAATTAGATTAAAATCTGAAAACTAAATTTGTTGATATTTAGGCAGCAAACTTTAATCTCTTTCAAAATCATCCTGGGTCGACGAAGTTTTACTCCATATTTTCCAAGTCGAAAGTCACTTGATTCAACATTGGCTTTACGCAAATTTCTTACCCTTATGAAATCAGAAAAATATTGAAAATACTTCGCGATTAGATAAAACGCGTATTAAAATCTCAATTTATAAAAAAAACTCCAAGGGTTCCGAATCAATGAAAAAATTGTGGGGTCAACGAATGTTTGGAGGAGATATTTCTAGTTAAAATCGACAGAATGCTCGGAACATTTCATTTTTAACCCTAGACTCCCACAATGATTTTTTTGGGACGTAAACCCCACAGTGGGGTAACTAATTACCCCAATCTTTGTTGCAACATTAAACGTTTGTTGTACACGATAATCGAGTTTAGTTTGGACCATTCTCTTCGTTTTTCGATAACGAAGAGAATGGTCTATTATAAAATTATTTTCCGTGAAGAAAATATAGCGAAAACTTCAAAAAACTAAAAAAAGTTGGAAAAAAACATGTATTTGCCGTTTTTTACTAAAAAAGATGCATTTTTTTTTCTCACGAACCGATTCGAAAATATCGAACAGCATTTTGAAGGGGACATCTGGAACTATGAGAAAAAAAATTGCAACTTTGTATTCCCTGGAAAAAATGCAATTATTCTGAAACATGAAAGTCCACATTTCCCAAAAAATGTGAACGGGCTAAAATCAATGAAAAATCAACATCAATTGTTCTTTTTTGAATATTTTTAGCGTTGAACACTTTGAAATAACAATTTTCTATGTTCTTATGCGTACTTATAAAATATATTTTATTATTTTCTCAATATAAAAAAAAAACGTTAATTTTTGAAGCCGTGAAAAAAAATAACGAAAATCAGTCTCGGGTATTGCACGATTCAGAAATAATCACCCGGTGGTCATCGTAGACGGGTTTCGCGCAAAAATAAATTAAAATAAATCACCGGTTTATTTGCCCCATGCAAAAAATGAATAGTTTATCTGTGATTTTATTTTTTACAACTCGGACGTTTAATCCACGTAAATACACAAACAGTAGACGACTTTCAATGAAAAAAATCGAATTGACTCACTAGCACGAAATAATTACGTTACACCCACAACGGGGTAATTAGTTACCCCACAGCAGGTTTCGACGCTTGTCACTGTACTATAAGACGCGCACTAATGCTTTAAACTGTCTAATCTCACGTCCAGACGGTAGAGTTAAATTATGGGGAGGTTCTCGGCCCGAAAAATACAATTGAGAATGCGTGAACATATTTTTTAATTCGCGTGGGGTAACTAATTACCCCGTTGTGGGAGTCTAGGGTTAAGGAGTTTGGCAATGGATCGCTTGCTAAACGAAAAGCTCACTTGATTCGTTATTCCTTGCGCCATATAGCGGAACCTCCTTATGCGTGCTTACACTTTTATCAAAACGACGACTCCATAATGCAGGAATTTATGTTAATTTTTTAATATTCAAGATGTGGCTGCTCCCGACGCTGAAAGAAAAAATACCGGAACGCAAAACGTACACGTGTCCGCTCTACAAAACGAGTGAACGTCGCGGCGTGCTCTCGACTACCGGGCATTCCACTAATTTCGTCATTGCTATGTTGTTGCCTACGACGAAGCCGCAAGAACATTGGATTGTAAGGGGCACGGCGATGCTTTGTCAACTGACGCAATAAAATGAATTTTGTAGTAAAATCCAGTATAAATCAGTCCTGAAGAGTTTTTTATTACGATGCTGAGACCTGAAATGCTAATTATTACACTCACACACACATCTGAGGCCGGACGAGTCGATCGTTATTGGCGGCTGAGACGAGCTGTCGAGGGGTTCGCGGGTTGAGTAATCGCGCGGCTTTTCGCAGCATGTCGTAGCGAATTATCTCCGCGCGGTTTCGAGTCTTCGGTGATGTTGAGTGCGAAAAGTGGGGAATCGTGCTTGCTTACACGGCGAAAAACAATGACCGTGAAATAAAGTCCGCATGCGCGTTACAAACCGTGTAAAAACGTGCTACGTTCTGCGGCACTTGAGCCCCGCAACACGTACACAGTCAGTTTTACGCATAATGTACTTGTGCGGCGACCACGAACGTCGAAATCTATCAATTTTCCTTTTCTCCGAGAGTTATTAAGTGCGTAATTGGATAGAAATAATCAAAAATTCAAACAATTCGTCGAGTCCAAGGTAACACGCCATGTTTTTTACTTCCTATCAAAAAACATAAATACGCAATTTTGCTGAATGAAAAAAATCACTGCACTCGGGTTTTCGTGTTGTTTACCACATTCGCACTGCCGATCGGCGCATACGATGATAAAATTAAGAAGCGCCGACGAAACGAGGTCACAAACAGTTTTATTACGAGGAATTTTCACATGAAATCGCATTACGTTTCATTATGATTGACCGCGAGACTCGTATCAATTTGAATAATACGATTTACACACTTTTTCGTAGTTTTTCATCGTTTATCGACGCAGCTATAAATTTACGGTTCAACGATCCCATTATTTTACGCTAATTTGCTCTCATCTTGCTCGCCGCTTCGCAAGAATTAAGAGGTTGGAGGGTCTTTAAAGGTTAAACGCGTTGCGCGCAATACCATCGAAGTTTCATAACCTCAAACACAATTTTCCACATCTTCGATCTTTTTTCTTCACCGTAAGAGCCGCGAGAGCGAGCGAAATGCTTGCAAAACGCGAAAACCGGAAGACTCTAAATTTTTTTTAACCCGCTCAACATTTCATTCGGAAAAATAAACTTTTCGAAATTATTCGCAACTCGGAGTAACGTGATTGTTTTTATTGGAATCCGAACGAAACGACGTCACCGTTCGACTTTTTTTTTCGCTGCGATTTTCTCTCGATTTTTGACAGAATTCAATTTTATCAAAGTTCCGAAATTCAACAATGCGTATCTCGTATTTTGTGCTTTTTCGACAATTTTGTGCTCCGTCTTTGAAGTAAAAAGATCGCCGGAACGCCAGAGTCAGTCGCAAAGTTCTAAGTGACGAGAAAAATTCCTCCATTCAAATTTCCAATTTCTCTGCACCCGGAACGATCGGCATAAAAAATTACCGCGTCGCCGCATGCTCAATTTGATTGAATCACAGAAAAACCAGATTTTTCTGGACTCAAAATTAAATTGTTTACGCTGGGAGCAAAAAAACGTGCAGAAAAAATATCGACGAGCACTACGACGATCTACAGTCAATTTTGTTATTGTCCGGTGTTGTGCGTTTGATCTTGTTTACCAACAAATGTCTCGCGACGCTAAAATTAGAATTTTTATTGTCAATGCATTACGAAATGATATTTCAGCTGAGGATCGGCGTATACAGAAAAAATGGTCTTCGCTTCTGGCGTTAAAAGATTAAGCATAGGTACGAGAGAGTTGGTTTAATAAAACGGAATTGGTTTTTGCAAAAAAAAAGGAAAGGAGTGCTCGATCCCCACAGAAAAAGTGACACTGAAGTTTGCAACGTTGAGATCCAACGAAAAACACGTTTTTCTATTAATCATTCGTTCAATTTGAAAATTCCTGACAATTTTCGTACCGATTTTGCGTTTGGATCACGAAAAAAGATTGTTCAATTGTCCTGACCAAATATTGCACAATAATCGTGAAATCTGGTCAAGAGAACAGAATTTCGTTGCATTCCAACGATGCAAACTTCAGCGTCGCAGAAAAATTGGTGTTTTAACTGGAATAACTATTTGGCCAACCCGAGAAGCCTCCTCGGGTCCTCACAGGATGAAAGAAAACTTTTTATTTGTTAGAATGTTGCCGTTTGTGTAAAATAACACGACTTTTTAATTTTGCAACTTGTATTTTTTATACTCATTGTTTGCATTCGCTTGGACCTGCAGCGATGATTACAAGTTGAATAGAATTTGGATTTTTCAGGAATTCATAAGATGCTCCAAAAAGGCCCGAGACCTCTGGTCCTGTGCGGACCATCCGGCACAGGCAAAAGTACTCTGATCAAACGTCTCTTTGAAGAATTTCCCGACACTCTAGGCTTTTCTGTTTCTCACACAACTCGAGTACCAAGACCGGGTGAAGAGCATGGCAAACATTATTATTTCACGACCAAAGACAACATGCAAGATCTCATTGATCAGGGACAGTTTATTGAAAATGCTGTGTTCAGCGATAATATGTACGGGACGAGGTGAGAGCGAATCTTTCTCAATCTGTTTGCTCGATTCTCGTTCGGAATGATGATGCTGAAGTTTGCAACGTTGGAATGCATCGAAAAATATTGAATTTTATTGAAGATTCGTTCAATTCTCAATGTCGTCCAAATTTTTCGAGCCGAAACGCTTTTCGAATGGAAAAAATTGATCATTTTATCATCTTAATTACATTCTACATTTGAATAATTATTTTTGTCAAAGATAAAAATGAATTTCGTTGCGTTCCAACGATGCAAACTTCAGAGTCATTTAGAAATGACTAAATCGGTTATTTCTTCGTTTTATCGTCCATTTCAGCAAAAAAGCAGTCGAGGACGTTAAGAACAATGGAAAAATATGCGTTTTGGACATAGACATGCAGGGCGTGATGCAAATAAAAAAGAGCGATCTCGATCCATTGCTCATTTTTATAAAACCTCCGTCAATATCCGAACTCGAAAATCGTCTGAAAGGCAGAAAAACTGAAACTCATGATTCTCTCCAACGACGTTTGTCCATGGCCAGAGCAGAAATCAATTATGGTGAGCAGTTTTTTCTGTTAACTTTATATTCCTTGCAAATTCATTGATTTTTCGTCTTTTCTTGAGAAATATCGTTGCCATCGCAATAAGCCCTGAATTCCAGGCCAGAACCTGATCCCAACTTTGGCTTCCCGACCTCGGACCCCGAAGACCATTGCATGAGACTATCCAACACCGTTTGAAAATTTCCAATGAGAAACAATCCCAGAAAATCCATCGACTTTACTGTAATAGAGTTTTAAAAACTTTCTTTACTAAGGCTCGTGAAAAAAACTCGTCAGAGCTGATTCATTTTTCGATCCACAGGGGAACAGCCTGGCAACTTTCACGCTGTAATTGTCAACGATAACTTGGACAAGGCTTATGAAAAACTGCGCGAAATTGTCTTGGAAGAACTCAAGCGGTACCAGGACATTCGTAAGTTTTCACAGTCATAAAAATCAAGATTTAACCCTTCGTCGTGGTCACACTGGGTCGATTCTACCCAGTCCATTTTCGAACCCCTATTGTGACCGATCTATCGGCCCGAAAATTCTCGAAAAATTACTGAACAACCCTCGGACATTCCAGTTTAGATACGGAAAACTTTCCCCAAAGAAATCCAAGGCTAACATATTTTTTTAAATGCAAAATGAAAAAAAAAAACGGGAAAAAAAGTTTTTTCACTAAAATAATCGTCACTTTGTGGATTTTCAATATTTTTGCCTAAAATTTGGTCCTGATATTCATCAGACCTGGTTCTTTGGTGAAAAAAATAGTAGGATAGCGCGCGTTTGAAAAAACATATTAATTTCGTTATTTGAAGTGGGTTGATTTTAAAGGGGATGTTAGAAATTTAGCGTTATCGGCGATAATACTAAAAACTGTCGTTAAATGACGATCACAGCCCCAATGACCAATCTATCGGCCCGAAAATTCTCAAAAAATTACTAAACAACCCTCGGACATTCCAGTTTAGATACGAAAAACTTTCCCGAAAGAAATCCAAGACTAACATATTTTTTTAAATGCAAAATGAAAAAAAAAAAACGGGAAAAAAAAGTTTTTTCACTAAAATAATCGTCACTTCGTGAATTTTCAATATTTTTACCTAAAATTTGGACCTGATACTCATCAGATCTGGTTCTTTTGTGAAAAAAATAGTAGGATAGCGCGCGTTTGAAAAAACATTTTAATTCCGTTATTTGAAGTGGGTTGATTTTAAAGTGGATGTTAGAAATTTAGCGTTATCGGCGATAATACTAAAAACTGTCGTTAAATGACGATTACACCCCCATTCATTATCGGGAACTAGGAAAGATTTACGCCAAAAGGTGGTCACTGGGTGGATTCTCCCCACAGTGACCCCACGAAGGGTTGAAATAAAAACGAAATACAAAAAATTCAAAATTCCCATCCATTCATTATCTTTTATGATAAAGTTCCTTTTCTTGTCTAAACAATTTTCAGAGAGTTAAGCTCATAGAGAATAATTTCGTAGAGGATTCTTGAAAACTACTCACTGGCTTCCGGCAAACTATCCTCCGACACTATAACTAACGGTATACGCGAAGATTAATGTCTAACAATAAGGTAGTTAAACTTTTAGACTTAGTATCGATGGAAATCAGATCCGATGTGTTAGAAACGTAGAGATAATTGGTTGGCCCGGAGCTCCAATAGATTGACCTATTAGTTGGAAAAATCGTTACTGTAATAATAATCGTGACTATTTTAGCATTTAGGCAGATAAGCCGCTGCAAATTTGAGCTTTTCTGAACTCACGTGACAAATATGACGGAGAGACTTCCGTGTTTTCCCTTTGCAACGATTTACCCATAAACTCGATAAGAATTGCGTCAATATTTTCGAACACATGGGATCCCACGAGAGCAAGCAATTTGCAGTTACTAATCATGTCATTAAAACTTGTACATAAATGTACTATATAGAAAAATACTTTTTACCGCGACCGACTTTTATGTGATATTTGTTCGAGGAGAAATGCACAGACTAAATTGTCATGGGCAATTCCCTTTTTTTTTTATTATTTTTCCCACGCAGTCGACTTGAAATCGTTGGGACTATTCTCGATGTTTGGGACTTCGGGGTAAAGAAAGTTTAATCAGTAAAAATCATGATGTGTTTCTCAAAAATCTGTCAAAATTCGGGCAAACGAACGCTTTTTCATCATTTTTAAAAATCAGAATCCAGTCAATTTTTACATGAAGATTTTTCATCTTCGGAACGTAATAGCGATCCAATTAAAAAACAAAACAAACTGCGTCGTATTTAAATATTTGTTAAATTTAGAAATAAGTCGAACGAAATATTCCATAATTATTATCACACTGAAAATTCAATTTTATCAAAAAACGTCGATATTTTGTTGAATACAGCCAACTAAATATTTTGGGATCATTTCAAAATTTTCGTTATTTCGACAGCAAAATTGACGATTGGAAGGACAAAAATTCACTTTTCGAAAAGTGAATTTTTGTTTGGGTTTTAGGCAGATGTTGAAATTTCTTTTTGACTGTAGACGGTTCCGAAAAATGAAAAAACAAAAAAATTTACATCCCGAATAGCAAATTTGGTCTCCCGGGCATTGAGAACAATTTCTGCATCTACAATTTATTTTATAATCGACTTAAAAATGTCTCCTAGTACTTAAGTTACCTGAAAAATGAAACATGCTCGATCGATGCAAAAGTAAATGTAATTAATCGAAAGCAACTCTGTTACGAAATGGAAACATTTTCGTTGGACTGTAAAACCTCTGAAACTTCATCAGAGCAATTAATTTCGCTGGTTCGTTACGGAAATCTACGAAAAATCGTGTCAGAATTTTCCATAACTCACGAAATTTCATCTCCCCAGGGAAGTTACAGACGTTTACTTTGTATACGATCGTTGATACCTGTAAGACTAGATTTTAGGAGTAAAATAGAATAACGAAAAACTGAGAGTATTCACCAGAAGGAAATTGTGTTCTCGTAGAATATAAATTACGTGTTGTAAGTGTTTATGTATATTTACGTGTCGATGTTGAATGAAAGCTCGTCACTTGAGGAACAGATTTTTGGGCCGTTTCGTCGTACCGAAATTCTGTTCGCGTAAAGTCTTTTCAGGATGAAATTACGTGACTTATTTGTCTGAAATGCACACATGCGATAATAATTTCGGCTTTTTCTTTGCACCATTTAATAAAAACGTACAAAACGTACAGAAATAAATTGTTTTCCACAAATTCGTATACAGTTTCCGAATCAGACGACAAAAACATTAACGCAGTCACAAAGAAAATGACGGCAAAGTCTCGGAGTTTTTCTATCCAGAAAATCGTTTTTACGAACTACATTTCAGGCGACAATGCGGCCTTGAACACTTTATAACGATGTATTGTGTATAAACCGTACTCGTGAAAATCGGATTAAGAGAAGAGCGATAGAGCTTTTTTATTTTTTAGCTACGTAGAGATTGCTTGTAGGAATTGTATCAGAAAACTGTCTTTTTTGATGTTTTATTTCCGCTTCTTAAACTTTTCTCAACAATAATATACAAACAATGCCGACCGGTTCTGCGGTTTTGTGACTTGAGGTGGAAATAATGCGGATCAGATATAGAAACTGTCAACTGCTGTAAAGCGCGAAATAGACCATTGTCTCTGGCTACCCAATTAATGTCAATGGGATTATAGTTTGTAGAACTTGCTGAGCATGTTTTAAGCGTAGACAAAGGTCAGAAATTACGAGTTTCTTAAGGAGGATGGCGACACACAACAATGTTGCCATTTTAAAAGCATAGGAAAGTTCGAAATGATTAGAATTTCATGAAATTTGGTGAGGATTTTAGTATTAAATATGAATATTCAAATTTTTAGAGATTTTTCTTCTACACAGTCATCGAGTAATTGAACACTAGAGTTTACACGCATCAGCATAGGATTCAGATATTTATAGGTATATCTTTTGCATATTGTAAGCTCGAATTATTCGCCAACTATGTAGACAAAAAATTTGAAAAAATTTGTGTCATTGTATTTGATGCTTGAGAATGTTATCACCAAATTTTATGGAATTCTTATCATATTGTCGTGTGTAGCGAACCTCCTCAAATCCATCGACTTGCGAGCGTGCCAACTGGGTCATTTTGACCCCAACAATCAAATGCCACCGAATTTCGACATTTAATATTCGTTTTCGTCAAAAAATTAATTAGACGCGGCATAAAATCTTTTGCGTATTGTAAACTCGAATTATTCGCCAACTACGTAGACAAAAAATTTGAAAAATTTTGTGTCATTGTATTTGATGCTTGAGAATGTTATCGCCAAATTTTATTGAATTCTTATCATATTGTCGTGTGTAGCGAACCTCCTTAAGAAATTTCATCTTGAATTTTATAGTCTCTCGGGAATACGAGAAAAAAATCAACTCTATATATATATTGAGGACTTTGATGGCATTTATTTTCTAAAATTTTAATGCCAAATACTTATCGATAACTGTGTTAAAAGAAAATAGAACAGAAACATTTATTTTTGTCACATATAATTTTGTTATTTCCCTAATTCACCGATTCACATCAACGGAATTGTGTTTTTTTAAAAATATCTTCATAAATTGAAAAAATCATGTAAAATTTTCCGTTCAAGCGAAATTTATTTTTAAGCGACTATTAACGATATGAAAATGCAAAATCTCAACGACTTTACATCGCATTCTTGATAAATTGCTCGATCATTGTACTTAACTTGATATAAAGTTTTCTTTATGGAATTCGCAACAATTTTTCTGTTTTTTCGTGCAGAAATTCCGTCAATTTCATCATTTCTGCTGACCAAAATCCTGATCGGAGTTTTTTTCGTGCTCTGAAACATTTTCGGTTGAAATTTTTTTGCCTCAATTTTTATTGCCGCGTAGTTCGCGGTTGCGAGATGCATAAAATGCGACAAGAACGAGAATTATTGTGCTGGAAAGACAGGACAGGAAAAAGTATATAAAAAACCACAAAATTAGCTTTAGAACACGAATTTAATGTAATCGTTGATGAAATTATGTCAAAATGTTGATATTTCTGAATAATAAAGATGTTGCATCGATTAATTGTTAATTAATGTGCATGCCGACGATGTTTGTTGAGTCTGGGTTTTTCTCCGTGATGGTGACGAGTTTTGTGTCGTGGAATTTCGCTGATTTCGATGGACGCCACACCAGGAACGATTTCATTAGATTTTGAAGTCTTTCCATGAATTTTTCCATCTTCAACATTTTCGTTAATCGAGTTTCTCGTAGGCCAATAATTCGACGTTAATCTTTGCGATTCTGGCAATTGGAGCGATGAGCCTTTTCCTGGTGAAAACGACTGTTCCCTCGTGGGAGTGACAGTGGCACTCGCCACGTAATTGTTCGCTTGAGGACGAAAGTGATTTTCCCTGGGACCGAGCTGGGGCTTGCAAGGAATGGGACTGCGAGATTCCGGCTCGTTTAAACGATCACGAACCGTAAAAAAATCGTTGGCTCTCCAATTGCTCCAATCTCCAGATGCAAAGTTTCGATCAAACGAACGAGACTGATCCGAGGGACCGGGAAAATTAGAATTTCCCATTGGAATGTTGGTTGCATCGCTAACTCGATTTTCCAATTCGCCAGGACTCGGTGATCTCGCGATTTTCGAATTCCCAGCCCCGTCCTGCATCTCACTCACTGCTTTCTCGAATTCTTTCACCAGAATCTCACGCGCACTGTTCTCGATCGCGGACAATATTGGTTTTATGTACTCGTCGTCAAATCTCGTATTTTTCACGAAACGCAAATCTTCTTGTCCATTTTTTTCGGCTGCATTGAAATTCGATCGTGCGAAAGCTCCAGCTGTCTGGTAAATCTTCTCCATCATTTTTCCACCGTTCCAATGCTCCGTTTCCGGTCTCACGTTCCTCTGAAACTGCTGCGGTTCCGTCGGCTTTGGCCGGCTATCGTCCGGATAATACGCTTCATAGAAAACTGGTCCCCTTTGCAAATCATAGCCGTCGTATCTAAAACCAACAATAAATGAGTCCGCCTCAATCTTTCCAAATTGTCCAACTCCTGAGACTCTCGTTTCCTCCGGAATTTTTAGATCCGTTCAAAATTTTCCACACGGAAATTGCGGGGTTTGGTGAACGAAAAAAAAGGGGAAAAACGAAAACACGATGGAATAATTGGATTTGAGAAAAATTCCATTTTTTATGGGTCTTCCAGACCCAGAGTCACTTTTTTTTTTTTTGCAAATTATATGATTGTCTTGGGCATACCGGGCTTTGTCGGATTCCCACGCCGCTTCGCCCAACGCACCTGAAACAATGACTTTAAGAATTTACACCAATCACACGGTCTCGTAATTTCAGTTATCGATTCCGTTAATTATTTCGAGCGTTGATACGTACGCCATAGAAGAATCGACAAAATTAGGAACTTCGAGCGAAGGTGATCCATGATCTTATGGCGTGGCACAGTCATTCACAAACTGCGGACATTAAGCGCCTCTCGGTAGGCAGCTCGGTCCGGCGTATTTTCAGATCTTCTTAAAATAAACTCCCCACAAGCTTTCATTCGTTTTGTGCTCTTGCTTCCAAGCACTTTACATTTATGCGCTAGTTTTTTGGGTTTCAATATATTTACATGCATTTTCGATCCTCCCAGAAGACGCTCAAGTAAGAATTCAATTTGTCATCGGGACAGTGAACTCTGAACGTTTTTTTTTGCTCAACTTTTTACTATTCTTTCCAAGATTTCTGTCCGCCTCGTATTCACCCAGAATTACGACGAATTGTAATTTTTCGAATCGATTTTAAAAATTTATGATTTTTCTCGATTTCGCTCGCGAAAGAATTTTTTTCGCGCTCGCATGAGTTTCAAAATGTTTTCTATTCTTTCCAAGATTTCTGTCCGCCTCGTATTCACCCAGACTCACGACGAATTGTAATTTTTCGAATCGATTTTAAAAATTTATGATTTTTCTCGATCTCGCTCGCGAAAGAATTTTTTTCACGCTCGCGTGAGTTTCACAATGTTTTCTATTTTTTCCAAGACTTCTGTCCACCTCGTATTCACCCAGAATTACGAGGAATTGTAATTTTTCGAATCGATTTGAAAAATTTATGATTTTTTCGATTTTGCTTGTAAAAGAATTTTTTTTCCGTTGCAAAATTCACGCGCTGGCGCGAATTCGAAAATGTTTTATTCCATGAAAATGATCGAGTCGCATTAGTCGTGAATATTCATAAGTATATCAAATATTTTATTTCGTGGAAACGACAGAGTAGAAATTACATTTTTAAGACAATTGTTCTCGTATTTCTCCCGATTCACACGACGATCTCGCGATTGTGTATTGTGAGATGATGGACGTCGTTGCCAACGATAAAGTTTGTTGGCAGGTTCAGTCAAAGAGAAGGATTTTTCGTTTTGCTTCGTTCTATGTGAATCTTGTACATGAAGGGTTAACATGGTTTGTACGAAAATGCGCAATTACTTGTTATTTTTTCGTTTTTTGTCAATATACCTTACGTATAATAGAAGTGATCTAGTGCATCCTATCGTTAAATAAGTGTATACGCATATATATATATACATATATATAAAAAAGTCAGTATCTCGAGGTCAGTTGGATAAAATTGCTTGATTTGAATTTGTTTATCTGGTGACGAAGATGGCAGCAAAAAAAAGCAACAAAATGGATAAATTTTCACGAATGGAAAAGTTTTGTGCGAGATTTTTTGGATGCGCCATCGTCGTTGCCTGTTTTCCTTCGTTATCACGAATAGTCATAAGCTGTATCGATATTATGCGAACAATACGAGGCTAAAATGCATTTACGAGATACCGAAATAAAAAAAAAACAATTATAATGACGATAAAAAATAATAATAGTAATAAAATACGCAGGTAACAATCCTTTAATGTCCACGCTCGCTTAATTCAATTGGGATGGCACGTTTCGTGTGATTTTTCATTCGTTTCGTTTTTATATATTTCACTATTTACAAGTCTCGTTTTTTTTCTTTTTTTTATCAGGATGCCATGTTTACAGCAGCAGAATGTTGAACATCTTTTTGGTAAGTTTCTGTATGGATAAACATACATCGTAGAAACATTTGTTTTGCTCGTTTGCGTGGGCCTGAGTATACTTTGTTGATTAAACTGTGGACCATCGTGTACGCGCGAATACCTTAATCGCTTATTTGCTTTTTTGTTGTTGTTTTTATCAAAGATACCGTAGTTTAGAAGACTCTTGTGTTTCGATCAAAAGAAAATTCGTGTTTTTGCTCGGTTTTTGTATTTTTTATATTACTTTTACAGTGTCTTCGTGATGCTTTAAAGAAATAGTTGTCCCATTGTCGCAGGTAAGCCTAAAACGCAATCAATATTATGGTATTAAAATGATTGATTATTTACCAATTAACGTTATAAATACTCGTTCACTTTGAAATAATATTCATGCAGATCAAATACGAACATTCTTTTACAATTTTTACGGATACTCCAACGTGCTAACATGCTTTGTGCCATCGTCATGGACTCTTGGCCAAAAATACCGAACTATTGTTCTCAAGTCTCAAGTTACGAGTTAAAACGACGCGTTCGAGGCCCTCGCACTGTGCCGTACGAACGAGAAACTCGTAATGAAAAATGAATTATTGATTCAAGGCCATATCGTGAAATTACAACGATTCTCAAGTTTTCTCCGTTCAAATGCAACGAAAAATATTTCTTTTCCATTTTTTCCACATTTAGTTTCAATAAAAATTGTTAAAAAAAAGGATGAAGCGTGACTTCGTCAAAAAGTCATTTTCGTTGCATTTTTCCGACCAAGAAACTTCAATACTTGCATGCAAAGTGCTAGAAAAATCAACGTGACAGAAATCCATAGGGAGAATGTGAGATTGCAGAAAGTTGATGGAACTACACTAAAAAAAATGCAAATCCTTCGTGTAAAAATGCGACAAGTGTTTACACTAACGATATAAAGATTAAGGAAACGGTGCACTGGGCTCTGTAGACTGTGACGATAAGAGCAAAAAATCGTTAAAGATGCAGAAATGATTCTCACGCTTATTGAAGAGAAAACGATTCTTAACGTAATAAGAATAAAATCGACGCTAAATTCGTTCGTTAAGTTGGCTCACGATTGACCGGAACCATGCGATAAAAATGAATCGATCAAATCGACGTGGTAATGATAATTTTTTTCATCATTTCTTTCGTGCAGTTTGACGTACGAGTTTACAAAAGTGCTAAATGTTCTATTCTACTTTTGAGACCGTAAAGATTTCGCCCCGATATGCAAACTATTTACAAAAACAACAAATTCTACATAACGTCGATGAAAAATTCACAAGGATTTCCCATCGCAATGCGAAATGACTGTCTACTACCGGATATATCTTGTTGGGTCGCCTGATTTCCTGACCCTGACCCTGTTGGCACTGACTGCTCCGAACCACTTGAACGACTGCGGCTCCCGTTTGACCTCTTCCCATTCGAGCCGTTTCCATTGTTGGAATTCTTGTTCGGCATCGATGGTATTGATGGTACATGAAGCTCTGACTCCGAGGCCGATGAGCAAGACTTTAAATCGTGTATCGGTTCTTTGCAAATGTGTTCGCTGCCCGCGCTGCTTCCTCCTTCAAGATCATAAACAAAAAGGACGTTTTTAAATCCCCGAAAATGTGAATCAAGACGGAGCGAGGCAGGAAAAACTTTTGTACTTCAAAGTCGATGAAACACAAAAAGTTTCCGTGAAAATTACTTTAAGGAGGCAGCAAACTTTAATCTCTCTCAAAATCATCCAAGGTCAACGAATTTTTACTACAAATTTTCCAAGTCGAAAGTCACTTGATTCAACATTGGCTTTACGCAAATTTCTTACCCTTATGAAATCAGAAAAATATTAAAAATACTCGCGATTAGATAAAACGCGTATTAAAATCTCAATTTATAAAAAAAACTCCAAGAGTTCCGAATCAATAAAAAAATGGTGGGGTCGACGAATGTTTGGAGGAGATATTTCTAGTTAAGGAGGTTCCGTTAGTAGAGCGATAATTAGATTAAAACCGGAAAACGAAATATGTTGTTGTTTAGGCAGCAAACTTTAATCTCTCTCAAAATCATCCAAGGTCAACGAAGTTTTACTCCATATTTTCCAAGTCGAAAGTCACTTGATTCAACATTGACTTTACGCAAATTTCTTACCCTTATGAAATCAGAAAAATATTTAAAATACTTCCCGATTAGATAAATCGCGTATTGAAATCTCAATTTATAAAAAAAACTCCGAGGGTTCCGAATCAATTGAAAAATAGTGGGGTCAACGAATGTTTGGAGGAGATATTTCTAGTTAAAATCGACAAAATGCTCGGAACATCTCATTTTTTAGGAGTTTGGCAACGAATCGCTTGCTAAACGAAAAGCAGACGGTCATTTTTTCTTGGGAATTGTGCCTCACTTGATTCGTTATTTTCTGCGCCATAGCGAAACCTCCTTAAATGAGTTTTCGAATATAGAATTTTGGTAGAATTGCACTCACCCGAACCACTGTTGACGCTCTCTTCGCGGTTGTAGCCATAAACAGTCGGTTCATTGGTAAAGTTGAAGGGCATAGGACTGTATCCGGCAGCCGAATGAGGTGCGTAAGTGCCGGAATATGGCATATCCCAGGCACTCGGAGGAGGCAAAGGACCGACGGTATCGCAGTCCAATTTCATGTTGCTCAGGGCTGAGCACAAATCGCCAAAGATGTAGTAACATTGCTCGGAGAATGTGATTTTATTGACGGTGTGTCTGATGAAACCGGCTTTGAGCATGAGCGAGGCGTACTTTCGGGCATCGCGCCGATCGATGAATCCTTCCACGTGGGCGTTCAACCAATCGACGACGTCGGCTCCGATAAATGCATTCGGTATTGTTATTTTTAGCCACATACGGTCGCGGATTTCCAAGCCGGAGTCCGGACGTGCCATGGCACGGACTATCGTTGGCATGTCGGTGTTGATCGTCAGGTGAAGTTCTTCTAATGGCACGAGTTCATTAGAGGGCGCGTCTCGACGGCAAATTTCCATGGAGCAAATCGTTTTATTGGTCTCCACAAAAAACTTTAATTTATTTCAATAATTCGGTGCAGAAAAGCGGAAAATGAGAAATTCCGCGGCTCGAGAGTTTCGGGAAAATTAGCAAAAACGACCAATACAACATTTGCAACATTCAATGACATTTAAACTCACGCTCGGTGTCCGGAAGTGTGCTCGCCAGACTGCTCGACGTTGAAGTCAAAGTCGTGGCGCTCGGGGGTCTCGGAGGAAAACCTTCGCCTCTGATGGCGGCTGTGTGCGCCACCCACGCGCCAGGATCGATAGGACGAACTGGTTCTGTCCGAGGTATTGTGAAATATCCTTTTGGGTTCGGATCCCAACACTTAGCGACGACCAATTTGATGGGTCTGTGAATAAAACACACAATGCGCGATCCACATTAACCCTTCGTAGTCACACTGGGTCGATTCTACCCAGTCGATTTTCGAACCCGTATTGTGACCAATCTATCGGCCCAAAAATTCTCAAAAAATTACTAAACAACCCTCGGACATTCCAATTTAGATACGAAAAACTTTCCCGAAAGAAATCCAAGGCTAACATATTTTTTTAAATGCAAAATGAAGAAAAAAAACGGGAAAAAAAGTTTTTTCACTAAAATAATCGTCACTTCGTGGATTTTCAATATTTTTGCCTAAAATTTGGACCTGATATTCATCAGATATGGTTCTTTTGTGAAAAAAATAGTGGGATAGTGCGCGTTTGAAAAAACATATTAATTTCGTTATTTGAAGTGGGTTGATTTCAAAGTGGATGTTAGAAATTTAGCGTTATCGGCGATAATACTAAAAACTGTCGTTAAATGACGATCACAGCCCCATTAATTACCGGGAACTAGGAGAGATTTACGTCACAAGTTAGTCACTGGGTGGATCCTCCCCACAGTGACCACGAAGGGTTAAAATACCAAAGAGAAGACAAAAGTCTGAGAATTCAACACAACTTGGCCAACTTTTCACTCACCCTGGTTTCTGTACTACTTCGCGTAGCACTCTGACTGCTTCGTCGTTCGACATGTTCTCGAAATTGATGTCATTGACCTGAAGAATCATGTCGCCCGGTTCTATTCTCCCGTCCAAAGCCACGGCCCCTCTGAAACGACAAAACACGTGAAGCCAACGATAAACTTGAATTTAATTCGAATCGGCAATTTGTGTCTACACAACTGCAGAAAAACTCAGTGGCTCACGACACTTGATCGAATCGAACGTCTTACCCTTTCATTATGGAGCCGACATAAATTCCCCCGTCGCCTCCGGTGTTGCTCTGACCTACGATGCTAATTCCAAGGAAATTCACAGTGTCCATGTTGAGTGAGACTGTTATTATGTTGAGGGACATTGTGCTGTCGGTAATACTGCTGAATGAAGACGTTCTGGACATCGGTGGCAGCCTGTGTCGCCGACGTCGCTGAGGTCTGCGACGATCTGTCATAAAACACGAAATAAATGGATAAGGGAATCTCTCGAAAGTTTTACTCGTCGATTCCGGTCACCAGGGATTTTCAATAGCAAAATCTCGGATGGAAATGTCGTACCGAGCGTGGCTCTTTCGATCGTGCTGCTCATGTTGGTATGACGGCCTGTGGTTGACGTTACGCGGCTGCTAGCATCGTCGTCAGATTCCAGGAAAGTTGTAGTCTCCAGATCGGAGCTTAAAATCGATGCAGTCTCGTATCCGTGTCCGGAACGATGTTTCGAATGACCGTTGATCCGCAAACCTGTCGTTAAGAGAGAATCGCAAGCCGACGATTCAGTTTCTTTTCAATTCAAAAATAAATCCTGCCAAGTCTCGTGTATCTTGGTTTTCAGTCAATTCGTAAGAATCTCGTTTCAATTAACTCAGGCTCGCTAACCATTTTGTGTGTGTAAGAAAAACTGAAGACAAAAATTCAGATTCGACCGTCGCCATACAACGTCCTTAAATTATCAATAAAATGAAAAATTTTCTTATTAAAGAATTGAATACATCGCGAAGATTAGAAATGGTTGAATTGAATATTTTTTGTTTAATTCCAGACACGGACTTCGAGTGAGCTCTGACGAGAACGTTTTTTCAATTTTTTTATTTTTTTCATTGGGGTCTATAATTTTTTTTCATTGGGGTTTATATAATCAAATTTGGAAATTTTTTTGTATGATATTTTGTCGCGATGAAATTTTGTCGTTGTTCGGTCTTTTTGAATTTCGATGTAATGAAATTTCTACAAATTCCTGAAAAGCGACTGAATTTTCTTCACATTTTCGCAATTTAAAAAGTCGTGAATTTCACGCTTAGAACAGAAAAATTTGACCTGCCGACATATTGATCAAGAGCAAGTTGTCGAAATTGGGGAATCTTGTCAACTCACCATTATATTTATTGTACTTTTCGTACTTATCGGAGTGATGCCTAGAAGATTTATGCAAATGATGACCCTGTCGACTGCTTATAATACTTTCAGTTTCGGTTAACGTGTCGTCGTGCGACAACGCCGGCGCTGCCCTGTTGGTTAAACCAGGTGCAACGTCAACTCTCTCGTGTTTTGCTTCGCTGTGCGCTACGGAATCTGTACATTGCGACGCGCCGTCGGACACGTTGCTCCCTTCGGCGGACACGAGCTAAACAACATTTTCATATTCATTCTCAGAAAACGTCAAGAATTTTCCAATCCCCCATAATATCATCAAAATGTACAAATTTGTCATGAAAATCAGCCAAACAACGAAATTTCAACATTTATTGAAATATTTCGCGTTTTTTGATTTAGTATGCAATTTTTTTGCAGAATCGATCAATTGAAAGTTTGCGTTGCTCCAAAAAATAATACGTTGCTCAATATTTATCGAGAAAGTCAATTAACAGAGGTCAACCAAGGTCACATAACGTTTTAACGAAAGACTCGCAAAGTGACGATGAAAACATGCAAACGAGGTAAAAACTTTACATACCCAAGAAACGACCCGTCCGTTGAAACACGGCAAATGGGCATCGTCGTCGATAATTTCTTCTTTGACGACACTAATGACAACGGAAACGAAAAATTGTATCAATTGATAAAAAGTTGACGAGAAAATGTTGGAAATTGTGTAATTTCCGCGTAGTTTGGAAAAGTTTTTTTTTTTTTTCGATCTTTCAGCACTGCGTGATTTCAGAAATTCTGATTGGGAATATCGTCGCCTTTTTATTGATAAATTACGAGTCAAACTTGTATAAATACTTGAGGAAAAAAAATATGTTGAAGTGACAATTTTCATTTTTCTAATAAAACGAAACGTCAAAAATTATTTATATCGTTCGTTTATCGCATTCGGGGCATGTGGGTAATGAGTAACACGTCGGATGGAGAGCAGCGATGGTGAGAAGTTGAGAAAACAAATGGGATTTGCTAAAATGTGTGAAAAAGTTGAAGGAATTGTCATTATTCTCAACGTTCTCGTGTTCTTTGTGTATTGGAGGTTTGCAACAATCTCGGCAAAAATAAGGAGAGTAAAAAACATGGCGGCTTGTCGGGGAGGTCGAAGGTATGGAGATCGAGGGATGAAAAAGGGGAAAATAATGGTTGAATGAGAAAATGGATAAAAAACACGTACCCGAAATCGTCGTCCATGGATTTGAAGAAATATTTGTAATTGGGGCGATTGAGAACATTTTTAAAGTCGGCGAGGGTGACGCGTTCCGGTGATATCGACAACTTGACCAAATACGGAGTCTCTTCGTCGTCGATGTGATAAATGATTTTAGTCTCTTCCATGGCAGTTTGGATGTTGAATCATCAACGATCTCAATCAGAGGAACTTTGAAACGATTTAAAAAAACACTGACAATTCACAATCACAGAATCGCTGACAACGATTCACTTGAAAACCAATATGGCCGAAGCCCGATGCTTGACCTGGCTCTTTAATGTGTGTACAGCTCGAGATGTCATCCGCGCTCACTACTCGATAACAAGAGACACCCCCGCCTCTTGATCTAGCAAACTCCCGTAACGCACATAACGATTACAAACGTTAAAAAACCAGCGAGTCTTGCCTAACGTAACATTTTCTACGATGAATCTTGTCTCGTCGCAAAGTCCTTCAGTTTTATCGTATCTCCAGCCATTCTACCACATTCTTGTGCCAAAGAAACGAGAAATACTGCCCCTCTGTCCGTACTCCGTTCCGTACCAGCCAACAGACGTCACTTTTTATCCCTTTTTCTTCCCATGGACCAAGCGGTGTTTCCATGCGTCGACGTCGAGTCGCGAACCGGTCCTACTAATGTCACGCCGCCGGGGACGCAGCCATTGCGTTAAAATCCCGTGCGATTTTCCTTTGAATTCTATTTTTAAAGAATTTTACCCTCTTTTCTCAATTTGCACGCACACACACACGCCTTGAAGTGTGATTCGACTCAGAGTCTCTCGCGATCGTTTGATGAATGAAAATTCAAGAAATATCGAACGAATTTGACATTTTTGGAAACGTCAAATTCGTCTTTAAAATGTTTTCACGCATTTGCGACGCAGTGAGCATTTAAATTCGTGTTCCATCGGGGATATTCAATTGTTGTGTCGGCCCGCGCCGAGAGACGATTTTTTTAATCAAATGTCATCACGTGTCTTGGAATAAACATAATTTACGAGTTTTTTTTCAACTCTCACATAAAAACGAAGGGTTTTGGGGCAAAAGTGAGAGGATGAACGCGGAGGAGACTTGTCGACTAGACACTTGGAAAGGCGATTGGGGACTGCCATCGATCGACACTAATTGTCTCCAGGTTTTGGTGAGTGCTTTTGAGGTTAGGAAATTTCGCGAAAATCTCGGAAAACCGACCAACAATTGTTTTCTGGCCGTTTTCAGGCTTACGCCAGATTTTGCGGGATTAACTTGCGGGAAAATCCCACGTCCGATCCATTCAGAACACCTGGCGGCAATTTGCCTGTTCTTCGCTCCTCCGACATTGTTGTCGACTCGACACAAAAATGCATCCAATTCTTTCGCCAAAAAGCTCACAATCTCGAACAAAATTTGAGTCCGAAACAGTGCGCAGAAATTATGGCTTACGATTACATGCTCCACGAGAAACTCAACCCGGCGCTTCAATTTATTTGGTAATCATGGCGGAAGCTAATTCCTCTTTTTCTCTCCTAAATTTATAATTATTCAATTATTGAAATTGTTAAGGAGGTTCCGTTAGTAGCGCGATAATTAGATTAAAATCTGGAAACGAAATATATTGGTGTTTAGGCAGCAAACTTTAATCTCTTTCAAAATCATCCTAGGTCAACAAAGTTTTACTCCATATTTTCAAAGTCGAAAGTCACTTGATTCAACATTGGCTTTACGCAAATTTCTTACCCTTATGAAATCAGAAAAATATTAAAAATACTTCGCGATTAGATAAAACGCGTATTAAAATCTCAATTTATAAAAAAAACTCCAAGGGTTTCGAATCAATTGAAAAATAGTGGGGTCAACGAATATTTGGAGGAGATATTTCTAGTTAAGGAAGTTCCGTTAGTAGAGCGATAATTAGTTTCAAATCTGAAAACTAAATATGTTGTTATTTAGGCAATAAACTTTAATCTCTTTCAAAATCATCCCAGGTCAACAAAGTTTTACTCCATATTTTCCAAGTCAAAAGTCACTTGATTCAACATTGGCTTTACGCAAATTTCTTACCCTTATGAAATCAGAAAAATATTAAAAATACTTCGCGATTAGATAAAACGTGTATTAAAATCTCAATTTATAAAAAAAACTCCAAGGGTTTCGAATCAATTGAAAAATAGTGGGGTCAACGAATGTTTGGAGGAGATATTTCTAGTTAAAATCGAGAGAATGCTCGGAACATTTCATTTTTTAGGAGTTTGGCAACGGATCGCTTGCTAAACGAAAAGCAGATCGTCATTTTTTCTTGGGAATTGTGCTTCACTTGATTCGTTATTCCCTGTGCCATAGCGGAACCTCCTTAGAACGATGAACAAGAAGCATTTTGGTGTTTACTTTGCTTTTTGGTTTTTCTTGGCAGGTGGATGGACCAAAGAAATTTTAACGAACTTATTAGACCTTGGTACGCCAAAGCCGTACCTTTTCCTTTTAATTTCTGGTACCCAGCCAGGTACGAAAAAGCAGCACATAATTTGATGGAGTCACTGTTTCCCAAAGATGATTCCATCAGCGTCATAGAGACTCAGGTCGGTTGGAATTCGATGTAAAATCAATGCAAGCTCTGAAACAAATCCATGAGAATTTTATCTCGTTTTTTTCCTTCTTTTAACGACGTTGTATGGCGATGGTCAAATCTAAATGTTCATTTTCCGTTTTTCTTACATACAAAATGGTTCGCGAGCCCAAGTACATTAAAAAAAGTTGTTACAAATTGACTATAGACCAACATACTCTAAATTCAAGATTGTCCGAGGTAATTTTTATTTTTTATGCAATAACCAGAATTTCGGAATAATTTTACGACCGATTTTTTTGAAAAACTGAATAAAGCTTCTTCGATGTTACGTAAAAGCGTGTGCAAAGTTTTAAGAGGCTTCACCATTTAGAAATCGAAATATTTAATGTTGAAAATTGCAAATTTTAACACGCGCTCTTATGAGAAACTTCTGAAAATTGTGATTTTTATAAATAAATATCTCGACTTGTACACGCTGAAACCTCTTAAAATTGCGCGAGCTATTAGATGTCACTATTTTTTTTGTGTAGTGAAAATTTGAAGGAATTCTATCGATAGAAAATTTCGCATACAACGTCCTGAATTTATTATTGACATTTGCGATACGTTGGAAACGTTTTTTCTCGATAAACGGTCGAATTCAGTTTTTGTCCGTGATGAAAAACACTCCAGCGTATAAAAACGATTTGATTTGATTGAATTTTCGAAATTATGTAAATTTTCAATTCGATGATGGATGAATAAAATAAATTTCAGGTTTATTCCGAAGCTCAGAAATGCATGAACCTTTTGGCAACAAGACTGGGACGCTCGGATTTTTTTTTCGGTTCCCGTCCCACGTATCTAGATGCGTTGGTCTATGGATATTTGGCTCCATTGTTGAAAGCGCCACTGCCGAATCCAGCTCTCCAGAACCACCTCAAAGGTTGCCCCAACCTAGTCAGATTTATATCGAGAATATCAACGAAATTCTTCGAGAGCGAATATCAGACGTACGAAAGAATCAAAGCTGCAGAGAATGAGAAAAAAATGAAGGAAGACAAAGACACGGAGTTTCCAAACAAGAGAAGAAACCAGTTTCTCGCTGGAGTGGTCGCTTTCGTCGCGATGAGTGGATACGCGATATCCCATGGAATTATTAAGGTAACTGAATGAAGGCTCGTCCAAGACGAAAAAGCTTAATAACACAAATATTTTCAAGCAGTGAGAAAGTCCCCGAAACACCGAAGAACGTGTGTGGGCCGTGAACAAAATTTTCACTGCGATTCGAAAATCTGATTCGCGAAAATGTAAATAGTTCAAAACAAATTGAAATTTGCAAATTGCTTCCTCATGGTGCTCAAGATGCACGGTAAAACAATTTTTCGAAAAACTAATATTTTCGTAAAATTCAAAAACCCATAAAATTTAAACCGCTCAACCGATATTTCCCAAATTCAATACCAACCTTCCTATTATGATACTCTAATTATAAAAAAAAAATTAGTAATAAATATTAAAATTTGCGAAAGTTAGAGCGGTGACACCATTTTTTTGAAAATCTCAAAATGCTGTAGAATTCGAATTTTTCTAGCGATCCGGACAAAATTCTCAACAAACGAAGAGCTGGTATGGATTAACATCTATGCAAAACTAGAGCCTTGTAGCTCAAACCGTTCTCGAGTTATAACAATTTGAATTTTACAGTGCCAGCACATACACACACACATACGCACACACATCCGGACATTTTTTCTAAATATGATTTTTGGACGTTTTAGGACATTTTAAGAACATTGACATTGAAAACTCGAAAAAAAAAAACGTTCACCGTCACAAAGCTTCCTCCATGAGGAAGCAAAATTAAAAAAACCCGTCGAAATTTTCGTTTCAATTTTACTTTTATTTCCACAATTTCTGAAATAATGGTTTGCGGAAATTAAGGACTTGATTCCCACGAAATAAAAGTCAAAGGACATTTTCGAGCACGACACAATATTTTGATTTCTCGGAGGCGAATTAAAACGATAGTTTTTTTGTAGGTGGTAATGTATTCATTAAAACGCAGAAAGTTCGTTAGAATCAGTGCGTGATAACGAAGGGGTGAGTACGAAAGAGACTATCGTTAGAATCGTGAAAAAGTCTTTTGCGATTTGGAGAATTGTTGGCAATTTTGGCAAAAACTCAATCTCCGTGTTTCCGGTTATAAAATCCAATAATTAAGAAGGATCATCGGGTCAAGCCGAAATCGTTAAGAAAACAAGAGGGTAAAAAAAAATCGATAAATTTAATAAATTCCTGGTGATCCGTTGCAGATGCCAAATCGATTGAAACTCTTCAAGCGCGTTGAAGAGATGCCCACGAATTTCGAGCACAATTTGAAAGCGTTTTGGACTCCCGATAGTTTGCATTCGCATGTGAAAAATTGGAATTTCGATGGGTAGATTTTTGCAAACCTCATAAAATGGAAAAAAATTCACTTTAAAACGAAAAAACATGAAAATTTTTTTGTTTCTGGAAAATGTGACTCGATTGATATGAGAAAAAACGAAATTCGCAACTTTTGTTAAAGGTATCATTAGGGGATGATGAAACGTTGGACGATTCAGAGGATTATATGTTCGTTGAACCAGACGAGGATGATTAGCACGAAATATTTCGGGACAAAAAAACAGCACGTTAAAGCTCACGAAGAGAAAAACCAAAAAGTAATACGAACTGCGCAAAAATCAACTTTTCCCTCAATCTCTGATTTATTCAGATGAAAAAAAAAAAAAAATAAACACGACAAATATAATGTTGCCATCAATTTTTTATCGTACAACAGCGCAAATAAATATACCTAAATATTATCATACATCAGTAGAAATATAACACCAGGTATCAATAAATATTTTCGTTACAAGCCAAAAAAGATCTTCGTCTTTTTTATTTTCGTCAATTGTTTCTCGTTTCTGCGATTCTCTTTTTTTTCCTTTAGCTGTTATGCCGATGCTTGTATCGCGAAACAATGCCATTCGTACCGGCAGATATCTCTTCGGCAAAACTCTGAAAATTGTGAATCGTCGTCCCACCCAGAATCACTTTCGTCCCGGGATTCAGTTTGTTCAAATTGTACACCGCAAGACTTTCCTCGTAGGTCGTACCACCGACCACGAATACGATCACATCTTGTGGCCTGTGAAATAAAAAAAATCATCAGTCCATGCGAACGTTGAATTCTTATTTTGAAAACGGAAAATCCCAGAATTAACGCCTCGAGAGTTGAGAAGTTTCTGTAGGAAAATCTGAATATTGAGAAATTTATGAAATTTGGTGATGACGTTTTTCAACATTACGTGCGAAAAGACAATTTTTTTCAAATTTTTCATCCGTCTAATTATCGAGTCATTCAGCATTGAATCAGAATTCTTGTGCCCGGAATTTATACTTAAATATAAGGAATCGCGATGCTTGTACACGTGAAGTTAAATTTTTAATTAATCGAGAACTGGTTGGAAGAAAAATCTGAATAAATTTGTATTTTCATGTATAAAACTGAAGAATATATTCACAAAGTTTATCAAATTCTAATTGTTTCGAAAACTTTTATGTTTTTAACTTGGTTTTGCATGGTAAAATTGTTTCGCCGGTAACAAAACGCCTTACAATTCTCGAAATTGAAATATTTGAATATTCCAGATATTCGAAAATGAAATATTTGAATATTCGAAATATTCGACATTGAAATATTTGAATATTCGAGATATAGGAAATTGAAATATTTGTATATTCGAAATTGAAATGTTTGAATATTCGAAATATTCGAAATTGGAATGTTTGAATATTCGAAATATTCGAAATTGAAATATTTGAATATTCGAGATATTCGAAATTGAAATATTTGAATATTCGAAATATTCGAAATTGAAATATTTGAATATTCGAAATATTCGAAATTGAAATATTTGAATATTCGAAATATTGGAAATTGAAATGTTTGAATGTTCGAAATATTCGAAATTGAAATATTTGAATATTCGAAATATTCAAAATATTCGAAATTGGAATATTTGAATATTCGAAATATTCGAAATTGAAATATTTGAATATTCGAGGTATTCGAAATATTCGAAATTTAACTATTCGAAATATTCGCAATTGAACTATTCGAAATCTTCGCAATTGAAATATTCGAAATATTCGGAATTGAAATATTCGAAATATTCGCAATTGAAATGTTCGAAATTGAAATATTGAAGATCGGACTTCAGGCTGGCTATGAAAACTCACCTCTTGGTCATGACCATATTGCCGAGATATGGGAATGTTTGAGTATTCAATTTTCCTTTCAACAAATCTTCTATAGTGTCGGCCAAGAGAGGTGTATGTTGCGTGTAAATGTTGTCGACTCCACTCAGGCCTTTGAACAGTTTTTTCGTTATCTTCGCAACGGCCTCCCGGTCGAACAAGTTCATTTGTCGGTTGTTAACTCCGCTGTATTCTAATACGCCGTAAATGAGCTGTGGAGCACAACACGCAATTGATGGAATTTTAATGGATGTCAAACAGCAGAAATTATAATTATTAATTAAAGAAGTTCTATCGTTTCGCTCATGCGTTACACAAATTCCAAGTTTAATTGTTCAAAATTCGTACGAATCTTCTTAAAAATCATACTCAACTGTGGCCAAACTTTGAGAAAGTTTGACCGTCTAGAAATCGAGTTATTTGTAGTAAAAAATCGTCTTTTTTCGTAATTTCCCATAAAGACCTCGTGTTAAAGTTGCGATTTTAAAAACTGAATATCTCGATCACCAGACGCTGAAATCTTCTCAAATTTTTAGCACATTAAAATACGACGCTCCGGAAGATTCACGCAAAATGTCAAAACATTGTCTTGGAAAATCAGTATCTGACAATTTTTCGATAAAACCTCCTTAAACGACTGTGCGATTTTTTTCTTCGATTTTCCATACTTTTGTATATTTCTCAGGAACCTCTCGCTTTTTCAACATTTCCAAAAGTCCGGTAATGTCATTGTTGGAATGTTTTTCGTAATGCAGAGCGTAAAGCATGACCAGTCTCGTAGCATCGACGTCTCGAACGTTAGGATTGTTGATAAGTCTCTTAATTTTTAGCAGCTGATTCGAGTGATCGTTCTGACAACTGAGCTCCTGTTCAGTCTCGGAAACTTCGAGCAAATGATGCTTTCCAACGAGGTTCGAAAGTTCGCCGACGACGGTCACATGTTTGGAGACTGTGCCTGACATTTTTTTGAATCGCGGATACGTCTCTACGAAATTCTTCATGTCTGCAATGCTCTCAACTTTTTGATGCTTTTTTGCCTTTTTTTGGAAATCCTCCATGAGCTCTTTGATCGTTTGTCCAATTTCGCCGAAATTCAGGTACAAATTCTATCGAAAATTCAATCGATTTGATTAACTTTTTGGTAGAACAAGAAAAAATGGATAGAACGTGAAAATTTTCGAGAAAACTCACAGTCGCATAAAATTCATCGTGCTCAGCGCTAAGTACGACTTCCCGAAGTTCCTTCGAAATGCCCTTGACGTGCGAGAGGTCAACGCGGTTGTTACTGATGGTCAAAAGTTCATGAACCATTGCTTGATAAGTCCATTGATTGAGCAACGGCGTAACAGGATCGTCTCGCCTGTCGAGGATTATCAAGATCGGATCTGACTCCTGACGGAATTTGAAAGAGTTTGATTCTTTCGTCAATACTTCGCGTATCGTTTCCGCCAGTCTTTTGGCCATTCTCGAGCTGTTTTGGTATCTTATGTAAGGACATTTTTTCAGGGATAATAAAACTGATATTATGCCCTGACAAGTCCTGTGCAAATGCGTTGGATTCCAGGACAAACCTAATTCCCACAACAACAACAACAATAAATTTCAATAAAACGATAAATCTCTAAAAACACGATTCCTCCAACCAACATCATGACACTGAAGTTTGCAACATTGAGATCCAACGAAAAATACTTTTCCCTTAATTTGTCGTTAAATATATGAAAAAAAGCCAATTTTCGTATCAATTTCGTGTTTGAATCCGGAAAAACGATCGTTTTGTCGTTCTGATTCAATATTGAATAAAAATCAGGAGGTTTCCTCAAGAAAAATCCGAATTTCGTTGCATTCCAACGATGCAAACTTCAACATCGTACCAACATTCCGAATGCAAAACAATCCAAAGTTTTCGAGCGATTATTCTGCAGATTTATTACCATCTGCACAGCCGGTGATTCCCAGGGAGAACAGATGCGGATTTACAGCCAAATAATCAGCGTAATACTCGTGAACTTCTCTGACAACTTCTTGCTCGTCGCTGTCAGCCAACAGCTTGATGTCTGCTTTGGCTATAATGTTGCTGAAATCTGAAAAGCAGAGAAAAAACTCAACTCGACTGATTCTCAAACAGCAAAATAATCGAAATGTTCTAAAATTCTTAAAAATTCTTGTCCAAATTTTCAAAAAATTTGATCGAATTTACTGGAACGATCGATCAAGATCGTATCCACGTCGAAATACCAAAATTAATTGAATTTTTCAAAAAACGTAACGTAAACATGAAAAATCCTAAAAATGCAAATCGAATTGGAAAAAAATTGAGAATGACAATTTTCGTATCGATTTTTTAATTTGGATCCTAAAAAAACGATCATCTCATTGTTCTGATCAAATATTGAATAAAAATCGGGAGCTCTGCTAAAAAAAAAGAAGAATTTCGTTGCGTTCCATCAATGGAAACTTCAACAACGTTAAAAATTATTTTTTTTTTCCAACACAACACACTCAGTATTTCTGGAAAACCAAAATAAACAAAGTATTCTAGAAATTCTCAAAAATCCTTGTTCAATTTAAAAAACAAGGAAAATTTTCGTTTCGATTTTGTCCTGATCAAATATTGAATAAAAATCGTGAGCTCTGCTAAAAAAAAAAAAGAATTTCGCTGCGTTCCATCAATGGAAACTTCAACAACGTCAAAAATTCTTTTTTTTCCCAACACGACACACTTGGTAATTCTGGAAAAGCAAAATAATCAAAATTCTCCAAAAATCTCAAAAATCCTTGTCCAATTTAAAAAACAATGACAATTTTCGTTTCGATTTTGCATTTGGAGCATAAAAAAACAATCATCTCATTGTCCTGATCAAATATTGGAAAAAAATCGTGAGCTCTGCTAAAAAAAAAAAGAATTTCGCTGCGTTCCATCAATGGAAACTTCAACAACGTTAAAAATTGTTTTCTTTCCCAACACGTCACACTTGGTAATTCTGGAAAAGCAAAATAAACAAAATTCTCCAAAAATCTCAAAAATTCTTGTTCAATTTAAAAAACAAGGAAAATTTTCGTATCGATTTTGCATTTGGAGCATAAAAAAACAATCATCTCATTGTCCTGATCAAATATTGAATAAAAATCGTGAGCTCTGCTAAAAAAAAAAAAATTCGCTGCGTTCCATCAATGGAAACTTCAACAATGCTAAAAATTGTTTATTTTTTTTCTTTCCGACAGGCCGCACTTGGTAATTTGACTGAAATGTGATTACGGAAAGCCGAAAAAGACTTTTTGTCAATTACAAGAATTTAATTTTCTCCGGTGATAAGCAGAATGAGAAAAAAATTGGATTTTTACTCACATATATAATAAACTCCATATTTGGGCGACCTCAGTTCATTGCAAAGTAAGGCAACATTTTCCTTGGTGGGTCTTATAAAAACTATACATTTTAAATGCCTGGAGCCTTCGCCTCGAACAGCAGCGTCAATTTTTTCAAAGAGATAAACTTCTTTCATGAGAATTTCCGATTGGCTGTAGACTATGCTGATTATGCTGGTCTGGAGGATAAAAAATAGAATGATGAGCGCAAGTGATGAATATTGACAATTTTGACAGCAGGAAATTAGAAATAATCGAACCGTTTGTTTGTCCATTAGCAGAACTTTCATACCCGGACCGCTTTCTTCGGTCATTCGGGTAATGTAAAATTTGAGGGCTGTTACGACGTTCATTTTTTCCTCCTATATCGCTTTTCATCAAGTTCCGATATTTTTTATCGCCCCATCGTGAGTTTTGTTTTCGGCCTCAATTTATATCGTTTACACTGACGTTACACTATTGAAACTGCGCGAGAGTGTCACGACCAGTCACGACGATAAACTCTCACGGGAAAAACGGGGAGGGGATTTTTGTAGCGTGAAGTTAGGTTCGTCGAGGAGGCGGCGCTGCTATCGATATATCGAACAATCGTTTCTCGTCAACACACACGAAATCGATTCGTTGCTGCGTCTGGGCCGGCGTTTTTCATTAAAAAAGTGTTTATTTTTTAATTAAAAATTACAGAGATCGAAATGACGATTGATGATGATAATGGCCGATCGAATCACCGACTCAATCTGAGAAACAAGGCGTGCCTGCATTCCCGTGGACCGGGCGGCATGTATTTGTCGTAAAAGTCCTGAATAAACTCTTCGATTTTAAAGCCAAATTTTTGGTACAGTATCAAGGCTGGATTCGTCGCTGAAACATGCAACGTCACATCCTTGCCCATGCAAGTTTGGATCAAATGGTAAAGCATAAATGTACCGATTCCAGATTTACGCCATTCTGGACGAGTCACGAAAAACGAAATGTAGGCCTCGTTGCATCCCACGTCCGGCACTAATACCGCGAAACCGATTACCAACTTTTTGTACAGAACCACGCAACTGAAGTCCGGATATTGCAGACATTCGGTCACTGCGAAAAAAGGAAAAAAATAAGCATTTTTTTTAGGTTTTTTAAAGATCTCACGGCATTGGGGAATATTTGACATTATTATGCGATATTCAAAGTGCTTCAAGAGGTTTTCCATGCGTTAGATAAATTCCAAGTTTAATTGTTCAAAATTCGTATGAAACTTCTTAAAAATCATACTCAACTGTGGCTAAACTTTGAGAAAGTTTGACCGTCTAGAAATCGAGTTATTTGTTGTAAAAAATCGTCTTTTTTCGCAACTTCCCACAAGACCTCGTATTGAAGTTGCGATTTTAAACGCTGAATATCTCGATCACCAGACGGTGGAATCTTCTCTAATTTTTAACACATTATAATACGACGCTCCGGAAGATTCACGCGAAATGTTGAAACATTATCTTGGAAAAATTGTAGCTGATGATTTTTCCGTTAATTACGAGACGTGGCAGCGGCTCGTATTTATCAGTTTTTTATAATTAATTATTTATTAAATAGTTCTCGTTATTTCCGTAACCCTTCGAGTACATACCGGGTCATTTTGACCTCAAACATTTTCTAAAGAGTTTCTATCGTTTCGCTCATTCGTTACCTAAATTCCAAGTTTAATTGTTTAAAATTCGCACGAAACTTCTCAACAATCGTACTCAACTGTGGCTAAACTTTGAGAAAGTTTGACCGTCTAGAAATCGAGTTATTTGTTGTAAAAAATCGTCTTTTTTCGCAACTTCCCACAAGACCTCGTGTTAAAGTTGCGATTTTAAACGCTGAATATCTCGATCACCAGACGGTAAAATCTTCTCTAATTTTTAACACATTTTAATACGACGCTCCGGAAGATTCACGCGAAATGTCAAAACATTATCTTGGAAAAATAGTATCTGATGATTTTTCCGTCACTTTGTATAAACTTTTATGATTCTGGCAATAAAACCTCCTTAAAATTGATCGAAAAATTGCCGAATATGTTTGGAATTTTGATCAACCGTCAAATCCTCAAATTTTCATCACGCAGACTCTTTTTCTTCAAGATTTATTAATAAAATGTGCATAAAAATGGGAAAGAAATTTAATAATTTTCTGGAAACGAAACTCACGGTCGATTCCTGGCCAGAAAAATTGGCTGCACAAACTGTTGACTGCGGGAATGTGATGAGGACGTACGTAACAGTAATCGATCGTACTTCGTGGTTTTGGTTTCCAGTGTGGATTGTTTCTGTTGGCTTTTGCGCAAAGTTGGTCGGTGACTCTGAGCCACAGAGGAGTACAAGTTTCGTCTCTGCGAATAAATGGTTTCAAAAGCCTGTTGGTATAAGGACTATGAACGGCGGAGGATTCGTGATGGCCTGCCAAGCGTTGCTCGAAAAATCCGTTCAAATTCTCGCACGAGAAACGATCCAGCACGCGGTTACCGTATTTGCTGAATTTTTCATTGGACACTGGATTCGCGCTGAAGCGATCGATGTCGAAAATGGGCAAACTGTATTCTCGCTTCAATTTTCTTACGGCTAGTTTCCGGTAGATTCGTCGATTCGCCGGAGTGAACGAATCCAAATCCGATTTGTTGATGCTCTGCAGGAGATACGATTCTTCGTGGTAACTCATTCGTGGCTTTTTATCCGCTGGAAACGAAATTTCACGTTTTAACGATTAATTCGCTCAAAAATAATGAAAATACGGAAATTTTAGTTCGGTCCATAAAAATCGTCTTCAGTTCAATTCGGTAGAAAGACTAAAAATTAAATTTTGTCAAAAAACGTAAATATTTTGTTGAACACTGAATATTTTTGGATAATTTCAAAATTTTCAATATTTTTGATTTCTAACGAAACTGTCAGCAAAATTTACGATCAAAATGACAAAATTTGACTTTCCGAAGAGACTTTCAAGAATTTTTCTTGCTGCACCGACATGATTTTTGGGATTTTTCAAGAAATTTAATTTTCCATGAGCCGATTTTCGTGGAATTTTTGTATGGATTTTTTTGGCCCGCCAACCTGTTATGGCTTTTCTTTTCCAAGGCCATTCCCTTCTGGGATTGATAGTGAATAATGACGAGGGTATTTCCTTTTCGGAAATGCAACTGTCGCAGCTGTCCTCGTCGTCTTCGTCGCGTTCCTCGATTTCTTCGGTTTTGGCAACGCTCGAAGTTTGGCTGTTGAGCATGTTGCTCATCCATTCGGGCACGAGATTGTTCAACGTGTGCGAAAAGGTCGTACCGCCGCTGGAGCCGTTGTAAGCGTGTTCGTTTTCGTTTTGGACGTCTCGTATCATGTCCGCAATCGATAGAGACTCGTGACGGTCGTCCAAGCCCAATCCGTCGTCGATGTCCAACATGTCGATCTCGGCTAAACGAAAAATCTCAATTAATTTTCTCAGCTTGCGAAATTGTGCGTTTCCTCAACGATTTTTTCCATTTTTTGCTCGACAACAGATTTTTATCGTTTTTTTTTTACCAGGGACGTCGTCGTCGGCGAGCAAAAAGTCCGAAAGAATTTCCGTCGGCTGCACATATGCTCGCGAATACATCGAAGGCGCCGGAGTCCTCGAGCTATCGGTTGCGCAGTTACTGTCTTCCCCGTAAGATATACTCGACTCGGACGGCGTTGGACTGTTGTATCGCTTCACGCCAACTTTCGCCTGGCTCGAAGAATGTCTCTTGCGTTCCAGAATAATTTTGAGATCTAGAATCAAGTGATTATTGAGAAATTAATGAATTAATGAATTTTTTAACGTTCGAATAGAGAAAAAAAGGCAAAAATACGATTGTTTGACGTATTGCTATGACAAAATTACTTTATTTCGAATTTTTTAATAATTTTGCATGAATATTCTTGACACCGAAACTAAAAATTCTCTTTTATGACGAAAATTTTGATTTTTATTGTTAATTTGTTGAATTTTCGAAATTATTCAAATTTTTCGAGACAGACTTTGAAGAATTGAATAATATTTCGTTCGAATAGAGAAAAAAGGCAAAAATACGATTTTTCGACGTATGACTATGACAAAATTACTTTATTTAGAATTTTTTAATAATTTTGCATGAACATTCTCGACGCCAAAACTAAAAATTCTCTTTTATAGAGAAAAATTTTCTTTTTATTGAAAATTTGTTGAATTCTCCAAATTATCCAAATTTTTCGAGCATATATATTTTTTGGGTGCCGAAAATCGGTCGTTTTACCGTCGTAATTTTACATTATCCATTCAAATAATTAGTTTTCCCATAGAAAAACGAATTTCGTTGGATTCCAACGATGCAAATTTCAAAATCATTCTAAACGCGTGTAAATTCGAGTCGCGTTTCGTTTATGAGTTCCAAAAAAATGCGTTTGGGATTTTTCTTAAAAAATTTCGGCCCATAGACTTTTTGGCAATCTGCAAAAAAAATCCTTGGATGGGGAGAATAAAAAATTGCAAATTAAATTTCTCAAATCCTAAACGTCAAAAAATTCTTTTTCATACGAAAAATCTGTTGATTCTGTTGTCAAGAACGTTTATACAAAATTTTGGAGCATCAAGTCGCTCCGCGATCTAAATGCGACGATTTTCTGCTGAAGAAGCCAAAATGTATTTTTTAAAAACTTTCCGTACTCCTCTCGATCAGAATTTCTGGCGGATCGTTGTCGCACAATCGCCACCATCCCGACTCGTTAAGTTCGGACGTTCCGGACTTGAAGAAAATGCCGCTAAAATGTGAGAGAGTGCCGGAAATGGTGCCGACCCAGTTTTTCTTTTTTTTTCTGAAACGTAGAAAAGATTTCAAGTTTTGACTCTTTTTTCTGTTCAAACGCGACAGTTAGTTTTTGCTTCCTCATGGAGGAAGCTTTGTGCCGGTGAACATTTTTTTTTTTCGAGTTTTCAATGTCAATGTTCTCAAAATGTCCCAAAACGTCCAAAAATCATATTTAGAAAAAATGTCCGGATGTGTGTGCGTATGTGTGTGTGTATGTGCTGGCACTGTAAAATTCAAATTGTTATAACTCGAGAATGGTTTGAGCTACAAGGCTCTAGTTTTGCATAGATGTTAATCTATACGAGCTCTTCGTTTGCTGAGAATTTTGTCCGGATCGCTGGAAAAATTCGAATTCTACAGCATTTTGAAATTTTCAAAAAAAATAGTGTCACCGCTCTAACTTTCGCAAATTTTAAGATTTATTACTGATTTTTTTTTTATAATTAGAGTATCATAATAGGAAGGTTGGTATTGAATTTGGGAAATATCGGTTGAGCGGTTTAAATTTAATGGGTTTTTGAATTTTACGAAAATATTAGTTTTTCGAAAAATCGTTTTACCGTGCATCTTGAGCACCATGAGGAAGCAATTTGCAAATTTCAATTTGCAGCCTTTTTTTTTTCTTCAAGGATTAACTTACGTTCCTTTTTGAAACAAATGTTCCCAATTGCGTTCGACGAAAGTGCTAATGTCAGATTTCCAATGGAAATATCCTCGTTTGCTGATTCCGCTGGATTTCTCTCTCAAATTGTACAGTGTAATGACGAGAATTCCGAACCACGAGAGTTTGTCTCTGGTTAAAACTTCGCCGGAAGGGCTGCATTCTTTGCACGTGAGATTGAAGAAAACGTCACCGGTCAAAGGACTCGGCACTCCCCCGCGATTCAAACATTTCACGTGAATTTTTCTCGCACACAAACCCGAACAGCGTATTCCCGGTTTTTCGTAAGGATCGCAAAGTTCCAAGCAGTATTTACAACTTTCCGAATCGTCTTGGTCGGGCTCACTTTTCACATTTATTTCTTCGTCTTCGTCTCGCGAGCTCGACATGATTACGCGACGGTTTTAACGGATTTAATTAACCGAACGATTGGAACGATTAATTTGTCAGTTCGTGTTTGTTGGCTCGTAACTTTTTGCACGAGCGTTTCATGTTCACACGTGAAATCACGTGAGTTTATAGGTTAAGCCTGTGTTTTATATGTTCACGGTACGATTTTTCACTGTCGCGATTTAATGGTCAATAGAATTTTCATAGCGCTTGAAAAATTCAACTTTCGTTTACATGGAAAATGCTCGATCGTCTCGCTCTTTAAATTTATACTGACAAGTTGTTTTGACGCCAACTTTTTTCCGCGAGTTTGACAGCACGAGGCCAAAGGCGGATGCACGTGTGTCGGTTGACTGTTGTGGTGGAAAGCCAGCGAGGGCGCCACAGTCAATTTTTCAAAAATGATGTTATTTAATAATTTGACAACTTGATTTGCTTTTTTTTCATCGATTCATCGTCTGGTAATATTGAAATATATGGAAAAAAGCGAAAACGATGCAGATTCATTGTATTCTTTATTAAATGCAGAAAAAACGAGATTGAAGGCGTGAAAGTTTTTTTTCCTGGTCGATTTATTGAAAACTTCGATCATAGTCTTCGGAATTCCGCGTTTTTCGTCGCCTGGGAAACAGTCGCTGAGTGTAAATAAGCTAATGGCAGAGTTTCTCGACTTTTACGAATTTGTGACGTTTCTTTGAGCGACGTAAACAATTATAATTGTAAAATTATAAGAGAGAGAGTCGCTGCTTGGGAAAATCCTGTTGATAGAGAAAATACAGTGAAAATTTGAAAACTGCCAAAATGGCAATGCCAGTACTCCAGTCTCGAGTGCTTTACGGTTTGAAAACCGATGTTGATGGAAACGTGAATTATCTCAGCGACACAGAAATAATTTATCCCGTTGGAAATGCTTTGGCTTTTCATAATTTTTCTCAACGACGACAGCGATTGTTGCGATTGCCGGATAAGCATAAAATCAATATTATCGCAATCACTCCCAACAGGTATGTTTAGCGTTCGAGTGTACAAATTCAATGTGTGCATATTGGGTCAATCTGACCCAAGACGTTTTTCAAACTTCTGCATCCCCTAAATTCATTTTCTGACGAAAACGAAAATCGAATGCCAAAATATTCGTTTTTGGCCAGGAATCGGCCGCAAGTTTCGTTTCCAGAAAGTATTAAATTGCTTTCCAATTTTTGTGCACATTTTATCGATAAATCTTGAAGAAAAAGACTTTGCGTGATGAAAATTTGAGGATTTGACGATTGATCAAAATTCCAAACATATTCAGCAGTTTTTCGATCAATTTTAAGGAGGTTCTATCGCCAGAATCATAAAAGTTTATACAAAGTAACGGAAAAATCATCAGATACTATTTTTCCAAGATAATATTTTGACATTTCGCGTGAATCTTCCGGAGCGTCGTATTATAATGTGTTAAAAATTAGAGAAGATTTCACCGTCTGGTGATCGAGATATTCAGCGTTTAAAATCGCAACTTTAACACGAGGTCTTGTGGGAAGTTACGAAAAAAGACGATTTTTTACAACAAATAACTCGATTTCTAGACGGTCAAACTTTCTCAAAGTTTAGCCACAGTTGAGTACGATTGTTGAGAAGGTTCGTGCGAATTTTAAACAATGAAGGTTGGAATTTAGGTAACGAATGAGCGAAACGATAGAACCTCTTTAGAAAATGTTTGGGGTCAAAATGACCCGTTATGTAATCGAAGAAATAACGAGAACTAATTAATTTATAATTAATTATTTTAAAAAACTGATAAACGTTTCGTTGTTTCGAAGGAAATACGTGGCTGTTTGCGAAGTGGGTGAGAAGCCAACGATAAATATCTACGATGTGAATAGTCTGAAGAGAAAAAAGTCTCTGGGGATCCCGTACGAAGCAGCAGGCGTAACAAAATACAATTGTATTTCGTTCAGTCACGACAGTCGTTGTTTGGCAGCGGTAACGGGGGAGCCAGACCAAACGATGTTATTCTATGCCTGGGAAAAGGGCAAAGTAGAGTCAAGCATAAAAGTAGGATCGACGCAGAATCCTCAATCGACGATCAAGTGCATAGCGTGCAATCCCGGGGACAGCGGAGTCGTAGCAGTGGGAGGTCCTTACGCATTCAAATTTTTAACAGTCTCAGAAACCGTGTGGCGTCCTTACGGTTTCTCAAAATCAGAAAATCTCCTCGTTTCGTCAATGGCCTGGCTCAACACCGACAGAATCTTGGTCGGAACTTACGACGGTCGAATTCTCTACCTGGAAAATGGAGATTTAAAAAATATTTACAAAATGACAGAAACGAGTGTGATGAATTTAAAAGTACGAGAAGAGTACGTGATCGGGGGCACGAGCTCGCAAACCAGTTTGGAAGATTACAGCGACGATAAATTGTGGAGCAACGACGTTCAAAGTTTGGTCGCTTTTCAACGAGGTTTCGCGTACGGTTTGGGTCCTGGAAAAATCGTCGTTTGGGAGCGAGAAGGTTTGCACAAATTGACTAAACGTCACGTTTACGTCGTTCCTCCGCAAGTTTCCAAGGTCGTGGACCAGAGTCTGTACCGAATAAAAAGCATAAGCGCAAATTTGAGCAACGACAATCTGGTCGTGACGACCGGTTGGTCGCAATTGTTCGGTGCCAAATTGTGGGGTCCGGAAACTCTGCTCGACGTCGAGTCTTCGAGCTTGACAATAATGGGCCAATATTTGCATCACGGCGCAATAAGCGACTTGTCAATTTGTGCGTGGAAATCGGTTTTCATGAGCTGCGGCGAGGACGATCGTAGCGTGCGAATGTGGGACTATGAGAGCGAAAAATTACTCTTGACCAAACAGTACAACGAAGACGTTTACTGCGTCGCTCTCCATCCCACGGGGCTTTTCTGTCTCGTGGGTTTTAGCGACAAGCTCCGATTCATGAGTATTTTGCTTGACGATCTTTTGACCATCCAGGAAATCCCCGTTAGAAATTGCCGCACAGTCGCTTTCAGCCAAGGCGGCCAACTTTTCGCAGCTGTGAATGGAAACATAATCCAAATTTACACTACAGTCGGCTTCACGAATCGTTTTTTCCTCAAGGGCCATACAGGCAGAATTAAGAGCGTCGTTTGGTCCCAAAACGACACGAGACTCGTGAGCATTGGCAGCGAAGGTGCGATGTACGAATGGGACATGAGCAACGGTCGAAGAAACAACGAAGTTTATCTCAAGGGCATAAGTTTGAACGACGTGGCGTTAACGGCCGAAGGAGCGTTCGCGTATTGCATATCGAGCGACAGTAAAATCCGTGAAATCAAAGGAAACTCCGTAACTCGAGAATTCACGATAAACGACACTAAAATGCTGGTTTTGAGAATGTCGAAAGATGATTTTGGAATGTTTATCGGTTCGCCCGACGGCTTGATCATTTTTGTACGATATCCCATTCAGGAGCCTCTCGATTCGACCGAATTCCACGTCCATTCTGCCGACATAACGAGCATGTGCTTATCGTTCGATGAAAAAGTTCTCGTCTCTGCGGCTCAAGACGGAACTCTTTGTTTTTGGCGAGTAGCCAAAAGCGAAGGATTGTCTTTGTCTCGTGACATGGAATTCACTCGTATCAATGAGATTCTCATTGGCCAGGGCGACCTGGAAGACAAAGTCGATAAGATCGAAGAATTGAGTGTCAGAATGCGCGAATTGGAGACCGAGCACGCTTACAAAATGAGGCAAACGGAAGTTTATTACAACGAGAAAATTCGCAACATTCATCAAGGCTATTGCGAGGCGATCGAGGAATTGCGCACGAAAATTGAGACTTTGCAAGAGGATCGTACGAACGAATTGAACAATATTAACGTGGACATTGCGAGGATGAAAAAAACGCACGAGGAATCGATTCGCCAGATGGAAATGAATTACGACGCGAAATTGATCAACGAGTACGACAAATATCGCGATTTCGAAGAGCGTAATAATCTCATGAGACAAGAGTACGAGATGAAAATTGAAAATTTGGAAAAGCAAAGAATCGAGGAATTGGAAGAATTGAGAAAAAATTACGAGGCTCAATTGCACTCGAAAAATTTGGAGCTTGAGGAAAGTCACGAAGAAATTGCTCACCAAGTTATCGTTCACGAGGAACTCAAGAAACAAATCGAGGACGACGCTGACCGTGAAATCATCGAAATACGAACGAGCTACGAGGCCAAGCTGAACGAGGAGTCTCGCACGATTTTGAAACTCAAGGGCGAAGCTGGAGTCTTGAGGAACAAATTTTTCACAACTCGCAAAGAGATCGACGACGTCAAACGCCAAATGGAGAGCCATCAGTCGCAGCAAACTCAAGCTCGCAAAGTTACTCACGACCTTGAGAAAGATGTGCTGGATCTGAAAAAAGAAATAACGGAGCGTGACGTGACGATTCAAGACAAGGAAAAACGAATTTATGACCTAAAACGTGAAAATCAAGAGCTGGAGAAATTTAAATTCGTTTTAAATTACAAAATTCGAGAATTGAAGAGCCAGGTCGAGCCTCGAGACCACGAAATCAAGGAACTCCGCGACAAAATGATCGACATGGAAACCGAATTGATAAATCTCCACAAAATAAATGTCAGTTTGGAACTTCAATTGCAGGAATTACGAGAAAAATTGAGAGGCTCGAAACGAGCGAGTGAAATGGAAATAACGAAAAATCGAAGGACTCAAGGAATTTTGCGGAAAATTCGTGTCGATTTGTCCATGGCCGTGGAGTCGATACAAGATCCAAATGCTCTGAAAAACGCTGTGATGCAGCTTCATCAACGTTACAGCGCGGACGAAGGATTCTCGCGAAATCGCGACGAGGACCTGCGGGCACAATGCGAATTTTCGAAACAGCGCGATCACCTCGAAAGGACCGTCGACTCGTTGCGAAAACAAGTTTTTCACGAGATGAGCGCGGACGGCAAAAAAGAAAGCGACAAAATGATGCACGAGAATGTTGAACTCATCGTCGAGCTCAACGCTCTCCGAGAAGAATTGAAAAAATCACGAAAACACATTCTCGACATGGAAACTTTGTTGGGACTCAAAGGCATCGAATTGACTCCTCAGGAAGCCAAAAGAAAATTGTCCGACGCGTGCCATGGCAAGGAAACGATTGAGAAACAATACAAACAAAAAATGCACGATTGCGAAAGAATCATCGCAACTCTGCAGGACGACATCAAAAGATTGTTGAGCAACGATTTGCCTCTGCAACAAAAATAATTCAGATTAACAACTTTTTGCCTCCGGACTCGTTTACTGTCAAAACAAAGTGAATTTTGAAGATTTTCCGCGTCCAGGTTTTTTATCGTCAACATTCAACGTTTTCCCCAACTTTTGACGCGATGTAAAAGAAAAAACCTGGAAAGTTTGAAATTTTTGACGTTTTAGCAGGTTCTCGAGCGATTAGAAAATTCTTGACGGAAAAATTTCGTTTTATTTCGCGACCCAGAGAGTGTTTGAGCGGGACGAGCATTTTGTTTGTCATTCGGTTGATTCGAAATTAAAATATTGGGTCAAGCGAATCACGACTCGGTTTCCCCTGTGAGCAAAGTTGACACCGCGAGACAAAAGAGGTCAAAATTCTATAAGCGCTAATTCATCGGTTTTCATTCTGCGAGCGCAGCAACGAGACTGAAGAATGAATTAAAACGTATTCAGCATTTATTAATTCCGTCGTCAACGCTCTTTCGCTAAGCGAGCGCACGAGTGAACTTGGCCAACGGTCTACTCAAGTTATTCGTACGAATTTGTAAATAAAATATTTGTATAAATACATAATAAATTAAGTAAATAAAGTTGTACGTTTTTTTTTCCACTGAGGAAGGCGCAAGTGACCCACTATATTATAAATACTCATTGTACAAATGATTTAAAGAACAAACGGCACAATAGCTTTGCGATTTTTTGGGTAGTTGGAGAATTCCTTCTTGTATGCTCGATGCTTTCCCAATGCCCAGATCGTCATCTGATAAGCTCCGGCGAGCATGAAGAAGCCAGCTGAAAACAAAGTTACAAAATCCCAAATTAAAGACGTTCCGTCGTTTCTCAAGCCTTATCGACAATTTCCAAGTTTAATTGTTTAAAATTCGCTCGAATTTTCTTAAAAATCATACTCAACTGTGGCTAAACTTTGAGAAAGTTTGACCGTCTAGAAATCGAGTTATTTGTTGTAAAAAATCGTCTTTTTTCGTAACTTCCCACAAGACCTCGTGTTAAAGTTGCGATTTTAAAGACTGAATATCTCGATCACCGGACGGTGAAATCTTCTCTAATTTTTAACACATTTTAATACGACGCTCCGGAAGATTCACGCGAAATGTCAAAATATTATCTTGGAAAAATAGTATCTGATGATTTTTCCGTTACTTTGTATAAACTTTTATGATTATGGCGATAGAACCTCCTTAAAATTGATCGAAAAATTGCTAAATATGTTTGGAATTTTGATCAACGGTCAAATCCTCAAATTTGCATCACGCAAAGTCTTTTTCTTCAAGATTTTTTTTCCCAAATCAAAAAGTTGATAAATTGACCAAATAATTTCACGAAAACGATTATTTTTCTTCAAACACTTGGAATTTATTGTATTTGCGGAAATAAATTTTTTAGGGATCGCGTAAAATAAAGTTGCAGGAGCAAAAAAGTTTCAATGACGAAAAAAGTGTCTAAAAAATGGTTCGAGTCCGAGTGTGTCGGGTCAAAAGGTTAAAATTCCAAAATCCAACCAGCAGATTACGCGATTTTTGGAAGATCGTACAAAAAGTTAACAAAAACGAGTTTTTTTTTGTAAATTCGTGAGAAAAACGATTTATAAAATAAATAAAGCGATTGGATCACGTTACCTGGAAGACATTTGGTCATGATTGTGAAGCCGATCCAACTGCCGACCTCGTAAGTGTAATTTGGACAGGAAACGAGATTGAAGAGCAACGTGAGGGGATTGCCAGTGGGAACTGGAATTTTCCTCAACGTTGTGCCCGGCGGTCGGAGATTTCTCAGTGCCAAATGGATGCTGAGATTGCCCAATTCGCAAATGGCAAAAATTGCGAGACCGATGTACGACAAACATTGACAAGGCGCCGTATAGGCCGGATGATTCACGTGGTAAGCGACGTACATCGCAAACAGCCAATAGTACGAACAATTTTTAAACAAATTTCTCAAGGGCATCGTGGCGTGACTGAAACGATGGACGAACAGCGTCTCCAGGAGACGTTTCGCGTAGTGTATCGTCCAACAGATGGCGGCCCAGCTACGAGACGAAAATTTTTCAGTTTCTTTGGGAATCCAGTTTTGTTGAATTTTTCATAATTGCAAGAAAAGTTACGATTTTTTTGGATCGAGGAGACAAAAAATTGGATAGATCGTTCGATTTTATTCACAGACAAAAAAAACGTGATGAAAAACCGGAATTTCCATTCGAGCTCCATTGGAGAATGAAGAAAAATGAAAATTTGTGTGGATTCGATTTGAAGGGCATTTGAGCAACTTACTGGACGACCGGTTCCATGGAATCCGTAGCCGTGCCGTAGAAAACCCATGGACGCTGATAAAGCCATAAATAAACGAACATTGGCCCGGCGTATTCAATAAGAAAAACAGTTTTCCATCCTATCTGAGGTCCCAGATCCTTGAAATATAATTTCGATCCAGCCTTGAGTCCCAAATTCTTGACGGTTTCCGAATCGGCGAGCGATTTGCCCTTTGGCTCGGTTTTTAAACTTTGGCGTGCCACGTAAGGCGCTTTTTTCTTTTTTAACAGTTGTTGCTTTATTTCTCCTATCGTGGTGGTGGGACTGACCTGAAAAACGGTCCAAAATTTTATTTCCATTCGTCGAACAAAAAAAATATTCATTTGTACACATTAAACGACTGAATATTCAACTAATTACTATTTACTTAATTATTTATAATCAAAGACGTTCTGTCGTCGTAATCGTGTATAAAAAAAATTGTAGAAAATTCAAATAAAATTTGAGATTTTTTCCTTATCCTGTTTGCCTGTGAGAACGATTTGAATTTTCTGCGACATCATAAAACGTCTATTTTACGTATGTAAGAGTCGGCAGCTCCCGCGCTACGCTCCATTTTTTATACGAGGCGCGGCAGCGGCTCGCAAAATTAATGGCAAAATCATCAGATACTATTTTTCCAAGATAATGTTTTGACATTTCGCGTGAATCTTCCGGAGCGTCGTATTAAAATGTGTTAAAAATTAGAGAAGATTTCCCCGTCCGGTGATCGAGATATTCAGTTTTTTAAATCGCAGCTTTAACACGAGGTCTTGTGGGAAGTTACGAAAAAAGACGATTTTTTACGACAAATAACTCGATTTCTAGACGATCAAACTTTCTCAAAGTTTGGCCACATTTGAGTACGATTGTTGAGAAGGTTCGTGCGAATTTTAAACAATTAAACTTGGAATTTATGTAACGAATGAGCGAAACGATTGAACCTCTTTAGAAAATGTTTGAGGTCAAAATGCCCCGGTATGTACTCGAAGGGTTACGGAAATAACGAGAACTATTTAATAAATAATTAATTATAAAAAACTGATAAAGACGAGCCGCTGCCACGTCTCGTAATTAACGGAAAAATCATCAGCTACAATTTTTCCAAGATAATGTTTCAACATTTCGCGTGAATCTTCCGGAGCGTCGTATTATGATGTGTTAAAAATCAGAGAAGATTTCACCGTCCGGTGATCGAGATATTCAGTGTTTAAAATCGCAACTTTAACACGAGGTCTTGTGGGAAGTTACGAAAAAACACGATTTTTTACAACAAATGACTCGATTTCTAGACGGTCAAACTTTCTCAAAGTTTAGCCACAGTTGAGTATGATTTTTAAGACGATTCGAGCGAATTTTAAACAATTAAACTTGGAATTTATGTGACGCATGAGGGAAACGATAGAACCTCTTTGAATTGAATAATAAATTCAATGAAATGCAATAATATTTAAATGTTTAATTGAACGTGAAAAAAACTGCCGGAATTCCGAGGCTAATAAATTATTCGAATCTACTTACACTGACAGTCCCGAGAGATTTCGAACTTTTCCCGATAACTTCGATCTGCAATAAAACAAATTTTAACAATTCGCGTACACAGTAGAGTCGGTGATGCACTATTTAACAAAATATTTCGTGTATACCTCCATTATGATAATAAACAAGAGGCCAACGGAAATCGACCTTGCCGTACAATACTTCCGAAACGTCTGAAGTCCACTGGCCACTGGAATTCACTGGAATTGCATGCAGTGTCGAATTGGAACGAGAGGCGGCGCCACTTGCCGGGGTCACGTGACTTCCACACAGCGCGTCGTGATCGTCGTGATGCTCGCGTCCAGCTCGAAGTTCGCGGTAAAATAATCGTTTTTATTTGCTGCTGCATTTTTTCCTCAAACTCTCTGCGTCGACATTTTCGAGCTCAATATTATGCGAGCAAGCCAGGTATTCGTCGTATCCACAATTTCCTGAGCTCTCGATTTAATAGGAACGCGATTCATCAACTTGTAATTGTGTCATAAAACTTTTTTTATTTTTCTTTTCCTCCGCGATCTTCGGAGAGGGAAAATCGAGCCTCGCATCGTTTTTCCAATTGATTTCGAGTTTTTTTAACAGATTTTATTAAATTTCTTCCGTCTAATGCAAAAGTCACGTTGTCACATTATTTTGGCGGTTACTTTTTTTGTTGTTACTGTTTTTCGTTGGACGCGCAACAACAAAAACTCGTAATGGACGCCGCGTACGAAAGTTAAAAAAGAAATTTTCCATGTTCATTTTCCTGGGGTTAGATTTTGTTGTAACTGCATCGGAGAAACACACGTGGACAAAATCTAAACTCAATGAATGGCACCTTTGACCTTCAGCGTCGTGTGCTGTGCCTCGGAAGAAGCATGACCTTGACAATTAGTATATCGCGTAACGGGAAAAGAGTAAACAAGGGAAACCGGTTTTTTTCGGGCTTTCAATAATACGATTTCCGAGAGGCATGAAATAAATACACACGACACGAATTCTTAGACGTTTTGGCGAATATTTGACGTATTTTGATCCTGACGAGAAAATGCGCATTATTCGCTGATTGTGAGAGTTTTGGAAAGCATTTTTGATAACCAAGAAATCAGCTGGACGAAAATGGAGAGAAATAGGCGATCAAGAAAATTTCTGTTCAGATAAAAATCACTCTGATTAGTAATTAGGACGATTTTCTAATACAGGAATTTTATTTCTTTTAACGTCACGCAGCTGACGGAAATTTTTTTTCTCATCATTCATCGCTACGGCGAGCTCGTTTTTTTTGCGCGTCTTTCATAATTACGCGTCCGAGGCTCATAAACTTTGAATAAAAGCTGCGACTCGTGTTATTTGTGTGTATGAATTTTCTTTTTTTGCCGTTAATTGCGAATACGTTGTCGCTCGTGAGTTTTATGGAAAATTTGCAAACTGTCGCGTCTGTGTATCATTTGCATTTTAAATGCATCGGATTGCATCGTTTTTCTACGTCAATCATAAAATCGTCGCGATCCGTTCGATGGCGCCACTTGTCCAGCGCGCTGGCGCCATCTTGTGAACATTTGCGAAGCAGTAATGGCCGCCATAACAGTCGCGGTGTGACGGTTCAATCGTTCGCGTAAACAAATCTTTCGGCATTTCTCGCGTTTGTTTTTTTCGTGTTGTTACGAAGGATTCGTGAATTCCTCAACAATGGGAGTCACCGTGTAAGTACTGTCAAAGATTCGTTATTAGCGTGAACCATTTATTTCGACTTGACACGTCGTACTGTCAGCGTTTCGGCGCTCCACGTTTTTCCATTTTTGAGGTTAACCGGAAAAAAGCTCGAAGCGCTTGAACTTCATGTTTCCATGTGTAAAAATGAGTGAAAAAATCCCAAAATTGCAATTTTAACGACGAAAAATCCAAAACGTGCTAAATAAATTGACAAAATTGCAAATTGTCAATTATCGTTTCCCCAAATTGCGTCATCAAGTTTTCGCGTACTCGGATGCTCGTTGTCAATCAAAAAAATTCTCATTTCGCAATGTTAATGCCCGGAAAAATCGAAAAAAGTTTTTCGACTCGAGCTAAATACGAAAATGTAAAAAAAATCGCAATTTTCACAGCCTGCAACAGTTTCCCATGACGGAAAACCGCACGGGTCCGCAGACCATAGAGTTCCTGACTAAAAGGGTTTCCGCACTCGGCGCTGTACAGACCGGCCAATTCTTGGTGGACTGCGAGACGTACTTGTCCGTTCCCCAGCTCGGTGAGTGCTTAAAAAATTATTTAACTCCGTCAAAACGACAATAAAAAATCGTCGTTACGCGCTTTTCTTATCAAACCTGAAAAGCATGAGCACGTCCCTGAAATCCACCCAAAAATCTCAATCGCAGTATTTTGCCGCATCGCTCAATAGCCTGGGACAAAAAAATTTGAGTTTAGTCGGCAAAATGGCGAAAATTGGCTGAACTTTTTCATTTGCCGTTCAGTTTTCCTACCCGGAGACGCTTGAAGCTTGACGTAATGAGAAAAAGCAAAAAGTCCTTTGTGGAACGTGTCGTTTTATTTGACAATAATATATAGGTATATATATATATAATCTATACAAACACGCAACATTTTGGTTCGGCCGAGTCGATTCGGCGTTTCGTACAAGAACGTGTGACCTTGTTCCGAAAGAATGTCTAATTGAATGATTTTACACTTGCAAGAGTTGACATCGATGAAACGCACAGGAACTTCTTTTTCCTTGGCATTGATTTTCGTTTTGTTGCGACGACCAGTATTTTTTTGTCGTTTTGGAAAAAGCGACAAAAGGAGAGGAAGAAATGAGAATAAGTTGATGAATTTTTTCTCCAATCAACCAAAGACCGGTCGAATTCTTAGGGGATGGAAAAATGAGTGGAAAAAGAAATTGCTCTGCGTCCGCAACGTTGAAAACTTTTTCGTGTCGATTTATAACTACAAGATTCACGTTTTTCGTTGACGTGTTTTGTTAAGTACACATTCGTACGATTCTGCCAACGATGAAATGCACAAAATCTCTAATGCACTGGCACGGACGAAAAGTATATGAGGAATAAAAAGAATTTTCTGTGACCGAGAGCAGCGGCACGTGCCACGTGCTCGACTGCACACGTTATTTTCTTCACTCGTCTCAAGTTTTTTTCTCTCCTCGCGATGCGTTTAGTGTCGTTTTGACAGTAGAAAAAAAGATCGCGTAGACTTTCTCGCACAGTTGAAAAACGTGTGCAAGCAAGCGAATGAGCATTTCACTGTATATTGAGTAAGAAAACAGATGGTTGTTCATTTGTTCCTTGTTGGTGTTAATCTTAAAAATTGTAGCTGAAAATGCATTTTTTAAAAATCTGCATTTATATTAATACGTTTTGTTTTTATCGTCAAAATCGATCGAGTCGAAGAATTCGCGATTTCGTTTTTTTTCTACCCTCGTTTTCGTCCAATCGGAATTTAGTCGTTTTTCTTTTTCCTTTGTTTTTATTACTCAACGAGGATCGATATACGTCATCTAAGAAAGGTACAAACACTCTACCGTCTATGCATCATTACAAAAATATTAAAACTAGCAAGCACAGCTAGGTGTATAGGATCTTTGTGAGAAATCTCATTCCAAGTTTCGTGTCTCGTGTTGAAATTCGATGATGCTGAAGTTTGCAAAGTTGGAATGCATCGAAAAATATTTAATTTTATTGAAGTTTCGTTCCATTTTTAATGTCATTCAAATTTTATCATCCTAATTACATTCTGCATTTGAATAATTATTTATGTCAAAGATAAAAATGAATTTCGTTGCATTCCAACGATGCAAACTTCAGAGTCATTCACATTCGCATCTCTCCACGTTTCCCCTTTCTCTCTCGATAAAGCTGTTGTTGTAAGAAAAGCAAACCATATGCACAGTGTAGTCCAGCACACTTTGGCATCTCGATTAAAAATGTTTTGTTTACTCGTCATTAAATATTCTTTATTTAAATGTCATTATTAGTTATAATATTTATTGTCGCGATTTATATCGTAAAGAGAAAGCATCGACGAAAATTCTCGATGTATTTATTGTCCGAAACAGATAGTCGGAATATTGCGATAGGAAAAGCTAAAGCGTTAAACGAAACGAAGGGAATTTAATTAGCGCAATAATTTTTCAAGGAAAATTATCTTCGTCATTATTTTGTTGCTTGATTTTTTTTTTTACAATTATTTTCATTTATTTTATACGATCCAGTAGTTTTTTCTCTTTCAGTATCTTCTCTTTTTTTCTTTTATTACACTATTCACAATATCTACACGCGCCAAGATCATGACCTTTGAACGTACATCTCTTGCGTCCTTGATTCATTTTAATGATTATTTTTATTATCGTTTTTTATTTCTTTCTCGTTTTTATTCTTAACGACGAGTATAGTAGTAAACCTTCAATTCACGGAAGTGCACAGTGCAGATTTTTGTTTGTTTCTCACGTCCAAACGACTCGACTATCCTCATGGTTTTTGAGTTTAAATCGACGGACTCCAGCGAAACTTATTTTTCGGTCGTTTATCGCGTTTCTCAGGTGGAACAAATTTGCAGAGATTTTCGATGAGATTTCATTGGCAAATTTAGAGAAAAGAAAGTCTCGCTGGATTCCAGCGACGCGAACTTTATGACCATCGAATTTTTATTTTTGATAAATATTTTCTGTACTGGAGCAAGAATAAGGTTTATCTTTTTTATTTCTTTTAGAGCCATTGAGCATCGAGAGTGACGCGCCCTGAGGCAAAAGTCAATATCTTATCTACTCTCTAAAATATCGTTTCGTCGCGTTTTTTTTCTCATTCTTCGCTTCTGATTAAGTACACAATTTAATATTCGCTATGAAAAATTTTCGATCTTTCTCTCGTTTCTCTCGTACTTAATATTGTCGGATATGGCAAGGATATGACACGAGGATCCTCATTATTTTATGTACATCGTCTCTCGTTTTTCACACTCAATCCACAAACTCTCGATCGCAATAACGTTCGATATTTCGGGCAATCGAAAATCGCTATTTTATTGTCAAAAATTTTCCTCCTTTTTCTCGCACTTTTTTCTTTTTCTCTTTCTAGTACATTCTCTCACTCTCATTCCCTACAAACTATACAAAAATACAAAAAATAATCTCAATTTCAAAGACCTCGAGACGCGATGGCTGAATCTTTTGTCATTTGCATATTTTTCTTCAATACATACTCGGCAATCCAATTAATATTCGTTTCTATTTCTGAAAAATAAAGAAATTAAAAAAAAAAAAGACAAAATTTACATTTTTTCGATCGATAAATATTTTAGTTTGGAATTTTGAGTGATATAATTTTTTTTCCCGGATTAATTGGACAAAATCTCGTTTGGAAATGTTGATATGTCGAAATTTTTGCAATTTTGGGCTCCTGTGTGATTCACATTCTCCAAAAAGTAACTGAGCAAGTTTCCTCCAACCAAAGCACTAGAAAAATAAGTTTTTTTTTTCAATAAAGAAAAAAGATCGATATGTAGAGAAAATTTTGCCTCGACTTGGTTCGACTCAAAAAATATTCGCACGGTTGAGATTCTTTCCAGCCACGCGAATGTGTTCGTCCCTTAAATACTCGATTTCTAAGCTAAAGCTCTTACTCGTAAGTTTGGCAATGATTAGTATTGTCGATATTGTTCTCTTTTCTCGTTACTCTCAAGAAACTACAATTAAATAGATCATACAGTATTACGACGATTGTAAATAATTTACACGGTTTTCAATATTTTCTAATTTTTATATGAAATCCTAATCTCAAGTCAAAATAGTTGCTTCGCACCAGTCGAACGATTTTTTTAAATCTTTGAAACAGTTGCTCGCAGAATTGAAAGATAAAAAAATCGAATTCTGATTTCATGCGCAAAACTCAAGTCAAATTTGGTAAATCGATAATTCTTTGTTCCTTCGAATAAAAACCAAAAAGTACGAAAAATTTGGCAAGTTTTTCAAAAAAGTATCAGCTCCAAAAAAATGTTGAAAACTTAGTAAAAACTCTGAGAATTTGCACGAGACAAATTGGTTTTTTGCAGTAAAAAAAATTTCTATAATTGTCTGAATTTTTTCGTAAAATTATTGTCGGAATAAAAAACTCGTTCGACAAGTGCGACTCAGCTAAATCCCCTGAAGCCTACAAGTGTATACATAATTTCTCTCGCTGCATAGATAAACAATTTATCCATAAGTATATAAATATCTACACGTGATATTGTCGATTTGTTTGAATCTTGTAATTAAGTAATTAGCCCGCATTGGTGTGTGAATTATTTTGATAAAAGCGTCGTAGGTAAAACGTAAAATCCTATAAAGTTTCGATATTCCGAAAGGACGAGATAAATATCGATTTCCCGTCCACAAGATTTTTCGTCCTCCGCTAATTTCCGTCCATTTTATTTACACAAGGAGCGCGTCGTGCCAAAAACGAATCAATGAACAAATTTTGCGCAGGTACGAAGCATTCGATTAAAAATGCGAAATCAATAGCGCGATCAAAGTAATTGAGTTGCTAAAACTTCGAGCACACCGCGTAACCTTTCAAGGAACAATAAAAAATGGAAAAAATGAGGAAAAAAATGCGTTTCGAAAGGTCCCTGTAGATTGATTCGACGAGAAGTTAAACCGTTTGACGTGTGGCCCGCGTTTAAGGATGCGGCTCAACGTCCACTTTTATATATATATATATCTATATATCTGTTTACAGATTTTTCGTCATTAAAGTAATTTGCTATGTATAATATATACATATATATATAATGTATATATATGGATAAAAGGGTAAATTCCAGGTCCAATTCGGGGCTCTTGGGGTAGATATGAGGACTTTTGGCACATATGGGGACGGTCCCCATATTTTTCCATATGCAAGGGATATTACTGGGTCCGGTCCCCAAAATGACTCCGTATATGAATTGTATATATCAAGGACCTGCTTAAGATTATATTGAACGGGCAAAACGAAGACCGTACAAATACGTCTCATAGAGCTCCGTTCAATTCGAGCTCCGGCCCCGAGAACAACCATTAAAACCAAAAAAATGACTTGCATGAATGATTACCAGGACCAAGTCTAGAATGGTTTACTACGAGTGGCTTCTCAACAAATATCGAAAAAGAAAAATACTCCAAAATGAGCTCTGTCAGTTATCTGTTGATATTGCTATTGCTGTGGAAATAAAAAAATTATCCGTCACTACCGGTTTTTTTCAAAAGATTCATAAATGCAGAAAAACTTCACTTTCGGGTTAAAAAGAAGCCAAAGGTTTATTAACAATGCAAATCAACAACCAATTTTCCGTTCGTAGTTTTTAATAGTTTGTAACAGTTTAACAGTTTGTAACAGTTTGTAATAGTTTAACAGTTTTTAATATTCTTGTCGCAAATTCCCCAAGCCGCATTCCAGTCCCCGAAACAACCGTCACTCGCGAACAAACCGATCATATCAACATCTGATCAAACGATCGACCAACATATCGATTATTACCAGGACCGGAATTACAAGCGATTGAATGATGGTCCTCGTAATAATCGATACAACCCTGTTTATTACCGAGTAACGGTTGTTTCAGGGACTGGAGCGGAGGCTGCATGAAGCGCGGTCTGAGCAAACTTTTGTCACGAGAATATTAAAAAATTTTATGACGAACTGGAAATCAGTTTTGATTGTGCAATCTTAATAGACTTTTGGCTTATTCCAAAATCGAAAGTTAAGTTTTTCTGCGTGTATGAAACTATCCAAAAACGGGTAATGATGGATGGTTTTTTTTATTTCTACAGTAATTGTAATATTAACAGATAACTGACAGGGTTGAGGGTACTGAAAAGCAACAGTACAAGGCGTTTGATCGAATGGAATCCCTGAAACTGGAAGGGCCTCGATACATTTTTCCTCGTCTAAACAGATGTTTTCAGCATCCAGACACCCGTCCCTTGCGTTCCGTTGATCCTAATTAAAGTGGAAGCGCTAATAACATTGATCTACAAGCGCGGGCTTGCAGATTGTCACCAAAGGTTCACGGATTCTGTCTTCCGTTTGTCCGGATTTTCTGTAGACCCGAACGCTTCCTTTTGCTATATGAGAACGTCGAGCTTCTCGGGCGATAGTCTACAAAAAAAACCTTGAACGGATAGTCGAAAATCATGGCATTACGGATCACAGTCCTCATTATTACCAGGACCAAATCTAAAATCGTTCACTCGGTTCTTTGATCCTATTTTGATTTGTTGATTTTCTTAATAAGCGTCGATATTATGCAGCTTATAATTCATTCGCGTGTCTTCTCGATAAACGAACTACGAGTAGCTCCTCAACAATTGAAAAAGAAAAATTTATGCCAAAATGTACTCTCAGTTATCTGATAATATTACAATTGCTGTAGAACTGAAGAAATCATCCGTCTCTATCTGTTTTTGAATGGATTATAACAGCAGAAAACCTGAACTTCCGCGTTAAAAATAAGCCAAAGATTTTAAAGATTACAAATCAATAACTAATTTTCCATTCGTAGTAACAGTTTTCAATATTCTTTTAACAAATATTTCGACTGGCCTCGCTCCAGTCCCCGGAACAACCGAGAATCGCCAATAAACCGACTTGTATCGATTATTACCAGGACCGAAATTGCAAGCGATTGAATGATGGTCCCCGTAATAATCGATACAACCCTGTTTATTACCGAGTATCGGTTGTTTCGGGGACCGGAGCGCGCTCTGAGTAAATATTTGCCATAAGCCTAATAAAATTAGTTTTGCAATCTTAATAAAACTTTGGTTTATTTCTAACTCGAAAGTAGGGTTTTTTTGCATGTATGAATGTATCAAAAAACGGGGATTGACGGATGAATTTTTCATTTCCACAGCAATTGTCATATTAACAGATAACCGACAAAGACAATTTTAGAGTAAATTTTCTTTTTTCGACAATTGACTTTGATAAGTGGCAATAATTATCGCGAAAGAAAACTTTACTCCAAAATGTGCTCTGCCTGTTATCTTTGGATATTACAATTGCCATGGAAATAAAAAAATCATCCGTCACTGCACGTTTGAATGGAATAAATTTATGAATGCAGAAAAACGTAACTGTTTTGAGTTAAAAATAAGCCAAAGGTTTATTAAGAATGCAAATCGGCAACCAATTTTCCGTTCGACAGTTTTCAATATTCTTGTAACAAATTTTTTCTCAAGCCGCATTCCAGTCCCCGGAAGAACCGAGAATCGCCAATAAACCGACTTGTATCGATTATTACCAGGACCGGAATTACCAGCGATTGAATGATGGTCCTCGTAATGATCGATACAACCCTGTTTATTACCGAGTAACGGTCGTTTCGGGGACCGGAGCGCGCTCTGAGTAAATATTTGCCATAAGCCTAATAAAATTAGTTTTGCAATCTTAATAAAACTTTGATTTATTTCTAACTCGAAAGTTGGGTTTTTTGCATGTATGAATGTATCAAAAAACGGGGATCGACGGATGAATTTTTCATTTCCACAGCAATTATCATATTAACAGATAACCGACGGAGACAATTTTGGAGTAAATTTTCTTTTTTCGACAATCGACTTTGATAAGTGGCAATAATTATCGCGAAAGAAAACTTTACTCCAAAATGTGCTCTGCCTGTTATCTTTGGATATTACAATTGCCATGGAAATAAAAAAATCATCCGTCACTGCACGTTTGAATGGAATAAATTTATGAATGCAGAAAAACGTAACTGTTTTGAGTTAAAAATAAGCCAAAGGTTTATTAAGAATGCAAATCGGCAACCAATTTTCCGTTCGACAGTTTTCAATATTCTTGTAACAAATTTTTTCTCAAGCCGCATTCCAGTCCCTGGAAGGACCAAGAATCGCCAATAAACCGACTTGTATCGATTATTACCAGGACCGGAATTACAAGCAATTGAATGATGGTCCCCGTAATAATCGATACAACCCTGTTTATTACCGAGTAACGGTTGTTTCGGGGACCGGAGCGCGGTCTGAGTAAACATTTGCCATAAGAATACTAAAGACTGTCAAAATAAGTTTTGCAATCTTAATAAACCTTTGGTTTATTCCCAACTCAAAAGTTGAGTTTTTTTGCATGTATAAATGTATCCAAAAACGGGGATCGACGGATGAATTTTCCATTTCCACAGCAATTGTCATATTAACAGATAACCGACAGAGCAAATTTTGGAGTAAATTTTCCTTTTCCGATAATCGAATTTGATAAGTGGCAATAATTATCGCAAAATAAAACTTCACTCCAAAATGTGCTCTGCCTGTTATGTTTGAATATTACAATTACCATGGAAATAAAAAAATCATCCGTCACTACACGTTTGAAAGGAATAAATTTATAAATGCAGAAAAACATAACTTTTGGGTTAAAAATGAGCTAAAGGTTTATTAAGAATGCAAATCGACAACCAATTTTCCGTTCGACAGTTTTCAATATTGTTGTAACAAATGTTTCCCCAAGCCGCATTCCAGTCCCCGGAAGAACCGAGAATCGCCAATAAACCGACTTGTATCGATTATTACCAGGACCGGAATTACCAGCGATTGAATGATGGTCCTCGTAATGATCGATACAACCCTGTTTATTACCGAGTAACTGTTGTTTCGGGGACCGGAGCGCGCTCTGAGTAAATATTTGCCATAAGCCTAATAAAATTAGTTTTGCAATCTTAATAAAACTTTGGTTTATTTCTAACTCGAAAGTAGGGTTTTTTTGCATGTATGAATGTATCAAAAAACGGGGATTGACGGATGAATTTTTCATTTCCACAGCAATTGTCATATTAACAGATAACCGACAAAGACAATTTTAGAGTAAATTTTCTTTTTTCGACAATTGACTTTGATAAGTGGCAATAATTATCGCGAAAGAAAACTTTACTCCAAAATGTGCTCTGCCTGTTATCTTTGGATATTACAATTGCCATGGAAATAAAAAAATCATCCGTCACTGCACGTTTGAATGGAATAAATTTATGAATGCAGAAAAACGTAACTGTTTTGAGTTAAAAATAAGCCAAAGGTTTATTAAGAATGCAAATCGGCAACCAATTTTCCGTTCGACAGTTTTCAATATTCTTGTAACAAATTTTTTCTCAAGCCGCATTCCAGTCCCCGGAAGAACCGAGAATCGCCAATAAACCGACTTGTATCGATTATTACCAGGACCGGAATTACCAGCGATTGAATGATGGTCCTCGTAATGATCGATACAACCCTGTTTATTACCGAGTAACGGTCGTTTCGGGGACCGGAGCGCGCTCTGAGTAAATATTTGCCATAAGCCTAATAAAATTAGTTTTGCAATCTTAATAAAACTTTGATTTATTTCTAACTCGAAAGTTGGGTTTTTTGCATGTATGAATGTATCAAAAAACGGGGATCGACGGATGAATTTTTCATTTCCACAGCAATTATCATATTAACAGATAACCGACGGAGACAATTTTGGAGTAAATTTTCTTTTTTCGACAATCGACTTTGATAAGTGGCAATAATTATCGCGAAAGAAAACTTTACTCCAAAATGTGCTCTGCCTGTTATCTTTGGATATTACAATTGCCATGGAAATAAAAAAATCATCCGTCACTGCACGTTTGAATGGAATAAATTTATGAATGCAGAAAAACGTAACTGTTTTGAGTTAAAAATAAGCCAAAGGTTTATTAAGAATGCAAATCGGCAGCCAATTTTCCGTTCGACAGTTTTCAATATTCTTGTAACAAATTTTTTCTCAAGCCGCATTCCAGTCCCCGGAAGGACCGAGAATCGCCAATAAACCGACTTGTATCGATTATTACCAGGACCGGAATTACAAGCGATTGAATGATGGTCCTCGTAATGATCGATACAACCCTGTTTATTACCGAGTAACGGTTGTTTCGGGGACCGGAGCGCGCTCTGAGTAAACATTTGCCATAAGCCTAATAAAATTAGTTTTGCAATCTTAATAAAACTTTGGTTTATTTCTAACTCGAAAGTTGGGGTTTTTTGAATAAATGTATCAAAAAAACGGAGATCGACGGATGAATTTTTCATTTCCACAGCTATTGTCATATTTACTCCAATTTTGGAGTAAATTTTTCTTTTTCGATGATTGTTGAGAAGACACTCGTATTTCCTTGTTAAAAAATAAGTATGAATTCATTATAAGCTACATAATATGGGAATCAATGAATAAATATAATGCGACGAAACCATTGACGGACTTGAGATTCGGTGCTGCTAATTATCGATAAGAGTCGGGTTAGTCGGGTTAGTCGAACCGTTACGATCCTATTCGAGTTTTTTTTTTCGAGCGCTTTCATTTGTTTAGCACTCTTGTGGTGTATATAGCCCTACGGGTACTTCCGAGGACCGCGCCTTCATTTTTTTTCCGAGAACCATGTGAAAATTCTTTATTTTCTTTATTCTTTACTAGAAATAAAATTATAACAGCGTGCACTTTTCTGTTCATTCAATTTTTTCGATATCGGATTTTATCGACGAGCTCATCTTGCGACATTCTCCCAATTTTGATGGACGGTATTGAAACAAAAGGTGGAGAAAAGCCCTGGCGACGTCGATTTGACCTTAAAATTTTGTGTAAATATTCTTGACATTAAAACGAACAACTTTTCTATGAAACGGAACATTTTCTGGCGTCTCGAATTTGAGATATTTAATTTACATTTTTCTATTTTTTCCATCTAAACGCATGTAAATTGAAGTGACGTGTTGTTAAAAAAGTTGCAAGAAAAAACAAAAGAAACGCGACTTCAATTTACACGGATTTAGATGGGAAAAATAGAAAATTGACAATCAAATATCTCAAATTCTAGACGGCAGAAAATGTTTCGTCTCATAGAAAAGTTGTTCGTTTTAATGTCAAGAATATTTACACCAAATTTTAAGAAAATCAACCCGTTTTGCGATAGTTATCCTTAAGGTAATATGATTGGGCACGGTGGAAAATTAAAACAAATTTGAGGTCCTGATTTTAAACAATCAGTAAACAATTAACGGCCCTGTATTTTACCAAAGCATATCGAAAAACGTATTTTTCTTGTATCTTTTTTTTTCAATATACGTTGCCATATTAATGAAATTTTATACTTTTTATTCGAATTGTAGACCTTTGTATGCTCCGTTCCTGGTATGTACGATTGGACCTGATAATAACCCTTTTATAAATATATATATGTATGTATAATAATTTTTCATCTTATCGTTCGTACGATTAAGATTTTAATATTGTCGTGTTTACATCTTGTTTTTTTCTCTTTTTTTTTTTTTAATTTCTTTTTTTAAGGAAGGCACGATGTATGGAAGTTCTGCCTTTCGCGATCGAGCGAAATATATTTCCGTTGAATATGTCACGAGAGTCCCGCGATTTCTATACAATGAGGGCGTAGGAACGAAATTAATGACTTTGCAGTTTGGTGGGGGAAAGAAAACTAAGGTGATTGGTTGGATCATTAGCCACAAGTTGCCTCTTGCGTTATCTCGCGAACATATGTCGAAAAAAATGTATCGACAACTTCCGTCGCTGCTTAGCCATCTGCTGAGTTCTGTCGCTATTGAATGATTGATTTACGGGTAGGTGGGAAGTCGGGAACCAAGTTAGGAAGGTCGGGAGGCTGGACGCAACGCGGATTTGTTTGGGTTGTTGTTTTGAGCTTTTACGAGCTCGAGAACGACCAGCGCTCGCTTCGTTTAGTTTTAAATAATTGATTAATATTAATATCTTAGTTGGAGCGAAAAATGTGATTCTGGTGGATTCTCGAGGTAGGCATCACAAGTAACACGTCTTGTAATAAATCAGGGCCAATGTGTCCTTACCGTATATTCTGTATTCTCTCTCGTAGTGAACTCTACCGGGTATGTAAGATTTTTCACGATAACCATTCGCCAAACCGCTCGACAGACTTTTGTACAGAGTTAAATAATTGTCTTCGGAGTCTTCTTCACTGTTATCGTGTTTTTGTCGATATCTCTCGACGAGAGAGTCACTCGACCTAAACGAACTGAGCGGTATACGAAAATTAGTGTCTCTTTCGAGTATCCTCTCGATATCGAGATCGGTAAGGTCCTGCATACTTTTTGGATAAACGCTACGAGCTCTTGGCTCGCCCATCAAGCTCCCGGAATAATCATCCAGCCTGTATCTCGATATACCGCGTTTCGGTAAACTCGAATAGAGTCTTGGACCCTCGTAACCCATTCGTTCCAAGTCCCAATCTGCCCCGTTACTCCCAAGCCCTTTTTTTCTTCCCCGAGAATTTCGTTGCTCATAGTGGATGCGATCGAGTCTCATTACAGCGTGAGATTCCATTCGCACATCCTCGTTTCTTCGGTATTCTCTGACGTCGATGTTGCGATGATATTCTTCAATGACCCGAGTCCCTGTTGCCAGTTGCTCGTTGCTCAGCGTGTTCTCGTTGATGTATCGACGAGCCCGCGAATCGTTGCTCATTTCGGCAAAACCACCGAAACTTCTGTGCTCCATTAGATCTTGAGGATTGTGAAGATTCGATCTGATTTCTCGACGATAATCGTTGATCGGGACGATGCCGTTTCGCACGACAGAAGGGAATCGTTCGTTGGCGTTTTCATCGGAAGTTCGATTGCTTATTGGACCATAAGTCCGAATGAAATTCCCAACGTTTCGGCCTATTCGGCTCGTTTTTTTAACGACGCTATTGCAGTAATTGGCTATTCGACGAGACGTACGAACCGGCGCACGATAGCCCACGTTGCAGCCGTTTGGTCGTAGAATTTCCGGCCCACGAGCATTGTAAGCATCCTCAGGACCATGGAAATTACCTGAGCCACCAACCGACAATGCTTTTCTTGGCTTTCCAATGTTAGTCAACCCTCCACTGAGGGAGGCCTTGTACTACCGAGCTTGAGCATAATCAGGATTCATCTCGTCCAACTGCTTTCCCTTTGTCTCCGGAACGCAACAGACCACGAAACAAAGACCACAAACTGCCATTGCGGCGTAAAACCAGAAAGCCCCGTGAAGTCCGAGTACCTAAAAAACACAAAAGATGGTTGCATTGCCTTAGAACTCTAGAGAAAAAAGCAAGTTTGAAAAAGCAAGAAGAAGGTCCTGAACGATGAGATTGTCAAGACTCTGAAGTTTGCATCGTTGGAATGCAACGAAATTCATTTTTATCTTTGACAAAAATAATTATTCAAATGCAGAATGTAATTAAGATGATAAAATGATCCATTTTTGCCATTCGAAAAGCATATCGGTTCGAAAAATTTGGACGATATTGAAAATTCAACGAATCTTCAATGAAATTAAATATTTTTCGATGCATTCCGACTTTTCCCAATCCAGAGTATTTGCTTCTGACTAGAAACTTATTATCGACCAAATCAAGTTTTGTAAGAAAGTTTATACCTATGAAGGACTTTGTAAGGCGACGATCAAATCTCAATTTTTATTTTCAGTTTTTCTTACATACAAAATGGTTTGCGAGCCCGAGTTCCTTAAAAAAAGTTGTTACAAATTGACTAAAGAACGAAATACTCTAAATTCAAGATTTTCCGAGGTAATTTGTATTTTTTATACAATAACCAAAATTTCGAATAAATTTTACGAGCGATTTTTTTGAAAAACTAAATAAAGCTTCTTCGATGCTACGTAAAAGCGTGTGCAAAGTTTTAAGAGGCTTCACCATTTTGAAATCGTAATATTAAATGTTGAAAATTGCAACTTTCGACACGCGCTCTTATGAAAAATTGCTGAAAATTGTGATTTTTATAAATAAATATCTCGACTTGTGCATGGTGAAGCCTCTTAAAATTGCGCGAGTTATTAGAAATCATTATTCTCTTTGTGTGGTGCAAATTTGAAGGAATTCTATCGATAGGAAATTTTGCATACAACGTCCTTGAATAATTTCAAAGAAAAAACGACGAGACTACAATCGCAAACATAAAACAGTTGCTCTGCTGTCAATAATTGTACGGACTGTATATATACCTGCTGAAAGTCCATGAAGAGTTTGATGCCCAAGAAGGCGCAGAAGTAGCTGAAGCTGGTGCTTATACTCGAGCCAAGACCGCGATACTCGAGAGGGAAGAGCTCGCCAATCAATAGCCACGAAATTGGCGATATGCCCAGTGCGAGGGCTGTGGTAAAGACGAGAACGCATAGTAGGGGTATCCAGTCGTGTTGTCCCATGACGGTGGTTGTCTGGCTCTGCGACATCGAGTTGTAATAGGCGTAGCTCCCGAAGCCAGCCAAGGCCAGGGACATAAAGACGGTGCTGGCGATGAGAAGTGGGAGTCGGCCGACAATGTCGATGAGGAAGCCTGAATAAACGATAATTACAGACAAATTAAGATAAAGCAAGGATATCCGAGCGTATCAAAAATCTCCAAGATATACGACGAGCAAACAACCCCGCCGACTGAATCAACGCTGAAAAACGATCATCTCAACGTAATACCCGTTTTACCGGTATGAAAGGCGATGCCTTGCCTGACTTTGTACTCGGACACGATGTAGTACCTGATAACAAAGATGCCAGTAGCTGAACGAATCCAATGGCTATTGTAGCCCCATGGGGATTCATGCCTCCCAGTGTTTGTCGGAATATCACTACGGCGTAGTAATTGAAGGCATTCGCCCCGGAGAATCGTTGAAAGAACATTAGGCCGCATATGATGGCAACTGGCTTGTACAGTCTCGGTGTAATTACGCTATTTCTGAACGAGAGCTCATACTGCTTGGCTCTCGAGGCAAGGATGTTGGTCTTGATGACCTGGCGAGCAGAAACGACAACTTGGCGTTAATGACTCTGTGACTGATCTATTCTGGTTAAGTATAGTAAAAGACGTACGCCTGACATGAAAGTTTGTAAATTAGGCAATCTTACCTGGAGCTCTTGTCTGATGTCGGCTTGTGGACCTCGCAGCCATTTCAAACTGCCCTCCGCTTCTTCGTCCCTTCCGTTTAGTACCAAGTAAGACGGCGTTTCCGGTATGAAGAGTGTTCCAACGAAAAGCATCGACGGCGCGATTGCCACCAGCCAAGCGCTCTGCCTCCAATTCAAATAGGAACCCGCAATGTACGACAACAATACACCCACTTGACTGACAACTTTGAGCATCGCCGAAAGACAACCGCGTATTCCAGGCATTGATATTTCCGATATGTATACCTGGGCCACTATCGTTATCAATGAACAACACAAACCCCCTATGAAACTCGTTGTATAAACAAGTTCCACGCAAGGAGCTACACCGGTAAGTATCCAAGCTGCTGCGAGTGGCAATGACGTAACTCGAAGAGCGAGTCTTCTGCCTCGTCGCATAATCCAGTCACCGGTCATCGCACCGAACCAAGCTCCTAGCATCGATAAAGACGCTACCCAGGATGCCTCTTGCTTGCTTACCGAGAACGCTAGCCTGTGAAAAAGTTGTTGACTTGATTGATCGTCGTGTCTAATTGATAATTAACAAGTGTAAAGATCCTGCCACGCGATCTAGTCCTTGGCTAAGAACACATTGAGTGGAAAATTTTATTGATAACTCGACCAACGGGTCTTTGATGATTGAAGCCGATGTCTATGATTCACTATAAAGTTACTTATGCCCCAACATTATGACGTTGAAGTTTGCATCGTTGCAATGCAACGATAGTCATTCATTTTGTGGCAAAACTCTTTATAAAAATGTACAATGTTATTACAATCATAAAACGATCGATTTTTCCGGCTCAAAGGAATATAAATCGAACAAATTATCAATAAAAATAAGTATTTTTCGTTGCATTCCAACGTTGCGAACTTCAGCCTCATCAAACATTTCGCGATGTCAAAACTGGGAATTTTGATAATTTCAAAATTTTCGTAATTCTGCCAATATTTTTGATTCAGAACGGAATTGGCAGTAAAATTTCAACTAAATTCACTTTCCAGTGAAGTTTCATAAGAAAGTTCACTTCCCAGGAAGATTTCGTGTTAGTTCTAGGCTTCACCCTTTCTCGTGGACTTTACGCACCATGTGTCGTTGGTTGTGTGATAGAGATGGGGTGGTTGGGTGTCCAGGATGGAATCCAGAGCTGGGGATGTATAGCCCTTGGCTAGTCCCGAAGACAGGGTTCCCATGGACAGAGCTAAAGTGGCCAGGACCTGTAACAGCAAAATAGAATCAATAAATAATCACGATTCAACTCGATTGTCTTGCTCCAGGTTACAAAAACATCTCCATGTTAATTCCCATTCTAAGAAAAGCTTCTCTTGCAATTCCTCCATACAATCAACTCGTCGCTATTCTCATTAACCTCGAGCCCGTTTATCGCTTTCCTCTCATTGCTCTTTGCGCTCTGTGCTTCGCTGATGTTCTCTGCTCCAGATTCAGACGCAACATTGCGAGTAAAGAACCGAATTAATTTCCTGACTCGCATGGCAGAGCAAAACGTATTACCTACGTGTCCGTGAACATGTTCCCGATTCGCGACCGCCAAAAAAAAAAAACTGCAACGCTCGATCAATTTCACTAGTTTTTTACACATTTTCACGATGTTGAAGTTTGCATCGGTGGAATGCAACGAAATTCAGATTTTCTTGAGGAAAACTCATGATTTTTATTCGATATTGAATCAAAACGATAAAACGATCGTTTTTCAGGATTCAAACACAAAATTGATACGAAAAAGTATTTTTCGTTGGATCTCAACGTTGCAAACTTCAGTGTCATAGATTTTTTCTGGAATCTGCAGTTTGCATCGTTGGAATGCAACGAAAATCTTTATTTTTGGAAAAAATAGTGATTTGAATGGAAAATATAGTGAAAATGATATAATGATCGATTTTTAAGAAGCCGAAAAGCACATCGGCTCGGAAAATTTGGATTTCACTGAAAATTCAACGAATTGTCGACGAAATTGAACGTGCGACATTATTCAGATTTTGTAGACCACCGACAAACTTACGAGCAATTATTTTACGCTCTCCACACAGTCTTCATGCGGAGGGTCGATTGAATTCTAAAGCATTTGTCCAGGTCTCCATTCCCATAAACCCCCTGGACATGAATTTATTTACGTGTGAGGACAGGGAGAGAAAGAAAGAGAGAAAGGGAGACAATTAAAAGCAATCCTGTCTCGCTGTCACCTGCGGTGGATATTTCGAGGATGGAGGTGCGAGAAATTCGTATGGCGTGTTCGCACAGTGGACAAATTGCGAGTCGCAAATTGGAAACGCCGGACCGCCGCACCAAGAGCGAGAGGTGTATTTTACCCTCGCACCCGAGGAATACTAAACATTTCATGGAGTGATCCTGCGCTCGGTCTCTCGTCGATCGTTCCATCTTTCTCTCCTCTTTGTGGCTGTCTATATACTTTGCAGGACATTACTTTGCACACCTTTTCTTCCTCGCACATTCTCCTGTGCCTGTGCCACACCGAGAGTGACCTGGTATTAGTATTTTCACCAGGTTTCGTCCTTGACGAGAGTATATTCTCCTTTAATGTGTACTTTGTCGCTGAGGCGCCACGACTATGGATCTACCTCCATATTTATTATTCCGTAGGCGCTACACGAAACATCTTGAAATTATAACATTAAAGTTCTTGTTCGCAGAATGCAAAGAATTTTCTCTCGTCCTTGTAACTGCCTCACAAATTGTCAACTTGGAAACTTCTTTCCATCGCGTAATGTCAGAAAATATTTCGACTTTAAGAGAAACCCAAAATATTCGGTAATTGGATCCTCTTTGAATGATGTAAACGCATGATCTTGAAGTTTCCATCGTTGGAATGCAACGAAATTCTGTTTGTTTTTGAGCAGATCTCAAGATTCTTGTTCGATATTTGGTCAGGACAATAAAATGATTTTTTTTGAGGATCCAAACGCAATATCGATACGAAAATTTTCAAGGTTTGGGAAATTTAACAAATAATTAATGATGGAATTTTTTTTTCTTGGACTCCAACGTTGCGAACTTCAGTGTCATTACAAAATTTATCTCGTAATTTTTCCTTTGCCATTTGGTTAGAATTTATACGATCCTGAAGTTTGCATCGTTGGAATGCAACGAAATTCTGTTATTTCTTCAGCAGAGCCAACAATTATTATTGAATATTTGGTCCGGCCAATAAAACGATTCTCTCTGGCGACCAAAAAACTCAATCGACTCAAAAAATTGCCACGATTTTCAAAATTCAATAAATAATCAATGGAAAAAATGTTTTTCGTTGAATCTCAACGTTGCAAACTTCAGAGTCATTGAAGATTTCTCAACTGCCAGCAAAGTCTCTACCGTTTTTACCACGTGCGCATTATTCACGTGTCTTCAACGTCTGTTTCCCCTGGCGCCAAAGCTCTTGACTCCGTCCCCCATGGAATACATTTCATGGTTCGAGTTACCATACCGGATATTTCTTTACATACTCCCCGACATACATAGCTCGCTCCTCGTGTCCAAGAACATACATTAGACGCGTCAACCCTTCTTTGTATTCAACGTCTCGTGTCGCGATCGTTCCTCAATGAAACGGTTTGCGTCTTGTTCGGTTTCGCGCCTTGAAAACGCGATTCTTATTGGCCGTTATGAACAAGACAACTCGGACGTGCCGAACGGCCACCGATCGAGAGATCGACGTCAATTTATCACAGAATCGCAAAATTTTTAGACAATCTCGTCTCGATACAAATTGCCATGCTAAACGATGTTGAAAACATTAAAAAATTCAAAAAGACTCGAATTATTCATGAAAATGAAGTTCGCAACGTTGGGATCCAACGAAAAATCATTTTTCTATTCATTTTTTATTCAATCCGAAAAACTATGACAATTCTCGTAACGATTCCGTGATTCGATCAATAGAAAAATTAAAAAACAGAATTTCGTTGCATTCCAACGATGCAAACTTCAACGTCGTGAATTATTCGATAACCATGTGATGAAAAATGTGGAAAAAAATTGCGTTTCTGCACTTGATACTCAGGAACGTTATCACAAAATTTCTTCAAATTCTGTTGATTTTGATTCCTTGAAAAAAAATCTTGGTTATTTTTTGATTTCCCCATTGCAATGCAAGGAAGACACACGAACCGATACATAAAGCGGTGTGTCGTGTGCACCTGTTGTAAATTCTGTCGATATTTCATCCTGAGCTCCCGTCCTGTGCAGGATCGAAGCACCAACAGAACCTCCCGTATAGACACATGCATACAGACAAATGGTCGCACTGATATATAACTTATGTACGTACATGTATTTATGGGTGTACGAGCAACATGTTCATTTTTAATGTCATGTAGAACCAAAGTCTTGGGATGCATAAAAAATATTTTCCATAATGCAAAAAAGCGAAATTTGCAAGCTTTTCCAATTACCTCGGATATGAGGCTGAAATAAATATCGCTCGTGACAGCATGGACGTGAAAAACTTGACCGAGAGAGACAGAAGAATTGGATCATATGACAACGCAGGATTTATTATTCGAATAATGATTTCTGTGCGTTCTCCGTGTTGTTTACACTCGGAACGGTGACAGAACATTGATAGAGCTGATCGATGAAACTCTCCATTTTCCATTTTCGTTCCTGAAGTTTGCATCGTTGGAATGCAACGAAATTCTGTTATTTTTTCAGCAGAGCCAATAATTATTATTCAAGATTTGGTCCGGCCAATAAAACGATTCTTTCTTGCGACCAAAAAACTCAATCGACTCAAAAAATTGCCACGATTTTCAAAATTCAATAAATAATCAATAGAAACAATTATTTTCGTTGGATCTCAACGTTGCAAACTTCAGAATCATTTTTATGGTTAATGACATTCGTTTCGACAATTTTGAGCCCAACAGCCCGAGCCTTTGTAGTCGATTCATTATTTTTTAGTTCGGCCTCGAATTTAATTCAATTTTGAAACTTTTTCTTGTCTCATTTGAACATTTTCGAATAATCCTCTTGGGAAACAATTGCGAGCGAAAACGTGAGACAAAGACAGTCGAATAAAGGGATTCGAGAGCCAAGGGTCAAGCCAGTATGGAATTTCTTATATGGAAACGAGTGTAAACATTATTATAACGTACGATAGTTCGCAACGCGGCGAGGAACGAGCCAAGAGCTCACGAAAACTCTCGGCACAACTTCCGTAATGACAAATTCCGCGTCCCATTGCAACGCGAGACGTGGGAGATGTGCATCGTTAAATACACACACGTGAGTATGCAACGTATGTACGTGAGATCGCGTGTAGCCTCTTGATGTCATATAGTGCGATCATTTGGTTGCTTGCCTGCTCCTCTACCGAAGGCATTGTACTACGAGCCTGCTCTGTCTTTATCCTCCCCTTCCTTCGCTTCTCTCTTTCTCTCACTCTCATCGGACAACCAACATATAGAGCATTCTAATAACCTTTGCGTAGCGTGTATCAAAAATACACTCCCATTCAAAAGTTCTGAGCCAGTCAATTTTTTTCCTTCCAATTGACAACGAATCGATTTTCTGCCGAAAAAATTGCAATTTAAGGAGTTTCTGTAGGAAAATCTTGATATTGAGAAATTGATCGAATTCCGCGTCTAGTTATCGAGCAATTTGGCATTAACTTTAATTTTTAACCACTCGACAACTGAGTAGAAGGAGAATCTGAAAAAAATTGGATTCTCATGTATAAATTCACGAAATTTTATCAAATTCTAATCATTTTGAACGTGCTTCAATTTAATTTTAATTTGTAATTCATTTTCGTCGTGGGCTCACTCCGGAATGACTTTTTGCCATGAGTCTGAAGTTTGCATCGTTGGAATGCAACGAAATTCATTTTTCTTTGATAAAAATAATTATTCGAATGCAGAATTTAATTACGACAATAAAATTATGAAAATTGAATGAATCATCAATAAAATGAAATATTTTTCATTGCATTCCAACGGTGCAAACTTCAGCATCATCTTTTTGCCTGATTCACCGGACAATCCAGCGAGAATATTAATAAATATTAGGCAGAATTGTCGAGAGAATAAATGAGCAAATAAATATTATTGTTGACGAGAGCATTTCGAAACTTTTGAACGTCAGTGTATTTTTGCATCGCTCTTTGTCTTCCTCACCCAGAGTTTTGGTGAATCCGCTGAAATTCTGAGGGATCGTGTATAGAAACGCGAAACTTGGCGAAGCGTTCATGCTTCGAAATATATAGAGAATTCTGGGATACGTCTGTGTGATACAATTTTACACCAGAGCTGCGGGGCTTCGCAGCACAATCGTCTAGAATACGTGGCTCGATTCGACTCTCTCACGTACGGAGGAGCACACGATAAACTTTTTACCCCCCAGTCACGAGATCGTCAAATGAAAATTCCTGCTCAAGGGATTCAGAAACGAAGCAAGAAAAACGAATGTTTTTTGTAGCATCGATTCATTTTCATTACGAATCTTTGACGTTTGTGGTTTTTTTCATTCATTTACTGCATCGAAATTAAAAAACAAGATGCACGGTAAAACGATTTTTCGAAAAACTAAAATTTTCGTAAAATTCAAAAACCCATAAAATTTAAACCGCTCAACCGATATTTCCCAAATTCAATACCAACCTTCCTATTATGATACTCTAATTATAAAAAAAAAATTAGTAATAAATCTTCAAATTTGCGAAAGTTAGAGCGGTGACACCATTTTTTTGAAAATTTCAAAATGCTGTAGAATTCGAATTTTTCTAGCGAGCCGGACAAAATTCTCAGCAAACGAAGAGCTGGTATAGATTAACATCTATGCAAAACTAGAGCCTTGTAGCTCAAACCGTTCTCGAGTTATAACAATTTGAATTTTACAGTGCCAGCACATACACACACACATACACACACACATCCGGACATTTTTTCTAAATATGATTTTTGGACGTTTTGGGACATTTTAAGAACATTGACATTGAAAGCTCGAAAAAAAAAAAATGTTCACCGTCACAAAGCTTCCTCCATGAGGAAGCAAAAGGCACTGATAATGATGGAGCAGGGAAAAACTTTGAATAGACAGTCAAGTTGACGTAAGAACATTGAATTGAGATGTTGAACGTCTTTTTGGAGCACTCGCGGTTATTATGGAACGACGTACTTGCGAGCAATAATCACTGGTACTCGCGGAAAAGCTCTTATCACGTTCTCAATGGCTAACTACTCAATTAAATCGACATTTAATGGAGATAATATGGAATATATAAGTGTGTGTGAATTGTAAGAAGGATCGAGGGTGATGGTTTGCATTTCGATATGGAGCAGAGCCAGGCTAGGTCGTTTCCTTGATTTTCCATCGTAGCCAAGAGTTTCCCGAGCGTTTTCGATTGCTCGATTTTCACTGAGCCAAAAAGGTCTAACGTACGCCACTTTAAATCAAATGGGTTACGCCCATTTGTTCCGCAGGCGTGTCTCCATCTATATATCGACGTAAATATGTGTGTGTGTGTGTGCTCGGCAAAGTTTGGATATGATGGAGTTGGATGGAAATTTGCGCCGAATCGACACACATCTTTATCGCTGTTCTCCCACATAGTCATCCCAGATTCTCGCCCTTCCCTCTTTATCTCTTGGCACTCTCCAACCAATCGCTTTCTTCTCGTTGTTTCTAAACTGGGCCATATTCTGCACACTCCCACAGGAGAAAATCGGCTCGTCCTATTCACCGACAAGAAGACTCTTATACCTTCGTTAAAATCTGCATTTTCCACACTATTCGCAACTTCGTAATGCGCTAATTTGATAATGCTACCTTCGGATGATTTTATAATTGGATTACCGAGATTATCAACGACTCACGAAACCATCAACTTTCGAATATTCCCAAGAAATCGCGACTTGATTGAAATATCTCTGCGCAATGAAAGGAAAATTTTTTTGCCATTGAAAGTCTCGAAAAGTCAATTTTTGTCATTCCAATCGTAAATTTTGCTGACAGGTGCGTTGGAAATGAAAAATATTGTCAAAATTACGAAATTTTGAAAATACACTGAAAATTCAATCTTGTCAAAACAGCCAACTAAATATTTTGGGATGATTTCAAAATTTTCGTTATTTCGACAATATTTTTCATTGTAACGAAACTGTCAGCAAAATTTACGATTGGAATGACAAAAATTTACTTTCCGAAAACGATTTTCCAGAATGTTCTTTGCTCGAATGACAAAATTTTCGGGATTTTTCGAAAAAATGTTTAGTTGAACGTATTCAACAAAATATCGATCTTTTTCAACAAAATTTCATTTTTAGTGTGAATTCCGCGTTTTTATGCTGGTCAATTGTGGAAATTGTCAATGAATTGGAAATTTTGGGTCATGGCCCACGTTTCCAAATGATTTTTTCTTTATGACGATGAAACCGAAGAAAGATTTTGGTAGAAGTTGAACGAGACTCCCATTTTACTGGTCGAATATGGTTTTCGCTTCCGGAACACTTTTATTTCAAAAGTGGAACGAAATTGCACGGATATTAGATAAAAAGCAAGAGCCGGTTATTAGTGGCACTGGAAGAGAGTTTCCGAGGTGAGGTGAAGACACAGCGGCCTCTAATTTACCACTTTACCGCGCGGTTTCGACCGAGCCAATACAGATTTCCTTACTGGCGCTGCTTGTCTTTCATCATTAAGAGGAAATGATTGTCGAGGATGATTTTCAGGCTTTCTCGCGGGTCGCCGTGCGGTAACGCGCTTTGACGGCATATTTTGGTGTTTAGGGAAAAAGGCGCCGAATTCTTACCTGCGACAGGTGTTGAGGCCTCGTCGCCGTCGAAGTCATGTGCACCACTGACGCTCGCGGCATTCTGAAACCGTTGTCACCCTCTTCCGGTACAGTCGTCACCTGAAACGTGAGAAATCGCAACCGTTAATGAACACGCACGCAATTCTCACGGTTTTCGTGTTTCTTTTTCAAGGAGACTCTATCCCCATAATCAATGCAGTAAATACAAAGTAACGGCAAAATCATCGGATACGATTTTTCCGAGATAATGTTTTGACATTTCGCGTGAATCTTCCGGAGCGTCGTATTATAATGTGTTAAAAATTAAAGAAGATTTCACCGTCCGGTGATCGAGATATTCAGTTTTTAAAATCGCAACTTTAACACGAGGTCTTGTGGGAAGTTACGAAAAAAGACGATTTTTTACAACAAATAACTCGATTTCTAGACGGTCAAACTTTCTCAAAGTTTAGCCACAGTTGAGTACGATTGTTGAGAAGGTTCGTGCGAATTTTAAACAATTAAACTTGGAATTAATGTAACGAATGGGCGAAACGATAGAACCTCTTTAGAAAATGTTTGAGGTCAAAATGACCCGGTATGTACTCGAAGGGTTACGGAAATAACGAGAACTATTCAATAAATAATTAATTATAAAAAACTGATAAATACGAGCCGCTGCCAAGTCTCGTAATTAACGGAAAAATCGTCAGCTACAATTTTTCCAAGATAATGTTTCAACATTTCGCGTGAATCTTCCGGAGCGTCGTATTAAAATGTGTCAAAAATTAGAGAAGATTCCACCGTCTGGTAATCGAGATATTCAGTGTTTAAAATCGCAACTTTAACACGAGGTCTTGTGGGAAATTACGAAAAAAGACGATTTTTTACAACAAATAACTCGATTTCTAGACGGTCAAACTTTTGTCAAAGTTTAGCCACAGTTGAGTATGATTTTGAAGATGGAATCTGCAGTTTGCATCGTTGGAATGCAACGCAAATCTTTATTGTTCGAAAAAATAGTGATTTGAATGCAAAATATAATTAAGATGGATTTGATAGAAGCCTAAAAGCACATTGGCTCGGAAAATGTGGATTCCACTGAAAACTCAACGAATTGTCAATAAAATCGAATATTTTTCGTTGCAATCCAACGTTGCAAACTTCAGCATCATTTTTAAGAAGGTTCGTACGAATTTTAAACAATTCAACTTGGAATTTATTTAACGCTCTTTAAAAACAATTAAACAGGGCTCGACCGCGGAATTTCATTGAATCTCGATCCTTCGGTACTAATAATTGGCAATCCTTGAAATAAATTTAACGAGAAATCGAATGAAGGCGAAAAAATGGTCAACCGAATCGAAATCCTGTGGCAAAGATCCGTTTTTTTATTTCCCGACCACTTTGTACGTTTTTTAAAATCGTTACAAAAAGCGTGCCGAAAATATTTAATAAAAAGATTGTCGATAGCACGGAGAGCTATAGAGCTATATCGAGGCAGCTGCGGAGAGGAAACGTGGGGGTTTTTTGCTTTGAGGTCTCGGCGCGTTTACCGCTTCGATATTTTAATAGTCCACACGCCAAAAAATCGTTATCTGCTCGCCAGAGTCGTGCGAAAGCGCATGCATATCCTAAACATGTGCTATATAGTTAATTGGAGATTTGTCGGGAGATACGAAAAGTGAGAAGAAAAAAAAAGGGAAAGAGAAGTGTGATGTGGTCTGGAGAACTCTCAGGATCTATAAGCGAGATAGAGAGCGTCTCGGTTGAGGTATAAAACGCTATTACGATTATGCATGTATATAAAGGAGTAAATCCATGTGTATATATAATATAGGATGCATTTTGCATCGCTGCATGCTCAGTGCATCAGCCATCAGTGATCTCACACCTCTCGCTTCGCTCACTTTGAGCTCGTCGTACTTTTTTCATCCGTGTATTGATTTCATAGGAAATTAACCGAGCAATGCGATGGTATCGCGTTCGAGAATAATCCAACGTATAAAAAAGGCGAATTATTTGTGCACTGAACATGAAATTTTGTCAAAAAACGTCGATATTTTGTTCGACACGGTGAACTAAATATTTTTCGATAATTTCAAAATTTTCGTCATTTTCACCATTTTTTTTTATCCTCAATGGAAATGTCAGCAAAATTTACGATTTGAATGACAAAAATGGACTTTTCCAAGAGACTTTTTAGAATATTTCTCGCTGCAATGACAAAATTTTTGGGATTTAAAAAAAAAAACGTTCAATCGAACGTATCCAACAAAATTTTCTTTTCAGTGACCCATAAATTGGTAGGAAACCAATTTTTTAATGACTCTGAAGTTTGCAACGTTGAGATTCAACAAAAATTTATTGAATTTTCAAAATCATGCCAATTTATCGTCTCGATTGACTTTTCGAGAAGAGAAAATCGATTTATTGTCCGGACCAAATATTTAATAATAATTATGAGCCTCATTGCCGAAAAAACAGAATTTCGTTGCATTCCAACGATGCAAACTTCAACATAATTTTTTTTTTCGCGTCGATAAACGAACATTCGAATGCGATAAAAATTGGCATTAATCCGCCAAAATATCGTCGATAAATTCTAATTACGATAAATTTGTAGGATTTTCTAAATCGCTTGCTCCGCGTATCGAATCAAGTGAAACTTTCGATTCGATAAAATGTGAATTGATCGAATTACTAATTACGAAACGTTTCACAACGTTTTTCTGTTTTTTTTTTTTTTTGATGATTTGCATTCTGCCAATTACGATGACAAATGCATGTTGGAATTGGACGTATCAACAGATTTACACACCTATGCAAAACACGCGCTGTTTGATCTCAGGATAAATGCACGTCCCATTTGTTTTGGCATTAAAACACTTTGTCTATCTCGCGCGCGCGCTTGCTGCATCTCCATAATAACGCAATCCTTACGAAATTCCAACGACTATGTGCGTTCTATCACGTCTTTGGAATTACCGTGCCCAAGGGTGTTTATTACATACGTTCGCACACATGTAAGTATATTTATAAAACAGCACTCCCTAATAATAGTTGGTCTTAGCACGCTCTCGCCTCTCTGCGTCCTACATCGACGTAGATTTCGCGCGCTAAAGCTCACGTGTTCCGTCCTCCCGAGTCACGATAAACAAAATCGTTCTCCGTCTTGAAAAAAAGAAAAAAAATCAACAAAAAAATGGGATAAATGAAAACTAATTGAAAAAATGTCTCGAAAATATGAAAAAGCCAAATAGAGATGGCAAAAAAAAACGGAAAAATAATTTTTACGATCCGCAATCGTGTTTATTTATTTTTTTTTTTTTTTAGGAGTTTCATTTTGCCCCAACTCGACACGCGTATTGGTATTTCTTATACTTTAGACAGCATCGATGCGACAGAACTAAACAATCTATCATTCTCGAGAGAGTGTCAACGAGATTAATCGTCTGGGAAAAAATGCGACCGCGCGTTCATCATAGAGCAGGGAAAAAAGTAATGAAGAAAAAAGGGAAATGAGACGAATAAAAAATAGGAAATGCAATCTCTGGATAGGCTCCGCGGGGATCGTAACAAATGCGCGAGAGTTGAGATTGAAGGTGGTGGGAAAATTAATTAAAAGGGATAGAGGAAAGTGGGCGAGCAGAGTTTGCCAGCGAGAAGGACGATATAAACAGTCGTGTGCGATGATTATAGATCTTCAACGCGGCCTCCAGCTTCCGCGAGCACATCCTCGTACTCTCTGCATTAGATGCACAAATTCATATTTACCTTAACGCACATGCAATACTCTATATGTTCCGAATCCCAAATCTAATCCCGTTTATCCCAGTTAACCGCGTGGATACGTTAAGCGAGGCAGAAATCAGTTCGTTGGAAACGAACAGCCAACTGAAAATAAAATTTTGTTGGAAACGTTCGGCTAAACGTTTTTTTTTCTTAATCACAAAAATTTCGTCATTGCAGCAAGAAATAGACTGGAAAGTCTCTTCGAAAAGTCAAGTTTTGTCATTCCAATCGTAAATTTGACTGACAATTCCGTAAGAAATAAAAAATATTGTCGAAATGACGAAAATTTTGAAATTATCCAAAAATAATCAGTTCACAGTGTTTCCAACAAAATATCGACAATTGCAGCAAGAAATAGACTAGAAAGTCTCTTCGAAAAGTCAAAATTTGTCATTCCAATCGTAAATTTGACTGACAATTCCATTAGAAATAAAAAATATTGTCAAAATTGCGAAAATTGGGAATTTTTCGTGGTTTTTCTTCCTCTCATTTCGGGTCCGATCTTCGTAACTCTTCTTGACGTTCTTGAAGACATTACGTTTCAACTCCACTTTGTCTCTTGATTGTTCTTCTTTATTTCTTCTCGCTCGCACTTTCTACGTCGTGTACGAGACGCGAGAGTATTCACCGTCGCGCGAGAGCCATGTCGTCTCGTTTATTTCTGTCTCTCTATTTTCTCTTACCCTATCTCTTTCCGTCTCACAATATCCCCATATTTTCCACGACCTTCGACCCTCGTCGAAGCGAAACTTCCCGACCTCGCTCAGTCCCCATCATCTCCCTCTTCACTACGCATTTCAATTTTCGTGAGATTCACTCCTATCCCCTTTTCTCCACACTCATACATACTGTCTAGTACCTTCAAGTACGCGTACGCTTATTTACTCGCTTGTAAGATCGATGTCGAACGAATTTCGGTTCCTGGTCAATGATTAACATTCTCGTGCCAAGTTTTAGTCATTTTCCTCTCAATTTTGACACAATTTTTCATCATTAGTTTGAAACATTCGACTCGGTTGATTTGGGCAGTGAAAATGAAATTTTGTCAAAAAACGTCGATATGAACACGGTGAACTAAATATTTTTGGACAATTTCAAAATTTTCGTTATTTTGACAATATTTTCGTGCAAAATTCGCGATTGGAATTATGCTGAAGTTTGCAACGTTGGAATGCATCGAAAAATATTTAGTTTTATGGAAGATTCGTTCAATTTTCAATGTCATCCAAATTTTTCGAGCCAAAATGCTTTTCGAATGCCGAAAATTGATCATTTTATCATCGTAATTACAATCTGCATTTGAATCATTATTTTTGTCAAAGATAAAAATGAATTTCGTTGCCATCGATTTGAATGACAAAAATTGACTTTCCGAAGAGACTTTCTAGAATATTTCTTGCTGCAATGACAAAATTTTTGTGATTTTTCAAAAAAAAAAGTTTGGTCGAACGTTTCCGACGGAATTTTCTGTTCAGTACGTGTCTAGGAGTTTTTTTTTTGACCGGCGATGTTGAAGATTCTAAAGAGGGGAATTCCAGGTTTTTAAATCGCTGTAATGTTTTCATTGGTGCTGTTTAATTAGACGATTTGGAGGCTTCGAGCTGAAATCCACGCGATTCTATAGCCGAGTCCTTAATTCTGGTATTATATTTGAGGGGCAGTCCCGGATAATCCTCTTTCATGGATAAATATAAACATGCATGTGTGTAGTTAACGATGATGATCCGTTCGGACGTTTCGTATCCAGCGAGAGTCTCGCTCGGCAGAGCAGCAGCAGCAGCAGCAGCAGCAGCTCGGACCCGTCGAGAGTATGACACACACTCTCGGTGTTGTCGAGAGCCTCGCGAATCCTCTGCTGGACGAGATAGCCGAGAGGCGCCACACACAACGCTCCAACCGACCGATCAATGCGGACTGGCTAATTAATGCGCGGTTTTCTCTCTCTCTCTCTCACTCCCTTCTCATCTCTCTATGCGTTCCATCTCATCTCTACTTGAACGGCATTTCTATCTCTCCCTCGTTCTCCATACATACTCTCGATATATGCTTTACGAATGATTGCATTCGCACTGAAACTATACCGAGTCCGAGTTATCTCAAGAGAGCAAAAGAGACAGAAATATGTAATTAGCCCCGAGCTCGATTCACGCGCTCTCTCGAAAAATCAATATGCACGCACCAAAAGAATTGTCTTTGAAAAATTATCCTGATAATCGTGTCACTGAAAAGAAGATTTTGTTGGACACGTTCGTTTTTTTTTTTTTTAATCACTAAAATTTAGTCATTGCAGCGAGAAATATTCTCGAAAGTCTCTTCGAAAACTGAATTTTTGTCATTCCAATCGCAAATTTTGCTGACAGTTTCGGTAGAAATCAAAAATATTGTCAAATTTACGAAAATTTTGGAATTATCCAAATTTGGAACACCGAAGTTCGAGTTTTGTTAAAAAATATCGATATTTTTTTGGATACGTTCGACTAAACGTTTTTCTTTTTAAATCACTTAAATTTAGTCATTGCAGCGAGAAATATTCTCGAAAGTCTCTTCGAAAAGTGAATTTTGCTCATTCCAATCGCAAATTTTGCTGACAGTTTCGTTAGAAAGGAAAAATATTGTCAAAATAACGAAAATTTCGAAATTATCCAAAAATATTCAGTTCACCGTGTTGGACAAACGTCGACGTTTTTTGGCAAAATTCAATTTTCAGTCAATGAAAAAAGCGAAAAAGAAAACAAAACACGAGGATTCACGACTCTGAAAAAATGTTTCAGGATATTAAAAACAATTTTTCTTGAGCCAAATATTTTCGTCACTAAAAATAATAAAATTTACATAATTGAAATGTTTAATTCAATTTTTTATTGTTTATGGACGAAACGAGTGGATCGAGAATTAGAAATTTTATAGTAAACTCGATCGGATTGTTTTAGCCTCGAGAGAAAGATCGTAAAAATTTAATTTTCAGTGTACGAGCTCGAGGAAAAATACGAAACGTCGGAAATTCATTTTTCCATGGTAAATCGAGTTCGTGTGTCTTTTAAATGCAGGACACTATTTTTTCAAATTAATAATTGGATGAAATTGATAAAATTTTTAATTGGCGATGAAAAATGAAAAAAAAAAAATCGTCTCGTATTATTTTCTAATGTCCGAACTAATGAAAACTCTATTCCGGGAAACTAAGTTGTGATTCCAACATTTATTTAAATTCTTATTTATGAAGCTCTTGCTACATTCTCTCTCATAATTTTCTTCTGTCGTATTCGCACTCGATGCAAATCCCGAGACTCGATTATGCGAGATGCTGGAGAAACGAACAAACAACCGTGCAGCACGAATGTACTTGCAAAATTATGTTTGTTTATCTTTATGCACGCTCGGGGATAAACGCAATGGAGATTGAAGCAATCTTAAACCAAAATAATTGTCGTTAATTATAACAAAAATGCCATACTCCTCTGCTATCGTCTTAAACTCAGCGAGTTTACTAGAGTCTTCTCCTCTTCCAGTACGCCATACCCCAGGCCATTTCTCTCGCAACGGGGAGGGGGTTAATTCTAGTAATGAGAGAGCAACTCCGCGCGTTTGTGTTTCGCATCCATGCGCGCCTTTACAAATGCATTTCAAAGGGTTATACGAAACCCTCGTTTCAATTCTCGTTACAACTTTAACGTGGATCGGTTTTCCCAATTCGACTCTCGAGACATCGAGATATATCGAATGTTTTTGACCCTCTGCATTTCTAGGCAATCGTCAATTCTCCACTAATCGAAACCGGAAAGAAAATTTTGGTGGATTCGTCTGACGAAATGTTTTTTTTGAAAAATCACAAAAATTTTGGCATTGCAGCGAGAAATATTCTAGAAAGACTCTTCGGAAAGTCAATTTTTGTCATTCCAATCGTTAATTTTACTGACAATTCTGTTAGAAATAAAAAATATTGTCAAAACTCCGAAAATTTTGAAATATCCAAAAATATTTAGTTCGCCGTGTTCGAAATTCAATTTTTGGTGTACAAAGAACCAGTAAAAAGTAGTTTTATACATGTAACATTGAGTTTCATGATAATTCTCAGTTTTCGGGGCATTTTGCAATGAATTTTATCAATTCTTAAGAGAAATCAATGACTCTGAAGTTTGCAACGTTGAGATTCAACGAAAAACATTTTTTTCATTGATTATTTATTGAATTTTCAAAATCATGGCAATATTTCGAGTCAATTGAGTTTTTTGGTCGCAAGAGCGAATCGTTTTATTGGCTGGAGCAAATATTCAATAATAATTGTTGGCTCTGCTCAAGAAATAACAGAATTTCGTTGCATTCCAACGATGGGAACTTCAGGATCATCATTTCGATCGTAAATTTTGCTGACAGTTGGTTGGAAATGAAAAATATCGTCCAAAATGCCGAAAATTTTGAAATAATCCAAAAATAATCGACGCTTTTAGACAAAATTTAATTTTCAGTGAATTCTCGTATTTATCAAGATCGATGATGAGGACACGAGGCGGAGGCAAAAAAAATAGTTTCAGTTTATCGAGCATTTTTCTCGTTTATTCGCTCGACGATTCGTGTCGCAGAATCGATGCAACTGCAATTCTTTTATAGCCTCGTGATAAAATGAACGAAATCTGGCGAAAAAGTTGAACACACACTTTGAGACACAATGTGGGCCAGAAATAAATCGGGTAGAGAGTCTCTAATGCGAGACTCAATTCGCCATACTCTTCTTTCTACGTCGGATTAACTTTGTCACACGTCGATGTCGTATTTTTAGATATAGACACTGCGATAGCGCAACACTCAACGGAGGGCAATACACTTTGGTCTTGACTCTTGTTTCTCCTATTATTCATTATTACGACCTTTGTGCTTGGATCTGAAAAATATCAAACGTCGATCTCAAGCCGCATGCCTTTTATTTCATTCATTTCTCAAGAGCATTGACGAATTCTCGAAACGTTGCGGATTCGTCCAACTTTTTTATAGATATCCGGTGAATTTTCTGGTGAAAAGATTTATTTATAAATGTAAATATAGCGATAAATATTTGTACGTGTCGTAAATAAAAATTTCGCGGTGTTCACTTTTCTTCGCCTACTAAATCGTGAGTTTTTATGGGCTCATGAAAATTTATGAATTCCCAAACGCAATATGATTTCTTGCAAAAGTTCTATTTTTGATTTTCAATTTTTTTTTTCAATTTTGAGATTTTTATTTTTCTCGGAAGTGACTCGAGTTTTTTTTCATGCGAAATTAGTCTCGTAAAATTGTGAATTTATGCTGATTCATGAAATCAACAAATTTCCATTCTCAGACATTCTTTTGGACTCGAAAAAGCGTGCGAGGCAGAGAATACGAGAAAAAGAAATAAAGAGCAAGGAGATTCGACACGTTTCTCGATGTAAACGTGCGGAAAATGGTTTTTGCATTACCAAGTCTCGTCTCGTCTTTGCCGCCCGTTTTCGTTGCTTCTTCCTTCCTCCCTATTCGCGCGAGCAAATATTTGACACATGTATCTCGTGCTGGTCCGAGAAAGCACACGATTGTATATATATATGCGGAGGAAATGATTCCCAGCATCTCAGGATTTTTCTCTGCAGAGAAAGACGGACGCGGCGCATCAAAATCCCCGAGGCAAACAGCCTGAATTGGACCTTTTCGCCTCTTCCCATTTGTTTCTCTCCTCACGCAGTTTCTTCGCAGACAGTCTCAAGACTTTCCACATGATTTTTGTCTTCCTGTGTATTTGCAGATCGCGAGATCTTGGTGCACGGAAAACGATGCACTAGTTTGCACGTGGAATAAATTTTAGTGTGTTTTTTGAAAAATCACAAAAATTTCGTCATTGCAGCGAGAAAAATTCTAGAAAGACTAAAAAGTCAATTTTTGTCATTCCGATCGTAAATTTCGCTGACAGTTTCGTTAGAAATGAAAAATATTGTCAAAATAACGAAAATTTTGAAATTATCCAAAAATATTTGGTTCACCGGGTTGGACAAAATATCGACGATTTTTGGCAAAATTGAATTTTCAGTCAATGAAAAAAGCGAAAAGAGAACGAAACACGAGGATTCATGACTCTGAAAAAATGTTTCAGGATATTAAAAGCAATTTTTCTTGAGCCAAATATTTTCGTCACTAAAAATAATAAAATTTACATAATTGAAATGATTAATTTAATTTTTTATTGTTTATGGACGAAACAAGTGGATCGAGGATTAGAAATTTTATGGTAAACTCGATCGGATTGTTTTAGCCTCGAGAGAAAAATCAAAATATTGTCAAAATGACGGAAATTTCGAAATTATCCAAAAATATTTAGTTCATCGTGTTCATATCGACGTTTTTTGATTTTAAATCACCAAAATTTTGCCCCTGCAGCGAGAAATATTCTCGAAAAACTCTTCGAAAAGCAAATTTTTGTCACTCCAATCGTAAATTTTGCTGACAGTTTCGTTATGAATGAAAAATATTGTCAGAATGACGAAAATTTTGGAATTATCCAAAAATATTTAGTTCACCGTGTTCGTATCGACGTTCTTTGATTTTAAACAAAATTTAGTCATTGCAGCGAGAAATATTCTCGAAAAACTCTTCGAAAAGTGAATTTTTGTCATTCCAATCGTAAATTTTGCTGACAGTTTCGTTGGAAATGAAAAATATTGTCAAAAAATGACGGAAATTTTGAAATTATTCCAAAATATTTAGTTCACCGTGTTCACATTGACGTTCTTTGATTTTAAACAAAATTTAGTCATTGCAGCGAGAAATATTCTAGAAAAACTCTGCGAAAAGCAAATTTTTGTCATTCCAATCGTAAATTTTGCTGACAGTTTCGTTATGAATGAAAAATATTGTCAGAATGACGAAAATTTTGGAATTATCAAAAAATATTGAGTTCACCGTGTTCATATCGACGTTTTTTTGACTATATTGAATTTTCAGTGCACCCTCGGTTTTAGAATACATGTACGTGTACGAGAATATTGTATGGTAAACGTGGGAGGAATAATATAGAGGCATATGTACGAGCAGGCAGTAGATGGATCAGCTTGGCTAGCAGAAGCTCGTGATAGCTCGCACAAGCTTTCGCATAAGCACACATAACCCCTGCATATTTGGGGTACAGGCGATTCCGCTCGAACGCGATGTTTCCATTGCGTTATTCAGCACAAAATTCAAACACTTTTGAGGATCAATTTTATATTTAAAATAATAAAAAAAACCCGAAAATATTGACCCTCGTTTTGTTTTTCATCGTTTCACACGACCTCAGAATCAAAGTTACGAACGATTTAGGCCTCGAGTTCGCGAGGGACGATTTTTGGTCGAAATTATTGTCGGAAACATTTAATCACTTCCGGAATTTAATGCAAATGTTGCGATTCAGAAAACGAGCCACAATAATGAGCCTCGTATTTCGGAAACGTTACCGCAACCCTTGGCCGTCTAACTGGGGCTTCTCATCGATCCCCTGCAAACAATTGATATCGATTTTTATGCTTAAACACCAATTACGATGAACCAGAGTCATTATTTAATGAAAAAAAAAGGAAAGAGGTTCATAACGTTACTTTTGTGTTTCCTGCTTGTGTGTTTCTCCGGACAAGTGTGTTTATGCTCGCGGGGACTCGTATTTCAAGGGGCACATGAAGAGGAAACGATACGGAGGGAGGGGGAGGGCTCGTCCTTCCGGTTCATCGTTCCTCGCCTCCACATTTGCTTTCCCACGAAATTAGTTATCAAATCGAGCGTCTGCTCAAAATTTGAGGATTTCCTCGTTTTTTCTTCGTCTCTGGCTTCGTTGGGACAAAATAACGAGCAGGAAGGAGGGGTTGGGAAATTAGCTGAGAGTGAAGTGGTTTTTTCTTCATTAAAAAAAAAAATTCCAACTCGACCACATTTACCGAAACAAAATATATTTTTAGCCATTTTTCTGCCTCTGCAGTTTCGATCTCGTGGGCGAATCGTATTGGCATTTGGTTCGAACTTTATTCATACCCAGTGAATCCCTATCGCACGATCTCAAACATGCTTAACGCGTGTCTTGATGGGAGGAACCATTTGAATCACTAAAATTCATCCTCATAGGCATTTCCATTCGTCACCGCGCACTCCTCGCCTTCCATTATTCGTTTCTTTGTGTCTTGTGCAATTCAACTTTCCACCAACATGACGTGTGCACGATTGTTTTGTACAAAGAAAAGGGATTTGGGATCGAGAAAGTCACCATCGGCTGCACCTTTGGCCATAAAAAGTTGACAAACATCAATAATAGTGGGTCGGGCAAATTTAACATATCAAAAAACGATTTTATTTAGAGTTTTTTCAAAATTTTTCAAAATTTCAAAATTCAAAATATTTAATTTGCTGTTTTGAATTTCCTCCATCTAAACGCGTTGAAATTGAATTCACGTTTCGTTAAAAAGTTGCAGAAACCGAGTTGCAAAAAAAAATGTATTTAGGATTTTTTTTGCAGATTGCCAAAAAGTCTATGGGCCGAAATTTTTTAAGAAAAATTCTAAACACATTTTTTTGCAACTCATAAACGAAACGAGACTCGAATTTACACGCGTTGAGATGGGAAAAGTTAAAAATTGAAAATTTAATATCCCAAATTCTCAGTGTCAGGAATTTTTCTTTAAAATTGTTAGTTTTGGTGTCAAGAATGTTTATAAAAAGTTATTAAAAAATCCTAATAGTAATTTTGTCATGGTGATGCGTTACGGTGTCTCGAATTGGAAATCTCGCTTTGCAAACTCTCCCGGAAGAGCAACGAACCCCGTTGGGTACAAAGTTTTGTGTCAATCCCTGAAAAAGGAAAAAAAATGCCACACGAAAAGAATGAAGCAGAAAGTAGATAAAAACTATCGATTTTCATGCGGGTGGTGTGAAATTTATCTCGATCTAAAAAGTTGTGGTCTGCTGTTTCTCGTTTCGTTAGGACATTCAAACTTTTCCGATGCTCTCGCGTGACCGCGATTCTCATATTCATTTTCGAGTGAAAGAAAATTAGAGAGTTGAGAGTTGAGTTTGTTCTCCATTGGGAATCCCCATGTCGACCTAGCACACGTTCCCATTGTTCTACACTATTATTACAGTCCACATATACATGCATCTATATGCACACGTATACATATGGAGTATAGAGACGAGAGAGCAGTGCAAAGTTAGGAAATCAGCGCGTTATCGATTCGAACTCTGACATTGGCCCCAGCAGCAATGCACTTGAGGCTCGTTTTAGTGCACTCGTCCTGGTTCTCACTTGCTTTTTAATTTCAACCATTCCTGCGATTTTTCTCTCGAGCCTAAAGGAATCCGATCGAGTTTACTATAAAATTTCTAATTCTCAATCCACTCGTTTCGTCCATGAACAATAAAAAATTAAATTAATCGATTTCAATTATGTAAATTTTATTCTTTTTAGTGACGAAAATATTTGGCTCGAGAAAAATTGTTTTTAATATCCTGAAACATTTTTTCAGAGTCATGAATCTTCGTGTTTCGTTTTCTTTTTCGCTTTTTTCATTGACTGAAAATTCAATTTTGCCAAAAATCGTCGATATTTTGTCCAACGCGGTGAACCAAATATTTTTGGATAATTTTAAAATTTTCGTTATGTTGACAATATTTTTCATTTCTAACGAAACTGTCAGCAAAATTTGCGATTGGAATGAGCAAAATTCAGTTTTCGAAGAGACTTTCGAGAATATTTCTCGCTGCAATGACTAAATTTAAGTGATTTAAAAAGAAAAACGTTTAGTCGAAAGTATCCAAAAAAATATCGATATTTTTTAACAAAACTCGAACTTCGGTGTTCCAAATTTGGATAATTCCAAAATTTTCGTGATTTTGACAATATTTTTGATTTCCAACCGAACTGTCAGCAAAATTTACGATTGGAATGACAAAAATTGATTTTTCGTAGAGACTTTCTAGTTTCTTGTCGGAATGACAAAATTTTTGTGATTTTTCAAAAAAAACGATTAGTCGTTCAGCCAGTGCAATGATCTTTTCGGTGCATATGAATTTCGATCGAAACGCGAATGAGAAACCCTGATTCTCGTGTGCGAAGCGATATATAGAAATATTAATAAGTGTGTGTGTGTGTATTTGTAAATATATATTTGGTTGTGAGAATTCTACACATGCATTTTGTGCGGTATTCAAAGGTGCAACCCTTTCATTAGCGTGTAGGCCACGCGCTCCATTATGCCTAACAGAACATCTGATTCTATTGTCGCGGGTTCTCTTTCTCTCTTTCTCTCATTGCTGTTACAATGACGGGAACAATGCAGCCACGAGGAAGCTGAGAATCTCTCTCTTCCTCTCACTCATCCACACGCACACACAATGCAGTGCAGCACGAGGCCCTTGGCAGTCACGTGTTCTATACATTTTCACAATTATTATGTCAAAGTGCTCTAGAAATTGGCAAATTGCACGGGTATATCGGTGCACTCATGTGTATTTCGTATTGTCTCAAACCGTCTCATCATCGACTCCCATAAACTGCCGCGTCATTGGTACGAAATCGCGTTTTGCTGGTTTTATCGAGAATTTAAATTCCTTTGTATCAAAATCGGCGCCAAATTTTTTCTCGCATTCGTCCAGCAAAAATTTCGTGGTTTTAATCAATTTTAATTATTGCTGATGAAAAAATAACAAAATTAGAGCAAAAGTAGAAATTTTTTTTTCTTTTTTTTACACCTTTGCCCACTGATACGCTTCCCAACTAATTTACCGAGAGTTACGATTCTCAATCGTAAAATATAATTGCTGCCTCCATTGTATATTCTCATTCGGTCAGAATTTAGCATATTTAGGTCAGAGTTGATGATAAGTCTCTTTGTGTCGATTCTGGTGTAGGGCAAAAGTGGAAAATCGGGTATTTTAATTTTTAGGGATAGTCTGATCCTTCGATACTCATTTATTCGAGTTTAGGTCAGCGGTGAAAGGAGAACTTGGCCAGGGACAATGGCTTCAGTTTATACAAGTATGCAAAATTATATTCGGGCCAGTCCTATTGTCACCAATTTTGACCTCATTGTTCGGGCAACCAAAATAGAGACGAATCCTAGAGAATGTCGTCTGGTATGTCTGCTGCTCCAGTTTGGCACGTGCCCACCACTCATTTTTCATTTTTTCTTGTTTTTTCGTCTTTTTGTTTCTTTATTTTTATATTCATCCGTCCCTCCGTCGTGGACCAACCCGGCCCAAGGGCCGGATATAGACAATGACGGAAATCTTCAGAATCACGCGGTCCAACTCAGTCCCGCACAAATTGCGTATTCGATCGGCAGACAAATCGCCAGACAGTGGATTGAAACGCTTCATAAATCCATAAGGCTTTCCATCTCGGTGCAATCGAGTCCTCAGATTTTTTTCGAACAGAAAAATATTTTTTATATCCCTTTTTTTTCAATTTCAAAAAATCATGTCTATTTCGTTCCGATTTTGTGTTTGGATCCTGAAAAATGAACGTTTTATCGTCCTGACCAAAAAATGAATAAAAATTATGAAATTTAACTCAAGAAAAAACGGAATTTCGTTGCATTCCAACGATGCAAACTTCAAGATCGTTTTTTTTCGCGATGATTTTCGCAGCCTCCGTGATTCTTACGAATTAGCAGAAAAATTGAGGGAAAAGAAAAATTTTTCCATTTTTTAAGAATTTCATCGTAAAAAAACGTCTAAAAATTAGCAAACGTGCTGGGGAATAAGGCGAGAAATGATATTTTGGATTTATCTTTGGATGTGGGTTGAAAAAATCATGATTCACGCTCGCGGTTAAGGAAAATTAATTTTTAAGCAATAAACAAGATAGAAGGAAATAAAATGAGTTTTTAAAATTTTAGACATATCTGGAAACAAATTTAGAGAGAAATTGAGATAAGTGAATTATAAAAATGATATTTTAAACGAGTAAATGAGGCAGCGAGTGGAGAGAGATACGAATACGCGGTTTTATCTCTGAAACGACATACAAAATTGAGATAAATTATTAATTCAACTTTGAGGAAATAGTCGAACTGTATTTAATCTGGAAATAAATAGCAAAAAGTTTGAGAGAAATAATAAATTGAAATGAGTTGAAAAAAATGGAGATAACAGAGACGAAAATGGAGAAATAATTTTCACTCGATTAATGCAAATTTAATGGTCAAATTAGTTGTTAATGAGGACGATAAATTGATAAGGAAAGGAATTAAGTTTTATATATAGGATGGAAAGGAGGAAAGACTGAGAGATAAGACGCTGCTTGAATTTGTGTTTGATGTGGCAGATTTTTAGCCGGAAATTCATGTGGAGTAACGAGCCGGACAAACTTGTGCATCGCGCTCGTGCCGCCCGTGAGTTTTATCACAATAGGGATGAGCACTCGTCGAGTGATACTTCCGACAAGGCTAGCCACTACTGAAATAGATTAAGATCCTCGTCATTGTGGCCGCTCGAGACGAGCAGTCGGCGAGCGTTTATACACGCACGCAAACCAACCACGTTGTTATTTCTTCACACAGAGAGTACGTGACATCACACATTATTCGACATTATCCCATCTCTCCCTCTCCCTTTTTTCTATCTCGTTCATTCAACTCAAAAACACCGACACTCGGACCTCCGCACGCATAAAGAAACGCATCAGATCTAATGGAACGAAACGCGACGAATTTACACAAAATGTCAAACGATCAACGGAAGGAAATCAAAATCAGCACGAGCCCTTCACATCGAAGCTCGCAGAATCTCGCGTTTTCCTTTCCGTCTCACTTATAAATAAAGTTTATTTATAAATTTTATTATATTATTATGTTATTATTAATTCAATAGTTAATAACAATTAACAATCAAATTAATAATAATATAACAATATAAAGATATAAATTAATTTGATAATTAATTCAATAATTAATAATTAAATTAATTACCAAATTAATTTATAATTAAATCGCCGATTTTATTGCAATTGGCAATTTTGAATTACATTGAATTATAAATTAATTTAATAATTAATAATAATTAATAATTGAAATTGATTATCAAATTAATTTATAATTCAATCAAATTTATGAATTAATAATAATTAATAATTAAATTAATTATCAAATTCATTTATAATTCAATTTAATTCAATTGATCAATTTTGAATTAATTATTAAAATATTATAATATTATTATTATGTATAAAGTTTATTTTTAAAAATTTATTTTGATAAATAATTTTACATTATTTATTAAATTTATTAAAAAAGGAAGAACCATCGTTTTTCTTTATTTTCGACTAATTAAGGAGGTTCGATCACGAAATCAAAATAATCAGAATTGGATCAAATTTCGTCATCACGTTCTTCGAATAATTCGTTGAAAATTCTGAAAATCCACGTGAATTTTAATGTTTAATTACTCGAGCACTACGTGGTGGAAAAATCTTGAAAAAATTCTTATCTTTTTGATTATTTAAATGTTTTTTACACGGTTTAGTATGGCAACATTGTATCGTCGCGTGATCCAACTTCCCTAAGTGAGTATAAGCTCGAAAGAGACGAAGACAAAATGAAAGAAAGCAGGGCTGTTGAATTCCAATAACTTTTACCCGAAATTTCTTCAAACGCATATGACCAGTCACGTTTTTTCGGCTTGACTGACCAATTTCGTGTCTTTCCTCGTGGTCAAGAGCTCATCGGAGCCCATCGATCTGTGTAACCTCTTCGACAGATCATTCCACGTCTCGAAACAGTGTCTGGAATGGAATTTCTCTATCGTAGCTTTACCCAAACGCTCAGCCTGTTTTCAGTCAAGTGGAAGAATCATTTTTTAACAGCGAGAAAAATCTTTCCAGCCCTTTCAAGATTCCTCTCACCAGAAATTTTACTCATTCGACATTTTTCGGAAAAAATATACCAAAACGACATTAAATTTTGGCGATAATAATTAGGAATCTCAATCCGAAAAATCTTCAATTTCATCTCCACAAAATCCATTAAATTTTTTCATTGAATTCATTAAATTTTTTTAACAAAATGTGATTGGACCGAAAATTGCGTACGCGTGTGATTTTTTTCGCTAATTATTATAACGAAGCCTATTCATGGATGAAAAAAAATGGAGTTGGGCATGAAAGTCGTGTCCAAATGTTCCCTTTGACAGGCAATGCATTATATTTATACACACACGAGCCCAGGGCTGTATGTTCGCTGTATATATGATTTTGGGATTGACAAACGTATAACCGGTCGTCACGGTATTCCGATTGGGCATGTATACACACAGAAAGGGTTGCCTATCCACAAGGACTGTTTGGAAGCCGATCTAGTCCGGTCGACAAATAAAACCGGCTGCACACAAACCGCAACGTGAAAAATCGGATTACATCGAGAGCTTAGTCGGAATAATGTGTAATCACGGTAATTAAATAAAGTGATTAGAGGATTTCGAGTCTAAAGGACTAAGCTAATTCTTTGAGACTGAAAAAAACCCTCATTGGGATAGAAAAAAGCTGTCGATTAGAGAGGTTCTGCATCGTTTCTCATGCGTTAGATAAATTCCAAGTTTAATTGTTTAAAATTCGTACGAACCTTCTCAACAATCGTACTCAACTGTGGCTAAACTTTGAGAAAGTTTGACCGTCTAGAAATCGAGTCATTTGTTGTAAAAAATCGTCTTTTTTCGTAACTTCCCACAAGACCTCGTGTTAAAGTTGCGATTTTAAACACTCAATATCTCTATCACCGGACGGTGAAATCTTCTCTAATTTTGAACACATTATAACACGACGCTTCGGAAGATTCACGCGAAATGTCAAAACATTATCTTGGAAAAATAGTATCCGATGATTTTTCCGTTACTTTGTACATTCTATTACAATTATTTCGATAGAGCCTCCTTAAAAAAGTGCAAAACGACGCGAATTTCGTAAAAGTTTCTCGCACCCTTATTGCCTTTTCCGATTACGTGAAACATTGAAATTTCTACCGAATTTTAATGTGCCCATTTTTTCTTACGGTTTCTCGTTTCCGATTTCTCGGAGCTCTCGAGCGTTTGTTATGGGAAAATATTAATTCTAGATCGGAATAATGGTGCAGCTAGAGCGAGTGGACTAAAATTCAGATGTTACAAGTTATTTCGCTGCTCGCGAGATCGAGACGTGCGTTCGATCGTCGAATTTTTCGCTAAGCCATGAGAAGGCTCACCAGCTGCTCGGAAGTCAGCTGGTTTTATGGGGCATTAAAAATCGCGTTTTTTTTTTGGTCCATATCCTTCCGTAGCACCCTTGAAAAGTTTTGTTCGTGCGATAAAACGAGAAGGCAGAGCGAGAGGAAAAGAAAAAAGATACTGAATCAGCATCACTTTTCTCTCGCACTCTCTTTGATTTGCTGATTTCTTTGGTGCGCGGCGTACGAGTTTGCATGCGGCAATCGATATACGCCCCAGCGACTCGCCCTTTCGTTACGTTTCACGAAAGAAACCCATTACGGATTTTCATTTAAGAGAGAAAAAGCACCCAAGAGATTTATGCCTCAATTATGCACGATTTTTTTTTTCTTTCACCGATTCAAACGACTCATCCAACGTAAGAGGCACGCTCAAGCGTTCCTGTCGTAACTGAACCTTATGTTTTTAACCCAACTCTGAAGGGTTATACTTTTACGAGCCGGAGCAGCCGAGTGAGCTTGAAAAACAGTCTCGCTCTGCTAATATTGGCCTTACAAAGTGATCGTTAATTTAATTCAAATTTCGACAACGTTTACGATTAAAAGCAACGCCCGATATTTTATGAGCATCAAATAAATGTTGAAAAACTTTTATTTTCTTTGATTCCATCAATTTTGTCATTTCCACACTAATTTCGCTCAATATTTTGGATGAAATTAAAATCTTGCACGTTCCAACGAGCCCCGTACAAAATTTCTTCGTTGATGCCGGAAAAATGTGAGAAATCAAAATAATCAGAATTTCATCAAATTTTTTCCAAATTTTTCACCACCATCGAATAATTGAGAGTTTAATCGAACTTTTATGAATTTATGAAGCTCGCAACGTTGGAATGTAAGGAAATTTTTCGATAATTCAATGAATTGATTAATTTTCATTGATACTTGAATGAATTTCCAAGATTATCCACATTTTTCGATCATTTTACCGTCGTAATCGCATTGAGCATTTAAATAATCGGTTTCGTCGTAGAAAAAAAAATTTCGTTGCATTCCAACGATGTAAAACTTGGTAAATTCTTTGCTTATGCACGTGAACTTGAATGTTGAATAACTCGAGTACTACGTGGTGGAAAAATCTTGAAAAATTTCGATTGTCAAACAAATTATTAAAGAAAAAAAATAAATTGAGCAAATTTTATAAAATTCTTGTATCATTGAAATTTTTTATGTTTTTCGCATCTCGTGAATGCAGCTCGGCGTGAATACAATGATACGATTAAAGGGGTGGCTGAACTTTGAGGACGAGGTAGAGCGTTGGAGAAACGTCAGATCGCGTGGGCGGTCACGTGTTGGCTCATAGATCAATTTTATTTATAGAAATTATTTCCATTATTCCGTTTGACCAAGACGCGATAAACGGAGCATTGAATAAAGCGAAAACATACCTCACCGAAGATTGTGTTTGCACTTTTGAGTCTGGAGCAAAGTTAAAAAAAAATTTCTTGCTGTTTTAATGATTTAATATAAAAAAATCACATTCTCGTTGGATCGTTCGTGTCCCTTTAGGTTCGCGTGTCATCGACATTTGTCACTGGATTAACTCGGCTCGATCGTGATAAATCATTTATAAATGTTGCTTTGATCAAGAGACGATGAAAAAAGTGTAAAAAATCACGGTGCTCTCCACATGTCCTCGATCGCAATTATATTCACGACGATAACCCACACACACACACACACGAATCACACGGTCACGTATGTTGATACACGATATTTAATACGTTAATATCTACGTACGAAATAATATATATGTATAATTCGTAGCTGAGAAACTTGAGCGTTGTTGGTGCATTAAAAGGCCTCGTTATTTCAATTGGTATGATTAATCGAAACGAGATGGATGCTGCGTGGCCCTCTCTCCATTAACACCACTTAACTATTGAAAGAAATTAATCTTTCTATATCTTTTATTATTTATTCTTCTCCCGATGCACTTTCCCTGGGATTCTCGGTCATTTGAGTTTTTTATCGTGCACACTGTTGCTTTATTTTTTTCTCTCAATAAAAATCACGATTTTCGTAACTCTCGGAGAGATGCACTCGCGCGATTTCCCCTCGATAAAATAATAAAATGAAGAAAAATGTTGGTGTCGATTTAGAGAAATTCAAAGAAAAGTGGATTTTGTTTTTTTTTTTTGATCGAATTTTTCGCAACTTTCGTAAGGGCTGATGCGCGCGGGCGAGGTGGTTGCTACGACCTTACAGCCTGGTGACCATCGCAACACTGAGCTCACTTGGACTCTCGCTTGCCTCTCGTGTGAGCCATGGGGAGCTTCGGAGTGTCCCGCGCTCACAGCATGTCGATGTGCATGAATCTATATATATATATATATATATAGAGATATGTACTAGATTCCAAAGCTGTGTGCCGAGTCTCTTGGTGGTTTTCCCTCTTTCTCTCCTGCTTCATCCCAGAGCACGCACTTACGGCGCGACGCACGTGGACCCCGGCGAAATACAGACGGAAACACACGCACGAGAATCGTCCACACGCTCCCCTCCCTTTTATCCAGTAGAAAAGGGACGCACGCGCGTCGATCAAAGATTATAATAAAAAAAAAGGCTGCAAATTGAAATTTGCAAATTGCTTCCTCACGGTGCTCAAGATGCACGGTAAAACGATTTTTCGAAAAACTAATATTTTCGTAAAATTCAAAAACCCATAAAATTTAAACCGCTCGACCGATAATTCCCAAATTCAATACCAACCTTCCTATTATGATACTCTAATTATAAAAAAAAAATTAGTAATAAATCTTAAAATTTGCGAAAGTTAGAGCGGTGACACCATTTTTTTGAAAATTTCAAAATGCTGTAGAATTTGAATTTTTTTAGCGATCCGGACAAAATTCTCAGCAAACGAAGAGCTGGTATAGATTAACATCTGTGCAAAACTAGAGCCTTGTAGCTCAAACCGTTCTCGAGTTATAACAATTTGAATTTTACAGTGCCAGCACATACACACACACATACACACACGCATCCGGACATTTTTTCTAAATATGATTTTTGGACGTTTTGGGACATTTTACGAACATTGACATTGAAAACTCGAAAAAAAAAAATTTCACCGTCACAAAGCTTCCTCCATGAGGAAGCAATATATGTATATGTTGGATTTTTAGGCTTTTCTCTCGCACTCGCATCTTTTCGGTCCAAAAGTACTTTGCCGCTGGATGCTCCTCCTCTCGCTGTCTCTCTCCCGCCCACTGGCTTTTCCTCTCGGTCCAGAGCGACCGATCGAGACGTGCAACGTTTAGTTTTTTTTTATAGAGACCAGAGATTGAGGGTGGAGCAGATTACGAGAACACGAGAAATTCCATTCCATCGCTATGCAATAAGAATATTCGAGTTTCTCCAGTCACCATTCATTTTTTTATGTGTCTATTTTTATTATCATCTCCGCCATTGATTGATCGCATGTGGCTCCGTTTCGGGGATTTAAATCTTCGGAGAATTCGATCGGTAGGGGCAAGAGAAATATTCTTTGCTCGTTATTGACCCTTTTTGGTGACACGCACTCGAATTTTCCTACTGCATCGACGCTCCGGGTCTATTTGACCCGGAAAAAAACGCCCGAATTCGTTTGCGACGTTTTTTCGACTCAAAAGCCAACGATTGGCCATTTACGAAATTTTCAATGACCCTGAAGTTTGCATCGTTGAAACGTAACGAAATTATTTTTTATCTTTGACAAAAATAATTAGTCGAATGCAGAATTTAATTACGACAATAAAATTATGAAAATTGAACGAATCATCGATAAAATGAAATATTTTTCGTTGCATTCGAACGTTGCAAACTTCAGCATCATAATTTTCAATCTACAACGATTTCTGGTCGGGAGATTTGATGGAAAACTATGCGGAACAGATTTATGCGCGAGGATTATCAACGCGAGAGATTATTTGGCAATAATCGACTCGTTGAAAAATTCTCGTATCGAGATGAAAGTTCGTAAAGTCGTTTTTTACCAGATTTGTTTAGAATCATAAGTATTAACGATTGAAAAGGATAAAAAATGCTCGGTCACCGCGCGGGACGATACGTTGAAAGGAAAAATATGTAGAGTGTCGCTTTGGCAATAATAAGCGGCAAAATTCATTTGAGGATTATCGCACGTTTGACCCTTTCCTCCTCCGCGCGCTGTGTAACTTTCTTACATGCATATTAAACATTTATCATCGATACATAGAAATATATTCACATGTATATACACTCGTGATAGTAACGAGGCCTAAACCTCGTACGAGCAGAGAGTTTGCCAAGATTTTACGATCCCAGGAAGACTCTTTCGAGGCTGTAGACATCAATATACTCATATTTATCATACATGCATATATTATACGGTAAATATACATAGTTGAGCTCTTCGGGTCTAAAAGGCACGATAAAGGTGGAAGGGAGCGAAAAAATTGAGATGGATTCAATAGAAATGCAAATTTTTCACTCGCAGGCTAAAAAAAACATTTTTTTTTGGAAAGATCGATATTTTTTTGAAAGTCACTCAAATTTTGTCGTTTCAGTAGAAAATATTCTGGAAAGTTTCTTCGAAAAGTTAATTTTTGGTGACACTTTCGTTAGAAATTAAAAATATTGTCAAAATTTGGAAAATTTTGAAATTATCCAAAATTTTTGTTCACCGTGTTCAAGAATAATTTCAAAATTTTCGTTATTTCGACAATATTTTCCATTGTAACGGAACTTTCAGCAAAATTTACGATTGGAATGACAGAAATTTACTTTCCGAAAAGATTTTCCAATTTTCCAAATTTTCGTGATTTTTCGAAAAAACGTTTAGTTTAACGTATCCAACAAAATATCCATCTTTTTCAACAAAATTCTCTTTTCAGTGTGATGGAATTGAATTTTCGGTGCAGTTTGCGATTTCATGAAAAACTAAGAAAATATCTTTGGGTACGTGACTCGAAATAAATGAGTGAGGAAGGAAACGAGAGAGAGCGAGAAATCTTTTCTCTGAAAGTCCCTTTTGATGGGCGCGGTTCTTGGCGGCAAAGATCACTTCGATGAGTTCCATCATGCCCTTCGATGCTGCATCCCCGATTACTTTTTTCTTCGTTTCGTCGCGTTCGCGATGTCATGCAATCCTCTTTTCCTGCGCCCTTTCACGCTCTTACCAATATACACTCACAATATATACCAAATACGTAATTTATTCGTGATAAGCGTGGCCGATCGAGTGTAAAATGACAAGCGAATCCAATCGTTACGCCCATACTTTATTATTGTGCTCGTATCCAATCAGGATGGAAAAATACCGATAAAAACGAGCCAATGAGATGGTGCTCGGTTTTTTTTTTTTTTTATCAATTTCTTTTATTTTCACTTCACTCGAGTCCATCAACGAACATTTTTTTTCCATGTTTCTTTTATTTTCCAGCCTTCGTAATGTTTGAATATAAAAAACGAAAATTTGCAATCATTTGTCGTCTGTTCCAAAAGTAATAGCAAACGCTCGTGAGCTCTCCAAGAAATCGGGAACGGGAAACCGTAAGAAAAAATGGGCACATGAAAATTCGGTAGAAACTTCAATTTTTCACGTGATCGGAAAAGGCAATAAGGGTGCGAGAAACTTTTACGAAATTCGCGTCGTTTTGCACTTTTTTAAGGAGGTTCTATCGAAATAATTTTAATAGAATTTACAAAGTAACGAAAAAATCATCGGATACTATTTTTCCAAGATAATGTTTTGACATTTCGCGTGAATCTTCCGGAGCGTCGTATTATAATGTGTTAAAAATTAGAGAAGATTTCACCGTCTGGTGATCGAGATATTTAGCGTTTAAAATCGCAACTTTAACACGAGGTCTTGTGGGAAGTTACGAAAAAAGAGGATTTTTTACAACAAATAACTCGATTTCTAGACGGTCAAACTTTCTCAAAGTTTAGCCACAGTTGAGTATGATTGTTGAGAAGGTTCGTACGAATTTTTAACGATTAAACTTGGAATTTACACTCGGAAACGGTAGAACCTCTTGAAAGTCTAAAAAATTGATAATTTTACAGTCAAAGTCTTTTTGTACGTGGAGGCAAAACCAAAAGTCGAAAGGTGGTCTCTGATAACATTCGATATCATTCGAAATGTCCGGTATTAGTCGGTTCGGTCGAATATATAACACGAGGTGGGTGGCTAAACGCGAAATTTCACGGTTCGGTTTTGTTTATTCTACGATGCTGCCACCAACCGACAATATATCTACAAAGCAACGGCCGCAGTAAGAGAATGAACGAAAAGAGAGAGAGAGAGCCAAAACGAGAGGGAAAAATGAAGAGTTGGCTAAACGACCAGTCCAGCAACAAGATAAACTATGTTCCTCGAGAATTTTGCGCACGTGTCAGCACAACGAAGGCACCCTCTCGATTCCGAGCATCTGGGGGTTTTCCAAATTTTTTTCTCACACATATCTCAATCTCTCTCGTTGCATTCTTTTATTCCCATAATTTACAACCAGACCGTCCCAATAGGACTCGAGTATATTCAGCACGTGTTGAACAACTCGTGCCAAATCACTGCTCTCAGACATTAAGCCAAATCTCCAATAAAAAAAAAAAAAAAACAAAACGTTGTCTCTATCGATTAGCGATAATGAAATTCCATTTATTTTTCTCTCTCAAATTTGCACCACACAAAGAGAATTGTGACATCTAATCGCTCGCGCAATTTAAAGAGATTTCACCATGTAAAAATCGAGACATTTATTTATAAAAATCACAATTTTCAGGAGTTTCTCATAAGAGCGCGTGTTAAAAGTTGCAATTTTCAACATTAAACATTTCGATTTCTAAATGGCGAAGCCTCTTAAAACTTTGCACACGCTTTTGTGCAACATCGAAGAAGCTTTATTCAGTTTTTCAAAAAAATCGGTCGTAAAATTTATTCGAAATTTTGGTTATTGTATAAAAAATACAAATTACCTCGGAAAATCTTGAATTTAGAGTATTTTGTTCTTTAGTCAATTTGTAACAACTTTTTTTAATGAACTCGGGCTCGCAAACCATTTTGTATGTAAGAAAAACTGAAAATAAAAATTGGAATTTGACCGTCGCCTCAAATTGATAAATATTCGATTCTTCTTTTCACGAAATCAAGTTTTTCTGGACGTGGAGATTCTGAGCAATGCACAATCGTCGAATGCATACGGCGATGCACAAAAGCAGTGTCGGGTGTGGTCATGGGATATACAGGTGCAGCGTTGAGTTACGAGGGAGGGACTGAAAAGTGAGTGAGGGAAACGACATAGTCCGAACAAGCCTGGAGGGATTTGTGAGCGAGATTCCAGATAAACTTGTTCGTTAGCCCATCACAGCTTCAGAAACATCACTCGGATTGGTCATTATCGTTTATCGATCATAAATTGATTTTTAAACACTTTAAAAAGCTTTTGACTCGAGGAAAACAAAATAAACAATTTTTATTGACAGGATAAATTTGATCGGACTTTTTATCGTTTTAGAATTATCATATCTTGGAAAATATGTGAAGACTGTTGGCTTTTTGAGGAATAATAAAAAGCTAATTAATTAACTTGTGATAAGAGTGGAATTTAGATAAAAGTCATAAATTTATCAATTCTATTGCAAGACTCGAAAACTTGGCTATTTTTATGCTTCCGGGTTGGTCGCTATTTTTGAAAGAGTGACGAGAAACTCATCACGCATGTCGCAGGCTCTTTCGTTTCGACACCTCAACGAAATTCGGCTCTCTGTAAAAAAAATTTGAGTGCAATTCTTTTGCCCTTGGTAAAGACAATATTTAGAGCGATAACATCTCAAGATGGCACTTGGATAGGCATGTACTCGCATGCAGCAAGAGCAGGAAGAGGGTCCTCGATTGTATAGTCAAGAAAACACACACTTTTAATGTTTTTTTAACGTTTGAAAAAATGGTCGGTTGGCCAATGGATGTCCATGAATAAGGCGAGAATAAGGAAGAAAGTTTCGAAATGTCTCGTTGGTTGTCTTTTCATATGGAAAATCTGAGTGGCTCGTGTCTCTTGGCATTTGTTCATTTAATGTTTGATTTCATTTCTCTTTTATTTGTTTTTTCAAAATAACACAGTTATGGGACGAGTGCTGGACAGTTAAGCAGCTTCAAGTGGTTTCAAGTGCATGCAGCACATTCAATGACGAGAAGAAGTTGTTGCTTCTCTCCTGTCTCCCCTCGTTACGCTTCCCTTGCTCGCTGATGAAGAGGCAAAGATTCAAAGGGACTCGCGTCGACGTACACACGCACACGCAACTTTCTTATTTTTCTCCTTCCTTCTTCTTCTTCTTCTTCGTTTCTTCAGCCTCGTTTTCCCCGACCACTGCATAGCGGCATTTACACACGTGCCATCGATGAATAGAATATTTTATTCCAAACTATTTTTTCTCTTTCACGCTCAAATTCTACCTTTTGCTACTGATACGAAAATAATGTCGTCACGCCACCAGAGACGGAGAATTTATGGAAAAAACGTCTAAGCCACGTCGATTCGTGCACTAAAAATTAAATTTCGTCGAAAAACGTCGATGATTTTCAAAATTTTCGTTATTTTGACGAGCTAAATTTACGATTTGAGTGACGAAAATTGACTTTCCGAGATTGAATTAGAAACGAATAACGTTTTTTGTTTTTTATAATTGAATTTCTAATAAAAAAGATGGAAAAATATTTGCATCAAGATTGCAAGTTTTATTAAAATGAAAAACGGACAAAATTTCATTTGCAAAAAAGCCCTCGGCTCGAATAATATGATTTGCAGGGACAAGCCCTTAATGTTTATTACATGCATAAAAGTAGCTTTGGAAAGAGAAATAAATAATTGCGTATGATTCGTGTGGGAGTGATTTACTTTTTTTTGTTGGTCGAGTCACGTTCCGTGTCAACTCGCTTACTACCGGTGAATCGTGCTTGAAGACGTTCTTGGAGAGCCCTTTTTCACATTTCTTTTATGTTTCCCTTCCGCCGTGTATCATACTTCTTATTCGCCCATCTCGCTTTTCTCTAAAGTTTCTCGCGAAAGCCGGCACGTGATTTGTTGCTCCTAAGCTCTGTGCCAAAAAACGTCGGACTTGAAAGTTATTTATTCGCGAGCTTTCTCCATTCTTTGTGCAAAATTTATTTTCATCGATGAAATTTCATCGTCCACATTTCCATTTCCAATTCCAACTACGAGTTGCTCATTTTTTTCCAACATATTCGGAAACGAATACAAAGTTTATTTGTTTTGAAAATATTTTCCAAACCATTGTCTTTCTTGCTGCGGGCCCAGAACGACTTCTGGAATTCTGGATAAAGAATCGAACGACTCGACCGAGGAAGGCCTAAAAAAAATGGAGACACTATCGGAATTGAGACGCATAGAGAGATTCAGTTCTGCTCCTTCTCGTATTGAATCGACGACGAAGGGAACTAAAGGCTTTGGAACAAGAGGGCCCAAAGGTTGGTCACTGTAACTTAAGCCCTTTTGGGTTTCTCAGCTCTCACACACGATGTGTAACTCGAAGAGCCCTGCACGGACCTTCGACTTCCATAAACCAATATAATGATTTCGTGGAATAAATTTTGAGATTCTCAAGTGCGAGATGGAGAAAGTAGACCCAAATTTCATGTCCTATATATTTTCTCTACAAGTTTCGTCTATGCCTCTCGCTCCCTTGACTCATTTCTCTTTCACACGCCATCTTTCTTTGGCGTTTCACTCCACGCGTAATGTATCGTGTATCCCTGGATAAACATACGCGCGAGCAGAGCTCTCCAAACCGTAATTTCTTTGGCTTTTAGTTTCTCGCACTGCGGCGCTTTTCTACGTCCAACCATTTAAAGTCTCTCTTCGAAATTACGTGTACAGGGTGTCTCACGAGATATCTGCGAACGGAAAGAGTTGTCAATGGCTTTTTATTCGACAATTACTTTCATGGCGTTTCCTGTCAAAACGATGGCACATAGGGCAAAAGTGTATAGGACTAATCTTGTAGATAATCAAATTTGCTACAAAAAAGTCCTGCAAAGTTTTTTTCTATTCTTCATAGTTTAGTTTCTAGAGTGGATTTAAGACGCGGGTATGGCGACGAATCAGTTTTCTTTTCAAGACGCTCTCACGGCCGGAGTATTGCAGATACGAAAAAATCTCCGGGGACTTTTTTGTAGGAAATTCGATGCTCTACAGTTTTGGTCTCCTGCACTTTTGCTCTATTCTCAACGGTTTGGCCAGGAGGCCTCGCGAAAGGTTAGCTGTTTCGTTAGAGTGAACTTATCGGTATTGAGGTCGGTTAAGACGGTTATAACGATCTGTGGTAGGACACCCTCTATAAATAAATGTGTTTCGAGCTAAGAATTGTGACTAGCCAACTGGACCAACATCTCGAATGAATATTAATCGTTTGGTAGGGTCCAGAGCGCCCTGTTACGACGATCGGAGGTCTGGAAAGCGTTTGAACGCGAGCTCCCACGAGAATTATAATTCACCGACGAAAAGCGTTTGCCCGAGAAGCGAATGCATTATGTCCTACGTAAAAAAACTCTTATAAATCAAAAATCAGTAAATCGAAACGAGCAAAACAGCATCTCAGGTTAATCCGGTCGATTTGAGGCTGGCGAACGATTTCGTCCGCGCGTTCTTTTGTCCGCTAGAAACCGACATGTGTACATCACGATCCAAGATCGTTTCTCTCTCATTACGAAATTATTAAGTGGCGGAAAGATTGCCAGACGGAGAGCGTGCACTCGGTATAAATAAGTAGACACACACAGACATACACAAATTGGTAAACACACACACATAAACCCTCGTATTCGGCCAAACACAAGAGCCAAAAGCCGGAGGTTAGTCGCATCGTTTTCGCCATCACGTAATTTTACGCTCGTTGAACGCAATGCGCATTTATCTTAAACAATTTGAATCTTCTTATACGAAAGATTCGTTCATAAAATTCAGCTTGAAGCAAAAAAAATATTCCGCGCTCGTTTTTTTTCGACGGAATATTTATCGAAATGAAATTATTGCTCCTTTTATAGTCCGGCCCTCGCGGATACTCGAGTGCGTAATTCGAACCGCGAGCTTCGAAAATAAAAAAATAAATGGCGAACCCTCGAACGCGACTGGGCCCGTTATTGCGTTCGGGACAGAAACGAAAGAGAATTCGATAGAGAGCACTTGTGCACGAGAATAGTTCATATGTGCAGCAACACCAGTCCGTCCGTGCATCTGCAGCGTATGTGTTGTGTATACATAAGCGAGTATACACATAGGAATGTGTATAACATTAAATATATAATAGTAAAACGGACGTGCATTCTTTTTTCCTCTCAGCATACATGCCTTTTCTCTTTTTTTCAACTCTTTTTTTTCCTCTACACGTCGAGGACCATCCGTCGTTTTGGATTCAACCGGAAGTCCTCGTTGATAGTACGTACTTCCGTTCGATTATTCTGTTTTTCACACTATCGTCTAAAACACCCAGAGTTTTTGTCTCTTTTTATATATTTTCAGGTATTTCATGCCCGCCATTAAAATAATCAGAATTTCATCAAATTTTGTGACGACATTCTTTGGCATCGAGTATAGAAACACAAATTTTTTCCAAATTTTTGACCACATGGTCATCGAATAATTGAGAGTTTAATCGAATTTCTTATGCACCAGATGGAAACTTTTATGCCTATACGCGTGAACACTTTAGTGTTCAATTACTCGAGTACTACGTGGTGGAAAAATTGAAAAAAAATTGTCATATTGAAGAATTGATTCACCAAATTTTCTAAAATTCTTATCTTTTTGAAATTTTTTATTTTTTTTTTAACAAATCTTAGCATGGCAACGTTGACTCGTCAACGTTTGGTCGTCGGCGACCCAATTTCGCCATACCAAACGATTTTAAAAACATACAAATTGTCGAAATAATTAGAATTCAGTTTTATACGTGAGGATACAAATTTTTACAGATTTTTCTTCTGACCAGTCCTCGAGGGATTGAATATCGAAGTTCAAGTGTATAAAGTTTTCACATAAATGAAGTTTTCGTATATATTCCGGGCATGAAAATTCTGCTTGAATGCTAAATTACACTGAAAAGAAAATTTTGTTGAAAAAGATGGATATTTTGTTGGACACGTTAAACTAAACGTTTTTTCGAAAAATCACGAAAATTTAGTCATTCCAGCAAAAAACACTCTGGAAAATCGTTTTCGGAAAGTAAATTTTTGTCATTCCAATCGTAAATTTTGCTGACAGTTCCGTTACAATGAAAAATATTGTCGAAATAACGAAAATTTTGAAATGATCCCAAAATATTTAGTTGGCCGTATTCAACAAAATATCGACGTTTTTTGACAAAATTGAATTTTCAGTGTACTGGATAACTGGACAGATGAAAAATTTGGAAAAAATTTATTTTTCGCACGTGGTATCGAAAAACGTTGTTAAAAATTTATTAAATTTCTCAATATTTAGATTTTCCCACCGAAACTCCTTAAAGTGTCAGATTCGTTTGTGTGTGTTTGGCTCGTGCGATCCTCACGCTGCCCTTCACATTCGTCAGGATGACATCGATGATTAAAAAAAAGTAATATGTTGGAAAAAGCGTCACAGAAGCTTCGTGTTGTTGTATCGAGGGTCTCGAGGGCAATCTGTACTTTCATTTTTCGTCCTAATTTTGGTCATTAGTCTTCGAAATGGGAAAGCTCGTGCGCATGCTCTCAAAACTCGCGCGAGACTTTTTCACGCCGAGGAATGTGCATCGTCGCTCTATACACTCGGTGTGTGTTAAGAAAGAGACAACGAGAAAGAGTCGCATGTGTGTCTCGCTTTGCAAAGTTGAAAATATCCAGACCACTGGTCTCTTGTGTTGACTCTCTAACTAGTCGCGGAGCTGCAGGCGTCGAGCATTATGTTGTTTTTTTTGTTTCTTTCTGTTTGGCTTTTTTTTGCTTGGTTTCGGCTCGTCCCCGGGCGTGATGCAGTCTCGAGCGTGAAATGACCTATGCAAAAGGCGTCGCTATATGCACCAACAGCCCAGAGAAATGTGCGTACGCCTCGTCGTATATACAAAACACGAGCAACGCACAAAATGTTTTGCTGTCTATGGTATGCAACAGTCTCGTGGAATATCTCGCGATGCGCACCAACCGGTAACACCCTGACAGTCTCCCGTGAGCAACGAGCGATTTCACGACGATTCATCCTCGTCTAACAGGCCTAAGACGACGGGACACCATTTTTTTTTCATTTTACTTTAGTTTTGCTTTTCGTTTTCTCAAATTTCTGACGGAACAAGGTCGTCGCCTGTATCGTCAGTTTCTCAAGGTCGCTCGCACCGCTATTTCAGAACCGGACACTCCGCTCGTACCGAGCTTTTCAAATTCGTAGCTCAACCACCCCTCGTATCGATCCTTCAAATATTTATCCATTTTTACTCAATCTTTTCATTAAAATTCAATCAAATTTCGGATTTCAAGAGGCTCGATAGGCTGAAAAGGTTGAGAAGAACGATTTTTAGGAAAAAATCGATATTTTGTTGAATGCGTTCGCCTAAACGTTTTTTTTTTCAAAAATTCCAAAAAATTTGTCATTACAGCAAGAAATATTCTAGAAAGTTTCTTCGAAAAGTCAATTTTTGTCATTCCAGTCGTAAATTTTGCTGACAGTTCCGTTAGAAATTAAAAATATTGTCGAAATTCCTAAAATTTTGGAATTATCCAAAAATTTTCAGTTCACCGTGTTCAACAAAATATTGACGGTTTTTGCCACAATTTGATTTTCAGTGAAAAGATCGATATTTTGTTGGATACGTTCGCCTAAACGTTTTTTTTTTCGAAATTCCAGAAAAATTGGCATTACAGCAAGAAATGTTCTAGAAAAATTCTTCGAAAAGTCAATTTTTGTCGTTCTAATCGTAAATTTTGCTGACAGTTCCGTTAGAAATAAAAAATATTGTCAAAATCCCAAAAATTTTGAAATATCCAAAAACATTTAGTTCGCCGTGTTAAAAATTCAATTTTTGGTGTACAAAGAACCAGTAAAAAGTAGTTTTATACATTTAACATTGAGTTTCATGATAATTCTCAGTTTTCGGGGCATTTTGCAATGAATTTTATCAATTCTTAAGAGAAATCAATGACTCTGAAGTTTGCAACGTTGAGATTCAACGAAAAACATTTTTTCCATTGATTATTTATTGAATTTTCAAAATCATGGCAATATTTCGAGTCAATTGAGTTTTTTGGTCGCAAGAGCGAATCGTTTTATTGGCCGGAGCAAATATTCAATAATAATTGTTGGCTCTGCTCAAGAAATAACAGAATTTCGTTGTATTCCAACGATGGAAACTTCAGAATCATGAGAAATCACGGTTTTCAGTGTAAAATATAATGGAACGTATAAAATCAATGTTAAATTCATTCAATTACCAATGCTAATGTATTTTCTCTGGTTCTCTGTAGCCTCTTGGAAATTTGACTGGATCGTTTTCTTATCATGATCCACCAGTGTGCCAAATTGAATTCTGAACGGTAATTCTATAACTGACAGCCTCAAATTCTTCATTGGCTTTGCCTGCGTTAGCAAATTTTTCAATTCAATTAATTCATTAATTTTGCCTTAAAAAGTGACTTTTAAGCCTCAATGGACTTCAATTTATAAAAATTCAATTAGTTCGGTTATTTATGAAAATGTTAGCGAATCGCACGAATCTAGAGTTTCCATTAATGTCAATTGATGAAAGAGTTTTGTGCGCGTTCAAAGCAAAGTACTCGATTCCCTCGTGGGCGGGATCGTCAGATCTTGGGGTCGTTGGTATATTATCGCGTGAACACGATGTTTTCTCTCCTGGTGACAAGTGTCTTTGGTAGAAAGTTGTGAACGTCGAGTCTGCTGCCCCAGCAGACTCGGGACCACCCGTTGGTTGAATCGCATCTCGAGGACAATTAATCTGAAGGATTTTCGGTCTCTCGCGATGTAACGGCGTTTCTTTTGTCGGAGAAACGCCGAGTGGAAAGCTCGAATTATATCGTACAGAATCCGAAAAGCTATAGCCAAAGGGAGAGAGAAAACGCGAAGGGAAGGGAAAGGGCGAGGAAGGAGGAAGGAAGGGGAAAAAAGGGAAAAAAAACTTGTGCCAAAGTTGGATTTTTCGAGCACCGTGTGTCACCTGCGTCTGACGTCTCTCTACCAGAGAAAACTCTATCGCTCTGTCGTTCACAAGTGCGCCCTTCTCATTCTTTTCCATCAGCACTCTTCCCTCTCGATCTCTCGTTTTTCTGATCATTCTCTGGTCAAAAGCCTGGACGAGTGTCTCGCACGCTTCGCTCTTCTTTTTCACTTGACGTGTGCGAGGAAAACTCAAACCCAGAAGTGTTTTCGTTCTTCGTGTATACAAACACATCGCGAGAGATCGTTTATATTTCGATTTTTAACGTTTTTGACGTTTTGCTTCCTCATGGAGGAAGCTTTGTGACGGTGAACATTTTTTTTTCGAGTTTTCAATGTCAATGTTCTTAAAATGTCCCAAAACGTCCAAAAATCATATTTAGAAAAAATGTCCGGATGTGTGTGTGTATGTGCTGGCACTGTAAAATTCAAATTGTTACAACTCGAGAACGGTTTGAGCTGCAAGGCTCTAGTTTTGCACAGATGTTAATCTATACCAGCTCTTCGTTTGCTGAGAATTTTGTCCGGACCGCTAGAAAAATTCGAATTCTACAGTATTTTGAAATTTTCAAAAAAATGGTGTCACCGCTCTAACTTTCGCAAATTTTAAGATTTATTACTAATTTTTTTTTTATACTTAGAGTATCATAATAGAAAGGTTGGTATTGAATTTGGGAAATATCGGTTGAGCGGTTTAAATTTTATGGGTTTTTGAATTTTACGAAAATATTAATTTTTCGAAAAATCGTTTTACCGTGCATCTTGAGCACCATGAGGAAGCAATTTGCAAATTTTTGTTGAAATTGCGAGCCAGAAATTGAGGAAGAAAGTGAAATCGTTCGGAAAATCAATTTTCAGAGTCAAGCAGTTTCGCGAGTTAAAATTTGGCAATAATCCAACGATATTTTCCCCGCGTTCGGCCACATCCCCAATCGTGCCGATTCCATGTGTGCTCGTCGAGAGTCTCGCATCCTCGGGCGTTGAGAGTCAACATCTTCATTAACCTTTTTCGGTCTTCTCTCCTCCGGATGCTGCGTGACTTTGACGAGGATCGAATAATTTGCCTTCACGCGTTCCTCCAAACCTCCGCGGTAAACGCTTGGGAGGTCCGCGAATTACGAACATTTTTACGTCTCAAAAGTTTCCAAAAAATCAAACAAAAAGTCTGCATCGCGTGAGACGCTCTAAACAATTCTATCCTCATTTTTATTTTCAATTTGTTGGGCTATTGTCCGAAGAATCATTCAACACACTCGTGCACGGATAAAATTCAACTTTTTATCATTTTTTTTCCGCGAGCAACATCGTTTCACAATTTTTGAGAATCGAGAACGCTTGAAATTTTCCCGGACTCGAATGCAATGAAAAGTTTGCATAAAAACACAAATAAGAGCGAGAAAATTTTTCGTTTCACACTTCAGTTCGTATTATTGAGGCAGCTGGAGGATTTTCTCGTGTTGAATTTCAAAAGTTAGCGATTTGGAATCGTAATAATGGATTTTTCGTGGATGAAGGAAAAGTAAGAAAAAAATGCAGTTCATATGCGAAAAGTGCAGAGGATGCAGAGGGAAAAGGGACGAGGCACAAATGGTATTTGAATCTTTGTACGGACGATTGCATTCAATGTCGAATTCGTATCGTAAACACTTTGATCTTCCCTCGAATATATATGTATAGTTATAAAACAGATAGAGGCGGAATTCATGTTCGCAATCTCCCCTTTTCGCCATGGCCTATACAAGCTAATGGAAAATGTTTGCCAGTCTAGTAATCCGCAGCAATAACCAGAGGATTTTCCATAGATACTTGCTATTTACACGCTTCCAAGCATATTCGCTTTTCCCATGTGTATTACGCTATCCACTCAAAACCAACCATTTCACATTCGTACATATTACTCACAGAATTTGTTTTTTCCCACTCAAACTCGCAGCTGGTATTAGATTTTTCCAACGAAATCCATCGGCCTTTTATCTCTCTGTATGTTCGCTTTAATCCAACCACGTGCATTTCTCCCAATTCGCCCAAGTTCGCCACTATTTTTTTCAGCAATATTCAATCCACACTGTGAATTGAATATTTTCCAAAAAAAAACGTCAAAATTTTGTTAAACACTAAATATTTTTGGTAATTTCACAATTTTCGTTATTTTGACAATATTTTTCGTTTCGAACGCAATTGTCAGTAAAATTAACGATTGGAATGACAAAAATTGACTTTTCGAAGAAACTTTCTAGAATATTTCTTGCAGAAATGACCAAATTTTTGTGATTTTTTGAAAAACGTTTAGGCAAACGTGTCTGAACAAAATATCGATTGTTTCCAAAAAAAAATTCTTTTCCGTGTGGGGAAAATTGACTTTTTGGAGAAACTTTCTAAAATATTTCTTGCTAAATTTTATATTTATATTTATAGAATATTTCTAGCAAAATTGTATGACTTTAAAGTTTGCAACGTTGAGATCCAACGAAAAACATTTTTTCTATTGATTATTTATTGAATTTTAAAAATCGTGGCAATTTTTTGAGTCGATTGAGTTTCTTGGTCGCAAGAGAGAATCGTTTTATTGTCCGAACCAAACATTGAATGACAATTATTGGCTCTGCTGCAAAAATAACAGAATTTCGTTGCATTCCAACGATGGAAACTTCAGGATCATAAAATTTTCTATTCGGTGCACGATTTTGATCGCAATTTCAATCGAACGAATCCAATCATTCATTATGGAGTGTATTTTTTATTTATTTGGCGATTGATCAGGAATAGAAAGAGAAAAAAGATCGAGTCTTTTTGGTGAAACTTTCTAGAATATTTCTTGCAGAAATTACCAAATTTTTGTGATTTTTTAAAAAACTTTTAATCGATCGTATTTGACAAAATTTTCTTCTCAGTGCACGATTTTAATCGAAATTTCAATCAAACGAAGCGAATTATTCATTACGGAGTGTATTTTTTTATGTTTTTTATATGGCGATTGATCAGGAGCAGAAAGAGAAAAAAGATCGTGGCTTAAGGGAAAATTGTCCTGCAGGATTTTATCGTGTTTGTATTAAAGAATGAGATGCTTGGATTTTTACGATCGGTTTGACTGGCCGTCCAAGTCTGCGGTGATGGACCGTAGGTCGGGAGAAAAAGTAGAAGGAAAAAAAAGAGAAACAAAACGGAGAGTGCCACACACACGGTTATTTTGTGTGCGCGTCCCCTTTCAGACTTGGCGCCGGTAATAAGCTCGAGGGTCTTGGAACGAGGACGAAAACGCGTCTCTTAGGGCCACCCTCGTAGAACACGAAAATCACACATCGTTCGCGCGCCACCCCTACTATTTTTCATCCGGTTTCTCTCACTCTTTTCGCCTCTAATAGGGCTTTTTGCTCCTCCCAAGTATTTTGCATCTTCCGTTTGCTTCTAGCTAAATAATAAAATTCCTTGCGAAGCCTTTCCGCTGGGCTTAAACTTTGTTCCGGTATTGCGACCAATAAACATTGTCAGCTGGTGAAATTAAGGGCGCGCTGCGACAATAAAATTCATTCCAGCACTCGCATTCGCCAAATTCCTCCGCCATTCGAGTTTTTTTTTAACTTTCTTCAAACCATAAAAACCCATTTTTGCTTTTCCATATAGAAATTTCATTGCAAATTGAATTTTGTCAAAAAATTTCGAAAATTTCAAAAATTTTGTAATTTTGACAATATTTTTTATTTCTAACGCAACTGTCAGCTAAATTTACGATTGGAAATGACAAAAATTCACTTTTCGAAGAGACTTTCTAAATTTGTATGATTTTTCGAAAAAAATCAAATCCAGCACTCGCGTTCGCCAAATTCCTTTGCCATTCGAGTTTTTTTAAACTTTCTTCAAACCATAAAAACCCATTTCCTGCTTTTCCATAAGAAATTTAATTGCAAATTGAATTTTGTCAAAAAATTTCGAAAATTTCAAAATTTTAGTAATTTTGACAATATTTTTTATTTATAACGCAATTGTCAGCTAAATTTACGATTGGAAATGACAAAAATTTACTTCTCGAAGGGACTTTCTAAATTTTTATGATTTTTCTAAAAAATGAAATCCAGCGGAATTTTTTTTTTAGTGTGGATTAATTTTTACGATTACTGCGAACTTTAGAATTTTTTTTACACCGCGAAACGATTTTCATAGAGTCGATTCGTTTTTCGCATTTATTTATTATCCTCGCAGTAATGAAATTCACTATTTCGGTGTCAAACAAACCCGAAAATCTATTCATCGGTCGAAAAGCATAAAGATCATAAATCTTGATCTTGTCGCTTGAGAGCCCTTGAGAAAAATGGTCTTGAAACGTCTTTTCGAATCGCTTGCCACAGCCTGTCTTATTTTTACCAACTCCAACGAGAATTATGAGAAGACGCTTATCTCGCGCGATGTTTCGTCGTCGTACGCTCCAAAGTCCGGATTTAACATAATGTATAACGACTTGTACAATAAATATCGTTGCTATCGTATTTTTTTCATACATTTCACTGTATAAAGTCCGGTAGGGATGCAGTTAAATCCTCCACGAATCGTTTTCATTTCGTTCAAGTGATTAAATGACGCCAAATTATTTATTCGAGCGATACACGAGCACTTGAGCATTTTTCGAATAATAATATAATCTTTTTCCTTTTTTTTCATATACCAATAAATATCCCTTAACCCTTGGTGCGACGTCTTTCGTCCCAATTCCACTCCTTAAAGGTTTTCAGTTTTCCAGCGTAATTCCCGAGGCAAATACACTGAAAATAAAATTTGTCAAAAAACGTCGATATTTTGTTGAACACGGTGAACCAAATTTTTTTGGATAATTTCAAAATTTTCGTTATTTTGACAACAGTTTTTATATAATTTTATATTATTATTATTTTTATTTATTATCTTTTATCTTTTTGGATAAAAAAAAAAATTTGGATAATTTCAAAATTTTCGTTATTTTGACAATAGTTTTTATATTATTTTACATTATTATTATTATTATTTTAATTATTATTTTTTATCTTTTATATTTATATTTTGATTTTTAACGGAACTGTCAGCAAAATTAACGATTGGAATGACAAAAATTGACTTTTCCAACAAATTTTCTAGAATATTTCTCGCTGCACTGACAAAATTTTTCGGATTAAAAAAAAAAAAACGTTTAGTCGAACGCATTCAACAAAATATCGATCTTTTTCGAAAATATTTTCTATTCGGTGTACGAGTATTTTTGTTTATTCTGGTCAAACTTTAGTAACTCCCGAAAAAATCGGTTTTTGGAGACGTCGTGGTGGGCGGCAAGAGCAAAATGAACGCGCGCCACACGCGGATTTCTTATATTCTTCAAAGTTGCGAGGAGCCCACTCCGACAAATCTAATGAAGGGGTTATTTTACGTAGCCCCCGAGGCCCACCGACGTAAACGCGTGTAAGGAAAAAAAAAGAAAAAAAAACTTGACAGAAAATGAAGAAAAAGTGAGAACGAAACTCGCGGAGGTTGGAGCAGCCATTTGGACAAATTGACCTATCTCCGCTCCATGCTTAAGGGCATTTTGTCCCATTCGCTCGACAATTATCAAATTAACTTTATATTTATGATCGAACCTAATATCCGAGCGGTGCGTGCGCCTAAAAACGCGACGTGCAGCGTTTCTATCGTATACATCACTCCGCTTCGCTCTAATACTCCTCGTTTATTTTATAACTGCAACCAACATCATCATCATTCATCATTAGCATTTTTTTTTTTTTTTTAATACTCTTTTTTCGTCATTCGACCGGTTGGATATTCCGTGAATCAAAAGCGCTGCACTGAAAAGAGAATTTTGTTGAAAAAGATGGATATTTTGTTGGATACGTGCAACTAAACGTTTTTTCGAAAAATCACGAAAATTTTGTCATTTCAGCAAAAAACATTCTGGAAAATCTTTTCGGAAAGTCAATTTTTGTCATTCCAATCGTAAATTTTGCTGAAAGTTCCGTTACAAATGAAAAATATTGTCGAAATAAGGAAAATTTTGAAATCATCCCAAAATATTTAGTTGGCCGTATTCAACAAAATATCGACGTTTTTTGACAAAATTGAATTTTCAGTGTTCATAATTTTCGACGCGAACCAACTTTTCGAGATTCCCAATCAGTGAAAACGATTAATTACCGATTAAATAAACCTATAAACGATTAAATACAAATTTATAAAATTAAAATTGGATCTTTTTAGGAGAAAAAATATAATTAATGCACTGAAAAGAGAATTTTGTTGAAAAAGATGGATATTTTGTTGGATACGTTAAACTAAACGTTTTTTCGAAAAATCACGAAAATTTTGTCATTTCAGCAAAAAACATTCTGGAAAATCTTTTCGGAAAGTCAATTTTTGTCCTTCCAATCGTAAATTTTGCTGAAAGTTCCGTTACAAATGAAAAATATTGTCGAAATAAGGAAAATTTTGAAATTATCCCAAAATATTTAGTTCGCTGTATTCAACAAAATATCGACGTTTTTTGACAAAATTGAATTTTCAGTGTCGATTGCGGGCGCCTTGAAACAAGCTGCAGACGAATTCATCAAAATTTTCAATCATTCTTAAACGTACCAGTCAAAATTTCGATCTTTATGCAAATAGTAAATGAAGATTATTCAATTTATTCGCGATTGCAAAGTGTAGAAAAAAAAATCCGGTTTTGGGAATTCTTTTCTTAGTCATTTGCAAAGAAATCGTTACCAATTTTACCGAATAATTGTGGCGTACACTGAAAATGGAATTTTGTTAAAAAACGTAGAATATTTTTGTATAATTCAAAATTTTTCGTAATTTCGAAAAAAAAGGTCGAATATTTGTGAATAATTTAAAATTTTTCGTAATTTCGACATTATTTTTGATTTCGAACGGAATTGTCACAAAAATTTACTGACAATTCCGTTTTTTTCCATTGAAAATAAAAATTTTGTCAAAAAACGTCGAGAACTAAATATTTTTCGATAATTTCAAAATTTTCGTTACTTTGACAAAATTTTTGATTTCTAACGAAACTGTCGCCAAAATCTACGATTGGAATGACAAAAATTGACTTTGCGAAAAAACTTTCTAGAATATTTCTCGCTGCAATGACAAAATTTTAGTGATTTTCCAAAAAAAACGTCGAGTCGAACGTTTTTCGAACAAAATGTTCTCTTCAGTGTGCATGGGGGAAGGTCAATAGAAAAAAAACTGTCTCGCGTGGTGTAAGAGGTGAAGGAGCTTTTTCGATTTGATCCTCCGGTGATATTTTCAATTCTCTTTCGTTCGTCTGAAAATTTCGAGTTGGAGAGATGGTCGGAGTTGTCAGAAGCGAAAGGGGCGGAGAGTTTGATGGTTTCGATGCCGCGAACTACTGCACTAGGAGCGAGAGAGAGAGAGAGAGGGAGAGTGAGCTCACTGGAACACTCGAGGCAAATCCTTTAAAACGTCCTGCCAGTTAGCGCCGGGTAAACCGGAGGCTCCGTAAGCTCCCACGAAACTCACCTCTGACGAGCTACAGATCTCTCCCTCCTCCTCTCTCTTTCTCTCTTGCTGCTCCACAGCATCCTGCTCAGGATGAATCAGCTGTGAGGGAGAGCCTTCGATCGCCGACCCTCCCAGTCTCGACGATCTCCCCGAGCACGCTCATTTTTCGTTCTCACTTTTTGATTTTCAACACAAAAATGTTGGATCCCAAAAAAATGTGCAAAATTAGTGAAAAAAATTGAAATTTCGAGCCGGCGAACGTTCGAAAATCCTCGCACTCGATCAAATATGAATCTGCAGGTGAATTAACGCGCCGATTAAAACGTTATGGAGCGGAAAAGAGAATCGAAAGTTGAAAAAGCGTGTCGCAAAATTATTATATATATATATCGCGGAGTGCAGCGGCGAGGGGTGAGGGGAGGGGGGGGGGTGGAGGGACGAATGCGAGGGCGAAAGAGACAGAGGCTGCGGGGAACGACAACGGCAGTGCGACAAATCCACGACAGCGGAACGAGAGCCGCGAATTTTCCGAGCGTAATCCCACTCTGGGTGCTGCACAGAGAAAAGGGGCTGAAAAAAAGCGAGTGAAACAGAGCGAGGCTAGGAAAAAGAATAAAGAGAGTGAGAGAGGGCACGTAGTAACAGAAACCGGCAAGGCCAGATTCACCGCACGTTCCCATATACATACATTTTACATATACATGCGTGTCTGCATAGATATAAATTTCGAGGATGCACCGAGCGATCCCAGAGAGCATCCTCCTAGCGAATCGAAAGTTGAACATTATTCGGGAAAATGCGGCGATGACGGAGCTTGCGTCGTTCGTGCAGACGCCAACGTACACACACGCAGACTGTATCTATGTGTGGCTGATTGTGTTTGTAAAAGGCTGCTTAAGGAGACTGAATCACGAAATAAAAATAATCAGAATTTCATCAAATTTGGTGATAAAGTTCTTTGGCATCAAGTATAGAAACACAAATTTTTTCCAAATTTTTAACCACATCGTTATCGAAAAAAATACACTGAAAATTGAACGTTGCCAAAAAACGTCGATATTTTTTTGAATATATACGGTGAACCACATATTTTTGGATAATTTCAAAATTTATCTTATTTTGAAGAATATTTTTTATCTCGAAGGGATTTGTCGGTAAAATTTACGATTGGAAAGATAAAAATGGACTTTTCAAAGAAACTTTCTAGAATATTTCTTGCTGCAATGCGACTAAATTTTTGTAATTTTTGAATAAAAACCGTTTAGTCGAACATTTCCAACAAAATATCGAACTTTTCCACCAAAATTTTCTTTTCAGTGCACATATTATTATTATTAACTATTTACTAAATTTTATTATTAATTATTAACGAAATTTATTATTATTTACTAAATTTTATGAAAATCTATGACTCTGAAGTTTGCATCGTTGGAATGCAACGAAATGCATTTTTATCTTGAACAAAAATAATTATTCAAATGCAAAATGTAATTGAAATGATAAAATGATCAATTTTTTCCATTCGAAAAGCATTTCGGCTCGAAAATTTTGGATGACATTGAAAATTGAACGAATCTTCAATAAAATCAAATATTTTTCGATGCATTCCAACGCTGCAAACTTCAGCATCATTGAAATTCTCATCTTTTCGAATTTTTTCGTGTTTTTAACATGGTTTAGCATGGCAACATTGTATCGTCGTGATCGAACCCCCTTAAAGGGCGAATTGTGCAAAAAGGAGAGGAGCATCGAGAGGCTCAGAGAAAAGTAGGAAGGGGCAGGAGAGAGGGCGTTGAAAATGAAGGGGGTGTTTGAAAGATCGATTTTTGGGGAAGGAAACGAGAGGAAGAACGCGCGAAGGGAAGAGGCACGGAGGAGAAGCTCTCGCTCACTTTGTAGAAATATTTTTTCTCCGCCCAACAAGAGAGGCTGCTAATAAATAGGACTCTGTACTCTCGCCATTGCATAAAGGGCCCAGAAACGTCTCAATTCGTGGTCGTGAGCAGGTCAGCAATGCGGAAGGACAAAGATTCAAATCCTCGGCAAAGTTCCGCAAACTTTTGAGCTACCGGGGCGAAGGGAGTTATAATGTATAAATTAATGGATAAAACGAACGTATACATGGATTTTTTTCCTCCTGGGGATGCAAGCCAAAGAGTGAAACGAGAAGATCGTCCTCGCGAAAACCGATAATTAATTCCATCCCTTCTCCAAACTCTTCCAGGCTCTCGTTGTCCCTGGAGATACTCGCAAACACTGTTACATTTTATTTTTCACAAGTTTCCATTTCCGGAAGTCCATACTTAAAATATGTAATCCATTGAGTTTTCGAGTACAGAGTATTTTTCATCTTGCATAAATAATCACAAAAGTTCACTCTTTTCGTGGATATAGCGATTTTTCCAATAAAAAAATTTACATAAAAATATCCCGGAAATAAAAATTCGTAAAAAAATCGTGCGTTTGTAAAATTAACCCTGGAACGATAATTCGGGCTCAAAAACGACCCCAGGCCACTTTGACCTTTTCCCTTCGTTCTCCCATTTTTTTTTTTTCAACATTTGATGGCATTTTTGACTAATTTTTCGACTTTGAGTAAATTTGCCCAGGCTCACGTGATTCTGCATTAAAAAATGAAAAGAATGAGCCCAAGTTGAATTCATTTCGTTCAATTTTTCCGGAGGTATGAATTTTTCAAAATCTCAATCAAAATGAATAAAAAACTTTACCATTCTAGGGTTAAAAATTGAAAAACATGAATTTCTTGAAAATAATAAATTCTCGTGTGTCGCGTATTCGGTCTGGGATTTTCATTGAAATTTTCTTTGGATCGTAAATCCCTTTTTTTTTTTGCAGTACGTTTACGTTTGTAGACATTATCTTGTCCTTATCCGACGAGAGCTTCAGTGGTTATACATTTTGCGGTGTGATTCACGATGTGTGGGAAGGGGCCGTGAGTGTAGAACTCGCTGTTGGGATTTGGGAAGAAAAGCTCGGCTGACCGCGGACAACAGCATTGGTTATATAATGGGACTATATAAATATAGAGATCGAAGTGAACTCGGTGCCGCTACCGATGCGGTGAATATACCGTGTGTTCAGTGGTATAACGTGATTGGAGCTCTTCATGGTATAGAACGTGAGAGAGAAAGAGAAAGGGACCGAGAGGGAGAGACGGAGATGGGAAAAGGAAGGAGAATTCCGATCCTCGTTCCGAAAGCTCACTCTCGCTCTTACTTGATAATAAACGTCGCTTGAGCCCTCTACGAGACTCAAAGCTTTTCGTGGCGGATCTTATCGATCCAGCACCTGTCCCGTCTCCCTTAATCGTCCGATTCTATCGCTCTCATCGCTCTCCCGGGCTCATCGTCGTCCGTCTCTTTGCACGAATGTAAACGCACTAAAAATAGAATTTTGTCAAAAAATTTCGATATTTCGTTCAACACGCCAATATTTTTGGATAATTTTAAAATTTTCGTAATTTTAACGATATTTTTCATTTCGAACGGAATTGTCAGTGAGATTTACGATTGGAAGGACAAAAATTGACTTTCCCTCGAATCGCAACGACCCAGACTTCAGTTTCGTCAAATAAAAATCGATTTTTATGTGGAGAATGTCCGCGGGCGGTCGAAATATTTCGCAATTTGAACGTTAAATTAATTTTCTTCGTTCAGGATGCAATTTTCTAGGAGGCCCGGAAAAATATTCGAAAACACGCTATCGTTACCGGATGTTTCAATCTGTATGGGGACATACGCGACTTCCGGAAATGAGAATCGATCAATCGTTCGCCCTCGTGCCCTTCGCGCAGGGGTTGATCCTCGTTTCGCATCTCTTGTGTCTCTCCACCTCGTTTTTTTTCTCGCCCCTTCCTCTGCTTCTTCATCGCACACTTTGTATCAGCAGAGAGAGAGAGAGTAAAGAGCGAATGCCGCGCAAAAACGTATACGACGGCGGAATTTCCTGCGCCTTTTTAAAACTCTTTCGACCAAGGAGAGTTTTCGTTGCTGCCGAGTTGACTTGAATCAGCGAAATAAATGCCGGGAAGAACAGAGACGAGGGAAAGAGCGCGCGAGGGTTGAAATTTAATGGAAAAACTATTCGGCTCAGTTTATCGAGGATTTCGAGGTGGACAAGATTAGCGCGAGTGATTATTATTTTAAAAATAAATCGTCACTTCGTATCGCTTGCGAAATTTGAATGTAAACAAATTTCTGTTCAATATTTTTCGATTTTAACGATTCCTCAAATTTTTTTTTTCACTTCATTATTGTCGAAGAATCCTCACGAAATTTTTTAAAAATTTTATCAAAAAACGTCGATGTTTTGTTGAAATTTCAAAATTTTCGTTATTTTGACAATATTTTCGATTTCCAACGAAATTGTCGTTAGAATTTACGATTGAAATGACGAAAAATTGACTTTTCTAGAATATTTCCTGCTGCAATGACAAAAAAGGTCGAATATTTGTGAATAATTTAAAATTTTTCGTAATTTCGACAATATTTTCGATTTCGAACGGAATTGTCAGTGAAATTTACGATCGAAATGACAGAAATTTATTTTTCGAAGAAACTTTCTAGAATATTTCTTGCTGCAATGACAAAATTTTATTGATTTTTCAAAAAAAAAACGTTTAGTCGATCGTTTCCAAAGAAATATCGATATTTTCCAACAAAGTTTTCTTTTCGGTGCTCGAGTGAAAATCTGTGTGAGAAAATGCGTGGAAAATGATTTAGATTTCGACAAGAAACTGGACGAAATGACAATGTGGCTTGTGAGGGCACGTGTTTTTCGACAGATATGTAGTCTGACGATAGACTCGTCGTTCCGGCGAGTTGTCATTGCGGAAAGTTAGTCACCGGAAAAGTTATTATTCGGAAGAGTTGTTCCCAGAGACGAGGTTTGTATTGTACGAGAGTTTTTCCGGGAGACCTGTTTTCTGGCAGACTTTGGCTGAGTTGTCGCGAGGAGGTTTGTTTTCTCGTAAAATCGTCCGGCCGAGTGTTGCGTCCGAGGGAGAGGGAGAAAAAAAGCGAAAAAGAGAGAAAGGCTCGCGCGTAAGTGTGTCATCAAAAAGGTCATGAAAAAACTATATTTTGGATGTCAAAGATGAAGAGAAAACAAGTTGGTACGATAAAACTGAAAGGGTCAGAGGCGACAGAGCGAGGGTGGGACCAAAAACCGGAAGTTGGATAAAATCATTCAATTTTGTTCGGTTATTAAAAAGCCTTCGATTTCGTGTCCTTTCCAGCCGTTTTATCAACTATTGATTGCAACGGAAAAAGTGAAATTGAGAGAAAAGAGACGGGCTGTGTTTCTCTATTTCGAAATCGAATCCAAGTCACTGGAGCAACGTAACTGTGTGTTTTCCCAGTCGCTGAATCTCGCCCAGTTCATCTTTCTTTTTTTTTTACGTCGTTCCTGTTAACCTTGCCTTGTACCTCGGGGCCACCCTAGGCACTCAGCCAGTTACCGGTTTTCTATATGTAGAGTAGGCTTTGGTCTACAACGTCGTCCTCATCTTTCTTATTGCTACGAAAATCGAATTTCTCGTGCCCGGAAGTCCCGAGAAATTGTCTCTCTTTTCCAATATTAATTTTCTCGTCTCTCGATCGCGTCTCTCGTATTCATCGTCTTTCGGTCCCCTGTACCAGCCATTTTTTTCCTCCCCTCGCTCGTCCCGCACTCTGTACATCTTCAACGAAAATATTCCGGCAATGAAAGTACCTTAATACCATATAAAATACGAAGCAAATACAGGCTACTCTCGATCTTGCCAACTCGAGCGTCTCTTCTCGTTATTTTACCATATTTATGACGAAATTATCGTAAATATGGTAATACAATATAATTCAATGCATCTTTACGTTAAAGCTTCCGGAACGTTCATGAGCTTTTCGGATCTCACGAGCATAATTATCCGTAACTTGTCGTTGGGCATAATATTGACATTGCACCAAATTCGACTTTTTTTTTCATTTCCAAAATTATTCATGGACGAAAATCGTTAATGAATGTTTTTTTCCATTGTACGATGCTACATTGAAAATTAAAATTCTGTCAAAAATCGTCGATATTTCGTTGAAATTTTTGATCAATTTCCAAATTTTCACTGCTTTGACAATATTTCTCATTTCTAACGGAATCGTCGGTAAAATTCACGATTGGAATTACAAAAATTTGCTTTTCGAAGAATCGTTCTAAAATAATTCTTGCTGCAAAGACTAAACTTTGTGATTTTACAAAAAACGTCGACGTTTTGTTGAAAACGATCAATATTTTTGAATAATTTCGAAAATTTAGTTATTTTGACAATATTTCTCATTTCTAACGGATTTGTCAGTTGAATTTACGATTGGAATGACAAAAATCGACTTTTCGGAGAAATTTTCTAGAACATTTCTAGCCGCAATGACAACTTTTTTGTGATTTTTCAAAAAACGTCGATATTTTGTTGAAAACGGTCAATATTTTTGGACAATTTCAAAATTTTCGTTATTTTGACAATATTTTTGATTTCTAACGAAACTGTCCGCAGAATTTACGATTGGAATGACAAAAATTTGCTTTTCGGAGAGACTTTCTAGAATTTTTCTTGCTGCAGGGACAACATTTTTGTGATTTTTCAAAAAAAACGTCCAGTCGGATGTATCCAACAAAATTTTCTGCTCAGTGGTATCGATTTGTTTTCGATTTTCACGTTTTTTTTAAATACGTCGATGGATGGCCACTTTTTCGGTAATTTTTCCGATGCGTCTTCGTCACGTCTGCAGACTTCAGTCTTTTCGATCCCCCAACGCCTCTTTCTGCCTCTCTCTCTCTTTTTTGGTTCATGCCAGTGCACTTTAGCAAAGTCCCGAGACACTGTGTGTGCGACCTACATTTTCGCTCGAGCGGTCAATATTCCCGGCCTTCTCGGCGAATCGTCTCGTTGCCGTTTATACCGCGCTCTCCTCGTAGTCGTCGTCGTCGTCGTCGTCGTCGGGGAACGTTACACGCTGCGGACGTTAAACCGCCTTTCGTAATTAGTAGGGTAAAGCGGATGCCGGGCAAGCCGCTCTTTGGAAACCCAAGGCTCTCGTCCTTCAGCCACCGAGAGCGCTTCCCTCTTGGCGTTTCCTCAGCGTGTCTCGCACCGCGTTTTGCGGAAGAGCCTCTCGCGCTGGCTTGCAAAAATTACGATATCTTTTATGTATTCGCCACGACTTTGTACGCGCGGAGAATGTTTTCAAAAGTTTGGCGCTAATTATAAGCCTCAAACGGCGACTCGGAACCTCCTCGGGAAATTAAGGAATTGTGTGGGAATTAACGCCATCACGAACCACCGCGCGCGCATTTTCGATGTAATGCTATTAAATGTTTGTACACTCGAATCTAATAGAATTCTTGTCTCATCCTCACACCCGACACGGAAAAGAAAATTTTGTCGAATACGTTCGACTAAACATTTTTTTTTGAAAAATCACAAAAATTCGGTTAATTTTTGTAATTCCAATCGTAAATTTTGCTGACAGTTCCGTTAGAAATCAAAAATATTGTCAAAATAACGAAAACTTTGAAATTATCCAAAAATATTTGGTTCACCGTGGTTAATTAAGAAAATATCGAAATTTCTTGAAAAAATTCAATTTTCGATGCAATTTTTCGATCAACCAAGCGTCGCAGCATTACATGGTGATTTTTTATTAATTTTTTTTGGCAAAGTTATTAAATAGGTACAAAGTTGTGAATCTCGGGGAGAATAAAATGGCGGATACCATTTTCCTCGAAGATTGAAAAACAAATATACACGCGAACCGTAAATTCGGAATCCTCGGGCGTCGATTAAGGATGCTGCGCGCAAAGAGAAATCTTGGCATTTTGACCAACGTGAGATTTTCTCGGCTGTTTTCATCTCTATATATTTTCTCGTCTTCTTCATTCCGCCGCACGGAAGCCTGTCTCGATGCTACAAGCTCCCTCGTTTCTTTGCAAAAATCTCTGTTCCAATCGAGTTTTCTCTCCAACTTACGTATCCACGTATCACGAGCGAGTGTGTGTTCTCGAGGCTCGCGCGAGAATCCGAACAGATACATGGCTGAGCGAGGAGAGAGTGAAAAAAAAATCTTTCCAATCTAGTCCGCCCTTTTCCAACGTTTTCCATTGCACTTCGCCCCTCGAAATTGGATCCCAAGAAAATTTGAATCTCCCTGCAATTCTCGAGTCCACGCTCCCTCACATTTTCTAAAATTTCTCCATTTTCTACACACAATTCTGCTCTTTGTACATATTCTCGCCATAGACACACTCTATCGGACTTTCCGCGCGACAGATATAAATCTTCTTACATAAAAGAGAAAGTTGTTTATTATCACTATCCTTTCCGTTGACCTCTCGCGTTTCCCCAGTTCTCTCGTAACGAAAAACCAAAAAAACCATTTTGTTTCCCATTTTTCCATCATTTTGCTTTCTCATGGAGGAAGCTTTGTGACGGTGAAATTTTTTTTTTTCGAGTTTTCAATGTCAATGTTCTTAAAATGTCCCAAAACGTCCAAAAATCATATTTAGAATAAATGTCCGGATGTGTGTGTGTATGTGTGTGTGTATGTGCTGGCACTGTAAAATTCAAATTGTTATAACTCGAGAACGGTTCGAGCTACGAGGCTCTAGTTTTGCATAGATGTTAGTCTATACCAGCTCTTCGTTTGCTGAGAATTTTGTCCGGATCGCTAGAAAAATTCCAATTCTACAGCATTTTGAAATTTTCAAAAAAATGGTGTCACCGCTCTAACTTTCGCAAATTTAAAGATTTATTACTAATTTTTTTTTTTATAATTAGAGTATCATAATAGGAAGGTTGGTATTGAATTTGGGAAATATCGGTTGAGCGGTTTAAATTTTATGGGTTTTTGAATTTTACGTAAATTTTAGTTTTTCGAAAAATCGTTTTACCGTGCATCTTGAGCACCATGAAGAAGCAATTTGCAAATTTCAATTTGCAGCACTTTTTATCCACAAAACGATTTCCCTCCAAAGCACGAAGGTCGTAACGTTGGAAAACTCAAGAAAAGTTAATGTTTTCTTGGATCTGATATTTCCCAACCTCCCACACGCGAATTTTATCGTCAATCGTCAATTATACGAGTCGAAATCAATGAAAAGAGTTACGAAATCGTCCAAGGAAGAAAATTTCGATTTGAAATGGAAAAAATTGTGTTTAATTTCGCAAAACGAGGGTACGGAATTTTCACGTTGTCTTGAAAAAGGAATTTTGTCGCTTTTTTTTTTGAGAAATCACAAAAATTTTGTCATTGCAGCGAAAAATATTCTAGAAAGTCTCTTCGAAATGTCAATTTCGCGATAAAAAATGTTCGCCGCGCTATGAAAAGTCTCGGGTGCGTCAAATCCAGAGGAATTCGCGCAGTTCGATCGCCTTTGTCTGGAGAGCACGAAACTTCCGGTTTAGAAAAAAATAAAAATATTAATGTGGTCGGTTCTCGTGGCATGGCGCGTGCTCTGAGACTTTTCTTATCGCTGGCTCCATGCAATCCAACGCAACCACGCACCGTCCATAATGCCCACACACCATATGGCTACGGGATGTTGAATCCGCGTCCATTGCACACCGAAAGATCAATCTTACGCGGGGCTGCTGCTGGTTCTCCGCTACAACTGCTATGACTTAGGATATCGAACACGATTATTTCATTCATATATACACTCGTATATGGGCACGTAGATGCACATCTATGGGGCATTCCATATGCAATTAATTGCAGTTATCATTAGCGTTCGATGGAGTAGAACGCGTGGAATTTCTTTGATTGCGTTGCTAAAATTTCTGAAAGATTTACTAAATCCAAAAATTATTCCAATTTTGGTTCCCGTTGATGGTCGATTTTTCTTTTCTCTCAAATCCAGAGCATTACGCTGCCAAATTCATTTTGTCAAAAAAACGTCGATATTTTGGTCCAACACGGTGAACTGAATATTTTTGAAAAATTTCAAAATTTTCGTTATTTTGACAACATTTTTGATTTCAAACGAAACCGTCGGCAAAATTTACGATTGGAATGACAAAAATTGACTTTCCGAAGAAACTTTTTAGAATATTTCTCGCTGCAACGACAAAATTTTCGTTATTTCGACAATATTTTTGATTTCAAACGAAACCGTCGGCAGAATTTACGATTGGAATGACAAAAATTGACTTTTCGAAGAAACTTTTTAGAATATTTCTCGCTGCAACGTCAAAATTTTCGTTATTTTGTCAATATTTTTTATTTCAAACGAAACTGTCGGCAAAATTTACGATTGGAATGACAAAAATTTACTTTTCGGAGAAACTTTTTAGAATATTTCTCGCTGCAACGACAAAATTTTTGTGATTTTTCATAAAGACGTTTAGTCGAACGTGTCGCACAAAATATCGATCTTTTCCGACAAAATTTTCTTCTCAGTGTATGGACCGCAAAGATAAATTGCGAGAGCCGACGCGCATGTTGTTTCTTGGCGTGAAATGTCCTGTGCACTTGGAATATTGAGAGTCTAGTTTATCGAGTAGCCTGCATTTATTTTCAACAAGCTCGATGTAACACGTTCTTGTTCCGTCGAGTAATATGTGTGCGCGACTATAAAAATTGGAGAAGAAAATGTATCGAGGTGTGGATATGCGCGCCCGAGAAGAAATCGAAGATTCCGTATATGTATATTATCCTGACAAACTCAAAACCGGAAGCTTATCTTTTTCGAGCTTCTCGTCGTCGCTTTGGTGCAGCAATAACGCGCGCTATAAATATATAGTACATCACTGATAAAATTTCCAGCGAGTTATAAATAAAAAGATAATGTAAAGCCTTAAAGTGCGCTTACGGCCACGATAATTCTCGTGTTTCCTTTTTTTCAATAAATATCTACGTGTCTGTGAATATAAACACACGCGCAATCGGAATAAATGATAAGACAAAAGTTTGATGCACTGAGAAAAAAATTTTGTAGGGAAAAATCGCTAAACGTTTTTTTTTTCTTTGAAAAATCACAAAAATTTTGTCATTGCAGCAAGAAAAATTCTGGAAAGTTTCTTCGAAAGTGAATTTTTGTCATTCCAATCGTAAATTTTGGCGACAGTTCCGTTAGAAATGGAAAATACAATCAAAATAACGAAAATTTTGAAATTATCCAAAAATATTTAGTTCGTCGTCGCCATCGAAATGTCGACGATTTTTGACAAAATTCAATTTTTAGTGTGTTGAACGAGAGAGACGTGTTTTCGATTTATCGCAACGTATTGCGTTGGCATTTTTTGAAAATTGATGAAAAATGATAAGGCTGGAGAAGTCCGTTGGTTGGTGGGAGGGAGAATGAGATAAGATGAGGTCGATCTCGAGGTGACCTCAAAGAGGCAAGGTTGCGCCTTACTCTTGCTGCACGCGAGGAGCTGAGAAGCTAGAGGCCGAGGATCAAGCTGTGCCAGAACCGATTGGCACGCTTACCGATTTATCGTTATCCGATAATCCTCCTCCTCCTCCCTCACCATATATCCCCAAATTATGGAGTCACTTTCTCGGGATAGGACACGTGCGGACTCTCTAGTTACGGCCAAACGCGACTAGCAAGATGGAAAAACCGAATCAAAAACTCAACTTGATATCGAAAAAGCTCGCCAACGCGATAGTTTCTCCGCAGTCATTCCTACTCAAATCCATAAAAGACGTGACAAGTTTTCATTGTCGAATCGCAACTTCTTTAGACATCGATTGAGGACGCGAAAGAATTTTGATCACAAAATTACTTAATCCAGGATTCTTTAATAATTTTATACGAACGAAACTAACGATTTTCTCCTATAAAGAAAAATTTCCTGACGCCAAGAATTCGAGACATTTAATTCCCAATTTTTAACTTTTCCCGGCCAAACGCGTGTAAATTCGAGTCTCGTTTCGTTTATGAGTTGCCAAAAAATGTGTTTAGAATTTTTCTTCAAAAATTTCGGCTCATAGACTTTCTGGCAATCTGCAAAAAAAAGTTCTCAACACTTTTTTTTTTGCAACTCGATTTTGACAACTTTCCGACGATCCGTGACTTGAGACTTTACACGCGTTTGGATGAAGAATTTAGATGAGGAGATAGGATTGAAAATTAAATATTTTCAATTCTAAACGTCAGAAAATTTGTCTCCACGAGAAAAAAACTTTTTGGGACCTTAAGAAAAATTGGGCTCGAGGCTCGCAGTTTTTTTTTAATAAAATTGAAAAAATAATCAGTCAATCAAATTCCGGAAACGTTGTGAACAGAGTTTCGGGGGTTGGACGTCCGGATTTCGATTTTCTATCAAAATAGTCAACGAAAAGCCGGAATTTTTGGTAAAAACGTAGCTGGATTCATGTCGACTTGAGAATCTCTAGAAAATAACGAGCGGAACATCAATCGTTGGGTCTTTTGCTATTTAACCTCTCTCTAAAGTAACTTGCCAGGATAGAAAATTCGTCTACCTATATATGCGGAAAGGCTTTAAGCGCTTTAAGGCTTGTGCTCGCTGAAGCTCCATTTTAATGTTCTCTCCGGAGTTATAACGAGGGCAAATTTCTCTCTCTCTCTCTCTCTCTCTTGCTCGCACAAGGCGTTTTGAGCCAAGCATATCAGCTTTTTCGGAGGATATGGACTCTTCTCTCTTCTTTTATAGCTCTTGGCACGTCTGCCAGCTCCCTCGATCTCTATGCGTCTGGATATTTGAATCAATCGCGAGCTGCTACTATTTAACTTCCATTAACATCGTATCGCGTCGTTTTTATTAGATTTTTAGATCGGTTGCTTCCGTTTATGTGCCTGAAGAATGATTTTCAATGGCAAATATCCGCGTGCCAACGAAATGACGAATTGTCACATTTTCGATGAAATTTTTACAAAAATAAATCGAAATTTTCATCTATTTTGTTCATTGCGTTGCACTGAAAATTATAATTTTCAAGTTTGCATCGTTGGAATGCAACGAAATTCTTTCTTATATTTGTCAAAAATAATTATTTAAATGGAGAATTTAATTACGATGATAAAATGATCGATTTTTGCCACCCGAAAAGCATATCGGCTCGAAAAATTTGGATGACATTGAAAATTGAACGAATCAACAATAAAATTCAATATTTTTCGATGCATTCGAACGCTGCAAACTTCAGCATCATCTGAAAATTAAATTGTGTCAAAAACCGTCAATATTTTGTTGACCACGGTGAACCAAATATTTTTGGATAATTTCAAAATGTTCGTAATTTCGACAACATTTTTAATTTCTAACCAAACGGTCAGCAAAATTTACGATTGAAATGACAAAAATTGACTTTTCGAAGAGACTTTCTAGAATATTTCTCGCTTCATTAACAAAATTTTAGTGATAATTAAAAAATATTTCTCGTTTTTCAACAAAATTTTCGCCTCAGTGCGATATTTAGCGATTTAGAAAGAAATGACTATTCAATTATCATTGAATTTCCTGCTTGGCCAACATAAATCATGTCCATGGAGACAGGCTCGATATAAACTATTAATCAAGCGCGAAACTTGGTTCCGCTCAGTGCCAATTTGTAGCGGACTTCCATATGCATGTTCACTCATATGTAAATTGATATTTATATATATTTTGCATAATGCTGTTATTACGTATACACCGCGTGATCCTCTGGCACTCGCGATGAATGAGAAGCTTGGCAAGACACGAATTCAAGAGTATAGATGAAAATCTCGCGTGCCTACGTTCCATAGAACATACAATTACCCTCCCCCTTCCCTGCCCCTCCACCCGCGCCCTTGCTGCTTTCCTTCTCGACACCAACTCGCAGCACACCAGCTGTCGCGGTAAACTTAACCCTTACAAGTTTGTGGGACAATCCGTTTATGCATATTACAGTTATATAGGTGACACTAGATGCACCTACTCCTCAACCTCGTGTGGTTCATACGACTTCGTCGTGTCTCATAAAATATAATGACGTTACGCCAACAAAGTTCAAGATTACGTGTCGACCCACGCATTCGATCTTCCCCAAAGAAGAAACCAACTCTTCTAACGCATATATTGCTTGACTTTCTCGACAACTATTAACTTTAACTCCATTATCTTGCACATAATCAGATTTTATCATTTACGAGTTAAACTGTCATTTTTACACGAGCTTCAAACAACAGACCATTTTTCTCCATTCGTACATCGCAATGAAACGAACATTTTTTACTCTCTCCATCGGAAATTGGTCCCTAAAAAACTGAAATTCTTGTTTTCAGTTTTTCTTACATATAAAATTGTTTCCGGGCCCAAGTTTATGAAAAAAGTTGTTACAAATTGACTGAAGAACAAAATACTCTGAATTCAAGATTTTCCGAGGTAATTTGTATTTTTTACACAATAAACAAAATTTCGGAATAATTTTACGACCGATTTTTTTGAAAAACTGAATAAAGCTTCTTCGATGTTGCATAAAAGCGTATGCAAAGTTTTAAGAGGCTTCACCATTTAGAAATCGAAATATTTAATGTTGAAAATTGCAACTTTTAACACTCGCTCTTATGAGAAACTACTGAAAATTGTGATTTTCATAAATAAATATCTCGACTTGTACAATGGCGAAACCTCTTAAAATTGCGCGAGCTATTAAATGTCATTATTTTCTTTGTGTGGTGCAAATTTAAAGGAATTCTATCGATAGAAAATGTTGCATACAACGTTTCCTTAATGAAATAAGTTTCAGATTTAATGACAGTTTGAGAATAATTATTTTTTAATGATTACAATGTCATTTCCGTCATAATTTGCAGTCGGGCAAAGAAACGTTTTGACGTTTACGATAATTACTTGCGTTTTTTTTGTTTCATCGTGATTTTCTCTTTCATAATTACAACGTTGGGGTTATCAATCGACAAAAATGACAGTCGATCGAATCGTATATTTTCCCTTTCTCGCTGTTTGGACATCCAAAGTGTTAAATCAATTAACTCGAGTCCGACAATCTCGTAACACGACTCGAATGATTTATCAGTCTCTCTGCGACTTTCTCTCTCTCTGGCTTTGCCAAAAAATATGCTCTTGTCTATGTTGCGAATAAATCGACGCGAGTACGCCATGACAGGTGGCCAAAGTTTACAGGGAAATAGTATATCGCTCGCGTATCGCGACCAACCAACCGAGTCAACGGAATAATCCGCAAACCGACCTGCATTATTTTTAATTACTCGAAATTTCTCCAACGCTTGCATTCAACGTTTAAACGTGGTTTATAGCTCGAGCCTCGAGTAAACAAACTTCCTGCTCATGGGATTCTAAAAGAGAGTCTCCGGAGTGGTGTGTGCTTCGGTTTGAAAAGAGACCACCCATGATATCAACGCCGCAGTCTCGAGATAATCTGCTTACCGAGAAAAATTTTCCTCGATTCAAGAGCACGAAAAATGAAGAAAAAATCGAATCTCGAATCGACTGTGTGTCGCTCGGGACAAGAAACACCGTGAGAAAATCTCGAGAATGAGAATTTAAACTCGAATAAAAATAATCCGGACCGAAAAGAAAATTTTTGTCATTCCAATCGTAAATTTTACTGATAATTCCGTTAGGAATCAAAAATATTGTCAAAATAACGAAAATTTTGAAATTATCCAAAAATATTGACCGTGTTCAGCAAAATATCGACGTTTTTTGACAACATTCAATTTTCTCGCGTCAATTTTTCTGAAAATATTCCGTTGGAAATGAAAAATATTGTCAAAATGACGAAAATTTTGAAAATTTCCAAAAATATTGACCGTTTTTAACAAAATATCGACGTTCTTTGAACAATCACAAAATTTCTTAGAAAGATTCTTCGCAAAGTCAATTTTTCTCATTCCAATCGTAAATTTTACTGAAAATTCCGTTAGAAATCAAAAATATTGTCAAAATAACGAAAATTTTTAAATTATCCAAAAATATTGACCGTGTTTAACAAAATATCGACGTTCTTTGAAAAATCACAAAATTTTTGAGAAAGATTCTTCGCAAAGTCAATTTTTGTCATTCCAATCGTAAATTTTACTGAAAATTCCGTTGGAAATCAAAAATATTGTCAAAATAACGAAAATTTGGAAATTATCCAAAAATATTGACCGTGGTTAACAAAATATCGACGTTGTTTGAAAAATCACACAACTTTTTATAAAGATTCTTCGTAAAGTCAATTTTTGTCATTCAAATCGTAAATTTTACTGAAAATTCCGTTAGAAATCAAAAATATTGTCAAAATAACGAAAATTTTCAAATTATCCAAAAATATTGACCGTGTTTAACAAAATATCGACGTTCTTTGAAAAATCACAAAATTTTTTAGAAAGATTCTTCGCAAAGTCAATTTTTGTCATTCCAATCGTAAATTTCACTGAAAATTCCGTTAGGAATCAAAAATATTGTCAAAATAACAAAAATTTGGAAATTATCCAAAAATATTGACCGTGCTCAACAAAATATCGACGTTTTTTGACCAAATTCAATATTCACTTCACGCTAGGCCGGTTTGTACGGGAACAAAGTAATTTCCCAGCGGGGCCGTTAACCCAATTTCGAATGGAAAGAAAAAAAAGCGGAATCCAGTGAGACGCGGAAAAGCGAGCCATAAGGACGAATGAAATAATCGTCAAGCATAAAATCCTTTCGTCGTCTCATTATTTGTCAAAGTTTTAACAAAACACGTTTATTCTTCTCGACCCCATAGCGTGTGTGTGTGTTGGCTGCGCGTGCATACTCTAATCGTAACCATAACGGGATGGGATGAAAGACAAATGAAAAAGTACAGTCGAGCGAAATGTAAATAGGGATGAGAAGAAAAAGTTGGAGGCTGCGGAGAGTGTTGAGGGAAACCGTGAACGAGGGAGAGGACGAAAAAGCTAGAGAAGCGAGAGCAACACAAGGGTTGTGTGCGGGAGCAGTAACTCCGCGTCGTGCGGCACAGAGAGTGCGAGAGGACGACCGCGGCCGCGGCTGACTCCGGTTTCTCTACGTGTAAGTCTCTCGTTGTGTGTGTGGCTGTGTGTGCGGGTGGGTCGATCGGTATCTGGGTCGCGGGTTTTGGCAGTAGTTATATAGTTCGGAAGGCACGATAACGGGAGCGAGGCAGACAGAGAAAACAAAATCTACCAACCCCCTAGCGAGCCAAACCAGTTACCAGCCCGCACTCTTTAGTGCGAATATCATCAAAATTACTCGACCCAATGAGAACTCGGAGCCATAATGATAAATTCACAACAAATCCGATAAAATGTCCCATTGATTCTCTACATTATTTTCGTGTCATTTTACAAGTTACGGAGCAAAGTTTTTCTGGGCCTCGAAACTATCGCCGGCAAGAAAATTCATTCTCGATGCATTTCAACGTTGGAATGCATCGAAAAATATTTCATTTTTTTGAGGATTCGTTCAATTTTCAATGTCATCCAAATTTTTCGAGCCGATATGCTTTTCGAATGGAAAAAATTGATCATTTTATCATCTTAATTACATTCTGCATTTGAATAATTATTCTCGTCAAAGATAAAAATGAATTTCGTTGCATTCCAACGATGCAAACTTCAGAGTCATAAATTTTGTTGGAAAATTACGTTCGACTAAACGTTTTATTGAAAAATCATGAAAATTTTGTCTTTGCAGTAAGAAATTATCTAGAAAGTCTCTTCGAAAAGTAATTTTTTGTCATTTCAATCGTAATTTTTGCTGACAGTTCCGTTAGGAATTGAAAATATTGTTAAAACAATGAAAATTTTGAAATTATCCAAAAATATTGAGTTTACTGTGTTCAACACAAAATATCGACGTTTTTTGACAATTTTTAATTTTCACTGTGGCTGAGATTGACTCTGACGATTCTTTTCTTTATTAATTTGTACGTCAATTTGCCATTTTCTCGGATCTGATGCGTGAATCATCTCCTCGTCACGCTTGTGTGCATTTTTTCTCGTGTTCATCAGGAGAAAGACACGTTTCTTGTCGACGCAGGACAGAGCTGTCTGTGCGAGTACATTTAGAAACGTTCGAAGCTTTTTCATGTGTTGGCTCTCTCTTTTTTTCTCTATATTTCTTGCCGTCTTGGGGCGGACTCCGGAATCGTAAAGACGGCAACGCGTGAGCTGATGGAGAAGCTCGACTAATTCGCGTCAAGCTCTCTGACATTGTGAGCAAAGAGCCAGTCCATTTTCTTGGCTTTATCGTTTCTATTTGCCTGCTTTTTCCCCTGCACTCGTTCGCTGCTGACAATATTAATACATCAAACGCAGCTACCACAAAATCATCCAACATCGCGTCCTCGCAGCCCCAAAATACTGTCCGAGAATTTTCATTTATGAAGGAATTTCTCTCTACGAGACTCTATGGACTTTGGTAACAGTCCAGATTTCGCGTATACATGCTGGTCACTCGCTCTAACATGAATTTCTATCCGCACGAACGAGACAACGATCCTCCTCTCTATTCTTAGGCCTGTACAACAGATGTTTGTTCTTAACGCTTTCTACAATAATCCTCTGAATCGTTGACATTGTCTCTTGACTCGCAGCTTTCGCATTCATTATTTTCGATTTATGGGCCCATTACGAAAAAACTGCACTTTGTCCTTTTCCGTTCAAATAAGTTCACAAGTTTCACATTTCGTCAAAACCTTTTGCTCCGTTTCCGGATATAAATAAATTCAAAAACTTATTCATTTCGAATCATCTTTGTGTTCGGAGAATTTCTAGAAACGGACTGAAAATGAAATTTTGTCAAAAAACGTCGATATTTTTGGATAATTTCAAAATTTTCGTCATTTTGACAATATTTTTGATTTCTAATGGAACTCCTCGGCAAAATTTACGATTGGAATGCCAAAAATTTTCTTTTGGAAGAGATTTTGTCAAACATTTCTTGCTGGAATGCCAAAATTTTTGTGATTTTTCAAAAAAACGTTTTGAAAATTGAATTCTGTCAAAAAACATCGATATTTTTGGATAATTTCAAAATTTTCGTCATTTTGACAATATTTTTGATTTCTAATGGAACTGTCGGCAAAATTTACGATTGGAATGACAAAAATTTTATTTTGGAAGAGATTTTGTCAAACATTTCTTGCTCGAATGCCAGAATTTTTGTGATTTTTCAAAAAAAAAACGTTTAGTCGAACGTATTCTAAAAAATTTTTTTTTGGAGGGCACTCATTCCGATTTTTTGCGTTGACGAATAGTAGAGAAGAATAAATTCTGCCTATAAAGTGTCGAACGCACCGGGCAATTGGCTTGGAACCATTTATTGTGCTGTTATAAGTGGATTATCAATGGCATTGGGTTTTACTGACGATACCAACGAGGATGGCGATGAGAAAGCGTTGAGTGTGCGATAATCAATTCAAAGAGGAAACTTGGACGCAAGTTTCTCTTGTAACACTCGAGATACAAGCCCATTGATGTTTAATGATCATTTATACGGTGGCACGTATCAGGTATACAGATTGTGGACACGGTAGAAACATGCACATCATGTATATATATATATATATAGATGAGTGTATCGGTGAGGTGAGCTTGGCAAGTTGATGATGCCGCTCCCGGGGTATATACACCCGATAAGACTTAGCCTTGTTACTAGAGATGAAGGGCAAGCAGACGAGATTAGCTCATCGCCGCACACGTTGTCCTTCTCTCTCGCTCTCTCTCCCCCAATTAAAATTTTCTCCTGTTTCGATCTCCATGCAAAAACGCGATTTCGGACAATCGAAAATTCTTTTTCATTCACTGAAAATTCAATTTTGTCAAAAAAAAAAAAACTTCGATATTTTGTTGAATACGGCGAACTAAATATTTTGGGATGATTTCAAAATTTTCGTTATTTCGACAATATTTTTCATTGTAACGGAACTGTCAGCAAAATTTACGATTGGAATGACCAAAATTTACTTTCCGAAAACGATTTTCCAGAATGTTTTTTGCTGGAATGACAAAATTCTCGTGATTTTTCGAAAAAAACTTTTAGTTTAACGTATCCAATAAAATATCCATCTTTTTCAACAAAATTTTCGTTTCAGTGTTCGCTTCTCCATTTTATCTTGCACACTGAAAATTAAATTTTGTCAAAAAAACGTCGATATTTTGTTGAAAACACTGTGAACTGAATATTTTTGGATAATTTCAAAATTTTCGTCATTTCGACAATTTTTTTCATTTCTAACGGAACTGTCAGGAAAATTCACGATTGGAATGACAAAAATTGACAAAAATGACAAAAATTTACTTTTCAGTGCATTGGATTTGGCCAAGCTTCATTTTTCATATCTACCAATCGACTTGCTCTGTGCAAATTCTCTCGTACGGTTGGGCCGGAAAAATTCATTACTTAAAACGCATCCACATCCCTCCCTTTTCTCTCTTTCTTCGTTCCCTTTTGTGAGAAACTCTTGAGAAATCACTACAACATTTTTTCCTTGAAAGGTTATCGCATCTCATCGAAAACACTTCACTCGTGTTTTTACTCATCTCCCAGCAGCAGGAAATACTTCATACACTGTCGGATGTGAAAGCGTGTAATAAAAAATAGTATTCGTGATGCACTCGGCCACGTGCATTTGTGTGAGATCTCGGCTATTCAGTGTTTATTTTAATCCCCGAGATTTTCCATCAGGCAACAAAGTATTTTCAACTTTTACTGTTCCTGCTTTTGCACCGTCGTAGACGATTGTTTCGCTGAATTCATCGCTTCAGGAATTTTTATGTCGATGAATCTTCAGCACTCGAAAAACTTTGAATATCCTGAAAATTCAATTTTGTCAAAAAACTTCGATATTTTTTTCGATAATTTCAAAATTTTCGTCATTTTGACAATATTTTTCATTTCCAATGAAACTGTCAGCAAAATTTGCGATTGAATTGACTCAAATTAACTTTTCGGAGTGATTTTCTAGAATATTTCTCGCTGGAATCAAAAAATTTTTGTGATTTTTCAAAAAACCTTTTTTTCCGACAGCATCAAAAAAAAATATCGATATTTTTCAACAAAATTTGGTTTTCAGTTTCTATTTAAATGACTCCCTTGAATGCAGCGTCCAGAAAGAAGTTTCGTCACCGATTAAATCATTATTCGAGTTGAAAGATCGGGAGAGTCGGAGAAACGGATAGAAAAAAAAAAAAAATGACTGTAGGAAAGTCTAGTTGGGCGCGCGTGCGAGACAACACTAATTTCGTCAAGTTTTCCTAGGTCGAGGGGGCGTTTTGCCCCCTCGACACAGCACAACCCTTGAGCGAAGAAACTTGTCTAGTTTCTGGAAAAAAAGTTGTTGAAGACTTGCAGTGCTAGGGAAAGGGTTGGAAAGCGATAGTTGAGGAGAAGTTGAGGCGATGTGCACACCGTGCGGGGCGACGAGAGGGACGAGTTGCAAAAAGAAACGGGCGCGCAGGAAAAAGAGCGAGCACCGAGCTCCTTATCGTTAGTGAAACGTTGAGAGGTCCCTTCGACTCCTTAAATTGGACGATCTTCTCAGCTCCTATCTATCTTATTCCCTTCCTTCTCGCACGCTCGCGTTATCGTCTCTATCACGTTCCTTCTCGTTCTCCCTTGCTCTTTGCCTCGGCATGCTTTTCTCTATTTTTCTTTTCTTCTCATTTCCACGTCCCTTTCCCCATTTTCTTTCGGTTTCTGTTTTCCACAATCCTTCAATTTTTTTCCTTCCTTTCCCCAAGTGTCTCCTTCAAGTAATTCATGTTTTGCTGCCTCCTTTCTCGAGCTCTGACTTTATACAAATTTTGCTACTCCTCCCCCTCAGTTCCTTCTCCCCGTTCATCCGCTTCGAGCTCTCGAGCTGATCTCTTTGATGAAAAGCACAACGTTTTATCTTTTTATTCCTCCTCGATCTTTCATCGATTTGTTTTAATCATTTTTTGCATTGTTTCCCAAAAACTTTCTCACTTTGAGTGTCAAATTGAATGAAATTTGAAAAAGAATGATGCCGAAGTTTGCAACGTTGGAATGCATCGAAAAATATTGAATTTTATTGAAGATTCGTTCAATTTTCAATGTCATCCAAATTTTTCGAGCCGATATGCTTTTCGAATGGCAAAAATTGATCGTTTTATCATCGCAATTACATTCTGCATTTGAATAATTATTTTTGTCAAAGATAAAAATGAATTTCGTTGCATTCCAACGATGCAATCTTCAGAGTCATGGAAAAGATAAGAATTTTATAAAATTTGGTCAATATATTATTTAATAATGACAATACAATTTTCAATTTTTTTTGGATTTTTCCACCACGTACACGGAGAGAATATTACATCGAAATTTACTATGTTGTTATAGTTCCCTGGTACCAAGTCGTCCCTCTGAGAAATTTTACCAAAAACATAGTAATTTTTCATGCTTTTTCTATCGAAATCCCGGAAATGATGACATTTTTCGCCATTTTTCAGATAAAAATTTACTATATCTTTGCTAACATAGCAATTTTTAATGTAAAATTCTCTTCGTATAGTACTCGAGCAAGTAAACACTAAAATTCACGCGTATGAGCATAAAATTTCCATATATACAGATATACATCTCGTGCATAAAAAGTTCGATTAAACTCTCAATTATTCGATAACCACGTGGTCAAAAATTTGGAAAAAAATTTGTGTTTCTATACTTGATGCCAAAGAATATTATCACAAAATTTGATCAAATTCTGATTATTATTGTGACGATACAATTTTACCATGCTAAACCATGTTAAAACCAAAAAAATCAGAAAAATAAGAATTTTATGAAATTTGGTAAATGTATTCTTTAATAATATAAATGACAATACAATTTTTTTTTTCAATTTTTCCACCACGTAGTACTCGATTAATTGAACACTAAAATTCACGCGTATGAGCATAGAATTTCCATATATACAGATATACATCTCGTGCATAAAAAGTTCGATTAAACTCTCAATTATTCGATAACCACGTGGTCAAAAATTAGGAAAAAAAAATTGTGTTTTTATACTTGATGCCCAAGAATGTTATCACCAAATTCTGATTATTTTGTTTTCGTGATCGAACCTCCTTAATTCTTTATTGTCTTGAAATATGGCAGCCTCGCGCTCTCCTCTCTGCTCAAGATGTAATTTTCGTTTATGCTCGAGTTATTTTCTCTTCTCGTTCATCCGGTCTATCAATGATTTTCTTGCCTCTGACTATCGTATTATCGCTCCTTCTCCGCTTCTATTGAAACCTGCGAGCACAGAGAGCACATTGCCCTTTCGTAGGATTGGAGAGATGGAGGAAACGAGCGAGAGAGTCTGAGGGATAGTGTATTACAGTAAGCCCTGGTTTCGAAGAGACCGGCGCACCGTGGGGTCGATATCCAAGCACTTTGGAGAGCAGTTGCTGCACCTCGAGAGCACAGGCGGAGGCTTTGCCGCACCAGCAATGCAGTCTGCTGCAGGTTCACGCCGCGCTTATCTATCATGTACCGGTCCCGCTCGTTTCAAACAATATAAACTGCTCGTGTGCGCCTGATGCACCAGTGCAACCAAGACAAGCGGAAGAAGCAGTCTCCACCTCATCGCTGTACTCCATATTCAAATTTTCATTGATGCTTATTCCAGAATCTTTGACAAACAGCCTCGATACACTAAAAATAAAAAATTTTCGATTCGTTCGACTAAATTTTTATTTTTAAATCACAAAATTCACAAAATATTCCAAAAAGTCTCTCCGGAAAGTAAATTTTTGCGAAAGTTCCGTAAGAAATCGAAAATATTGTCAAAATAATTAAAATTTTGAAAATATCCAAAAATATTTAGTGGCCATCAAAATATTGACGTTTGTGAGAAAAAAAAATAATTTCCAGTGCGCAATTAATATTTTTACATTCAATTAAATAGACCGCGAGTATTGAATCCTGCTAATGAGCGTTTTTATCGTTAATTTATTCATTAGCGTAATTACTGGCATATCAATTCAATTTAAAGCATTAAATACTTCGTCGTTATCGAAGTCTCGGAGTAATTATTTTGGCACTAAAATAAAATGTCTGTATTTTATTTTTTTTCAAAATAAAATGTTGTCTGGCACTTTGCATGCGAATGTTCTTTTATGGGAGGCAATGAACGTTTCCTTTTTAAAGACGTTGGTCTTTTGCGAAGAGTTCGTACATGGGAAACGATGCTTGGGGGTCAATACGTTTCGAAACGAAGGTCTCCAACCTTTTGGCCAGACAGTGTCGAGCGTTGTTTTTTAGATTTTTTATATTTCAATATTTTAACGGTGTCCCCTTGTCTTTGCTGGAAGTATAAACGGCCAGAGAGTCTCCAGGCAGTTTTATTTTGCCATTTGTGACTTGAGCCCACAGTGGCTGTCGTCAAGATCGTACAGACGTGTTTTTTTTTTCTCGAAACTTCGTGACCATTCGCATATTCACACACACGCGCAAATACGTGCATGCGGCGACTTGGAAATGGCCAAGACGCGGGTGAACACCCCCGTTCGTTCTCGAGACACTTTGCGGCGACGAAATACATAATTATTACGAGCCAACGTCAGACTCGTACTCTTGACACTCTGCCCGATGCTGCTGCTGCGGTGTTGTGTGTATTCTCGCTCTTTTTTCCTCTTTTCGAAGCTCCTTCCGTCGCTCACTCAGTCTAGGCTCGCTAGTGAAAAGAGTTGAAAGGACGCGAAGGTAATTTAAGGCGTATATACGAGCCACCCCACAAGGCATCTTTTATTCTCGTTGCAAGAGTGCGCGCTTCTCATTTCCAACTGCGCCGGCTTCTCAGTTCGCTGCTGTGATAAAAAGTCCAAAGCGGATATAGGAGCCTTTGAGTTTCCCCTGGAAAAGGAATAAAAGGGACGGCAAAAAAGGAAAAATGCGAGAGGGAAAAAATGGAGGAGGAATTTAATCGCGAGATCCGAATGAAATTTTATCGCTTCACTCTCCGCGTCGACGCTTGCAGCTACATTTTTTTTTCTTCTCCTCACTACATATACATTTTCGCGTGTTAAACGATCCGCACACATGACGTCAAGTCAAATTTCAGACTTTTTTCCTTCATCCTTTGCCCAACAAGAATGATCCATCGTTATGGCTCATGCCCAAACGCACAAATTTGATTCTTATCCTTGCGGGAGGAAAAAAATTTTCGCCAGTCCTCTCAATCGCCATCTCCGATGATTTATCGCGCTATAACATGTTGCCTCCTCGATACTTCCCTCATGCGCCTCAAGAAATCTCTCGTGCGCTACTTGACACGTATCCTCTCGAAGAAAACCGGAATATCCTAACGAGATTGCAATCTTGTGCTTCTAGATCGATTGAAAAGTTGATGAAATCTTGGATGTGAGTCTCCCCATCCTTGACGATACGCACTAACGTCTTGTTATCTAATTTCTCTTCGACGGATTAACGCGCCATCAATCTTCGAGCATTGAATCAATTTTTTTGTTCACTCGTGTCTACCTTTTAATATACGACGAATTGAGTCAACCTGCGGCGCTACGCTGAGAAGAAAATTTTTTTGGATACGTTCGACTTAACTTTTTCAGAAAAATCACCAAAATTTTGTCGTTGCAGCGAGAAATATTCTAGAAAGTTTCTTCGAAAAGTCAATTTTTGGCATTCCAATAGTAAAATTTGCTGACATTTCCGTTGGAAATCAAAAATATTGTCAAAATTATAGAAATTTATTCAAAAATATTTAGTTTACCGTGTGTTCAACAAAATATCGACGTTTTTTGACAAAATTCAATTGCACGAGATTCCATTGGAAAGAAAATTTGTTGGAACAGCCCGATATTTTGTTGGAAACGTTCGACTCAACGTTTTTTGAAAAATTACAAAAAGTTAGTCATTGCAGCAAAAAATATTCTTGAATTTTCTTCGAAAAGTCAATTTTTGTCATTCCAATCGTAAATTTTGCTGACATTTCCGTTAGAAATCAAAAATATTGTGAAAATTACGGAAATTTATCCAAAAATATTTAGTTTACCGTGTGTTCAACAAAATATCGACGTTTTTCGACAAAATTCAATGGCACGAGAGTCCACTGGAAAGATAAATTTGTTGGAAAAGTCCGATATTTTGTTGGAAACGTTCGACTCAACGGTTTTTGAAAAATTACAAAAAGTTAGTCATTGCAGCAAGAAATATTCTAGAAATTTTCTTCGAAAATGCAATTTTTGTCATTCCAATCGTAAATTTTGCTGAAAGTTTCGTTAGAAATCGAAAATATTGTCAAAATAGCGAAAATTTTGAATTTATCCAAAAATATTTAGTTCACCGTGTTCACCAAAATATCGACGTTTCTTGACAAAATTCAATTCGCCTTAATTTCTTTATACATTTCATGCAAATTTGATCGTTTTCATACGCACAGTTTAAATAATTGATTTGTCTGTATAATCGATTTCTACGTGTTAATAATGAGACAATAATTACTCACGTAATATTTGTGCTGCAGAGACATAGCTTCTTCCCTCCCAACGACACGCAGTTCCCGTTAAGAACCCGATGATGATACGTTCTCGGTTGACGATGACGTTTAGTCACAAAAAGCTCGTTCCTCGCATCCCGAGTCGCACCTCGCATGAGATTGATCTCGTTAAAAGTATTAAAGTTTACAATTATGCAATTTATTGTCGTTTGTTGAGTTGACCTCAAAATTTTCAATTATTTAGGGCATTTTTAGGCTTTGTTTGAATTATTAGTTTGATTATAAATTCATCAGTGTCGTGGTGGTTGGCGTGAATTCGAAAGAGCAGGACGAGAAGTTGTCGCCAACATATAATTCGCCGCTGCTGGTGTTTCCGTTACTCGAGACATTGGGATTTGTCTCGTTCATCGAGATTCATTCCCGGACTCGGTCGAGCACGTGCTCTCTTCGTTGTATTTGTTCGACGTCGGCTCTGTATCGAGAATGAATAGCACAAAATGTAAACGCCGCTCGTAATTAATATTGCAATGCCAGAGACTTTATTGTTAACAGGTAGCTCATCATCTCCAACCAAAGTCCCGCATTGTACAGCTTTGCTACATTTATGGACACGGCAGACAAATGTAACGAGAGTCGCGAGGCACGCGAGACTTCCGGGTCATGGGTTGTCGCGACTGTGCTTTGTCACAAACGCCTGTTTTTCCCTCTTTCCTCCTATTTTCTTCTCCTACATGCGCGCTTATTCATATAAATGCTAATGCGTTCCCCACGACCGTAATTTTGATAAGACACACCAGAAAACCTCCAGAGAGTGCGACAGAGAATGCGAGACTGGTTGCGACGAGGATATTCGGCGAAGGAGCAAGCGGCAAATGTTCCCAAGAATGACGTTGCAGTTGCATCGTTGGAATGCAACGAAATTTATTATTTTTCTACGGCAAAGCTCATTAATTAAGCGAATAATCTAATTACGTCGTTAAAACGATCGAATTTTCGAAACGATCGAAAGACAATTTTGAAAATTCGATAAATCGTCAATAAAATAAAAAAAAATTTGTTTGGATTCCAACGTTGCGAACTTTAATTTCATTCTCAAGGTGAACGAACGTTTGTTATCACGACAGTCATGACAATCTTCGTACGCTTGTAAGCTCCGCGTAATTGCGGTTTGTCAAACGTGAAAGCAAGAGAGAGAGAGAGGGGGGAGAAAACGAGAATTCACCACGTTATCACACAATCGCGTTATGGTCTTTTCTACCCTCCATACGATGAAGACGATTATCGTGTAACCTTGAATGTCTCTCTCGTGCTCTTGTAGATATTTGACCGGGAACACGTTCGCAAACTCTAATGAGAATCGCGTTACTAATAATTTTCACATTATCGCAGCTTCCATTCCAATTTTCCCTTTCGGATAATTATTTCTCTCCTTTATAAACTAAAAGCTTAATTTTATGTTTTTCATGTTATTTCGCCTCCAGAGGTCGCTGAATTTTCATAATCTTTGAAAATGTGTCTGGAAAATCCATGACAAATTAATTGCTTTAGGAAAATTCAATTTTGTCGAAAAACCTCGAAATTTTGTTGGACTCGGTGAACTAAATATTTTTGGATAATTTCAAAATTTTCTTTATTTTGACAATGTTTTTCATTTCTAACGGAACTGTCAGAAAAATTTACGATTGAAATGACAAAAATTGATTTTTCGAAGAGATTTTCTAGAATATTTCATGCTGCGATGACAAAAAAACGTTGAGTCGAAAGTTTGCAAGAAAATATCGATCATTTTCAACAAAATTTTCTTATCAGTGTTGGCGATTATTCAATCCGAATTTTGGCCTGAATTGTGTCCCAAGAAAATATCAATCCGCAAACTTGGCGGGATTTGGAACTCGGAATTAATCTCATGAATCCATCTGTTCCATTTCCAAAGTTTGACTGATGCTGCAGGGAGAGCCCGCGTGCTCAAGTTTCGAGCAATTAGAATTACCAGGGGCCTTGCGCGATAACGAAAATCTTCCGGTTAAGATTCTGCTGCTGGCTAATGGTGAATGGAGCGAGAGTGCAGCACCATCGCGTGTCTCCAGGCACTAATATTCTATGCTTCTCTATAAATATATGTCGATGCATCGAGTGTATAAACTGCATTGTGTCGGTAGAGGGACTCCCCGATTCAGCGAGCTATAGTTTCCTCTGTCCAGCTATTGTTCTAGGACTTGTCCGGTGGGCGATACCACGTCCAGGCAGATAGACAGCAAACCCTATCCTCGCCTATATATGAACTATATATAATTTATATGTGCATGCATGCGCGCTGGTGCAAGCTGCCAATATTGTTCACACACACAAATACCCAAATTTGCCTAAATATGTATATTGCCGAATCCACTGAAAATTAAATTTTGTCAAAAAACGTCAATATTTTGAAAAATACGGCGAACTAAATATTTTTGGATAATTTCAAAATTTTCGTTACTCTGACAATATTTTTGATTTCTAAAGGAACTGACAGCAAAATTTACGATTGGAATGACAAAAATTGACTTTTCGGAAGGACTTTCTAGGATATTTCTTGCTGCAATGACAAAATTTTTGTGATTTTGACAATTTTTTTTATTTCAAACGGAGCTGACAGCCAAATTTAGGATCGATTGACAAAAAACGTCAATATTTTGAAAAATACGGCGAACTGAATATTTTTGGATAATTTCAAAATTTTCGTTACTTTGACAATATTTTTGATTTCTAAAGGAACTGACAGCAAAATTTACGATCGAAATGACAAAAATTGAGTTTTCGGAAAGACTTTCTAGAATATTTCTTGCTGCAATGACAAAATTTTTGTGATTTTGACAAATTTTTTTATTTCAAACGGAGCTGGCAGCAAAATTTACGATCGAATTGAAAAAAATTGACTTTTCGGAAAGACTTTCTCGAATATTTCATGCTGCAGTGACAAAATTTTTGTGATTTTTCAAAAAAAAGGTTTAGTGGAATAAAATATCGATCTTTTCCAACAAAATTTTATTTTCAGTGTGTCAAAAGGGCGGGTTTGAAGATTTTGAAGTTTGCATCGTTGGAATGCAACGAAATTCTATTTTTTCTTGCAGAGAGCTTGAGATTTTGACTCAATATTTAATCAGGACAATGGGACGACGTTTTTTTAGGATTCAAACACGAAATTGATACGAAAATTGTCATTTTTTAAATTGCACAAACAGTTGAAAGAAAAAGCAGATTTGGTTGGAGCCCAGCGGTTCGGGTTTGAGTTGCTTGGGAGAGAAGAGTGAAGCATCATCCGGCTTTTCAGTTTTATCGATTAATCTATATCGACAAATGCGTGTATGTGTATGAATTCACGTTCTGGCATTATATGGGTTTGCAGCATCTCACTCTGTATAGTGTCTACGCGGAGAAGCAAGTCGCTGCTGCGGTGGACAGCCGGCGATAACTCACGCGCATCCCACGTGCTCCTGGACCTCTTTTGCTCTCTGTCTCGCTCGCTCTGGTTTTCCCATTTTTTTTGCGAATTAAATTTATCGAAATACATTCCTTGGCTGTCTTTCACGATCGTGCCCACCGCGAGTGCTTTTTCCTCAGCGAGTCAGACCAACCGGAAAGATACCGAGCTCTCGTTTCCTCTTTGTTTTTTGTAGCTCTCATTGCTTCAGTCTGAAATGAAGGTGACGATGAAAGCCTCGATATCTGCACGTCTCGTTCCTATATCTTTGTTGCACTCTCTCTGCCGTAACCTACAACGTGCATCAGGATAAATCTGGCATTCCGAGAAGCTCGTAGAAAGGATCGAACCGTTTTCGAGTCTTTTTGCTTCCTCATGGAGGAAGCTTTGTGACGGTGAAAATTTTTTTTTCGAGTTTTCAATGTCAATGTTCTTAAAATGTCCCGAAACGTCCAAAAATCATATTTAGAAAAAATGTCCGGATGTGTGTGTGTATGTGTGTGTGTATGTGCTGGCACTGTAAAATTCAAATTGTTATAACTCGAGAACGGTTTGAGCTGCAAGGCTCTAGTTTTGCACAGATGTTAATCTATGCCAGCTCTTCGTTTGCTGAGAATTTTGTTCGGATCGCTGGAAAAATTCGAGTTCTACAGCATTTTGAAATTTTCAAAAAAATGGTGTCACCGCTCTAACTTTCGCAAATTTTGAGATTTATTACTAATTTTTTTTTTATAATTAGAGTATCATAATAGGAAGGTTGGTATTGAATTTGGGAAATATCGGTTGAGCGGTTTAAATTTAATGGGTTTTTGAATTTGACGAAAATATTAGTTTTTCGAAAAATCGTTTTACCGTGCATCTTGAGCACCATGGGGAAGCAATTTGCAAATTTCAATTTGCAGCACTTTTGTTCCTCTCTCTCGTATTTCTCGCCGCGAGGATCAACAATTTTGCTTTTCCGCGAGGATCAAACTCGAGCCATTGGTGAATCGTCCATCACCTGCATTATTTTTCCCCCTCCCCACCTCCCCCTTATTTTATCCTCCAGACTGCATAAAATCATTTTATCTCCGCGAAATTTGCATCGCGAATGTGTGCTCCGCGTCAGAGAAGGCTGAGTCGTGACAGTCAAGCGAATCCCGCGCTTGAATTTAATCCTGCCGAGCTTGCAATATTGCTACGTTCACAGTGCAAGCAACACACGCTCGCCTATCGCATGCAGTTGGACCTATTCACATGCACACAACACACACTTGACAACGTAACGATCTGATATTTATATGACAAACTTTCAAACATTGCATCCAGTCCACAGCATCCAATGAAACGTCCAGAGTGAGATGGACCATCGATTCGATGCGGTAGGTAAGAATCCCCGCTCCTTACGATCCTGCATACAAGCCTCGCAGCTTCGCTCTTCTCTCCTGCCAAGCAAATGCCCTTTGCGTCTGTTGATTCTTCTTATTTTTCTCTCCGCAATGAATTATTAGCCAGCACACGCACTTTTTACGCTTCCAGCTCGTCAATTTTACTGCATCAAATTCTGTTACGCTCTAATCAAAATATACCATGCTCGTAAGTCACGCTTCTTAACAGCCTCAGCTTTATCACACTTTTGGCATGTTGGATTTACGTTAGAACTCAAAATAAACGAGTTTTAACCGTTGCTCGTTTGGTCCAGCCTCAGAAACTTGAGCTCTGCATTTAACATGCTATAAATGACTTTTGCACATAGAATTCTATTGCTTTTTTTGACTAAATCCTCATTGGCACTCCGCCCACGATAATATTCAAGTACAAAATCGTTCAACAGCACTGTCATCGAGTTCCAAATATACTTTCGACCACACCTGATTCCCTAAAGTTACATCGTCATATGTTGACGTTTTACCATCACAAAATTACTTTGTACGAACTTCCTCGACACCAAAACTAACAATTTTCTCCTATAAAGCAAAATTTCCTGACGTCAAGATTTTGAGATATTTTATTTCCAATTATTAACTTTCCCGTTTCGTTCATGATTTGCAAAAAATGTGTTTACGATTTTTCTTGAAAAATTTCGATTCCATAGCCTTTTGGACTATCTGAAAAAAAAAATCCTTAATAAATTTTTTTTTGCAACTCGATTTTTGCAAACTTTTTAACGACACGTGGCTCAAATTTTCACGCGATTGGATGGGAAAATGAAAAATTGCAAATCAAATATTTCAAAATCTTGAAAATTTTGAAATTTTGAATTTTTGAAAATTTTGAATTTTTGAAAATTTTGAATTTTCGAAAATTTTGAATTTTTGAAAATTTTGAATTTTTGAAAATTTTCAAAATTTTGAGTCGTTTTGAAAAGAAAGCGTCGAACAAATAGATCGAACTCCAATGCCATATTTTACTTTGAAAATGTGAGGAAAAACGTACAAAGAGAAAAAGAAACTGTTTTTGTACAAAACTGGGTCAAAATGAAAGCCTGCATCAAAGATTGGATAGTGAAAATATTCTCGATGGTTGACAAGACGATGGATCAATGAGCCATGCACTTGATTACGCCGTCAATATCGTAATGCACACAGAGAAGCGCTCACGTACAGACAAATACGGAGAAAACTTTGGCGATTTTCTCATTAAGAAAGAGCGCGAGAAAACACCTCGGGGAAATAAGCGTTGCAGAGTGCAGCGCGGGCGGGTGAGAAATTCTCAGTGAAGTTGGCACGACAGAGCTTTTCCACCGCAACATTCGCTACGAAGCTTCCTCTCATTTTCTCGGCTTGAATAATCCGCGAGAGATATTGCTTGTAATTATCGAGAGTTTGCACGCTTCGTTTAATTATTATGGTTCGCAGGAAGCGCCATTCTTGCCGTACGAGCGTTATCGCGTATAAAACGCACGAGTAATTTAATATGCGAATGGTGAGAAAACGTAAAAAAAGCTCCGCGGACTCAAGAGCTAATTTGGCCTGGACTGCCCGTATCTCTGGCCATTTCTTGGGCACAAAAAAACTGAATGTGGTAAAAATGTCGAAGGGTCGTGTAACGACAAGCCCGACACGAACCTCCAGCGACTGTTTTTACGATCGAAAGAGGCAACTCTCGCACAACAGCCAAGAAAACATCTTCACCGCGAATTTAAAGATGCTTATGACGTGCATTGCTGCAAGCCACTGCGTCCCTAAAAATGCATATCTATATGCGCGACATTCGCAGCCAAGTTCCGTACCTCATACACAAACTTGGGATTTATCTCTTTCATTTCATATGTATAAGTGTTTTCGAGCTCGCGACAAGTACAAGAGAGAACGAGAGAGAGAGGATTTTAGAAGTACGCGACAGACTGCACGTTCGTCCTCTCTCTCTCTCTCTCTTGCTGCACCGCGATTCTCCGGTAAGATCGCATTGACGAGCACCACGAACTCAAATTTACGATCCTTCGCTCACCTACGCGTATAACTTTATGTTGCCGGTTTCTATAGCTATAGGCACGCGAAATTATACGTACCCATGACCCCTCCCCCCTCTGCTCTCTACCACATTTTCTTGTCTCACGTGAGCTCATTATTATTCATGGCATCGACCGGCAAATCGCTATTTCTTATTTTCCTTTCCTCGCATTATATACTTAGCATCGAATCTTTTTCTCCCTCTCTCTCTCTCTTTTCATTTTCCACTCTCTCCTCCTTATGCCCTCTGTTTATTAGCAAAAGTGCAGCACATTTAACTTGCAAGCTAGTCACGAGTACGCGAGATATATAAATAGCTCGCATGAGGGAGTGATAGAAACGATTCTGCTTGTCTCTCCCATGTCTCCCTCGTATTTCTCCACGTATTCGAGTCTCGTTGCACACTCGGTGCACACCATCCATCACACATATAGTGTATAATGTACATGTTATATATTTAAGAGTCTACACCTGGTGCATCCCCCCCCCCCGTCCATTCCGTTGAACGAAAATCCGCGATTTTTTTTCTTTAATCACAAAATATTTGATATCGCGTTTCGATCTAATTTTCCTCGAATATCGTCGGGAGTCTGGAACAGCTGGAGTCGAAATAATTGGGCAAATGCAGAAAATGTTGCACAAAAATACTCCGAATTGATTGAATTACTCAATTTTGTTGATGAAATTTTGTTCGACCAATATTTTTTTGAAAATCACTCAAATTTTGTCATTGCAGCAAGAAATATTCTGCGGAAAGTCTCTCAAAAAAGTGAATTTTGCTGACAGTTTCGTTAGAAATGAAAAATATTGTCGAAATATGGAAAATTTTGAAATTATTCAAACAAAATTTGGTTTATCGTGTTCAAGAAATTATCGAGGCTTTTGGACAAAATTTAATTTTCATTTTACGTTGGGCAAAAAGTGTTGGAGATGATTTAGTCGTTTTATGTGGTTTTTTATGGGTAACATGGTCGTGTGTGGATGCGAAACGAGACGAGAGCCATGAGACTCGTTACGGACAATTTAAGAAATTTCCCGGTCACGTCAACTCTCTGGCTCGCGATTCTCGTGGTCGGTTTTGCTTCTTGATCGTTCTTAATCTTATTTTGCAGAATGTTATCTTGTTGCTTTTTCATGTGTTTTTATTTTTCGTAAAGTCTTGTTATTCGTTGCTGGTGCTGCACGCTCTGATAGTTACCCCGTTTGAGCTTTCGCCAAATGTTCTCTAGCCACGAGCCAGCGAACGCGAGCGTTGTCACAAGCGACGACGAGATACGATTTGTAACTCGTATTTTAGTCGTCTTTTACGTTTTCTTCTTATTCCTGACTTGCTTTCCATACGTTCAACCGTTCAGGCAGTTTATATCAACACTTGAAATGTCCTCTCTCTCTCGTTCTCTCCTCGTGATGAAGATACGACGTGGGTTTGGAGAGTGACTCGTATTACATGCATCAAGCGACGAGAAGCATCTTGAATGTCTCGTCATCATGCCCAACGGGTGATTTTTCAGCTTATATAACCGCGAAACATCGTTGAGTATTGCAGCCTCGTTGAAACGCCATTTAATTCCGAACTCGTAAACTTTCCCGCAAACTTGTTAAAAAATCGGCAAAAAAAAATTACGATGAATTACAATTCCGAAAAATCAATAAACTCTGTTGATTTTTCATCACTATTCATGATAAAACGCGCATCTTTAAAGAGAGTCCGAAAAGATGAAATTTTGGACAACTTTAAGATCGAGGAACTGGTCGCTGGGTTACTCGAACTCGACGATATATACGGGGGCAAGTCTCTCGCGGTCACGAGGTCTTGGGGTCGGGGTTTCTTACGCGTACTCCGCAGGCTCCGGGAAATACGGGACAGTGTGTCAAGCGTGGTGCAGTGCCCAAACAAAGTTGGTATGAATGAAAATCCAAAACAAAAACGTAGCGAAGCGTGTTGTTGGTGTTTTTTTTATGGAATTATTGTTGTTATTTAAAAAAAGGCCGTTCTACGTGCGTGTGGGGGTGTGAAAGTGCGTGTGAGTTACTAACGCGGTGTGCCAAGGAAATCAGGGGACTTTAGGGGTCCCGATCGGTGGCTAGACCCCACGCTGAATCGCGGACAACTGAACTGCTCGCTCGCTACCCCTCGGCCGCTACTTTTCCTCCCGACTTCACCGCCGCTGCTGCTTCGTGGCCCGTTCGTTGCTGCTGGTACTGGCAGTGCGCGACACCCTGCGCAAAACTACCCTTGCACCATTCGCGAGCCTCCCCCCTGTCTTCCCCTCATTTCGTGCCTCTCTGCGCCACATACCTGTATATTCTGCAAGCCTGTCAAGCAAAAGGGCGTTACAGCCCATTGCCATTCGCTATTAAACAGTTGCATCGCCTCCTTTTGCCTCTCGCGGCCATTCACATCGTCTACATCAGTCCCGATAAGAGTCTGACAGTCGTTGACAAATCAACAGTGACTGGCAATCGCTCCAATCATTTCTACTCGATACACACAGACACGATTGTCGTGCCAACCAAGTTTTCACGTTGCCGATAACTGACTGTAACCTTTTTACAAAATGGACGATCCTGAAGTTTGCATCGTTGGGATGCAACGATATTTTTTTTAATATTTGGCAAAAATAATTATTTCAATGGAGAATTTAATTACGAAGATAAAATGATCGATTTTTGCCACCCGAAAACACATCAGCCCGGAAATTTTTGATGACATTCAAAATTCAACGAATCAACAACCAAATAAAATATTTTTCGTTGCATTCCAACGTTGCAAACTTCAGCATCGTCCAAATCCGATATAAACAAACGGAGACTCTGGTCCTTTGCTGATTATTGGCACAGGGGAGATTGGCGCTTGATTAGGGGTCAAACGTTTCTGTCCAAAGCCATTGAAATGACGATTCGTGGTGCACACCTTTCGTTTTACATGTATAAAGATATACAAACATGATTGGTGATTTCGTGCTCATAGAGGGGAAGAAACAGATGCCACTTTTGCTATGAATGAGACACAAATTGTCGGACAATATAAGCCGATGGTTTCCGCATCATCTCCTCATCCCGTGCTTCATGAACTGCTAGCCTGATGTATACACGAGTGCAGTATATGGGTCCTGGAACTATATGTTACGGGTCCCCATATGGTTCGATATGGGCGCAAAAGCGAGATGCGACGTTTACAAAATAGAGGGTGAAAAGGGAGGCTTCGTCGAGTGTATTTACATTTGCGCGAACCGAAATACTAGGGGGATCACGAGCTGGGAGCCAAACTCTCGAAGAATTGAAACCCTCGACGCACGCTTCATCCGGGCACTGAATAATTTGTGGTATTATTTAACCAGCCTGTATCTTTTTAATCAGGTTGGATCACGAAATCAAAATAATCAGAATTTCATCAAATTTTAAGTATAAAAACACAATTTTTTTCCAAATTTTTGATTTTTGGTTGTCGAATAATTTAAAATTTAATCGAACTTTTCATGCACGAGATGTATACCTGTATATATGTAAATTGCATGCGTATACACGTGAATTTTCGTGTTCAATTAATCGAGTACTACGTGGTGAAAAAATTGAAAAAAAATTGCATTGTCATATACATTATTGAAGAATATATTTACCAAATTTCATAAAATTCTTATTTTTCTGAATTTTTTGGTTTTAACATGGTTCAGCATGGTGAAATTGTATCGTCACAATAATAATCAGAATTTGATCAAATTTTGTGATAACATTCTTTGGCATCAAGTATAGAAACACAAATTTTTTTCCAAATTTTTGACCACGTGGTTATCGAATCATTGAGAGTTTAATCGAACTTTTTATGCACGAGATGTATATCTGTATATATGGGAACTCTATGCTCATACGCGTGAATTTTGGTGTTCAATTAATCGAGGACTACGTGGTGGAAAATTAAAAAAAAAATTGTTTTGTAATTTATTTACCAAATTTTATAAAGTTCTTATCTTTTTGAATTTTTTGATGTTTTTAACATTGTTTAGCATGGCAACTTTGTATCGTCGTGATTCAACCTGCTTAAGATAATTTTAAAGCTGAGGGTTTTGTCCATGGGGCTCGAGTAAAAATCAGTGATCGCGAGTTCACGCCGAAAATGATACTCTTTCGGACGGTTGGCTATAAGGGAGAATTATCACCCGCTCGACAAAGAAATCACCACGGACGTCTTTTTCCTGGAGTAGAAAATTTAAGAGAGAAATTGTGATAAATCGACACGGACGTAAAGTGGATAACACTTTCCCCGATCTCGATTTTCACCACCAACTTTTTCTTTTTCCAACGAATGCCAAGGGAACTCGCTTGCTCAAACGAGATGGATGGAAAAGACGTATAAAACAGAGTCGAGAAAGCCAAGAAGACCGAGTCGCAGCTGGGACGTTTGATAAAACGATCACAAATCTAACCGCACATCAAGAGACCCGGCCACCCTCCCAAGCCTTTCCCCTTTTTTCCTGCAGACTTCGTTTATTCTCTCCAGTTCTGTTGTTTTCAATCATCTTTCATACCAAACTCTTGCTCAACAGTTTCGAGAGTAGAGCAACGAGAAATCTCGCTGATCTCATTGTTCCGAATTTTTCGTGTTTGTATTGGAAAAAGTTGTTTGTGAAATGGAATCATACAAAATTTTTCTCGTCGACTGGAAAAATCGCGGAGCAATGAGAACAAAACCTCATTCGAGAATTCATCATAATGATTTTTCCAGCGAAAACTTAAAGATCTCAAACAATTTGCATTGGCGACGCATGGCGGCGGTCGAATCAAAATGTTTGTTTTCGGTTTCTTCTTACATACAAAATGGTTCGCGAGCCAAAGTTCATTAAAAAAAGTTGTTAAAAATTGACTAAAGAACAAAATGCTCTAAATTCAAGATTTTCCGAGGTAATTTGTATTTTTTATATAATAACCAAAATTTCGAAATAATTTTACGACCGATTTTTTTGAAAAACTGAATAAAGTTTCTTCGATGTTTCATAAAAGCGTATGCAAAGTTTCAAGAGGCTTCGCCATTTAGAAATCGAAATATTTAATGTTGAAAATTGCAACTTTTAACACGTGCTCTTATGAGAAACTACTGAAAATGGTGATTTTCATAAATAAATATCTCGACTCGTACATGGTGAAACCTCTTAAAACTGCGCGAGCTATTGGATGTCACTATTTTCTTTGTGTAGTGGAAATTTAAAGGAATTCTATCGATGGAAAATTTGACATGCAACGTCCTTAATCATCGATATGTTGCTGGAGATAGTTTCAAGCTTGAAATGTTGAATGCTGTTGAAATTGGAAGGCTATTTAGTGTCATTAAGGTCGTACACGATATATTGGTGCAAGAAGGTTGTAGAAGTAGGGAGTATAGTGGCAACAGCACTGGTGCAGTTGAACCCCTTGACGTTTCGTATCCGCACATGTACTCTGTTTGAATTCTGGTGCATCCCTCTTGAGAGCTCGTGGAGTTTCCGCAGAGCTCGGCTCCTTGCTTGGCGAGGCTATATCGTCCGCTAGTCGTGTAGCTCGTCCTGCTTCTCCGTGGGCTTGCTAAGCACGAGAGCGTGCAACCCACTGTAACTCGGTGGAAGCAGCATCCCCAGCGCGATATAGCGGGAATAGGAGGCAAGCAGAAGCAACCCTCGCAGGCTCTTGGCTTGGGGCATTTTCATGCATATATATGTATGGCCAGGCTGGCTATATATTGGTGGCTTTCTCCGCAAATCCGATTCATTCGTATCCAATTAATTTTCAAACTATTAACGACCCGTCGAGTCTCTCACCCGACTGTTCTACCGCGAGACTTTTCCAGCTTCATAAAATGTGGGGCAAAGTGGAAAAAAAGTTTTTTTTTTTGTTTCGTTCCCTAGGCTGCTTCCGAATTGCGATTCACTCCGGCAACTTTTCTGGTTCAACAGAAGAAAATCAAGAAAAAAAGAAAACACATTCCGGATGAGAAAAATATTCTTATACTTATTTTTAATTGGACTGATGGCAAGAAAATTCCATTTGAGCATCAAGTCAATTATTTTCGAAGTAGGCCAAGCAAGACTTTTTTTCTTTTTTTTTACTTAAATCTCAAATCTTAACGAATTTCGGGGAATTACATCGCGCCCCTATAATTTGGTCCATTGATCCTTTAACGACGAACGTGGTCCATTATCAGCCAACGGCCAGGCGAATCGAGCACAAATGAAAAAGCTTCTTTTTTAGCATTGCAAGCTTGACTGACAGGCTTAAACATATCCTGCGGCTAATGGAGTTGACGCAGCATGAAAACGCGTAAAGAAATGCGAAATTGGAAAGATTCGCGTGGCATTGAACCGTTTGATGCTCCTTAAGAGAGGTCGCACTCTGTTGATTCTATAAATAAACGAGATTTCAGACTGAATTCGTGGAAATAAGGCAAAAGATCGAGTATGTCTTGCTTTTGCGGGTTACACAAGTTTACATACGTGCATGTGTGTGTGTGTGTGTGCGAGTATACACATCAAGTGTGAAGAATTTCGGAACGAAGCAATTTCGGGCGGTTTCGTTTGGAGGGCGAGACGAGCGAGAGACCGGTCTGAAATAAAGCTGCGTGTGACGCCCCTCACGTGTTTTCTAACGCGATATACGTGTACCTACTGTGCTGGCTACAACTTACCTGGTCGTGCTCCCGAGACGCATAAACCAGTTAATCTCTCGATATACTTTTACCGGATTATGCACACAGACCTATGCATGTACCCACATTTACCTGTAAACACGGCGACGATTAAAATTATGCTATCGCGTCTCGTACAAATTATCGTAAACCTCAACATATATTTATAGCAAAGGGCTGTGATTATTCGAGCCCAACGTCTATGCGGCTTATTCAGTTTTCTCCAATATCTCATAGAGACGTGCTGTCTAGTCAAAAACTGCAGCAAGTCTTGGCGAAATTTTACTGAACTGAAAATCAAATTTTGGCAAAAAGCGTCGACATTTTTGCAATTTTGACAATATTTTAGGATCGAAATGGCAAAAATTGACTTTTCGAAGAGACTTTCTAGAATTTTTCTTGCTGCGATGACAAAATTTTTGGGATTTTTCAAAAAAACGTTTAGTCGAACGAATCCAACGAAATATCGAGCTTTTTTAACGAAATTTTCAACCTGCCACACTATTTTCCTTTATCGACTCATGTCGGCATGGGAAGAGAAAATTCGGTGGCAATTTGGACCACTGCGAATCTAAAGGACCAGGAAAAAGATTAAAACACCCGACAAATTACAAAAAAATTTTTGGATAATTTCACTGAGAAACAAATTTTGTCAAAAAACGTCGATACTTTGTTGAATACGGCGAATATTTGTGGATAATTTCAAAATTTTCGTAATTTTGACAATATTTTTTATTTCTAACGCAACTGTCAGCTGAATTTACGATTGGAATGACAAAAATTTAGTTTTTCATGAGATTTTCTAGAATAATTTTGGCTGCAATGACTAAATTTTTGTGATTAAAACAAAAAAAAAACGTTTCGTCGAACAGATCCAACAAAATATCGATATTTTTTAACAAAACTCGAACTTCGGCGTTCCAAATTTGGATAATTTCAAAATTTTCGTAATTTTGACAATATTTTTCATTTCTAACGCAACTGTCAGCTGAATTTACGATTGGAATGACAAAAATTTAGTTTTTCATGAGATTTTTTAGAATATTTTGGCTGCAATGACTAAATTTTTGTGATTAAAAAAAAAAAAAACGTTTAGTCGAACGGATCCAACAAAATATCGATATTTTTTAACAAAACTCGAACTTCGGCGTTCCAAATTTGAATAATTTCAAAATTTTCGTAATTTTGACAATATTTTTTATTTCTAACGCAACTGTCAGCTGAATTTACGATTGGAATGACAAAAATTTGGTTTTTCGTGAGACTTTCTAGAATTTTTCTTGCTGCGATGACAAAATTTTTGGGATTTTTCAAAAAAACGTTTAGTCGAACGAATCCAACGAAATATCGATCTTTTTTAACGAAATTTTCTTTTCACTGCCCATCGTTGCGTATCGAAAGTGATTCGCAAATATTCGCGTAGTCGACGATCAAGATGTTGCCTCGAATAAATAGAGTGGGGGTCCAAATTTGCACCAAGATTCCGATATATACGGAAGAATCTTTGGAGGACGCGTTTCCTAGCGTGAAAGACAAAAATGAAGATATGGGCAGAGAGTCATGCTCTGCGTGGGCGAGAAAGAGAGAGCATTCGGTGTGCTGTGTGAGCGGCAATCTCGGCGAGCGCAATCGCTCAATAAGGGGTCCGGGGGATGGCAAAAGAGGCGGAAAGAAAAAAAATAAGAGGAGAGAGGGGCGAGCTGAGTGAGTAATTAATGGCCGAGTGTACATCGTGTGTGCTCCGAGAGTGTCCTCATGATAAAACGCGCCGCGACCAACTCTCTCGCGCTCACGCATGGATAAACCGTTAATACCCTCCTGATGCATCACACACAACACACACGCACTTATCCCCCCGTTAACACGAAAAAACTGCATATCATTCCACGACACACCAACTCACATCCCTTGGAATTTATTCCCAACACGTTTCCTCGCACTTTTGCCACACTCGACCATTTTTATAACTGCATCACGAGTACGGAGATAATGAGACTCGAATCTCTCCTCGCAATTCGATCTTCAAAATACAGAAATCAACGCGCGTACTTTTGGAATTTAGTTGATGTCTCGATTCAACATTTTTCACCCTAGAATTGGGCTCAATAATAAGGAGCTCAGGAAACTTTCAATTTCGCACCATTTTTCCCTTCGTTCGCCCGTTTTTTCATCGTTTTACCGCATTTTCGACTAATTTTTCGATTCGAAGCGAAATTCTCCCATGCTCACGTGATTCTGCATTAAAAAATGAAAAGAATGAGCCCGAGTTGGAGACTTTTCGCTAAATTTTACCGGAGATACGAATTTCTCAAATTTGGGTCAATTTTTGACCACAAATTACCGGAATAGGTAAAAAAAAAGCACTGAAAATTAAATTTAGTCAAAAAAAAATTCTGCTGAATACGATGAACTAAATATTTTTGGATAATTCCAAAATTTTCGTAATTTTGTCCATATTTTTGATTGAAATGACAAAAATTGACTTTTCTAAGAGACTTTCTAGAATATTTCTCGCTGCAATGACAAAATTTTTATCTTCTCATACGTTTATAGCGAATTGAAATTTGCGCTGCTATCTACGAAGCGAAATATTTACGCGTTATTAATAATTGAATAATTATACCGATGCTGATCACATTTTCTTAATCACTATAATTATTTTTCGATCGCTTTATAATTAGCACGTCAAAGTTTACAGGCGATCCGCGCGCGGTTTGTATAATCTTTACTGTATCTTAATTTACATACTCTCTCTTCCGCGCGACTCTCATTATCGTACTCTCACCCACGTTTATTATCCATTCAATAAAACGGGGGGTGTGTGTTGATTCATCTTTTATGGCGATTAGTTTACGGTATATCTTGGCGCGCACGTTTATATTCATACGAATACAAGTTTTATCTCGACGAGCAGAGTGTCGCGCCGCAGCAGCTTCGCGTGAATATCCTTGGATAATTCTATACGAGTCGGGAAACTGCGTATTGACGGGGCAAAGCTTCCAGCAGCGAGCTGTGAATCTCCAAAGAGCCAACTCTGAAAAAAAGCTCACGTTTCGTCATCACTCTAAATTCTGACAGTTTGAAATTCGATCACGTTTCAAAGTGCGATGTGAACGTTTGCTTTCTGCCAGATAGCAGCGAAAATCCCATCTTTTTTCTCGTCCACCCTTTTTTATTCATATTTCGACAAAAGGAATTCATGCATCGCAGTTTCGAGCTCTGTGTACAAAAAAAAATCCCTTGAGGCTTTGGCAACCGATGGCATTTGAATAAATACAAAAGTCCGCAAATATTTAACGACAATTATAAATAATCTTTGGTAATAAAATTTCTCGTAAGGATAATGAGTCTTGATTTTTTTTTGAGGTGTGAATTATTTGATATTTTTTAGTTATTCAATCATACAAGTTGCGTCAGACTCGCTCAAATGTGGACCCTGAATTAATGCAGTGGATTTTCTGGCATGGTTTGATAAGCCGCTTTAGCTAAATCTGTATGCGTATTAGATCGTTGCTGCAAGATCTCCACCGTCACGTATCATGAGAATTCTTGATTCAACGTATAATTGCTCACTTGTTAAGGAGGTCGGATCACGACGATACAATGTTGCCATGCTAAAGTATATTAAAAACACAAAAAAAAACCCAAAAAGATAAGAATTTTATAAAATTTGGTAAATATATTCTTTAATAACATAAAAATACAATTTTTTTTAGATTTTTCCACCACGTTGTACTCGAGCAATTGAACACTAAAATTCACGTGTATAAGCATAGAGTTTACATAATTACAGGTTTACATCTCGTGCATAAAAAGTTCGATTAAACTCTCAATTATTCGACAACCACGTGGTCAAAAATTTGGAAAAACATTTGTGTTTCTATACTTGATGCCAAAGAATGTTATCACCAAATTTGATCAAATTCTGATTATTATTGTGACGATACAATTTCATCATGCTAAACCATGTTAAAACCAAAAAATTCAGAAAAATAAGAATTTTATGAAATTTGGTAAATATATTCTTCAATAATGTATATGACAATGCAATTTTTTTTTCAATTTTTTCACCACGTAGTACTCGATTAATTGAACACTAAAATTCACGCGTATGAGCATAGAATTTCCATATATACAGATATACATCTCGTGCATAAAAAGTTGGATTAAACTCTCAATTATTCGATAACCACGTGATCAAAAATTTGGAAAAAAAATTGTGTTTTTATACTTGATGCCAAAGAATGTTATCACGAAATTCGATCAAATTCTGATTATTTTGATTTTCTGATTCAACCTCCTTAAGTGTCTATGAGGAAGCTTTTCTAGCTTCCGTTGCTTTATGCTGCACGCTTGTATACTTAGTGTTATCGAAACACAGATGCAATCGAGTAACGTGTGCTGCAGCAGCAGCACATGCATCCTTCTTCCTCCGGGAGTCTCAAACGTGGTCGCATGTGAGTCTGGTCTATGTGTCGTTCTCACTCTCTCGCTCTCTATCTCGTTCCCTTGCTGCATCGCAGCAACGAGCACCATATCGCAATCCCAGACGTGCTACAATGCACCCGATGCGGTATGCGGCATACGTCGTTTCAGGGACGAACGCATCCGTAGCCATTGTGTATTCCCGCGTGTCCCCTCCCCATGCATGCGCTTCTCTCCATCTCTTCTCGTTCTCCGATGGAAAATTGGAACAGATTATACCTGCCAAAAATTTAATTAGTAAACAAGTGCCTCTTTTCAGATATTCTTTGTGACAGGCTCGTTTTTTCATATCCACAGTTCAGTCGTACACTGAAAATTAAAATTTATCAAAAAAAAAATCGAAATTTCAAAATTTTCCTTATTTTGACCATATTTTTGATTTCTAACGAAACTGTCAGCAAAATTTACGATTGCACTGACAAAAATTGACTTTTCAAAGAGACTTTCTAGAATATTTCTTGCTGCAATGACAAAATTTTTAGGATTTTTCAAAAAAAACGTTTAGTCGACCAAAGTATCGATATTTTTCAAGAAAATTATCTTTTTGCTGTATGGACGCGAATTAGTTTTTATTTGTGAAAAGGCTTCGAGCTTGTTGCACAGGAATTCTTATCGGATATTTGCATGGGATAATTAGTCGAAAAAGAAAAATTTGCAGCTTTAATTTGGAAGTTGCTGGCTTTATCGTTCCTTTGCCATGTTCGATTCCAGTCAATAAATCAGTGTATTTCGACATCGGCCCGAAATTAGCCAGCATAAAACTGTCGACGTGTGAATCGGTGCGCACCCCTCGCGCGCGGTAGTAATTAAGAATTTTGTCATTTAACGCACAACACCGCGAACGCGTAAGAAAGGCTCGAGAGAATGGAGCGCGTCGCGACATTTGCATCAAGGAGAAGAGCCGATCCGTGTTAAACAGAGAATGAGAGAGAATGACGGAGTGAGAATAACACAACGCGCGCGGTATGTACGAGAATTACGTGTCTGCTGCGTCCCATCGCAGTCTGTGTATTATAATTTAAGGGATTAATAATTCATACGTCGCTCGAGTTACTCGCGTCCTCGCAGTGATACCCTGCCATTAGCTCAGTTCTTCTCTCTTGCCGGACTTGTTCCCGCACTCACCAATACAGACGCACGTCCTCGAGACTCTCAACACTTTCAACTTGCCACACTATTTTCCTTTATCGACACATGTCGGCATAGGAAGAGAAAATTCGGTGGCAATTTGGACCACTGCGAATCTAAAGGACCAGGAAAAAGATTAAAACACCCGACAAATTACAACAAAATTTTTGGATAATTTCACTGAGAAACAAATTTTGTCAAAAAACGTCGATATTTTGTTGAATACGGCGAATATTTGTGGATAATTTCAAAATTTTCGTAATTTTGACAATATTTTTTATTTCTAACGCGACTGTCAGCTGAATTTACGATTGGATTGACAAAAATTTAGTTTTTCATGAGATTTTCTAGAATAGGTTTGGCTGCAATGACTAAATTTTTGTGATTAAAAAAAAAAAAACGTTCAGTCGAACGGATCCAACAAAATATCGATATTTTTTAACAAAACTCGAACTTTCGTGTTCCAAATTTGGATAATTCCAAAATTTTCGTAATTTTGACAATATTTTTGATTTCTCACGGAACTGGCTGCAAAATTTACGATTGAAATGACAAAAATTGACCTTTTAAAGGGATTCTCTGTCATTTTTGTGATTTTTCAAAAAAAGACGTTTAGTCGAACGTTTTCAACGAAATATCGATATTTTTCAACAAAATTTTCGTAATTTTCACAATATTTTTGATTTCTAACGGATCTGGCTGCAAAATCTACGATTGAAGTGACCAAAATTGACTTTTTCAAGGGATTCTCTGACATTTTTGTGATTTTTCAAAAAAAGACGTTTAGTCGAACGTTTTCAACGAAATATCGATCTTTTTCAACAAAATTTTCGTAATTTTCACAATATTTTTGATTTCTAACGGAACTGGCTGCAAAATTTACGATTGAAGTGACAAAAATTGACTTTTCCAAGGGACTTTCTAAAATTTTTACGATTTTTCAAAAAAACACGTTTAGTCGAACGTATTTAACGAAATATCGATCTTTTTCAACAAAATTTTCGTTCCAGTGTACACTCGTCGATTATTTGACTTCGTAAAGTGTACTGATAGTTGCCTAAATGGAAAAAAGACAGTTTTGATAACGGTGACGCGACAATTTGAGTGGAATTGGGGAAGAAAAACGATACGTGGTCCAAATTATCACGCTTGTGGTTCTATAGACGCGGGGGCTTGTGTATATTTGTGTGAATGCTGAAAATGTTCTCGTGCCAGTGGCTCGAATACGCTTTTCTCCCTTTGTTACGTGTATACAGAAATACATCCATATGTGTGTAGGTTATGAATATTCAACGAAGTTCGCACACCGTACGTTTGACCCTTCGCGTATTAACCGCCCCCGGGACTTATGAAATTCATTCGGGCGCTCACGGATTCTCCTCCTCTGATGAGCGTTCGCGAGTCGATGCTGGAGCCTCCTTCTTCGTCTCCTCCTCCCTCTCGTTCCTCCTCTTTCATCCTCGTTCTCCTGCCGCTGCTCCGATTCCCTCCTCTTGGCCGGGCTCTCACTCCCGACTTATACGGATTAATCACGATCGATCTTTTCTCGCCAACACGTTGAAAAAACGCTGCCCGCTCGCTGTCAGGAATACTCGACTCTCTTCGCATATTTATGGGTCTCTTTGCACCGAGAAAATCTTTTTTTTTTCATCCCTTCTCTCGCTCACATATGATTCAAATTGATGTTGCTCCTCGAGTCTCTCGTGATTCTCGCAATTTTCGTCTCTCCTTTTTTTCTTCATCTCTCTCTCTCCAACGAGTTTCGATTTTTTTGCTGTTTCAGGCGTTCAAAGAACCGTCCATGTCCTGCACAATTCCGAACAACCGGCCTCGGTATTCGCCGTTCTCGAGTCTGGATCCAAAGTCATTCCGCTCATCGCCGATGGCCTTTTCGATCTTCTAATGCTCAAGATTGCCAATTACTACACCAGCAAGAAACAAACCAAAATCGAATGCAAAGGACCTCGATTCGAAATTGGCGACTTTTGCGTCAAACTCGGATGCGTCACTATGAGCCAAAACTTCAAGGGAGTTCTCGTCGAGGTGAGTCATTCGTTATCAATTTTTTTTACAATAAATCCTTGCAAACAATTGCAGTCTGAATAATTATCCTCGAATTAAAATCCTCGAATATAGACGAAACAGCATGAAATTTCAAACATTATTGCAGGGAACTCGATGCAAATTCCGTGACTCCATTTCCCACGTCACAGAAATAAAAATACTCCAGCCTCATTTTTGTTTTACGCTGCGAACTAATAGAACAATTGACTATAAAAAAAAATGGAATTTTTACACTTTTTCCCACACATTCGTGAGAAGAAAAATTAAAATATTGTTGCAATTGAAAGAATTCGTTCAAAGCTTTGGACTGAAAATTAAATTTAGTCAAAAAAACGTCGATATTTTGTTGAACACGGTGAACTGAATATTTTTTGAAATTTTCGTAATTTTGACAATATTTTTCATTTCTAACGAAACGTCAGCAAAATTTACGATCGAAGTGACAAAGATTTAAATTTCGAAGAGAATTTCTAGAATATTTTTTGCAGTGACAACATTTTTGTGATTTAAAGAAAAAAAAACTAGTTGGATTTACCATTTTTTCCATTTACCTCGTTTGCCAGACCGATATTCGTGATTTTTTTCGGTTTAGAGCTCGTCAGCTCCAATATCTATCGATCGGTGTTGTCTATATGCGTTCCATAAGCGCGAACTAAAAGAGAGAACGAGGCGCGAGAGGGAGTGAAGAAACCCCTTGGGGCTTTGAACGAGTTCGGACGCATTTATTTTATTTTATATAATTTTTTATTTTTTTCGTCGCCCTGAGGCTCTTCGACACGAAAATATGGCTTTGTAATTAAAAGCGAGTTTTCTCCAGCATCCCCCTGGACAGAGTCGTCCATACTTCGCGACAGGCAAAAGAATAAAAAAAACTTTTGGGCCCCTTTAAAAAGCGCTCTCACTTCGCGACGCGTTGACGTTTTTCTTTCTTGTTTTACTTTTCGTTTTCCTCTACATATAAACTTTCGCTGAGGCTTTCTTTCCTTTTCTGCGACGTTTTCAATGCTCGACTCTCGGCGAGGCTGAGAATTCTTACCCCGACGACACAAAACGCTGGAGCTTTTGAATTTCGTCCGGAGTTTCCATCGAGCATCGACGGAAACTCCGCACGAGAATGCATCTCGAATCGCATCTTCGGAGCTGGTAAAAAAAAAAAAATCCAATAAATTTCTGCAAATAAAAGCCTCGAAAGAAGCGACTAAAATATTGCAAGAGAAACGCGAGATTTCCGCTCCTCCACGTCGTTTTTTTCTAATAATATCTCAAGTGCCCAAAGTCACAGTCTCTCGTGTTTGTATATGAGAAAAAACATCGAGCAACCCCCGGAAGAGAGTTGGACGGAATTTTGATATACCGCAGGCAATGTCATAAGAATTTATAACAACTTCCGGCGTATAAAGTCGTTCGATGGATCATGTTGCCCATTGGGTGCTGCTCAACAACTTTGTACACAAGTATCGGGAAGTGATCCACGCTCGAGCGACCTCTATACAGACATACAGAGTGTCAAAACTCGTGGAAACTTTGTACATCGTTTTCCACGACTTTTTCTCCTCACTGGTCCTCCATCTTTATTCCTTTTTACCCGAGTTTTTTTGCCTCCCCGATGCTATTCCATTTCCGGTCCCTGGAAGATCGATGCAGGCGAAAACTAGGAATGTTGCTAACTTTAGGAACCTTTAAGAAGGTTCTATGACGAAATCAAAATAATCAGAATTTGATCAAGTTTGGCGATAACATTCTTTGCCATCAAGTATAGAAACACAATTTTTTTTCCTAATTTTTGACCACGTGGCTATCGAATAATTGAGAGTTTAATCGAACTTTTTATGCACGAGATGTATATCTGTATATATGGAAACTCTATGCTTATACACGCGAATTTGAATGTTCAATTAATCGAGTACTACGTGGTGGAAAAATTGAAAAAAAAATTGTATTGTCATTTATATTATTAAAGAATATATTTACCAAATTTCATAAAATTTTTATTTTTCTGAGAATTTTTTGGTTTTAACATGGTTTAGCATGGTGAAATTGTATCGTCGCAATAATAATCAGAATTTGATCAAATTTTGTGATAACATTCTTTGGCATCAAGTATAGAAACCCAAATTTTTTTCCAAATTTTTGACCACGTGGTTATCGAATAATTGAGAGTTTAATCGAACTTTTTATGGACGAGTGAACTTTAGTGTTCAATTAATCGAGTACTACGTGGTGAAAAAAATCTAAAAAAAATTGTATTGTCGCACATATTATTAAAAATATTAACCAAATTTGATAAAATTCTCATCTTTTTGAACTTTTTAATGTTTTTCACATGGTTAAGCATGGCAACATTGTATCGTTGTGATCCAACCTCCTGAACTCTCGCTCCTTTGATCCTGGATTCACTTCGCTCGTATTTTTCGATGAGGGACGAGTTTTAGGGAATGATAAAAAAGATAAATGTAGATAAAAGAAAAATCGTGGAATACACGAATGGGGAAAAGGAGAGAGACCGAACGCGGAATGTTTTTCTTGTACGTTTACACACGAGACTGGAGAATCCTTGGACTCGTTTCTGTCTCGCGATTCTCTCGGTCTCTCTCCTTTTATCCTCCATTCCTGCCTCGTTCTTTTGCTATACGAGGGCGAGAGAAAAAATTTCCAATCGGGATACAAACGCGGGACACTGGATCCTGAAAAGACAAACAACGTGTCCGAGGCCCAAGAAACCAATGGGAAGGGCTGAGCGAGAGAGGAGGGTCAAAGAATCGTTGTTGCTGTAGTGTGTCGCGGAGTAATGAGAATGTGCAGCTGAGAGGATGGCACATACAACGGCTTATAGGAACTGCGAGGTTGACCAAGCTTTGTGCATGCTGGAAAACACGAAAATCTCTCACGGCGCGACAACTCGAACAAATCTAACGTAGAAATAAGCCACCCGTGAGATGCATGTCGCAATCGCAAACCCAGCATGTTTCTCGTGTAAATACAAACCACAATTCCATGTAAAAGATTTCTCGGTCTTTATATCGAGCGACGTAGGGTCGTGAATACTGAGAACAGCCTCGAGCCTTTCCGTAGACTTTTCGTCACTTGGTCCTTCTTGTTCTGGATCTTCCTGCAGAGTATAGCGCGTGGACATGTAAATCGCGAAGATTCTCGGCCCTCGAGCTCCGAGAATTCTCGTGGGAATGTTTGGCAACAAGTTTTCCATGTCTACACCGTGTAGCAACACTTTTTCCTCCTCCTCCATCTCCTCGACGAGATCCAACGACGAGTTTGTCTCGTTCAAGTTAAAACTTAAAACCGTGATTTTTCACGTGCCCGTAGGTGGAATACAGGCCCTGCGTCGTGCCAGGAAGCGCTTGGGATCTGATGCGAGAATTCCTTCAAGGTTTCCTGGGATCGGGAGTGCCCAATCAGGCCCCTCAGTATCTCCAGAATCGCATGAACGATCTTTACCAACCAATGGACACGATCCAACAATACCTCGAGCATTTTGGCCAGTACAGAAAAACCACCGGAGTCCTTTGAGTGCCCGCCACAGACAAATTTTCAAAACCATCTCCCAAAATCAACTCAGCATTGCACAATAGATGTGTCTCCGTGTAATCCACGTTTTTAAATAAAATTCAATGAAAACTCAACTGCTCGGAATTTTGATTACCAATCGCAGCTCCTGGCCAAGTTCACGAGCCAAAAGATCGCAGCGACTTACAGCATCCCTTGCGAGGCTTTTTCGTCTTTTTATCGACTGCCAGCAAGAGAAATTGGTTCTTAATCGGTGGTCGGTCAGTTACCGACCGTCGGTAACTTACCTACGGTCGGTAAATCAAATTTCGGAGAATTCCTCCGAATCTGGCGGTTGGTAATTCGTAATTCAACCGGATGCCATAAAAGGAGTCGAACTTCTCGGGACTGAAAATCTCTCGGGAAGGGTCGACCGAGGGTAAATATTGATTTCACCCTCCACTAAAATGGTATCATACTTTGTCATGATATTCCAAAGTGTTCTCGTCAGATGGTGATAAGCGCTGGCAATTCTCGTTCCCTCGCACCGGAGAGTGTGTTGCACCCGGAAAATGGCGATATCTGTTGCAGTATGCCATGATGTTTTTACACGTCTAGACTCGTGGTCGCGTTAAATCCCACGTAGTTTTTGCCAGGCTCCGTAGTTTAGATATTTTATAGTGTCACGTGAATCATAGACAAGTGCCTCGTACGTATATGAAGTAGAAAAACGCCCAACTACGAACTCACTCGGCCACAAACAATTGTATTTTTTCTTTCGAGTGTCGACCAGTGTTCGCTGTAATATTAGGACGGAAAAAAATACTCAGGATTCGACCAGGACTCAACTACTTTCTCGCCAGATTTTTTACCAAGAGGTGAGAAGAGAATTTAAAGGAAGAAGAGAGAGTTCGAACTTGCATGATACTGAACGAGCCTCGCTGCAACCTCTTTAAACCGGTGCATGTTGCGGAGGTCCTTGATTACCGTATTTGGACATACTCGCAAGTCTCCTTGCAACGATTTCTTATCCCTGTCTCTTTTTTCATTTTACTACCTTTTAATTTCGTAACACTTTCATACCTCGAGTCGTTAAGGTTCTTCGTGTTGAGAAAAAAGCTTATTACATGTTGCGAAAAAAGGGAACAATCGCTGATTTTCGTGAAATATTTTTAATGCTTCGTGTGCTCGTAATTTAATGAATCCAACATGATGCATTTTTATTTTTATGTCTGAAAATTTTATTTTTCGTTTTTTGGGTTTTTCGGGTTGAAGTTTCTTTCCGTTGCAAAATCCATGGAATCAAATACTGGCTTTTCAGTACCGGAAGAAATTTGCGAAAGATTTCAAGTTTATAAATTTTATTCTCCTTTGCCTGGTTACATTTTGTCAAGGAATGAAATTGTCTGCGAATAAAATTCCTCTCGAAAATAAACTCAACAAACTTTCGGGGTTTCGAAATTTATGAGACTTTATTGCGTACTTGGTAATGCAATTTTATTCCGATTCTCCAACTGGTGTTATCAAACTTTTACAACGAGATAGAAAACTTCTTAACGGGCTTTTCTGTTTCTCCAACCCTGTAACTCCACATTACGGCCGAGACACAGTGTCGTTGGCCACATGTGCACGCTCCTTACTCCCAATTATCGTCAGTTTTTTTTAGCTCCGATGATTATGCACCACGCGACGATCATCGTTCACGAAACGAAACAGAAATTAAGAGAAGAGAATTTTTTCAACTGCATTCACGTTGCACTAAAAAGAGAATTTTGTTGAAAACGTTCGATTAAACTTTTTTTTTTCAATCACAAAAATTTTGTCATTGCAGCAAGAAATATTCTAGAAAGTTTGTCCGAAAAGTAAATTTTTGTCATTTAAATCGTAAATTTTTTTGTCAGTTTCGCTAGAAATGAAAAATTTTGTCAAAATTACGAAAATTTTGAAATTATCCAAAAATATTTAGTGTCCAACAAAATATCGACGTTTTTAAAAAAAATTTGATTTTCTCAATTAACCATAATTACAGCCATGCGATTAAATCATTTTTATTTAATCGTGCTTTTTTCTCTACGACCTGTCGGTTTGAGAAACGAACATTGGGGCGAGGAAATTGACATTCTTTCCTACTCGCACTATATTCGGAACAAGTAGCCGCACTTCGACATGTGCGAGTAATGAAAAAAAAGGGTACAAAGATGTGCATTAGTCTCCACGTGTCCCAGAAACCTGTTTCGTAAAGGAAAAATATAAAGTTGGTGTCTTTTTACCTTGAAATATGCACGAGAGTGTGTGAGGATTTCACGTGTAGTCAAACGACACCGACTACGATATCTAGAGTCTCTTTTTCGCGAGGAGAAAAAACGTGTAGTCTGCGTGAGCGAGGGAAGGCACTTTTTGCGCGGTACATATGCACCACATGCAATTATTCGTATTGCCTCGTATCGTCCGGGCTTCAAGAAAACCTTTCGTACCAGTCCACCCACATTTGACTCTTATTAACTCACATTGCCTTAAGAGGCAATTTTTTCCTCTGCGACCTGCACTGAAAATTGAATTTTCAACACGGTCGACTTAATATTTTTGGATAATTTCACAATTTTCGTTATTTTCACAATATTTTTGATTCTAAACGAAACTGTCAGCAAAATTTACGATTTGAATGACAAAAATTGAAAAACAAGCTGAGAATTAAATTTTGTCTAAATATTTTTGCATAATTGCAAAATTTTCGTTATTTTAACAATTGTTTTGATTTCTCACGAAACTGTCAGCGAAATTTTCGATTGAAATGAGAAAAAATTGAGAAACCAGCTGAGAATCAGATTTTGTCTAAATATTTTTGGATATTTTCACAGTTTTCGTATTTTCGACAATATTTTTTTTTCTTATGGAATTGTCAGCGAAATTTTCGATTGGAATGACAAAAATTGACATTTCGAAGAGACTTTCCAGAATATTTCTTGCTGCAATGACAAAATTTCTGTGATTTTTCAAAAAAAAACGTTTCGTCGAACGGATTCAACGAAATTTTACTTTTTGGTGATGAAAAGGACGTGAAGAATGTTCCAGAATAACGTTTTTTTGTCAAATTTGGTTCACTTCTATTTTTGTAATTAAGGAAATGCTGCGGAAACTTTTTTGCTGCAGTTCGATTTTTTTCCAGAGGCCCCTTGTCAATATTTTCCGGCTTAAACTCGGATTTTCAATCCCTCCAACTGTCATGCAGGAAATATTGGAAGAATCATAGTTTCTACCGCACGAAGACGTTTATGAAATGAAATAAATCACGAGATATGGTTTTTATGGTCCATACGAATGAATTTATTGGAATTTCTCGGATAAGCTTCTGAGGCGCAATGAAAATTCACGGCATGTCATTGAGGGCAAGAGATGGGGGATTTTCTTGAAAGAAAAATCTCGCGGTAGAAATTTGTGTGAGTCAAACTTTCTTTCAGGTGTGAATGCGGAAAGAGCGAGAGAGAGGCTGGAGCGAAAGTACGAAAAAGAGATTTCAAGGGGAACGTCGTACGGGCTTATAAGGCGTTACGGTATTTTGGATTCGAGTCTCGTAAAGCCCTCAATATTTAGAGCATACACAACTCGTTACAGGCATGTCAGCCTCACTAAAAAAAAAAGGCTGCAAATTGAAATTTGCAAATTGCTTCCTCATGGTGCTCAAGATGCACGGTAAAACGATTTTTCGAAAAACTAATATTTTCGTAAAATTCAATAACCCATAAAATTTAAACCGCTCAAGCGATATTTCCCAAATTCAATACCAACCTTCCTATTATGATACTCTAATTATACAAAAAAAATTAGTAATAAATCTTAAAATTTGCGAACGTTAGAGCGGTGACACAATTTTTTTGAAAATTTCAAAATGCTGTAGAATTCGAATTTTTCTAGCGATCCGGACAAAATTCTCAGCAAACAAAGAGCTGGTATAGATTAACATCTATGCAAAACTAGAGCCTTGTAGCTCAAATCGTTCTCGAGTTATAACAATTTGAATTTTACAGTGCCAGCACATACACACACACATACGCACACACATCCGGACATTTTTTCTAAATATGATTTTTGGACGTTTTGGGACATTTTAAGAACATTGACATTGAAAACTCGAAAAAAAAATTCTCACCGTCACAAAGCTTCCTCCATGAGGAAGCAAAAGGATGCACTCTCGAGAAATTTCACGATAAATCCTCCAAATTACGCCCTTATCTTTCTCAGTAATCGACACAACGTTGCAGGACAAACTCCCATGGCGAATTACGAGGAGATTGAAAATTTCATACCGCAGAACGTACAGTATAAATCTTCCTACGATCTATATACATCGTTTTCCTCCTACATATAGAATACAAGGGCTGAGATAGTCACCTAACGATCGATTGAAATGTAAAAGCAGGCGCCAATAGTTTGCTCGTGTACGCTACACGGAGAGACATCGGTAGCCTCGTCGAGTCTATATCATTCTGACTCTCGTGTCGATATTTACCACAGGGCATTCCACCCCCATATGATGGTCCTGAGCGAGCAGATTCATGGGTTCCGGAAGTCTTTTCCTTCAGATCGAACGTCTTACGCATTTATAGGAATTTTCTTGGTTGCTTTTTGTGCTGGAAATGGCAGATGTCAAAAGCGCAAGACGTTGATGTGAATTTTTCCAAAACTTATTGATTCCGCTAGCTACAGTTTCCATCAGTGTTTCTTCGCACTTTTTCGTACACTGGGAAGAAAATTTTGTTGGAAAAAATCGATATAAACATTTTTTTTTGAAAAATCACGAAATATTCTTCTCAAATTTGAATTCTCTTCGGAATTCAAATTTTTGTTATTCCAATCGTAAATTTTGCAAACAGTTTCGTTAGAAATAAAAAATCCTGTCAAAATAACGAAAAATATTTAGTTGACCGTGTTCAACAAAATATCGACGTTTTTCGACAAAATTTCATTATTGTATCGGTTGGTACGAATTGTGAAATAATGCAGAAGTTTGCATCGTTGGAATGCAACAAAATTCCGCTTTTTCTTGAGCAGATCTCCACGATTTTTATTCAACATTTAGTCAGGACAATAACACGATCTTTTTTGAGAATCCAAACCCAAAACTGGTACGAAAATTGTCATGGTTTTTGAAATTGAACATAAAATCGATAGAAAAGTTATTTTTTGATCGTTATTGTTGTTATTGTCATGCCGATTGTTTATTTTTGTAATTATCGAGGAATTCCTTTACCTGGGTGATCGGTAGTAGCCACAAATTCTCTCGGAATCTTGATAAATGTGTATCCGTGCAACGAGATAAAATATATAGACACGGTTGAGTTTTCTGGGCAGCCAGACCACGTACAATTCCGGCGTGTATGGGGCGAGATCGAACGAGCAGCAAACGAGAAGATATTTGTATTTTAGTCACGAGCACGACACGGCCAGTGCATCCGGTCGCATCTTCCGTTGAATCTATACGTATAGAAATTTTTAAACGTAACAACGGATTTGTAGACAATTATACGAGACCCTATAAAGTTTCGGTCGAAATCGTCCCTTATCGCGATTATTTCGATGATTTTTATTACTTTAAAGCGTTTTATTGGACGGTCCAAAAAACCAACGATCCGATGTGCGTTTTGACGTAATTTTGAACGTTTTTTCATTCATCGCATTTACAGACATTTACAGAATTGCTGCGCGAAGGGATTTTGTACTTTTTTTGTCTTGTGGAAACCACGAATTTATTTATTTTTTCTTTTTTTCTTGCTCCCTCTCTGGGTCGCGAGATGGCACATAAAACGCGCCAAGCGGACAGGGTCAACTCTGCTGATTCTCCTCCAGCCCAACATCGTTCTGTGAGAGCTTTTGTCCCTTTAGCTGCTCTTCGCTGTTATGTCTTTTCAAGCCCGGGCTTCCCAGCACTGTTCGTTCGCGAGATTTTAATACGCGCGCACGACCAGCCAAACACGAAACGTTTTGCAATGTCTGTCCTGTGTTTCTCTTTCCCAAATGTCACATGAAATTTTTCGAGACACTGAAAATCAAATTTGGTTGAAAAAGATCGATATTTTGTTGGATACGTTCGAGTAAACGTTTTTTTGTAAAAAATCACAAAAATTTTGCCACTGCAGCAAGAAATTTTCTAGAAAGTCTCTTCGCAAAGTAAATTTTCGTAAATTTTGCTGACGTTTCGTTAGAAATCAAAAATATTGTCAAAACTACGAAAATTTTGACATTGTCCAAAAATATTTAGTTCGCACCGTGTTCAATAAAATTTCGACGGTTTTTTAACAAAATTTCATTTTTAGTGGACCGTTCATTCGTAGAAAAACTTTTCATCGGAATTCCTCGTTCGAAATAAAACGGATGCTCGAGCTTCGATGCAATCCGGGCCGAAAACGAGTCAGAAATATCATATTTTTCAGCCAAGTGTGAATCGGAAAATCGAAACGTAAGGTCGAAGGATTTGGGTCAAGCTTTCAGGAGCCAATCCTTCCGGCGCGTCGATCAATCCTGAAATTCCTTTCGCTCCCGATTCAATGACAAAAATACACGAAAACGTTTTTTTCGTGTGTGTGTTTTTTTTCCATATTTTGTTGGATACGATGAACTGAATATTTTCGGATAATTTCAAAATTTTCGTTATTTTGACAATATTTTTTGATTTCTAACGGAATTGTCAGCAAAATTTACGATTTGAATGACAAAGTTTATTGATGAATTACGATCCGCGATGCATATTTCAAGAATTATCAACATGGAATTGAAAATTCAAGGAAAAAAATTTTAATTTATTGAAAATTAATGAATTCCCCAAAATTAAGGTTGGAAATGGTGAAAATTTATCAAATTTCAGCCACACATTTCTCTCCGTAATTCCGGATTTTTGGAATAATGACAGGAAAAATTGTTCCCAACCCCTTGACTGAAAATAAAATTTAGTCAAAAAACGTCCAAATTTAGTTGAACACGGTGAACTAAATATTTTCGGATAATTTCAAAATTTTCGTAATTTTGACAAAAATTTTTGATTCCTAACGGAATTGTCAGCAAAATTTACGATTGGAATGACAAAAATTGACTTTTCGGAAAGCCTTCTAGAATATTTCTCGCTGCAATGCCAAAATGTTTGTGATTTTTCAATAAAACTTTATTCGAACGTTTCCAACAAAATTTTCTTTTCAGTTCACGAAATATATAAGAAAACTTCAATAATCTCTCTTTTTCTTTACTCTCTCAATATTCGTTCGTTCTCATTCATCAACTTTGATCCAAAAAAAAAAAAAGAAAATCTGAGCAGGTGGCTTTTTAAGAGGTGGATCAAACTTTCTGGCTTTAATTCCCAGCCGACAGTCGATGCCACAATTCCCCGAGCTTCTGATTTCAAAGCCTCAAAGCACAGAGAGACATTGATGGCCATTGTTTTTGAGCTGAACCGACTGTCGTCATGACAATTTGGCATTTAGGAACGTAGAAACGTTCCTCAGAGAGGACAGTTTTGTTAGGAAGATCGTGGACCTCCTAAGATTGTCGTATATTTTGGTTGAAGATGTCCGTTGGGTGAAACAGGTTGTTCCTGCTCTAGGCCAATGTTGGAGCTAAGCTGACAAGGTATATTCGTTCCAAATAGATCCAAGAATTAGTGTATAAATTGGACAGAGTGAAAAGCGTGACGTTGGTCTCTGGTGCTCTTGGCATGTTGCATATTTGGGGATCCATGTCGTAAGCAGAAGTTTTGGCGTCTGTCCCGTGGGGATAATCCTACTTGGGCGAATCTCCTGCTCCGAGATCGACGCAACGAGACCAACAAGCAGAGAACGAGAACGAGAGAGAGAAAAAATAATGATATGAAAAAAAAAATGCAGGAATCAAAGGGCGTCCCTGCGCTGGCTTTTGGTTCTTTTGTCGGTCTTGCAGCTCGACCCTCGTCTGTTAGCCAGAGTCGAACTCTTCCAAGCTCTCGCACGAGTCGACCAACTAACCCAGTTGCCATTCCAGATGACTTTTTCTTTGAGCTCTTTTGCTCTTTGCTACCGAATGTTTCGTTCCCTCTCAATGTCTGTTTTTTTCTCGTTCTCTCTGCACCAGGGCATTTCTGTTTCTTTATTCGACACACCAGAGAGAATTTTTGCGATCCTCGATTCAAATGCCCCCTTCCTCGTTGGACAAGCCAACGATACATTTTGCTCTATATTCTCGACTTATACGTCCATGTAACTTTGACCGATTATTCGTAGTTTGTTGGTGTCGATTCAACCTCCTCTTTGTGCTGCTGAATAAATCGTACACATTGGCAAAAAGTCTTTAAACACGTACACGTCTATTCAACAGTTCACAGAAATATATACACAGCTCTAACCAAAGGAAATTTATAGGGCCAGCTGAGAGGGTTTCTCGTGGTGAAGTGGATGCTGGCAAATGTTACAAAGGTCCTCACTCTCTAGTGCCAATATTATGCATATACCGTAATTCCTACGTCACGGCTGTATAATCTGACTTTTTAAACCTTCCGGAAACTGATACGTGTCACGCACCAAACTCTCGGACCGGAAGTGTCCTCGAGGAAGGTAAAAAAAAAAAAAACAAACGAACAAACGTTATGAAATTTTTCAAAATCCTTGGCCAGAAACACGTTTTCCCTCATTGGTCGGTTGTCGTTGCTCCGAACTGCAGCTCGATTTTGCTGCAGTCTATAAATTAATCATTTACCAGACTTCCAAAAGTCCGGCTACCTTGGATGTGAAAAAATTAGACTTGGCAGCTTGACCTTTCGCCGCAGTGTCCAGAGGAGCAGAATTTTATATCAACATTTCTGCACTGCACGCAGATCTCTGAAAGCTGGAAAATAAATGATGAAAAACTGTAAAATCCTTTTCGAAATATCGAGCAAAGTTTTGAGGAATTTTTTAATTAACTCGTTGCACTGAAAATTGAAATTCGTCAAAAATCGTCGATATTTCATAAATTTTCGTTATTTTGACAACATTTTTCATTTATAACGAAACTGTCGCCGAAATTTACGATTTGAATGACAAAAATTGAAAAGCAAGCTGAAAATTAGATTTTGTCTGAATATTTTTGGATATTTTCAAAGTTTTCGTATTTTTGACAATATTTTTTTTTCTGATGGAATTTTCAGCAAAATTTACGATTGGAATGACAAAAATTGACTTTTCGAAGAGATTTTCTAGAATATTTCTTGCTGCAATGAATCTTTAGTCATTGCGGCAAGTTAAAAAAAAAAAATTAGATTTTGTCTGAATATTTTTGGATATTTTCAAAGTTTTTTCAAAACAAAATTCGATTTTGTCTGAATATTTTTGGATATTTTCAAAGTTTTCGTATTTTCGACAAAAAATTTTTTTCTAATGGAATTGTCAGCAAAATTTACGATTGGAATGACAAAAATTTACTTTTCGAAAAGACTTTCTAGAATATTTCTTGCTGCAATGACTAGATTTTTGTGATTAAAAAAAAAAAAAAACGTTTAGTCGAACGTTTTCCAACGAAATATTCAATTTTTCCAAGAAAAATTTTCTTTCTAGTGTGCAAAGGTTGGACGACGCAAGAGATCGGAACTGATCGAGACCCTTTAGTGTCCTTTTCGCCATGCATGTTCGGTATTACGCGGCGTAGGCGCATCGCTTGCGCTAACCTCATATAGTTCGATTACACAACGAGGATCTTGCTCGGTAGCAACATCCTTTGCTTTTCCGTATGATGCTGTGGAATGTTATTGCAAGCACGAACCAAATTCCAAGCATATAATGGAGGAGGACGATGGGTGAGCCCAACCAGTTTGCGTCGCCTTCGCGTTCCGTCTCTCCTCCTTCGTCTTCCATATCTCTTTCAGGTCCTATCTCTTCCTCCGCAGAACACCGCCGCGTCTTTGCCAGTTTCTCCAGCGCAACGTTTAATCAAATGATTCGCGACTCTCGAGCGACCCAAAACTTGTTACTTGAACGCAACTTCCCGAATTAGAATATGAGAGACGAGAATTCGTCGTTCCCTCGTGAAAATATCGTTTCTCATATTTTCTACATAGTTCGGTACAATTTTCTTTGTACGTTGCTCCTCGCATCTGAATTAACATTCCTGAAATTGTTTGAATGACTATTATCGATCGCTCGATCATGCAACTTTTATTTTCCATTTCCTCCTACACTGAAAAGAAATTTTTGTTGAAAAAGATCGATATTTTGTTGCAAACCTTCAACTGAACGTTTTTTGCCATTGCAGCGAGAAATATTCTAGAAAGTTTCTTCGAAAAGTCAATTTTTGTCATTCCAATCGAAAATTTTGCTGAGAGTTTCGTTGAAAATCAAAAATATTGTCAAAATCCGGAAAATTTTGAATTTTTGTTTGACAAAATTTGATTTAATTTTAATTTAACAAAACGATTCGAGTAGATTTCTCTACAAAAGTTGCAGATTTGAGTTAGAAATAAAAAATATTGTCAAAATACGAAAATTTTGAAATCATCGAAAATTTAATTTCCAGTGTCCGAGTGAACGATAAATTTTATTTTATTTTATCCACGTTCGGTATAATGATGGCGAGAACATTTGCGGCGTGATTTCAATCGCAATTGATCGAATGTAGCTCGTTTGGCTAGAAATTCCATCATTTTGTTCTATTTCATCCGATTCTATGAATTCTTGCTGCATTAATATTTTAATCCGATCATTATATCAAATCGTTGTAGGTTTTGGTGAGGAGTAGCTTCAATTATTCAACTCGGATCAATATCGCAGGATCCTGCTCGGAAGGCGACCCGCTTTTAGAGCGTTTTTAAATATTTTATTTCGAAATTATGTCAAGACTTGTCGACTCGAGAAATCGCAAATTATTCCTGGTTTCGAAATCGATATTAAAAATGGAAAGAAAAGTATTTTAGGCACGAGAGAAATATAAATTTCGATCGCCAATTTTTCTTGAGAATTATAATGAAAATCGAGATCGCGAACAACAATTCATGAAAAAAAAAAAATTTCTTGGAATTTTGAGCTCCGAAAATGTAAAAATCCCACGGAGGCTTTTTTTTTTTGGTAAAAAACTCAATTTCTTACCGTATGCGAGATGAAAAATCGCAAAATTCTTAAAAACTCTGTTCCAAAGTCGTTTCAACGATTTTGTCTACATTTTGCTTCCTCATGGAGGAAGCTTTGTGACGGTGAGAATTTTTTTTTTCGAGTTTTCAATGTCAATGTTCTTAAAATGTCCCAAAACGTCCAAAAATCATATTTAGAAAAAATGTCCGGATGTGTGTGTGTATGTGTGTGTGTATGTGCTGGCACTGTAAAATTCAAATTGTTATAACTCGAGAACGGTTTGAGCTACAAGCCTCTAGTTTTGCACAGATGTTAATCTATGCCAGCTCTTCGTTTGCTGAGAATTTTGTCCGGATCGCTAGAAAAATTCGAATTCTACAGCATTTTGAAATTTTCAAAAAAATGGTGTCACCGCTCTAACTTTCGCAAATTTTAAGATTTATTACTAATTTTTTTTTTTATAATTAGAGTATCATAATAGGAAGGTTGGTATTGAATTTGGAAAATATCGGTTGAGCGGTTTAAATTTTAGGGGTTTTTGAATTTTACGAAAATATTAGTTTTTCGAAAAATCGTTTTACCGTGCATCTTGAGCACCATGAGGAAGCAATTTGCAAATTTCAATTTTTTAATTACCAGACCGATCATTTAATGTTGGACGGCCCGTATATTTATTTGGGAAAGAAATTATTGTGGCGTGAGCGACGAAGAAGTCTGCAGTGATGATAAAAATGACTCGCAGGGAGTCGTTAATCAGGGGCTGGGTCGAAGCAAAGTGAAAAGTAGCCCAGTGCCGAAAGAGTCAATTGAGAGTAGCGAGACGAGGGAGAGTCCAGCAGGATGGTGCGCGGCTGGATGAGTAAATGAGACGAAGCTCGTGCAGGCTGTGAATCAACGAGACAGAGGCACAAAAGTTAGCAGTGAATTTCAAGCAAATCGCAAAAGCTTGAACGCTCGTCTCACACATGTTTGTAGATTCTTTTGGACTGTGTGCTGTATATATTTGACGCGCCGGATGCGGCGATACTTTTGTATTACACGCGGGCAATACGAAGCCGCGTGCGGAGAATTCTTACTCTCGAGGCGCGCGTCAGCATAATACAAAACACGACGACGACGATTCCGACGGAAACGAGAAAAGACCGAAATTACAAGAACCTCCAGCACCATTTTTATCTCCCGTTGCAACTCTCCTCTGACAGTGGCATCTTTTTGCATATAATCGCCGCGCGAACCGCACCCGCCAAAGTTTATTAAAATCGTGAGGGCTTTTCTCCACGAATAGAGAATCGCGACAACGACCACAATTTTTCATGTTCCATAGTCTCTACGGGGAATTACGTACGCGAACTAAATTTGCATAGATTGAATAAAGTGGGACGCGAAAAAAACGAAACGCCGCGAAAATTATAAATCTCCTCGTCTGCAAATCAAATTTCCTGCACTTTTACCTTTCTGTTACGAGCGAATCTAAATTAATTATTTCTCCCTCAAAACCCTTTTCAAAAGTTTCTCACAAATTACGCAAAAATATGGCATTTAAATTGTTTTTTTTTTTTTTTTGTAAAATACGGTTTGAGCTCATTATTTTCATTTTTAATCACCATTTCAAATCATTTTTCCGTTGAATAAGTGCATTCGAGAATTTCACGAATGCAAACATGTGCATTTGAACGAGAAACAAAACGCAAGTCTTAACTGAACGTGATACGTATAATTATAGGACGAGTGCCTTGACCGAGTCTCACGCCCTCGCGAAAAATTCTTCTCTCGCCATCGCTTTACATCGTATGGCGCGACAGTCCAACACTCGAGCGAGAGTCTCAATTTAGTCGGATCTCTTTGCGTATGATGCATGACGATACGAGCGGTGCAGCAAACGAGGCCGCAACAGTAAAATAACGAGAGGCAGGGAGATTGAGATCGGTAACAATTATAGTTTAAAGTAACGAGAATATTATTTCTCATATTATTTGCGATGTCCATATTCGTGTATTTATAAATTAATGGTCACACTGAACGTTTCGACTAAACGTTTTTTTGAAAAATCACAAAAAATTTGTCATTGCAGCGAGAAATATTCTAGAAAGTCTCTTCGAAAAGTCAATTTTTGTCATTTGAATCGTAAATTTTGCTGACAGTTTCGTTAGAAATAAAAAATATTGTCAGAATTACGAAAATTTTGAAATTATCCAAAAATATTTCGTTCACCGTGTTCGACAAAATTTGGACGTTTCTCGATTGAATTTAATTTTCAGTCCAGGGGTTGGGAACAATTTTTCCAGTTATTATCCCAAAAATTCAGAATTTCGGAGAGAAATGTGTGGCTGAAATTTGAAAAATTTTCACCATTTCCATTCGTAATTTCGGGGAATTCATTAATTTTCAATAAATTATCATTATTTTGCTGACAGTTCCGTTAAAAATCAAAAATATTGTCAAAATTACGGAAATTTTGAAATTATCCAAAATTATTCAGTTCACCGTGTTCACCAAAATTTGGACGTTTTTTGACTGAATTTTATTTTCAGTCAAGGGGTTGGGAACAATTTTTCCAGTTATTATCCCAAAAATTCAGAATTACGGAGAGAAATTTGATCAATTTTCACCATTTCCATTCGTAATTTCGGAGAATTCCTGAATTTTCAATTCCACGTTGATAATTCTTGGAATATGGATCGCGGTTCGTAATTCATTAATAATCTTGTTAATTGACGAGCTGAAAATGCCGAAATATATGGGGAATGAGCCCGCAGTATGACTCGGGTATATTTTAACTTGTGCGTCAAATGACGTCATGCCGAATGCACGCATAACCCGCGCCAAAGAGCAATAGAACAGTGCGCCAGAGAGAGCATCGTGGTCTGTACCGATGATGTCAGAGCCGAAAGAGTAAGCGCATTATGAGCACGAACCACATAAGTGGAATTATTACATTTATCGTTGAGGAAACTTTTTGCAAACATATATTTGTCCCCATGTCACATGTGTCACTACGTTTTGTACGTGCTAATTAGTACGCGTATGAAAATTGCTCATACACACTCGAGTCTTGCATGCACATTGAGAAAATCTTTCCAAACGCATAGAATAATTTCGTATCTTGAAAAAATCAGTTATAGATCAAATTTTAGGGAATTTGAAATGCATCACACGATTATCTTGGGTCTTGTGGACCCCATTGTGCAATTTTGCAAAAATTGAAATGATTTTTGTTTAAACTTTCGATCATTTTCTTTCTTTTTATTCAAATTTCATGATAATTACAAAAATGAACAATCGGCATGTCAATAACAACAAAAACGATCCAAAAATAACTTTTCTATCGATTTTATGTTCAATTTCAAAAACCATGACAATTTTCGTACCGATTTTGGGTTTGGATTCTCAAAAAAGATCGTGTTAATGTTCTGACTAAATGTTGAATAAAAATCGTGGAGATCTGCTCAAGAAAAAGCAGAATTTTTTTGCATTCCAACGATGCAAACTTCTACATTATTTCACAATTCGTACCAACCGATACAATAATGAAATTTTGTCGAAAAACGTCGATATTTTGTTGAACACGGTCAACTAAATATTTTTCGATAATTTCAAAATTTTCGTTGTTCTGACAATATTTTTCATTCCTAACGGAGCTGTCTGCAAAGTTAACGGATGGAATAATAAAAATTGGAATTCCGATACATCTTTACACTGAAAATTAAATTTTTCAGTTTTCAAATTTTTTAATTTTTTAATTTTCTCAAAAACCGTCAAAATTTTCGTAGTTTTGACAATATTTTTGATTTCAACGAAACTGTCAGCAAAATTTACGATTGGAATGACAAAAATTGACTTTTCGAAGAGACTTTCTAGAATTTTTTTTTGCTGCAATGACAAAATTTATGTGATTTAAAAAAAAAAGTTTAGTCGAACGTGTTCAACAAAATATCGACGTTTTCCAACAAAATTTTCTTTTCCGCTTCGAAATGATGGCGAACGTGGAGCGAATCGCATTTGCATTTCATGTATGCGAACGAATTTTAATTCGAATGCGGTTCGAGACGAAAAATAAAACGGTGGTGGGTGTGTGTAAAAGCTGATGTTTCTATATATAGTTAAAACGTCGTTGGGGCTAGTCTCGGTAGCGAGTAATATCGCAGACGTTTCTGGTTGCTCATTGCCGCCGCATTCGCGCGAATACCATGGTGGCTCTCAGCCTTCATATCTGGTGCTTCTCTCTCCTCGAGCTTCCATCTCTTCGAGCACGCGGAGAGTATTTCTATGCTGAGCGCGACGATGAAAAATAATGCAACGTGCTCCAGCGATCCACATCGCACAAGACGAGCCCCGTATGAACTATCGCGAAGAGAAGAAACGAACCAAAAGCTCGAGATTCAACACCTGGAGCCCCGGAATTTACGCCGTTTTCTTACTAACCAGCAGAATTTTTCTCATGCATATTAACGTCGTTCTCCAAACAAGCCAGAGAGGCGATTCATCGTTTCTGTTATTTGCAACTTTCGTCTGTGGGCTTTAAAGCTCGCTGTCGAAAACACAACACGAGCACCACTGTCCGCGTTTATACCCCGGGCAAATAGGTATGCAGTTATTCTGAGACTACCCGCGGGGTGAATGCCCACTTCTTGCCTTTCCTACTCGCACTTTCTCTCTCCCTCCATCTTTTCTCCGTTTTCCCATACGTTTAGCAAGCCCGCAGACCCACGTTACGAAAGCTCTCGTTATCGAATGGCTCTCGACCCTTCAGCAAGCATTGCGAGACTCTTCATTGCCATACCATTCACTTAAATCGTGCATGTGTCTCGCAAGAATTCTCGGTGAGCGACACGGTCATATCAGATTTCAAAAACGGCCCCACGCCCAAAATCCGTCACTCATTTCCGATCAGGAAACCGAAACTTATTTGCAAACAAACAAAAAACGTTTTTCGAGGAGCCAAATTCAAGTTTGAGGCTTGACTGGACGGGGAACGTGATTTTTGTTATTTTTATTTTGTCGTTCTTGATTATTAACTCGCCAGAGGCGCAACAATTGATAAAATGATTCATCGAATTGAATTATTCGAGATTTCTCTAGTTGCCCGCATCGTTTATCCATTTGCGACGTCAATTTTCATTCTGTTTGTTTACATGGGAATGAAATTTTGTTGGAAAATGACGATAATTTGTTGAAAACGTTTGACTAAACTTTTTATTGAAAAATCACAAAAATTTCGTCACCCCAGCAAGAAATATTCTAGAAAGTCTCTTCGAAGAGTCAATTTTTGTCATTTCAATCGTAAATTTTACCGACAGTTTCGTTGAAATCAAAAATATTGTCAAAATTACGAAAATTTTGACGGTTTTCGAGAAAATTTAATTTTCCGGCGTTTCATCGAAAACTATTTGTCGATTTTTGCCGTACATTGTTTTTTTTTTTTTCAATGGGATTGTCGAATTAATCAAGAAAAGGATGAGTGGACAACATTTAATCGCGATCTCATTTTTATTCGGTACGTGATGACTGGATTGAGTCATTTTCTTTTCTTATCAGTTGACGATTAGCGGAAAAAGACGAGCCAAAAAAACCCAATTGCAGGGAATCTCGAGAGAGCAAAAAAAGCAGAATTGGTATGTGCAATTTTCGTGGAAACTATGAATTCTCTTTGTTTCCTTGCGCGATGAATCTTCGACCGCAAATACGCAAAAGATGTGCGCGCGGTTTTACGTTTTTGTTAATTCTTTCTGTGGCCGACGAATACGAATTCCATTGAATCGCAAATCACATGACTAACCGGAAGTGCGTTGGAATTCTATTAATTTTCGGGAGCCGGGAATATGCGGGAAACGCTGTCGACACTTCGCGCAGTGTGTGGTCAAATTTCGCACTTTTTAGGTGACAGCTCAAAAGTGCGCAAATGAGTTGCAAAAAAAATGTGTGTAGAATATTTGTGAAAAAATTCGGCTCATGGTCTTTCTGGCTATTTGCAGGAAAAATCCCAAATGCATTTTCTTTTGCAGCTTTTTAACGAAACGTGACAATAATTTATACGCGATTAAAATCAATTAAAAATTTGAAATATTACGTCAGGGTATTCGGATGAAGAAAAATCAAGAGAATAAAAAAAAAAGGCTGCAAATTTAAATTTGCAAATTGCTTCCTCATGGTGCTCAAGATGCACGGTAAAACGATTTTTCGAAAAACTAATATTTTCGTAAAATTCAAAAACCCATAAAATTTAAACCGCTCAACCGATATTTCCCAAATTCAATACCAACCTTCCTATTATGATACTCGAATTATAAAAAAAAAATTAGTAATAAATCTTAAAATTTGCGAAAGTTAGAGCGGTGACAGCATTTTTTTGAAAATTTCAAAATGCTGTAGAATTCGAATTTTTCTAGCGATCCGGACAAAATTCTCAGCAAACGAAGAGCTGGTATAGATTAACATCTATGCAAAACTAGAGCCTTGTAGCTCAAACCGTTCTCGAGTTGTAACAATTTGAATTTTACAGTGCCAGCACATACACACACACATACGCACACACATCCGGACATTTTTTCTAAATATGATTTTTGGACGTTTTGGGACATTTTAAGAACATTGACATTGAAAGCTCGAAAAAAAAAAAATTTCACCGTCACAAAGCTTCCTCCATGAGGAAGCAAAATGGCTGTCCATTACTCAATTACACGGAGTTGTACAAACGGATACAAGAGAGTCTCGATTTTTAGTACGAATTCGGGTGAATTGAGTTCGCATATTACGCGCTATATAATACGTTTTATACGGACCATTTCCGTTTATAAAATTTGATATACATATTTCACGGGGATATACCCAAACTCTGTAGAATTCGAATTGATCAGCGAGAGCACACGCTGAAGGTACAAAAGTGTGAGAATTATTCGAGAGTTTGTATATGCGCTTCTGAATATATAGAGGCTTTCTCGCTTTCGCACAGGAGGGCGTGAACCCATAGCCGAATAATTTCCGGAACAATCAATGGGGCCTGTGAATTATATCCGTTGTTGTTGGCCCTCGAGAGTTCGTATCATCAACGTAGTTAAAATTTCCAACTTGGATTCAACAGCGTTCGTTTGTGTCACGACGACGAATTAACTCGTTCACACTGAAATTTAAATTTTTGCCAAAAACCTCGATACTTTGTTGCACACGATAAACCAAATATTTTTGGATGATTTCAAAATTTTCGTTATTCTGCCAGCAAAATTTACGATTGGAATGCCAAAAATCGACTTTTCAAAGAGACTTTCTACACTGAAAATTCAATTTTGTCAAAAATCGTCGATATTTTGTTGAATACGGCGAACTAAATATTTTGGGATGATTTCAAAATATTCGTTATTTCGACAATATTTTTCATTGTAACGGAACTGTCAGCAAAATTTACGATTGGAATGCCAAAAATTTACTTTCCGAAAAGATTTTCCAGAATGTTTTTTTGCTGGAATGACAAAATTTTCGTGATTTTTCGAAAAAACGTTTAGTTGAACGTGTCCAACAAAATATCGATCTTTTTCAACAAAATTTTCGTTATTTTGACAACATTTTTAATTTCTAACGCAACTGTCAGCTAAATTTACGATTAAAATGGAAAAATTTACTTTTCGGCGAGACTTTCTAGAATATTTCTTGCTGCCACGACTAAATTTTTGTGATTTTGCAAAAAAACGTTTTGTCGAACGTTTCCAACAAAATATCGAACTTTTCCAATAATAATCAACGTAGAATAACAATAAAGTTAATAATTCACATTTTAATGTGATTTCCCTAAAAATGTCTCAATGAACTTCCGGCAACACGCTCGGCCAACCATCCCTCAAAATATAATTATTATCCCGTTCGCGTGTGGAATCCTCGAGCTCGAACTATTACCGCTGAATTCTGCGATATGAGTTCCAGCCACGCCATCAAGCTTATCCTCCGTCTATCGTTGATTCACCCCGATATTCCCTTCTCGTTTTCTCTCTATCGTGCATGTATTTTTTTTTCTTTTTAGTAGATTTATAATCCATCTATTTATTCATATTTCTGTATCCATTTTAAATTCAACAACTGAGACATTATCGCATCAGAGCAACGAGCCAATCATTTTTACCCACGAAACATGCCCTTAAAATATCGAAATCTTGTAATAATTTGCAGAATGAAATGAGATTTCGATTGCACTGGAATTCTTGGGCAATTCGAGCCATATTTGCCCATCGCCATTCGCTCCCAAAACCGGAAATCAAATTATTATTAACACCACATTTTGCTGCGATGTTTAATTAAAATATTGGGTCGGCGAGAATGTGAATTAAACGTGAATTAGTTTTTGCGCAAACAAAAATTTTATCGAATACTTTGATTTCCGCGTTAATTTCGCTTCCATGAGTTTTCCGCATGGTGCTTGCCAATTTTATTTCAAAAATCAAAGCAACCGTATAGGGAAAGAGTTTCCGATGGATTTTCAAACACGTGTTACATTTAATTGACAGAGTCCATTGTTTTCGAACCAGAGTTTATAGCCAATTTTGTGGGGATTATAAAAAAAAATGTACTGTATCTCCGGTTGCACGCACGATCGACGATCATTGAGCATAATTACTGCGTGGAGAAAGGACTGTTTCCATGGCAGGGATCGGTGAAGCTTAAACCTATGGCGCTGATTTGTTTTTTTTTATTCCAGACGTTGCCATAAAATTACGTCATCTTGGGACCAATAAGATTTTAGGAAGTTGGATCACGACCACACAACGTTGTCATGCTAAATTTTATTTATCTAAGAATTTATTTACCAAATTTTATAAAATTGTTATCTTTTCGAATTTTATCATGGTAAACCATGATAAAAACCATAAAAAATTCGAAAAGATAAGAATTTTATAAAATTTGGTAAAAAATTCTTTAATAATATATACGACAATACAATTTTTTTTTTTAATTTTTCCACCACGTCGTACTCGATCAATTGAACACTGAAATTCACGTAAAATTCACTAAAATAACCATGTGGTCAAAAATTTGGAAAAAAATTTGTGTTTCTATACTTGATGCCAAAGAATGTTATCAAAAAATTTGATCAAATTCTGATTATTAGTGCGACGATACAATTTCACCATGCTAAACCATGTTAAAACCAAAAAATTCAGAAAAATAAGAATTTTATGAAATTTGGTAAATTTATTCTTTAATAATGTATATGACAATGCAATTTTTTTTCAATTTTTCCACCACGTCGTACTCGAGTAATTGAACACTAAAATTCACTTGTATAAGCATAGAGTTTCCATATATACAGATATACATCTCGTGCATAAAAAGTTCGAATAACCTTTCAATTATTCGATAACCACGTGGTCAAAAATTTGGAAAAAAATTAGTGTTTTTATACTTGATGCCAAAGAATCACCAAATTTGATGAAATTCTGATTATTCTGATATCGTGATCCAACCTCTTTAAAAATTACGTTAAAAACATGAAAATTTTCAAAATAATTAAAATTCAATATTCTTTATTCATGGCGATACAAATTTTTTCAGATTTTTCTTAATTATTCGAGAACTGGACAAATGTCAAATTTGAGAATTATGTTTTCGAACTTGGCGTTAAAGAACGTTATCACGAAATGTCATAAAATTCTAAATACCCAGATTTTCTAACCGAAACTCCTTAAAATAACGTCTAAATATTATTTTTCCAGTGAAAGATCGACGGTCAAAAATTTGGAAAAAATTTGTGTTTCTATACTTGATGCCCAAGAATGTTATCACCAAATTTAAGGAAATTCTGATTATTGCGATTTCGCGATTCGACCTCCTTAACAAGACCATCGCAAATTGAATAGTTTTTTCGTTTCCGGTGAGCTCGGGTATTTGCACAAACTCGTATGGCTTTGTGCGGTCATATACACGGACGTATGAGCACCGCGTCGTCAGAGCCGGTTTATATTCGATATTTCGATGTTGTTGGTCGTTGTCGTCTGCCCCCTTTGGCTGCGAGACTAGCCCGAGCGAAGTGAGAGGGGCACGCCACGAATTTATGGGTTTGTTAAACCTCCGGTCCGTCCGAGTGGGCCTGAACGTCGTCGTCGTCGTCCAACCTTGGTTCGCTATGCCATGAAGCTGCGGGAAACTCGAGCTCGTACCGTATCGCACCCGCCACACTGATTTGTCGCGCGGGGGCAATAGTACGTATCCTACATCACCAATTCCAGACTCCTGGCGCGATACAACGAAACAGTAATATAATCAGGCGCACCATTCGCATTCTATACCCTTTCCCTCCAATCTCCGCGCGCGTCACAGCATCCAGCACACACGTTTCAAACGTGACGAGGAAATCCGTAAACGCGTTCATTTTCATCGCGACTCACTTCTCCAGCATCCGCGCTATTTCATCCCAACCGCGCGGCGTCTGTTTACTCAACATCGAATTTTCCATCGGAATTTCCAAGCCTTCGCCATCGATCCCCATGGACCTTGTCGCGGAATATTTGATTTCCCATCAGTTCCAAACTCGTCCACGTCCTCTGGGACTTACCAGACTGAAAACCCAAATTTATTTTTTTCTTTTCATTTCCCTTTGACGCCGCGCGATATCCAACCAAATTTCGTATAGAATTCTGTCAGGCTCTCTTTGCTCCATGCAAACAAATCTTGACGGATGCAGTTTTTTTTTTCCAAATTTTTCATACGTGCATTTTTATCGCTTTCGTCTCTCGTATTTCGCGATTGAGACAGTTTCACATCCGATGCACAAGAAGTTCGATTAAACTCTCAATATCATTGACCCATCACGCACTAAAAATAAAATTTTGTTGAAAAAGTTTACGTTTTTTCCAAAAATCACGAAAACTCTGTCATTCCAGCAAAAAACATTCTGGAAAATCTTTTCGAAAAGTCAATTTTTGTCCTTCCAATCGTAAATTTTGCTGACAGTTCCGTTACAATGAAAAATATTGTCGAAATAACGAAAATTTTGAAATCATCCCAAAATATTTAGTTCGCTGTATTCAACAAAATATCGACGTTTTTTGCCAAAATTGAATTTTCAGTGCGTGCTAAAAAATTTGGAGAAAATTTGTGTTCCCATACTCGATGCCCGAAAATGTCATCCCCAAATTTGATTTAATTCTGATTATTTGATTTCGTTATCGAACCCCCTTAAAGGACCCTAAAGTAGCAAAATTTCTGGTTTTCGCCTGGATCGATTTTGGATAATTGGAAATTTTGAATAATTGGACATTTTAATTTCGTGATCCAACCTCCTTAAAAATCTGGAACAGATCGCAGAAAGGAAAGAAACAATAATGGAATTATTTCCTTCATTTTGGATATTTTGGATAATTTGATTTCGTGATCCAACCTCCTTAAAAATCTGGAACAGATCGCAGAAAGGAAAGAAACAATAATAGAATTATTTCCTTCGGCGGATCCTGTTACCAAGCGTGTGTGTTTTATTTCGGTATAGTTGGGCTCACTGTGTATATACGGGGCTATAACGTCATATGTATTTTCGTGACTGACCACGTCGCCCTCTGGCCCAGAGCGATTAACGACTGGATGAAGTGGTTCACCAAGAGGCGATTACTCGATGACGAGTTTTGTACACTGCGCTCAACTATTTTTAGTCTATATAATCTCGCTCGTAACGCTTGCAAACGCAGAAAGGATATAGAGATCGAGAGTGTGGTTGTGTTTACAGTCGAGTGCATTGATTTCGACCTATTTCCAGGTCCCTCCAAACTTTATCCGCGGATTATGTAACCTGCAACGGTCCATACAGCTTTATATGTACAAACTCAGTCGGGAAATCGTCTCGTATCGATATTTCGACAAATTCTGTCGCACAGTTACAAGAACGTTGAAATTAGTCAATATCCAGCGTTACATCTGCTCGATCAATTCACATTTTCGACGTAAAACCATCTTGCGTCATTCGTGTCATCATTCCGTGCTCGAACGACTTTCGCTTTTGCTTTTTAAATCAAACTCCCAAACCGGAATGCATTATGATGCATTTGACTTCATTTAGAGTTGTTTCAAAAATTTTTCTCAATGTTTTTGCCACCAAAACTCAAAGTTTTCTCGTATGAAGAAAAATTTTCTGACGTTTAGAATTTTAGATATTCAATTTTTTTATTTTCCCCATCTAAACGTGGAAATTCAAGTCACGCTTCGTTAAAAAGTTGCAAAAATCGAGTTGCAAAAAAAATTTATTGAGGATTTTTTTTGCAGGTTGCCAGAAAGTCTATGAGTCGAAATTTTTTAAGAAAAATCGTGAACAAATTTTTCTGCAACTCATAAACGAAACGGAAAAGTGAAAAATTGGAAATTAAATCCCTCAAATTCTTAACGTTAGAAAATTTTTCTTCATATCAGAAAATTGTTAGTTTTCGTGGCAAGAATGTTCATAAAAAATTATTAAAAAATCCTGAATAAAAGTGATTTCGTGATAGTAAAACGTTAATTGTCGAAAAAAAAATTTCGTTCGTAACTTTGTTCGGTAAGCTCTTCGACGTCTGCTTCCGGTTTTTCTTTTTTGTGCATCCAACGATCCGGTGCTATGGAGCCTGCGTCTTCTCAGGAAATGAGGAATTTGAAAATTCTTCACGATTTTTTTTTAACTCTCGAAGAGTTGAGAGAAAAAAAGTCAAGTGGGACAAGTATGGAAAGATTATCGAAAAATGTCTTTTCAGCAAAGACACTTTCCGATAATGAAAAGCAAGTATTCGGGGATGGGTGAACGAACGCTCCAACGACAATCGCCGGATGGACTTGATAAGACCGCCTAGTCGCGTCCTCTCTCAGGGAGCTCGACTCTCCGACGAAGAATGTATGAGTAATTTTCTTTTTTCTTCTCCATATTCCCATTCGCTGCTACTTGGTTATGGAAAACTCTCGGAGCTTCGAGTCCCGGAAGTCTTCAGTCTCAAGAAATCCGATATCTTCGCGTGATGGAGGTTGAAAATTCAGGAGAAGGAAAAAAAGCAGGCAAAGTGTGATGGCATTCGCCTGGATTACCCGAAATACGATTATAGTGAAAATAAAATTTTGTTAAAAACCGTCGACATTTTTTTTAACACGATAAACTAAATATTTTTGGAAAATTTCAAAATTTTCGTTATTTTGACAATATTTTTCAATTCTAACGGAATTTCCGGACAAATTTACGATTGGAATTGCAAAAATTGGCTTTTCGAAAAGATTTTCCAGAATATTTCTTGCTGCAATGTCAAAATTTTTGTGACTTTTCAAAAAAACGTCAATATTTTGTTGAACACGGTCAATATTTTTGGATAATTTTAAAATTTCCGTTATTTCGACAATATTTTTCATTTCTAACGGAATTTTCGGTCAAATTTACGATTGGAATTGCAAAAATTGGCTTTTCAAAAGATTTTCCAGAATATTTCTTGCTGCAATGTCAAAATTTTTGTGATTTTTCGAAAAACTTCAATATTTTGTTGAATGCCGTCGATATTTATGGAAAATTTCAAAATTTTCGTTATTTCGACAATATTTTTCATTTCTAACGGAATTTTCGGTCAAATTTACGATTGGAATTGCAAAAATTGGCTCTCCGAAAAGATTTTCCAGAATATTTCTTGCTGCAATGTCAAAATTTTTGTGATTTTTCAAAAACCTTCAATATTTTGTTGAATGCGGTCGATATTTATGGAAAATTTCAAAATGTTCGTTATTTTGACAATTTTTTCATTTTTAACGGAATTTTCGATCAAATTTACGATTGGAATGACAAAAATTGACTTTTCGAAGAGACTTTCTAGAATATTTCTTGCTGCAATGACAAAGTTTTTGTAATTTAAAAAAAAAAAAACGTTCAATCGAACGTATCAAAAAAAAATTCTTTTCAGTGTAGCGTCGAATGATTTTTCGTTGGCATTCGTTGTCCGAATCGTCGCAGACAACGATTTGCCAAAAATGTATGTCACGATTGAAGGTTGAACGTTTTTTTTTTTAACCAAAGTTGAAAGGTCATCATTTCCTAGTCAATACTCATTCAAGTGAGAATCGTAGCGATCTCCCGATGGGAATGAAGGAAAAAAATAGCAAATGCAGAATCGATCAGGCGAATGAGATACGTTCGATGAGTAAAGTCTGCTCGGCTCGAAGCATCGCGAGTCGCGTGAGAATTCTGTACGCGTCTGATGAAGACGCAGCCCGATGGGAATCAAGAGTTGGGAATGATAAAACGAGTGCAAAAGAGAAAAGAATGTCTGGGGGTGAAGTTGGAGGAAAAGCGCGTCCCGAGACACACTATCGAATTTTATAGCCTGACATTTAAAAACTCTACTCGTATAGACGAAAAATATTCGACGTTCCATCAAATTTACTACGATTATGGCGCATATGATCGATCGCCACAAGCCCAAAGTCCTGCCGCTCGTTGGATACACACACAAAAGAAACGATTCGTCATGGAAAGCATTTTCAACTATACAAGTCTTGCTGTAAATTAAACCACGTAACCATTAAACTTCTGTCACAACCAAATCGATACTCGTTCAAACTCAAGTTCCAAATTCGATTAAACTTTTGCCACGAGCAAACCGAAGCTTATTTAAACTCGAGTGGAAGTCAATTATTGCAGATCCATTTCCTTAGAATAAGTACAGTCTTGCCTCCCTAATTTGTACCCACTTAATTTTTAGCTTCCCCTCATTTGGCGAGAGATCTGAAGCCTCCGTTCGCAAAGTCCCGTTTAGCGTTATTCTTGACAGGATTTCCCAGCGCATGCGAAAATCGAATATCAGGCTTGCAACTGGAGAATTTTTTCTTCCCATGCAACGTGCAACTGGAAAATAATATAAAATAATCAGAATTTGATCAAATTTTGTGATAACATTCTTTGGCATAAAATATCGAAACACAATTTTTTGCCACATGATTATCGAATAATTGAGAGTTGGATTGAACTTCTTATGCACGAGATGAATATTAATGAAAATGAAATTTAGTCAAAAAACGTCGATATTTTGTTGAACGTGGCGAACTCAATATTTTTTGATATTTTCAAAATTTTCGTTGCTCGAGACAAGATTTTTGATTTTCAACCAAACTGACAGCTAAATTTACGATTGGAATGACAGAAATTTACTTTTCAAAGAGACTTCCTAGAATATTCCTTGCTGCAGTGACAAAATTCATGTCATTTTTCAAAAAAACGTTCCCAACAAAATTTACTTTTCAGTGCACTCGAGTACACGTGGTGGGAAAATAAAAAAAAAATTGTGTTTACCAAATTTTATGAAATTCTTATGTTTTCGAAATTTCGCCTGTCAACATTGCATCGTCGTGATCCGACCTCCCAAAGTTATAAAACGTTTGACTGTATAGGTGAAGGCTCGCGAATCGAATGCAAATAAGTGAAGAAGCCAATGTTAATTTGGCGAGGTGTCGGACAAGATCTTAGGCTAAGGGTAAATAGTACTGGAGGCCTTGAAAATTGGTATCAGGAAACAATTGGCATAGAAATTGGTGCTTGTGCTTGGAAGACGCGTTGTTGGAGTGGATTTAGCTGGAAGCAACAAACCGGATGATAACTTTGGCAATGCAAATGGTTGGTCGAGGCGTGGCTGCGTACGAATTTCTAGTACGACCCTCGTCTCTGGTCCGGGTACGGTGGCGGTGGCAGCGGCGGGGGGGTTTCCTCACTTTGTCCGCGTATCTGTACCAAACTTTCGTCAACTTCGGAGGAAGGAGTACATCATTGGCCCGGAGCGTATAGAGGACGAAGGGACGAGAAAGGATCGGCCGAGAAACCGGAGAGAGATGTTCATAAATACATCTGGCTAACTCGAGTAACCCTTCGCTGGATGCTGCAACTACTGGAAAGCCCCTCGCGCGCACACCAGGGGGTTTATTGAATTCCGCGGAGAATCGTGCCGCACAAACTCCACCAACGTCCCAAGTATAGCGCAATCCAATGTCTGTGTGCATTATCATGCAAATTCATGCGGTAAGGATGGAATAATATAAAGTTAACTAGAAACGTGATGAATTTAAGGATTTACGCAAATCTCGTATGCTAACGATTTTAATTCACGTTGCCACAGTTACTCGTTATGCTACTATCTTGAAAAGATGATCGATTTTACCAACGCCCTTCACACCCGCCGCGCAAAAACGACATCACAGTTTATTGCTATTGCGATATTTTGTTGGAAACGTTCGACTAAACGTTTTTTTTAACAAAAACACAAAAATCTAGTCATTGCAGCAGGAAATATTCTAGAAAGTCGCTTCGAAAAGTCAATTTTGGTCATTCCAATCGTAAATTTTGCTGAAAATTCCATGAGAAAAAAAAATATTGTTGAAAATACGAAAACTTTGAAAATATCCAAAAATATTTAGACAAAAACTAATTTTCAACTTATTTTTCAATTTTTGTCAACTCAATCGTAAATTTTGCTGACAGTTTCGTTAGAAATGAAAAATATTGTCAAAATTATGAAAAGTTTGGAATAATCGTCACACTAAACATTGAATTTCGTCAAAAAACGTCGATATTTCATCGACCAATTGAATATTCTTGGATAATTTCAAAAGGGGGTAGCGGGTTAAGGGGGGTCTGGCGGCCCCCACCGAATCTGGTAAAATCGTTCCGAAAATCTTGAAGAGGGTCGAAAAACAAGCAGTATAAGCTTTTTACCGACATTACATCCCCAAACGAAAACACAGTAATGGCGAAAAATATGATTTTTTGTGATTTTTATTTTTTTTCCACCAGTTTAATTTATTCTTAAATGGTTTCAACACAATTAAAAATTTGTTTTGGACGTGTGGAAGTCCCCTGAATTTTTTCAGATTTTTTGGTCAAGTAAAAACATGTGAATTTTAGGTTTAAATGCGAAAAAATCGTGAAAAACGCGTCAATTTCAAGATTCAACCCTCTAATTTTTAGGGTTGTTTTCATTTTCCCGAGGGGTGCTGTATAGTATATATAGCGGCAATCGTCCTCTTTTGAATGCAGGCAACTGGACTCAATTTGGTCAATTCTGGTGAGCGAGGCGATTTTTTGAAAAAAAAACTCGAATTTTCAACTTTCGGTAAATTACGGCGCGTACTTGGTATAATGCTTCTTTGCTATAAAAAATACATCTCTATAGGGGTTTTTGAGGTCGCTGATCACGAATTTGATGTAAAAAAAAAAGTTTGACATCAAATTCGTCAAAATGACATCAAAATATTTTTCACATCAAATTCGTCAAAAATTTTTTTTGACATCAAATTCGTGATCAGCGACCTCAAAAACCCCTATAGAGATGTATTTTTTATAGCAAAGACGCATTATACCAAGTACGCGCCGTAATATACCGAAAGTTGAAAATTCGAGTTTTTTTCCAAAAAATCGCCTCGCTCACCAGAATTGACCAAATTGAGTCCAGTTGCCTGCATTCAAAAGAGGACGATTGCCGCTATCTATACTATACAGCACCCCTCGGGAAAATGAAAATAACCCTAAAAATTAGAGGGTTGAATCTTGGATATGACGCGTTTTTCACGATTTTTTCGCATTTAAACCTAAAATTTACATGTTTTCACTTGACCAAAAAATCTGAAAAAATTCAGGAGACTTCCACACATCCAAAACAAATTTTTAATTGCGTTTAAACCATTTAAGAATAAATTAAACTGGTGGAAAAAAATAAAAATCACAAAAAATCATATTTTTCGCCATTACTGTGTTTTCGTTTGGGGTTGTAATGTCGGTAAAAAGCTTATACTGCTTGTTTTTCGACCCTCTTCAAGATTTTCGGAACGATTTTACCAGATTTGGTGGGGGCCGCCAGACCCCCCTTAACCCGCTACCCCCTTTTTGTTATTTTGACAATATTTTTGATTTCTAACGGAACTGGCTGCAAAATTTACGATTGAAATGACAAAAATTGACTTTTTGAAGGGATTCTCTGACATTTTTGTGATTTTTCAAAAAAAGACGTTTAGTCGAACGTTTTCAACGAAATTTCGAAATTTTTCAACAAAATTTTCGTAATTTTCACAATATTTTTGATTTCCAACGGAACTGGCTGCAAAATTTACGATTCAAGTGACCAAAATTGACTTTTTAAAGGGATTCTCTGACATTTTTGTGATTTTTCAAAAAAAGACGTTTAGTCGAACGTTTTCAACGAAATATCGATCTTTTTCAACAAGATTTTCGTAATTTTCACAATATTTTTGATTTCTAACGGAACTGGCTGCAAAATTTACGATTGAAGTGACCAAAATTGACTTTTTGAAGGGATTCTCTGACATTTTTGTGATTTTTCAAAAAAAGACGTTTAGTCGAACGTTTTCAACGAAATATCGAAATTTTTCAACAAAATTTTCGTAATTTTCACAATATTTTTGATTTCTAACGGAACTGGCTGCAAAATTTACGATTGAAGTGACCAAAATTGACTTTTCCAAGGGACTTACTAAAATTTTTACGATTTTTTAAAAAAGACGTTTAGTCGAACGTTTTCAATGAAATATCGATTTTTTTCAATTTTGATTTCGAACGGAATTGGCTATTCGAAAAAACTTTCTAGAATATTTCAAAATCGGTTTGGTCGAACGTTTTCAACGAAATATTGATCTTTTCCAACAAAATTTTCTTTCCAATGATATAATCGCGACACGCGCGGTTGATCGGCAGAATTCTAAGGCATTTCCTTTGGCCTTTGATTGGCCCGATTATAAGCACACACCGCGACATCAGCAGCAATTTCGAGTGCTAAATCGTTAAACTCGCGCGCGCGAATTCTCTCGCGAAAAGTGCCCTTTGTGATTTAACAAAAGTAGGTTAATGTTGTTGCCACACACATTCATGGGCGACGTATATGGCGGACTGTGTGACATCCTGAGACCCCACTAGCTCGCTCGAACAATGCCGAAGCCGGTACATTGTTCGGCACTCGCGTTATCTGCTCTCTCTGATGGATGCTTTTGCTTCTCTGCGTACGCATGGGCCACCTATTCACATATGTATCAAATATATACATATCCTCGATACACATACCGCCCATTTGTACCAAAGTTATAACCCCTTTAGATTCGAACCAATTCTTGCCGCTACGCAGCTCCCCAACGTGCTGCCAGTCAATAACAATCGGACTAGGCGCAGCACACTGTTTAATTGCAACATGTCGTATCGCGAGCTGTCGTCCCGGGCGTTCGAGCGCCCAAGGAGTGCCCTCTTTTCGCCCCGATGACCATCCTAATGCAGTTCTCGGACTCTCCGCGATTCTCATGCACTTTATATACTTTCTGAGATCGTTAACCTCCGACCACGATCCAGAGACTCTGTAGACTTTTTTCTACCGCTGGCACTAATTATCGTTCAGGTATTTCAAAACTTAATTGATTGAAATTTTTTGACGAATTCACGTATTTCTATATCACAAAACGATTTTGTTTAGGCTTCTTTCAAAATTTTCTATCAACGTTCTTGCCAACAAAACTGACAGTTTTATCCTGTGACGAAAATTTTTCTGACGTTTCGAATTTTAGATATTTAATTTATAATTTTTCATTTTTCCCATCCAAATGTTTCGTTAAAAAGTTGCAAAAATCGAGTTGCAAAAGAAAATGTATTCAGGATTTTTTTTTTGCAGATGGCTGAAAGGCTTTGAGCCGAAATTTTTTAAGAAAAATCCTAAACACATTTGTTTGCAACTCACAAACGAAACGGGACTCGAATTTACACGCGTTTAGGTGGGAAAAGTTAAAAATTGGAAATTAAATATCTCAAATTCTTGACGTCAGAATTTTTTCTTCATAAAGGAAAATTGTATGATCCTGAAGTTTCCATCGTTGGAATGCAACGGAATTCTGTTTTTTTTTTTTCAGCAGAGCCAATAATTATTATTCAATATTTGGTCCGGCCAATAAAGCGATTCTTTCTTGCGACCAAGAAACTCAATCGACTCAAAAAATTGCCACGATTTTCAAAATTCAATAAATATAAATATTTCAATGTTCAAATTTTCAAATTTCAAATTTTCAAATTTCAATTTTCCAATTTCGAATTTTCAAATTTCAAATTTTCAATAGAAAAAATGTTTTTCGTTGGATCTTAATGTTGCAAACTTCAGAGTCATAAAATTGTTAGTTTTGGTATCAAGAATCTTCATACAAAATTATTAAAGAATCCTGAATAAAGTATTTTAATAAATTGTTCTGTTTTTTGGAATTTGCATCCGGAAGTGTGTGTAGAACGTGAACGTTGAGTTATTTAAAATTAAAGGATCGCGGCAACGCGGGATCGCAGGGCGACGATATTAATTGCGAATTCACGAGGCGTTCTCGTTAGGGCTGGGCGTCGTTGACTTCCGGTGTTCCCGGTAAAAAGTTTCGATGTTCATGCTGGAGTATAATCGGCAGAGTCGCGGGGAATGGAGAATCGGGGTGTACGCGGCAGTAACAACAACAACGGCGAGACCGAGTCAGCTCGCGCTTCGGTGAGCGATAATAGCTCCGCAGTCAATTTGACCGAGTGAAACGCAATTATGTTTTATATCGTGCGCCAGCGAGCGAGAGAGAGAGAGAGAGAGCGACGTTTTGCTTTGAAGGCGTAAAGCTCGGCTCGTTGCCCCTCGACAGACGGATTTGTTTTTTTTTTAATTTATTTGTTAAAAAATACCGTAGCGTGTTATTGGCCTGCGCATATGTATGGAGAACAAATATTCCTGCGCGGTAATGCACAGTCGTTTATCTCTGTAATACGCGAATGCCTGCGCGCGTGAACCTTGAAGAATAGTCGGCGCCAGCCAAGAATTCCCGCACATAGCCAACCGCGTAACTATCACTGTATAAAAAAGCTTTGGCTATGTGTGTGATTCGAGGGAAGAACGATCCGCGAGAGGACTTTGTTGGCGAACGTGACTGTCCGGGCAAGAGACGACGGACAAGCGCGATGCCCGCGACGAAGTCAGGATAAGAGAGAGCGAGAGAGCTCGTTTCGTGTGTGTCACCAGTGGATACACGCTGGACATCGGTCATCAACCCGTTTCCTTAGAAAGACCACGATATTGCGTGCCCACTCCATTTAACCCGGTTAATCGCTCGAACGCTTGTTAATTCTTTCACATCAGTCTTCGCGGCTCTTTCTTCTCTCTGATCATTGGCGCGTTATTCCTCGCTATCTAAACCGCATATTCTTCCTTGCCCGAGATCAAGCGATCAATCTTGGATCGATCGTGCGCCAATCTAGGGCTGACAGTGGCCAAGATGGCGAAAAGTCAATTAAAAGAATTTAAAGGCACTGGAAATTGAAATTTGGTGAACTAAATGATTTTTGATCATTTCAAAATTTTCGGTATTTTGACAATATTTTTCATTTCTTACGGAACTGCCTGCAAAATTTACTTTTCGAAGAAACTTTTTTCTAGTCGAACGAAAATTTTCTTTTCAGTGGGATCAGAAACGATCGATTTGTTTTTCGGCCATGAATCAGCCCAGTGAGTTTAGCAGACACAAGCATAATTGACTTGCAATCTGCCAGGACATTAGAAAGATTACTCTGCAGATATTTCATGGCGAACCCCACGAGCAGATGGTCTGCTGAGCCATTTCTGGACAATGGATCAAATGTCGAACATACCAACGATCATGCTACTGGATCTTTTGGTTCCATGCAGTTGTGCATGATGCTCAGGCTCAGCTGCATTGATATTCGAGAGTGCATCGAGCTCTCAGGAAACGCGAGGCCAGAGAGTCCAGATTTGCTAACGAATTCCGGTATAAATAACTTCAAGACCCGCAAGTCTCTGATGCTTTTGCTTCACTGTTTTACTGCTCTCTGCCTACTTGTACGACGCTTGTACTCCAAATATCTTTTCAGCCTCCTATGAGAGCTGCTCGCACCGAAAATTAAATTTTGTCAAAAAAACGTCAATATTTTGTTGAACACGATGAACTAAATATTTTTCGATAATTTACCAAAATTTTCGTTATTTTAACAATATTTTTCATTTCTAACGGAACTGTCAGAAAAATTTACGATTGGATTGACAAAAATTGACTTTTCGGAGAGACTTTTTTGAATATTTCTTGCTGCAATGACAAAATTTTTGTGATTTTCCAAAAAAACGTTCAGGATTTAACAAAATATCGATCTTTTTCAACAAAATCTCCAATTCAGTGCGTCCTGCAATAATAATCGTCATTCTGTAATGGATTACCTGGATTACCCGAAATACGATTATACTGAAAATAAAATTTTGTCAAAAACCGTCGATATTTTTTTGAACACGATGAACTAAATATTTTTCGATAATTTACCAAAATTTTCGTTATTTCGACAATATTTTTCATTTCTAACGGAACTGTCAGAAAAATTTACGATTGGATTGACAAAAATTTCCATTTCCAAGAGACTTTCTAGAATATTTCTTGCCGCAACGACAAAATTTTTGTGATTTTTCAAAAAAACGTTCAGTATTCAACAAAATATCGATCGTTTTCAATAAAATTTTCTTTTCAGTGCGTCTTGCAATAATAATCGTCATTTTGTGACCTCCAAACATGAAGGCCAGCTCGAGAAACTGATCAAATGATACTCGCAGGTTTGCGTGACTCAAACCCACAAAATGTGAACGACACAACCACGATTGTCGTGAATCTTTTCATTTTCAACCAACATGATGTTTGCAGTTTTTATAGAAGGCTCTCGCTTCGTTCTTTCGCTCTCCTCACATATTTGGCCAACGTACCTACTGTTTACATTCAACATACGTAGATTTTGGTACACTAGGGTTATATGTTTACAGCCGCAAACGTGTGTTGTCTGATGTTTGCATATATTCACTTCCTATCCTCTCTACACAGTGCCGGATCTTTTTCACTCTCGAGCACTGGCCTCAGGCCAGGATTAGTCGCGTACGAACCACGCGGAAAGCTTGCAGCAGCAGAGGTGTCTGCCACAGTCGTTTCTCCCATATGGATTCATCCCTTCGCCCATGCGAACGATGGTCGATATTGATGTTGGTCAAAGTTGACTCCACATAACGGTTTAGAAATGAAAAAGCAGTGAAATCGAACATTATTGATTCCCGATACGTACTTTTCATCTTTGCTAAAGTAATTTATTCCGGGCCATTCGATTTTAGAAGATTTTTGATGGTAGCACTGAAAAGAAAATTTCGTTGGACACGTTCGATTAAACTTTTTCTGAAATGTTGCCAAAATTTGTTCAATGCAGCAGGAAATATTCCGGAAATTTTCTTCGAAAAGTCAATTTTTGTCATTCCAATCGTAAATTTGACCAAAAATTCCGTAAGGAATGGAAAAATTGTCAAAATAACGAAAATTTTGAAATTTTCCATAAAAATCGACCGCATTCAACAAAATATTAAAGTTTTTTGAAAAATCTCAAAAATTTTGACATTGCAGCAAGAAATATTCTGGAAAATCTTTTCGAAAAGCCAATTTTTGCAATTCCAATCGTAAATTTGACCGAAAATTCCGTTAGAAATGAAAAATATTGTCGAAATAACGAAAATTTTAAAATTTTCCATAAGTATCGACCGCATTAAACAAAACATTGAAGTTTTTTGAAAAATCACAAAAATTTTGGCATTGCAGCAAGAAATATTCTAGAAAGTCTCTTCGAAAAGTCAATTTTTGTCATTCCAATCGTAAATTTGACCGAAGATTCCGTAAGGAATGAAAAAATTGTCAAAATAACGAAAATTTTGAAATTTTCCATAAAAATCGAACGCATTCAACAAAATATTGAAGTTTTTTGAAAAATCACAAAAATTTTAACATTGCAGCAAGAAATATTCTGGACAATCTTTTCGAAAAGCCAATTTTTGCAATTCCAATCGTAAATTTGACCGGAAATTCCGTTAGAAATGAAAAATATTGTCGAAATAACGAAAATTTTAAAATTATCCAAAAATATTGACCGTGTTCAACAAAATATCGACGTTTTTTGAAAAATCACAAACATTTTGTCATTTCAGCAAGAAATATTCTGGAAAATATCGTCGAAAAGTCAATTTTTGTCGTTGCAATCGTAAATTTGACCGAAAATTCCGTTGGAAATGGAAAATATTGTCAAAATAACGAAAATTTTGGAAATCATCCAAAAATATTCACCGAGCTCAACAAAATATCGACGTTTTTTGAAAAATCACAAAAATTTTGTCATTTCAGCAAGAAATATTCTGGAAAATCTCTTCGAAAAGTCAATTTTTGTCATTGCAATCGTAAATTTGACCGAAAATTCCGTTGGAAATGGAAAATATTGTCAAAATAACGAAAATTTTGAAATTATCCAAAAATATTCACCGTGCTCAACAAAATTTGGACATTTTTTGACAAAACTCGATTTTCAGTGTGTAGAACGAGAACGAGCAGACAGTCTCGTTAGATTGTCTGAATGTCGCAGTGGAAACGAGCACTCGACGCAAAGGTTCGAGTGTCTCGTGAACCCTCCGCAACGTTGGATGACGTTGTCGCAGCCTAGGGGTGCGCTGCACTGCGTTCGGAAACAGAGGCAAAGCCTCGCACTGCTCTGCACCCAGTCAACGCGTGATAACTTAGTTATTGCTATAGATATAGAGCAGATACAAGATACACGGAGCAGTCTCGATACCGTTGTTTTACACCGTGTACAGTTACTGACTTCCTGAGGATTGCACACTTCCGGACTGGAGAGTCCCGACGATGCGAATAATCAACAGAATACTCGAAAAGTTAGTCAGGTCTTGGGGAATCATGAGCTCATATCGGTTTCCACGACCCATATCGTCAAAATGGCAAAAACGAACTTCTATGTTCGAAAAATTTCAAAATTTTCGTTACTTCGACAATATTTTTGATTTCTAACGAAACTGTCAGCAAAATTTACGATTGGCATGACAAAAATTTACTTTTTAAAGAGACTTTCTAGAATATTTCTTGCTGCAATGACTAAATTTTTGTGAATGGTCAAAAAAAACGTTCAGTCAAACGTATCCAACAAAATTTAATTTTTGGTGGCGAACCATGCAAAGAAAATTCAATTTTCTTTCAGGCAATTCGTTATTTTGTGAGTCTTAAATTTTGAACGATTTTTCCTCCTTACGAAGGATTTTTTGATAAGTTTTCGGAGCTGCAATTACGATTTAATTTCCAGTCGATAATTGTTAATCATATGGCAAGAAAAAACAAAACGTTTAGTCGAACGTATCCAACAAAATTTTCTTTTCAATGCACTTTTATGCGCCTTTAACGTCACTTATTTATTTTGTTTCGAGCCTCGACTTCTCGTTATTATGTTATCGAACGTACAGTCATATATACCGATCGAAATATATACAACAACTGGATTGGTCTGGCTATGAATGATCGATTCTGTGAATTATCGATCAGCAAAGTAAGCAGTTGGAATTTTAGTTGCTGCTGGTGATTCCACGCCCTGCAATATCTCACAGACATGCACCGATGCACCACTATTGTTTAAAAAGTGCACGAGTGCGGGGAATCCCTGTAAGCGAAGGCTAATAACCTCTTCGTGCTGTGACAACACTGCAACGAATTTCCATCACCAGTTTTGTGACGTCGATCCCTCACGCGTTATTTCCTTAAATTCCACGTCTTCCAAAATTTCGTATGAACGTTCTTGGCACCAAAACTAAGAAAAACAAAGAAAATTTGTCTGACGTTTCGAATTTGAGATATTCGATTTACAATTTTTCATTTTCTCCCTCTGAACGCGTGTAAATCATAATCACGTTTCGTTAAAAAGTTGCGAAAATCGAAGTGCAAAAAAAATTGTATTTAGGATGTTTTTTGCAGATGGCCAGAAAGGCTGGGAGCCGAAATTTTTTAAGAAAAATCTTAAACACATTTTTTTGCAACTCATAAACGAAACGCAACTCGATTTTTCACGCGTTTCGATGGGAAAAGTTAAAAATTGGAAATTAATTATCTCGAAATCTTAACGTCAGGAAATTTTTCTTCATAGGAGAAAATTGTTAGTTTCGGTTTCATAAAAAATGATTTAAAAAATTTGCAAATTGCTTCCTCATGGTGCTCAAGATGCACGGTGAAACGATTTTTCGAAAAACTAATATTTTCGTAAAATTCAAAAACCCATAAAATTTAAACCGCTCAACCGATGTTTCCCAAATTCAATACCAACCTTCCTATTACGATACTCTAATTATAAAAAAAAAATTACTAATAAATCTTAAAATTTGCGAAAGTTAGAGCGGTGACACCATTTTTTTGAAAATTTCAAAATGCTGTAGAATTCGAATTTTTCTAGCGATCCGGACAAAATTTTCAGCAAACGAAGAGCTGGTACAGATTAACATCTATGCAAAACTAGAGCCTTGTAGCTCAAACCGCTCTCGAGTTATAACAATTTGAATTTTACAGTGCCAGCACATACACACACACATACACACGCATATCCGGACATTTTTTCTAAATATGATTTTTGGATGTTTTGGGACATTTTAAGAACATTGACATTGAAAACTCGAAAAAAAAAATTTTCACCGTCACAAAGCTTCCTCCATGAGGAAGCAAAATCCTAAATAAAGTTTTTTCGTGATTTAGTAATACGGGGACTTTGTTAACTTGTTCAATGAAGCTCCCTGGCCAATTAATCGATTCGCTATCGCTTGTAATTGAAACAATAGCATCGATGTGAAAATTATAACTCATTCCTTTAGTCAAGTCGTATTCAATAACGCGCAGCGTTATAGGGCACTATTGTTGTCGTAATACCATACCACGAATCCGGCTTCAGAGTGCTTTGATGCAAACGCATAGTGAAGATGATTGTTATGGTACAAGCTCAAAATGGAATCTCCCTGACGAAACATCCGGACGCGCGTTTGGGATACAGAATCGAATGTAACGGATACTCTGGCTGCGGAGCTAATCGCGTACTCGATAACCTCTCTGGGCTAAATTCCATTTTCGTTATGCATAACTATGCACTCCGCGGTGCATATTAGAGCGTCTATAAAACTGCGCAACAGTATCGAATTGACTCGGAAAACCAGAGCAATTTGTTTTTACATAAATTCACACGTTCTCTGCGCAGTCGAAATTCTCTCAAAGTTTCATACACTCGCGTCTGCTCCACAAAGGCTCACGAGGAATTTCAACATCATGCACTATGTGCTTTTGGAGAGAATATTTTTGCTTGCTCAACGTGAAACTCACGCGAGTCCGGCGCGGCGGTTATCGAAACCGCCCCGCGGTGCAACTTGCACCATCGATTTCTTCTCAGGTACGAGATGATTCTGCCTAAGAGCTGAATACGAGGAAGGAGACGAGACGAAAAAACGTTAAAAATCAAAATAATCAGAATTTTATCGAATTTAGTGATAAAATTCTTTGGCATCAAGTATAGAAACTCAATTTTTTTTCCAAATTTTTTATCACGTCGTTATCGAATGATTGAGAGTTTAATCGAATTTTAGTGTTCAATTAATCGAGTACGACGTGGTGAAAAAATTGAAAAAAATTGCATTGTCATACACATTATTAAAGAAAATATTTACCAAATTTTATAAAATTCTTATTTTTCTGAATTTTTTGGTTTCAACATGGTTTAGCATGGCGAAATTGTATCGTCACAATAATAATCAGAATTTGATCAAATTTTGTGATAACATTCTTTGGCATCAAGTATAAAAACACAAATTTTTTTCCAAATTTTTGACCACGTGGTTATCGAATAATTGAGAGTTTAATCCAACTTTTTATGCACGAGATGTATATCTGTATATATGGAAGCTCTATGATTATTCGCGTGAATGTTAGTGTTCAATCAATCGAGTACGACGTGGTGAAAAAATTGAAAAAAAATTGCATTGTCATACACATTATTAAAGAAAATATTTATCAAATTTTATAAAATTCTTATTTTTCTGAATTTTTTGGTTTCAACATGGTTTAGCATGGCGAAATTGTATCGTCACAATAATAATCAGAATTTGATCAAATTTTGTGATAACATTCTTTGGCATCAAGTATAGAAACACAAATTTTTTTCCAAATTTTTGACCACGTGGTTATCGAATAATTGAGAGTTTAATCCAACTTTTTATGCACGAGATGTATATCTGTATATATGGAAGCTCTATGATTATTCGCGTGAATGTTAGTGTTCAATTAATCGAGTACGACGTGGTGAAAAAATTGAAAAAAAATTGCATTGTCATACACATTATTAAAGAAAATATTTATCAAATTTTATAAAATTCTTATTTTTCTCAATTTTTTGGTTTCAACATGGTTTAGCATGGCGAAATTGTATCGTCACAATAATAATCAGAATTTGATCAAATTTAGTGAAAACATTCTTTGGCATCAAGTATAGAAACACAAATTTTTTTCCAAATTTTTGACCACGTGGTTGGCGAATAATTGAGAGTTTAATCGAACTTTTTATGCACGAAATTCTATGCGTATACACGTGAATTTTCGTGTTCAATCACTCGAGCACGACGTGGTGGAAAAATTGAAAAAAAAAATGGCATTGTCATACATATTATTAAAGAAAATATTTACCAAATTTGATAAAATTCTTATCTTTTTGATTTTTTCGTGTTTTTAACGTGGCAATATTGTATCGTCGTGATCCAACCTCCTTAAATATTAAGCTAGTGGTGAGCGAAAGTGAGAGGCTAGAATTACTCGTAAATCCGAGACGGTTGGCTTGCCCCTGGTTCCCTGTACACGGAACGTGTAGACTTTAAAAGTAGAACGTTTTCTTATTCTTCTTCGTCCCTCAACTTTTTCTCTCCACCCCTTGCAATGAGAGCCCGAAGCCTCTGCACGCCCGAGATTTTCCCTGGATAATCCGTCTTGCGCCAGGTTAAATTTACGACTCGGACGTTTAACCGGAAAGTACATGTGCTGGAGGAGGAAAAGGTGCGAGGTACGAGGAGCAAATAGCCCCGGAAGCAGAAACACAAACTCCGACGTCTTGCAATTGCGCTTGTCTTTTGCTTATTCATTCTTGCGTTATTTCCTCCTCCAGTGTGGTCGAGATCCGCCGATTATTTTTCTTTGTGCTCATTTTCACCAGCGTTTTCAGAGCAATCTGAAAAATCGCTTTTCTCAAGAGTCTTGACGTCGTGGGTGGGATGAAAATTGCGTAAACTCAAAATAAAAAAACTGAAACATTATTTTTCAATTCCAACCGAACTGTCAGCAAAATTTACGATCGGACTGACAAAAATTGACTTTTCAGAGAAACTTTCCAGAATTTTTGTCATTTAAAAAAAAAAAACGTTTGGTCGAGCGAATCCAACAAAATATCGATCTTTTCCAACAATATTTTCTTCCCAGTGCATCCCAGATCGCAGGCTGGAGAATTTATCAAACGACATGGCAATCAAGGACAATAATCTCGAGCAGTAAAATAAATGTTTGCGTGTGAACCCAAAATATCTCTTTATAGCAATTCCCATGAAAATTCAATCCGTACCTTTGCCTGGGTGTCCTTCCTGATACTCCAGAGGACAGAACACGCGGAAAACATTCTCACACATTTTACGCTCTGCCTTCGGATCGATAAGGGACACGCGGGACTGCCAGAGATTTACTTTTGGGCCACGAACTTTCATTCGATGACGCGTGTGTCTTATATCCCTGGGCAGGATATTGCGCAACGCTTTATTCAGATATTCACGCACTCACACGTACTCAAAGTTCATATAAAAAATTTTGTGGGTGTCTCTTTTTGATGCTCAAACTGCATTTCAGTTTTCGGCCCCTGAAATGCAATTTTTGTTGGAAAAAATCGATATTTTCATTGCAGCAAGAAAAATTCTGGAAATTTTGTTGGAAAAATCAATTTTTGTCATTCCAATCGCAAATTTTGCTGACAATTCCGTTCGAAATGAAAAATATTGTCAAAATAACGAAAATTTTGAAATTATCCAAAAAAATTTAGTCGCCTGTGTTCACAAAATTCAATTTTCAGTGAATTATCATGAAATCGTGTGATTGACACTATCAAAATTGTAATAAGAACTTGCTAAGAATTAACCACGTTAACGCGAGTCTCCGGAACGACCTCGCGAGTGCGTCGGTGAGTTTAATAGCAGATAATTCGGTCCAAGACACGGAGCAAGGGATGACACTGATAATCGATAATCCGGCGGGAGGAGCTAACATGAATTTAGGATTACTAATCGATCGATCCCGCCATCAGGGGTCCTTGATTGAAGATTCACTCAAGGCTCGTAGCAGGTTGTTTTGCAGCAATTACTCGACGAAAGTGAGTTAAAGGACGATCAGAGTTTCCATAGGCGACGTGCTTTTTGTGCCCGGGTCACAGAGTCATCGCAGACTTGAGGAATTACGTTAGAGACTCCGGTGCATATTGGGCCTGAGCTTTTCACACGTGATTGTGATTTTTTTCTGGCTCTCGAGGAGGTCGGACCGAAAAATCAGGAGACTGTAAAATTTTGTTGAAACAAATCGAGTTTTTCTTGGATACGTTCGATTTCACGTTTTTTTTTGGAAAAATCACAAAAATTTTGACTTTGCAGCGAGAAATATTCTAGAAAGTCGAAAAGTCAATTTTTGTCATTCCGATCGTAAATTTTACAGACAGTTCCGTTGGAAATGAAAAATATTGTCGAAATTACGAAAATTTTGAAATAATCGTCACACTAAAAATTGAATTTCGTCAAAAAACGTCGATATTTCATCGGCCAACTGAATATTCTTGGATAATTTCAAAATTTTCGTTATTTTGACAATATTTTTGGTTCCGAACGGGATTGGCTTTTCGAAAAAACTTTCTATAGAAGATTTCAAAATGGATTCTAGATTTCTCAAGGCAACTCGAATTGGCTTTATTGCGTCAAAAGTGGCGAATCTTTTTTAAATGCATTGCAAAGTAAATTTTGTTGGATACGTTGGACGTTTTTTGAAAAATCTCAAAATTTTTTCCACTGCAGCAAGAAATATTCTAGAAAGTTTCTTCGAAAAGTCAATTTTTGTCATTCCAATCGTAAATTTTGGCGACAGTTCCGTTAGAAATAAAAAAGATTGTCGAAATAACGAAAATTTCGAAATTATCCAAAAATATTCAGTTCACCGTGTTCAACAAAATTTCGACGTTTTTTTGGACACAATTTAATTTTCAGTGCAGGTAGACAAAGGAAAAAGGATCATTCTTTCTTGGCTCCTTGAGCGGATGAAGATCTCACTCGTTATCGGTCTCATCAGGCTTTTCAATGCAGCAGAGTATCGCGTAGAGAATAGTTTGAAGCATCGAGCAGTCTCAGAGTGCGGCAATAACGGGGCCATAGTAGAAATTAAGTACAAGTGGAGATTCAGTGATGCTGCGACATGCTCGAGGGTTGCAGCCGTTGATCGCGTTTCACCAGTGGTGTGGGGAACAGCAGCTGGCAACACCTGTGTCCTTTCTTAGCTCGTGCGAGCAGGAGAGATCTTTTTTATGTGTCTAACCCAAGAGCTGCTTCACGCCGTTTACATTGGCGTGGATCTCAACAATATAGTCCCAAAGGGTCACAAATTCACTCTGGACCAGAGGTCCAAGGGCGAAAAGCAATTTAAGAAACTCCGAGCAAACTTCTGTCTCCGGAAGCTAAATTTCGTCGGAGTAATCAATTCTAGTTTTTTTTCTCTCCCCCTCACAAAAAGACAACAAAAATGGTACTAACGAATCTCTCAGGAATAAAAATACTCCAGCGTGATCTACAGGATCGAAAATTGCTTCATAGTCTCGTTTTAGAACTACCGTCCACATTTTAATAAAATTTCGTACAGTGCTAGATCGTGATAAGAAAAATACCAGTCAAATTTTTAAGAGGCTGCAGAGACCGAAAAAAAAATATTCGTAAGCTGAAAATGAGATTTTATCAAAAAACGTCGATATTTTGTCAATGTTTTTTATTTCTGTTGATTTTTTGTCCAAATTTTCTTTATTTTGTCAATATTTTTTATTTCCGTTGATTTTTTGTCAAAATTTTCTTCATTTTGTCAATATTTTTTATTTCTAACGCAACTGTCAGCAAAATTTACTATTGAAATGACAAAAATTTACTTTTCGAAGAAACTTTCTAGAATATTTCTTGCTGCAGCGAAAAAAATTTTGAGATTTTTCAAAAAACGTCGAACGTATCCAACAAAAATTACTTTGCAATGTATTTAAAAAAGATTCGTCACTTTTGACGCAATGAAACCGATTCGAGTTGCGTTGAGAATTCTAGAATCCATTTTGAAATATTCTAGAAAGTTTTTTCGAAAAGTTAATTCCGTTCGGAACCAAAAATATTGTCAAAATAACGAAAATTTTGAAATTATCCAAGAATATTCAGTTGGCCGATGAAATATCGACGTTTTTTGACGAAATTCAATTTTCAGTGTGACGATTATTTCAAAATTTTCGTAATTTCGACAATATTTTACATTTCCAAGGGAACTGTCTGCAAAATTTACGATTGGAATGACAAAAATTGACTTTTCGAAGAAACTTTTTAGAATATTTCTCGCTGCAATGACTAAATTTTTGTGATTGTTCAAAAAAACATTTTGTCGAACGAATCCAACAAAATCTCGATCTTTTTCAACAAAATTTCCTTTCCACTTGTTCCGAAATCAAAAATTGAATTTCATGTTAAATCTCAGTTTCAAATTCATAAAACTAGAAACTTGAATATCTTTTTTCTAGTTCTCTGTAGCCTCTGGAAAATTTGACTGGATCATGTTTTTTCAATCACAATCCACTACTCTACCAAATTTCATGAAATTCTGGACGATAATTCTAAAACCGGCGGTACTGCGTTAAACCAATTTCTCCGCGACCTTCTGCGAGCTCGATGGATCGACAACAAACTAGCAGACGAGTTCAAGATCTTGCGAAATCGGGTTATCTCAGTGCCAGGTCTAATCCGTAGCAACAGCAGGATGTTTGAACAAGGAAAACGAATAAAAACGTAGAGAGGAGCAGAAGCTTTGAAAGAAAAAATGGAAAAGCTGGGAAGGTGGGAGCGAGAGCTCAAGAACAATAAAAGAAAAAAAATGCTTTGAAATAGGTGGCCAGAAAGAGAGAGAGAGAGAGGGAGAGAGAGAGAGAGAGAGAGCAAGTTGCCGGGAAGTGTCGTGAAGATGCACTGGAGCCGGTAGTCGAGGACGTCGAGTGTGCGCGACGGTTCTAGGGGAAAGTATGTAAGCTGTCGTTGCCTCGTGGTCGGTAAATGTGGAGCTAGCTCGATCTCTGCGCGGCGACGCTGTCGCTATAGTTTCTTGAACCGTGCACAGACACAGACAGAGTTTCGTGGAAGAAAGAGCGGCAGGAGGAGCGAGAGAGAGAGAGAAAGCGCGAGAAGAGTTCGTGGAGAGGATGCTCGTGACGTTTTCTTGTATCGGAGCTCCAGGATTGGTGGCGTGGGAGACGGAGCGATTAGAAAAGTGGGGATAAAAGTGAGAAGGGGCAAGGTGTGCTCAACGGCGGGGGATTCGAACGGGGAAACTTCTGGCGGAGTGTACTGTACTATATATAAGAGTTTGAACATACAGGCATATAGGAATGGGCGGCTCGGAGAGGGGAATGGAGAACGAGGGGCCGTCGCGGCGGGGTACAAAGAGCGAGAGACGAGGATCGAGAGAACGTGCGAGCGGAGTAGTATACCGGGCTGGGAAAGCTGGCCGACGCCATACTGGCATTGGGCACAGTACGCGCCCAGCGCTCACGGATCGTTCATTGCGCTCGTCTCTCGGACTCTCCGGATCCGCCAAGTTTTTTTTCCCTCCGTCGCTGGCGGCCGCGCGGGCGTGCGAACTAAATCTTGCTTTATTCTCCTCCTTCTTTCTCTTTATTCCCATTTTACAATCGTTCCTTTATTTTTTCACTCCTCCACTTAATATCTACGACGCTCTTTGTCTTCTTATTCCTCGGCCGTGCAACCAGCGCTCAGCGACCTACGCGCTCTCGCTCTCTCGTGCGTATTGTGTGGTTTTCATCGTTTCGTCTTTTTTTTTTATTCCCGGCGTTACTCCGTGCAATAATCCATCGCACACGTTTATATCTTCGCTCCGTACTCGCATTTTCATACACGCAACAACTGGAGGATAAACTTAACAAGCAACAGCCACACCGGGATTTAAACCAGAGAATTCGTTCAGCACCGCGAGGTGAGTGACACCGGAAAATTTCACTGCCGCGTCAAAGAAATTCGTTCCACTCTGAACTTTTCACTTTACCAATAATTCTCACCACTTTTACACCCTTCAAGGCGTTTCGCTACCGCCGATACAACGTTGCCACAATAAAAAGAAAATTCTGTTGAAAAAGTTCGATATTTTGTTGGATTGTGTTCGGCTAAACGTTTTTTTGAAAAATTACAAAAAATTTCTCTTCGAAAAGGCAATTTTTGTCATTCCAATCGTAAATTTTGCTGAAAATTTCAAAAAATTTCGTCGTGTCCATCAAAATATCGACGGTTTTTGACAAATTTTTTTTTTCGGCCCATCCTAAACCGAGTTAAAAACACAAATTTTCAAAATAATTGGGATTTAATGCAATTTTTTGAATATATTTTTCAGTATTTTGCGCGACGATGCAAATTTTTTTAGATTTTTCTTCTAACCATGACTCTGAAGTTTGCAACGTTGAGATTCAACGAAAAACATTTTTTCTATCGATTATTTATTGAATTTTGAAAATCGTGGCGATTTTTCGAGACGATTGAATTTTTTGGTCGCAAGAGAGAATCGTTTTATTGGCCGGATCAAATATTCAATAATAATTATTGGCTATGCTGAAGAAACAACAGAATTTCGTTGCATCCCAACGATGCAAACTTCAGGATCATTCTGGAGCAATTAAACATTTAAGTTCACGTGCATAAACATTGCGATTCCCGATATATTTAACTAAATATTCCGGGCATAAGAATTCTGATTAAATGCCGAATTACTCGATAATTAGACGGAAGAAAAATTCGAAAAAATTGTCTGTTCGCACTTGAAGTTGAAGAATTACGAAGAAATTTGATTAATTTCTCAATATTTAGATTTTCCTACCGAAACTTTTCGACTCGTTTCCTTTTAACGCTCTCGACGTTTTCGCGCGAGGGAAGATTTTTTTATTTATTTAATTGGATTATTTTCAACGCGACAGCGAATTATTTACTTTTCCGAGCCTTTCACGAGGCACTTTTTTTTACGTGGGCTATTTGTACCGTTAGAAAGAGCTTTAACCTTGACGACAAGGATATCAAAGGCTTGTCAAATTTCTGTGAACATCTCATTGCAAAAGCACTTTTACTCCAAAGTGAATAAAAATCGATCATTTTTTTTTTTCGAGCTATTCATTGAACCTGCGATTGCATTCGATTCGTTTTTTCGAGGCACACTTTTTCGCGTTTATTAGTCCCTCCGGCACACCGACCTGTAGGAGCGAATTCTCCATTTTTGACATATTTCTCTCTCGGTCAACGTGCAGTTGATGCGAAAATATTGATGGGGAGAAGAAAATTGTTGTCGATCGAGAAAAAACTCGGACTGTTGTGGATAAACTTCCGTTTAGAACATACCTCCGATCAATGTGAGATTTGGTATACTTATGTATTTTGATGCGCTGATCAAGAATATCATACTTAAAACACCCGCGAATTCGATTTTCAAGGTCAAATCGACAAAAAATCTATTTTTCGAAGGTTTTTCGTAATTATTGCGATAAATATGGATTTTAAAGAAAAATGTTTTAAATAAAAGTGATGAACCATGATGAAACGGACATTTTTTGTTCAGTATGTTTTTCGTGTAGAACCAGTGGTTTCCGAGAAAACTGCAAAATTCACCCGAAATTAGTACTTTTCGCCAAAACTCCATTAGTTTCAATAGTAATATCTACTCACGCACTCACCACGGGAAGGTTGGAGTTTGGTCTTGGAAGTGCATTTTTTTTGGTTTTTTATGTATGTTTAAAATTTTTTTTTCGGTTTTTGAATGGTTTTTTTGTTGCTTTTTTTTGCACGAAGCAATTACACACACACTCGCACACGCACACTTGCACACACACACGCACACGCACACTTGCACACACACACACGCGCACGCAAACTTGCACACACACATGTTTTTTTGTATTTTTTTGTTTTTATTTTTTTTGTATTTTTAAGGTCAACATTTTTGACGCACACGCACGCACACACACACACACACACACACACACACACACACACACACACACACACACACACCCAAACAAAACACGCACACACACCTCCACGTACACGAACGAGGCACATCAATTATTTTTGCCGGGATAGCAGATCTTAATATCTTGGATGATTTGCGTGAACGGATCCTTATTCATCTTTCTAACACGACGGCGCCACAAAAATTCGCACAGATGATCGGCTATATTGTCTGAGCGAACGCCCCCTCGCGCAAGAGAGCGCCGCATCCAACGCCAGGATGATTCGATGTTCTGCGTATGTGCTCCGGTAGCCGAATTGACAAATTCTACACTATGATTTACCGTTTTATGGGGATAACCGTGTGCTTCCAAGCGTTCATACCCCTTCCAGCAATCCGTATGAATTTCTGTCCCAACCACAACATGTTTTTGGATGAGCGAAAGCAAAGTCGTAGCGTCTCGTTTATTTTCCGGGCAAATTTCCAGGCGGTAATTTTCCGCTTGGCCTCTGTGGATCATACCAAGAATCCATGATCCCTCAACAACGCGCCCTCTTTCGTACTTGCGGCGGCCGATCTTACATTCGTCGATTTCAACGATTTCGCCGACGCCTCCTATTTTGCCTTGATTATCGAACTCCTGATCCAGAGCGACCATACAAACCTCTCGGCAGAAAGAGAAGCGATCGGCAACACTTTCTGTCGATAGCTGCTGGCCCTCCACCACGCTACATTCGCGGATTGTTTGTTGAAAACTTAAGTCAACGGCAAAACAATACGTCATAAGCATTACACAAGCTGGAGAAAGGTGACATCGTTCGAACCATGTCTTTTCAGCCACGGTTGCCGAATGATTGTATTTGCCGCTTTTTTGGCAAATAAATTTACCGCATTCTAGCATGGATTCATTAAGAACCATGGCCTTTTTATGTGTCCTACAATATCTTTCTCGCGGAATCAGACCGATCTCACGCAACCACTCAAGGGTGGTTTCACGATCTCGGAAAATACCGCTTAAGGTGAAGATGTTGTATACCCGGTCCATTGTACGAAGAAAAAGCGGGTCGAATTAGCAAACGCAATAGCGAAAGAATAATGAAAGCGGCAGCAATGCACCGAAAAGCTGATTCAGATTTGGGCAGTGAATTTATGCGGTAGTGAGAAAGAAGTGTTTGAGCAGATCGGAATGTATCCTGAGACACAGCAGAGTATTCCGGGTAATATCCGGCCAAGAGGAAGATGCGGCGAGAAGTAGGGTGGGCGTGTGGTTACGGTGCACCTCGGATGGTGGGTGGGAAATAGTGGGGTGGGTGCGGGATGGCGGGTGGGAAATAGTGGGGTGGGTGAGGGATGGCGGGTGGGAAATAGTGGGGTGGGCGCGGTGCACCTCGGGATGTGTGGGCGAAATAGTAGGACGGGTGAAAATAGTGGGGTGGGCGTTGAACATCACGGGATGTGTGGGCGAAATAGTAGGACGGGTGGAAATAGTGGGGTGGGCGTTGTGCATCTCGAGATGTGTGGGCGAAATAGTGGGACGGGTGAATATAGTGGGGTGGGCGTTGAACATCTCGGGATGTGTGGGCGAAATAGTAGGACGGGTGGAAATAGTGGGGTGGGCGTTGAACATCGCGGGATGTGTGGGCGAAATAGTAGGACGGGTGGAAATAGTGGGGTGGGCGTTGAACATCTCGGGATGTGTGGGCGAAATAGTAGGACGGGTGGAAATAGTGGGGTGGGCGTTGAACATCGCGGGATGTGTGGGCGAAATAGTAGGACGGGTGGAAATAGTGGGGTGGGCGTTGAACATCTCGGGATGTGTGGGCGAAATAGTAGGACGGGTGGAAATAGTGGGGTGGGCGTTGAACATCGCGGGATGTGTGGGCGAAATAGTAGGACGGGTGGAAATAGTGGGGTGGGCGTTGAACATCTCGGGATGTGTGGGCGAAATAGTAGGACGGGTGGAAATAGTGGGGTGGGCGTTGAACATCTCGGGATGTGTGGGCGAAATAGTAGGAAGGGTGGAAATAGTGGGGTGGGCGTTGAACATCGCGGGATGTGTGGGCGAAATAGTAGGACGGGTGGAAATAGTGGGGTGGGCGTTGAACATCTCGGGATGTGTGGGCGAAATAGTAGGACGGGTGGAAATAGTGGGGTGGGCGTTGAACATCTCGGGATGTGTGGGCGAAATAGTAGGACGGGTGGAAATAGTGGGGTGGGCGTTGAACATCTCGGGATGTGTGGGCGAAATAGTAGGACGGGTGGAAATAGTGGGGTGGGCGTTGAACATCGCGGGATGTGTGGGCGAAATAGTAGGACGGGTGGAAATAGTGGGGTGGGCGTTGAACATCTCGTGATGTGTGGGCGAAATAGTAGGACGGGTGGAAATAGTGGGGTGGGCGTTGAACATCTCGGGATGTGTGGGCGAAATAGTAGGACGGGTGGAAATAATGGGGTGGGCGTTGAACATCACGGGATGTGTGGGCGAAATAGTAGGACGGGTGGAAATAGTGGGGTGGGCGTTGTGCATCTCGAGATGTGTGGGCGAAATAGTGGGACGGGTGAATATAGTGGGGTGGGCGTTGTGCATCTCGGGATGTGTGGGCGAAATAGTGGGACAGGTGGAAATAGTGGGGTGGGCGTTGAACATCTCGGGATGTGTGGGCGAAATAGTAGGACGGGTGGAAATAGTGGGGTGGGCGTTGAACATCGCGGGATGTGTGGGCGAAATAGTAGGACGGGTGGAAATAGTGGGGTGGGCGTTGAACATCTCGGGATGTGTGGGCGAAATAGTAGGACGGGTGGAAATAGTGGGGTGGGCGTTGAACATCTCGGGATGTGTGGGCGAAATAGTAGGACGGGTGGAAATAGTGGGGTGGGCGTTGAACATCACGGGATGTGTGGGCGAAATAGTAGGACGGGTGGAAATAGTGGGGTGGGCGTTGTGCATCTCGAGATGTGTGGGCGAAATAGTGGGACGGGTGAATATAGTGGGGTGGGCGTTGAACATCTCGGGATGTGTGGGCGAAATAGTAGGACGGGTGGAAATAGTGGGGTGGGCGTTGAACATCTCGGGATGTGTGGGCGAAATAGTAGGACGGGTGGAAATAGTGGGGTGGGCGTTGAACATCTCGGGATGTGTGGGCGAAATAGTAGGACGGGTGGAAATAGTGGGGTGGGCGTTGAACATCTCGGGATGTGTGGGCGAAATAGTAAGACGGGTGGAAATAGTGGGGTGGGCGTTTTGCATCTCGGGATGTGTGGGGGTAAGGTGCATGCGAGTTTTCGCAAAATATACAGATGTACGATGTTTTTACCATTTTTCTCCGACACAACTGGGTTTATGCGGAAAACATACGGAACAAAAATTTTTTATCCTTTCACCGTCTACAAACTTTGTTTGAAACATTTTTCTCTAACAACTATGTTTGTTGTAATAAACGCGAAAAACCATTAAAAAATGCATTTTTTAGCAATTTGACCTTGAAAATATTATTTGCGGGTGTTTTAAGTATGATATTCTTGATCAGCGCATCAAAATACATAAGTATACCAAATTTCAGATCGATCGGAGGTATGTTCTAAACGGAAGTACACCCCATCAAACTTTTGGAAATAAAATACAAAATTAAACAAAAAAAAAATTAGCCCATTGTCAAGATCCTGGTCGAACCTTTGTTTTGGAGTATTTTTAATAAATTTTGGTCAACCTGAAAGGAAATTGCGCGTCCCAACGTTCGAGGACACACTGAAAAGAAAATTTTGTTGGAAACGTTCGACTAAAAGTTTTTGTGAACAATCACAAGCGAGAAATATTCTAGAAAGTCTCTTCGAAAAGTAAATTTTGCAGGCAGTTGCGAAAGAAATGAAAAATATTGTCAAAATACCGAAAATTTTGAAATGATCTAAAAATATTTAGTTCACCAAATTTGAACGTTTTTTTTTTGAAAAATCTAAAGATTTTGTCATTGCAGCAAGAAATATTCTGGAAAGTCTCTCCGAAAAGTAAATTTTTGTCATTCCAATCGTAAATTTTGCTGATAATTTCATTAGAAATGAAAAATATCGTCGAAATTACGAAAAATTTGAAATAATCGTGACACTAAAAATCGAATTTCGTCAAAAAACGTCGATATTTCATCGGCCAACTGAATATTCTTGGATGATTTCAAAATTTTCGTTATTTTGACAATATTTTTGGGTTCGAACGGAATTGGCTTTTCGAAAAAACTTTCTAGAATATTTCAAAATGGATTCTAGATTTCTCAAGGCAACTCGAATTGGTTTTATTGCGTCAAAAGTGACGAATCTTTTTTAAATGCATTGCAAAGTAAATTTTGTTGGATACATTCGACGTTTTTTGAAAATCTCAAAATTTTTTTCACTGCAGCAAGAAATATTCTAGAAAGTTTCTTCGAACAGTCAATTTTTGTCAAAATATTGTCAAAATAACGAAAATTTTGAAATTATCCAAAAATATTTCGTTCACCGTGTTCAACGAAATATCGACGTTTTTTTTTTCTAAAAATAATTTTCAGTGCATTTTCACAACACGTATTTCAGAGCACCGACCTTTATTTTAGTTCGCCCCTGATGTCTGGCGATCGGATGACAAAATACACATACAAGCACGACCGAATCGGAACCGATAATCGATGCTGAAGAAAAAGCAGAAATATCCGTCATACACTAGAGCTTTTTATTCTCTTTCTCTCTCTCTCTGTTTCCGGCTCTTGAAACCCTTTCTACAAAAGTCTCTGAATAATTGATACCGGGGAGAGCTTGACTACCTTTTCGATAGAGACATTCAGTTTGCACTCGAAAAATCTTGAAATATCCTTGCCCTACAACACTCCGAGATATCCTGGTACGAAAATCCATACGAATGTGTATTTTATGTAGGACACACACACACACACCAGTCTATATAAAACTATGTAGACTTTGAATAAACTATGCATAAGCCCATTTCTACTCCAAAGACTCCTTAAAAGGGTCGCGAGTTTAAATTTTAAATGGGAGCCCTTAAAAAAACCTTTTCAGAAGCTATTTTGTTATGCCCTGTTTGAATCGACGATTAAAATCATCAAAACGGAAACCGGTTCGTCCGGAAATACATTTTTCGACCATAATAATCGAAAATCCACTCCGTTTTTGGAGCTCGAATCCAAAATTTCTCCACTGAAAGGAAAATTTCGTCCCTGCAGCAAGAAATTTTTTATAAAGGTCAATTTTTGTCATTTCGATCGTAAATTTTGCTGAAGAATCAAAAAAATATTTAGTTCACCGTGTTCAACAAAATATCGACGTTTCTTGACGAAATTTCATTTCCAAGGCCGTTAAAAAATGCTGCAACGTTGTCTAGTTGTTTGGAAAACGTTGCAGCAGAGAGATCAAGAAAGATGCACAGAAACGTGGTGCTGCACTGTGGCTGCTTCCGCTTTTGTATTCCTGGTATCTTTGCCACTGAAATAGTAATAGGCCAGCACGAGTGGTTTGGCCAGAGTCCCGAAATACCGAGTTATCTGTGTGTGTGTCTGTGTGTTGGTGTGTGTATTGATGCAGAACGAGCGTATCTGTGTTTATATTAATTTCAAAACATATATGCAAATGCAATTTGATACATACAAACGTATCAATTCCATTGTGAACATTTCGAGAGCACCCCGTTAGCCTTCAACCATGATATATATATTTTCGAGCTAACCGTTTAGCTCCGATATCTTAATATCCACAGAAATCAGAGAGAGAGACGGAACGCGAGCCTTATTCAACGCGTCATCAAATATCGCTACGTCTTCCTAATCAGCGCTTTTGTAATTAATCTAACAGACGTGAAATCTGTTAACCCGTTCGGTCTGCTTATGCCGTACAACTCAAAAATGAAACTTTTGACTTGAATCGACATTGGGACAAAAATTTTCAAGTTAACACAGTGAAAATTGAATTTTGTTAAAAAAACGTCGATATTTGCACGGTCAACTAATATTTTGCGATAATTTTGAAATTTTTGTTATTTTGACATTATTTTTTATTTCTCACGGAACTGTTAGCAAAATTTACGATTGGAATGACAAAAATTGAGTTTTCGAAGAGACTTTTTAGAATATTTCTTGCTGCAGTGACAAAATTTTTGTGATTTTTCAAAAAAACGTTTACTGAAACGTATCCAACAAAATCTCGATCTTTTTGCACAAAATTTTCTTTCATTCTTTTTGTTTTTTGATGCAGAATCACGTGAACGAAACTGTTAGCAAAATTTACGATTTGAATGACAAAAATTGACTTTTGGAAGAGACTTTCTAGAATATTTCTTGCTGCAATGACAAAATTTTTGTGATTTTTCAGAAAAAACGTTTAGTCGAACGAATCCAACAAAATATCGATCTTTTCCAACAAAATTTTTTTTTCAGTGTAACGATGACGTGGGGTCAATTTTACTCGAGCCGTTTTCTGGGATTTGGACTTTGGATTTTGTTCATTTTGGGTATGGACCAATCATTAACGTGGGGAGGAATTTGCAATAAATTGTCATTATTTTTTACGGCGTCGACGCCAGAGATAAAAAGGAAATATTGACGCGGAATAATTATTGAATATAATTCGTTGCGTGCCAATACCGAGGGTATAATTTATTCCAACTATGCGTTACTGTATCGGTTAATGAACCGCGACACGAGGGCAACAATGTGACCGCTGGTTCCGCTATGAGATATCGCGTATCCCGGCTCTCTCGGTGTACGCATATGCTCGCTAACGAACGAGACAGCAACCCTCTCGGATTCTCTGCCTTGCTCTCTCGCAACCACCCTCAATCATCCCCACCTGGCAAACTCAACCTTTTCCCTTCTCCCTTCTTCTCCTTTCCTCCCTCCCTCTCTCGCGCTCTCTCTCTCTCTCTCCCCGCTCGAGCAGACCACCGCGAAACATAAATTTCGCGCATGGTTGCATAATGCATCCCGGTGTTACGATGTATACAACCATCCGGAGATATTACCATTATTGGTAATATATACACGTGCCTCACCTCAGCATGTGATCTCAAATTCAAGTAGATTCCAAATTATACGCGACAGGAAATACTCGTTTATAAATAACTCTTCATTACCAACGGCGACCAAAGCAAGAACGAGAAAAAAAATTCGTTGTATGCGACTGTTCAACGATGCAGTTCAGGGACTGAAAACTGAATTTTGTCAAAAAAACGTCGATATTTTTTCTTGAGCACGCTGCAACTAAATATTTGTGGATAATTTCAAAATTTTCGTTATTTTGACAATATTTTGACAAAAATTGACTTTTCGAAGAAACTTTCTAGAATATTTCTTGCTGCAGCGAAAAAAATTTTGAGATTTTTCAAAAAACGTCGAACGTATCCAACAAAAATTACTTTGCAATGCATTTAAAAAAGATTCGTCACTTTTGACGCAATAAAACCAATTCGAGTTCTGTGAGAATTCTAGAATCCATTTTGAAATATTCTAGAAAGTTTTTTCGAAAAGCCAACTCCGTTCGGAACCAAAAATATTGTCAAAATAACGAAAATTTTGAAATTATCCAAGAATATTCAGTTGGCCAATGAAATATCGACGTTTTTTGACGAAATTCGATTTTTAGTGTGACGATTATTTTAAAATTTTCGTAATTTCGACAATATTTTTCATTTCCAAGGGAACTGTCTGCAAAATTTACGATTGGAATGACAAAAATTGACTTTTCGACTTTCTAGAATATTTTTCGCTGCAATGACAAAATTTTTGTGATTTTTCAAAAAAAAAACGTTTAGTCGCGAACGTGTCCAACAAAATATTCTTTTCAGTAAAGAAATTCATTGCCTGGTACGAATACAAGGATTGCTCAATTATTTATCATCTTCTCGATGATAAAAACATTTTTTTCTTCGTTTTTTATTGTTTTTAATTTATTGATTGAAACTTTGCGGTACGTTCGGTACGTCGTTCGAGTCGAATAACGACATTTCGAAGCTCTATAAGGATCTGTTTGCCGCAAACGTACATCTCATCTAATTTGCATCGATCTCTTTCCCTTTCCCAATACCAAAGATTTCGATACACGTATCGCTTAGTCTTAGTGAGCCGCGCGATTGCCTTAAGCGGAGTTTTGCCAGCTCTCAACATTCATCCGGTAAATCTTTCTCGCGGGAATCCAGGCTATACTATCGATTGTGTATACTCGATTCAACCTCGACACAATCTCAAGATTTTTCATACCGAAACTGTATTCAATGAAACCTCGAATTCTGGAGAAAGTGAAAAAAAATTAGGAAAGAGACAGAGCAGGGCGAAAAGAAAATTTTGTTGGAAAAAATCGATATTTTGTTGACTTTTTTGAAAAATCACGAAAATTTTGTCATTGCAGCAAGAAATATTCTGGAAAGTCTCTCCGAAAAATCAATTTTTGTCATTAAATCGAAAATTTTGGTGACAGTTTCGTTAGAAACAAAAAATATTGTCAAAATAACGAAAATTTTGAAATTATCCAAAAATCCAAACAAAATATCGACGTTTTTCGACAAAATTTAATTTCTCTCATTAAGCTGATAGGGACGTCGATAAAATTGACGAAAAAAGCCCAAAAGACCGATCGCAGGGATCGGCAATGTCTCAATCAAAATAAAGGCTGTATGAAATCCTGCTATCAACATGATTCGCCATCTCGCTGCCCTCAGGGTACGTCGGCTTCATGAGAGAAACACACACACACACAGCCTATAGTTGGCTTCGGATCTGCCCGGGGCAACTCTCTGTGAGAGACGATCGCGACGTCTGAAGGGTAATAGATATACACACGTGTATATACGTGTGTATATAGAAAGATCTATGTATATCGTCTGCGTATCTGGACGCGACCAAAGGCCGCCTTGGAAACGCTCCACAGCCTTGTGTATCGAGTCAAATAATGTTCGAGCGGTCTCTCGCATAACCCTATGTCATCGGTGTATATGTGTATAAACGTGGATAGGTAAATCTCGTAAATTACTAGCCAGCTACCCCATCGCGACTGGCCACATATATACATGCAAAACAAATATAACCAGTAGGTGCCAATTCAAACTCCGAATTCCAGTCCGGTCCAGGACTCCTATTATGTGTGGTAAAGTATCGTAAGGAATCAATAAGCTAATGGCCTGTTCGAATCACGAGATTTCGTGGCCATTGCGTCAGGACGATCGCTCATTTTTTTTTTTTTTACTGATAAACCGTTTCGTATTACTATCACAAAATTCAGGATTCTTTAATTATTTTGTGTGAACATTCTTGACACCGAAACTAACAATTTTATGACTTTGAAGTTTGCAACGTTGAGATCCAACGAAAAACATTTTTTCTATTGAAAATTTGAAATTTGAAAATTTGCAATTTGAAAACTTGAAATTTGAAAATTTGAAAATTGAAATATTTATATTTATTGGATTTTGAAAATCGTGGCAATTTTTTACGTCGATTGAGTTTCTTAGTCGCAAGAAAGAATCGCTTTATTGGCCGGACCAAATATTCAATAATAATTATTGGCTCTGCTGAAAAAATAACAGAATTTCGTTGCATTCCAACGATGGAAACTTCAGGATCATACAATTTTCCTTTATGAAGAAAAAATTCTGACGTCGAGAATTTGAGATATTTAATTTACAATTTTTAACTTTTCCCACCTAAACGCGTGTAAATTCGAGTCCCGTTTCGTTTATGAGTTGCAAAAAAATGTGTTTAGGATTTTTCTCAAAAAATTTCGGCTCGTAGACTTTCTGGCAATTTGCAAAAAAAATCCTAAATACATTTTTTTTGCGACTCGATTTCTGCAACTTTTTAATGAAACTTGATTTTAATTTACACGCGTTGTGATGAGGAAATGAAAAATTGTGGATTAAAATTGAAAAAAAAAATAAAAATTTTGGAATTTCGAGAGAACTCTAAATAAAATCGCATCGATAACAGTTTTGAAGGAAAGGACTGCGAAAATTTATTCGACAGTGCGTAAATTCAGGCAAATTCTGAAATTCGATTCAAACCCAATCGCATGCTCCCACCGATCATTCGATTAGTGAGTTCATTGCAAGTCAAACATGACCCGAGTGAACGAATAATCGCCAGCGACACGTCAAAATTCGTTTCGATTCTCTCTCGGTACCATTTCAGTGGCTCTTTCCACGTCGACGGGCGTGCAACAATTTTTTCGCGGATTTACATCATTCAGTGATTCATGCGATTCCGACTATTTATTTTTTCTATCGACTAAAAGCAATTTTTTCGCTCCCGACAAAAAGGCAAGAACGATGGCGCAGCGAATTCTTCTTCATATATACAGTCGATTGAAAAAACAATCCTTTCAAATTTACGACCTGGGTCAAGTTTGCGCAAATGCTCTCTGTCAGCAGAATTTATCAACATAATTTGTACGCGGTAGAAATCAGCGCAGAGTCCAAATTCGAGCCTGAAAAAGGTTCTCGAGGTCTCTGACATTTCACTCAATCTAGAAATTGCGCTCTCTTCCCCTTTGATTTCCGCTCTTGTTCCACATGCAGATTTGGATTCTCTTGTACGTATGAAACGCGTTTTTTAACGTGGGATAAAAAGAGTCGAACGAAAACGCGTTTTGAGCACGCATTAAAAAGAAAATTCCGTTAAAAACGATCGATATTTTGTTGGATTCGTTCGACTAAACGTTTTTTTGAAAAATCACAAAAATTTTGGCACCGCAGCAAGAAATATTCTAGAAAGTCTCGTCGAAAAGTCAATTTTTGTCATTAAATCGTAAATTTGGCTGACAGTTTCGTTGGGAATAAAAAATATTGTCAAAGTAGCGAAAATTTTGAAATTATCCAAAAATATTTAGTTCACCGTGTTCAACAAAATTTCGACGTTTTTTGACGAAAGTCAATTTTCAGTGCATCGTCTTCATATCGATGGGAAAGGTCAATGGAAATGATTTTGTTGTTAATTATGAAATTGGAGGGAAATCACGTGAACTAAGTTATTAAGGGATTGAAAAATCACAAAAATTTTGGCATTCGAAGAGTCAATTTTTGTCATTCCAATCGTAAATTTTGCCGGCAGTTTCGTAGAAACGAAAAATATTGTCAAAATAACGAAAATTTTGAAATTTTCTAGAAATATTTAGTTCGGCGAGTTCGTCAAAAGAGAATTGACACGAAAAACATTCATCGGCTTTTTCACGTGCATACGCGACACGTTTGTTTCTGGCTTTTTCCGCCGGTGGTCCAATTCCGGCAAAGAGCAAAACAATCGTTTAGGTTCCCGCTGTGAAATCCACGTCTCTATCAAACGTTAAACTTCACCTCGAAAAACAGTATTTGATGAAATTTTTTGTTCCTTACTCGCGATGTATTGTGTGCAATATTGTGTGTCGTACGTCTCGCTGCACACTCCGATAATTCACTGCGTGAACAATGTTGTCGACCCATTGTAGAAAATCGGGCGTGTGTGAAGTTTCGCGTTCAAACCCAGAGCAGAGAGAGAAAAGAGGCGTTTGTCGAAATAACGCGAATAAACGAAAAACTCCATGGGGCCTGGCAATATATGTGTCGACGACCTTTACTTTGCCAGTTCCTTTCTTCACTTAGGTTCGACCTACGAAACCAATATCGGATCTCCAGCGATCTATATATGTTGCAAAAACGTTAGCAAAGACGATCTGAACGAGCCCAATAAATTGGTTTATGTGCCATCACAAAACGAATTTATTTAGAGTTTTTTGCAGAATTTCGGAAAAACGCTCTTGGCACTAAAACCAAAAGACATTTAAATTGCAATTTTTCATTTTCCCTATCTAAACGCGTGAAAATTGTCACGTTTCGTTAAAAAGTTGCAAAAAAAAAAGTTTTGAGGATTTTTTTTATGGAGTCGAAATTTTTTAAGAAAAATCGTAAACACATTTTTTTGCAATTCATAAACGAAACGGGACTCGAATTTTCACGCGTTTGGATGGGAAAAGTTAAAAATTGGAAATTCAATTTCTCGAATTCGTGACGTCAGAAGATTTTTCTTCACAGGAGAAAATTTGAAATTTTGGTGGCAAAATAATAGGAATGACGATGATGCTTTGGTCGTTGGTTCGATGGGAATGAAATGGTGCCCGGGTCGATGCTCCGAAAGTCTTTTTCCCCGTCGCAAGGCAGGATAATCAATCGTTTTTTTTCCTCTTCTTATTCCGAGCGAGAGAGCGATGGCAAGGATTTGCCATGCGTGACTCAACACACGGGAGCCGGTTTCCATTTTGTTGATTCGAGAAGGGTCGCGGGAGGAACATTGAAAGCAAGTGGAACGACAAGGAGGCAGGAAAGAGAGGTTTACGCGGAGATGGAGTGAACCGACGTTTCCTCGAGAAAGGCAAATTATGCGCAAGAAGGTGGAACACTCCATGGGGTTAAGGGATGCTCCGGTGTTGGTGAGAAATCCTAAGAGAGAAAGAGCAAGAGAGAGCGAGCGGGAATGGATATTTTCTTTAGCAAAAGGCAAGGAGCAAAGTTGCTCCCTTGCACGCAGGGCGCCTGTATCGATCACTTCCGGTTCTTTAGCAAAAATGTACAGGCCCTTGTCTACCAGGCGAACGCCCTTAATAACTCAGTTCACGTGATTTCCGTCTAATTTCGTAATTAACAACAAAATCATTTTCATTGACCTTTCCCATCGATATTAAAACAATGCCCTGAAAATTGACTTTTGTAAAAAAACGTCGACATTTTGTTGAACACGGCGAACTGAATATTTTTGGATAATTGCAAAACTTTCGCCATTTTGACAATAATTTTGATTCCCAACGAAACTGTCAGCCAAATTTACGATTTAATGACAAAAATTGACTTTTCGAAGAGACTTTCTAGAATATTTCTTGCTGCAGTGCCAAAATTTTTGTGATTTTTCAAAAAAACGTTTAGTCGATCTTCTGCAACGAAATTTTCTCTTCAGTCAGCGAATTTTTTAACCCAAACCTTCATCGATGCATCTCCATGGCTTTTTGCTCTTCGCATTTCTCTCGCTCTCTCTCTCCGCCCCTTTGAGAGAACACAGCACAAGACACACACGTGGTTAGTCTAAGCCAGCGGATTCACGTGGATTAAAAAGCCGAGTGTATACTGCTGTGTGTCTCCGCGCGCGCGGTCTCTCATGGGCGATGGAGAAGCTCGCGTGAAACGGTGAATGGATCTCGCCTTCGTGTATAACTGTCTGTACGCGCCTCTCGCTCTGTGGGTGAATGTGCTGCCTCGCGTTGTAGGCTGCCGAGATTTATGAATGAGCTTAGAGCCCGCAGCAACCTTTCTATATATCTATCATGCAATTGCTCTCGTGTATTCCTACTCCAGCCATATACGTACTTGCACATGTACCAATCTATATCTATATGTACTTTATTGACCAATAACTATAGATGAAGCTCGGCTGGTCTAAGCGCATACATATCGCAGGCTGGACCGTCTGTCGAGGACTCTGCACGTTATTCGCTGATCGCCTATCGCGATTCTGTACACTGAAAATTCAATTTTGTCAAAAAACGTCGATATTTTGTTGAATACGGCGAACTAAATATTTTGGGTATGATTTCAAAATTTTCATTATTTCAACAATATTTTTCATTGTAACGGAACTGTCAGCAAAATTTACGATTGGAATGACAAAAATTTACTTTCCGAAAAGATTTTCCAGAATTTTTTTTGCTGGAATGACAAAATTTTCGTCATTTTTCGAAAAAACGTTTAGTTGAACGTATCCAACAAAATATCCATCTTTTCCAACAAAATTTTCTTTTCAGTGTAGCTTCGTACACTAAAAATGAAATTTTGTTAAAAAACGTCGATGTTTTGTTGAAATATTTTCAGGTTATTTCAAATTTTCTTTATTTCGCGATATTTTTCAATTCCAACGAAACTGCAGCAAAATTTACGATTGGAACGACAAAAATTTACTTTTCCAAGAGACTTTTTAGTTTTTTTGTGATTTTGAGTCCGAAAAATTCATGTTTTTGCGCTAAATTTCATCACACTGAAAAGAGAATTTTGTTGAAAAAGATCGATATTTTGTTGGATACGTTCAACGAACGTTTTTTCGAAAAATCACGAAAATTTTGTCATTTCAGCAAAAAACATTCTGGAAAATCTTTTCGGAAAGTAATTTTTGTCATTCCAATCGTAAATTTTGCTGAAAGTTCCGTTACAAATGAAAAATATTGTCGAAATAACGAAAATTTTGAAATTATCCCAAAATATTTAGTTCATCGCTGTATTTAACAAGATATCGACGTTTTTTGACAAAATTGAATTTTCAGTGCAGTTTCTCAAGATTTAAACTTGGTTGGGGCGTCGCTGAGGAAAACGCTTTATCATTATTTTTTGTTGTTTGTTGTGGAAACTGCGTTTTGCCTTGGTCACCGTTCGCGCGCTACTGTCATAAGTAGATCGCTTAATAAAAGATTATTTGTTCGAGCTACTTAATGGACGAGTTGAGGAATAAAGTTTTTTCATCAAGTTACGTGTGGCAGAATTTTTGAAAAGTTTTTAAACGAACAATTAAGGGTTTTATTTCACTTTCCCTCGCGTTGATATTTTTTTATATTTTTCTTGGGCTCTGAAGAAAAATAAAACGGCTTGTATAGAGTTTTAAACTGTCGAGGAAGTTAAGATAAAAGTTTATATAGATCGAGGCGCGAGTACATTCGCGTGAAACTCGCCTCGTCACACTTGCAACTCGCTTCTGCTCTCTGCTGCTGTGTGCCTTGACTTCTCGTCTCCTGTTTACTCTGTTAGTGTGTTGGCAAAATAGTCCCTGTCTGTACAGCTCGTGGGCGCTTAGGCACTCAGCATCGTACACGACAGATACAATCTACTTTTACAAATTCTTTCGAAATAGAGGAGAAGAGAACCGGTTGCATGCGCGAGAGCTCTGTAGAGATGAAATTGAGTCTTGTCGTCGCAGGGATAAAAATTGCTTTTTCAAGTCGCACACGTTTTACGTATGTAAAGACCCGGAGCATACAAGACCAAAAAAACTTGTCGGAGATTTTGCCTTATCAGTTGAGATTGTCGGGAACGATTATGAGGCGAAAATTTGACGACTTTGAAACTTTGTGCGATTGCGTGCACTCGGAACGATTTCTAAGAACTTTCGACGCTTTTCAGGCTGGATTTTCTATCTGTAGAAACTTTCGAACCCATTTTTACACAGAGGGAAGAAAATTTTGTCAGAAACGTTCGATTAAACGTGTTTTTTGAAAAATCACAAAAATTTCGTCATTGCAGCAAGAAATATTCTTCGAAAAGTCAATTTTTGTCATTCCAATCGTAAATTTTGCTGACAGTTTCGTTAGAAATCAAAAATATCGTCAAAATAACAAAAATTTTGAAATTACCCAAAAATCTTCACCGTTTTCAACAAAATATCGAAGTTTTTCAACAAAATTCAATTTCTAGTGCACCGTTTAGAGTATAAAACGATAATTCATCGAATTGTTTTGTAGATACGAATCTTTCGAATTCCCATCGCAATGAAAATTGTGTGAAAACGACGACGAGATGAATTATTTTGCATATTAGTAGCCAAAACGCTCGCACGTTTACTCATTTCTATTAATAACCTTCGCGATCTCCGTTCGCTCCCTCTCGTAGTACGAAATTCCAAACTTTTAAAGAACGAGGTCAGAAATTCACGTGCAACAGAGAAAAAAAACTGAATTTTTACTCGTAAAGAATCGCGATTGCGAAAAATCTTCATATTTTTCGGAGTTTTTAAATATTGAATCGCGAATGAAAGTTTCTAAGTTTGGATTTTATGTTCAATTCGTGTTTCTCAACTGCGAGGCAAACGCGACATGCCCATCGCGTGGGTCTCTTTTTCTTCGTACAAATTTCCTTATTATTCTCGCGCACACGATGGAATACACCGCCCACCGGATAAAAACAGCATCACGAATGAAAAAATTTCATTTTTTCCGTTTTTTTAAATCACAAAGCGGAATATAATACCAGGAGATAATTATGCAACAAATCCTTCTCTCTGGCTGCTTTATTATAACGATGAATCACCGTGTCAGCAAACAGTGCCGCGTATTTTGCTGACACACACATAAACACACACGCGCGTGTTATACACTCGCACAAGTCTCGTTGTTATCGTTGCTTGTTGTGCTGGGTGGGCGCTTAATTTGTACAAACTCTCTTTATGTCGCCATGTAAAATCGTCATATCTCTAGCACGGATGCCAGTTTCAAATTCCAGATAAGCCACTAGCGGGCTTTGTAAAATAATCCATCCTCCCAAGAAAATTATAACCAAATGCCATAAATGCCACGTCGGAATTCATAAAGTTTCTCTGTAAATTACATTTTTTTGGGAACCATTAATCCAGTTGATTCTCACGACTAGAAAAATTCTGTTTTATCAGAGAAAAAATGTGTGTGAAGACGTCGAGGAAACTGCGAGCAGGTAAAATGGAATTTTGGAGCAATCCGATGAGCAGAAATGTTGAGCAAAATTGAAACGTTCACTGAAAAGAGAATTTTTTTGGAAAAGATCGATATTTTTTTTTTTTTTATACGTTCGACTTGACGTTTTTTTGAAAAATCACGAAAAATTTGTCATTGCAGCGAGAAATATTCTAGAAAGTCTCTTCGAAAAGTCAATTTTTGTCATTAAATCGTAAATTTGGCTAACAGTTTCGTGAGAAATCAAAAATATTGTCAAAATAACGAAAATTTTGAAATCATCCAAAAATATTCAGTTTACCGCGTGTTCGAGGTTTTTTTTTCGAGTTCTGATTTCCTCGTCCGGACACCCAGAGGGTCGGTCACGAATTCACAGTTATTCCAGGTCGAGGACTTTTATCGAGTCGCGATCTCTTGGTCAGCTGGAGCCCGAGAACACGAGATTTCGACCATCGTTTTTGTGTACTCCAAAAGAGAATTTTGTGTTTTATTTCGAGTAAAATCCAGCCCGTGCCGAGCATGCTCACACTTTTCTCAAAGTTTCCAACGGTGAATCATTCTCGGTCCCCTCTTGCCGTTCTCGAACGTACGCAAAGTCTGGTTGAACCTCGGAGACTGCACTGAAAGCTGAATTTTGTCAAAAAACATCGATTTTTGGACACTGACCTCAATATTTTTGGATAATTTCAAAATTTTCGTTATTTTGACAATATTTGTCATTTCTAACGAAACTGCCAGCAAAATTTACGATTGATAAGACAAAAATTACTTTCCGAAAAGATTTTCCAGAATGTTTTTTGTTGAAATGCCAAAATTTTTGTGATTTTTCAAAAAACTTCAATATTTTGTTGAATGTGGTCGATATTTATGGAAAATTTCCAAATTTTCGTTATTTCGACAATATTTTTCATTTCTAACGGAATTTTCGGTCAAATTTACGATTGGAATTGCAAAAATTGGCTTTTCAAAAGATTTTCCAGAATATTTCTTGCTGCAATGTTAAAATTTTTGTGATTTTTCAAAAAACTTCAATATTTTGTTGAATGCGGTCGATATTTATGGAATATTTCAAAATTTTCGTTATTTTGACAATATTTTTCATTTCTAACGAAACTTTCAGCAAAATTCACGATCGGAATGACAAAAATTGACTTTCCGGAGAAACTTTCCAGAATATTTCTTGCAGCAATGACAAAATTTTTGTGATTTTCCAAAAACCCACGACGTGTTTGTATTCAAAACGAAATCGAGACGAGCCTCATGGTTACTCAATAATCGAAAACCGTTTGCCTGTAGCGTTAGATTTTGGGCCAACTTATCGATCGCTGTGTGAGCGAAAGAGAGAGAACCGAATAGGGAGATAAAGTTGGATCGATAGAGAAGGATTAAACGAGACGTGCGAATTATTTCATTATCATGATGGCTCGCGTCGAGAGCTAGTCTAATGAACGACGTTAAAACGGCGCCCTCGCGTAACTGTGGTCCAGAGGCCGGTTTGCGAAACGCGCGACAGGAGGAAAAGCCTCGACGACGACGAAGACGACGATGACGAAGACCAGCATAGAAAGCCTGGCGTGTTCATGTTCATCCTCTGGTCCACCGAAAACTTGCTCGCTATCTCTATATGCGACGGATTGGCGAAGCCTGGAAAAAGCTTCGCCTCTATCCGATGCATTAACACGACCAACAGCGAGGGGGAAATGAGAGGATCGCTTGCTCTGATGCGCGCTCTCACTGACCTCAGCCATTATTATCAGTTTAGCTCGTGCCCAGTGTCGTTACATCGTCGACACGTAGACCCCGCTCGAACACACTCCAAAGACACACACGCAAACGGTTCCCCTCTGACGCGATATATATTCTCGCCAAGCTCGCCCAAGCTCCTATAACGATAACCAAGAGCTAGGGAAACATCCTCGGTTATATGGGATTAAGGGCATACTCGTTGGATCACTTTGTATACTGATTGGCTCGTTCCTTTACTACAAAAGAACTCGGTACATACCCAGTATTTTTGTATTTTTACGAGCTGATTGCTCTTTTTATCTCAATGAAACAGTCGATCGAAAAAATCCAGATAACATTCCCCATTTGTATCAGAATTCAACAATAATGCGTTCCATTTTCTTTTTACTGTTTCTACCGCATTTTTGACTCATTTTTTGAGGTCGAGCAATAGTGACTCAGGCTCACGTGATTCTGCATCGAAAAACGAAAAGAATGGAAGAGAATTTTGTTAAAAAAGATCGATATTTTGTTGGATACGTTCGAGTAAACATTTTTTTGAAAAATCACAAAAATTTTATCATTGCAGCAAGAAATAATCTAGAAAGACTCTTCCAAAAGTGAATTTTTGTCATTCAAATCGTAAATTTTGCTAACAGTTTCGTTCACGTGATTCTGCATCGAAAAACGAAAAGAATGGAAGAGAATTTTGTTAAAAAAAGATCGAAATTTTGTTGGATACGGCCGAGAAAACATTTTTTATTTTAAATCACGAAAATTTAGTCATTGCAGCAAAAAATATTCCAGAAATTCAATTCCAAAAGTGAATTTTTTTCATTTAAATCGTAAATTTTGGTATAACGGTCCCGTTCACGTGATCCTGCATCGAAAAACGAAAAGAATGAAAGAAAAATTTGTTGGAAAACATCGAGATTTTGTTGGATACGTTCGAGTAAACGTTTTTTTTTGAAAAATCACAAAAATTTAGTCATTGCAGCAAGAAATATTCTAGAAAGTCTCTTCCAAAAGTGAATTTCTGTCATTCAAATCATAAATTTCGCTGACAGTTTCGTTAGATATAAAAAATATTGTAAAAATAACAAAAATGTTGAAATTATCCAAAATTCTTTACAAAATTGAGTTTTCAGGTTGAATCCAATTATTCGCTAATTGGTCGTTATTCTTTTCCCCTGATTCTTGGGATGTTTTGAATGTTCGTTTTATCAAGCAGAGTGATGGATCTTTTGAAAAGCAAGGGACGAAGGACAGTTTCCAAGCGACTGAATGCGGAATAAATTCAGAAGGAAAGTCCAAAACTCTCCTCAGAGTGGTAATTCATCTTTTTTACGTATTCATGAAACTTTTCCTTTTAATATATGATAAATTGATAAGTTGCTTTAAAAACGTGTATATATGCTTGTAAGATTGCGGAGCTGAGGTAGAGGAGAAGATGAAGCAAAGCAATACGGTCCATCGCGAGGTAGAGTGTATCTCCGGAGGGAGAGTTGTTGCGCATTATCAGCGTAGATTGAATTTGTTGGTAAAGTAGGTCGAAGCTCGAAGGAGCAGGAGCCGCGTGACGTGACAACTTTCTTTTGTCCTCTTCATCATTTTCGACGAATACGAGAGGCAAGAAAATGAACAAGTGTGTAAAAGAGGAAATGAGGAAGAAGATGGTCTTGTGGTCAGTGTTGGGACCGAGTTTTTTTATTCGTAAAGTTGGTCCATGGGGCTGAATAGTGTGGATGGCTTATAAAGGGCATAAAAGGCAAGCTTAGGCGTCCAAGTAGTTTTTTCTTTTGTTTCTGGAAGCTCGAAGACTCTTTTTTTCTCCCCTGTCGTTGTGTCATTCGTGCACAGGGATGCTGTTTGAAAAAATTTGTGCCAGGTCGTCAGCTTTGGCTAACTCGATCTCTCTCTCTCTCTCTCTGGACCAACATGAACCATGCACTTTTCGTCTATTCGTCCCTGCATCGACGCCACACCGTTTTTTCTGCCCAACCCTGCGAGCTCCACGTACAATGTAAATGCACACACATGCAGCTCGCGTTCATGTGTTGACGTAGATATATCGCGGGGGTTACATTCCACAAGGCAAAACGAACAACCCTGCGCATGCACTCGCCTGTGCAAAACATTTCCTCCTGCTACGTGTAATGCACTTTCTTTACTACGTGTTCTCTGGCTCTTCACGTGTGTACATGCCCGACAAACTTGCTCGACAACGCGTCGAGTAGCCCTAGACATCAGCTACGAAAGACATAAACTTGGTAACGACCGAACAAGCCTCTGCGCCCTCTTCTCTTCCATTCCTCACACACTCCTCCTGTCCTCTTCTCATAACGGACAAAGAAAATTACTTCTTCTAGCCAATTCCGTTGTCCGGAACTGCTATAATAGAGGCATGACCTCGTTCAACTTGTACACTGCAAATTTCATTTTCTCAAAAAACGTCGATATTTTGTTGCTCACGCTAAACAAAATATTTTTGATGACTCTGAAGTTTGCATCGTTGGAATGCAACGAAATTCATTTTTATCCTTGACAAAAATAATTATTCAAATGCAGAATGTAATTAAGATGATGAAATGATCGATTTTTGCCATTCGAAAAGCTTTTATCGACTCGAAAAATTTGGATGACATTGAAAATTGAGAGAATCGTCGATAGAATGAAATATTTTTCGATGCATTCCAACGTTGCAAACTTCAGCTTCATTATTTTTGAATAATTTCAAAATTTTCCTTATTTTGACAATATTTTTTATTTCTAACGAAACTGTCAGCAAAATTTACGATTGGAATGACAAAAATTGACTTTTCGAAGACACTTTCTAGAATTTTCTCGCTGCAATGACAACATTTTTGTGATTTTTCAAAAAAAACATTTACTCGAACGTATCCAACAAAATTTCCATCTTTTTTAACAACATTTTCTTTCATTCTTTTCGTTTTTCGATGCAGAATCACGTGAACGAGACTGTTAGCAAAATTTCCAATTTGAATGACAAAAATTCACTTTTGGAATTGACTTTCTAGAATATTTCTCGCTGCAATGACAAAATTTTTGTGATTTTTCGAAAAAAACGTTTAGTCGAACGTATTCAACGAAATATCGATCTTTTCCAACAAGATTTTCTTTTCAGTGCTCCGTTTCGATGGAACAATGCCCGAGATATGGAACAGTGATAAGTTAAAAAAATTAAGGACTCGTCAAAAGCTCGAGACACGCGATGAACTTCAACGGAACTTATTATTTCGATTATTTTAACATTTTCGTGCTTATTGTGGAGAGTTGGAAAAATAATTTGGCCAAAATGCCAAGTGTGTCGTTTACCTTTCCGCAGTCTCGCACCCATTCGAATTACTGTTTCAATCGATTGATATTCGTTCTAATATTTTGGTTATTTATTTCATGAAACTGCAAATTTTATAATTTATGCGATCGTTGCAATTTTTTGTAGTAAATTCAGTTTTTCAATGGCAAGGAAGACTTTCGCATTATCGTTGACAAATACTGCATGAGAATTTTGCACTCTGTCATGAAACATGATCGAGTTTTCGTTGCATTCCAACGATGCACTTTTCAACATCGTCTCTCTCTTGCTTTTGGTCTCTCCGTCTCGCATGCACTCGATACGAGAAAAGTATCGATAAGTTTTTCGGGTCTTGCACGTCCAATGAATAATATTCAATGTCATGCAATTCTTTCATGCACACATCATCGGAATAGATCTTTGTCGAGTTTTCCGAACGACACATTCGCGAGGCCAGACAAAAAGGAACGCGTTAGGCATGTGCGATCGAATGCAGTTGAAAAAAGGCGAACGAGGCGAGAGTCTTCGGAATATTCCATGAGAATTGAATCGAAGCTTTTCCGAAGACTCGACGTGCAAACGTCATATTCACCGCGCGTTCGGTGAAACTGACCGACTCCTGGGTAAAATCGAATCAATCCTTCCAACTTTACTCCTCATCTCAGTATATGGGACTTCCGGTTTCCTGCACGAGGAAATATTGGATAAGTCCATTGCAAGTTGCTACGTTTTCTCTCGATGTGATGTCGATCCCCAAGGAAACCAATTTTTCCAATGCAACTTTGAAATGTGTTCGAGTGTCGTCTTAAGACTCATCGCGGCTGACAGTCCCGGTCCAGGGTCACACGGAAAAATCCTGATCACAACCTGATGAAAACTTTCAGCCCCAGAATCGTGATTAGCCATTAAAACTGATTGGCACTTCCTTCGAGCCTGAGCCCTTGTTAAATTTGAGCCAATGACTGAGACTGCTATGTAGTGAGTTTTCCACAATTTTCCCGTAGCGAGAAAGCTCCATTTTGAAAAAAAATCACGAAATGACTTTTATTCAGGATTTTTTGATAATTTTGTATGAAAATTCTTGACCAAACTAACAATTTTCTCGTGTGAAGAAAAATTTTCTGACGTTACACTGAAAATTCCATTTTGTCAAAAAACGTCGATATTTTGTTGAATATTCAGCGAACTAAATATTTTGGGATAATTTCAAAATTTTCGTTATTTCGACAATATTTTTCATTTGTAACGGAACTTTTAGCAAAATTTACGATTGGAATGACAAAAATTACTTTCCGAAAAGATTTTCCAGAATGTTTTTTGTTGAAATGACAAAATTTTCATTTAATTTCCCATTTTTACCTTTTCCCAACTAAAAGCGTGTAATTCGAGTCTCGTTTTTATTATGAATTGCAAAAAAATGTGTTTAGAATTTTTGTTTAAAAAATTTCGGCCTTTCTGGCTGGCTGCAAAAAAAATCCTGAATAAACTTTTTTGCAACTCGATTTTTGCGACCTTTGAACGAAACGTGACGTGAATTCACACGCGTTTGGAGGGGGAAAATGAAAAATTGCGAATTGAAGGTCTGAAATTGTAAAACGTCAGATAATTTTTCTTTATTGGTGAAAATTCTAGAATCTGTGGAACTCGCATGTGTTCCAGACTCTTTTTATTCGTTTGACGTACAAAACTCATAGCAAAAAAGCAGCTCGGGACGAGCGAGAGTTCACTCATCTCGCCAGGTCTTCGTTACTGTATCTTATCTAGAGCGCAGAGTACTCTGAGGCTTACTGGAAAAAAAAGTCTGATTATTAAGAGAACGCGTAACACACTGAGCGTTTCGGTGCTCGCGGCTTGCTCGCGTCTCTTGATATATAATTTTTCCTCTATCTCGCTTCTCTTATCTGAATATTTATCCAATTCTCGGGGCTCCACTTCGCTCTCGAGATTTGAATACGTAATAGCATTTCTCGGGCTCTCGAGTGTGTAAACTCGCGCGAGGCTCTATTTCTATGGTTCACTTGCTAATTGTGGCCCGAGAATTAACCAGCTTTGCTTTTCTGATTAAGGTACACTCGATCCCTAATCAAGTTATTGCGACCTGAATTTCTTAACGTCAGCGTCAATACATTCGACCTAATGTTTTACTCTGAATCCGTCACATGCAACATTTTGTAACCCATACGGGACGAGTTATTTAGAATCTTGGCAAATAGAGTCTGAGATTCACCAATTCACACTAAAATCCTTCGTTCTCAACCTTTACACGTGCAAATTTCAAATAATCATTAAGGCCATGCCAAATCATATTGAAAACATAAAAAATTTCGAAAAGATAAGAATTTTATAAAATTTGGTAAATATATTTAATAATTTATATGACAATACAATTTTTTTTAGATTTTTTCATCACGTAGTACGCGATTAATCAAACACTAACATTTCCGTGTAAAAGCATAAAGTTTACGTATTTACAGGTTTACATCTCGTGCATAAAAAGTTCGATTAAACTCTCAATTATTCGATAACCACGTGGTCAAAAATTTGGAAAAAAATCGTGTTTCTATACTTGATGCCAAAGAATGTTATCACAAAATTTGATCAAATTCTGATTATTATTGTGACGATACAATTTCACCATGCCAAACCATGTCAAAACCAAAAAATTCAGAAAAATAAGAATTTCATAAAATTTGGTAAATATATTCTTTAATAATTTATATGACAATACAATTTTTTTTTTAATTTTCCAACACGTAGCACTCGATTAATTGAACACTGAAATTCATGTGTAAAAGCATAAAGTTTACATATTCACAGGTTTACGTCTCGTGCATGAAAAGTTCGATCAAACTCTCAATTATTCGATAACCACGTGGTCAAAAATTTAGAAAAATTTTGTGTTTCTATACTTAATGCCAAAGAATGTTATCACAAAATTTGATCAAATTCTGATCATTTTGAAATCGTGATCCAACCTCCTTAAAAACCGTGTTAAAAACATGAAAATTTTCAAAAGTTCGATTCAACTTTCAATTATTCTATAACCACGTGGTCAAAAATTTGGAAAAAATTTGTGTTTCTATACTTGATCCCAAAGAATCACTAAATTTGATCAAATTCTGATTATTTTGATATCGTGATCCAACCTCCTTAAAAACCATGTTGAAAACATGAAAATTGTCAAAATAATTAAAATAAAAAATTCTTTATACACGACGATACAAATTTTTTCAGATTTTCCTTAATTATTCGAAAACTAGACGAATGAAAAATTTGAGAATTATGTTTTCGAACTTGACGTTTGAGAACGTAATCACGAAATTTCATAAATTTCTAAATATCCAGATTTTCTAAACGAAACTCCTTAAAATAACGTCTAAATATTATTTTTCGAGTAAAAGATCGACAGTCGTTTAGTAAATTGAATGAATAGTCACGCCGCCGTGATTTATGATGATTTTACGACGTTCTCTAAACAAAATTTGCTCCAAATAAATTTTGCATTCCAGCCCAAGGTCCACCGCCCTCGATAAATATCAATGGACCAAATATATTTTATTTTATACACACGCACATGGATATTTTTAGATTGAATTTTATGGGTGTGAGTGCAAACGCTAGTGGACGCAGCGCGAATCGTACTGGATTTTGTATGGCGCGAGCAACTTGAACACGCGGTTCATTTCTGAATCCCGTTCACGCGAAAGAGCGAACGAGATCTCCGCGTCGGAGAGGTGAGTCACGAGAAGAAATCGAGAAAGAAGGCATTCAAAAGAACGAGGAGGGTGAACGAGTGCGAGAGAGCAAAGAGAACTGTCATGTGAGAGTTTTAACAGAGGAGGGTTTTCTAACTCGCTTTACCATTGGATAAGAATCCACCTCGGTACTGAAAGTCTCGCCGCGTCGTCTCGCACTCTTTCTCCATTTCTTCTTACGCCTCTCTTCGCACACACAGTCTTCCTTGCACTTTTACGGACACACGAGCTAGAAAGAAATTCTCGTTGCATCTCCAGAGAAAAGAACACGATATTTTACTACTAGACTATCCATCTGAGAAATTTCCTCTCGCAGTCGTCTCTGCGTGAGTGTGTTTCCTGTTATAAGCTTTTATCTGCCTGAACAAACAATGCTTCACGCTCTCTTCTCGCAATTTGTGTGTGTTTTTTATTTATTTTTTTATTCTCATCTCTCGCTTTGTAATTTCTACACACGTTCTTTCTGCTAGATTCGCGTGGCTCAGGGCACACTGTCTTGGACGAAATAGGGAATTTCGTGTTCTGAGCAAATATTCCGAAGAAATATAATTTGTTATGCAGGAGTAAATCAACAAAAACCTTGGCGTTGATGGACTGGAAATAAAATTGTCAAAAAACGTCGATATTTTGTTGATCTAAATATTTTTCATTTCTAACGAAACTGTCAGCAAAATTTACGATTGAAATGACAAAAATTTACGTTTCGGAGAGACTTTCTAGAATATTTCTCGCTTAAATGCCAAAATTTTTGTGATTTTTCAAAAAAAAAAACGTCAATTCGAACGAATCCCACAAAATATCGAACTTTTCCAGCAAAATTTTCTCTTCAGTGCACAAAACGATGATGCAGAAGTTTGCAACGTTGGAATGCATCGAAAAATATTGAATTTTATTGAAGATTCGTTCAATTTTCAATATCATCCAAATTTTTCGAGGCGAAATGAATTCTGCATTTGAATAATTATTTTTGTCAAAGATAAAAATGAATTTCGTCGCATTCCAACGATGCAAACTTCATACAAAACGAGTCTAGGGGAAGAAACATTTTTTCTCTTATTGTTGTTATAATAATAATTATTATTATTATTTTTATTATATTTTCGTTTTCATAATCTGCTTATGCAAATAGTGACTCGTTGCTTCGATCACGAGTGTATTGTCGCAAAAGCGTTAGTCATCTTTGCTTGTATGACTTGGAAGCAGGTCGATCGGAGGATAAAAATACTGATGGAGTGTTGGTCGCGGCTTATTTCGAAGCAACGATTCATTCGTGTGACTTGCTTCGTTTGATACTCGGTTAAAAAGATAAGAATGTCTTTTATTTAGTAAAATACTAATGGCATCGCTTTTAGAGTGTTGCTCGTTGGTAAATATGTAAAAAGTTGCATTGAGATTAATGGCACTGGAGTTTTATTGGGTTGAATGAATCGATTTTTCTTGGTACATTTCCATCTGCCTTGTTAAGGACTATAACTGGATCTTCGTGAAGAGTTAATTTTCGCTTGGCCTACTGCTCCGCGAGACTCGGGACACATGAATCTTGCAGTTGTCTCACTGCGTCTGCCAAAGTGCAGCAACGCATTCGATTTGTTGAATTTCCAAAATTATCCCAATTTTTCGAGCCAATATTCTTCGTGGGCAGCAAAAATCGATCGGTTTGACGTCGTCATTACATTGAGCATTCAAGGACGTTGAATCACGAAATCAAAATAATCAGAATTCGATCAAATCCGTTGATAAAATTCCTCGGACATCGAGTATGAAAACACAAATTTTTTCCAAATTTTTGACGATGTTGAAGTTTGCGTCGTTGGAATGCAACGAAATTCTGTTTTTTCTTCACCAAAGCCCATAATTGTTATTCAATATTTGTCCCGGACAAGTCTCTCGAGTCTCAGAATCTCAATCGAGCCACAAAATAGCCACAATTCTCAAAATTCAATAAATAATTGACCGAAACAATATTTTTCGTTGAATCTCAGCGTTGCAAAACTTTAGAGTCATAATTTTCAACCACGGGGTTATCGAATAATTGAGAGTTTAATTGAACTTTTCATGCACGAGATACACTTTAAATTCAGTGTTCAATTAATCGAGTACAACGTGGTGGAAAAAAAAAAAAAATGGTATCGTCATATAAATTATTAAAGAAATTACCAAATTTTATAAAATTCTTATCTTTTCGAATTTTTTTAATGTTTTTCACAAGATTTAGCATGGGAAAATTGTATGGTCGTGATCCCTTCCTTGAATAATGATCTTGGCCATGTAAAAATACAAAATTTCATTGCATTCCAACGATACAAACGTCAACGTCGTGTGTAACAGTTCTCCGGGGCAGATAAATGCATCTGAGTCATTTTGTCGTTGGTGGAAGATGCTGGGACGTTGAGTCGCATGTAATCTGCAATGTAACTCGATCCGATGCACTGCAGTCTCGTCCCCAACAATAATAACAACGATGACATCGATTATTATAATTATGGCTAAAAATATTCGTGGGAATTTCACTCGTGCCAGTGAATCGGAAAAATCGGAGGGAGCAGATCGCAGAAATTGTATATTTGATTTTATATATCGCACGATACGTTCAGCCAAGTTGTGAGTCTCTCTCGTGGCGTTTAAGACGATCCAAGTCACTTGAAAGACACTCGCACATATCTATATTGTTAATTCTCTATTAATAGGTGGACCATGCTCTCGCTCCATTACTCTTGATTAACTATATTGCCAGGGCAACGGCATTGCACGATAACGCCCTGGCATATGTACGCGTGCTCCAAGCGTATGAACACACAAACACAAACACACCCAAGCTGAATACTTTGAACGAAAAGTTCGAGGAAGATATTTATAAAAGTATTGCACATTTATCTTGATAATTGATTTCTCGTAATTCTACTACGATTTCGCGTTTCTTTTGTCTAAAAACGCTGGCTCGTTTTCTTTTGTCATTCGATTCTTCACTTCGCGCGAAACTTTGCACAGATCCGAGCAAGTTGGCGATTCTTTTCTTCACCGAACCTCATGCCCGATACAAGAACAATAATTAATGGAAAAAATTTCGTCAAAAAACGCCGATATTTTGTTAAATACAGCGACGAACTAAATATTTTGGGATAATTTCAAAATTTTCGTTATTTCGACAACATTTTTCATTTGTAACGGAACTGTCAGCAAAATTTACGATTGGAATGACAAAAATTACTTTCCGAAAAGATTTTCCAGAATGTTTTTTCCTGAAATGACAAAATTTTCGTGATTTTTCGAAAAAACGTTTCGTTGAACGTATCCAATGAAATGTCGATCTTTTTCAACAAAATTTTCTTTTCAGTGTGTCTTTTGATATCATTTTTCTTATTGTCCGTTAAGGACGTTGGACCAAGACGAAAAAAGTGCTAAACCATGTTAAAAACGTACGAAATTTGAAAAAAATTAGAATTTTATCAAATTTCGGAAATATATTTTTTAATAATATAGAGTTTAATGATCTTGAAGTTTGCATCGTTGGAATGCAACGAAATTCTGTTATTTCTTCATCAGAGTTCATAATTATTATTCAATATTTGGTCCGGCCAATAAAACGATTCTCCCTTGCGAGCAAAAAACTCGATCGACTCGAAAAATTGTCATGATTTTCAAAATTCAATAAATAATCAATAGAAATAATATTTTTCGTTGAATCTCAACGTTGCAAACTTCAGAATCATTAGAGTTTACATCTCGTGCATAAAAAGTTCGATCAAACTCTCAATTATTCGATAACCACGTGGTGAAAACTTTGGAAAAAAATTGTGTTTTTATACTCGATGCCAAAGAATTTTATCACCAAATTTTATCAAATTCTGATTATTTTGATTTCGTGATCCAACCTCCTTAAATGAATGTCAGGATATTTATCTCTCTCAGAACGAATTCCAGTTGGCCTCCATTCACTATGCAAGCGTTGCCGAGTCAGCGGATGACCGAAAAGTATTTTAATTACAGTTAACTCGCGAGAGTGTCTTTCGCTGCTGACGCAGTCGCTCGTAGTCAGTGTCCGTCGAATCATTTGGCGCTTAGGTGCCAATTTTATTTTCTTCTTTCCATGGGATCGAGCAGATTCTTTCTCGGCCGGGGCGTGCTCCACAGGAAAGAAAGAAGAAAGTTGGTGAAAAAAAAGGGGACAATTATTTTCGTCGTTGGGGAAGAAAAAAGTGCGAAGTGCACGAGGCGCGTCCACGTGAAATTATTCACTGAAAAAATGAACGAGAAGAAATGGCGAACGAAAAGAATTTTCTTCTTTTGGTAAAAACTTTTCTTTTTTCTGCCAGGACCTCGCGATATTAAATGAACGGCCCAGATCTTGAATGCAAACCATACGCTTTCCAGCCTCGCCTCTCGTGTCGACACAGTCATTTACTATTATACGAGACTTATCGAACGACGTTTATAACTCCCTGTACAGCCATCAGCAGAAAAGACACTCATTATTCAAATTAGACGGACTACCTTAAGCTATTGCGAGTTGGTATTCACTGTGGGTAAAGCTTATATTAGTTTCTTTCGGGCTCGCTTCGAATTGCTCGCCGGAAACGTCGCGTCATCATATTTTCCAAGGTGGATATCTTTTCTCCTTGCAGCTCCTACGATCACCTTTCCCGCGCACACTTTTATACGTTTTTTTCCTTTTATTTTTCTCCTCTACACCTTTTATTCCCTCGGTCGAATCTCTCCGAGCTAAAAGTCTTCTCTTTCATCGTGAACTTTGAATTGCAGGCTTAATCCTATTCGCAGAGATTCAGAACTCTCTTCCTCGTCTACCGGCGTGTCATTTTTTTTCTGCTCACAGTTGTTTGACTTTGAACATTATTAGCAGAAAAAAAATCAACGTTTCAACGATTGTTTGACAATTCTCGAGCAATGTGACGTTTTTTTTTTAAACTTTGACAGTTTTTGTACGTTCATGCCCAATTCAGGATCTCATGGGGCATGAAAATGTCGAAGCCTAAGGTTCGAGGATAATCTTTCGAGATCAGGTGGCTTGCACTATTCAATCCATCCGACGAGTCTTTGCGACATGGAAATTGAAAATTCTTGGAGATTCGCCCTTAAAATTTACTGGCAATCGCACTGAAAACTAAATTTTGTCAAAAAACGTCAATATTTTGGCGAACACGTTAATATTTTTGGATAATTTCAAAATTTTCGTGATTTTGACAATATTTTTTATTTTTAACGAATCGGTCAGCAAAATTTACGATTGGAATGTCAAGAATTGACTCTTCGAAGAGACTTTCTAGAATATTTCTTGCTGCAATGAGAAAATTTTTGTGATTTTTCAAAAAAACGTTTAGTCGATCGTACCCAACAAAATTTTCTTTTGAGGGTGCATACGAATCTGCTGTACGAGGATATTTTTAGTTCGCGAACATTTACTCGAGTAGCACATCGATTTTTGCTGCTTCATAAGGTCGGGAGAAACCCTGGGAACATTTTTTCCGTACCTTCGACCCAAAATCCGGTGAAATTGAAGCGAGGAAAACTTGTAGTATTAAAAAGAAGGATCTGAGGTCAAGAATATTAGGGAGGGGAATACGAAATCTGTATTCGCCTGGTTGGAACGGGCAAAAGTTATTCAGAGACCTCGATTTATCGAGTTTTTATTCGAGCGATATTGTTTTCGTACTATTTCAGAGAAAAACAACGTCGATCGTTGAGGACTTGACCCAGAACTAATTTAATCCTAAAAGCAACTTTGGCTGGGACTTGACATCGAACACGAGCCAAGAGTCGTTTATTGCTTTATGAAACGTATACGAAGGACTTGATAATATTTCTTCAAAGCTTAAAAAGGAATTGGGGCGATGCAAATTTTCTATGCATATTCAGAGTTTTACATTGGAATTTGTGTGGATTTGATAAATCGAGGAAAGTGAAGGATCAAAATTATCCTGAAGTTTTCTTCGTTGGAATTTTAATATTTTTTCAGCGGACCTCACAATTATTATTCAATATTTGGTCCGGCCAATAAAACGATCCGCTCTTGCGACCCGAAAACTTAATTGACACACTGAAAATTGAATTTTCAAATTGAAAATTGAATTTTCAAATTGAAAATTGAATTTTCCAAGTGAAAATTGAATTTTCTAATTGAAAATATAATTTTCCAATTGAAAATGGAATTTTCCAATTGAAAATTGAATTTTCCAAATGAAAATTGAATTTTCCAATTGAAAATTGAATTTTCCAAGTGAAAATTGAATTTTCCAAGTGAAAATTGAATTTTCCAATTGAAAATTGGATTTTCCAATTGAAAATTGAATTTTCCAATTGAAAATTGAATTTTCCAATTGAAAATTGAATTTTCCAATTGAAAATTGAATTTTCCAATTGAAAATCGAATTTTCCAATTGAAAATTGGATTTTCCAATTGAAAATTGAATTTTCCAAGTGAAAATGGAATTTTCCAATTGAAAATTGAATTTTCCAATTGAAAATCGAATTTTCCAAGTGAAAATTGAATTTTCCAATTGAAAATTGAATTTTCCGATTGAAAATTGAATTTTTTTGGTGATTTCAAAATTTTCGTTATTTTCGCAATATTTTTTATTTCGAACGAAACTGTTTGCCCAATTTACGATTGGAATGACAAAAATTGACTGCTCGAAGAAATTTTCTCGAATATTTCTTGCTGCAATGACAAAATTTTTGTGATTTTTCAAAAAAATATTCAATCATTAAGTAAATCTTTTTTTCAGTGCAAGAAAAATTGTCATGATTTTCAAAATTCAGCAAATAATCAATGGAAAAAATATTCTTCGTTGAATCTCAACGTGGCAGAGTCGTAGAATGAAAAGCGAGCCTTATGAATTATTTCCTTACACATCGAGACTCAGGGTCGTATTTTTATAACGGGAATTTTTTATACACACTACGCTTCGTCGTTGGATAAATCGTATTTTCATTAAGCACTCTCTCTCTCTCTCTCTCTCTCCCTGATTTCTTTCGAGGCTGGTGCTTTAGTTGATTTTCATGTATATCGATATAGTAGGCGGAGAACGAAAGCAGTGTGTGCTCGTTAGAGACGCCACGACGAGAGCCTGATGACTGTTCTTTCGCGTTGAATTTGCTTCAATTCACGCTCTCCCGCGATCCTCGTATTATGTGTACAACACACACACTAACGAAGTTTGCGACTTTTCTCTGTTTCTTTAATTCAAGACTCGAACACACAGAGTTCCCTATGAGCTCAGGATCAAATTGCGTCATTTTCATCGCGTGACTATCGCCATTATTCGCTGTTCGAATTACCATCAGGAGGGAAGCACTGAACAGGCTCAGGCTTCACCTTTCACGCACGAGAAACAGCTGGAGACACGGAGAACAATCAAACCATCAGATTCACTTCGATTTTTATCGCGCGGTTCGATTCATTTCTCTCAATTTTTAATTCCCGTGTAAAAAAAATTTCAAAACTTGATTGATTGGAATTTTTTTACGAATTCACGTATTTCTATCACAAAACGACGTTATTTTGGGTTTTTTCGAAATTTTGTATAAACGCTCTTGATTTTTTCGATTTCTCCATCCAAACGCGTGAAATTCACGTCACGTTTCGTTAAAAAGTTGCAAAAATCGAGTTTCCAATAAAAATATATTTAGGATTTTTTTTGCAGATTGCCAAAAAGGCTTTGAGCCGAAATTTTTGAAGAAAAATCCTAAACACATTTTTTTGCAACTCGTAAACGAAGCGCGACTCGAATTTCACGCGTTTGGATGGGAAAAGTTAAAAATTGGAAAAGAAAAATCTGAAATTCTTGACGTCAGAGAATTTTTGTTCATAGGAGAAAATTTTGAGTTTTGTCGTCAAGAATTTTTGGAGAAAATTATGAAAAAATCTTTAATAGAGTAATTTTGTGATAGTCACACGTTCAGGAGCCAAAAACTCGAAATGAATCATTCTCATAAAGTGTTTTTTAGCCTTATGAATAATTTTTGCACCGAGTATTTTCTAGGGAGCCGGCAATTGACGGTGGCGAGAGACACGTGTGTGTGTGTTTTTTTTCACGCGTTCAGAAACGCGGTGAATCTTTTAAAGAGCGGAGAAGACACCCCCAAGGGGAAGGATGCTGTGTAACTGGTAACACATGCGCGCCAGTGCAGCATCTCGCGCGAAAGTGTCTTCTCCAGTGAGTGCTTGGCCAACACAGAGCCGCGCAAACGTTTACACAAACGTGTGTAGGTTTGAGGCTTTTTTTCCTGCTTTTTCTTCCGTCTGTAAGCGGCGACGCGAAGCGAGAAAAAAGGGACACGCATGCAATGTCTTCTGCTCGTCTCTCTCGCCAATATTCGCTCGCGACTCTGCACAAGCAGCGCGCGAGCGAACGAGACGGAAATCTGGGTTCGATTCGCCAGAGCTCTCAACGTGTCTGTGAATCTTGCCGGAGGAAGGACCGCGCCGATTCTTGGAAGTATAAATCTCGTTCATGCAGCACATTCGGTACTGTGTGCGCGTCTCGCTCCGAATCCCCACAGTGCATGTGTGTTTGCGGACACACATGCATACATCGCATTCGCCCACACACAGACATGTGTATTTGATTAACGGACATTGGGCAGAGCAGGCAATTGCAGTCTGAGCTCGATAGACCAGGCTAATTATGTCTCGAAGTAATTACCTTAATTGCTCACTTCTCAGTAGCTGCAGTGAACAAATCGTCCCTTTCGCGTTTCACAATTCACTGTTTATTCAAATCGTACAGCGACAATTGTCGAGTTGATCAAACGATGAAGGAAAAGTTTACTGAATTTTCTCTAGTTTTTTTTTTTCTCAGAGACTATTTTCAGAGAATTTTCTTAGGATAGAATTTCTTTAAATTTTATGACTTCGCAGTTTGCATCGTTGGAATGCAACGAACTTCGTTTTTTTTCTAGGGCGAAGCTAATTATTTGAATGCATAATGTAATTACGACGATAAAACGATCGATTTTTGACACCCCGAAAAGAAAATGGGCTCGAAAAATGTGAATTATTTTGAAAATTGAACGAATTATCAATAAAAATTTATATTTTTCATTGGATTCCAACGTTGCGAACTTCAGCTTCATTAATTTTTGACCGCAGAAAGAAAATTGTGATATCTAATAGCTCCGCGCAATTTTAAGAGGCTTCACCATGTACAAGTCTCGATAAATATCGTGATTTATGAAAATTGTGATTATTATTATGAATTATTACGAATTATTATGAATTAGTATGAAAATATAAATATGAATATTTAACAATAAATACAATTTATTTATTATAAATATAATATAAATATTTATTGAAAATATAAATATTTATTTATACAAATCACAATTTTCAGAAGTTTCCCATAAGAGCGCGTGTTAAAAGTTGCAATTTTCAACTTTAAATATTTCGATTTCTAAATGGTGAAGCCTCTTAAAACTTTGCACACGCTTTTATGCAACATCGAAGAAGCTTTATTTAGTTTTTCAAAAAAATCGGTCGTAAAATTTATTCGAAATTTTGATTATTGTATGAAAAATACAAATTACCTCGGAAAATCTTGAATTTAGAGTATTTTGTTCTTTAGTCAATTCGTAACAACTTTTTTTCATGAACTTGGGCTCGCGAACCATTTTGTATCTAAGAAAAACTGAAAACAGAAATTTAAGTCCTTAACGAACGAATATTTTCATTTTGTTTCACGATGTACAAGTCGAGATATTTATTTATAAAAATCACAATTTTCAAGAGGTTCTCATAAGAGCGCGTGTTAAAAGTTGCAATTTTCTACATTAAATATTTCGATTTCTAAATGGTGAAGCCTCTTAAAACTTTGCACACGCTTTTATGCAACATCGAAGAAGCTTTATTCAGTTTTTCAAAAAAATCGGTCGTAAAATTTATTCGAAATTTTGGTTATTGTATAAAAAATACAAATTGACTCGGAAAATCTTGAATTTAGAGTATTTTGTTCTTTAGTCAATTTGTAACAACTTTTTTTAATGAACTTGGGCTCGCGAACGATTTTGTACGTAAGAAAAACTGAAAACAAACATTTAGATTTGGCCATCGCTTAAAAAATGCTGCAACGATGGAAATCCAGCGAGCGTAGGCAAACTATTTGAAGAGCTTCGCTCTTCGTACTAGAAAGCTGATGATTCAGGGTAAAAATAAGTGCTCGAAGATTTGCTTTGTCGTCTTATTAAATTATTTCGGACCATTTGGCGCAAAAACTTGAGTGAGTTTTCGAGGCGAGGGAGATTCTGTTTTTATTTCGGTCTGTGGACTCAAGCTCGAGGATTTTTCTCTCGAGACTCACGAGGGATAACCAGGAATCCTCAGTAACGTTGAAAAATCGCTGGAGCTTTGTTTTCTTTTTGGAAAGAGTAAAAAAAAAAAAATGGATCGGTGCGAGTCGATGTGAAAAACAAATATTTTAACGTTTCTCCAGAGGCCCATTTACCACTTACGAAATGATGCTCGGTGTGTTTTTTTCCTCCATATACCTCGGAGCTTTCTCGTAACCGGAAATGGTTTGGACAGATCGCCGCAGGCGGTTGCTCAATGGACAGGAAGAGAAGGAAAAAGCGAGATGAGGAAAGAGAGAGAAAAACGTTGCAAAAAAAAAAAAACAAGCTTCGCTGATTCGAAACCGAGTGATAGTAAGCGCAGGGTTGGTGCTCGCCATGGCACGAAAAAAGTAAAACACAAACTGCTGCACTATCGCGTTGTCTGTCGCGATGTACCGAGGGCATAAAGAGTTAAAATTTTTAAGCCCTCTCGCAGAAACTTCTCTCCAGTTTGTCGCGATGGAACGCCCGGACAAAAAGCACTTGAACGGTGGGACATTGCCTGGGAACCCAGGGCGAGGAAACAAAGAGGATCCATAAAGTTTGGGCAGGTTAAACGACGAGGAAAAAGCGTATGCTTTTAATTCCGTTAGCGAAAGAAACGAAGGGACAGAAAAGAACCAACACGGGCTAGCAAACAAGGATTTTGCGTGCACTTGACAAAAATTAAGCTTTTCCATAATTGTTTCATTATCCCCAGGGAATATACACCCTTTTGCTTCCTCATGGACGAAGCTTTGTGACGGTGAAAATTTTTTTTTTTTCGAGTTTTCAATGTCAATGTTCTTAAAATGTCCCAAAACGTCCAAAAATCATATTTAGAAAAAATGTCCGGATGTGTGTGTATATGTGTGTGTGTATGTGCTGGCACTGTAAAATTCAAATTGTTATAACTCGAGAACGGTTTGAGCTACAAGGCTCTAGTTTTGCATAGATGTTAATCTATACCAGCTCTTCGTTTGCTGAGAATTTTGTCCGGATCGCTAGAAAAATTCGAATTCTACAGCATTTTGAAATTTTCAAAAAAATGCTGTCACCGCTCTAACTTTCGCAAATTTTAAGATTTATTACTAATTTTTTTTTTATAATTAGAGTATCATAATAGGAAGGTTGGTATTGAATTTGGGAAATATCGGTTGAGCGGTTTAAATTTTATGGGTTTTTGAATTTTACGAAAATATTAGTTTTTCGAAAAATCGTTTTACCGTGCATCTTGAGCACCATGAGGAAGCAATTTGCAAATTTCAATTTGCAGCACTTTTTTCTTCCATCCCTTTTTCGCCAAGCACACTCGCTCGAACAATTCGACCAAGAGTATTCCCCGGAGAATTGATCACGGTGCTTCCCTGATGATCCTGTCCGCGCCGTACTCCAGGATCACAATCGCCCCTTTGACGAAGTTTCTATACCAAGACTCTGCTCGCGTTCCATCTATTTATACCGACCTTTGCCAAAGCTCTCGTTATCGAGCGTGACGAACAAGTTTCACGATCCGTTAACACGACGTACTCGTCTTGTCACATCCGAAATATTCTCTTGTGTTCCGGATATCAGGCTATTAAGGATACCGGAAATTCAAGTCGTATTCGTGTCACGAAATATTTCGGTCGAGTTACAGAACTTTGAATTTCTCTCCTATAAAGATTCCACCGAATGCAGAACAAACTTTTAAGCAGCTTTTGCACTTTGATACCAGTCGATAGGAAATTTCGTGCTTGAAAATAAAATTTTGTACGTTCGGCTAAACGTTTTTTGAAAAATCACAAAAATTTTTCATTGCAGCAAGAAAAATTCTAGAAAGTTTCTTCGAAAAGTCAATTTTCGTCGTCCCAATCGTGAATTTTCGTGACAGTTTCGTTAGAAATCAAAAATATTGTCAAAATTACGAAAATTTTGCACAAAAAAAAATTGAAACGTTTAAAAAACGCAATTCCGTCAATTTTTTCAAATTTCATTGCAGAGTTCAGCTTTTTTTTGCGGTAAATACATTTTTTAATAAATTGCACAATTTCGTGTCTCTGAAAATTTCGAAGAAACCTGGAAAACCCGTTCAGAGAAATTTCGACAAATCTCCGTTTTCCGTGTCACGAAGCAGCGACGATTACGAAGAATTCCGTGGGGTGAACCGACGAGGAAATGGATGAAAAAAAATCGTGACTAGTCGGAGCTTTTTATAAGAAAAAAGCGAAAAAAAAGTCGCCCTAATTCGAGTCTCATTTCTTCAGTCCTAATGCGACAAATTATTGCTCACGTTCTTCGGAGCCTGCGTCGCGATGTTGTTAATTCGGGGCAATCAACTTTAAGTGATTCGTTATGGAATACACATTGTTTTATTCTCCTCCAAATTATTCGCTAATTGACGACGCTCGGTAATGGACCAAGTGGATAGAAATTGCGAAGAAAGTTTCAACCAGCATTGTTTCGTTGAAACAAGAATAAATGCAGACGCAATGTGGGGCACTTGAATTTTGCGTTTGGGCTCGGGTCGAAGGATATTCGACACTACGTCGCTCCAATCAAAGTCCCTCGAGCCACAAAAAAGTCGCCACCGCTCCTGTGAAGAGTCTGCGACATAATTTTCCGGCCTAAACTTCTCAATCGTGGCCATAATAATCAATCAAAATATAGAAAAATTCGATTTCATTATATTCGATCAAAATATATCAAATTTTATCATAAATATATTCAATAGATTGAAATTAATTAAATTTCAATATTTATTATGAAATTTAAATTATATTTCAATTAATTAAATTTTTTTTTAATATTAATTGATTAATTAATTAATTAATTAATGAAAATTAATATTCATTATGAAATTTGAATTATATTTAAATTAATTAACAATTAACATTTATTATGTAATTTATATTTATTGAAATTTAACATTTATTATGAAATTTAAATTAATTGAAATTTGAAATTTTTTATGAAATTTAAATTACATTTTAATTGATTAAAATTGAATATTTATTATGAAATTTTAATTATTTTTGAATATAATTTATAAATTAATGAACTATAAATGATTGTTTACTGAATTATTATTATTTATTTTTCGTAAATTACATTTGAATATAATTCGAATGGTAATTAATTTTTAAAAAGACAATCGACGCAGATCGTCGATTCATCGTTCTGTGGTTGCCCATGTCAAAGCGAATATGGTGTGTGCATTAACAATTTGTCTCAATCTTTGAAGCATCTTCATTATGCAAATTTCTGCACATACATTATTTACATGCATCAGGTTGTACGTGCGTTGTTGCAGCGGAGACCCTACTAAGCCGATTAAATTCAAACTCGAGCCAATTATAGAACCTAATTAGTCAAACAGCCGAGTAGACATTGCGAGTTCATTAAAGGCGTGGCTACCCTGAGGATTCCTCGTGTATGTGTGTGTGGCTTCTTCTTCGCCCTTTTTTCTTTACTGCTTCCCAATCACTTTGGGTTCGTCGAACCAGGGAAAAAGTAAGGAAGGAAGAAAAAAAAATAACTCTGAGCAAATATTTCGTTATCATCATGTGCAACGATGCAGCGTCGTTGCAACTATAAAAATTCCAATAAAATCCATAAAATTACAAATTCCATAAAAAATATAAAAACGTCGATATTTGTTGAATTTTTTTGGATAATTTCAAAATTTTCCGTCATTTTGACAATATTTTTCTTTTCCAACGGAGGCGTCATCAAAATTTACGATTGGAATGACAAAAATTGACTTTTCTGAGAAACCTTCTCGCTGAAATGACAAAATTTTAGTTATTTTTCAAAAAAACGATTAGTCGAACGTTTCCAACAAAATTTTCTTTTCAGTCTGACAGGCAAATGTTGACAATCCTCAAAATTGTGGCTTTTCGTCGAAAAATGTTGAAATTTTGTTGTTTTTACTCGATAAAAAAAAGTTTAAGCTGGCGAACGTCAAGGGAGCGTGTGTACAAAACGAAAATTTGGTATTAATCCCGAATAGAGAGCGGAGAGGGTCGCTCGCGCGAATCTGCCGTCGAGTATTAATTCGTCCACGTCGCAATGAATCGCAGCGTTCTTTTCAGTTGTGCATTATCGATGCTGTGCTCTACGAGCATACGTCGTTCTTGCTCGCCCCACGTCAGAGCAACAAATCATTCTGGATTGTAATGAGTTTGTGTGCGCGGTTGCAAGCCGAGAGAAAAGAAAAGCGAATATCTGTATACTGGGCATGTGGGCATGGGCTATACAGAGCAAATGGACAATAAGCTCGTGCGCGGCTGTATAGAATTCATATGTCATATATATATGCTTAAATGAACCGTCAGTTTGCTCTAGGCAACACACAGCTGTGCGTTCTCACCATCGGCTTAACGAGGAGCCCCAAATGCTCCACAATTTCGATGTATCAACGCACACAACCCAACGCGCAAACCCAAACTTTTTTCACGACAAGAGACAACTTTTACGAGCCTCTAATTCACTAATGGACCCATAAAAATCATAAAAAAATGAATAAAAAATAAAAATTCACATTTTTTATTCATTTTTCAACCTCCAAATTTTTCTGCACACATTTTTTTACGATCGCTCTCGAAATTTTTAAAAACTCGTGTATCGAGAGCAACATTCCAATTTGATAAAAATTCATTTTCGCTTTTTCATCCAGGGAATTTGACTAAATCGTTTCCTCCCTTTCTATCGATTCACGTGAAGAAAATTTCGGAATTTTCAGAGGAAAAATTTGGTCCGATATTTTTTAAGTTTTTCTATATCGTTCGTCATTCTTTCTCTCACTTTATTTTCCAATAAAACGATCCGGCAGAATGGTTTTGCATTCCAAAGACTCGCAGGATGTTTTCGTGATTTTTAGGACGAAAAATATTTCGCAGAGAAAATATTAAACCGTGAAAATTGTGTCTCTTGTTTTTTTTTTGCCATCGCGCACTGGAGAGAAAATTTCGCTGGAAAAGATCGTTGGGGACGTTCAACTGATCGTTTTTTGAAAAATCATAAAAATTTTGTCGTTGCCGCAAGAAATATTCTAGAAAGTCTCTTCGGAAAGTAAATTTTTGTCGGTTAGAAATGAAAAAAAGTGTCAAAATTACGAAAATTTTGCAATTATCCAGGAATATTTAGTTGATAATGTTCAAAAAACTGTTTTTTGACAAAATTTTATTTTCAGCCCGAAAAAAATTCCCTTAGTTGCGTTAGAAATGAAAAATATAATTAAAATTACGAAAATTTTGTAATTATCCAGAAATATTTAGTTGATAGTGTTCAAAAAAATGTTTTTTTTAATAAAATTTTATTTTCAGTGCGAAAAAATGCTCTCGGAATGACTCATAAGTGATAAAAATGTACGTGCGAATGATCGAGACCAATATTTCGTATCCCACGCTCGTCCTGCGTTTGAGCGGTAATTAAAACGAAAGGAAAAAAATTCTCCCCAACGTCACGGTCTAACGAGAAAGAGTGCTTCATGAATTCTCTCTTTTTTCATCGCCCGATGGCTTTTTCTTCGTTTTTTTTGCCTGTGTGATATAAAAGACTCATCTCTAGTAGTGCGCGGCGTTTTCGACTCGGGATCCTGTACGTTCGGAGGCAACGCGCGTTGATACGTATAGATATAGAAAAATAAAAACGCCAGTGGTTGCTGGCTGAGGATTCAAAGGGTGTATTATTATTTGAACGGTTTAACGAGTTCTCTCTCCTCTCGTGGTCCTGCTGCCAGTTTCAAAGGGTCTCTCGCTGCTTCGTTGCTCGTCTGTTTGAGGGTGAGCACGATTCCGGCTACCGCAGTAACTGACGAGATATCCTCTCGCTATAGAGACCTGCTTTGGCATAGTTTACTCATCTCTTTTGAAACTCCCCGTGAAAATCAAAGATTCGCTAGACTCGTCGTTATTTATATAAATTCACTTTTTTTTTCGTATTTTGCTCTCCACTTATTCTTTTTACACTCCAGTCTCGACGATTGGCTCGTTTATTATAAAGAAAATTTTGTTAATTACGTTCGACTAAACGTTTTTTTCGAAAAATCACAAAAAATTTGTCATTGCAGCGAGAAATATTCTAAAAAATCTCTTCGAGAGTCAATTTTTATCATTCCAATCGTAATTTTTGCTGACTGTTTTGTTAGAAATCAAAAATTTTGTCAAAATTACGAAAATTTTGTCGAAATTACGAAAATTTTGTCAAAATTACGAAAATTTTGTCAAAATTACGAGAATTTTGTCAAAATTACGAAAATTTTGTCAAAATTACGAAAATTTTGTCAAAATTACGAAAATTTTGTCAAAATTATGAAAATTTGGAAATTATCCGAAAATTTGGAAATTATCCGAAAATTTTGTCAAAATTACGAAAATTTTGAAATTATCCGAAAATATTTCACCGATTTCCGAAAAATATCGACGTTTTTTTTTTACCAAATTTCATTTTAGGATTTTATATGCGCTTGATCGAAAACCATGAACTTCCCCATAAATTCATGGTTAGATGGACTCAATTCCCATGGGGTTTGTGCCAAACAAACGGAGTGACTTTATCGTAAGATTTTAGTGATCGAAAAAGATCGATTAATCGAGACAGGAGCGGCCGAAGGAAGAATTGGGGAAAATTATCATAAGATTTTTTTTTCAACTGAATTTTACTATGGGATTTCGCACATCGAGGTATCGCCGAAGAATTTCTTCAGCCAATATAATGAATTCAGGCACTTGCGCTCGGTAGACTGGACGCAAATAAAAAAATTATGAAGTTAAATTTACTTTAATGAAGTTAATATATTTCTGTTGACGTAGACGATTTGATAGGGCTGGAGTGAGGAGATAGTTGCTTTAAGCGGAGAACTTGGCCAACGAGCACGCGATCACTTTATTAATGGGAGGTAATAACCTATTACGTACTACAAAACACGTTCAGACGTTTGTATATGTAGTACTCGACAGAGTAATGGCTCGGTCGGTTGCGTTATAGAGTTTTCGGCAAGTTTCTCAAGTTTCTCAAGTTTTGAATATAAGCTCGTTAAGAACGAGGGCGACGGTCAAATCTAAATTTTTGTTTTCAGTTTTTCTTACATCCAAAATGGTTTGCGAGCCCAAGTTCATTTAAAGAAGTTGTTAAAAATTGACCAAAGAACAAAATACTCTAAATTCAAGATTGTCCGAGTCAATTTGTATTTTTTATACAATAACCAAAATTTCGAAACAATTTTACGACCGATTTTTTTGAAAAACTGAATAAAGTTTCGTCGATGTCGCATAAAAGCGTATGCAAAATTTTAAGAGGCTTCACTATTTAGAAATCGAAATATTTAATGTTGGAAATTGCAACTTTTAACACGCGCTCTTATGAGAAACTTCTGAAAATTGTGATTTTTATAAATAAATATCTCGACTTGTACATCGTGAAACAAAATGAAAATATTCGTTCGTTAAGGACTTAAATTTCTGTTTTCAGTTTTCCTTACATACAAAATGGTTTGCGAGCCCAAGTTCATTTGAAAAAGTTGTTGCAAATCGACCGAAGAACAAAATACTCTAAATTCAAGATTATCCGAGGTAATTTGTATTTTTTATATCATAACCAAAATTTCGAAACAATTTTACGACCGATTTTTTTGAAAAACTGAATAAAGTTTCTTCGATGTTGCACAAAAGCGTGTGCAAAGTTTTAAGAGGCTTCACCATTTAGAAATCGAAATATTTAATGTTGAAAATTGCAACTTTTAACACGCGCTCTTATGAGAAACTTCTGAAAATTGTGATTTTTATAAATAAATATCTCGACTCGTACATGGTGAGACCTCTTGAAATTGCGCGAGCTATTGGACATCACTATTTTCTTTGTGTAGTGCAAATTTAAAGGAATTCTATCGATAGAAAATTTTGCATGCAACGCGGACCTGTCGAGATCGAAGTAAATTCGCGAACTGTCCTTCCTCATCACTGGAAATCGCCACCGAATTCCAACTCGATTTTCACGAATTGTTTGTCGATGAGGAAGAGAAAAAAACGCTTGAGACTCCAGCCAAGTCTTTGTCACTTCGTTCCGCTTGTATTTTCCGAAATAAATGGAGAAAAAAAACGTCTAAAAATCCGTTCGTGCGTAAGAAGATCAACGAATTTCGCTCGTATCGAAATCCGTATTGAAAAAAGTGCGCGGAAGCACACGCTGGGATTCTTGTTTAACGAAGCAAAAAAAAGTTTGCGTAGTTTCGTCGGTTTCATACAGAAGCAAAAAAAAAATCCGGAACGCATTGGCAAATCCTTTGACTCTGAAACTTCGAAAGTGCTTGCCTCGTCGCTGTGCAAACTTTCTGCCGATCGATTTGATCGAAAACGAACGGTGAATACTTTTCCAATCCTTTTTTTCCCTCCCATTTCTATTTCTTATTGCTCGTTATTTCCAGCTTATTTGTTTATTGCTGCAAAATTCGTATCGTGTGGTCGTTTCGACATAAATTTATTTTCCCTCAATTTATTCATGCAACGTTTTTCGACCAGAGCCACGAAGAGAAAACTTTTTTTGCCGAGTCAACGCGACAGCAAAACGTTCTTGTTACGGAGTTTGCACACGACATTTTCCTCATTTGGTTTCTCCTCGTTCTCTCTGTCTCGATAAACACTCGAGAAAAGGTTTTTGTCGCCCTTAAGAACACAATTCTATAAAAAAAAAAGCAAGTTTTCTCCTATGAAGAAGAAATTCTCTGACGTTTAGAATTCGAGACATTTAATTTGCAATTTTTAATTTTCCCCATCCAAACGCCTGAAAATTGAAATCACGTTTCGTTAAAAATTTGAAAAAATCGATTTGCAAAAAAAAAAAGTGTATTCAGGATTTTTTTAACGCGACTTGCAAAGCGTTCTGATGAGAAAAGTTAAAAATTGAAAATTAAATGTCGCTAATTCTTGACGTGAGAAAATAAAGTGATTTTGTGAAGTTTTTTCGGTTCACGTGCTCGTTGAGCTATGGAAATGAAAAACTTTTTGATAAAACTCCAAAACTCTTTCCTTGAGTCTGAAAAAACGCTGGTACCGAAAAAAGGGATGGAATTGGTGAAAAATTTACGTGCGTGTGTCTAATCGACCGCACAACCGCGTTATTTTCGGTCGCTGCCGATCCATGGACAGCCAAACTACAAAGTTTCATCGGATAATCCTAAAGGAAAATATTCCAGCAGGTCGCTAACTCAATTTGTCCCTTCCGACAGTTTCGACGGCCACTTTTCCCATCTTTTTCTTTTTCTTCTGAGGCTTTTTTTGCTCCTTATTTTATTCCACTCTATTCCTCCTTTTTCACGACTTTCAGCCGCCTCTGAATTAGAGTGCATGAGTGTCGAGGTCGCTTACGAAAAGAGAAAAAAGACTCGGCTCAAAATGCACCAACCCCCGTCATTACTGCAAAGGTTGTGACTCGTTCTCGCTCGTTTGCCTCACGAGCTTTTTTCACCTCTCTATACGAACATACACATCTGTATATATTACTTTTGGTGTCGAGTACTCGGAGAGAAAAATCGTCCATAAACACTGCACGTGTATACACGAGAGAACTTTTGCGACAGTTTATCGCAACGACAACAAGCATCGCGTTTTAACGCTCTAGAACTCGTGCAGTTTTTCCTCAATCTGATTTTTACCTGTTTTTTTCATTTTTTTATCAAGTACACTGAATTATATGGGACTTTAGGTCGCATCTTATTTTCAATAAAAATTTACTGATTCAAATTCCTCGTCAGAAAGTTGGAAACGTTGTCAGTTTGCAAAGTTGTACTTCTGCCGCTCGTACTGTCCAAACTACTGAATATAGGGCAAAAATGTATAGGACCAATCTTGTAGAGCATGAAATTCTCTATAAAAAAGTTTCAGACAATTTTTTTATAGCGCCGGTGGTTTAGTCATGAGAGACGATCGGAAAAAGCCTTGGAGCGCTCATTTTACAACCGAGTTAAGGCAGTTTGTTTTTGACCCGCTCTCACGACTAAACCGCTGAGCGTAGAAAAATGTGGTCGGGAACTTTTCTGTAGGAAATTTCAAGCTCTACAAAATCGATCTCTTGTATTTTTTCTGTATACTCAACCGTTTCGATTTTATACCCAATATAAAAGTGCACATTGAAATTTTTTTTTTTTTAATTCCTTTTGAATCGATTAAAAATTTTTTTTCATCCACATTCCTCTGAGAACTTGGGCTCACGTCCGTTACTATGCAACCTGAGAACTCTGTATATGAGCCAAAAATATTTTCCAAACACGTGTGCGAATATTTACTGCAAAAACATTGGAGAAAAAACGAAATAATTACAGACCACCAAGAAGCAACGAAAACCACCTTAAACGTCAGTGAAAATATAAACGATAACGTTTATAGAGTAAAAAGCCTGATCGTGACAGGATCCGTTATCCATATACAAAAAAAAAAAAATTAAAAAAACACATTTTCGTTCTATTTCCAAAGCGCCGAAAGCTTTCCAGCATCTGGCAATGTTGCAGACTCGTTAACTCTCGTATATGCAAGTCGAGGGAAACATTTTCTCTGTACACAGACCAACGCTGATGGATAACGCAGCTTGGGCTGGTGCGAGGATTGAAAAAATATACCCAGCAATAATAATCTAAGATTCTTTGGCCTTGACGCACAAACCGCCTTAGGGGCCTAAGGAGGTTGGATCACGACGACACAGTCCATGCTGAACCAAATCGGGAACATAAAAATTAAAAAACAGATAAGAATTTAATAAAAATTTCGATAAAATTTGATAAAATTGAAATCGAGGTCAATTTTCCAAAAAGTCCTTTGACTTTGACGAAAAATGATCAGAAAAAACATTTTTTTGGGAAAAATTCATTATTGAAAATAAAATTTCTCAAACCTCATCGCTCTCCCTAATAATTGCTGTTTCTCTATACGTAATTGCATGCATTTCCGTTACACTGTGTATCGAGCAAGTTTATTTATAGACTTTGAATCATCCTGACATTTTGACACTCGAAATTATCTCGTGAACGTGAAAATGCCAAGAACTCGCGATGTATCATCCAAAGAATAATGTTTCGATCCTCTTTTTTCTTCTTCTGTTTCCCATGCATGAAAGATTATTTTCTTAGTCTCAGCTTTTTACGTTCTTATCGCGTCCGGCAAGAGGCTACACACGATAACCATTTTTATAATCTATTTTAATCCGAACCCCGCTCTCACTTTGAGAGGATGAATGAAAAAATACGAGGCAGATAAAACGACCGATTCATCCGTCGTGCTCTGTCTTTATCTTTTCCCTCAGAACACACATGAATAAACAAATGAATGAGCAATTGATAAGCACGTAGAAAATTGCTTCACTGAAAATAAAAAAATTCGTCAAGAAACGTCGATATTTTATTGAACGCTAAATATTTTTGGATAATTTCAAAATTTTCGTTATTTTCAGAATATTTTTCGGCAAAATTTACGATTGGAATGACAAAAATTGATTTTTCAAGAGACTTTCTAGAATATTTCTCGCTGCAATGACATTTTTGTGAATTTAAAAAAAAACTGAAAATCAAAATTCGTCAAAAAACGTCGAAATTTCGGTAAACACTGAATATTTCTGGATAATTTCAAAATTTTCGTTATTTTCAGAATATTTTTCGGGAAAATTTGCGATTGGAATGACAGAAATTAATTTTTTCAAGAGACTTTCTCGAATATTTCTCGCTGCAATGACATTTTTGTGAATTAAAAAAAAAACTGAAAATAAAAATTCGTCGAAAAACGTCGAAATTTTGGTGAACACTAAATATTTTTGGATAATTTAAAAATTCCCTTGATTTTCAGAATATTTTTCGGCAAAATTTACGATTGGAATGACAAAATTTGACTTGTCCAAGAGACTTTCTAGAATATTTCTCGCTGCAATGACATTTTTGTGAGTTTTTCAAAAAAATATTGATTTTTTTTCGACAAAATTTTATTTCCAGTGCGAGGATTCGTCGCTATCAAAAGATTCAACGAATCAAAATAAATCCTTCGAATATCCGGACCGATCATAGAAAATGTACGAAATGTTGAATGAACTTTGCATAAGACTCAAGTCTGTATAGAAGAAATAAGTCGGCTACGTGTCCAAGAACAGGTTAGAACGCGTGGTTGACCGCGCTCGTCTGCCTTGTCGAGTTTCATTTCGGTTGTCTGGGTCTTTTATACAGCGACGGGGAATCATTGCCAAAGGATCTTTTCTTCATAAATCCGTATATATTTTTATCTGCCGAGCGAAAAAGAAAGAAAGAGAGAGAGAGAGAGCGACGTCGATTCGTCGAGGCGCGAAATAGACACTTGGATATTATATACCGAGATCGCGGATGTTCCTACAGCCGAATAATCCGGTTACATCGATGCGCCTGTCCATGAATAAACCATTCTCGATAACTCACCCTTGCGCGTGTCACCCGCGAGATTCTCGCGCTCGGTCGAGCAGTTCACCAGAGGAACGCGTTCCTGTCTCACCCACCGCGACCATGCCAACGACCTTTTCTTTTGCGCCATCTGAAAAATTGCCCTTATCGCCAACTCCAATTCCCCGCAGCATCAATTTATTATCATCGATTTAGCTCTTACTCGCTTTCTCATTCTCCACTATATTTTCACATCGCCATCATCCTTTTTCTTCATAAAACAAAAAACGTTAATGTCAAATAAACTTCACCCTGCTCCCCCATTTATTTTCCACCCGAGCCATTTTAAGGTCAATACGCCACTTTTCAGGTTTTACAAACGCACTCGCCGCGACAAATCGTACAGAATTATTTGAAAAATTGACCAATACATTTGCAGAAACTGTTTCCGCGTGGCCATCAATGGGAAAAGCAAATTCCCCATAAACTGACTTATTGCACTGAAAATTCAATTTTGTCAAAAAACGTCGATATTTTGTTGAATACGGCGAACTAAATATTTTGGGATGATTTCAAAATTTTCGTTATTTCGACAATATTTTTCATTGTAACGGAACTGTCAGCAAAATTTACGATTGGAATGACAAAAATTTACTTTCTGAAAAGATTTTCCAGAATGTTCTTTGCTGGAATGACAAAATTTTTGTGATTTTTCGAAAAAAAAAAACGTTTGGTTGAACGTGTCCAACATAATTTCGATCTTTTTCAACAAAATTTTCTTTTCAGTGTGTGGATTGTGATTCTTTTTCTATTTTTATTCATTTCTTTCCGTCCCCCATTAAAATATCCTGAATGAGTGCAAATCGTGATCTCGGACCGGAAACGAATTTCGGTATAAATAAAAATCGTCGTTATGGAAATGCTCTGGTTCGATTTATGTGAAAAAAGTTGTTGTTTGGTTGCGAAATACAAATTCGCCTTATCGGGATGAAATAATTGCACGGAAAATTGAATTTTGTCCAAAAAACGTCGATATTTTGTTAAAATCGATAAATATTTTCGATAATTTCAAATTTTTCGTTGTTTTGACAATATTTTTCATTTCTATCGAAACTGGCAGCAAAATTTACGATTGGAATGACAAAAATTGACTTTTTAAAGAAACTTTCAAGAATATTTCTTGCTGCGATGACAAAATTTTTGTGATTTTTCGAAAAAACGTTTAGTCCACCGTCACAATATCGATTTTTTCCGACATAATTTTATTTTCAGTGGAGGTTCCCGAGCTTTCTGAATTTCACACACGAGACACTCGAAAAAAAACGTCGATATTTTGTTGAACACGAAAAACTAAATATTTTTGGATAATTTCAAATTTTTCGCAATCGTGACAATATTTTGGATTTCTAACGGAATTTTCTGCAAAATTTACGATTAAATGACAAAAATTGACTTTTCGAATAGTCTTTCTAGAATATTTCTCGCTGCAATGACAAATTTTTTGTGATTTTTCAAAAAAAACGTTTAGTCGAACGTTATCGATGTTTTTGAACAAAAATTGAGTTTCAGTTGAATGTTTAGTCGCGTGATCAGTGTATTTCTTCCGATAAGTAATAACCGAACGATGCTGGGTGGCTCGGGATCATTAACGAGACACAAAGCTTCGTAAGATCACGTATAAAGGAAGTTGGGCGGAGAGCAGAGCCCAGTAAGTAGTTTCCATCATTAAAACACGTACTTGGTACTGCGAGGTTCTTTTGAGCGTAGAGTTGCGAGCGGACACTGGTCGCCACTGTTGAAAAGACAATTGGAACTCTGTTCTCGAAGCTCTTGTATATATTCGATCGGACGCGCGCGAGTCCGGTGAACTTGGGATAACTGCTAAGAGTTTCTCGGCGACAGGAAACGTACGATATAACATCACAGAACCAATAATTCAATCGTCTCGTTTGCTCCTTTCCCACCTCCCTCGGTTCTCGCTCGTTGAACAAGTTAACGAAAAAGGGCAAGGTTTCCGCACTGATAAATCTCTACTGAAAATTCAATTTTGTCAAAAAACTTTGATTTTTTGTTGAACACTCTAAACTAAATATTTTTCGTTATTTTGACAATATTTTTCATTTCTAACGGAACCGTCAGCAAAATGAACGATTGAAATGACAAAAATTTCCTTTTCAAAGTGACTTTCTAGAATATTTCTCGCTGCTTTGACAAAATTTTTGTGATTTTTCAAAAAAACGTTCAGTCGAACGTGTTCAAGCAAATTTCGATCTTTTCCAACAAAATTTTCTTCTCAGTGTGTCGAAAGTGCAAAAAGATCGGATTTGATTCCACAATTAATTCGTGAGTGATTAATAAATCGATTAAAACTATGAATTTTAACAAAAAATCCTATTTTCCAACTATTCGAGTACGATTTTTGCTTTTTTCGGAGCTTGGAATTTCGCGAAAAGAGTTTCATTCGAAAAATCAAATTTTTTCGGAGCATCGCGCAGAGTCACAATTTTTTAACACGTTGCAGTTTATCACGCTCGACACTTCATAGTTGAGAGTCATTTCAGCTGGCAACTTTGGCTCACAACTCACTTTATGATTCTCTTTACTTTGAAATTTCGGAATATCGGAGCCTGGAGATGAGAAAGAATCGAGTGGAGTATCCCAAGCTGGTGAATTTCAGGAGTTACGCCTTTCCAATGTAAAACTCAAGTTTCATGGATGTCCGTGCATGAATGAGTGTGTATTCTGGTCTACGAGTTAAACACAAAAAGGACAAGCCATCCAGAAAACCTCGCGGTGTGTTACACTGGCAACTTGCTCTCAGACATACTAGCAGGGTGGGTTCTAATAAAACTTGAAAGCTGTTTCCCAGCAGCTCCATACGTACGTGCTCTGTGTCGACAAGAGCAATCGCTCGCCGCTGTTCTCCTTCGTCTTTACACTCTTATTTTTGTGCTCCGTTCATTCAAGTGTTTTTTGCTAATTACGTTGACACTTTTATTGGGCTCGGAAGAATTCAATGCCGAATATTCATTTATATACGATGAATAAATCTCCCGAATGTAGCGAGGCTGGATCTGGACCAGACTTCTCGTCCACTGAAAATTAAAAGTGAAATATTTTCGGATAATTTCAAAAATTTCGTTATTTTGACAAAATTTTTCATTTCTAACGAAGCTGTCAGCAAAATTTATGATTTAGTGACAAAAATTCACTTTTCGAAGAGACTTTCGAGAATATTTCTCGCTGCAACGATAAAATTTTTGTGATTTTTCAAAAAAACGTCAAAATATCGAACTTTTTCAACAAAATTTGGCTCACAAGAATTTAATGCCGAATATTTTTTTATATACGATGAAGAAATCTCCCGAATACAACGAGGCTGGATCTGGACCAGATTTCTGGACCACTAAAAATCAAAACCGAAATATTTTTGGATAATTTCAAAAATTTCATTATTTTGACAAAATTTTTCATTTCTAACGAAGCTGTCAGCAAAATTTATGATTTAGTGACGAAAATTCACTTTTCGAAGAGACTTTCCAGAATATTTCTCGCTGCAACGACAAAATTTTTGTGATTTTTCAAAAAAACGTCAAAATATCGAACTTTTTCAACAAAATTTGGCTCACAAGAATTTAATGCCGAATATTTTTTTATATACGATGAAGAAATCTCCCGAATACAACGAGGCTGGATCTGGACCAGATTTCTGGACCACTAAAAATCAAAACCGAAATATTTTTGGATAATTTCAAAAATTCCGTCATTTTGACAATATTTTTCCTCCTAACGGAACGGTCGGCAAAATTTACGATTTAGTCACAAAAATTCACTTTTCGAAGAGACTTTCCAGAATATTTCTCGCTGCAACGACAAATTTTTTGTGATTTTTCAAAAAAACCTCAAAATATCGATCGTTTCAACAAAATTTTCACTTCCATCGCCAAAATTCAAATGGCTCTAGCTCACGAATCATTTTTCGGGTGTGAAAATCAAGAGTTCAGCGAACTGTTTTCTTGGTCAAGGGCCCAAGACCCGCTTCGATCTAAACTCCATCTTATTTGCACTTTCCTTCTTAGCCTTTTGCATTATTTATATTGCACCCTGGACTCAATAACTCGCTATAGGGCCAGAGAGAGTCGAGCACATGAACTGGAAAATTACAGACGTATGTTCACGGACTATGGAATATCGTGGCGCCGCAACGTCTGCCGTCCATCTGCCTCGTTTCTGATCGCATGGCACACTTTATAATGCACAACTGCATATACAGAAAATACAAAACCCTTTTTTTTATTTTTATTTCGACGCTTTTTTGCCAAGTTTGATCGCACCTGCGCCTGGCAGACCTACAGGAACTTTAGAGACTGCATTCACAATGAACTCGACCCGCATCTGTGTCGTTCCGAACACTTTTCATGCTCCAAGTCCCACGTGCTGTGCGTAACGACGTTACGCAGCGTTTTCCCATCGATAAAATGAATCTGAAGTTGGCAACGTTGGAATGTAACGAAATTTATTGATAATTCAATAAATTGATTAATTTTAATTGATACTTTAATGAATTTTCAAAATTGCCCACATTTTTCGATCGTTTTAACGTCCTAATTGCATTGTGCATCAAAATAATCAGTTTCGTCATGGGAAAAAAAAATTTCGTTGCATTCCAACGATGCAAACTTTAACGTCATTCGATTTATCGGTCTTTCCCATCATGAATCTCCGCGCAAACGTTCTATTAGTCATCAGTGTCATCATCTGCTCTTTCTCTCATCGTTTCCATAAAGAAACATCGCTCGTGTGCCCATAAACATTATTACAAAATACGTGCACCCACAAGCACGGAACAATCCCACACACGAATTGCAATCCGTGTGAAAGGAAGCTTCGGCGCATTATTATTAGCGCGTAGGATGTGGAAAGTTTAAAAATCGATTTAATAACAAGAGGAAGAGATATGCATCTCGCGTCCAGCCTACAGAAACATCGTTTCGTGGGCTGGGATTAACGAATCAAACCCAAAGTCTGTTTCAACAAATTTACAAACATTATATCGTTAAAATTCACAGTTTTAAATGATTTATTAATCATTCACGAATTCATTATGAAATCATATTCGATCATTTTGCACTCTCGACACACTGGGAAGAAAATTTTGTTGGAAAAGATCGAAATTTTTTAAAATACGTTCGACTAAACGTTTTTTTGAAAAATCACAAAAATTTTGTCATTGCAGCAAGAAATATTCTAAAAAGTCTCTTCGAAAAGTCAATTTTTGTCATTCCACTCGTAAATTTTGCTGACAGTTTCGTTAGAAATGAAAAATATTCTCGAAACTAACGAAAATTTTGTTGAAAACGATCGAAATTTTTAAAAATACGTTCAACTAAACGTTTTTTTGAAAAATCACAAAATCGTTGTCATTGCAGTAAGAAATATTCTAAAAAGTCTCTTCGAAAAGTCAATTTTTGTCATTCCACTCGTAAATTTTGCTGACAGTTTCGTTGGAAATGAAAAATATTCTCAAAACTAACGAAAATTTTGTTGAAAACGATCGAATTTTTGAAAAATACGTTCGACTAAACGTTTTTTTTTTAAATCACAAAAATTTTGTCATCGCAGCAAGAAATATTCTAAAAAGTCTCTTCGAAAAGTCAATTTTTGTCATTTCAATCGAAAATTTTGCTGAAAGTTTCGTTAGAAATGAAAATTATTGTCAAAATTACAAAAATTTTGAAATTATTTAAAAATATTTAGTTTACCGTGTTCAACAAAATATCGACGTTTTTTTGACAAAATTGAATTTGCAGTGCAGTGATTGAGAATGATAAAATGACAAAATATCAAAAAATGCCAATTTCCATCAAATCATAAACTCAAAAATACGTTTTCTTTTGATTTTTTTCATTAAATGTACATCAAAAGCTTTAAGCATCAAGAACAGCTGTGCCAGAGTTTATTTTTAGTAGTTCCATGTACGAGCTGTATTAAGAGCATCAGCTGAAAGAAAAAATAATCTCAGAAGCTCGTAAATCGATCAATGAATCGCGTTCGATAAATCAGCAAATAATAAAATTTTTAAATTCTCCGATGTATGCGAAGTTGAGCTGGGAAATCTGAATTTCCTGGCAATTACGAGACGAGTCAAAATCGCTGTGGACAAAAAATTATTTATTTATCGACGTTGCGAATGGACAAGCCGTTGCGTGGTCGCAATGAATCGAGCGTAATGGAATATTACGTGAAATCGAGGAACGAATTGAAACTTGTCAAATTGAACAAAATGAGAGCTTTAATAGAGAATTTATTGAGTATCATTGGCTAAGCATCGGAGGAAAAAACATATTCGAGTTCTCTGCATCGTATCCATGTCGTTTAACTCCCTTCCATGTTGACGAGACAACCAGATCACTCAGCATGATCTATCTATTTAAATAAATGAGATGATGATGATTATGATGATTGTTGATTGAGATAAAGGATCGTGCGTGAATAATACGAATGAGTAAACTTGCAACGTTGCTAGAAAATTCTCTGGATCGTAAATAAAGTGTCGAAATTTGTTAATTAAATGTAAATTCGATGTTTTTCCCATAAAAATCGTTTCGAGAGTATTTTTCGTTCACTGAATCGTAATTCAAACATTTTTTCCATCCACGAAACATTTTTGCCTGGAAAAATTGTTCGAGGCTTTATTTACTCCGGAATTCATTTCGCAGATACATCGCGATACGAAGTTATTTCAATTAAATTGCATGCATCGATCGACAATTTAATGAAACATTGAAAACGGTGTGCACGGGATGCTTATCGAATGAATATCTGTTGGTAATAAATCATTGTCATTCAATCCCATTCAGCAGAGTCGATATAATTCCAAACAAATTGCTCTCGAAATTTGATATTCCAACACTTTTTGCATTCAACGGAATTAGATGTCAAAGCATTGTTGGAAATTCGAGGCTTAATTGAATTCTCCGAGGGTCTTTGTCCTCATTTAATTAAACTGAACGTTATCGCGATTTTCATATCGACATTTTATACAAAAATTCAAAAAGCTCGGATATTTCGTTCGACACGTTCGACTAAATGTTTTTTTTTTTTTTTAAATCACGAAAATGTCATTGCAGCAAGAAATATTCTGGAAAGTTTCTTCGAAAAGTCATTTTTTATCATTCCAATCATAAATTTTACTGAAAATTCCGTTTGAAATCAAAAATATTGTCAAAATAACCAAAATTTTGAAATTACCAAAAAATATTGACTGTGTAAAAAAAAATATCGACGTTCTTCGAAAAATCACAAAAATTTTGTCATGCAGCAAGAAATATTCCGGAAAGTCTCTTCAGAAATTCACTTTGTGCCATTCCAATCATAAATTTTACTGAAAATTCCGTTCGAAATCAAAAATATTGTCAAAATAACGAAAATTTTGAAATTACCGAGAAATATTGACTGTGTTCAAAAAAATATCGACGTTTTTTGAAAAATCACAAAAATTTTGTCATGCAGCAAGAAATATTCGAGAAAGTTTCTTCGAAAAGTCAATTTTTGTCATTCCAATCGTAAATTTTACTGGAAATTCCGTTAGAAATCAAAAATATTGTCAAATTAACAAAAATTTTGAAATTACCGAAAAATATTTAGTGATTCAACAAAATATCGACGTTTTTTGACAAAATTCAATTTTCAGTGTTAAAATCGACAAATTTCGATACATTTAAATTAAACGAAATTTTGTTTTTTTATTGTTACAGACGCAACAGCATGGTATGATAGAAAGTGCCTAAGGATCCCCGAAACATGAAGCCCCCAGTCCTGACGTTGACGCTTTTACTGCCGCTCGTGCTTGGTCTGACCCTCCAAGAAGATGACATCGTGTTCGACGACAATGTCGAGGAGATGACATCGGTCTCTCCTGTCGTACATCGAAAGGAACACGAAATTCCGAGGATACGTACGGAGAAAAAAAACTCGCATCGTGTCGAACGACTTTGGGGCATTCCCAATACTTCCATCACGGTCGGTCATCTTTTCAAGCTCAAGATACCCAAAGAAGCATTCAGTGGGGACGTCGATCACTACGAGGTAAAATAAAACATAAAAACCCATCAAAATACCACTCAAAAATGGAACTTTCAAGTTTTTGGCTTCGTGCCAATCTCTTAAAAGCCTCTCGCGATAAAACTTTGCCTTCTTCATATCATCTTCGTATACGCGAGTCACTGTACGAAGTTTCGTCGATAGGAGGAAAATCCGACGGAAATATTCGACGAAACGGAGACTTTAGTTGAAAAAAAATGAAAAATCTGAGGAAAAATTTTCCGACGTTTAAAATTTGACATATTTTATTTTCAATTTTTCATTTTCCGATCAAAACGCCTGGAAATTCGAGTCACGTTTCGTTGAAAAGTTGCAGAAATCGAGTTGCAAAAAAAATTGTATTTAGGATTTTTTTTGCAGCCTGCCAGAAAGGCTCGGAGCCGAAATTTTTCAAGAAAAATCCTAAACACACTTTTTTGCAACTCATAAACGAAACGCGACTCGAATTTCACGCGTTTTGATGGAAAAAGCCAAAAATTTCAAATGAAACATCCCAAATTCTTGAAAATCCTGAATCGAGTTATTTTTCGACACGTTAAAGAGACAAATATTGGGATTTTATAGGAAAAAACATTTTTTAATACAAATTTGGGCTCATCGTTGTTTTTTTTTTCTGTGTGGAGGTTCATTCCAAAAACAAGAAGGCTCTACCCCACTGGCTTTTTTGGGACGATGGTGTTTCGAGTTTTCTCGGTGTCCCATCAAAAAAGGACGTGGGTCAGTATCACGTGACCGTGACGGCCTATGGGAAGTATGGAGCAGTCGCGAAAGATTCTTTCACGATTCGCGTCGAGCCTGAAAAGTTTGACGAGTTTGTGCACAAGGATGGCAAGGTAATGAAATTTTTCTCCCTTTTTTTTTGCACTTCGTGATCGACAGTCGTTCGTGCGCTGATAAACTGAAAATTAAATTGTTGAACACGGTGAAGTGAATATTTTTGGATAATTTCAAAATTTTCCGTCATTTTGACAATTTTTTTCATTTCTAACGGACTTGGCAGCAAAATTTACGATTGGAATGACAAAATTTTTGTGATTTAAAAAAAAAAATGTTCAGTCGAACGTGCTCGATGAAATATCGATTTTTTTCCAACGAAATTTTCTTTTCAGTTGATATCGAGTTGCGTGAAACACGCAAAAGCGAGGGATGTTCGGATAATAAAAAGAAAGTGCAACGCACGCGATACTGCAGCACGCAATCGTTTTCAATATTTGCCAAACACGTTTAGCGAATCAGAAATTATTAACACGTTGACAATTCTGCACATAAACTTGTCGCGTCTCCTTTATGTGTTTGCCAATTTGATGCAGAGCGTATTAGGATCTTGTTCGTCACAATGATGAGGCGACGTTGTCGCATTTAAATCCCATAAACAAATTTGCCTTCGTAGACACCCTGATTGACGCCAATTGATATTGCTTCTTCAGTGCCAGACGATCTGGACCCATTTCGCCAATGAGAATCCCCGCGATTACACACTGAAAAGAAAATTTTGTTGAAAAAGATCGATTTTTTATTGGATACGTTCAACCAAACGTTTTTTTCCAAAAATCACGAAAATTTTGTCATTCCAGCAAAAAACATTCTGGAAAATCTTTTCGGAAAGTCAATTTTTGTCATTCCAATCGTAAATTTTGCTGAAAATTCCATGAGAAAAAAAAATATTGTGGAAAATACGAAAACTTTGAAAATATCCAAAAATATTTAGACACAAACTGATTTTCAACTTGTTTTTCAATTTTTGTCAACTCAATTGTAAATTTTGCTGACAGTTCCGTTACAATGAAAAATATTGTCGAAATAACGAAAATTTTGAAATCATCACAAAATATTTAGTTCGCTGTATTCAACAAAATATCGACGTTTTTTGACAAAATTGAATTTTCCGTGCTTCGTCCTGCATCGTCATACACATTTCGTAGAAAATTTTCAGTCAGAAAATGAAATTTCGTCAAAAAACGTCAAAATTTTGTTGAAACACGATGAACTGAATATTTTTTGGATGATTTCAAAATTTTCGTTATTTCGACAATATTTTTCATTTCTAACGAACTGTCAGCAAAATTTACGATTGGAATGACAAAAATTGACTTTTCCAAGAGACTTTCTAGAATATTTCTTGCTGAAAGGACAAAATTTTTGTAATTTTTCAAAGAACGTCAATATTTTTTTTTTAACACAGTCAATATTTTTCGGTAATTTCAAAATTTTGGTTATTTCGACAATATTTTTGATTTCGAACGGAATTTTTAGTAAAATTTACGATTGGAATGACAAAAATTGACTTTTCGAAGAGACTTTCTTGAATATTTCTCGCTGCAGTGACAAAATTTTTGTGATTTTTCAAAAAAAACGTTTAGTCGATCGTTTCCAACAAAAAATGTTCATCAGTTCGAGAAAATTTGAAAAAACGACACGATTCCCTCGATTATTGAAATTATTTTTGCCCAGACACACTGCAAGGAAGGAGAGGAACGTACGCTTCTCACGATCACTCTGGACTCCAAGTTCGACGACTTGAAGCCCGCGACGAAGGTCGAGGCTATTAAGAATCTCGCTGGTTTCTTGGGCCTGCATGCGGTGAGTATCCCACAAGATTTAAATGAACACGTCACTTTTAATAATCCGTTTCACCGTCTTTGGTTTCGAAGAGTCTCGCACACGATGCATCGATTTGAAAATTTCTGGGCGACCCCCGAGTGATTAAAAACGATTAACCTCTCAAATGAGTCGATTGAAAAAAATTGAAATTTATAAAAAAAAAAAATGATTTGCCGAATGATTTCTTCACTATTTTTCATTCCATTAATTAAATCGTTAGACTCTGGTTCGTTGAACCGAATCGATGAATATTTGAGTTTGGAACGAAACGCATTCGGAGCTTTTAAACTTTCGTCTTATTTGTTTGACAGAACTCGTTCTCGATGCATTCGCAAAGTAGCAAAGACGAAGCTCTGCAGGACATGGGAGCAAAGTCTCGCAAAGAAAAACATTCGACGTCCATTCAGTGGCAGGTAAGTTTTATCGTCTACGATGTTCTACTTGACACACTTTGCCACGAGCTCGGGGAGCAATTCGCCAAAGTGGTATATATTATGAGAAAGAAGAAAAGTAACATGTACATGCGCCAAGAGAGTGACGAGAAGGCTGTGCAAGCAAAATGTCAACTTGAACAAGATTCCCAGAGTGTACGCACATCGTGTTCGTTATAATGATAACGAGAATGAGACGACAACCTCTGCTCTGACGACTTCTCATCGTTCTCTACACCTCACACACTCACATACTCAACTGCAATTTGAAAAGCGAGCAAGCTCCATAAATACGAAAAGATTATTCTTCTTGCTTCTTCACTAAAATCTACCAACTTGTCACCGAGTTATTTCACAGCATTTTCCATTTTTTTTATCTCTCTCATTTCCACGAATAAGATTCTGAGAACAAAATTCCGGATTTTCAAATTTTTTTCGCAAAATCCTCAAGTTTTAATCCATTTTTGAAGTTTTGCACAAATTCTACAAATTTGTCTCTGAAAAATCACTCAATCTTGCTTAAGGACGTTGTATGCTAAATTTTCTATCGATAGAATTCCTTCAAATTTGCAATACACGAAGAAAATAGTGACATCCAATAGCTCGCGCAGTTTTAAGAGGTTTCACCCTGTACGAGTCGAGATATTTATTTATAAAAATCACAATTTTCAGAAGTTTCTCATAAGAGCGCGTGTTAAAAGTTGCAATTTTCAACATTAAATATTTCGATTTCTAAATGGTGAAGCCTCTTAAAACTTTGCACACGCTTTTATGCAACATCGAAGAAGCTTTATTCAGTTTTTCAAAAAAATCGGTCGTAAAATTATTCCGAAATTTTGGTTATTGTGTAAAAAATACAAATTACCTCGGAAAATCTTGAATTTAGAGTATTTTGTTCTTTAGTCAATTTGTAACAACTTTTTTTCATGAACTTGGGCTCGCAAGCCATTTTGTATGTAAGAAATACTGAAAAGAAAAATTTAGTCCTTAATGACGTTACGTCAGAAAGAAATCAGCACTTTCCACAAAACCCCATTACAACAATAGAATTGAGCACTAATTACAGAAACACTGATTAGTCACGCGTCGACGTAATTTCACTCACGATATCGTGAGTGACATTTTTTCGAGAAGGGATTTTTCGATGTTTTGGGAAATTTTGAGCACATTGACCCTAAAAATGGAAAGAAAAATAAATTCTCCGTCACCAAGTTTTCTCTATGAGGAAGAAAAATGAATTCTGGATGGAAATTGAATCGATTTTTTGTCCGATCGAAAGGTGGGGTGCGAAGGTCGAATTTGGACTCATCAAGTACCGATACTGAAGCGAATTCCGAGTCAAGCACGGGACGGTACTCTGGTGGAGGTATTGCAATTTCCTGTCAATTCTACGGTCCTGAGTTACCGAGTAAAAACGGACGACAGTCGATTGTTGAGAGATCGTCGAGAGATTGGCTCGGGCGATAATGGCAACAACGACGACGAGGAGTATAACGACTATGACGAGGAGTACGACGAGTCTTACGACGACGCGGAACGCGAGGACGACGAGGAGAACGAGTCGATTACGGAAATGCCACCCAGAGCTTATGTGCCAAATGCATCCGCTTCCAAAGACACGGAATCCGAAAATGAACATCCTCATAGACATCACCATGGCGAGGAGACGATACCATGGAAGGTGAGACATTTTTCTAAAGTCTAAAGTCCTCGATTCCAAGTTAAATTGTTTAAAATTCGTACGAACCTTCTTAGCAATCCATTTCCTCCTTTCTTTGGTTTCATAATAAAATGATTTTCAATTAATATTAATATTAATAATAATATAAATTTTATTGTTTTATTATTAATATTAATTTCTTTATTAACATTTAGATTTTACATAAAAATTTCAATTAATCTTGTATTTAATTTTGAATTCATTAATGAAATTAAAAATTAATTTTAATAAATTAATTTTGAATTTATTCATAAAATTGAAAATTAATTTTAATGAATTAATTTTGAAGTTTTTAATAAAATTAATATTATATACAAAATTTTTATTTTAAATAAAATTAATTACATAAAATTTTTTATTTTAATCTCTTTTTTAAATTTATGAATTTTAAATATTTGATTAATTTAAGATTTTAAGTTAAAAAAACTATTAATCTTCAAAATTAAAATTAAATTAATTAATATTTTAAATCTTAATAGAGAAAATTTGTATTTTTTAAATAAATTTACAATTCATTACTTTAATCAAATAATTTACTAAAATTTTACATAAATTCCTATGTTGGTTTAAATTTGCAATTTGAAAGCGACTCAACTGTGGCTAAACTTTGAGAAAGTTTGACCGTCTAGAAATCGAGTTATTTGTTGTAAAAAATCGTCTATTTTCGTAAATTCCCACGAGATCTCGTGTTAAAGTTGCGATTTAAAAAACTGAATTTCTCGATCACCAGACGGTGAAATCTTCTCTAATTTTTAACGCATTTTAATACGACGCTCCGGAAGATTCTTGCAAAATGTCGAAACGTTATCTTGGAAAAATTGTATTTGATGATTTTTCCGTTATGATTATGGCCATGGAATTTCTTAATTACGTACGATGAGCTTGAGTCCGGAAATAATGAATTTTTGACAAGAAGCACGGAGGGAAATTGAAATTTGGCTCGACCTTAAGAAAATGATGAAAATTTATTGATTATTCTAGACAATCGAGGAGATCGATGAGCACGATATAGTTCCAATGGTAAATCAGCAGCTGGGAAGTGGATTGAACGGATCATCGACAACGCCGGTAACCAGACCGGTGAGTATAATTTTCTCAGCTTTCCACGTTTTATCGATAATTGCTTCCTGAGGCGAACTACTGTAATTAGCTTACATTGCAAACGCGATAGAAGGTGAAAAACCGCAAAAAAAAAAGAAACGAAAGCTCATCCCAAAGTGTCCAGTGTTTTTATTTCATACGAGAGGGATTAAAGGAAAGAAATAAAATGTCAAATGCTTGAAAAGGGTTCGTTGCGCTTTGGCAAACAACAACACACGTCACGTTCATTTTGCCTCGACATAGAATAGATCGCGGGCCTTAATTAATAAGTGTAATTAAATGAAGAAAAACGACTCGTTATCTGCAAAGCCTACAATCGAGCAGACGAAAATCTCTGTAAAACGAGCTCTTCCTCTTACTTTTGTTCGTCTAATTAAAAAAGAGGTTCTATCGTTTCGATCATGCGTCAATTAAATTCCAAGTTTGATTGTTCAAAATTCGTACGAATCTTCTTAAAAATCATACTCAACTGTGGCTAAACTTTGAGAAAGTTTGACCGTCCAGAAATCGAGTTATTTGTTGTAAAAAATCGTCTCTTTTCGTAACTTCCCACGAGACCTCGTGTCAAAGTTGCGATTTTAAAAACTGAATTTCTCGATCACCGGACGGTGAAATCTTCTCCAATTTTTAACACATTTCAATACGAGGCTCCGGAAGATTCGCGCGAAATGTCAAAACATTATCTTGGAAAAATAGTGTCTGATGATTTTTTCGTTACTTTGTATATATTTTTATGATGATGGCGATAGAACCTTCTTAAAAACGGAAATAAATGAAACGTGTAACTAACATTTTGTCTTCCTCTTGCCGTACATCTCGCATATACTAACAATTTCGCAGACCACAACTTCGCAAACATCAACGTCTAGTCCGACAAGCACTTCAACTTTATCGACAAGCATAACAACAACTACAACACCATCAGAACAAGCTGTATCTTCATCAACACCAACAGCAACAACAACAGAAACAAGCGAAAGTACAAGCACAGAAATATCAATTAATACGTCCATTACTCAATCGGTAACGGCGAGTGTTACGTCGGAATCGTCCATCACGATTCCCGTCGCTACGACAATGCCTTCCACGAGCATCTCCACCGCCTCGACGACTGATCCATCTCTCTCCATCTCCACTATGGAAACTACGAAATCTAACTCGATCGAAGACACTCTCGATCGCATTAATTTCATCAATATCGATTACGATAATGTCTCGACGACTCTCTTACCCATCGACAATTTTACTTCACCGTCATCTGCCTCACCGTCATTAACAACAAGCCCGCAAACGACCCATCTAGGAGCATCCACTTTAGACACTTCCTCGGATAAAATGGAACCAAAATCCACTTCCGGTCTTTATTTTGACCTTACGGAAGATGAGGTAATGCTTTTTAAACGCTTCGTATGCTTTTTTATTCACAACTCATTGTAGATTTTCACTCGATCGACCTTTCGAATTTCACGTTTTTTCGATGCAACGAAACTTTCGCGTTAAAAATAAATTTTTCTCAAAAAACTTCAATATTTTGTTGAACAACTAAATATTTTTTGATAATTTCAAAATTTTCGTTATTTCGACAATATTTTTCATTTCCAACGGAACTGTCCGCGAAATTTACGATTGGAATGACAAAAATTGACTTTTCGACGAGACTTTCTAGAGTATTTCTCGCTGCAATGACAAAATTTTCGTGATTTTTCAAAAAAAAAACGCTTCGTATAACAAAAATTTCTTTCTAGCGTGCCTTTCAAGTTTTTTACATTCTCGAAATATTTTTGGTCAAATTTAAACAAAGTTTTCATCGTTCCCGTACAAGAAATTTCGTTGCATTTTTCTAACGTGAAATTCACCGTAATTTTAATTGTCAATGTCGTTTTTCAAAAAGCTATTTTCAACCTTTATCCTTATTATTTAATTTCGTATTGTTTTTTCGTGCTAATTATGTCGTTGCTCGAAACGCTGCTGTACAAAATATTGCCACCGAGCTTTGAACGAGCTTGCTACACAAAAGCTTACAAAACTGCATAATGAAGCGCCACCTAATGAGATTCTCGTCACGTTATGCACCGTCTAAAATGTTGATTGAACACACGAAAGAAAATGGCGATGAGACGGAATCGATTATTTTACGATCTCGATCTCAAGTCTCAAATTCCTTTGGTGTGTAGAAAAAAATAATTTTTCTTAGTTTTTGGCCACAATTCCGTGAGACTCGACTCCGGGCTGTTGAATTTGATGAAATAATTTTTTTGCATCCTCTCCAAATGGAATCGACGCCAGTAAAGTTCGATTCAAATCGAAGAAATTTATTTTTCATCCTATTTTTGATTTTCTCAGGTAATCGAGACCCTCGAATTAATTTAATAATTAAAAATGTTTTTTTACGATAGTCAACGGAATCTTCGGAAACGCCGACGAGTTCAAATCCAACGATTGTTCCAAGCACAACAATTTTTGCTTCGACAACTGAAGAATTTCCTGTCACAACGACAACAACAACAACAACGACAACGACAATGACACCGTTGCCAGAAACGACTCCTGAAATGGCAACTTCTACGACCGAAGCCACGACGACGACGACGACGACCACGGAAATGCCAACGACCACGACCACGACGACCACGACGACAGAAAAGATTGAATTTGGTGTTCGCAACTTCCCTCCGCGTCAAGATCGCAGGTTGAAGAAAATCCCTGTCACTGCAGGCAAACCTTTGAGCTACGTCATTCCTGCTGATACTTTCAGCGACGTCGAAGATGGAGACACGAGACAATTGAGACTGAGCCTTTATTTACAAGGCACTCCAGTTAAATCTACTCATTGGTTACAACTCAATCCGGAAACCCAGGAAGTCTATGGACTGTAAGTTACTAAATCGCAATCAATTACACGACCTTAAAACTCTACAAAGTCCTTGATCCAACATTAAGGACTTTGTATGGCGAGGATCAAATATAAATGTTCATTTTCAGTTTTTCTTACACACAAAATGGCTCGCGAGCCCAAGTTCATTAGAAAAAATTGTTACAAATTGACTAAAGAACAAAATACTCTAAATTCAAGATTTTCCGAGGTAATTTTCATTTTTTATGCAATAACCAAAATTTCGAAACAATTTTACGACCGATTTTTTTGAAAAACTGAATAAAGCTTCGTCGATGTTGCATAAAAGCGTGTGCAAAGTTTTTAGAGGCTTCGCCGTTTAGAAATCGAAATATTTAATGTTGAAAATTGCAACTTTTAACACGCGCTCTTGTGAGAAACTTCTGAAAATTGTGATTTTTATAAATAAATATCTCGACTTGTACATGGTGAAACCTCTTAAAACTGCGCGAGCTATTGGATGTCACTATTTTCTTTGTGTAGTGCAAATTTGAAGGAATTCTATCGATAGAAAATTCTGCATACAACGTCCTTGAGCAAGATTGAGTGATTTTTCGGAGACAAATTTGGAGAATCTGTGCAAAAATTCAAAAACGGATTGAATTCTGAGTATTTCTCGAAAAAATCTTGGACATCCGGAATTTTGTTCGTTTGTGTCCTGCAAATTTGAAGGAATTCTATCGACAGAAAATTTTGCACACAACGTCCTTGAGGATCTGAATTTCCGTTCAGAGATACGCGAGAGCAAGTTTTTAAGGTTTTTGTATTCTTTTCGTAGCCCTCTGGAAAATGACGTTTCCAAATGGGACCACGATCTCGTGGCTTCGGACAGCGAAGGCCTCAACGTTACCGAACGTTTGGACATTTACGTTCAGCAGCACAAACTCAGTCGTTCCGTAAACCACGAATTCAGCATTTACCTCCGAATCGACAAGAGGACAGCATTCCCGAACAACGTTGATTGGGAATTGAAGGTACAAAAATTTCAATCCAAAATATACGCCAGAAAACTCCAAAATCGTTAAAACGAATGGAATTTAATTGTTTTTTCGTGTTTTTTTTTTCTCCAGGTTGTTCGCAGCTTGGCCCAACTCTACGGGGACAATGACCCGAGCCAAATAACCGTTCGTTCGATAGACGTGACGCAGGACCAAGCGATCTTCACTTGGACCAACGACAGTGTACCCAGAAGCAGCGAATGTCCCAAAGACGAAATCAACAGATTGTTGCACGTGAGTAATTCGCAGATCCTCCAAAAAAAAAATGTTCGCGAAAATCCAAACGCCAAGAGCAAAAATTGCACTCGAATCGCCCAGAAAATAGAATTTTTTTTTTTATACTCATTTTCGGGACATTATTGTCGCACGATTAAACGGTGAAAATGAAATTTTGTTGAAAAAGATCGATATTTTGTTGGATCCTTTCGGCTAAACGTTTTTTTTGGAAAATCACAAAAATTTTGTCACTGCAGCGAGAAATATTCTAGAAAGTTTCTTCGAAAAGTCAATTTTTGTGATTTCGATCGTAAATTTTGCCGACAGTTCCGTTAGAAATGAAAAATATTGTCAAAATAACGAAAATTTTGGAATTATCCAAAATATTTCAACGTTTTTTGACAAAATTGAATTTTCAGTGCAAATCTGAACGATTTATTTGTTTTCGCAGGTTTTAATCGCCGATAAGGATGGCGAACCGAGTGGTTTGTTGGTAAAGGCAATGGGACCGGAGATTCGCGTCAAGCGAGTAGTTTATCAAGGCCTGGGCCAGTGCGAAGAGATGAAACGGCCGGAAGCCCCAAAAATTTCGACCCAAGAACCCAAAAACAACTTTTCACCGATTCCCAGGAACCAGGTCGATCACATCAATGCCACGGTTGGCCAATTGTTGGTCTACAAAGTTCCAGACGTGAGTAAAAAAAAAAAAAGCTTCCAAGAATATTTTCAATGCACGATTTTCTTGAAAATCATTTCGGGCAACTCGACAATTTCCAGGATACTTTCTACGATCCGGAGGACGGCTCGGCCTACAACATGCAAATGTCGCTTCTCACCAACGACAGAACTCCAATCCCGCCTCACAACTGGCTGCAATTCGATGTCAAAAATCGTGAATTCTTCGGCGTTCCACTGCGCGAGGATATTGGAAGGAAAGAGTATCAGCTCGTTGTCACCGACAAAGGAGGTTCGTACCAAAAAAAATTCCTCAGCTTGATCAACGATTCTTCACCCAATTTTGAGACTCGAAAAAAAATTATGACACTGAATTTCGCAACGTCCAACGAAAAACTACTTTTCCATTGATTTTTCGTCCAATTTCTTAATCCATGACAATTTATGACACTGAATTTCGCAACGTCCGACAAAAAACTACTTTTCCATTGATTTTCCGTCCAATTTCCAAAACCATGACAATTTATGACACTGAATTTCGCAACGTCGGACGAAAAACTACTTTTCCATTGATTTTCCGTCCAATTTCCAAAACCATGACAATTTATGACACTGAATTTCGCAACGTCCGACGAAAAACTACTTTTCCATTGATTTTTTGTCCAATTTCTAAATCCATGACAATTTATGACACTGAATTTCGCAACGTCCGACAAAAAACTACTTTTCCATTGATTTTCCGTCCAATTTCCAAAACCATGACATTTCATGACACTGAATTTCGCAACGTCCGACGAAAAACTACTTTTCCATTGATTTTTTGTCCAATTTCTAAAACCATGACAATTTATGACACTGAATTTCGCAACTTCCAACAAAAAACTACTTTTCCCATTGATTTTCCGTCCAATTTCCAAAACCATGACAATTTATGACACTGAATTTCGCAACGTCCGACGAAAAACTACTTTTCCATTGATTTTTTGTCCAATTTCCAAAACCATGACAATTTATGACACTGAATTTCGCAACGTCCGACGAAAAACTACTTTTCCATTGATTTTTTGTCCAATTTCTAAAACCATGACAATTTATGACACTGAATTTCGCAACGTCCAAAGAAAAACTACTTTTCCATTGATTTTTTGTCCAATTTCTAAAACCATGACAATTTATGACAATTTTTGCAGTGTTGTTTGTTCAATTTCGAAATCCTGGAGAATTTTCGCACCGATTTTGTCTCTGGAACCTGAAAAAACAAGAATCGTGAGCTCTGTTCGAAAAAAAAAAACAAAATGCCTTCGGGTGACATTTTTCGTACCGATTTTCCTTGCAAAATATTATAAGAAAAAACAGAATTTCGTTGCATTCCAACGATGCAAACTTCAACGACACGAGGAATTTGAATCATTTTGTTTAAACAATGAATTGAACGTTTTGATCGAAATAAAAAAAAGATTCTCCACGTGCAGTGCCATCGTCCGATAATGTAGAGCTCTTTTCTGAGCAAAAAAAAAGACTCTGCCCATTTGTAATGACTGGTGACACAGCGTTAATGATCGTTATCATTGCAGGAGCGAGTGCGACGGACGGAATGGTCGTGATAGTCCAGCCGGCGCCGTTCATGAGACACAGCGTTGAGTTTTCCATGACGTTGGCAATTCCGTACGAATCGTTTGCTCACTCGGCACTGCAGAAACGAACATTCATCGAGAAAGTTGCTGAACTCTTTGAGGACAAGGACACACACGCAATTTCGTTGGACAGCATCAGCGAGGGCAGCACAATTGTCACTTGGCGTAATACGAGTTTGCCAACCAACATTTGTCCGGACGCGGAGATCACAAGGCTCAGCGAGATCCTCGTAAAGGCTGACAAATCTCTCACCGATCGTATCGAACAGTACATGGGCGAAGAATTCCCTGTCAAGCAAATAACTCTCACGCCTTTAGGAATGTGTCAAGGACAATTGACCGGAGTTTATTCTCCTGAAAATTATACACCGCCCTCCGAAGATTCCAGATCTGTTGGAACCACCAGTGACGATTATCTCATCACTTGTGTCCTTCCAGCCATTATTATCGCCGCGATGCTCCTGCTCGCTGGGATCATTGCTTGTGTCCTTTATCGACGAAGACGCAGCGGCAAAATGAGCGTCAGCGAACAGGACGACGAACGACAGAGCTTTCGCAGCAAAGGCATTCCTGTCATTTTCCAGGACGAACTCGAAGAAAAACCGGATCCTGGTAAGAATTCATTCACGATATTTCATCCTGTCAATTTTATTTCCATTGAATCTTTGCCGTCAAAAATCCAACAATCGTGTAAACGTTACAAAATTACTTTATTCAGGATTCTTCAGTGATTTTTCATGAAAATTCTTGACACCGAAACTCACAATTTTCTTCTATAAAGATAAATTTTCCGACGTCAAGAGTTCGCGATAATTTCCAATTTTCAACTATTTCCCAATTTTTTTTTATTATTTGCCAAAATTCTAAATACATTTTTCCTTGCAACTCGATTTTTGCAGCTTTTCAACGAATCGACAAGCGTTTAGAGGGAGAAAATGAAAAATTGGAAATTAATCAAATTCTAAACGTCAGAAAATTTTTCTCCATACTGGAAAATTCGCGATAATTTCCAATTTTCAACTATTTCCCAATTTTTTTAATTATTTGCAAAAATTCTAAATGAATTTTTCCTTGTAACTCGATTTTTGCACGTTTTTAACGAAACGTGACTCGAATCGACACGCGTTTAGGTGGAGAAAGTGAAAAATTGGAATTTAACCAAATTCTAAACGTCAGAAAATTTTTCTCCATACTGGAAAATTCGCGATAATTTCCAATTTTCAACTATTTCCCAATTTTTTTAAAATTATTTGCAAAAATTCTAAATAAATTTTTTCTTGCAACTCGATTTTTGCACGTTTTTAACGAAACGTGATTCGAAGCGACACGCGTTTAGATGGAGAAAGTGAAAAATTGGAAATTAATCAAATTCTAAACGTCAGAAAATTTTTCTCCATACGAGAAAACTTTTAGTTTCGATGCCAAAAACGTTTATACAAAATTTTGAGAGAATTCGTTGTGAAAATTGTGCACTTATTTGCCCAGTGGAAATCCGAGGCGATTCGATAATGATTCAACGAATAATTAGTAGTTTTGACATTTTGTTGGAGAATTGAATGGCTTAGTCGATAAGAAAAGCTGTTGGATAGAGTATCCGATTTTTTTTCTTTTTCTTTTATTTTTCAGAAAGTCATTATTCGTATCTCCCAATGCGTTAGTTGCTAAGTTGACAGTGAAGTCTTGAAAAAAACGTATGTGAACAAAAAAGTATCGTTGGCTTTGACTGAAAAAAATTTGGCCAGTTTTTCTTGCATTTTTGGGGGGGAGTTGCGATTTTTGTTGGTGAAAGCTTGACCCATAATACGCGCGAAAGTGTTGATTAATATTTTAACCCAAATTCGAAGATTTTCATGAAATTTTGTATTAAAAGCTTTTTTTCATTTTTATGACGAATCAGGCAACAAGTCGCCGGTTATTTTGAAAGAGGAAAAACCTCCGCTGCCGCCGCCGGAATATCAAAAAGCCGAAGACGGTGCAGACGTTCCTATGCTGTCGCAGGAAAATTCCGAAGAGCCTTATCAGCCGCCACCTCCGTTTGCAACGAATCGCGACAACAATCGTCAGAACCGACCAAAACCAACGCCCACGTACAGAAAACCACCTCCATATGTGCCGCCCTAACAAAACAACACGACGGTGCACTCGCCAACACGAAAATACATGCTAGCGATGCTCGGAGATTCACCAACCCACGTGCAAAACCAAAATAATCGTCGAAACAAAAAGCATCAATCGAACGGCAAACAAGTTGTAAATTCGCGAGGTGCTCGATAATAAGCGATTTTTAAATAGAGAAAAGAACGCATGAGTGAGAGAATGAGAGAATAAGCAAAAAATAATGCAAAAAAACAACAAAAAAAACAAACAATAAATTGCAACGCGAAATGGAAACGTCATTGAGCAACGTGGAGCAAAAAACTTTCGTACACGTGACAAAGTTTGACAGGAAATAAAAAGCAACGTTAAAATTTTATCGATTCACCAAAAAAAAAACGAAATCGACGTTCGATTTTTCAAAACACACACAAAACGTAACGCCCACAGTTTTTTGTTTTTCAATTTGAATCCAACGAATCGAACAGTTCGCACAAAACTGACCCAAGAATTTCCCTTTGCGCCCCGAGTGCGAACGTCTTTTGCAACGATCAGTGCCATTCTCTTAAGCAATAAGAGTTTTACGTATACAATTTAGAGAAAGCAAAAAAAACCCAATAAATGCGAGTCGATCGTCACGTTCAACATTTCGAGCTATTTTTCTGCGAGGATTTTCACGATAACGAGGCCACAGGATTGCAGACACGGTACAATGCTTTCCGATCGATAAAACGTAACAAGTACCAACTTCTCATTAAGACACTGCCAGAAGAGAGAGAAACGTAGAAGAGAAGAATCGAGGAAATAAAAAATTCGTAACACCGACGCAATTTTTTTTTGCTTTATCGGCGAAATCACGAAAATTCGTTGACTCAAGAACGAATCCAATAGCCACTAAATCCGGAAAAACAGAAGCACAAAAATCCGTTTTTGACGAAGAAAATATCGAGAGACGAAAACTGAGCGTTACTTAAAAAGTTTCGTATACTCTAAGACGAAGATTTATGAATGTTTGTGTGCGTGTGTGTGCTTTAGAGTGTTTCTCTGCGCGAGAGAATGAGAGTGTGAATGTGAGAATTATATAGCAATGCTTCCATCGGCGCCGCGCTGAAAATATAACGAAAGGAATAAAAATAAATAATTCATTCGTACACCATTAAATCATGTTCGATACGTTCGATCTGACGAGCATTCTCAGCGAGTCGCTACTCAAATATTACCATCGATCACTCGTCCAAACATCCCCGAAAATCGCTGTATAAAATTTATACAGGAAACAAAAATCCCATTGATTTTTATATTTATCCGAACATTTTCCTCGGCCTGTGTCACTTTTTTTTCTCAAATTTGCGGAGTCCCAATTTTGTAAATAAAAAAAACTGAAAATTTTCACTGTCTCGTGCTGTGAAGAGGGAAAAATTTCATGAGATCGCGACGATACGATTTTGCCATCCTGAATCACGTTAAAAACGTAAAAAAATTTGAAATTATGAGAATTTTATGCATTTTTTTAGATTTTTCCATCACCTACTCGAGTCATTGAAAATTTCTCGCTCTGGACGAATGAAAATCGAAAATTTCTCGCATCGATTTCATAAACACGAAATGGAACTTTGGCCAAAGTTCTCCGATTGTTTATTCCAGCCATTCGGTAAATTCTGCTGTCGAAAAAATATTTTTATCCTTAAACACACACTGTGATATTTACTTGTCGTGAATAATCGTGTCTCCGCAATGAGAATTCCGTGTGACCCAGTCCGGCGTGTAAAATGTCGACAGATTGATAATTCGTGGATTTTTCCTCCCGAAGCTTCGATTTTTGAATTGAATAAATAAATAAACGATAAAAAAGTGTCCCTGCAAAATTTGATTAAACGCACAAACTGCAAATTCATCGCTTTGACGTTTTTATACTCCAACAATCTTTTTCTACATTGGAAACGACGAGTGGTGGGAAAGCCCAAGAAAAACTGGGACCTTGAAAGAAAAAAACGAAAACGTGACGAAATTTCATGGAGATTTTGGCTCGGCCGTTATCACAGGCTTGTCCAACGAGCTTTTCCCCGTTTCTTCGACCCGCGACAAACTGTTTAATTAAGTTGAAACTTTGCATAGTTACCAAGCCAAAAAATAATTAGTGTTAAATAAAAAAACGGTGGGCAAAATAAAGTACGTGAATAATAAAACTGCGAAATGAAAGAAAAACCAGGAAATTTGCGAGAAGAGACGAAAGAGCGACGGATTGTTGTTGATGAGAAATATTTACAGTTCGAGCCAGCCCGAGCACCGAAAAATCGTTCTGGTCTTGTAAACGGATTTTTTAAATTTTTTAGCCGCTGTGTTATTGAATGATGATGATGATAATAAACAAATAATAATATTAATATTAATAATAGTATAAAAAACAACAATGATAATATTAATCCTAATATTACTCATAACAATATTAATTAATAAAATTAATATTAATATTTACAAAAGCGTAAATGGTCCCTCACGAAAATTACGCGCTGCTGCACGTAAAATGGAAAAAAAAAATAATTAAAAAGAACGAACTTGAAGAAGAAAAATTTTCGAGCATATTTTTTATCTAATTATTATGAAATAATTGTCGAATGTCAGCCGCGACGTTGAAAAACGTCAAAAACGTGTGAGTGCAAGCCAAACGAATCAATAAATCGTCAATATTGTCATTTTTAACAGGTACGAATGTCATTTTATAATTGTGTCGCGTATGCGATTGCGATTTGCGAATATTAACTCGTTTGAAAGTTGAAATTATGATTTACCGATAAAATGAGACAATTATTGCAAAAACTAACGTAACGTCGATTCACGTCTATCGTAGAAATAACACGTAGAGTATTAATCATTGAAATAACAATTATCTTCATTATCATTATCCTCATTATCTCATTAATTATCATCGACATCTTCACCGTCACTATCATCATCGGAGTCGTCATTATCATTATCATCATCGTTATCAACTTCATTGTCATTATCATCGTCATCGAGAATCTTATTTACCGCGAACATTGCAGTCTCATATATAAAGCTTTGCTTGTTCAAACATTGATTTTTTATCATTAAGGGAGCACATTATATCATCCAATCAGATTTATTAATTTTTGATAATTAACGTGATTAAATGTAATACGAAAAATCGTTTTTTTTCATTATTTCATCGTTTTTTTTGGCGTTTTATTTTGTTTCTTGTACTGACGATTTCTTCAGCTTGCAGCTCCGGGAGAAAATTCTTTTTTTCGTTGTTTTTTTTTCTCGATTGACTGAAAATTGAATTTTTTAAAAAAACGTCGATATTTCTAAATATTTTTGGTATTTTGACCATATTTTTGGTTTCGAATGGAACTGTCAGAAAAATTTACGATCGGAATGGCAAAAATTTAATTTTCGGAGAGATTTTCTAGAATATTTCTTGCTGCAATGACAAAATTTGATTTTTAGTGGATTTCGCGAATGGGCGCAGCGGAATTGGATCGGAACTTTAGCGGACGAGGAAATTTTGAGTTCCTCGCGTTCGTTATTCCTCGTTTCCTGGCAACGTTACTTTTTTTTTTGGGTTTTGTTTTCATCAATTTGAAAACTGGTGTGCGAAGGTCGCGTGCGCGCGACAGTCATAAACAAGCATCGGTAAGCTTTACTGACGAATATAAATTCAATTCGCGAGACCGCGTAAACCCTGAACAACAACAAATGTAGACGCACGAAGAGCTTTGTGCTTGCACGATATTACAATGTTTTGTGAGGCTTCGAATGCGACTGAGACACGCGTTGATCGGCCGCAACGAGCCATTCACCAACGAATGAAAATATCACCATAAAACATTGGATTTGTCGCGTTACCGCGCACGCGACGCGATGAATGGATTTTATCTTATCAACAAAAAACGATTTTATGAAATATTCATTTCCCGAAAATGCAACTGCCGAGCGTCTTGAACGTCAAATTTGCAAAATTACTCGCTCGGCAAAATATAGCAGCCAAAACTACTTTTGCCTGAAAACTCATCGAGCAGGCCAAACTAGTTTAGCCTGAAATTTTCAACAGGCAAAACTAGTTTTTCCTGAAACGGGGCTCGGCTGACTGAAGAAAAAATTAACCGAGCTCAATTACTTTTTACTGGAATGCATCGAGCAGGCCAAACTAGTTTAGCCTGGAAATTCGGTCAGGCAAAACTAGTTTTTCCTAGAATTCGGCTTGGCTGACTGAAGAAAACATCAAGCGAGCTCAATTTCTTTTGCTGGAAATGCATCCAGCAGGCCAAACTAGTTTAGCCTGAAAATTCAGTCAGGCAAAACTAGTTTTTCCTAAAATCCAGCAACAAAGTTTTGAAATTTGAAACGAAGTAACAGGAAAGTTTGAAAAGATTCTATGATTTGATATAATTTTCAGATTCAATTTTCTGTTTAAATTCAATGACGTTCTTGAATGAATCAATGAACCGTGAATGATCCGGAGAGATTTTGGATGCTGGGCACGAAATATTAAACACGTCATATCATAAAAACATGCTAATTCCCATATCATCTCGTCAAACTCAACGAATGCTCGTTACAATTTATGGTTTCCATTTGATAATCGTCCTGGGCCCAGACGCTTACGCGTCGGCGTGAGATAAATTGTACAGCGTAAACACTTAACAAGGAAAAGGAGAACCATGCGGAGCGATATTTGCAAAGAAGCGTAAAAAAATATTGAGATTAAATTGCATCGCGGTGTCTCAAGAATCAAGTTGGCGTGGACCGTGTAAAGCAAAAAGCTGGATAAACTGAAGTTTGTGATAAATTTCTATCGAGCAGAGTCAGCGCGAGATCGAGAGGGAGCGAAAAAGGCGGAGCCGAAAAATGGATGAAAGTATTTTTTGATTGTTGTCAAATGAAATCGACGCAGAAAATGGTTTAGACGAAAGAAGCGCGAATGCAGCTTAGATTTTTTGAAACCCGCAGGTCAGGCTTCCCGAATTAACAAAAAAAAAAGAAAAAAACAAATAAATATATGTAAGGAAAGAAGAATAGGAATAAAATGAAAAATTATTTCTAAGCGAGCGTCTCGACGTGACGTTTTTATATTCACGAAAGCAAAAAACAGTTTCACGAGCGCGAATACACTTAATGGTGACTCGTGGATAAAAATATACACAACGTTATCGGCAAACCCTGATTTTAGGACGAATTTTCCATTTTTTTTTTCAATTAGTTAAAGCTGAACGCGATCGTCCTGAAAATTCTTCAGGCCAAACTAGTTTGTCCGGAAAATCGGGTTTCGCCGGATACCATATCCTTGCGTCTATCCGTCATTATCTCATTACGAATGGTCTGTATACGTGTGCGAATACATTAATGCGAAGAAATTGTGCAAGCTCTTCGTCAAAAGTTGGCCGGATTATTTTAAGGAGGTTCTATCGCCTTAATCATAAAAGTATAAACAAATTAACGGTCAAATCATCAGATACAATTTTTCCAAGATAATGTTTTGACATTTTGCGTGAATCTTCAGGAGCGTCGTATTATAATGTGTTAAAAATTTGAGAAGATTTCACCGTCTGGTGATCGAGAAATTCAGTTTTTAAAATCGCAACTTTAACACGAGGTCTTGTGGGAATTTACGAAAAGAGACGATTTTTTACAACAAATAACTCGATTTCTGGACGGTCAAACTTTCTCAAAGTTTAGCCACAGTCGAGTATGATTTTTGAGAAGATTCGTACGAATTTTAAACAATTAAACTTGGAATTTAACTAACGCATGAGCGAAACGATGGAACCTCTTTAATCCTTCTGTCTCGAGAAACAAGCGATTTTAAAGAAAAAATCGAAAACGACGACGTGCACGAGTGAACCATTTTTTCAAAGAGAATTCCCATTTTTGTTCCGTTCGCGTCAATAAACGGTGAGAAAGAGAGATTGTCGTAACGATCAAATCGAAAAAAGCACTGGCCACGGATCAAATTTTTGAGTGCGTGTCTATAAAGGACGAAAAATCCTCGGGCGAAACACTGACTTACAGGCATTAATAATAAAATACAATGTCATCGATAAGAATACAATTCTAACGGCAACAAAAGAAAATGAAACAGGAAAAACGTCGAAAAAATTGTCAACTTTTCGACATACATATTAATTATATGTTTCCTGCCTCTGACGAGTATATACATATATATTTAACATGTGTAAAGTTAAGTGTTAATAAAGTCATTTTAGGCTACACGGTGAAACATTAATTTTGCTATTTATTCCCCAGGATCACTCGATTCATCAAATTTTCATCAAAACCTCCGGCAGCAAGAACTTTTGCCTGCGTGGCCCAGCGACTTTCCTCACAATCGTTCCGGATCATTTTTTTTCTCGAAATAATTCAATTCAATTCAAATTCACAAAATAAATTGCTCAGTTAATTAATTAATTAGAAATTAATTAAATGTTTAGTTTTTCAATTATTAAAATTCATTAATTAATTAATTAAATTTAAAATTAATAAAATTAATTAAATTCAAAATTAATTAAATTAATTAAAACAACAAATTGATCAATTATTTTTATTCAAACAGTTCCCAAGAGAAAAGACCCCGATCTTTGTTCCCTTAATTTTGATTAAATTCGATAAATTTCGTAACTTTTTTTTTGTAATGACAGCAAAGTTCCCTTTCCTTGAGGATTCTCTTCACTTTTTCGCACGATTCGTCGAGGATAAATAGACATAAACATCGAATGATTGTTTTAAGGATTTCGAAAACTCGAAGACTCTTCGACGCTCTCTTACGTATTGCAAAAATAATATACGTCGTTATTTTTCTTACGGCTCAACCACTCTAGAAAATTGTGCACAGTGAGTGGCGAATAATGGTGAGAAAAAAAGTCTTTTAAATCTGGAGTTTCATAAGATTTTCGTGACGTAATGATTTGCATCTGAATTTATTGCAATGCAATTAAATGATGGAAAATGTTTTTGTTTTTCGTAGCACTCGAATTGGGTGAAATTGCATGCGATGCAATTGCACTTTTTGAAAATGTTTAATTCATTGGTAAAATTGATATTTGCGAAAATTGGAGGGAAATTCCAAAACACGTTGTGAAATCTTTTTCAACGAGATCTCCGAATTTTATCTCGCTGCATTTTCTCATTGCATCGATAATGCAGATAAAAAAGATTGTGGTGCAAGAAAATGCAATGGAATTCGTGAGCGCCGTTCCTGACTAATACGTTTACGGCTCCGGGACGCTTTATTACAATATCCGAGGAGTGGTCAGAGAATATGAATTACCCTCTCGTTATTCTTCCAGCGAAGAAGAATTTTTTCCTGCTAAAATTTATACGAGGGACTCAACGCTAACTCAAACTCCGTTCAGTCTCTACTTTTCTCTGCGCCACATTTTCTGCTATTTCGTTAAAGAGGTTCGTTTCGCTCATGCATTACAAATTCCAAGTTTAATTGTTAAAAATCCGTACGAATCTTTTTAAAAATCATACTCAACTGTGACTTAACTTTGGGAAAATTTGACCGTCTAGAAATCGAGTTATTTGAAATTTTTTTATTCTAATTTCCTTTTTAAATTTGGGAATTTTAAATATTTGATTAATTCAAGATTTTAAGTTGGAAAAAACTCCAAAATCTTCAAAATTAAAATTAAATTATTAATATTTTAAATCTTAATAGAGAAAAATTTAATTTTTTAAATAAATTTACAATTCATTACTTTAATCAAATAATTTACTAAAATTTTACATAAATTCCTATGTTGGTTTAAATTTGCAATTCGAAAGCGACTCAACTGTGGCTAAACTTTGAGAAAGTTTGACCGTCTAGAAATCGAGTTATTTGTTGTGAAAAATCGTCTTTTTTCGTAATTGCCCATAAGACCTCGTGTCAAAGTTGCGATTTTAAAAACTGAATTTCTCGATCACCAGACGGTGAAATTTTCTCTAATTTTTAACACATTTTAATACGAGGCTCCGGAAGATTCACGCAAAATGTCAAAACATGATCTTGGAAAAATTGTAAAATTGGAAAATTCCGAAATAACACGAGAAAAAACGAGTCTGGGGTCAATTTGACCCCGAAAATTAATTTTTCGTAAATTTCTTCCGCTTAAAATAAAATAAAAAACAGTTTTCACGTGTCGTATCGGTTATTTATCGACTGGAAAGTCTCTGAACACGTCTGTGAGGAAATCCGCGAGCGATCCAAACGCGCGACATTCCATAATTCCAAAAAGAGACATGAGCAAATAGTCGAAAGGTGATGAACACTTAGCGTAATTATTTCTATCATTATTAAAAACACATTCCAAGGTTATCTCAGGGTCGAGAAAAAATGTTTTGTCACGTGGTATACATAGCAATGACAGGTTAATATGTTTCACGACGCAATTGTGTGAATCAGTCATTGTTTGCCGATGCTATACGTGTAAACTTATATCCGAAGATCGAATTAAACGATCGACTGTATATTTATCACTTTCTGCAGCCGCACTCGTCCAGCCATTGCAGCTGAAATTTTACCTCGAGCGAGCCGAGAAAACATCGATTTTTATTCATTCCTTCCGGCGAAAGAAATTTCGATCAATTATATACGAAGCTTGGGGACTAATCAGCAGATTTTAATGATTTTACCTAATTAACGATTTTAACGAATCACAAAACGACCGCACAGCCGAAAAAAAATTGATTAGGCGGTTTCAGCAGCAGGAAAATCGATAATTTAGTGATAAAAATCAGCAACATCGAGCGTCGACATTCTTGAGAAAATTGCCGACCGGAAAGCACTCGGAAAAATTATTAAAATAATTTTCTTTCAACTCGACCGTTTTCTATCGTTCAAATGCACCGAAAATTGAATTTTGTCAAAAATCGTCGATATTTTTCTGAATACGGTGAATATTTTTGGATAATTTCAAAATTTTCGTTGTTTTGACAATTTTTTTCATTTCCAACGGAACTGTCAGCAAAATTTACGATTGGAAGGACGAAAATTTACTTCTCGACGAGACTTTCTAGAATATTTCTCGCTGCAATGCCAAATTTTTTGTGATTTTTCAAAAAAAACGTTCAGTCGAACGTATTGAACAAAATATCGATCTTTTTCAATAAAATTCTCTTTTCAGTGTAAACTGGAAGTTTTCCTGCATCAGTTCCTCGGTGGTTATGGATACTGGGAAACAAATATACGTCCTCGTCCAATTATGTCTAATTAACCGTTCAGGAAATGGAGTCGCGCCTCGAAAACCACGTGACAGGTTTAACAAACAGAAATATGAATTATCTGCATGCCCAATTCATTGTCAGTGTTTGCTGTACAATGAATCTTTGCATGTGGCTCATAAAAAAATTAATGTCGATATTTAAATTGACACGGATTGCTCAATTTTTGGATCAGGTACATTGACCTAGATGTGCGTGCCTAATTTAGCCTTCAGTACAAAAATTGTTTCGGCTATTTATAATTGAGACCGCGCTGCTTTCAAAGAAAACCAATTCGAGCGTCACGTGTGCATTCAAATTCGAAAAATTGTTAATTAATCCAGTTGCAAAATTTCGTCATATGAGAAATTTCGTTTCCGTCATTTGACTGAAGCTCGAGGTGGTGACAAGTGAATCATTATTGTCTTCAACGTCGCTCCTTATTTACTCGTCCTGACGAGCTGTCACATTATGCTACGTCATCGGACAAATATTCCGAGCAAAAAAGCTTTCGAAATATCGCGCGAAGCTGAATCGGATTCGAGTATCAATTGGATAATAGCTCGATCAAAGTTTCGATAAAAAAAACCAAGATTCGATCGTCAATGAAAAAAAAGGCTGCAAATTGAAATTTGCAAATTGCTTCCTCATGGTGCTCGAGATGCACGGTAAAACGATTTTTCGAAAAACTAATATTTTCGTAAAATTCAAAAACCCATAAAATTTAAACCGCTCAACCGATATTTCCCAAATTCAATGCCAACCTTCTTATTATGATACTCTAATTATAAAAAAAAAATTAGTAATAAATCTTAAAATTTGCGAAAGTTAGAGCGGTGACACCATTTTTTTGAAAATTTCAAAATGCTGTAGAATTCGAATTTTTCTAGTGATCCGGACAAAATTCTCAGCAAACGAAGAGCTGGTATAGATTAACATCTATGCAAAACTAGAGCCTTGTAGCTCAAACCGTTCTCGAGTTATAACAATTTGAATTTTACAGTGCCAGCACACACACACACACATACCCACCCACGACCGGACATTTTTTCTAAATATGATTTTTGGACGTTTTGGGACATTTTGAGAACATTGACATTGAAAACTCGAAAAAAAAATGTTCACCGTCACAAAGCTTCCTCCATGAGGAAGCAAAAAAAAGAAAAAAAAAGTAATATTGACTCCCCTTATCGTTTTCCCGCTGAATGTCCATCTGAAAGAGTCGATTTCACTGATTGGCCGAGTTATCAACTACACACAGTCTATCAAATCGCATTGATACGGTTGAAATTTTTTATTTGCGAAAAAAAACAGAAAAAAATGATTTGAAGTCAGTGATAAGGATTTTCTACGATTTAACGATTCGTACGTTGGAAATCATATCGATATACTGGAGTTTATCTTGCTGCATGGAGTCTGAGAAAAATTTGAGGGAATATTAAAAGTTCTTGACGTAATGCGATACAAATCGTATGTTTTCAAACGCACTCGCTTGTTTATATCGAGCACGCTTTTGTATGCGTGCACGAGACCATTAATCAGTTCTCGTGTCTGAACTCGAGATACCTGATAAGCAGCTTATCAGCAATCGTCAAGCAATTCGTAATTCCTCTCGCTTAACTCAATTAGTGCGAATTGGGGAGTGGATTGATTGGGTGGGGCGTTGGAAGCTGCGTGAATGCTCGATCGGTCCGTTCAGCAACATTTGAACATCCAATATTTCGTCAATTCAAAAGGAATTTAAAAAAAAATTTCAATGTGCACTTTTATACTGGGTATAAAATCGAAACGGTTGAGTATACAGAAAAAATATATGAAATCGATTTTGTAGAGCTTGAAATTTCCTACAGAAAAGTTCCTAACCACATTTTTCTACGTTCAGTGGTTTAGTCGCTAGAGCGGCTCAAAAACAAACTTCCTTGACTCGCTTGTAAAATGAGCGCTCCAAGGCTTTTTTCGATCGTCTCTCATGACTAAACCACCGGCGCTATAAAAAAATTGTCTGGAACTTTTTTATAGAGAATTTCATGCTCTACAAGATTGGTCCTACACATTTTTGCCCTATATTCAGTAGTTTGGACAGTACGAGCGGCAGAAGTACAACTTTGCAAACTGACAACGTTTCCAACTTTCTGACGAGGAATTTGAATCAGTAAATTTTTATTGAAAATAAGATGCGACCTAAAGTCCCATATAATTCAGTGTACTTGATAAAAAAATGAAAAAAAAAAGTATAAATAAGATTGAGGAAAAACTGCACGAGTTCTAGCGCATTAAGCTCGTTCAGGGGATCCAAAAAATTCTAGAGTACTTGAAAAATTTATGGAATTGCATCGTTTTTTTTTATCTTAATTTTGTGCAGAATTTTTACTATTTTCGTTGCAGAATCAAACGAATTTCCTGTTAGTCCTCGTGTGCCTAAATAACACTATCAAAAAAATAAAATCTCTTCGTTCTGGAGTAATTTTTTTACCATTAAAATTCTACTCGTAAATCTGTCTGTTTATCTGTGAAATCTTCAACATCTTGAGTGATAGTGAAATCGTATTTAAAAATATTACTGCTCCAAACATGCCTACAGTCTAATTAGTTATTTTTTTTCTTTTTGCTTCTCTTTTTATCAGGTTATATCGTTAGAGAATAAAAATGAGGGGCCACGCAGAGTTTGTGGTAATTTTAATGGTTCGATGTGTAATTTTTGAATTTTAGTCTCAGCCAAGTTTTGATTTTCGTGTTGAATAAGGGAAGGCACACTGGAAATGAAATTTTGTCAAAAAAACGTCGATATTTTGTTGAACACTGTGAATATTTTTGGATAATTTCAAAATTTTCGTTATTTCGACAATATTTTTGGTTCCTCACGGATTTACGATCAAAATGACAAAAATTGACTTTCGAAGAGACTTTTTGGAGTATTTCTTGCTGCAATGACAAAATTTTTGTGAATTCTCAAAAAAAAACGTTTAGTCGAACCTTTCCAACTAAATTTTCTTGCCAGTTTCGTTCTCGGTTCAATAATTTGACTTGTACACGCAATCAATCCTGCGTGATGATCACTTATCACGTTTACGCACCGACGTCAGGTGTCGTCTCTATTATTAGATTAGAGAGAATCGCATAATCTGTCCTGCTGCTAATCACTTTTGCTACAGACAGTAAAATCGTATGGGACGAGTTGACTGTTACGGTTGGTCGACATTGAATATTCGAGTGTCGGTTGCACATGCAATTCGAACGTCTGGATCGTAAAACTGCATGCCTGACTATTCATAAGAGTCACGGAATTTAATTGGGATTCAAAAATGGCAACTGAAAAAAAGTCAGATCGCTGTTCGGTCGAAATAACAACAACAGAATGCTCAGGGCCGTTGAATTTCTCTCGTGAGTATTTCATGAGGAACCGAGAGACAATATGCAATCTTGTCAATACGTTGCCGGATAAATCTTACGTGTACAGAGACTGACAAGCCGACGCGTCACCAAAGCGTCATCATGCAAATACGTCACAAATCAGCTTACGGAATTTACAAAGATAATTTAATGAAAAGTTGTCAACTTTTCAATGGGACAAAATATAGGGCAAGATTCACTCAACCAGAAATTCACTCAACAGGTGAATGGGCGTCCATTCGCTGAAAAGAAAATTTTATGAGAAAAGATCGATATTTTGTTGGATAACGTTCGACTAAAAGTTTTTTTGAAAAATTACAAAAATGCTGTCTTTGCAGCAAGAAATATTCTAGAAAGTTTCTTTAAAAAGTCAATTTTTGTCGTTCCAATAGTCAATTTTGCTGACAGTTTCGATAGAAATGAAAAATATTATCAAAATAACGAAAATTTGGAAATTATCGAAAATATTTATCGATTTCAACAAAATATCGACGTTTTTTGGACAAAATTCAATTTTCAGGGCAATTATTTCATCCCGATAAGACAAATTTGTATATTGACGACTATTTGTAGATTCCCGTGTTCTCAGTTTCTCGCCACGGGGAAAAGAAAAATTGGGTGGAAAAGATCGATAATTTGTTGTTCGACTTGACGTTTTTTTGAAAAATCATGAAAATTTTGTCATTGCAGCCTGAAATATTCGAGAAAGTCTCTTCGAAAAGTCAATTTTTGTCAATTCGATGGTAAATTTCGCTCACAATTCTGTTAGAAATCAAAACATCGTCAAAATAATGAAAAATTTGAAATTATCCAAAAATATTTACTTCTCCGTGTTCAACACAGCGAGAATAAAATTTCGTTGGAAAAGATCGATCGGATACTTTGGACTAAACGTTTTTTTGAAAAATCACGAAAATTTTGTCACTGCAGCAAGAAATATTCTGGAAAGTTTCTTCGAAAAGTCAATTTTTGGCATTCCAATCGTAAATTTTTCTGACAGTTTCGTTAGAAATCAAAAATATTGTCAAAATACCGAAAATTTTGAAATTATCAACAAAATATCGACGTTTTTTGATCAATTTTAATTTTCAGTGTGCAGGCGATCGTTTTTTGCAGCAGTGTCAATAAATATTTTGGAAAATAAAAAATGCCGATGTAAAGTCAAAAGCTCGGACTACATTTACTTTCCTCTACACATTTTGGTCAAACGAAATGCCTTATCAGAAAAAAATCGTCAAGAAAATGACTTTTCTTGGGCCTGCAACCGAGTGGATCGTTTTGACTCTTCAGCGTCGAAGTAAATTTGCTTCTGTAATGAAAAATCCCGTTATCGGAGGTTGTCCCAATTTTTTGGGTTCAGTTGTGTGATTGAAAAATTATCGTTGATTGGCGAGCGCGATAGATTTCCAAGCAGCGTTCGCTCGTATCGATACCGGTCTTGAAATTATGAAAAAGTGTATCCTTGATCGTTTGATAAGAGACTTCGAAATGGTTAATTGTTGAAATGCATTTTTATATCGCAGATAATTGATAATAAAATTCATTGACGATTCATTACAGCCATTAATTTAATCCGCTTGATATCGGAGTAAAAAAGAATTAAATAAATAAATCATAAAGCGAATATTGTGATCGAGAAAAACAAAGAAAAATCGCAACGAAAATGATGTTTTTTCCTAACAATTGCAGTTTTAATTCGTCCTGAAGTTGTTTATCGATCATAACGATCGTAAATATAAATAAAAAGGTAAAAATTTCCACGCATTCACCTCCATCGATCGATCTGGAATTTTGAAATCATGTCAATGATAATAGACACGATAAGAAAAATAAATAATTAACAACGTACGAGGGCCACGAAGTTTTTTTTCTTCGTTTCCAGTCAAAATAATCGTTTTTTTTTCTTGCCACATGATTAACAATTATCGACTGGTAATTGCTGCTCCGAAATAATTTTTGAAAATCCTTCGGAAGGAGGAAAAATCGTTCAAAATTTCAGACTCGCAAAATATCGAATTTCCTGAAAAAAAATTGAATTTTCTTTGCACGGTTCGCCACCAAAAATTAAATTTTGTTGGTTACGTTCGACCGAACCTTTTTTTTGAAAATCCACAAAAAATTTGTCATTGCAGTACGAAAAATTCTAGAAAATGTCCTCGAAAAGTGAATTTTTGTCATTTTAATCGTAAATTTCGCTGACAGTCTCGTTGGGAATGAAAAATATTGTCAAAAAAACGAAAATTTTGCAATTATTCAATTATTTTACTAAAATCTCGATGCATTTTTGACAAAATTCAATTTTCCGTGTGAAAAATTTCAAATTTTCAAACTGCAAAGATTAAAGGTTGTTGACATTTTTTAAATTACTGATTATGATACTTTTTTTTTTTTTATCTTTTCGCCGTTACTACGTGGACACACCGACACTAATTCGGTGAGATACGCGAGCAGCGCACACTGGTGAGCTGCACGATGTGTCACACAAGTAAGCGGGACTACCACGTGCCTACGCGAGAAATCGTCAATGGCGATGGAGTGGGGCTCGGCGTGTAAATATTTACTGGCGCATGCGCAGGGGCTCGTATTTATGGTCACGTGATGACGCGACTTATAAACCGTGACAGGGACCGGCCGGTCTGTACATTCGTTGAAACTGTGGTGGAAAGCGTGCGCATTATTCTTCGCTCCTCTGGTTCAACGTTCGTGAACGAGCGAATTTAACAAACTTGTGGAATTTCTTTGAAAAAAATCGACGAATTTCAAGGATTTTTCCTCTGTCATCGCGGGGATTTAAATTTACAGTGAATTTCGGCTTTTTTCGCGGCTCCAGCCCTCGGACCAAAAGTTTCCGAACTCTTTTGTTCGCGCGAGTGTCACACGATCGGACTATTTTCACCGTTACGTGACGTCATAACTTAGTTTGGTTTTTTTTTTTGGTTTTTTTTCCATTTTTTTTTTGGTCTCAAGCTTTTTATTTTGACGCGCTAAACTCCACAATCGTACGCGCTGTGTACGACTGTCCGACGATACTGCAGACATAAAAAACTCACATTAAGAGCGTTTCGTTCGGACGAGAGTTCGAACAAGTGGGCAAAACGAGCGGGAGCGGCCTTTACTCGGATCTCAACTTTTCCGACCTCAATTTCCGGTAAAAACCCCCCGAAATGGCCGATATGTGGAACGAATGGGACTACTCAAGCTCGAACGGTAAGTTTCTGATTGCGAAATACCATAATCAACGAAAAACCACACGACAACTTGCTTACGATTTGAAATTTTCAATTCTGACGTTTTGCTAGGATTATTTCGCGCCAATGATTCGGAGGACACGCTGAAAAGACAATTTTGTTGGAAAAGATCGAAATTTTAGTGAATACGTTCGAATAAACGTTTGTTTTTGAAAAATCACAAAAATTTTACCATTGCAGCAAGAAATAGTCCAGAAAGTCTCTTCGAAAAGTCGATTTTTGGCATTTCGATCGTAAATTTAGTTGACAGCTCCATTAAAAATAAAAAATATTGTCAAAATAACGAAAATTTTGAAATTATCTAAAAAAATTTCGTTCACCGTGTTTAACACACCGAAAAGAATTTTTTTTTTTGGAAAATATCAATATTTTGTCCGAATCGTTCGAGTGAACGATTTTTTCGAAAAATCACAAAAATTTTGTCATCGCAGCCAGAAATAGTCTGAAAAGTCTCTTCGAAAAGTCAATTTTTGTCATTTCGATCGTAAATTTAGTTGACAGCTCCTATAAAAATAAAAAATATTGTCACAATAATGAAAATTTTGAAATTATCTAAAAATATTTAGTTCACCGTGTTTGACACGCCGCAAAGAATTTTTTTTTTTTTGAAAATTTGAAAATTTTGAAAAAAGTCTGTTCGAAATGTCAATTTTTGTCATTCCAATCGTGAATTTTGCTGACAGTTCCGTTGGAAATAAAAAATATTGTCAAAATAACGAAAATTTTGAAATTATCCAAAAATATTTAGTTCCACATGTTCAAAATAAATATCGACGTTTTTTGACAAAATTGAATTTTCCGAATCTTTAACAAACAGAAACAAAATGTGCGCATTTTCATATTCGATCGAATTCATAACGGAGTAGATTCAAAAAAAATGCTTCGTGATAAGAAACAATAAATAATTAAGTTGCTATTAATTATTGCGTTATCTTCACCAACTGCGTCAATATTTGAAAGCCCGCGCTAACGAACGACGCATATCCAAAATGCGTATACGAGTTCAAGAAAAAGTCGGAAAAATTGTCTTTCCAGTAAAAGAAAAACTCAACGAGGCGATATTTTCTGTAGCAATGGAAAAATTTCGAATCGTTCTATATCAAAATGGAAAAAAATGCACGAATAAAAAAAAATTCCGTACGTTTCCGGCATCGGTTCTTAATTAATAGAGCGCAATTAAATTGACTCAGTCTCGGATATTTTTAGCAAAGGTCAAAGAAAGACTTATCACTGTGTTTTGAGAAGAAAAAAATGTGATAAATTTTCCAGAGATTGAAAATCGATGAAAAATATCGAAATAAACAATCATCAGCGCAGTTTCTTGCTCCACAATCACGCGGGACTGGAAATACACATTCGTGATGAATAAACATGCGTTCGTCAAGAAAAACACTGACGTTCGTGCACATTGAATCGTGTATCGAAGTCTTTTTTCGTTCAGGGTCAAATTTTTCGATCGAGCACTATTTTAAAAACAAGTATTTTCACTTAATTTTCAAAATGTACACTGAAAATTCAATTTTTCAAAAAAACGTCGAAATTTCCGTATAAAATGGCTTTTTTCCGGTTTCTACACGTTTGTACCTGAAAACACCATAAAAAAATTTATCCCGGATTAATGAGACATCGTTATCTTGGACCTTGAGTCACTGATTGGTTTGTTTTTCGAGTTTCCATCCGCCTGAGTATCAAAATACAATTTTTCCTCTAGAATTAAATATAAATTTGAAATGTCGCCGTAAAAAATTGACTCAATTTTTATTAGCAATTATTTCCAACGGTTTAAAGAAAAAACAATTCCCTTGTGCCACTTTTCATGGCAGCCGAAAACTTTTTTTGTATTTTTCATACAAAATTTTCCGTTTGTTTTCAATCTACTTTGGTGTACGAATTTTTCTGCTTTCGATTCTCTTGATTAATTACGGTTTGACGGTATTAAAGTTTGCATCGTTGGAATGCAACGAAATTCTGTTTTTTTTTCAGCAGAGCTCATGATTCTTATTCAATTTCTAATCAAGACAATAAAATGATTTTTTTTAGGATTCAAACACAAAATTACAATTATCAAATCGATTTTGTGTTTGAATCCTAAAAAAAATATCAATTTAGTGCCTTGATTAGACATTGAATAAGAATCATGAGCTCTGATCAAGAAAAAACCGAATTTCGTTGCATTCCAACGATGCAAACGTCAAAAAAAACTTTTTCCATCCATTTTTTGTTAAATTTCAAGAACCGTGACAATTTTTCGGCCAATTTTGAGTTTGGATCCTAAAAAATCATCCTGACTAAATGTTGAATAAAAATCTCGAACTCTGGTAAAAAAAAACCGAATTTCGTTGCATTCCAACGATGCAAACGTAAAAAAAAACTTTTTCCATCCATTTTTTGTTGAATTTCAAGATCCATGACAATTTTTCGGCCAATTTTGTGTTTGGATCCTAAAAAATCATCCTGACTAAATGTTGAATAAAAATCTTGAACTCTGGTCAAGAAAAAACCGAATTTCGTTGCATTTCAACGATGCAAACGTCAAAAAAAACTTTTTCCATTAATTTTTTGTTGAATTTCAAGATCCATGACAATTTTTCGGCCAATTTTGTGTTTGGATCCTAAAAAATCATCCTGACTAAATGTTGAATAAAAATCACGAGCTCTGGTCAAGGAAAAACCGAATTTCGTTGCATTCCAACGATGCAAACGTCAAAAAAAACTTTTTCCATCCATTTTTTGTTAAATTTCAAGAACCATGACAATTTTTCGGCCAATTTTGAGTTTGGATCCTAAAAAATCATCCTGACTAAATGTTGAATAAAAATTATGAGCTCTGGTCAAGAAAAAACCGAATTTCGTTGCATTCCAACGATGCAAACTTCAGCATGGTCGAAAACCAACCATCAGGAAATATTTTCTGAATCGCAACTACGAGTATTTTTGTCATTTATTTTCCTAGATATTTATTGGCCCGGGGGTCGATGAATATTTTGGTAATTACGTGTTTGTAATGGACGACGGATTTATGGGGATGGACGCGGGGATGTCCATCGTTTTGTCGTTCCGATTTAGAAGTTGCTTCGAGTTGTTTCGCGTTGCTCTGCCACCCAAAACGTACTCGTCCATATTAATTCCTGAAATATTCGCAAATATGCTTAGGGCAATGTCAACCTCTCTGCCCACATATATGGGTAAGAACTTGTAGGCGATACGTAAACGTGGACACGATTTGTGAGAGGAATATAAATATAACCCTTGTCCAAACAAAAGACTCGTCATTTTGCCTGCGTGTATTGTCCCTACGCAAACAATCAGGTCAATATTGCAATAAAGATCGAGGGTACAATCAACCGCGACTGATGTCTCGAAAAAGACACTTGTACCTCATTCCCATAATTCATCAACTATTTTTAGAGGTTCCATGCATTTCGATCGTGCCATTTGCTCAATTCATCGTTCCCTAAAAAAAAAAACTTTATTGGAAAAGTTCGATACTCTGTTAAACCCGGCGAACTAAATATTTTTGTCTAATTACAAAATTTTTGGCAATTTTTAATTATTTTTTCAATTAAATTCATTAAACTGTGATTTGTTTTTTTAATGTAACAATAAATGAGTAATTTTCGTAATGAGTTCATAATTTTGACAATTTTTATCACTTCTAACGAAACTGTCAGCAAAATTTACGATTGGAATGTCAAAAATTTTGACATTTCGAAGAGAATTTCCAGGCAATGACAAAATTTTTGTGATTTTTCAAAAAAACGTTTAGTGGAACGTCAAAATTTCGATTTTTTCCGACAAAATTTTATTTTCAGTGCAGGTTTCAAAGTTTTTTGAATTTTACACTGTCATTTCTCGGCGTGCCCCAAATAGTTTTCAGTCCTGCAAGAAAAAGAAGAAGAACAATGTAATTTTCGTCGTCGCATTGACCTGAAATCTTAACCTCCCGTGTGCCTCGAAAGCGACGTTATTAAAGCAGAGACTGAAAACAAAAGAGAAAAAAGAATATTTGAAAGGTTGAATTTCTCGGGACTTTGGGGTCGACGTTTGGCGAAAATAGAGGGCGCGATGTCCGTGCCAAGCGAGAGCTTTTCGTGCATGCTGCTGAGTAACATCCCCGGAAGGAAGTCCGGAGCAAAGAGAGTCCGTAAGTCATGAGAAAAGCTGACTTGTTAGGCTTCGCTCAGAAATACATTCACGGAACACTTAATCTTTTATTTATGTAAGCAAAAAACACACACACACACGCAATGGTTGGAAAGAAAGAAAGAAATACGACGTGATGAGGCCACTAGTGATTTTTTTATAGCAGGGCAGTTGAACGCTTTGCGTCGTAAATGAAAATCAATAATTTTCCTGGTCGTCGCCGAGCTCTTGCGGCCGATGCACCTGGTCGCTTATTATACGACGGTCTCAGGAGGAACGTACAACGACGCAGGGTCGCGGACCTTAGTCATGGCACTCGTACAAACTTTATACACGAATATCTACAAATCTGCTCAACGTAGATGGAAATTCGCGTTTATGAGACTGAAAATTCAATTTCGTCAAAAAAACGTCGTCGTCGAACACGATGAACGAAATATTTTTGGATAATTTCAAAATTTTCGTTATTTTGACGATATTTTTCATTTCTAACGAAACTGTCAGCAAAATTTACGATTTAAATGACAAAAATTTACTTTTTGGAGAGACTTTCTAGAATATTTCTCGCTGCAATGACAACATTTTTGTGATTTTTCGAAACAAACGTTTTGTCCAACGGATCCAACGAAATATCGATCTTTGCCAACAAAATTTTCTTTTCAGTGCATGAATTTACCGAGCTCTTGATTTCGCATGCATTCGACATCATTAACACGAGCTCAAACCTCGCGATATCACCCTGCGCTCTATACCGACCAAGTATGCACGCTTTTCAAACATCGTGCAGCAATGTGGAACGATTTGTCATTCGTTATGAGCTCTCGTTCGGTTTCGAGCGTGTATCTCAATCTCAATCATCCATAAATCGATGCTGCATCGATCTCCAATCATGCCGCGACAAACGTCACGATGAGCCAGAGAGCCTGCTCGATTTTTGTTCATTAAATTTATCGAATTTAATTATTTTCACTTGTTGCATTAAGGACGTTGCGTATGCGCGGCGACGGTCAAATTTAAATGTTCGTTTTCAGTTTTTCTTACATACAAAATCGTTTGCGAGACCAAGTTCATGCAAAAAAGTTGTTAAAAATTGACTAAAGAACAAAATTCTCTAAATTCAAGATTTTCCGAGGTAATTTTCATTTTTTATGCAATAACCAAAATTTCGAAACAATTTTACGACCGATTTTTTTGAAAAACTGAAGAAAGCTTCGTCGATGTTGCATAAAAGCGTGTGCAAAGTTTTAAGAGGCTTCGCCGTTTAGAAATCGAAATATTTAATGTTGAAAATTGCAACTTTTAACACGTGCTCTTATGAGAAACTTCTGAAAATTGTGATTTTTATAAATTAATATCTCGACTTGTACATCGTGAAACAAAATGAAAATATTCGTTTGTTGAGGACTTAAATTTTTCTTTTCAGTTTTTCTTACTTACAAAATGGCTTGCGAGCCAAAGTTCATGAAAAAAAGTTGTTACAAATCGACTAAAGAACAAAATATACTCTAAATTCAAGATTTTCCGAGGTAATTTGTATTTTTTATACAATAACCAAAATTTCGAAACAATTTTACGACCGATTTTTTTGAAAAACTGAATAAAGCTTCGTCGATGTTGCATAAAAGCGTGTGCAAAGTTTTAAGAGGCTTCGCCATTTAGAAATCGAAATATTTAATGTTGAAAATTGCAACTTTTAACACGTGCTCTTATGAGAAACTTCTGAAAATTGTGATTTTTATAAATAAATATCTCGACTCGTACATGGCGAAACCTCTTAAAATTGCGCGAGCTATTAGACGTCACTATTCTCTTTGTGCAGTGCAAATTTGAAGGAATTCTATCGATAGAAAATTCAGCATACAACGTTCTTAATAAGATGAATCAAATAGAAAAATTCTGCAGTGTTTTGGACGACTTTTTTCCCGCATTAAAGATGCAGGAGTTTTTTTTTTCATAATGCGACATGAGTAAAAAAAAAAACGTTGTCGTGATCGCCATGTGGAATATGCAGCGCTGCGGGCGACGATGCACGAGAATGCGGCCAACGTTCTCGTCAGTGTTATGCGCGACGAGTGTATCGTAACGGTTCTCGTCATTTTGCTCGCAGATAAACTACCGTAATCCATGACTTCCGGAAGGAACAGCATATCAAAGAAAAATTTGTAGCCAAGAAAGTTTGTTGCCAGGAGAAATGTGAAAAATGAAAATGAAATTCGTTTCGGATCGTCTTGTGTGACGAAATTTGTCGAAAACTCGATGCACTCGATGCATCTTCGATCACAAATGTCCGTACCCGCGAGCGCGTGCATTTTCAAGTCGAGAACGTGGCGTTGACCGCCAGTTAAGAACAGTTAACGAGATCGATCGGTCTCCTCGCGATTTATCGCCCGATAAGAGAAAAGGCACACTCGCGCATGCACACACACACAAATGCACATCGCAAGTGCATATCGGACGCTTGGGTCTGAAATTAGTCGCAGGAACTCGCGTGCGAGGCATATCCATATCAATCGATTGATTTCGAGGGCCAAACTCGAGACACGACAAGCTCTCGATTGATACAAAAGACTGAAAATAAAATTTTGTCAAAAAACGTCGATTTTTTGGATAATTTCAAAATTTTCATTATTTTGACAATATTTTTCATTTCTGACGGAACTGTCAGCAAAATTTACGATTGGAATGACAAAAATTGACTCTTCGAAGAGACTTTTTAGAATATTTCTTGCTGCAGTGACAAAATTTTCGTGATTTTTCAAAAAAACGTTTAGTCCAAAGTATCCAATCGATCTTTTCCAACGAAATTTTATTCTCGCTGTGTTGACCACGGAGGAGTAAATATTTTTTGATAATTTCAAATTTTTCATTATTTTGACGATGTTTTGATTTCTAACAGAATTGTGAGTGAAATTTACTATCGAATTGACAAAAATTTACTTTTCGAAGAGACTTTCTAGAATATTTCCGGCTGCAATGACAAAATTTTCATGATTTTTCAAAAAAACGTCAAGTCGAACAACAAATTATCGATCTTTTCCACCCAATTTTTCTTTTCCCCGTGGCGAGAAACTGAGAACACGGGAATCTACAAATAGTCGTCAATATACAAATTTGTCTTATCAGGATGAAATAATTGCCCTAAAAATTGAATTTTGTCCAAGAAACGTCGATATTTTGTTAAAATCGATAAATATTTTCGATAATTTCCAAATTTTCGTTATTTTGATAATATTTTTCATTTCTATCGAAACTGTCAGCAAAATTTACTATTGGAATGACAAAAATTGACTTTTTAAAGAAACTTTCTAGGATATTTCTTGCTGCAAAGACAGCATTTTTGTGATTTTACAAAAAAACTGTTCAGTCGAACGTTTCCAACGAAATTTCCATTTTTTTCAACAAAATTTTCTTTTTAGCAAAGTTACGTTGCTCCTTGCACTATCGCCGGACGTTCAGTCGAACGTTTCCAACGAAATTTCCATTTTTTTCAACAAAATTTTCTTTTTAGCAAAGTTACGTTGCTCCTTGCACTATCGCCGGAAACCGCTGCTATAAACTTCCCCTTCCCCCGGCACACGAATCGATCGCCCACGAAGAAAAGGCCCGCTCGCTAAATCGTTCCGTACTTTTGACATGCATTATTAATCTTTGAACGGGCAATGTGTATCCCCGACGAAATATACTGCACGCAGCTCCTTCTGCTTTCATTAGTTATTCACGGAAAGTGAATTCCTTTCGGTCAAACGCTTTTCCATGCACTCAACGTAAAACAATGATTTTTGCAGTCTTCACGAATTACTCCGTTTAATTTTGTTCATTTATTTATGTAAATTAGAAAAATTCTCGTACGTGCTGAATCGGTTTTTTTTTGCCACCTGGAAAATTCTAAAAATAATTAAATTTTCTTGAACAATGTTTATAGCTTTGTCGCTTCTTGGAGTAAATACCGATCTTGACAAACCTCGCACGGCTATACCCGAGCACACGTGTTAACTTTCGTACGTCAATTAGAATGAGCGTTTCCGTGTCGATTTTCAATTTCACTTTCAAATGACTTTAACAGCTTGTCCGAGAGGTCACGATGCTCGAATCTCTCATCCACTAAATATCCACCGACTTTCCCATTTTTGGACTAATCCAAACCTCATTCTTAACGCAGAAGTTTCCATTTTTCAAAATTCCTATTTTTGGAAGATTTCGAATGATAAAACTCACGGTTTGAAATTAGGCGGGAAATAATAAATATTAACAAATTGTTTGTGAACGATTTGGCGTCAAAATTGTTGCAATGAAAAGAAAATTTTGTTGGAAAAGATCGATATTTTTTTGGAAACGTTCGACTAAACGTTTTTTTTTGAAAAACCACAAAAATTTTGACATTGCAGTAAGAAATATTCTAGAAAATCTCTTTGAAAAGCAATTTTTGTCATTTCGATCGTGAATTTTGCCAACAAGTCCGTTAGAAATCAAAAATATCGTCAAAATAATAAAAATTTTGAAATTATCTAAAAATATTTAGTTCAGCGTGTTCAATACACTAAAATGAAAATTTTGTTGGCGATATTTTTTGGATATGTTTGACATGCATAATGTTTTTTTTTTGAAAAATTGCAAAAATTTTGTCATCGCAGCAAGAAAAATTCTAGAAAATCTCTTCGAAGAGTCAATTTTTGTCATTCCAATCGTAAATTTTGCTGACAGTTGCGTTAAAAATAAAAAATGTTGTCAAAATAACGAAAATTTTGAAATAATCTCAAAAAATTTAGTTCAGCGTGTTCAATACACTAAAAAGAAAATTTTGTTGGCGATATTTTTTGAATACGTTTGACATAACGTTTTTTTTTGAAAAATTGCAAAAATTTTGTCATCGCAGCAAGAAAAATTCTAGAAAATCTCTTCGAAGAGTCAATTTTTGTCATTCCAATCGTAAATTTTGCTGACAGTTGCGTTAGAAATGAAAAATATTGTCAAAATAACGAAAATTTTGAAATTATCCAAATTTAGTTCACCGTGTTCCAAAAAATTTCGACGTTTTTTGAAAAAATTCAATTTTTTTTAGTATGCTCGAGGAAAATTGAGGAAATGCATTCAAGAACGTGGTGTGCACGCCATTATTTTCAACGGATTTCCGCGCGATATATCGTATCAGTATTTCATGGATCGTTGATGATAGTGTGGCGTATATATGCCCAGGAGCTTGTTGTTACGATTGCTTGTCGTGACGACTGATTACAAAATCGTATGGTTTCAATATGCCTTCCGTTGACATTGAACCAATCGCCTTGATATATTCTCTTTGCGACTGACCAATATATATATATATATGCGCGATTAACTTTTCTTTTATACATATGAACCAGCAACGAGAGTCGACACTCCAAGAATTTTCCTGATCCCCGTAGCAAAAAGAAAAATGCCGATCGGGCAATTTATCGTGGTGACTACTCGTCAATATACATCGTGATGCATATCGCGGGGGCCGGAATAGTTAAAGGAACACCAACGGACCACGTGCTCGTTAACTACACGCGAATCAAACTGCGCGATGCACATTATCGCCACAAACTTTATGGATATTCGTTTCATTTTCTCCGAATCGTCAAACATTTCTAATAAATCGAAAAAAACGCATTTTCATAAATTAAAAATTAAATTTTGGCAAAAAAACGTTCGATTTTTTTTTGAGCGCGAAATCTTGACAAGATTTTCCATTTCTAACGGAACCGGCAGCGAAATTTACGATTGGAATGACAAAAATTGACTTTTCGAAGAGACTTTCCAGAATATTTCTCGCTGCAATGTCAAGATTTTTGTGATTTTCCAAAAAAACGTCGACATTTTGTTATTAACACGATTGGAATGACAAAAATTGACTTTTCGAAGAGACTTTCCAGAATATTTCTCGCTGCAATGTCAAGATTTTTGTGATTTTTCAAAAAACCGTTTGGTCGAACGTTTTCAACAAAATATCGATGTTAAAAAAAAAAAAATTCTTTTCAGTGTTTTAAACACGGTGAACTAAATATTTTCAGATAATTCCAAAATTTTCGTTATTCTGACAATATTTTTCATTTCTAATCGAATCGTCAGCAAAATTTGCGATCGGAATGACAAAAATTCACATTTCGAAGAGACTTTCCAGAATATTTATTGCTGCAGTGACAAAATTTTTGTGATTTTTCAAAAAAACGTCGATTCGAACGTTTCCAATAAAATTTCGATCTTTTTCAACAAAATTTTTATTTCAGTCATCAATTTCCAACACGCGAAAATTGGAAAATGATGCCATCAATTTTCTGGCGAATTGAAAATTCATTTCGAACCGTTATTGGCCGCGTGTCCTTTCAATCGAACGACAATGCACCAATGATGCAATTCACATGCAATAATTTTCAGTCGACAGTCCGTATCAACTTCTTTTCCTTAAGCCGATCCATCGGCTGGTCACGTAACTTGCATGAGCGCCAAAGAGACACGCTTGAAAAGCAGTTGCACGATATTTTGGAGACTCCGAACAAAAGTCAAGAAAAGCAAAAGTCACGAATTTTTTTCTTCGATATAAAGAAAAAGACTTTTTTGTTTCTCAGAGTTATTTACCGCGAAATAATTGCAGCTCAAATTAATCGCGAAAACATTCGGAATAACATTTCGTCGTGCTCCAAAAAAAAGACGAAAAATGACACGCGCTGCGATCCATTTATTTTACAAGAAGCTCGAGCCACTTATTTACCGACGCGATTACGCGAAATGGGTTCAAACATTCGTCGTCGACTGTGAAACTTGATCTCTCTTTCGACATTGCAGTTTCTCGGTTGAAAGAACTTTTGTTGCACTTTCAGGCACGATTTTATAATCTTGCTCCAGTTTTCTCATTTTTTCTTCCTCATTTTTTCGATCGATGTAACCTCGCGATGAATTTTCCAAAATTTGGCAAATTTTTCCAACATTACAGAGCGTAGTGTCAAAAATCCGTTGCAAAAATGTTTTTAAAGCAATTTTCAAGTGAAATTTCGAAAAATAAAAATGTCCACGTTATTTTGAAGCTTTTTCAATTTTTTTTTCTTTTTTTCTTGGCTAATGAAAATGTGTTAATTGAAGATTAACCAAAAGCCAAGTGTCAATTGGTTCGTTATTTTAAGAAATTCGAATTTTCGTCAGTCCAGCGCGTTGATCTTGACACCAAGTCTCTCGCGATGTGTGAATCATAGTAAATAAGAGAGAGGATGCACGTAAGAAGTGAGACCAACGGGGATTCCGCTGGACCGTAAATAGAAACAGTACTGGACGAAAAATGGACGCGACGGTGTGAGAGAACCTGAAATGGTGTGTATCGCGTGTACGGGAGAGCCGGGATCTCGCCCGGAGGCTGCGCGAACAGTAAGAATTCAAGTTTTCTAAACCGGTTGTCATTTTTAAGCGAAAGTGGTCAAACCTGTTGTAGAATTCAGACACAACTCTTCGCATGATGAATTCGTTGTTTTTTAAATCGGGCCCTCTCTCCAAAACACTAAAAATAAACAAATTTGCATTAAGGCAGTTCTATAGATTTCAGAATACCGTTCAGGATTTAATCAAATTTTGTACGCGCGGTGCTGGATCACGATAAGAAAAAAATCCAATCAAATTTTCAGGAAGCTACAGAGAACCAAAAAAACAAGATTTTCTTATTGGCAATTTCAGAAATTAGCAAATTAGAGTTTCATGATAAATTTCAGTTTTTTTTTGCATTCTACAAAATGAATTTTTATCAATTCTCAAGAGAAATCACAGTTTTTATTATGAAATACAATAAAATGCATAAAATCAATGTTGAATTCATGAAATTACGAATTTGAATTATTTTGAACATAAAATTTTGTTGGAAAAGATCGAAATTTTTTTGGATACGTGCGACTAAACGTTTTTTTTTGAAAAATTACCAAAATTTTGTCATTCCAGCAAGAAATATTCTAGAAAGTCTCTCCGAAAAGTCAAATTTTGTCATTTCAATCGTAAATTTGCTGACAGTTGCGTTAGAAATCGAAAATATTGTGAAAATTACAGAAATTTTGAAATTATCCAAAAATATTTGGTGTCCATCGACGTTTTTTGACAAAATGTAATTTTCAAATTTAATGATTCTGATTGACAGCGAAAAATTAAAAAAATCATATTTCCGGACATTTCATGGAATTCCCAGAGTCTTTCCTCAACTTTGCCATAAAATTCTGCAGGGTTTTTAGTTTTATTGAAAGAATTAAAAGCCTTTTGTCACACTCGATTCCCTGCTCTCACATCTTTTGTTTTTTATTTTTCCTATATAACGCGTCGTTCAATTATTAAGTACAAAAACACAAAGCCTACGTGTACATGAGTTGCGTCGTCGTTTTCCGTATGCGACAAAGCACTTGAGCGCGCTGTTCTCATTCGTTATATTTGGACAATTAAAGCCCCTGTTGTATTATTGCGCAAAGCAATAAGCACATGGATCGACGCAGGGGATCATCGCACACGCATATGCATGCCAGAAGCGCAATTTTATTGTTCCCACATGCATGTGTGCGTGTGCATTTCTGTAAACGTATGAGAATAATGCAATTACACAAATGTATGCCCAGCAGTCTCTTTTATTTATTCAATACACAAGGAGCTGCCAAACAAAAGGGCGCCAACTGCTGTACATTGAAAATGAAATTCAGTCAAAAAAACGTCGATATTTTGTTGATTTTTGGATCATTTCAAAACTTCGTTATTTTGACAAAATTTTTCATTTCTAATGAAACTGTCAGCAAAATTTACGATTGGAATGACAAAAATTGACTTTTCGGAGAGATTTTCCAGAATATTTCTCGCTGCAATGACAAAATTTTTGTGATTTTTCAAAAAAACGTTTGGTCGATCGTTTTCAACAAAATATCGATATTAAAAAAAAAAAAAATTCTTTTCAGTGTGTTAAACACGGTGAACTAAATATTTTCAGATAATTTCAAAATTTTTTTTAACTTGACAATATTTTTCATTTTTAACGAAACTATCAGCAAAATTTACGATTGCAATGACAAAAATTGATCTTTCGGAGCGATTTTCCAGAATATTTCTCGCTGCAATGACAAAATTTTTGTGATTTTTCAAAAAAACGTTTGGTCGATCGTTTTCAACAAAATATCGATATTAAAAACAAACGAAAAATTCTTTTCAGTGTGTTAAACACGGTGAACTAAATATTTTCAGATAATTTCAAAATTTTCGTTATTCTGACAATATTTTTCATTTTTAACGAAACTGTCAGCAAAATTTACGATTGGAATGACAAAAATTGACTTTTCCAAGAAACTTTCTAGAATTTTTCCTTGCTGCATTGACAAAATTTGTGTGATTTTTCAAAAAAAACATTTGGTCGATCGTTTTCAACAAAATATCGATGTTTGCCAATGAAATTTTCTTTTCAGTGAGTAAAAATAGTTGAAATTACGCCGTAACGTTCGAATTAAAATTGACAAATGCACATGCGTTGCAGGCATTAATTCTCGTGCCCTATAATACGTCGGATGATCGAACATATGAACACGCGAGAAATGACATTACGACGATTATACTCTGCCAGACGATACCGGAGAACACTGGCTCGATTTTGCACGAATAACGCAATGTCTATACAATTTTCCTTACAATAGTTTCGTAATGTTCGAGCCACGAAAGAGTCTAAAGAGTCTCTGACATCGAGAAAAATTACAAAGGCGAATTGAGCCACTTTGTACGTGAGATGCTCCAATTTTTGTCTCGTCTCTTTTCATGTCGCAGCACCATTCCCAGATCTCTCGCCCATTCTCACAGACGCGTGATCAAAGTATTACGAGACAGTAATTAAAACACGAATTGAGTCGTGTCTTTATCGATTTTTTTTAGACATTAGCGAGATGATCAATTACGACCAATTAACATCATTTGCCTAATTACTGTTTATCGATAAACGCGAATTCCATCATTACATTTTGCATATTTCAGTCACTTTTGTTATGAAGAGCTCCACGCACATTTTTAAGCAAAAATTCGTATCGAGATGAGTTGAAATTCCAACTTTGGGTGTCAATTAAACAAATTATTGGAATTTGGCAATTTTTTTTTTTTTTCTAGAGTTATTTAGACTTGGAATTCAGTCTAAATGTTCGATTCGGTTGTTTTCCGTTTCAAAATTACTTTATTTAGGATTCTTCATCAATTTTGTATGAACATTCTTGACTCCAAAACTGAAAATTTTCGCTTATTAAGAAAAATTTTCTGACGTTAAGAATTTGAGATATTTAATTTCCAATTTTTTAATTTTCCCATCTAAACGCGTGAAAATTCGATTCGCGTTTCGTTTAGGAGTTGCAAAAACATGTGTTTAGGATTTTTCATAAAAAATTTCGGCCCGTGGCCTTTCTGGCTATCAGCAAAAAAAATCCTAATCACATTTTTTATGCAACTCGATTTTTGCAACTTTTTAACGAAACTTGATTCGAATTTACACGCGTTTGGATGGGGAAAATGAAAAATTGCTAATTAATTATCTGAAATTCTAAAAGTCAGAAAAATTTTCTTCATTGGAGACAATTTTAGAATTTTGGTGCCAAGAACGTTTATAAGAAATTTTGCAGGAACCCTGAATAAAGTTTTGGAATACGTTGAAGATTCAGTCGTCATGGCTGCGTATGAGAAGAAATTTAAAATGCGTAAGCAAGGCCTGAATGAGACGATGGTAAATCGTTCTAAATTGATCCGAGGGTGTCGAGGATAACGATCCAAGTTGTTGTGCGTGTCACACAATTGTCCGCGATCGCGTACTTAGAGATCACTCACCTCGTCTCTCAATTCGTCGTATATAATAATTCCGCTTCACTCTATTCACCACGGAGACTTCAGCGAGGCTGAAGAACTTTTGCATGAATATAAAACGAACCCACTGACACTGTAGCTCGATTAACTCACAAAGATCTTGTTACATATGAGTTTCATTCTTCGTATCGATTCCGTTACGTGATTCAGCGACGAGGCTCTTGCAAGCTTGAGCCTTCGTCATACAGCCCATAATTGAAATTATTTTTTTCATTACTAAACCACCAAATTTTTAATTATTTCGGCACGAATTAATTAACGACAATTTTTCTATCAGTTTTGGCGACTTTTATTAATTCGTTGTCAATTTTTTAAATCATGTTTCTCATCAACAAATTACCGATTAATTAATCAAGGCAGGAAATTGACAAATTTTCGAGGACAAAATTAGCAAAAGGCAAAAATTTGATGAAAAATTCATTCAATTTATACAATGGAAAGGCAATTTTGTTGGAAAAGATCGATTTTTTGTTCAAATTGGAAAATTTAGTCATTGCGGCAAGAAAAATTCTAGAAAGTTTGGTTGGAAATTAAATTTTTGTCATTCCATCGTAAATTTTGCTGGCAATTCCGTTCGAAAATGATCTAAAAATATTAATTTGACCGTGTTCAACTAAATATTGACGTTTTTTGACAAAATTGAATTTTCAGTGTGCACAATTAATTATATATAATTGAATTAATCAAATTTTTTGATTAATTTGATTTTAAATTATTTTATTATTTGATTTTTATTTTTATTTTTATTGATTTTATTTTATTATTATAATTATTTATTATTATTATTATTTTGATTGATTTGATTTTAAATTAATCAAATTTTTTGATTAATTAACTAAAAAAAAACATTTTTGGATTCAATAGCGTTTTTCTTTTTCGTAAAATGATGGAGGCAACAACTGCGTTTGGCTTTCAGTTCACATGTTCATTAATATTAATCGTAATTCAATGACCGCGATTTCCTGCCAGGATTCTAGACATGTTCAACAGAAACTTGCTCGTATCACGGAGCGCTGGTAAAAATATATAAAAACAAGAGGAAAAGAGCTTAGCAGCCTTGGATGCGACGACCTCGAAAACTGAGGCTTAGTCTCGGACTCGTTTCCCAGAGAAAACGCTCGGGAATCTTTGAAGCAATTAATCGAATGAACGAGCTAAATGAAATAGGGAAAAAAGTGTCGATTCGAAGGCAACGATCGCGATAAACATTCGAGACTGAGGATTTCGAGTTTTCATTATTTTTAGCATTGTTGAAAATTAACGTTGTGAGGAAATTTTGATGGAAATGTGTCTGGCCCGGGCCTGCCGGAAGTGGGACGAAAAATTCCCTTGACAAAAGACACGCTAGAATCCAGTGACCTTTTTTTCCATTATTTCAGAGTCCTCCGAGCAATATTTTATTGACCAAGAATACGAAAACTGTCAGTCAAGCATTTTCTGCCTCGGTGCAAATAAAATATTCTTTTGCTATAGCGAACACACACACACGTTTCTGTTTGTACGCGGAAGTTAAGAATTCATCAATTTCCTTCGCAACGAATGTCGAAGCTCTGCGGCCTTTACGCCATCGATTTTTCCAATTGTGTATTTTCTTCGATAGTGTTATTGATGGAATTATCGCAACTTGCCACGTTGAAAATAACTGCAAAAGAAACAAACATTCTGCGAATCGACGTGGGCACACGTCGATCAAATTTTCCTCATCGACTTTTTAATTCACGATAAACTTTGCCTGAAAAATATCAATTAACGAATCACAAATTAACACGAATTTGCATTCGTTTCGTGAGGTCAAAGTCTTCGTTAAGGAAAAATTCGTCGCTCCAAAAATCTGTGAAACGTGGACGTTGCACTTTGAGATGCACCAAACGGATGCACTTTGGCTCGCGAATTCGCTAATTAACGTCGCGAAATTACGTTATTTAGACAAATTTCCTGACCCTGAGAATTCGAGACATTTAATTTTTTGTTTTTCCCATTTGAACGCCTGGAAATTCAGCGAAAAATTGTAAAACGCAGTTTCCACGCCGAATTCCAAGTCGCACGCCGTTAGATTTCGTTTCTCATCTCTTAGTCAGCAAAAACCAGTGACAAAATGAGTAGAAAATATTTGTCATAGAGCTCAGAGCGTTTTATCATCGCACGCATATTTTGTTCGTCCAATATTTGTCCATTGAACGAAATTTATTAACGGGAAGAGAAATGAGGCTTGCGACCTTGATGATTTAGTGTTTTCGAGCGATATGAATAATTGGTAAATAGATTTACAGCCGCCATATTGAATTAGACGAACGAGTTGAAACGCCCGAAATCACGAGCCACATTTCATCCTTATCTGAGTCACGAGCCTCTCGATAGAGTCACGAGACAAGTCTTCACACTTGTACGAGCGCACAAACGCGCTCACTACGCGGATAGAGGTGTGGGATCAAATTTGACGTGCATTAATGGCGTTAAGTAAAAGTAATGCTTCACCTCGAGTGCGCGTGACCATCTCGCGAGCTTTGAGCACGGAAGACCTTGCCGCGCTCGAGATCTGAGGCCATGAATTTTTCTTCGGCACAAAACTTCTCATCCAGACTCCCCCGATCGAGTAAAGAGAGAGAGAGAGAAAAAAATCGATCGAGAAAACTGTGCGTTATCTTTTGACCTTGTTGCGGGTGCCCCGAGTCACGAGACTTTTTTTTTATTCTTCCTTATCGGCAATTAATCACCCATATCCGCGTCTTTCCTGCCGGTATCGCGATATCGCGATCCTCATCTCTAGGATGCACCGGAATTCTCGGTACTCGGACGTTTTTGTACAGATTCAATCGGCGAAACGTAATTACGAGATTTTTTCACTAAATTTAGCAAATTAAAGAATTTTCCATCCATTTCCATCCAACTTTTATAGTTTCGAGGAATTTTCAGCCTCAAAAAACTTTTTTTCGGACGACCAATTTCGTCGATTTTATACTGAAAATCAAATTTTGTCAAAAATCCTCGATATTTTGTTAAACATGGTGAACTAAATTTTTTTTTTCATTATTTTGATAATATTTTTCATTCCTAACGAGACTGGCAGCAAAATTCACGATTGAAATTACACAAATTTACTTTTCGAAGACACTTTCTTGCTACAAATGACAAAATTTTTGTACGCGTCCAAAAAATTGTCGATATTTTTCAACAAAATTTTCTTTTCAGTGTGTTGAACGCGGTGAGCTGAATATTTGTGGATAATTTCAAAATTTTCGTCATTCTGACAATATTTTTGATTTCTAAGGAAACTGTCAGCAAAATTTGCGATTGAAATGACGAAATTTTTGTGATTTTTCAAAAAAAACGTTTAGTCGAACGTATCGACCAAAATATCGATCTGTTTCAACAAAATTTATGACTCTGAAGTTTGCATCGTTGTAATGGAACGAAATTCTTTTTTATCTTTAGCAAAAATAACAATTCAAGTGCAGAATTTAATTACGCGATGATAAAATGATCGATTTTAACCCCCAAAAAGTATATCGGCTGGAAAAATTCGGATGATATTGAAACCCAAACAAATCATCAATGAAATGGAATATTTTTCGTTGTATTCCAACGTTGCAAACTTCAGCATCATCGAAATTTTCTTTTCAGTGTCCCAATTTTCTCAGTGAACATGAAAAACGAACCAGTTTGGATCGGCATTATGAAAAGTCTTGAGAAACATGGAAAGGAACTATTTAAAAGATCAACGTCGTTGCTCAGAGCTAGAAACTTGATATAAATCTTTTTCATGCTATGACTCAGTCTCTGTGATTCATTGTTTTGCCAGATGTTGACCTTGATTCGCACGTGCATTTTTTTAATCGATGATACCAGAGAATTTTAGGATCCGCGTAAAAATATGATGCTGAAGTTTGCAACGTTGGAATGCATCGAAAAATATTGAATTTTATTGAAGATTCGATCAATTTTCAAGGTCATCCAAATTCTTCGAGCCGATTTGCTTTTCGAATGGCAAAAATTGATCATTTTATCATCTTAATTACATTCTGCATTCGAATAATTATTTTTGTCAAAGATAAAAATGAATTTCGTTGCATTCCAACGATGCAAACTTCAGAGTCATGTAAAAATCGCGTCGCAGGACGATCGTGAATCGAGACTGATGCAATTTTCCTGGTTTTTTGTGTTGTCACTGAAATTCTAGGTCCCAGCACGTGGGTGGAGAGATTCCCAATGGCGGCAGGTTCGCGGCAGAGCCCGGTAAACATCGAGACCGATCGTGCAGAATCCGATCATGAGGCACTCAGCAGCAAACCCCTACGCTGGAAATATCCGGCATCTGCGTCCCGGAAGCTCGTTAATCCGGGATATTGCTGGCGAGTTGATTGCGACGGCGATGGAACACGTGAGTTTTTTCTTTTCTCTTCATCTGCATTTTTTTCTTACCTCGTTCCCTCATTTTTTCAAGTCCGCGCCAATATAAATTATTATGCAGTTCTGCGAAATGCACGGGTCGCGGAAAATACAGTTTCACACACACACAAACAGCCGAGGAATTTTTTATAATGTCACAAAAAAACGTGAAGCGATTCCAAGAAACTTTTGCAGCCTGCAGTGTTGAAATTATTATTTTGTTTTTTTACCTCTTATCATCACGTCTATTACGTAGAATTTGGAATCGAAGAATTTCATTGAAGGTCGCACAAACGATTTGGAGGTTTTTTGCTGCTGATTTCAAATCTTTGTTTCATCTTTTTATTTTTATATATTTGAGTATCAAATTGATTGTCTTTAGAACGTAAAAATTCGCTAATCAAAAAAGTTTATCGCACGTGGGACAAGACAGTGGGAAATTTTCTTGAGGGAAAGGATTCAGTCAAATTTCCAAGAGGCTGCAGCAGGGAAAAAAATATTCGCATTGGTAATTTCATGAATTTAACACATTGAAAAGAAAATTTCGTTAAAAACGTTCGACCAAACGTTTTTTTTTGGAAAATCACAAAAATTTTGTCATTGCAGCGAGAAATATTCTAGAAAGTCTCTTCGAAAAGTCAATTTTTGTCATTTCAATCGTAAATTTTGCTGGCAGTTTCGTGAGGGATCAAAAATATTTTTGGAATAACGAAAATTTTGAAATTATCCAAAAATATTGACCGCGTTCAACAAAATATTGACGTTTTTCGAAAAATCACAAAAATTGTCATTGCAGCAAGAAATTTTCTAGAAAGTCTCTTCGAAAAGTCAACTCTTGTCATTCCAATCGTAAATTTTGCTGACAGTTTCGTTGGGAATCAAAAATATTGTCAAAATATAAAAAAATTTGAAATTATCGAAAAATATTTAGTTCACCGTGTTCAAAAAAATATTGAGCGTTTTTTGACAAAATTTAATTTTCAGTGCATTGATTTCGTACGTTTCATTGCATTTTACAATAAAAACTGATTTATGATCGATCATAAAACTCAATGTTGAATGTATGAAATTACCAATGCGAATTTTTGTTTTCTGCTTCTCTAAACTTGACTGGATCTGTTTCTAATAATAATCTACAGCTGGCCCGAATTTTATTAAATCCTGAACCGTAATTATCGACCGTATTATCTTAAGAAAAGGGGAACAGAGATTATGCACCGCGAATGAGATCGGTAACGACGCATTTGAGTGCGTTCTACCATGACGTCTTCGTCGCGCGATTGCCCGTCACACCAACGCAAAAACGAGTCAATGAAACGTGTCGGAAAACCGAAATCATAACGCGTGACCTTGAAATCGGATAAAAAAATTCCAATTCCCACGAGGCAATTAAGTTTTTTAGGCAATTAAATCGTAATTAAGAATTACGATTACGATATTAATTATTATTGGTATAAAAAATTCGATGGATTTATTTATTTCATTTTTCCGAAGCCTTGGAGAATTTATTCATTTTCCATAAATAAGCTTTGTTCGTAGCAAGACGCACGAGTTAAATGCGGAGGTGGATACAAAATCGCAGAGGCAATTTTTAAATGCCGGCTTGATTATCGCTGAAACGACTTCTGGCTTGTTTATAATCGCGAGAGCACGTGACTACACATTTCGTTTAATTGTACCATCGTATATGTTTGCCAAACTACGTTGTAAACGAGGGAACGTTCGCCATTCTGACCAGGCAAGTTGGAGCGTTCAGTTTGATAAATCGTAAGGTAACTTTTGCAACGCACATACAGGGTGTCCCAAAATCCCCGTTTTTCCCCATAAAAAAACATTTTTTGACCCAAAATCATCGATAATTTTCGAACGAATAAAAGAAAAGAAAAAATTCGTTTCTAAAATGACACTGAAAAGGAAATTTCGTTGGATACGTTCGAGTAAACGTTTTTTCAAAAAATTCCTTGAAAGTCTCTTCGAAAAGTCAATTTTTGACATTCCAATCGTAAATTTTGTTGACAGTTCCGTTAGAAATCAAAAAATTTCGAATTTTTTCGACAAAATTGAATTTTCAGTGTTTGTGTCGATTTTTATTAAATTTCTAGACTTTTTTTCCTCACTCGTGGGACACTCTGTAGATAATGACGTTCGTGTACGTTCATGTACGAATGTAAGTGCCCCGCTAGGGCAAAAGAGTTGGGGTCAAGAACGATATACGACGGTTATGATCAACCACATAATAGTTAATCGAGCTCATCCTGTAACAGAGGGAGATATAGCAAAGTGAATTTTCGTTCGTGAAAAACGCTGCCAATGTACGACGAAACTAATTTTTTTTCCCCCTACAATCGTCTTTAATGTTGATTTTCTTTAATTATACAGTCATTTCGTCATAGCCCCTTGAAAAATTCACTGTCGTTCATTTTCTAAAGTCGTTTTGCATTTCTTTTTGGCTTCAGTGTTGAGCGGTGGACCATTAATGGACGATATTTACAAGCTGGAGCAATATCATTGCCACTGGGGATGCAGCGATTCGCGAGGCTCCGAGCACACCGTCGACGGACAAGCCTTTGCCGGCGAGGTTGGTACCCAAAATTCTCACACATTAAACGACCAAAAATTGAGGAGATTCTGTAGAAAAATTTATAAATTTATAAATTAATTAAATTACAAATTTATCAAATTTATAAATAATTTACAATAATTTATAATTTATAAATTTATAAATTAATAAAATTACAAATTTATAAAATTTATAAATAATTTATAATAATTTATAATTTATAAATTAATTAAATTACAAATTTATAAAATTTATGAATAATTTATAATAATTTATAATTTATAAATTTATAAATTAATTAAATTACAAATTTATAAATTAATTGAATTAAATCAAATATTAAAATTTATAAATTCATTAAATTTATGAATAATTTATAATAATTTATAATTTATAATTTTAATTATTTTTAATTTATAAATTTATGGATAATTTACAATTATTTTCAGATTTGTATTTATTTTTATAATTATTTATAAAATCGAGTGCAAATTTGGAAAAAAATGGAGCGAATATGGCAAACTCTCGATTTCTTCGTGTACAGGAATTTAATTCCCTTTGAAATCTGGCTCGAACGAGGGCAATTAGCAACAGGTATGATCCATAAAATGCAGCCAAGGTGCATCGACTCGAGCAGACAGACGATAGAACAGAATTAGACTTTCTTGTGCCAGGAATCTTTATGTCAAGGAGTCCACAATTTGAGCAGCTGTGCAATCTTCTTTTCTTCAGTACAATCTCTCGTCTCGTGTATTAGTGTGAAAGTAACGAGCGTTGTTCATTCCGTAACTCGCGTGCCAATCACGAACAACTCAACATTTTACACACAGCTTTCTTTTAGCCAAGCGATTAGCGTTATCGAGATTCGTGGCGATGACGCCAAGCAGAATTTCCATTCCGAGCAGGATTTTTTCGAAAAACGTCGACATTTTGTTGAACACGCTAAATATTTTTGGATAATTTCCAAATTTTCGTTATTTTGACAATATTTTTCATTTCTAACGGAACTTTCAGCAAAATTTACGATCGAAATGACAAAAATTGACTTTTGAAGAGACTTTTTAGAATATTTCTCGCTGCAATGACAAAATTTTTGTGATTTTGGGAAAAAAACGTTTAGTCAAACGCGTCCAACAAAATTTCGATCTTTTCCAGCAGAATTTTCTTTTCGGAAAAAGCAAAACTCCAAAAAATGCAGAGAAACTCGCGGTTATGCGGTTTTTTTGAAACATTTTTTTCTTCCGCGATATGGCATGACGTCGCTGCTAAAGATTTATCGAGAAAATATCTCAGCGCACAGGCCGACCCGGTTTACATCCGAAACGATATTTTATTCAGCGAGTCACGTTCCTCGTGATTCTCCGTCCTTTTTCCTACGTATCCAGGCATTCGCGTATGGATATTTCAATATTTTCTTTCCTTTTTTCACGCCTATATCAACAAGATCGAATTCGCGCTCTAAATATTGCGGCTTTTCCTCTCGCGCGTATATTATTTACACACTTTGCCCATAAATAAATCGCGCACTTCCGCGCGCCAAGAAATCGAGCCGTGTCATGCTTTTAGATTTTCAACGAGTTTCTTCTTCCCTGAGAATTCGATCCTAATCATTACAAGTATAAAAAATTAAGAATTCTCCGCGCTCGTTTCTCCGCGAAGTCGCTAATTTTGTCCCATCAAAATTTCAGCACTTGCCAATTCGCCGATTATTTTTGATTCAATGTTTATCGAGAAAATGGAAAATCATAAACGCGTCAACGGCCACGTGCAAAAACAACGAAACGCCGGAAAATAAACGGAAATGCAAGTTGCGTGATTCGAATTGTTCTAAATAAAACTTGAGACGAAAGCGTTTCGGAGATTTTTTAAGAAGAAAAAAGTCAATTTCATGAAATTTGAAACATTTTTTATTTTTAACTGAATTTTCATTGAATTTTGAATCGATTTTCCATGCAAAATTGGAAAATCTAAAGGAAAAAAGTTCCATGACGTTTCACAACAATTTCAAGTCAATAATTATTATTTTTAATAAACAAGAATTAATTTGTTGTTACGTGCATGATGCTTAGGGCATTATTGTCTCAATTAAACGTTAATTTGACAATCACATGTGTACAGAATGTGACGAATCGTGGCCCCAAGTAGTTTTTTAACATCGCGACTGGGTCTGGCCAACAATTAAGAAGCCTATTAAACGAGTCAATTGCCAATCCCCATCTTTATACATAAACACGACTCTACATATATATTTCCATGCATTTTTATATGTTTGAATAGCCGGAAAAAAAATATGGAGCAACAAAAGAGTTTTGACACTTGTGACATTTGAAAACTCCATCGTTTACAACTGGTAATTAATTAGGCGATTATAATCAACGGATCAAAGTGGATGGAATTCGTGTCTCGTACATTTCGAGTACTTAATTTTTTTAGCGACGTTCCTACGTCAACGGAATCACGTAATCGTTTCATCGGGATCGTTAGGATCCACTATTCACCTAACGATCAATTATCGATATACACGTTTCGTTGTATATTCTCATAAGTGTCCCAGACGTTTCACATGTGGCTTTCTGACGTCTTATGAACTCGTTGATGCAATTTGTGCACTCGTGAAAAAACATTCTTCACGTTTTGTCGTCGCATCTTTTTCTTCTCCTGTTTTGCTTCCTCATGGAGGAAGCTTTGTGACGGTGAACATTTTTTTTTTTCGAGTTTTCAATGTCAATGTTCTTAAAATGTCCCAAAACGTCCAAAAATCGTATTTAGAAAAAATGTCCGGATGTGTGTGTGTATGTGTGTGTGTATGTGCTGGCACTGTAAAATTCAAATTGTTATAACTCGAGAACGGTTTGAACTACAAGGCTCTAGTTTTGCATAGATGTTAATCTGTACCAGCTCTTCGTTCGCTGAGAATTTTGTCCGGATCGCTAGAAAAATTCGAATTCTACAGCATTTTGAAATTTTCAAAAAAATGGTGTCACCGCTCTAACTTTCGCAAATTTTAAGATTTATTACTAATTTTTTTTTTATTATTAGAGTATCATAATAGGAAGGTTGGTATTGAATTTGGGAAATATCGGTCGAGTGGTTTAAATTTTATGGGTTTTTGAATTTTACGAAAATATTAGTTTTTCGAAAAATCGTTTTACCGTGCATCTTGAGCACCATGAGGAAGCAATTTGCAAATTTCAATTTGCAGCCTTTTTTTCTCCTGGAGCTTCTGATTCAATTTTTCTTTCGTGCCTGCAGAAAAAAAACGAATTTTTTTGTCACTAAATCGTGAAATTGAAGGAAAAATTAATTTGGAAATTAATTACTGTGGATTTTTTTTGACTTTGCCATCAAATCGACTCATTTGCATTGCATTTTCGTAAAATTAAAGGAAAAATGAATTTCTCGTTGCAGTTACATCTTGTGCACTGGAATACGACCAAGTACAGAACCTTCGCCGAGGCAGCCAAAGCGCCGGACGGTTTGGCCGTTCTTGGAGTTTTTCTCAAGGTCAGTATATCACTGGATTCTCAGGCTTGTATTTTATCTCTTGAAAAAAATTGATTCCATAACGCAGCGACGAGAACTGGACGTCGCGATGCAATTTGACTTAATTTGTAGGTATGATCCTTCGTGGGCGCGGCCCGAAAGGGTATCGTGAGCTTAATTAGCTTGGAAAATTGCATACGAACCGCACACACACGAGGGACTCGAATTAGTCGATGTTTTTGACGCGAATAAAGAAAAAAAATTCAATTTTGTCAAAAAACGTCGATATTTTGTTGAATGCGGTGAATTTTTGAGTAATTTTAAAATTTTCGTGATTTTGACAATATTTTTTAGTTCCGAACGGAACTGTCAGCAAAATTTACGATTGGAATGACAAAAATTGAATTTTCGAGAAAACTTTCTTGTGATTTTTGTGATTTTTCGGTAAAACGTTCAATCGAACGTGTCCAACAAAATTTTCTTTTCAGTGCGAACAATTTTTCAAATGGAAAATACAAAAAAAAAAAATTTTAATTCACAAAAAAATTTGCAACGATAATTCGTTCGTATTTTTTTGTCGTGCCATTTTTTGTTTCTTTTCTTTCGAATTCTCGTTCAATCATCAAATTGCTTTTTCTTCAGCCGAGAATTTTTTACAGCGGTATTTATTTCGTGTTTGTTTTTTGCGATCAATATGGATTGCATCGAGTTGATTGGATTTGCACCGCTGTATTAGACAATCAACATAAAATACATGCGAGAAAGAAACCCCTCGCTGTGCTCGCGTGGTTTGGCCTGCGACGAAACTTATCGCGACACACCTTGTCGCATCCCTTGCGCCCTTTCTTCGATATGACAATCCCTAATAAATATACCATAACATTGCACTTGTACGGTTGCGCGAAGCACCTACACGTAAATCCACAATTAGCTCCAAGCTTTTACGTAAGTCGCGTAAGCTCTCAACAGAATTTGCAACCGTAGCGAAACTCACACTCGCACAGTGTCACGGTTATTATACAAAAGCACTTGACAGTGTTAGGCAAACACGTTCGAATGTCATGATGGATTATTTCCAAACGATAATACCAGGAATATCGTACGACTGTCTCATTACGATCTAAAAATAAAATTCTTCTCGTATTATATCCATTGACAAGCTTTTCTGCAAACTGGAAAGAAAATTTTGTTGGTAAAAATCGATTTTTCATAGAAAACGTTCGACCGAACGTTTTTTCGAAAAATCACGAAAATTTTGTCATCGTGGCAAGAAATATTCTAGAAAGTCTCTTCAAAAAGTCAATTTTTGTCATTCCAATCGTAAATTTTGCCGACAGTTTCATTAGGAACGAAAAATTTTGTCAAAATAACGGAAATTTTGAAATTATCCAAAAAAATTTAATTCATCGTGTTTAACACACTGAAAAGAATTTTTTTTTTTTTTTTCAATATCGATATTTTGTTGACAACGTTCGACTAAGCGTTTTTTCGAAAAATAACAAAAATTTTGTCATCGCAGCAAAAACTATTATAGAAAGTTTTTCCGAAAAGTCAATTTTTGCTTTTCCAATCGTAAATTTTGCAGACAATTCCGTTAAAAATAAAAAATATTGTCAAAATAACGAAAATTTTGAAATTATCCCAAAATATTTAATTCACCGTGTTCAAAAAATATCGATTTTTTTTTACAAAACTCAATTTTCAGTTAAATAATCGAAAAGCCTGAAAATCCTTCATTTTGCAATCAAGAAAATAATTTTGAGGCGATGAAATCATAAAAAATCTCGTCAATTTCAATTTTTGACAAATTTCGTTTCGAATTCATTTTTTTTCGTTATCCGGGAGAAAATTACGAACGAAAAATCGTGGACCAGTCAATTCGGATGCAGAAAAATCTCGGAAACTTTTATTATTCTCGAGATTTCCGAAATTCAATGTTTTTTTTTTTTTAATTTCTAAATAATTTACAAATTTTTTCGTGTTTTGCCTGCTTTTGATCGAATAAATTTCTGTTTGGATTTGTTTCTGTGGTTGGAATGAAAAATGGGAAAATGAAGGATCGCTTTCCACGAGAGCATAAAAACTGCATTGAAATCTGCACCGCGTTATTGTTCGGAGCTGCGATTGTGAATATTTTCCATTGTTACGTAATCGAAAATGAGATTCAGAAGATTCGCATCGACTTGAACGGCCATTGGATTAGGTAATCGCAAGAATAAACGCTCGAGTTTTGCATACGCGAATTTTGTTATCCGCTCATGAATTAGATGCGAATTTATAGCGTGCGAATATTCGTAATCGCGTCGAGCGACATTCGCGCATAACAAGGACGGATAAAAACATGAACGTTCTTGGTAACCGCGCGTGAACGCGGCGTTACCACTCTGGCTACGTGTCCGGAACGATTGATTTACCGTCCACTAATCAACAAATTCAATTTTAACATTCCCCACATCGCCACGTTTTCCCGTCACTTATTTATTATTTTTTTTTCTTACTCTCAACTCGTCACATTCTCAGCGCTCCATTTTCCGCCATTGTCCTCGACAAGATTATTTATCGCTTCAAAAAAATACGAAAAAATGATTTACAGTCCGAAAAACAATAAAATTGTCGTTTTTTCTTCTCGCAAGTGTTTTCTGTCATTTATTTTTTAGTTAATCAGGAGAAACTCGCATTTTTTACTTTTCGTGGCGGATGAGAAGATGAAAAAACTTAAAAAGCTGAATAAAATGATTTTGGAAAGTCCGAGATCTGGAAGAAAATAAATTTCGTTTCGCTATTTTTGACAGAAAAGAAAATTTTGTTGGAAAAAATCGATATTTTGTTGGACACTAAACGTTTTTTTGAAAAATCACCAAAATTTTGTCATTGCAGCAAGAAATATTCTAGAAAGTCTCTTGGAAAAGTCAAAATTTTGCTGACAGTTCGTTAGAGATAGAAAAATAGTGTCAAAATAACGAAACTTTTGAAATTATCCAAAAAATATTTAGTTTTTAGTTATATTTAGTATTTTTTGACAAATTTGATTTTCAGTTTTCATTCTTGTTGCAACTGAACTTTGAACGGAGCGCTGAAGCCCGAAGATTGTGTCAAATTTCCGAAACATTGTTGTGGATGACGCGATAATCGATTTTTTATCTTCAACAGTCGGAGAAATTTGAGTAATTTATTAACGACGCGGCTCGTCACTGATAAAACAAGAATATCGTGAGGCATAATGGATGGCAATACGATTATAATTCCCATCCAATATGCCTCGCTTCTGAATATTTTAGCCAGTCTTCTCATTTGTATAATAAACGAAAGAAAAAAGAAAATGCGTTGAAATGTATAAACGATTCCAACTGATCGCGTGACGTTTCTTCCAAGACGAAACTTCCTTGATTAACGTGATGCACTGGAATGAAAATTTTCATGGAAACGTTCGACTGAACGTTTTTTTGAAAAATCCCAAAAATTTTGTCATTGCAGCGAGAAATATTCTAGAAAGTCTCTCCGAAAAGTCAATTTTTGTCATTCGAATCGTAAATTTTGCTGACAGTTTCGTTAGAAATGAAAAATATTGTCAAAATAACGAAAATTTTGAAATTATCCAAAAATATTCAGTTCACCGTGTTCACCAAAATATCGACGTTTCTTGACAGAATTTAATTCTCAGCATTTCAACAGAAAGAATCACAAAAAGTCATCGAACTTGTTCTCAACCTTTTATTATTTTGTCACCAGGTGGGAAAAACACACGAGGAAATGGACAAGATTGCTCGCATGTTGCCATACGTCTCACACAAGGATGAGATTGTCGAGGTCATGGAACCCATTGATCCCAGCAAATTACTTCCTGGTAAGATTTTTTTCCACTAATTATTCTCATTAACTCGGTTTTTACAAGTCTTGAATCGAGAAAATCATTTTCACAGTATCGTGCTCTCACTTTTTTATCTTCAAGTTTCAAAAAACTGATTTTTCATCATTGAGTTGATGATTTTGCGGAAATTTTCATGTCGATTGAAAATTTAGTCGCGACGACAAATTTCAAAAGTTTTTTGCAAGTTTTTAGTGAATTAATTGCAAAATCTTCTCGACCCAAGCTTGTTCCTTAATTTGACTAACATTCAAACGAATTGTCATCGAAGCAAAAAGTGATTAATGCTCAGTATGTAATTAATTTGACATAAAAAAAGCTAGAAAAATAATAAAAGTGAATTTTGTCGCCATCGAAGCGCTTGCTTGCTAATTCGCATTAATAATCAATAAATAATAAAAAGGATGATGCTGAAGTTTGCAACGTTGGAATGCATCGAAAAATATTGAATTTTATTGAAGATTCGTTCAATTTTCAATGTCGTCCAAATTTTTCGAGCCGAAATGCTTTTCGAATGGAAAAAATTGATAATTTTATCATCTTAATTACATTTTGCATTTGAATAATTATTTTTGTCACAGATAAAAATGAATTTCGTTGCATTCCAACGATGCAAACTTCAGAGTCATATAAAAAGGTGCCTTTTGGTCTCGTATTAATGGAGCTTCGTTGCCATTTTTTCTTCTTCTTTTTATTTTTCTTCTTGTCTCTTGCGAATTTAATATGTACGAAAAACTACTATGGCTAGTACGAGGTGGACGTGTAGGGGCGCACAAATGCATTAATCCGTGCATGCGCTGGGCCGACCGAATCATACGACAAGAGAACAAGTGTGGTTTCCAAGGTTTGTCAATATTCAAAGTCAAATGTTGATGTCCAGCACTTTGCACCACTTCTGGCACTCGAATAATGCACTTGCACTTATGCACATCCAGCAAATTAATTCATTTGCTTCGAATTGAGCTTGCACTTTAATTAATTAGTAATTAATTAATTAAAACCTGCAATTTAATCAATTTTTCCAATCCCTATAATAAAAAATCTTCAACGCAAGTTTTCCATGATGCGTTTGCGAAAAATTGTTCGGGGAGAGCGGTGGCTTGCTTTGAATAAATGACAAAAAAAGTCTCGCGATTTTTCAGGCATTTACGAATTTTTCCACACGTTTTTTTTTCACTTTCGTACAGCATTTTGATATTAAATTGGCATCGGCACTTCCGGGAACATGCACTTTGCATGAAGCTCTTGAATCGAGTCTTTCCACACGTAATTCGAATGTCTAATTTCCCTTTTTTTTCTTCTCTTTCCTCGTCGACGCTGCTTGGAAAAAAATCAACACCCCCATCGAAAACTCCAGACGACAATGGATACTGGACTTATCTTGGCTCGCTGACAACTCCGCCGTGCAACGAGAGTGTTACTTGGGTCTTGTTCAAAAAGTACATCGAGGTCTCCCATCACCAGCTCAACATATTCCGTAACCTGAGAAAGTTCCCGCGTGGCGATGAGTGTCCGTGCCATGACAATCACGGAGCGGTAAGATTTTTCTTCTCTTCCCACTCGCTGTCATTTCCGGTCTTACAAAATTCTTGTCAATTTTCTTTCTTTTTGCATCCTCATGGAGGAAGCTTTGTGACGGTGAAAATTTTTTTTTTCGAGTTTTCAATGTCAATGTTCTTAAAATGTCCCAAAACGTCCAAAAATCGTATTTAGAAAAAATGTCCGGATGTGTGTGTGTATGTGTGTCTGTATGTGCTGGCACTGTAGAATTCAAATTGTTATAACTCGAGAACGGTTTGAGCTACAAGGCTCTAGTTTTGCATAGATGTTAATCTATACCAGCTCTTCGTTTGCTGAGAATTTTGTCCGGATCGCTAGAAAAATTCGAATTCTACAGCATTTTGAAATTTTCAAAAAAATGGTGTCACCGCTCTAACTTTCGCAAATTTCAAGATTTATTACTAATTTTTTTTTTATAATCAGAGTATCATAGTAGGAAGGTTGGTATTGAATTTGGGAAATATCGGTTGAGTGGTTTAAATTTTATGGGTTTTTGAATTTTACGAAAATATTAGTTTTTCGAAAAATCGTTTTACCATGCATCTTGAGCACCATGAGGAAGCAATTTGCGAATTTCAATTTGCAGCCTTTTTAATTTTTTTTAAATTAACGCCGAATAATCTTTCGTAGCAACGAAAAAAATCGATCAAATTTTTCATTTTTTATTTCCATGTCTTTTCAAAGGTTATCAACAATTTCCGGCCACCATTGCCATTGGGAAATCGTGTTCTCCGCGAATACGGAAGCCTCTAAGAATTTTACGAGGCTTTCTGGGCCATTCGACGCGACCATCACGTGGAAATTGTGAGCAGAAAAAACAGCAAAAATTCTGCCAACCACGTGCCCACGAGTTTCCACAATAACGGCTATTCCGGGGGGTTTTTTAAACCCGGAAGGAAGAGAGATTTAAGCAAGAGAGAGAAAGGAGCGAGTGACAACAAATTGCGATCAACTTTGAGCAGGAAAACAATATTTTTGACAGAATCTCGTTCCAAATGCCTTTTTCTTTATAATGCAAAAGAATTCAGAAAATCGTCCATTTCTCTAGAGTAATAATAATTCAATTCACCAATCCAAAGTACCTCCAAATTAGTTCGGAACAAAAAGTTATTTTAGCTTTAGAAAAATACGTTTTTTTTTTTTTTAAACAATTTCACATTTATCCTTCCACGTGCTCTCCATTCGAAAAACTAAAATAACATTGCATGTCATTTCCGAGTGTGTGTTTTATTAGTCAGTGTCGAATTTCGATGCACGAGATATTGCCCATTCTCAAGTGCAATTATACATTAATTATTATTATTATTATTATTTAATATTAACCAATTAATCCACTTACGTTATGCCTTCGGATCGTGCCTAAATGTGCTTTACAAACAAAAACATGGTTAACAGTTACTAAAACCGAAAACCTTCAAACAGAACTTCGTGTCTCACGTTTAACTATTTTTACGTCAAATTTTATCCCCAGAAACAAGACAAACGAAAAATTCTCTTAATTTCAATTAAATTAAGACAAAATTAAAAAAACTTTTTCGTTCGAATTTAAAAATTAATTTTTCTGACGCAATTTTTAATTGTCTTAATTAAAATTACAAAATTAATCAAACCAATCCAATTAATTTTGTCTCGGTTCAATTTAAATTCAGACGATCAAAAATTTCGTCAAAAAAATTAATTTTTAAATTTGAACAAAAAGTTTGAACAAAAATCAAATTAATTAAATTAATTTTGTCTCAATTTAAATTAAATTAAGACAAAATTAAAAACTTTTTCGTTCAAATTGGAAATTTTTGGAATTTCTTTCGTTAAATTTGAAAAATTCGAAAATTCGTCTAAACATCTTTGTGCGGAGGAAACGAACACACGAAACGATATTCGAAAACTCGTTAAAAATAACAGAGTTATTTATTATCCTGCATTTTGTCAATCAATCAAACGAAATAAATGAAAATTTCTACAATTTAACGAATTCGGATAAATTTATAAATGTACGAGCGAGAAATTTTCGTGCGAATGTTCGCCTGTTTATGATAAATATATATATATATAAATTATACATATATATAGTACTTTCGTATACGTCGGGTCAGTGATGCTTGTGATGTAATTGCTCAGATGCATATTGACAAGGCTATTATTACAATTGTCATGAGCGAGCAATTTCTGGCTTAATATTATTATTTTTATTATTAATATTATTATTGTTGTTAATATCCTCGTGAAGTAATCGAGGAAATATAAATATTCACGCACTCACGTGCAACCAGCGATTTATTTAAAACATAATTCATCAGCAAGGGAGTTTCAATGGAAAAAGAGAAAAAATGACGAATCAAATCACTTTTTTCGTTGCGACAGCGGTTTTGCAGTCTTTTGCACACTGGAATGAAAATTTTGTTGAAAAAAATCGATATTTTGAGTTGAAAATCGAACTTTTTTTTGAAAAACCACAAAAATTTTGTCATTGCAGCGAGAAATATTCTAGAAAGTCTCTCCGAAAATTCAATTTTTGTCATTTCAATCGTAAATTTTGCTGACAGTTTCGTTAGAAATCGAAAAAATTGTCAAAATACCGAAAATTTTGAAATTCTCCAAAAATATTTAGTTCTCCGTGTTAATAACAAAATATCGACGTTTTTTGAATAAAATTCATTCTCAGTGCAACAACTTTACGAGTTTATACTCATCGAACAACTGGAAAAATCTCGAAACCACAAGCAGCATAAAAAAATATTTATTTAAAAAGCGATCGTGAGCGCTCGTAAGAAAAATGGCGAAAAATTGTAATTTTTCGTCTGCGTTTCGAGAACAGATCAAATTTCGTTTCGATCGTTTTTTTTTTTCGTAGCGTATATGTGAGTGGTAAATTTGTGCTTCGCGTGCTTCGATGTTATTGAGCGAGTTGTTGCAAGAGGGAAAATACAATGAAAAAGATGCAACGAAAATTGTCAACTTTTGTAGATGCCAGAATAGAAGACTGTCGATCAAACGGATTTGAAATATTATCACTGTGATAGTGAGCAAAAAAAACAAACAAGCTATTGAAATTTTAAACAATAAAAAACAACGTTTGCAAATTTTTTACTTTTTTTCCCTTCGCCAGATCCTTTCCATGTTTTTTTTTTCGTGCACTCAAGTTGCAAGTTCTTTTTGGTTCCGCTTGTTCTAGTCTGCTCAAGGTTTATTGGCGCCTCAACCTCATTCGCATTGTGCATACGTTACTCCACGTTGGAACACACGAGACGGACGTTCGCGTGTTTTGTCACGTTCTCTAGTCGAGCAGAAAAAAAACGAAAAAAAAATGAAAAAATTTTTGCAAACGTGAGAATATTTTCCAAATTATTTTTTTCTGAGTTGACATTTTCAGGATTTTCGACACTTTCGTTTTCATCCAATTACCGATTCGTATGGAAAAATTGAAAAACGTTGGAGTGACTTTCATGGTCGTCAGATTGGATCAAGGCCAATGAGCCAAGTATCGAGACGAGAAAAAAAAAAGAATTTAACGTTCCATCAGGAATACAAAATCTGCGCTCGAGTTCTGGTCAATCGTGAAATAATATCTGCGAGACTTTTTTCCGTGCAGATCGAAAAGACTGGGAATTAAATTTGTCAAAAAACGTGGAAATTTTTTTGAACACGGTGCGAACTGAATATTTTTGGATAATTTCAAAATTTTCGGTATTTTGACTGAATTTTTTATTTCTAACGAAACTGTCAGCAAAATTTACGATTGGAATGACAAAAATTCACTTTTCAGAGAACTTTCCAGAATATTTCTCGCTGCAATGACAAAATTTTTGTGATTTTTCAGAAAAACGTAAAATTTAAAAATTTTCCAACACAATTTTCTTTCCAGTGCACGTTCTAATTGACGAGGACGAAACGCTGGACTTTAAACTCGCAGAAACGGCCAATTGTGCTCGTAATTTTTCGCTCCAGGCGATAGAACTTTAAATATAAAAAAACATGCTAATCGGAGCTCTTCATCTCTGCAGGGCGTATGTTTAATGTGCACGAGACCCAAACGCGCGTCTTTCGATTTGCACGGAAACCGGTTGCCCCTTGGCGTCCCATTGTAACGTTGCTTTTTCATACCGAGGTTACTACACTCCGACAAGTGTTTCGAAACCTTTCACCTGAAGGGGCTCTCACACTCATCGATACGAACCAACGCACACAATTTATTCAGCAAGCCCTCGAATAAATAATTAACACTCAGGAAAAAAGAAAAAATGACGAAAACTTTGAAATTTGCAAATTTCCAATCAAAATTTGCGCAGAAACGTCTTCGAACTGAAATTTAAAAAAATAAAAAAATCAATGACTCTAGAATTTTCCAGCCGTTGCAATTTTTCACGATCTCGAGGCTGAAATAAAATTAATAAAAAATTGTCAACACGATTTTTAAAAATGATTTTTTCTGTCTTTAAAGGTTTTTATTTCATTCACTCGCCTAATGAATAAGTGAACGATGTAAATGCAAATATTGGCAAATAATTACGACTCAGGAATCAAATTTCATAGACCAAGAAAGAAAAAATTGACGAAAACTTTTAAATTTGCAAAATTTCAATCAAAATTTGCGCAGAAACGTCTTCGAACTGAAATTTAAAAAATAAAAAAATTAATGACTCTAGAATTTTCCAGCCGTTGCAATTTTTCACGATCTCGAGGCTGAAATAAAATTAATAAAAAATTGTCAACACGATTTTTAAAAACGATTTTTCCTGTCTGTAAAGGTTTTTATTTAATAAACTCGCCTAATGAATAAGTAATTGATGTAAATGCAAATATTGGCAAATAATTACGACTCAGGAATCAAATTTCATAGACCAAAAAAGAAAAAAATTGACGAAAACTTTTAAATTTGCAAAATTTCAATCAAAATTTGCGCAGAAACGTCTTCGAACTGAAATTTAAAAAATAAAAAAATTAATGACTAGAATTTTCCAGCCGTTGCAATTTTTCACGATCTCGAGGCTGAAATAAAATTAATAAAAAATTGTCAACACGATTTTTAAAAATGATTTTTTCTGTCTTTAAAGGTTTTTATTTAATAAACTCGCCTAATGAATAAGTAATTGATGTAAATGCAAATATTGGTACGCGAGTATAAACTTAATCATTGACAAACACGCTTAACGACTTCTCACGATTCATTCGGCTGATCGATTTTTCCATCTGTCCTGATTAGAAGCCACATTAACCAGTTCATAGATTATCCCGATTCGCAGTTGCCACAATAGAGCCTCGCAATTGACATCCATTATCAGCGATCAGACTAAACGCTCGTGGACTTGATTAGCTGATTATACTTTGCGACAGTATGCAAAACGAATAAGCGAGACCATTAGAAACGACTATGCAAACGAACGAACAAAACGAGCCTCTTCAACAGACTCATTTTGCAAATTTTTCCACTTCCGCGATATTCTGCAAATGATTAAACAAATAAACAGTTCGGGTAAAAAATAATAATCGCGAGAAACGTCCCGATTTTTGAGAAAATCGATGGCAAACTTAAAATTTTGGAAATCGCAACCTTCAAAAGTTTCCCAAGCAGAAAATTAGTTCACGATTTTTAAATAATTCATCGAAAATCTTCGCGAATGCATTTTTTTCGTCCCAGAGCGTCGAGACGTTGGATCACGACGATGCAATTTTGCCAAGCCATGTTAAAAACCAAAAAAATTCAAAAAAAGCTCGAGGCACGGTTTTCAGCAAGAAAAGTTGGCGAAAAATCGATTTCAACGTCTTATATCGCGATAAACTTTGTAAAAGTTAAACTAGACTAGAAAATAATTATTGCGTTCGAAATTTCGTGGAGAGCAGACTTTAATTAGGACAAAATTTGATGAAATTTGAGATCGATCGTGTGAGCGATTGCAAGGATGCAAAAATGCGAATGAAACTGTCGTCGATGCACTAAAAACAGAGCATCGCGAGGGCGAAGTCTTCAGAGCCTTCCAATAACCAGAAGAGAGACTGGAGATTATACAAAAATAGCAGAGATTTGCTGCAGAGACCGGAGAAAGGTGTGACCAAGGCTGTAATTTGATGTCAACGAACTCCTCGACGAATAAATGTCATGACGTAAAAAAAAGGCACTCGCACGTGTTGTTTCTGCTCGCAGCACATGCAGAGCTAAGAATAATTTCTTCCCAGCATTCGACCGATCATTTCACAATTTCCCTCGGCGAATGAATTTTCCAAAGAAATCCACATTATCAGCAGCGACTGTGACTTTATTCACGGACGATTGCGATTCATATCGACCGTCGGTGCTGCTGCAGTCGAGCTGATAAAAAAGAGATCGATTCAGTTCCTCGAGCACGAACTAGATGGCGCGAGAAGTCAAATTCGCACGTCCCTCGCAGCTCGACGAATTTTTAATCAGAGTCGAATAAATTTTTTGTTTTCGTTGATAAAAAAAAAATTCTCAACGATTTTTGAAAAAAAAATCATTTTTTTTATTCATTTTTTACATTTTGACACGAAAATTCGTAATTGGGACGTTCCGCAACTGTGTCACTCAGTCGTGAATGGAATATGACGTTGTAAGTGTGTATCAGTGAGGTCGTGACACGTAGCTCGGTAACATTACCAATATAAAATCGCCCACGTATGATAAATGATTCATACGAATCAGTATTAGTTATTACGCTCCTCTTAATCATTGAGCAAGGTCTCAGTGGGCTGTGAAAATGAAAATGCATATGACGGAACGAAATTTTTTGATGAAACAGAAAAAAAATTACCTGTCGCGTCAAAACGATATTAATTAGCGATGATGTCATCGTGGCGGAATTTCAATTCGATGCACGACAGCGAATCTTGTTTTTATCCGGCTGAAAAGTTTTTTTTTTTTTTTAATTAATCTCTCGCGATTAATACAATCGTTAGAAATAAATTCTTGTCAAATGAGTCATTACGAAAATGCATTTGGATACGTGTAAATTTTTTTTTCATCGGGATGAATGAGAGGATCGAAGAAACTTTTTAATCCGTTTTTATCGTGCAGTTTAAAAATATGTTTTTTCAATTATCTCAACACTTGGCAATCCAGAGCTTATTTTTATCAGGAAATACAATTTTTTTTTGTCTTTGAGAGATTCCTCTCAGGATATCGGTCAATGGGGATCGAGGATTTTGGGTCAGGATCGACAAGCCCAAAAGTTGCCGAATTGTAAAACAAAATGTTGTCGAAAAACGTTGGAAATTTTTTTAAACACGTTGAACTAAATATTTTTGGATAATTTCAAAATTTTCGTCATTTTGACAGTTTTTTCGGTTTCAAACGAAACTGTCAGCAAAATTTACGATTGGAATGACGAAAATTGCCTTCTCGAAGAGACTTTCTAGAATATTTCTCGCTGCAATGACAAATTTTTTGTGATTTTTCGAAAAAAAACTCCAAGTTGAACGAAATTTCGATCTTTTCCAGCAGAATTTTCTTTTCAGGGTTTCCGCATTATTGAGAATACTCCAAAAAAATCTGACAGAGTCTCTTTCAAAAAATTCCATTCCTAAATGTCATAAAAAAGTGAATTTTTTGTTTTGTTTTTGTTTGTACAATAGCAGTCGAAATGTTTGCCCTCGTTATTCAAAAATATTGATTCTTTGTGCATTGAGAACTGAAATTCAATGTGGAGTAAAAAAAGATTTCATTACGATGAGAAACGATGAAATAACGAGGCCCCGAAAAAATCGAGACGAAGGACTCAAGCAATTGTCTGCAAATTCGTGCGAAAATACAACGTCAACTTTATTGACTTTTTCAATTTTCGAAAATGAAAGAAAAAACATTCTTCTGTGTATCAGAGTCGTTAGTGATCGAGTGTCTTCTCACTTACACGACCCTAAAAATAATAATATACGAATACAAATAGTTACACAGACACACATGTGTAATTGATGAGTCAGATTCTGTTAGTAATTATTCGCAAATTGTCTGTCTTGTATACAAACCGTGTACGAGTTACTGACGCATGCGCAGCCTTCGCGAGACTGTGGAAATCGTACGTAAGAGAAACTCCGGAGCAGCGCAGTTCGAGTTGTTAATTCGGAACGTTCGCATCGTATTGTGAGGATATCAAACTTTTCTTAATCTCCAGTCAACATGGCCATTTGTGAGTACCAAAAAAAAAAAATATCGATGTTTTTATATCATAGAAAAATACCGAATTTTATTGGCACACTGAAAATTAAATTTTGTTGAAAAAAAGTCAAAATATTTCGTTGAACACGATGAACTAAATATTTTTGGATAATTTCAAAATTTTCATTATTTCGACAATATTTTTGATTTCATACGAAACTGTCTGCGAAATTTACGATCAAAATGACAAAAATTGACTTTTCGAACAGACTTTCTAGAATATTTCTTGCTGAAATGACAAAATTTTTGTGATTTTTCAAAAAAAAAAACGTTTAGTCGAAAAAATTCAACCAAATGTCCAAATTTTCCAACAAAATTTTCTTTTCAGTGCAAAGTGACTTTTTCATTATTATTCTCGATTTTCGAGAAATCTGCTGGAACGTGGACGACGAAAATAAAATTGCAGAGTGTAAATTTAAAGAAAAAAATGGAATTTTCGGAAAAAGCATGAAAATGGAAAAATGTCGTCGGTCGTTCCGATGAGAACGAATTTTCCAAAACGATTTGGATATTCATGGAAATTCCTGATGATCTTGAAGTTTTTTCTCGTATTTTTGGACGAATTTCAGAATTTAGAGAAAAATGGAAATAGAGTTAAAATAAACCAGAAAAATATTAAGTCGGAGAAGAATGTTTGGAGCAGAATTGGATCGACTGGCAGGCAGGAATCTCATCGTCTAAATATAGTCAGGGCGAGGTTTTGCTGGACGGTTTGACAAGCAGACATACCGGCCGGCATGTTGCACGATCGCGTCCACGTAGACGAACCGGTACATCAGCAAATCGAACGATTTAAGGCCTCGTGCTCTCGCTCTGAAGACTCTTGAGCCATTTTTTGCTGGCATTGTTAGTTTGTATCGTGGAAAAACGTCTGGAATCACGTTTTCATAGATTTATTAAGAGAAAATGTAGAATTCTTGCAAATTTAATTTATAAGACATTTTTTCATTGAGCCAAATTGATCGGGACTTGCGAATTAGTCAATTTTTTAGTTTTTTCATTAAAAAAAAACATGGAACAAAAAAATATTTGCCAGTTGAAAAATCAACGAAAAATTTGATATTCAAACGTTGCATTTTCATGATACACTCGTGGTAAGCAGGTTTATAAATAAATCGCAGCAAAATTCATAGAAACGAGAAGAATGCGACGTTCGATCATCCCATGAGTTTACGCAATCGTTCCTAAGCGATGTTTTGTTTTCTATTTTAACAAAACACTTGGCAAAACCGGTTTAGCCGCAAGGTGTTGAGAGATCGACACGAAATCGAGTTGGTTTATAATTCTGTATGAAATATGAGCAGAGTGGGTGGGAATTTCGATCTGCGGCGCGATAAAAAGAAAAATTTGTTGAAAAAGATCGATATTTCGTTGAAAACGTTCGTCTAAACGTTTTTTTTGAAAAATCACAAAAATTTAGTCATTGCAGCGAGAAATATTTTAGAAAATCTCTTCGAAAAGTGAATTTTTGTCATTTCAGTCGAAAATTTTGCTGACAGTTCCGTTAGAATTGAAAAATATTGTCAAAATAACGAAAAATTTGAAATTATCCAAAAATATTTAGTTCTCCGTGTTAATAACAAAATATCGACGTTTTTTGAATAAATTTCAGAATTTTTATCACTGCAGCAAGAATTATTCAAGAAAGTTTCTTCGAAAAGTCAATTTTTGTCATTCCAATCGTAAATTTTGCCGACAGTTTCGTTAGAAATCAAAAATATTGTCAAAATAACGAAAATTTTGAAATTGTCCAAAAATCAACAAAATTTCCAAGTTTTTTTGGCTTTTTCAGTCGAAAATTTTGCTGACAGTTCCGTTAGAATTGAAAAATATTGTCAAAATAACGAAAAATTTGAAATTATCCAAAAATATTTAGTTCTCCGTGTTAATAACAAAATATCGACGTTTTTTGAATAAATTTCAGAATTTTTATCACTGCAGCAAGAATTATTCAGGAAAGTTTCTTCGAAAAGTCAATTTTTGTCATTCCAATCGTAAATTTTGCCGACAGTTTCGTTAGGAATCAAAAATATTGTCAAAATAACGAAAATTTTGAAATTGTCCAAAAATAAACAAAATTTCCAAGTTTTTTTGGCTCAATTCAATTTTTAGTGTGACGAATTTTGGTCCAGTTTTACGAAACCGACACTTTGCAGCCTCTTGTTATAATTTCTATTCTAGGATCTGCCCATCAATTCGTAAATGTCCCACGTATATATGTGAAGAAATTTCCACACATTCGCAACGTGCGTCCTTGAGCAAGAAGACGATTCCCAGATTGCATTTTGCAATCTCGAGGCCACAGGCCTCGAAGGTATCCCAAGAATTTAAATGATTCAGTTATTCCATGTCGTACATAAAATCACTGCAGTCCAATGTAATTCTCAATATCGTGTCCCACATTGAACTGTACAATCGTGACCTTTTGCTATGAAAACTCTCGCGTATAAATAATTTGCAAGGTCCTTTGACGATAAACGCGTTACCGTCGATTTGACCAACTATTAACTTTTTATTTACGACCCAGACGTCAAAAAGTAATGATTGGATGGAGTAGCGTCGAGTCTGAATTGCGTTGACACAAATGGCAAGGTCCTCGGAGTCTAGAAAAAAATTGACAGCGTCTCAGGATCGTTTCAGGTTCGTTGATTATTCAAAACCTGCAAAAACTCCGTTTTTTCGAAACATACACTGAAAATTAAATTTTGTCAAAAAAAAGTCGATGTTTTGTTGAAATTTGAATATTTTTGGACATTTTCAAAATTTTCGTTATTTTGTCAATATTTTTCATTTCTAATGAAACTGTCGGCAAAATTTACGATTGGAATGACAAAAATTCACTTTTCGGAGAGACTTTCCAGAATATTTCGTGCTGCAGTGACAAAATTTTTGTGATTTTTTGAAAAAAAAAACGTTCAATCGATCTTTTTCGATAAAATTTTCTTTCCAGTGCCAAATTTTTCTCTCCCTGTCGAAAAACATTTTTTCTTGCCAAATCTTCGGCTTAAAAGTTTCGTGTCTTCTCTGCCTCTGGTTCTTGTTACCGTTCCGGCTTGCTGAGCCTCCGCTAATTCCGATCTAATAAGCGCAGTAGTGGGAGACTTCCGGAACGTTTTTTTCCTCTTGGCACGAAATAGTCCTCGCGTAGGACATTATCGCTCGAACGACGCTATTCTCGAGGGGGCGCGCGGTCCGTACAATGTCGAGCGATCGAACGGGATCTACTGAGGCGAATACAATCCCGTTCAAAAGTTTTTCAGCAGAATTTTGAGCGCCCAATTTTCAAGCTCCACAAGCAAATGCTCGAAAAATTCGACCAACATTTTTAATCCGTAACTTTGCACAATAATTCAGAAATTTTATCAAAAAATCCAAAATTCTCGATCGATCGAAATTTTACTCCGAAAATGAAAAAAAATTAAAATGGAAATTTATTTTTATCGAATTTTCGATCTGCAATTTGAATATTTGGAAAAATTAAATAAAAATTTCAATCGAAATTTTACTCCAAAAATGAAAAAAATTAAAATAGAAATTTATTTTTATCGAATTTTCGATCTGCAATTTGAATATTTGGAAAAATTCAATAAAAATTGTTAATTTTTATTGAATTTTGTTGCTCCGAACTTTTGGGCGGTTGTGTACGAGAATGTGACTCGGTGCTGTACTTAGATCACGCGAAAGTACGAACAACCGTCGCTATGCGAGTTCAATGACAGCGAAGCGTTGCTCCAGTCCATTCGGAAAAAAACAAAATTACAATTCATTGCAAGAATGTTGAACGAGCCTCGCATTCGGAAGTTGCGTGGGTACGAACCTGCGAAAACTGTGTTGCTAATTATGAAAGAAAGGCGCTAAATACTTGGCGGATTAACGTGAAAATTCGTTCGACCTCAAAAATCCTAAGCAAGACGAGACTTTCGATTTTTTTCCACTCGATACAACAAACAAAAAGTTCCCAAAATTTGAATGATCAATTTTTTTTAAGTTCTGCACATTTTTTATCGCCGTTTTATTTACGCAGATGCGTGAGTTTTTTTTTGGCTATTCCGATTCGTCTATTTTTACTCTCAGACGATTAATGGTGTTTGGCAAAAACGCGATAGAGAATTTCAAGTCATTAAAAAACTTCGGATTCACGATTCACTCGAAAATATTCCCAGGCAACGAAATTTTAGTCGTTTTTAAATATTCAAATTGAATTTTGTCAAAAAAACGTCGATATTTCGTTGGACACGAAATATTTTTGGATAATTTCAAAATTTCGTTATTTTGACCATATTTTTCATTTCTAACGAAATTTTCAGCCAAATTTACGATTGGAATGACAGAAATTGACTTTTCGTAGGATTTCCTAGAATTTTTCTCGCGGCAATGACCAAATTTTTGCGATTTAAAAGAAAAAGTCGATATATCGTTGAACACTAAATATTTTTGGATAATTTCAAAATTTTCGTTATTTCGATAATATTTTTCATTTCTCATGGAACTGTCAGCAAAATTTACGATTAGAATGACAAAAACGGACTTTTCGAAGGATTTTCTAGAATTTTTCTTGCTGAAAAGACAAAATTTTTGTGACTTTCCTAAAAAAACGTTTTGTCGAACGTTTTCAACGAAATATCGATCTTTTTCGAGAAAATTTTCTCTAGATCATTTTTCAAATTTCTGGGGAAATGCCGATCGTCATCGAGTTTTTGGATTGAGACGATTTTATAGTCGATCCATATTTGCATGAGGTCATGACTCACACAAGAGTCGGTTTCGTAAAACTGGACCAAAATTCGTCACACTAAAAATTGAATTTAGCCAAAAAAACTTGGAAATTTTGTTGATTTTTGGACAATTTCAAAATTTTCGTTATTTTGACAATATTTTCGATTTCTAATGCAACTGTCAGTAAAATTTACGATTGGAATGACAAAAATGAACTTTTCGAAGAAACTTTCTAGAATATTTCTTGCTGTAGTGACAAAATTTTGGAGATTTTTCAAAAAAACGTCGAAAATTTACTTTCCAATGCATTTGAAAAAGATTCGTAACTTTTGACGCAGTAAAACTTATTCGACGTGCGTCGTTACTCTCGTTGAATGACTTTTCGTTGACGTGGCCATAAAATAATGAACGAAGAATGCGAAGACACTCATCGCCAGCACAAAAAAGACTCTCGAGTGGTCATAGACACACGCACGAGGAAAAATCTACGTGCCCAAAGAAACTTTGATTAACAAGGTCCGAGTCACAGTCTAGCTTAAGACGAATCTTTATCTACGTGTACAGAAAAAAAGCGAAATATATGTGTTGTGTGCAACTGCAATTGCGCAATCCCGGATTGACTCAATTCCTCCAATTGTCATGTTAATTGCAAACTTGGCACGTCCCGGATCATCAGTTCTCGTGATTAATTCGCGCGATATATTTGGGTTAACGTCATCCCACGTATGACATTTTGTCATTGCGATCGCCAATAAAAATCACTCTTTACGCTTTTTTATCCAAAAGTCAAAGACTCAAAATCAATTTTTATCTCTTTTTTTTTTCAAAAAACATCGATTTCGAGGGTAAAACGTGGCGTGTGGCTTGAATTCTCCGCCCGGTGATTTACGATTCACATGTTTTTTTACGTCGCACTTGGTTTTTTACGCTTCGGCTCCCCAAGCCTCGCGAAATATTGATCAGTCGAAAAAATACTCAACTCTGACAATAAATCAATTTTGGGATTGCACATCGAGTCCATTTTGCATTAATAAATTTCGAAGGATTTTGTACTGCTCGATTTATTGGGTAATAAAAATTTAATTAAAACTGCGATGGACCAAATTTTGTTCGTTCATTTTTCATGTAATGGCAGAAAGATTTTTGCTCGTGATTAAAAACATAATTAACATTTATGGAATGAATTCGAGCAATTTTAATCAGGACGAGAAAAACATGAAAATCTTTTCTAATTGTTGTGATGAAGAGTCTCAAAGATTTGCAAACTTTTGCGGGACAGTGTACTCGCGTGAATTTTTTATCGGATTCACTATGAAGTTTAATTATATAAATGTCGATGACGTGTTTTGTAGTTGTATTGAAACCGCTATACTGAAATAATAGTGACATCACGTTGATGACGTTTGGATAGCCGTGAGGTTAACAGAAATGACCTATACGCGTCTCTTTTCGCCGGCATCAGATGTCGCGCGTGAATGACACGAAAAGTATAAAAACTGATTATTTCATCGTTTTTTATTATTTTTTCCTTCAAATCACGCAATTTTTCTAAAAATTAAGAATCAATTCGATATTCCTTCGTTAATATAGATAAATTTTCATTCAATGTTCATTTCTATACAATCGCAACGCCACTGAAAAGAAAATTTTGTTGAAAAAGATCGATATTTTGTTGAAAACGTTCGACTGAACGTTTTTTTTTTTTGAAAAATCCCAAAATTTTGTCATTGCATTGAGAAATATTCTAGAAAGTCTCTCTGGAAAATCAATTTTTGCCATTCCAATCGTAAATTTTGCTGACAGTTCCATTCCGAATCAAAAATATTGTCAAAATAACGAAAAATTTTGAATTAAATAAATTGATTAATAAAATTAATCAATTTTTTATCAATTAATCAATTTAAAAAATTGATCAATTAATTTTTCTAAATGAATAAATTGATAAAATTCATTTATTTATAAAAATTAAATGAATAAACAAATAAATGAATTAATTAATTAATCAAATTAATTAATTAATAATGAATTTTGATTTAATTAATTAATATTGAATTTTTATTCAATTATTAATTAATTAATAATTGAATAAAAATTCACCGTGTTAAACAAAACATCGACGTTTTTTTACAAAATTAAATTTTCCGTGCGGCTGAAATTTGATAGAAATGTCAAGAAAAACGGCAAAATTAATAAATTATCCGTTAATAATAATAAATTATAAAAACAAGACAGAAAAAAGAAGAAATGAACGGAAATTACGAAAAATTTGAAATTTCAACGAGATCTGACTCGAAACCTTGAGACAGTGAAATGAATAAAGGAAAAGAGCCACGAGGTTGTTCCTTCGCAAAATTTTGTTTTGTCAAGATGACAATAATATTATGATGTCAGCAGGTGAGTCGGTATTTCACGTCCTGACGAACGTTTATGCTCGGAGCCTAAAGTGACTATTTATAAAACCGCGAGTTGGCTTATTGGGTGAATTATTCCCATTGTCAGTGTACGTCGTATCGGCAAACTGGACATTTCTACAATCAGCAATTTGTAAGCGAGAAATATCGATCCGAAAAGCAATTCGTCCGAGCTCTCGTAATTGAGCCAAACAATCGCGAGTGTTTTGTTCATCTGAGAAATTGTAAAGACAATTTTTCAATCGGAAACGATTGTGCAAATGAATGTTAAAAAAAAAAAAAGATTCTCAATGATTCGTAGAAAAACGTCCTTTTGAAATGAATCCAAACTTCGCGAATGCTGTTAAAAGTGCTCGCGATGAATTTCTCATCAACTTGTCTTTTCGCCAACATTTATTACCCAATTATTTTCTTTTTAAACTTTTCGTTTTTTTTACCGTCTTCACCTTCACTGGGTACAAATATCAAGTCAGACCATGTGTCCATCGAGCTTGTGAGTATTTCGGCCGATTTTATCAACCGGAATGAATTTAAAATGTAATAAATTTTTTTTTTACAGATTATTCAATAATTTTCGTTCCCATTCTTAATTTTCGAATCATTTTTTTCGAAATATCGGAAAATTTCCGTTTTTTTGGTTCTTTTTTCCCAAAACTCAGGAAAAGCCATTGTAACAAAAAAAAAACTCTACAGATTTGAAAACGTTCAAAATTTTCTGATTTTTTGAGATTAAAATTAAAGTGAATGCCTGAAAATGCAGGCCCTTAATTATTGCTAATGATCGTCGATGCAATTTGAATTGTGCTCGTCGAGAAAACGCCCTTGAAGTCGATTGCATATAAAAAAAAAAGAATGCACTTTTTTTCAAACTGCAACGCCGTATGAGTCACGTAAATAAATCACGAACTGAAGCTTGTAGTTTTTTTTATTTTATTATTTTTCATTATCGCACTACACCACGTCTTGGGTGCATTGCGATCGAGCCAACTGTGCGAGTCGGCATAGATAAAACCGTTTTAGTGCTCACGAGCGTAGATGGAGGAGCCTCGACGATCCATAATCGAGTTATCCAACGAAAGCAAAACGAACGTTTCTCGTCGGCATTGACGATCGAAACAACATTTTTTTTAACATCTTTTTCCTTGAAATATTCTCATCACAATTTTTAAACGTATTTTCCTCACAAAATTACTTTATTTAGGATTCTTGGATAATTTTTAATGAACATTCTTGACACCGAAACTAAAAATTTTCTCCTAAGAAGAAAAATTTCCTGACGTTGAGAATTCGAGACGTTTGATTTCCAATTTTTAACTTTTCCCAATTTTTTAATTTTTTTTATTTTAAGATTTAAGAAAAAATTTTAAAATTTTAAAATTTTAAGAAATTTTAAGAAAATTTAAGATTTTTCTTAAAAAATTTCGACTCACGGCCATCTGCAAAAAAATCCTAAATACATTTTTGTTTGCAACTCGATTTTTGCAGCTTTTTAACGACTCGTGAGCCCAATTTACACGCGTTTGGACGGGGAAAATAAAAAATTGCAAATTAAATATCTGAAATCGTAAAATTTTGAAAGGACCCAAAATAAAATCATTTTGTTGTAAAATTAACTCCCAAAATAGTGTAAATAACATTTATCAACGCGTGCACGATTGTACTTTCTGTCGGTTGCTGCGCAAAATGGTGAAAATATTTGCAAATCACGTCAGCACTAAGTTTTTCGTCCCTGAGTCATAAAACGAATGTCCATGTGTGCGAGCCTCCGTTCGTCTATCGATCTTTTCGCCATCCTGTGCAAAGATTTCCGCAATGTCCTACTTTCATCAGTTTTCCTGATGCACCCACTCCCGAGCACTCTCGAATCGATCTCGAGACGCGTCTAGGAGTTGCGACGCCGCTCATTGCTGACGCGACGAAATTTAAACCCAAAACTTGCAATTTCTCGTTTGCCAAACAAAATATTTTCAGCTGCTTTATGAATTTTTTAATTAACTAAAATTTTTTATTCAACTCAATTTTTAACTTAATTTTTTAATTAATTAAAAATAATAATAATTCATTAAAGCAGCTAAAAATATTGTTTAGCAATAATGATAATAAAAAATATAATAATCGATAATAATAAAATATAAACAACGCAAAAATATGAAATGAATGAATTTTTAAATATTACAAAATCCATAATTCATTAAAGCAGCTGAGAAAATTATTTAATAATAATAATTTCCCAATAAATTTAATAATTAATAGCAATAAAATAAAATACAATGTGATGAAATCTTTTATAATTTATTATTTAATAATAATTAAAGCTTTCTGTTGGTCAATACCAGCGAGGACTCGGAAAAATTGTCATTCGCTCAGCGATTCATGATTCACGTTCTTTTTGTTTTTTTCTCGACAGCACTCTCGACCGAGGACAAGTTGGAGTACCAGTTCTACCCTTGCGCCAGTGGGCAGATCCAATTCCGCATAAAAGCTCCCAACGATGCCCATATCGCGCTGACCACTGGTCCCCATGAGGGCGAACCCATGTACGAGGTGAGGAACCAGTTTTTACATCTTTTTTCATATATGGGATTTAAACTTTTTTGTATTGGGATTTAACGTCTAATTGGGTGGGAATTTTCTTTACGTGGACGTTTTGTCAAGTTGATCTTGTTCGCCGGTCAAACCTGAACTTTTTTTTGTATAAAAATTCACTTTAATTTAATTTTAGCTGACGAAATTGAATGCAATTTTTGTGGAAGAAAAAAATAGTGATATTTTTTAAATTGGCAGGTTTTCATCGGTGGATGGGGCAACAGCAAATCGGTGATTCGTAAAAACAGGGCCAAGCCTGACGTCACCGAAGTCGAAACCCCGGGAATCTTAGCTGCCGATGAATCTCGTGGCTTCTGGATCAGGTGGCACGAAAATAACCTCGCCGTTGGCAAAGAAGGAGATTCGACTCCTTTCCTCGCTTACACCGATCCTGAACCCTTTGCAATTGGTTATTTCGGTGTTTGCACCGGTTGGGGTGCCCAAGGCGAATGGCTCATCGAAGGTAAGCACGAGAGGCTTAAAAAATCACCTCAAATTTTCCCCCAATTATTCCAGATGTCATTCAGAAGCTTGAATTAGACTTTTGTCTAGATTTTAATTGACGAGTCGCTATAAATTGATTATGAATAATCAACTCGCCATAGAAAAGAGTCTGATGAATGGGTAGAAGATTCAGTTGGAAACTTCAGCTCGAATGATCGCACTGTAAAGAAAATTTCGTCAAAAAACATCGAAATTTCGTTGAACACGTTCGTCTAAAACTTTTTTTCAAAAATCACAAAAATTTTGTCATTGCAGCCCGAAATATTCAAGAAAAATTCTTCGAAAAGTCAATTTTTGCCACCCCAATCGTAAATTTTACTGACAATTCCGTTCGAAATCAAAAATATAGTCAAAATAGAGAAAATTTTGAAATTATCCAAAAATATTCAGTTCATCGTGTTCAACAAAATTTCGACGTTTTTTGACAAACTTTTTTGACAAACACTGTCGGTTTTACAATTATCGTTCAAAATTTCATAAAATTTGGCACAGCAACAGATTTTGATTCAAAAAAATCCAGTCGAATTTTCAAGAGGCTACAGAGAACCAGAAAAAAAATATTTGCAATTATAATTTCATGAATTTAACTTTGATTTTATACATTTTATTATATTTTACAACAAAAACTGTGATTTTTCCTGAGAATCGATAACAATTAATTGCAAAATACAATGAAAACTGAAATTTATCATAAAACTCAGTGTTAAATGTACGAAATTGTTCTGTAGCCTCTTGAAAATTTGACTGGATCAATTTCTCATCAGAATCTTCTATATATAGTGAGAAATTTTATTGAATTCTGAAGGGTAATTCTGAAGCCGACGGTAGTACCTGAAGGGCATTATCGGTTTTATCGGTAGTTGGTATAATTAGTCAAACAAGAACCTCGCAATCTATTGTTATGATTTATTTATTTCTCGGATAATTCTCTATACCGGATTGTGGCCTGAGCAGCCAGGTGTATCGGAGGTTATGGTGGTCGTACGTAATATATTTATAAATAGCTTCATGTACCAATGCAAGATTTAATCTTGATTGGTTATTGTTATTGTTTGATTTTCCTTGAGAATGGCTTTTAGCACAAATTCCCTAGGAATGCAAAATCGTCTACCACGCACCTCGTGCACTGAAAATAAAATTTTTTTCAAAAAAAATCGATATTTTGTTGAAAACGTTCGACCAAACGTTTTTTTTTCGAAAAATCACAAAAATGTCATTGCAGCGAGAAATATTCTAGAAAGTCTCTTCGAAAAGTCAATTTTTGTCATTCGAATCGTAAATTTTGCTGACAGTTTCGTTAGAAATGAAAAATTTTGTCAAAATTACGAAAATTTTGAAATTATCCAAAAATATTTGGTTCACCGTGCTCAACAAAATATCGAACTTCGTCAAGGTCGTCTCACTCCCTCACCAAACCACATTACACACGAAACCATCGACACAAATAATAAAAATCGTTCATTTGCCTCGATCCTGTCGAAAAGGCAGTAAAAACCTCAAAACCCCGGACGAACTCAAGTATCAGTTTCATCCCGTCCGCGCTGGAGCCCTTTGCGTCGAGGTCAAGGCAATGAGCAACGCTCATATTGCTCTCAGCCAAACTAAGGGCGAATCGAGCCCCATGTACGAAATTATGCTCGGTGGCTGGGAAAACACGGCTTCGGTCATCAGATACGATCGCAAACAGCCCGACAAGGTTCGCCACGCCAAGTTCCTTGGTTTTTTTTTATATTTTTTTTCTCAACAGGTCAATTTTTATAATTTTTCAATTTTAAAAACAATTTTCATTTCCCGAAAGAAACGTTTTCATAACGTAACGTAAATTTCGATAAAACGCCAAAAATTTATTGATTTTTCGTTCGTTCGGATGGAAAAGTGAAAGTTTGAGATAAATTGGAAATAAAACGTACAAAATCGCGTTGCAATTCGAACCCAGGTCCGCGTTAATACGGCCAATCTTCTCAATCCAAACGAGCACAAGAAATTCTCGATATCTTGGCTCGACGGTCACATCGTCGTCAAGTCCGGCGATCAACGAGGTCCGGTACTTTTGGAATGGAAGGATCCGAGCCCGATTGGAATTAGTCACGTGGGCGTGCGCACCGGTTGGGGCGCGACCGGAAATTGGAAACTTGGATTCGAGCATCATCAAGCTCTGCGGACCACCAGCGACAAGATTTCAACGAAACCCGCGTCGAAACGTAAACTTACGACGATCGATCTGAATTTATTTTCCGTTGAGAATTAATTTTTATCGATAATCAAAATTTTGAGGGCGTTGGAAGCGAAAAATCGTTGAAATGAAAATCGCAATGAATTTTATGAGTTTCCAGAAAATTTGGAAATTCGATTGTCTTTGAATTTACCATGAAAAATCAATTTTCACGATTTTTCGGTACAAAATAATTTGATCGATGTTGTAGACAAAAAAAAACTCAATTGTCGTTCAATTTCGGCGATTAACGATCTAATTTAAAGCAACTTTATGGAGCTTGGGTGGCGAAACCGTGTTGTACAAAAATGCTGCTTGCGGACTTATCAAGGAAAGCTTCTCACAAGTTTATTGTTGATAAGAATCGATCCCACCGATTTTTCCCATTCACCACTGAATCCTGACATTGTCTATAGAAAAAAAAACCATGTGTCATGAGCAAAGTGTTTTTTTTCTTGCAAAACAAACATTTTTTCACATCCAACAATTTTTTCATGCAAAAAGTCCAATCCGAGTTGAAATTCAAAAATTCTGAAGCTTTTTGGGTTATCGAATCAAAAATTAATATAATCACGTCTCACGGGAATCAAGAAAGTGAAAATTCAGCGCTGGGAATTTTTTTTCGAAGCCCCTGAGTCTTTGCATCATTTTTATAATTTTTGTATTTTTTTTGTATACGATCGTAAAACGATTTCGAACAAAATTTTCTCACACATTGTGTTTTTTTCTGTCGAGTTTTATACGTCGCGAAAAATCACTCTCACGCCTACACCGTTGCTTTTATGTGATCGGACGATGGATAGAAAAATGGGACAGAAACGCAAATGCACTTGCACTTTACGTTGGCACAAATTGCATCGACGTGCACGATTTTCTACACTGCATCGATTAAACCTTTTAGATCGTTGTCTGTTTGCATGAGCATGGGATGTGTCGATTTTTTTCAGTTCCACGTCAGGGAAGCACGAAGCGTTGAATCGTTTCAACAATAATTTTCATACAAAACCAGAAAAAAATCGAGTTTTCATCCTCCTCCATCAAATCTCGTGCGTGGTTGGAAATTATTTTTATAGGAATATTCCAAATATGCAATTTAATGGGATCGGATTTTTTAGATCCTGGCGCAACGGCGCCATCAGCCCCGGCAGATGTTTCCGGCGGAAGTGTTTGTTGGGTAGATGCTTCCGGAGGCATGGTTCCTCCTGGAGCAGTCGAAGGCGGACAAGACGGTGAGCCTCTGTTCGTCGCACGTGCTCATCACGAAGGAGCTCTTCTTCCTGGCAAACTCAAAGCCTCTCATTCCGTCTGCTACGTACCTTGGGGCGGCGAGGAACACGGAAAGAGCGACTACCAGGTATTTCCAAATTCATGACAATTTTCAATAAAAAAAGAAATTTTAATGAAAATTAAAAAAAAAAAAATAATTTCAATGACAATTTTCAATAAAAAAAAATCTCAATGACAATTTTCAATTAAAATCACAATCTCAATGACAATTTTCATTTTGAAAAAAATTTAATGACAATTTTCAATAAAAAAAAAGGTTTGATGACAATTTTCAATAAAAAAAAAAAATTTCAAAGAAATTTTCAATAAAAAAAATCTCAATGACAGTTTCCAATACAAAAAAAAATTTCAATGACAATTCTCAATAAAAAAATAAAATTTTAATGACAATTTTCAATAAAAATAAAATTTTAATGACAATTTTCGATCAAAAAAAAATTTTAATGACAATTTTTAATAAAAAATAAAATTTTAATGACGATTTTCAATAAAAAAAAAATTTTAATGACAATTTTCAATAAAAAAAAAAAAATTTAATGACAATTTTCAATTTAAAAAAAATTTAATGACAATTTTCAATGAAAAAAAAATTTTAATGACAATTTTCAATAAAAAAAAAACTTTATGGCAATTTTCAATTAAAAAAAAATTGTTTAAGGTATTACTATGGCAAAACTACTTTATTTGAAATTCTCTAAACATCAGAAAATTTTTCTGATGTTTAGAGAATTTGGAATAGTTAATTTGCAATTTTTCATTTTCCTTCCCACGTCCCTCGCCATTATGTTGAAAATTCCATGCGAGCAGCTGATTTTTCGAAATAGGAATTTCGCTAAGAGTCAAGGGCTGAAAAGTAACGCCATAGTCAAAAATTGGCCAAAAATACGAACGTCTTGTCAGCAAATTTGTATTGTTTCTGATAACGACAAAAAAAAATGATTTTTTCAGGTCCTTTGCGGATGCAATCCACGATGGGTCCCAACCAGCGGTGGAAACATCCCTCCCAATGCGATTCCCGGAGGTGAGACCGAAGAGGGTGAGCCTCTGTTCATCGGGCGTGTGAACCACGAGGGCACACTGACCACTGGAAAGGTCCAGCAGTCCCACAACGTGCTTTACATACCGTTCGCTGGAGCCGAGGTTGCTTTCCCGGACTACGAGATTCTCGTCAGCGAATAAATTCGCGTTTCCAGCAAGATCAAACGAAAATGATAAAAATGCAATCAAATACTATTCCTTCAAAAAAGTCACTTCTCAAGAACTCGTTCAATTCCCAGGATCATTGGTCCATCCATTTAATTATCTCGATTGAGACCAAGTCCATTTTTTTTTCTTCCTGAGACTCTCAAAGTTACTGGTTAACTTTAGCTCCAAATTTTGTGTGGATCCGCAAAGACCACTCGAACAAAAAATCAATGAATCTCAAGTTCCAACGTTCCTGGAGAATTTGTCGAAATGCCTTAACCGCAAGAGCAAAACAGCTTAAGCACAAAGAAAAATGATTGAAAAATATAATTGTTAGAGCTCATTTAGCGAATTCGCGAATGTTGCTTTTTTATGATATCAAATATTGTATCTATTATTTAATTTTTCATATTAATGTTCAGCGATTAGAGAGAGATTTATAAATGACTATATTTTCCATGCTAATTGCATAGTTTTCTAACGTTCAACACGCAGCTCTGTTGACATTATTGAGAAAATTGTTTACTGTATTTTTTTGGCATCTATTACGAAAATGTTGCATAGCATAAATAAAAATTTCGAAAACGTCGATGTGGAGACCAATTTTTAAGTCCTTGACCTTTTTTTTGCAGAAGTTTCGATGAAAATTCAAAAATCGTGCTACATGATGATTTTTTAATATTTTCAAATTGTCGAAGCGTAAAAAACACCACGAGAGGGCGAGCGCTTCGTGAAGATTTTCCTGGAGTTACTGAAATGACTAACAAAAAGTCGTGACCAGTTTTGTGGTATTTTTTAAAATTATTAATTTGTTTATTATCGGGTTTTACGACACTAAACGAATTACGCCGATGGTAAGTTCACCGCAGGGTGAAAAGTACAAAGTCATTTCAACTTGCCAACGTTTCATGTCGAGCTGGCACATTGGGCTTCTTCGTCTCCGCGAAAAAGAACCGGATGCAGCACAAAATTTTGGGAAGAAATTCTTTTCATTGGCCGGGTCCGTTGGGTTTGTTTTCAGATTTTGCATCATCTTGATCCGTTTGAACATTGAGACATGGATATTCGCATATGAGTATGACGACGTATCAGGATGACTGAAAATAATGGATTCCATTCCGCGGAAAGAAAGTTTTTTGAAAATTGGAGTGAATTCCTTAAGGAGGTTCCGCTATGGCGCAAGGGAATAACGAATGAAGTGAGACACAATTCCCAAAAAAATGACGATCTGCTTTTCGTTTAGCAAGCGATCCGTTGCCAAACTCCTAAAAAATGAGATGTTCCGAGCATTCTGTCAATTTTAACTAGAAATATCTCCTCCAAACATTCGTTGACCCCACTATTTTTTCATTGATTCGAAACCCTTGGAGTTTTTTTTATAAATTGAGATTTCAATACGCGTTTCATCTAATCGCGAAGTATTTTTAATATTTTTCTGATTTCATAAGGGTAAGAAATTTCCGTAAAGCCAATGTTGAATCAAGTGACTTTCGACTTGGAAAATATGGAGTAAAATTTCGTTGACCCAGGATGATTTCGAAAGAGATTAAAGTTTGCTGCCTAAACAACAACATATTTCGTTTTCAGATTTTAATCTAATTATCGCTCTACTAACGGAACCGCCTTAACTAGAAATATCTCCTCCAAACATTCGTTGACCTCACTATTTTTTGATTGATTCGGAACCCTTGGAGTTTTTTTTATAAATTGAGATTTTAAATCGCGTTTTATCTAATCGGAAAGTATTTTTAATATTTTTCTGATTTCACAAGGGTAAGAAATTTCGGTAAAGCCAATGTTGAATCAAGTGACTTTCGATTTGGAAAATATGTAGTAAAACTTCGTTGTCCAAGGATCATTTTGAAAGAGATTCAAGATTTTAGTCTAATTATCGCTCCACTAACGGAACCTCCTCAATAAAACCTCAATTCTTCGGTGATCGGTTTTTGTCGATAACTACGAAATGAGAAGGATTGAATTCCGGGCTAAAAGTGTCTGCAAAGTTTTTCGCATCATCATGTTCCAAATTTCTATCAACTATTTCAAAAGAAGATGAAACTACCAACTTGCATTTCAGTCATCCCGATTTGTATGTATTTGTAGATTGACAACTATTTCGATTGCATATATAGCCCCGGTCTATTGATAAAGCTCCAATTACGTAGAGAGTCAGAAACGTCTGGCATTCCAATGTCGAATCCACACTTTCCCATCACAAATAGAAGTTGACATATACTTAAATTGTATTTCGAGTTTCCATCAAGAGCACATCGTCAATTGATGTTGATTTATCGGTTAAAAAAGTTTCTTGGACCCTTCATTATTAACCCTGTTTAGAGCGTTCGCAACAGGGAGAGGATTCTCGTTGAATCCCAACAGTCATAGTCCCGAGTCCTTAAAAGGCTCGTTTCCCGAATCATTTAGCGTAGGCAACAAAAAAAATATATACATGTGACTAGGAGAAGTTTTCTTGAGTTTGTACGAGTGTGGGGCTTGTTTGCGAAGTGTCATGGGAAGAAATACGAAGAAAACACCTGGAGACTCCGAATTACACGTGTAATCGGATCGATAGTTTTTTCCAGGCTTCCGGTAGCTTCACAAACACTTGCAGGATGGTGGCACCTCTCATTAGTTTAGCCGTTGCGTGTTAGGGTCTCTGCGATTCTGGGCAGAGCTCCAAAGTCTTATTTACATGGTTTACAGTACTTGGTTTTCAGCCGTAGCAGGTTTAGAAGGTAATTATAGTCGTCAGTAGAAAAATAACATCTCGGAACGCACGATATGAAAACATTTTGACATAAACAACAGCATTGTATACATCCAGCAGGAACAACTTCGCGAAACACTCACTAAGTTCACACCACACCGAGCCCGTAAGCACAAACACGTTAACACATCAATAACTTAATTATTCGATCTCGGTTGAGTGCTCGTTGCGAAATCAACATTCGCGTAAGGTATTTCGACGTGCGTGCAAAGTGGGAACTGCGCTCCAGCCGTCAAACGATCATCGTCTTGATGTGCCACGTCCGTTGGAGATCCTTGATGTGGTTCGTTCCGACTGTTCCCTTGATCTTCTTGATGCTGAGGCGACGGTTGTTGCTGTCCTTCCGGATGATGATGCTGATGAGGCAACACAACGTTATTGATGAACAATGTTGCTGCCTGCGGAAATGGCTCCATGACGGCTGGCCGAACGGACAGTTGCTCAGGCACTCGAATAATCTTTATTCCTTGAGTCACATGATTCGCTGGAGGATTCACCGGCTCTCCAGCGTTTGAATTATCGTTGCTGGGCACACTCGATTGACCCAAAGCCACGTCGTATGGTAGACCTGACTAAAAACACAATTCAGGTTTGGACAACTCGGGCATTAAGATTCTGAAGTTTCCATCATTGGAAAACAACGAAAAACGTTTTTCCATTCGTTATTTTAATTATTAATACAATTTTTCCAGATTCTCTAGTAAACTCAGTTTCCCAATGTCAAGGTAAGGTGTCCCATAATCGTTGACAACTACTGTATGAAAATTTTCGGCTCTGCTACTAACAATCATCAGTTTTCGTTGCCATCCAACTATGCATGAGATACGCGAATAGTTACGGGTTGCTGAACAATTGCGAATAGTTAAGTGAGCAACTTACGCTGATGAGTGGAGACGAAATTCCGTATCGTGCAATGAACAACTGTTCCGAAACCCTTTTCAGCTCTTCTTGTTGATGGACAATCAGCTGTTGAAGTTCTTCGTGTTTTCTCTGCAGCTCATTCTGGATGCGATTCTGGGCTGATGTGAGATTTATATTTTGTTGGTTTATGATCTGGAAGGTGGAAAAAAATCCTCAATACGATGGATTCATCTCGTTGATACAGTCTCGCTACGATACGAGGTCATGGTTCATACCGTTGTAATTGGCGAGGCAATCTGCGCTACAGGAACCACCGGAGCTGTGAAATTGTCCAGGATAACTGGCACCGCAGGTTCGGCGTTGAATCTCTGCAACTCTATCGAGTTTGGACTCGATTGATCAACTTTATAATGACCGCGTTGTTTGGGCGTCAAGTCTGGAGGTTTTCTCGTCTTCATGAGGTTTCCTGACACTGCGATGGGTCTTAAGTTGCTGGTCACTGGTACCAGGTGCCTCGAACTTTGAGAACTTGACGATACCGTTGCCGAGTCGGCTACTCTGCCCTGGTAACGCTGTCCCGACGGGCTCACACTCAGTTTCGCTGATTTTGATGTCTTCGGAGACCACGTTGAAGATCTAGATGGACATGATCTCGTCGCCTATGAAAAAAACAAGTAAGTCAAGAGACTCTGCCCAATCTGAACCATCGAGATGTTCTGCAAAAGTGATCCCTCACCTGCGGCAATCCTGCCGCCGTAGTCCGATTACTTTCGTCCACCTTAGTTTTGCTCGCATCCTCGCTGTTCTTCAACTTTCTTTCTCGTATCACATCCGTATAACTTACAACGTTGTTTGTACATACAATGAATTCTGGTTTAGAGTTCCATTGGTTGTAGTCGATGTAAAATCTCGTCTTCAACCATATCCATTGTTGCCCCTTAGTGAGGAATCTGTAGTGACATGAAGTGCCTTCCCCTTTCTGCATTACTGGAAAAAATGAAGCCCCATTTAGCTATATCCTCATTTTGTACTATTTAACGATTTTCCATTCAGTCAAGGACTTTGTTTCGGATGATGCTGAAGTTTGCAGCGTTGGAATGCATCGAAAAATATTTAATTTAATTGAAGATTCGTTCAATTTTCAATGTCATCCAAATTGGGCAAAAATGGATCATTTTATCATCCTAATTACATTCTGCATTTCAATCATTATTTTTGTCAAAGATGAAAAGGAATTTCGTTGCATTGCAACGATGCAAACTTCAGAGTCATTTGTATCGATATGGCAACTGAAAAACCATGTCGTACGTGATTCGTGACAAAGTACGACTTTTCTGAGATCGTCCACGTGGTAGTAATCGTAGCCCGATGTGCCGAGAACCTCGAACGGTAAGTAACCGATGATCGGTGGTGCTCGATGATCAAGAAATAAAAATTTCCATTCGAGACTGTGTTTCGATGTGAATTCTGACTTTGAGCTGTCAACGAATGACACGTCTCTTATCAATTGAGGAGTTCGCAGCCGTCCCGTTCCCACGAAAATCCTCTTCGTGTCATTGATGACGTTACCATCCGATTTATCGTTTGGTAAAAGTGTCTCGTTATCGGTGTCCGAGCCTGTCAATGTTAATCAAAAAATAATTGCAGGCTCTTCAACGATGCAACATTTTTTCTCGAAACTTGAATCGAAACTTACGAAAATATCCAACAAATTGAACTTGTTCGTAAATCGCCTCTTCCCGAAAGTCTAGGCCACCTCTCCTCACATGACAAGTGAATGACACTTGATTTTCTGGAAATCCAAAAAAAATCAATATTTGGGTTGGCGTAGTAAATCGCAAATCACTATTTTCGCAAGAAAATCATATTGTTGTTAACTTGTTTATAAAAAAAAAAAAAAAACATTGCTTACCTCCATTGACGCTACTTTGGTCTCGATCGGCGTTCGGATTCAGCAAAATATTGTACAGATCCGAATGATCTTCCTGATAAGTAATCTCATAGATGGTTGAATTGGCCAATTCACTGGGCAGATAACCGAGCACAGACGTTACGCTCTCTGAGGCGTAATAAATGCCACCGTTGGATGAGAATACCATGATAAAACCGTCGAGTGCATCCAAAATGAGATGAGTGAACTCGTCGTTGGACAGAAAGGAGGGTTTCCAATTCTCTTGAATCTCGTGAACACGAGATCGAACGGCAACCTCTGTAAACGGTCAAAAATACATTCCCCAACAAATTTTCGATCATGGAAGGTATTAAGTGAAATGCTGAATGTAATTTTCTATTCAGTATCAAACTCACCGTCATGATTTTTCAAAAATAATATCGCTGACCTTAAGATCGTTGATTTGTCCATTTTTCGAGTGTTCGCAGCCACCATACTTGCGAGTTCGTTCACTAACATATTGAATTGATCTCGCCTTTTTTTTTCGCTCCGATTCCGAAATTTTCTGCAATCAAAGTTCAAGTTTTCAAAACTCCTCAAGAGACCAACTATTAAAATGATTTTTAATAATAAAAATAGATTTCTAGATTTAATAGATTTAATTAATCAATTATTTCTGAAAATTAATTGATTGATTAATTGATCGATTCTGAAAATTAATAAATTAGTGAATTGATTGATTAATTCTAAAAATTAGTTTATTAATTGATGAATTAATTAATTTTTAGATTTTTAGATCAATTAATTAATCAATAGAATTAACAAATTCGATAGATTTTTAATAGATTTAATAGAGATAAAATATAAAAATGATTAAAATGGAAAAAATGTGTTGGAAATTTGTTATTTTGTGTGGATTCAAATTAAACTTCACGTGTGATTATTAGGGTGGTTCAAAAAAATCGACTATTTTTATTTTTTCAAAGCCCGGGTTTCTATTGTTGCAGTAAGGTGAAAAAAGGTGTCTGACAAAATTTGAGCCCTTAAAAAAATTTTTTAGGGGTCGCTCATCGCAATTTTCTATTTCCCATTTAAATAACACGGGGGAGACTTTACTAGCTTCTTTTGAATTTTATTCCTCGGTAACGGGTGAGGGTCCAACAACGCTCAAGGCGGCTTCTTGTAGGGATTTGAACGCTCTATAAAAAACGTGTCTTGACATTTTACGATCAACTTACTCCTACGGAAGTTATTCGACGTCAAAATTGGCTTTGAAGGAAATTTCGACTTTTTTTCACTTTTCCGGCAAAACTATCGATCTCGTCACAAAAATCTTTGGAAATTTCTTCGGAAATCACTTGATTTAGTATCATATCATCTTCCTGGATTAAAAAAAATTGAATAATTTAGAATACTACTACTATACGGGTTATTCTTAGAGGAAAACCGCGATTTCCGTCGATTAATTCGTTATATTAACAAAAAATGATAATAAAACGGTTATATATACATATATATATACACACTATACATATACGCAACAAAATATATTCAGTAAGGAAAACCCGATATTTATTTCAGATTTTTCTTTTTGAAAATTTTTGAAATCTGAAATAAATATCGGGTTTTCCTTACTGAATATATTTTGTTGTGTATATGTATAGTGTGTATATATATATGTATATATAACCGTTTTATTATCATTTTTTGTTAATATAACGAATTAATCGACGGAAATCGTAGTTTTCCTCTAAGAATAACCCGTATAGTAGTAGTATTCTAAATTATTCAATTTTTTTCATCCAGGAAGATGATATGATACTGAATCAAGTGATTTCCGAAGAAATTTCCAAAGATTTTTGTGACGAGATCGATAGTTTTGCCGGAAAAGTGAAAAAAAGTCGAAATTTCCTTCAAAGCCAATTTTGACGTCGAATAACTTCCGTAGGAGTAAGTTGATCGTAAAATGTCAAGACACGTTTTTTATAGAGCGTTCAAATCCCTACAAGAAACCGCCTTGAGCGTTGTTGAACCCTCACCCGTTACCGAGGAATAAAATTCAAAAGAAGCTAGTAAAGTCTCCCCCGTGTTATTTAAATGGGAAATAGAAAATTGCGATGAGCGACCCCTAAAAAATTTTTTTAAGGGCTCAAATTTTGTCAGGCATCTTTTTTCACCTTACTGCAACAATAGAAACCCGGGCTTTGAAAAAATAAAAATAGTCGATTTTTTTGAACCACCCTAGTGATTATTCGAATCGTCTAGACTCAAACAATAAAAGTTTGTCGTTTATTCACCGTTTTGTATCGTCTTTATCGTCGTTGTCGTCATCCATGGCTTCCCTGAAAAAAAAAGGTTCAATGAAAAATAATTAACTTTTGTAACAACGATAAGAATTCAGTCACTATTTGGAGCGAATTGGAATTCAGAATGACGTTGTTCATATCGATTCCATGGTTAACAATTATCCGTCACAGATTACTAGTTTGAAAACAATTTGTTTAATATTTTAAAATAGTTGTTAAAAATCGTTCGGTGAATTTTATCACAAAAATCAATCAAATTCTAATAAATTGAATTTTCTCCATACAGCATGAAGCTGAAGTTCGTAACGTTCGAATTCAACAAAAAAAAAAAATTTATTGATAGTTTGTTTAATTTTCAAAATTATCGAAAATTTTCGAGCTGATATACTTTTCGGGTCGCAAAAATCGATCGTTTTAACGTCATCATTTTAAATGATGAGCTTCGCCATAGAAAAACAACGTAGTCGCGTAAATCATGCCCTGAAATTTCTCTACCCGAAGCAAATACCGAATAATGACTCTCGTAGAAAATTTTACGTAAAAAAAATGCAAGGGGTGCCATTTTAATTCCTCGATGATGAATATTTCGGAAGAACCCTGAGAAAACTAAAATAAAACTATCTCTTCGCCTTTTTCTGTTTATTACGAGTTTGGTAAACTTCCGTGACCGAATCTCCCGGACTAATTAGCTTTTGGTAAAGTTGAAAACAATAAGGCAAATTTATTTTGGCTATTGTTGCTTGGACGTAACACCACCATAGATGGCATTGCGTAATCAAACGTTTTCATGAATCCAAACCGTATAGTTACGTAATTAAATGCTTTCATAATTCTAGACCGAATGAACTCGTTTGTATCGATTAAGCTCTCAAAGAACACTACCGGCAGTGAAGCAAAGCCAACATGAGGTGCGGAGATCCCAAACTGCTTCAAACACCTGCTCAAACTCGTACAAACACCTCATTGAAAACTATAGAGAAAAAAATCGTCCCACGATTTTTTATTTTTCCTCATTGAGACTGTTCATCAACAAAAACAAACAAAACTTCTGACCGGCAGTTTTCCAACTGGAATCATTTCTAAATCAGTGCAAAAAGTCGCGACAAGTTAATTTTTGGGGGCCCAAACGGAGTGTCCCTCGAAAAAATTGGAAAAAAATTAAATTTTCAAAAATTATCACACAAAAAGTTACGAAATCGACTAAAATCTGCTGAAACACACACGGTCAAGTGCATTTTCCACTCGGAAAAGTTTACAACTCGGATCCTCGCGAAATTCGCGACTCCACCAAATGTCAGTCACAGACTTCGTGCCCGGATTTGGAATTTTTGATTATTGAGGAATTCGCCCTAAAAAATCTGTCACGCTGGGAACCCGCTCCAGAAAATTTGTCGCTCTTTTAATTTTCTTCTTAATTGAGATTTTCACTTGAGAAACTCTGAATGGAAACCCAAAAAAAAATGCTGGATGATAAAAAAAATCTTGTATCAAATGAATAGTTTTTCCTGATTTTTATTTCGATTTGTTTTCGAGAAAAACTGAAAAAGAAAATTGATCTGTATAGTTCTGAGCGATTCATCTCGATTTTCGGACTGAAATTTTCTAAAAAGTGGTTCAGCGTCGGGGAAGGGATTTGACCTGGAGCGACTGGGACAGCCTGGAGCACGAACAACAGTGTCGCAAGAATTTGAATGCAAGAGAAATTGTGGCGAAGCATTAAAATAGCAAATTGCACGTAATTTAAATACTTTTTCACGTGCTTTCACTTTCGGTCGCTTGAGCAGTCGGAAAAAGGCTGAAATTTATATCCTGGATCACTTTTTTTGGTCACTCTTTGGTGAATTAGTTTTTTGGGGCTTGTGGAAGCGCAAAATGCTGTCGATGGGTATGCACTCACTCGGAATGTCTTGTTGAGCGAAGCGTGGGGTAATTCGCCATTACCAGTAGATCCGGAAAAGTGAGGCTCGTAATATTGTATCCATATAATTATAGCAGCGTGTGTTTACGCGTCGAGATAAATAGAGAAATGGCTGCCATTCAGTGGGTTTTTGTACGAGCGAAAAGCAAGGACGTTTCGTCCTCGTTTTCATCCTCTTCGTTCATCTCTCGATGGTTGTCCTCATGGGTAAAATGTGGGTGAAAAGGGTGAAAATTTGGCTTGTTTTTCCGGGTGAAATGTTTATCGAAATTGTTGAGGTCACGTTCGCCGAGGCGAAACGCGACGACGATTCGCGAACAAGACTCTCGTGTATCTCGCGTGCGAGATGTCGCGTCAGTCGCACGAGATCAAGCAACACACACGCACAGCTTTAAAGCACACCAGCACGTCGTTAAGCCCAGGGTGCATCGACGCATTAAATTCACCAGGACAAAGAGAAAAACCAAAACTTATGCACATCTTGTTGATTCGAGCACGCAGCGAGCCCCGGATGGTGCAACGTCTTGATGCAACTACCGCATATCAACTAATACGCGCGGTGACGCGTTTCTTACTCGCCAACCCGCGAGAACGTTAGTAAAGCCCGCTACGCAAACGCGACTCTCTCAAACGCAATGCTTTGTCTCCCACTCTCTTCCAATCACCATCTCCCTCGCTCTCTGTCCGAGCATTTATTTTCACTTCCTCGATCGATCTCGATGACAACGTTAACCACAATCCAAACGTCGATTCCATTACCAAATGCTACTTGCATCGATGATGCTAATAAAACCTCCAGAGTTCACCAAATGCAAGGCCACCTCGTTGCACTTTCTCTTTCTCAACGTTTCCCCCAACCTATCCATACCTTTTTTCTCTCTATTCGTCTTTCTCACTTTCTATAACAACTGCGGGAAAATTATTTCACAATGTGCATGGAACTTGGGTGAGAGGACTGATTGTGCGCAGAATCATAGCAACGAGTTATCTCTGCCCCCCCCCTTCTCGCTCTCTCTCTCTTTCCTCATCCCCAACCGAGGTTTGCGCGGCGTTGAGGCCACCGGCGATCGATGAACGTACAAGACTCGTGCCATGGATTTTCACCTGGCTCGCTTTCCCAACGTTATCTTCTTAAGGACGTTGTATGGCGACGGTCAAATTTACATTTTTCTTTTCAGTTTTGCTTACATAAAAAATGGTTCGCGAGCCAAAGTTCATGAGAAAAATTTGTTACAAATTGACTAAAGAACAAAATACTCTAAATTCAAGATTGTCCGAGGTAATTTGTATTTTTTATGTAATAACCAAAATTCCGAAAAAATTCACGACCGATTTTTTTGAAAAACTGGATAAAGTTTCTTCGATGTTGCATAAAAGCGTGTGCGAAATTTTGAGAGGCTTCACCATTTAGAAATCGAAATATTTAATGTTGAAAATTGCAACTTTTAACACGCGCTCTTATGAGAAACTTCTGAAAATTGTGATTTTTATAAATTAATATCTCGACTTGTACATCGTGAAACAAAATGAAAATATTCGTTCGTTAAGGACTTGAATTTCTGTTTTCAGTTTTTCTTACATACAAAATGGTTTGCGAGACCAAGTTCATTTACAAAAGTTGTTACAAATTCATCAAAGAACAAAATACTCTAAATTCAAGATTTTACGAGGTGATTTGTATTTTTTATATAATAACCAAAATTTCGAAAAAATTTTACGACCAATTTTTTTGAAAAACTGAATAAAGTTTTTTCGATGTTGCATAAAAGCGTGTGCAAAGTTTTGAGAGGCTTCATCATTTAGAAATCGAAATATTTAATGTTGAAAATTGCAACTTTTAACACGCGCTCTTATGAGAAACTTCTGAAAATTGTGATTTTTATAAATTAATATCTTGACTTGTACATGGTGAAATCTCTTAAAATTTCGCGAGCCATTAGATTTCACTATTTTCTTTGTGTGGTGCAAATTTGAAGGAATTCTATCCATAGAAAATTTTGCATACAACGTTCTTAAGAATATTCGCAATTTCCACGTTCAGCACGCGATAAATTATTCCTCCCCCCTCTTCTCGAAATCTGGCCGCAGTCTCGGACAAATACATTTTATGGACATTTGTTCGTTACACTCCGAGGAGCGTGGATCATTCTTTTTTTTCAGCTCCGACACGTTCCGTTTTCACAAGTGACAAAAAGGAACTTTTCGTTCTAATTATAATTTTGTTAACTCTACCTTAATCAATGATCACGGCGAATGAACGCAGCTCGCAACGTAAAACCACCAGACCATTCTCCGTGCTTCTTGCGTAATAGAATATTCTAGCAAATAGAAAACTTCGAGGCGCTCTGGTTAATAGTTTGAATTAATTACTTTTGCTATACGATAAAGAGCGATCCGGTACGAATGACGTTCGTAAATTATTAGCACGTTTTTTTCCACCACGATTTGTCAGCCTTCGACGTTTTTTTTTTTAAGGAATATCAACATTGACGTTTTCAAAATAGTTTCAACAAATTTCTATTCATCTCAGTTTCCATTCCGGATTTCAAAATGAAAAAAATCCTGAAAATCTGGAATTTTTTTTTGCACTGAAAATGAAATTTAGTCAAAAAAACGTCGATATTTTGTTGCAACACGAAATTTTTTTGGATAATTTCAAAATTTTCGTTATTTTGACGGAATTTTTTATTTCCAACGGAACTGTCAGCAAAATTTACGATTGGAATGACAAAAATTGACTTTTCGAAGAGACTTTCTAGAATATTTCTCGCTGCAGTGCCAAAATTTTGGTGATTTTTCAAAAAAACGTCAAAATTTCATTTCCTGTGCATTGTATGGAAAATTTTCCATTTTTCATACAAACTTGGCAATTGTGTCTTTATTTTTCAATTTGTGCATTAATTTTTTTGCTTTTTTCTTAATGCACTTTCTGTTTTTAATTTTGATCGCGATTTCTGGGATGGATTTGGGAATTTTGACGATATTGAGGACGTCTTGGGAACCAGCGACGGTTTCGAATTCGATTTTTCCACATTTTCGTTTTTTCTGGGGTCGAGAATTCGGGATGAAATGTTAGGCACGCAGGGAGATGATTTTTCCAAAGTTTTGCTGACGCTTCTCTGCGGTTTTTGCTCAATATTTTTGGCCAGTTTTTCTCCCTCTGCCCCGAATCGTTCGGCCAAATAGTCACGAGTTTTCTTGTATTTACTCATCAAGTACGCGATTTCGTTTGCTTTTGAAGGAGTTTTCGAGCCGCTGTCATTTTTTATCGAATTAGTCGAAACGAGACTCGAATTCAACGACCTCGAGTTTTCAATCTCGTAATTACTCGATGACGATTTAGTGGATTTTTTTAAATCTCCTCCACCCAACGATTCGAAGTGATCGAGACAACTGAAGTATGGCGAGGCGTCGGATGAACTTGCGTTTCGGCGGATTAGATCGTCGAGATTCACGTCGCCTTTTTGGGAAATCGTGATTCCCTTGGTCAAGGCTTCGCGAGTCTTGATTATGCTGGATTTGCTGGACTTGAGGCTTTTCTTTGGTTTTTCTGGCAAATTGCTCGTTTCCGCTTTGGAAGTCGTTTTATGGTGTTTCGTGACATTTTTATGGTCTGGCTTTGGATTTTTTTCATGGTCTGTTGGTTTATGGTGAACGAGATTTTTGTAATTTATTTTCTGATCGAACGATTTATTTTTTTGGAAATCTAATGACGAAACTTTGACGCAAACATCGTCGATTTCTTTCAGCGAAATTTCGCCTGCCATCAAATTGGTATTTGGAACTTTCGCCGGCTTTTCAATCATTTTTTTAGCCGCGGGATTCGTTTTGACGATGTCCAGCGGAGTTTTCGAGAGGGCTTTCGATCGAACTCTCACGGAAGTGTTTCCTTTATTGTGACCAACGAGACTGGAATTACGTCTGACTCCACGTTTCTTATCGTATTGAGGCACATTTTTATCGCCTGTCTCTTGCATCGCTCGACCTTCCGTCAAAACTCGAGCCCAGCCACGATCCAGCTCGCTGGAGTTTTCAGACCAAAATTTGATTCCTCTGTCTGCAACGTCCCTCACGAATTCCAACAGAGATCGACCTAAAACGACAAAATGGTTTGCGAGCCCAAGTTCATGGAAAAAAGTTGTTACAAATTGACCAAAGTACAAAATACTCCAAATTCAAGATTGTCCGAGTCAATTTGTATTTTTTATACAATAACCAAAATTTCGAACAAATTTTACGACCGATTTTTTTGAAAAACTGAATAAAGCTTCTTCGATGTTGCATAAAAGCGTGTGCAAAGTTTTGAGAGGCTTCACCATTTAGAAATCGAAATATTTAATGTTGAAAATTGCAACTTTTAACACGCGCTCTTATGAGAAACTTCTGAAAATTGTGGTTTTTATAAATAAATATCTCGACTTGTACATGGTGAAACCTCTTGAAATTGCACGAGCTATTAGACACGACTATTCTCTTTGTGTAGCGCAAATTTGAAGGAATTCTATCGATAGAAAATTTTGCATACAACGTCCTTAAGAGCAAACGTTTGAGGAATTTTTGTAGGAAAATCTAAATATTGAAAAATGTATGAAATTTGGCGAAAACGTTCTTCGAAATCTAAAAAAAAGTTTTATTGTCGCGTCACTGAATTTTACAAGATTTCACGAAATTTCATAAAACAATTCACAAAATTTCATAAAATAATTCATAAAATTTCATGAAATAATTCACAAAATTTAATAAAATTCAAATTATTTTGGAAATTTGTATTTTTTAAACTCTGAATCTTAATCGTTCGTACCAAAAACCTGATGTATCTCGTCCTGCAAAGTTTTATCGATGGTGAATTCGTCGAAAGAGACTTTCCTGACGATCGGAGATTTGTGAGGACCATGAGATATTTTCCAGAGAAAAACCAGCACCTTTTTCCCCAAAAAAAAGGAAAATCAAATTTGCTTGAGAAGTTGGCGAAATAAGTGTCAAATCGGATTGGTCGCGAGGTTATCGAGGGCCAGATACCTCGTTAGGAAGGATCCGAATTCCGTAATAGTCTCTGCTCGGCGCTGGAGCAACCGAATATTTTTCCAGACATGCAACGTCGCCAGTCATCGATGAAAATAATTTGAGTCTCCTTTAAAAAAAAAATCTTTTATGCACGACGAATATTTAAAAAAAATGTTGTCCAGATGTGTCAAAAATATTTTACTTTTTAGTGACGTGACACGTGCACGAGCCTGATCGCTCGTTCGTTGCTTCGATTTTTGCAAACCGGAAGGAAGGAGAGCGAGAGAAATAAAAGGCAGTTTTGATTTGACAATGTTCTCGTTACAATATATTTCGATATGGTGAGATGAAGATAAATATAGAAATGTCGAAGTAAAAATGGAAATTCAAATGGCATTACATATTGAGTTTATATATCCTTAAAATTAAAGTAGTGATAATAATAATGATTATTCTCATTATCATAATAATCATGAAAAAAAACACATACAGATGTACAAGGTATTTCGCTCCAACAGCACCAGCGCCACTCCCTTTTGCATCAATTTTTTCCACCCCGTTTCACAAAAAATTAACCAAACTAGCTAATTTTTAAAAAAACTACAATCAAGTCTTGGATTTTGGACCTCGTAAAAATACACTCGACGTTACCTGACGGAATCTTCGACGAATATTACTACTTTCTTGAAATGGTCCTCGGAAACTGTCAAAAGAGTCGAAGAATTTTTTATTTAATTAACAAAAAAAATTACTTTTGATTTGCCCACTGCAGTTGCTGTCATCGGACGCATTTTTAAGCAGGTTCTATCGCCATAATCGTAATAGTATGTACAAAGTAACGGCAAAATCATCAGATACATTTTTTCCAAGATAAAGTTTTGACATTTAGCGTGAATCTTCCGGAGCGTCGTTTTATAATGTGTTAAAAGTGAAATTACGAAAATGAACGATTTTTTACAACAAATTCCTCGATTTTTAGACGATCAAACTTTTCCAAAGTTTCTGAAAAGAAAATTTCGTTGGATACGTTGGACGAAACGTTTTTTGTCACTGCAGCAAGAAATATTCTGGAAAGTCTCTCCGAAGAGTGAATTTTCGTCATTGCAATCGCAAATTTGTCTGACCGTTTCGTTAGAAATCGAAAATATCGTCAAAATACCAAAAATTTTGAAATTACCCAAAAATATTGACGTTTTTTGACAAAAATTAATTTTCAGTGCCATTGAGTATGATTTTTGAAAAAGTTCGTACGAATTTTGAACAATCAAACTTGGAATATTTATCCAACGCTTGAGACACGATAGAACCACTTTAAATAGACTCGGACACACTTAATTGAGCCACGAGTTGGTGAGAAATATCTTCCACATACATGTAAGGTCGTCTCGTAACAATTTATAGAGAAGGCTATAGAGTAATATCACAATGCATGATTCGTAACTTGGTAAAAGTCTAGGGAATAGAAAATAGTGTATACATGTATATTTATCATACATATACATACATATACATTGTGTGTTGACACTCCAGTAGTCCGCATTGATACGATTTGCAGAAAATTTGTGCAAAAATCAATCGATAAGTCTATACAAATTTGTTTCTTCATTTATTTATTCATTACGACTCGGAGATTAATGTATATATATTTATATGTATTTTGTTTTCACTTTTATCTCGTTATTCGAAATTTCGGGGACCGTCACGAGCGGATGACAGCGAGAGAGTCGAAACGATGATAAAATATCGGTTTTGGATCGTGAAATAAAAAAAATCAGAATTTCATCAAATTTCGCGATAAAATTCTTCGCCATCAATTATTTTAACACAATTTTTTTCCAAATTTTCGACCACGTGGTCATCGAATAATTACTCGACGACTACGTGGTAGAAAAAATTAAAAAAATTGGATTTTCATAATTATTTAAGAATATTTTGACCAAATTTGATGAAATTCTTATTTTTTTGAAACTTTTCACGTTTTTAACACGTCGTGTCATTCTCGACAATCAATTCGACAGATTCATCCGCGTATTTCTTGTGTATAAAATTAGCTGTGTGTAAAATTTCATGATTGCACGATTGATATGATGTTTTCCATTCAACGAATATTTCAGCGTGACATTTAGTGCAACTCTCTCACGATTGTCATCGCGTTCGAATAAATAACTAGACACTAGAGCTGTGTTACGTGCGAAGTCTTATCGGCGATGGAATTGAACGTAAAATGTTTATCTTCGATTTTTTTTTACTTTTTTGTTTTTTTTTTTTTATAAAATTTCAAGTACAAGAGATTGACAAAGATGGCGAATAATGGAAAGTGCGTCGTTGTGAGAATCGAGGCTGATTGGCAAAATTTGCGGCTCGTATGCACGAAACACGAATAAACGATCGAAACGTCATTCGTCTCGTGTGAATATTTTCAGAGTTTATCATTTTCGGCCTCTCTAAGCGTCGTAGATTTTTTGTAGTAGAAAAAAAAACGTACAAATGTGACGAATCCTCATTTTTTTCGAAATTATTTCATTCTAAGTGTCGGAAATATTATCTAATTTTTTTTGCAATCTCTCGAACTGCGGCGAAAAAAAATTCGACCTCGCTCGAACAATCGTATCAGGATTTTGTTCACAATATAGATTTTGGTCACAAAGTGCTTTGCTTCGCTGAGAAATAATGAAAATAGTGTCATTGTCAAAATTCAGGTATTTTAAAATTGTTGAAATGCACTTTTTTCTTCTACATTTGTCCGATTTTGTTTCTACCTTACGTGTGTATACATAAACGTGTGTGTATACATAGAAGTTTTCAATATTTAGTAGAATTTGAATCGAAAATTTGTTGTTTCAATGGTTAATTGTAAATAGTTTATTATGGAAGAACAGATTTGCGTATTGAATCAGCGGAAGAAACGTCAACGCCTTACGAAGAAGAAAACTACTTTATCCTCGACTCGTACGCACAGATATGTATAATCGAACGATCCTCAAGTTCGCAGCGTTGCATTGAAAATGAAATTTTATTGAAAAAAAATCGACATTTCCTTGAATCCGTTCGACCAAACGTTTTTTTTTTTCAAAAATCACAAAAATTTCGTCATTGCAGCGAGAAATATTCTGGAAAGTCTCTTCGAAAAGTCAATTTTCGTAATTTAAATCATAATTCTGCTTTTTTTTTCGTTGGAAATGAAAAATCTCGTGAAAATAACGAAAATTTTGAAATTATCAAAACAATATTTAGGGTTCAACGATATATCGACGTTTTTTTTTTTTAATCGCAAAAATTTGGTCATTGCAGCAAGAAATATTCTGAAAAGTCTCTTCGAAAAGTCAATTTTCGTCATTTAAATCATAATTTTGCTGACTTTTTCGTTAGAATTGAAAAATCTCGTGAAAATAACGAAAATTTTGAAATTATCGAAACAATATTCAGGGTTGAACGATATATCGACGTTTTTTTTTTTAATCGCAAAAATTTGGTCATTGCAGCAAGAAGTATTCTAGAAAGTCTCTTCGAAAAGTCAATTTTCGTCATTAAAATCGTAAATTTTGCTGACTTTTTCGTTAGAATTGAAAAATCTCGTGAAAATAACGAAAATTTTGAAATTATCCAAAAATATTCAGTTCACCGTGTTCAACAAAATATCGACGTTTTTTTTTTTGCCAAAATTCAATTTTTTTTCACTGTTTGTTAAATTTGAATAAAAAATGAGAATTTTCCGATCGATTTCGTGTTTGAATCCTGAAAAAAATCGTTTCATTTTCGTAAATAAATATCGAATTAAAATCGTGGGCTCTGTTCAAGGAAAAAACAGAATTTCGTTGCATTCCAACGATGCAAACTTCAGGATCGTTTTCAATCGATTGTGTACAATTTCGAGAGACACGAAATGTCTTTGTTTTTATTTTTTTTAACCAGGTAAAAATAGACTCAATCACGTGAATTCTTCGTGAGGCGTTTTCGTTCAAATCTCTAATGGCTATCGAATGCAAAAGTGTTCAAGTGTGTTGATTTTATTATATTTCATTGTTCCCTGCACTTGTGCGAGGATTTTCTCAAGAAGGGAGAAGAATATAAAGTTGAGTTATATAAAAGAGATTGAGAGAGAGGGAAGAGTCGAAAAGACGTTTATATTAGGAGAGAGAGAGAGAAAAACGTAACGAGAAATTTCTCGCATTTTTTTTGTCGTACTTTCGATTCGTATGAATAATTCGTGTAGAAAAAATAACTGGAAAATACGAGAGAAAGGGGAATTAAAAAACAAGCTGATTCTTCCTGAATCGAGGACCAAAAATATTTGGAATTTTGGTCGTTCGGAATGAAGTAAATTTGAGCCATTCATATCCATATTTGTTTAAAAAAAAACGGAGGAAATATTCATTCGATATATTCTTATGAAAATCACTTGAGAGAAAAAAATCGATTTCGATCGATATTTATTTGGTCATTCGACAAAATCAATTGTCTAGTCGTTCGTCATTTTAAAAACGACGTTGAAGAAAAATATTTTCTTGACTTTTCGTGTGGAAATTTTTCGATCGATTGATTTTTTCTTCGTCTTTTCTTAGACTCGACAAAAACACGTGCAAATGGTTGAATCTTGGGTGAAATGAAAAAATGGTGGAAGTTGATTTCGTTGATAAAATTGAATGACTTTTTAGTCCATTTTGTTTTTTGTTGTGTGTGTGTTTATTTTTTTTTATTTACGAGGACTGCACGACCGAGACTGCGTTTTCGGTGATGGCACGATCGTCGTGGCATATGCTCGAATTCGTGGTCGTTTCTTCAGCCGGCGCTGCAGTAATTATCAATTGTCTCTTCTCCATATGATCGAGAGTCTTTTCGATCGCTCGGAGCCTCTTCTCGAGACTGGTCGTGCCGAGAATTCCAACCTGAAGCTGCGGTCCGAAGGGCAATATCGCCAGAAACCACCATGTCCACGAGGGACCGTCCGGCAAACGCGACCAATCCTCCTCCGTCTCTGGCATTATGCCAAATACTCGTTGGATCTCGCCCTGCTGAAACGACGAGACCGTCGACCACCATCTCCTACCCTTTGACCTCACCTGCCACACGGAATAACAAAAGAAAATGTTTACTCTCGAAATTTAACTACCGCACTCGAGAAATTTTCGCATCTTGGTCGTTAAGGATCGTAAGGATCACGACGATACGTTTTTGCCATGCTAAACCGCGTTAAAAACATAACAAATTCTAAAAATATGAGAATTCTATAAAATTTGGTAAATATATTCGTTTATAAGCGATTTTACGTCAAAACGATTCACTCTTCGTCTTTAGAAACTCGAATTATCACTCAAATTTTTCTCTGTCCATCAAAAACTGCTTCGATTATCGCAAATACAGATTCAGCCAAATCTTTTGGATCAACTACGAAGATTAAGGAGGTTCCATCACGACGATACAATTTTGCCATGCTAAACCACGTTAAAAACATAAAAAATTCTATAAATATGAGAATTCTATAAAATTTGGTAAATATATTCGTTAATAAGCGATTTTACGTCAAAACGATTCACTCTTCGTCTTTAGAAACTCGAATTATCACTCAAATTTTTCTCTGTCCATCAAAAACTGCTTCGATTATCGCAAATACAGATTCAGCCAAATCTTTTGGATCAACTACGAAGATTAAGGAGGTTCGATCACGACGATACAATTTTTGCCATGCTAAACCATGTAAAAAGCATAAAAAATTTCAAAAAGATAAGAATTTTATAAAATTTCGTAAATATTTTCTTTAAAAATATAAATGACGATACAATTTTTTTAGATTTTTCCGCCACGTTGCGCACGAGTAATTGAACACGAAATTTCACGAGTATAAACATAAAGTTTACATAATTACAGGTTTACATCTCGTGCATAAGAAATTCGATAAAACTCTCAATTATTCGATAACCACGTGGTCAAAAATTTGGAAAAAAAATTATTGTTTCTATACTTGATGCCGAAGAACGTTATCACAAAATTTGATCAAATTCTGATTATTTTGATTTCGTGATCCAACCTCCTTAAAACGTCAAAATCATCTGATACGATTTTTCCAACATAAAGTTTTGACTCTTGGCGTTTTACAACAAATAACTCGATTTCTAGACGGTCAATTTGAATTCGGAATAAAAACCACTTTGAAATAATAGTTGACTGACCTTGTCATGAAGTTCTGTGAGATTCGTGAGATTCTCGGGCTGCACGGGTGAGTCGCGAACAAGCTCGACTTGAGCGGTGTCGTAGCCGTCACGTTCGCCACCCGAAAGAACTCGAAATCTTCTGCCTCCAACTGTGCTCAAGATGCTGCAACCATCCTTCATCAAAACTCTGTCCCTGATTTCCAAAATCGTACCGTATTCGGCGTACCTGAGAATTGCGAGTCAAAGAGTTGAAGCAAACGCGGGAAAAGGATCAAAATCGAGTGGAAATTGAAAAAGTGTGTTAAAAAGAGGAAAAAAAAATGGAATTCTCACCTTTTCGAGCCGGTGGCTTCGCGATTGAGACACGCCGCGATCCCGAAATGTCTGACTCCGCTTTCGACGCATCTTCGTACCATGAGCCTGTACCTGGGCTCGTAAACGAACAACGGACAAGCGACGCAGGGGAATGCAGTTGTGCAGACAAAAACAGCGATCTGTTCGCTTCCCAAGAGACCAAGACCTTGAACCATCTCGAGTCGATAATTCGCCGATCTTGCAGCGTATTCAGCCGGTGCGACCATCTTCAGAGCTCGTTCGACAAACTCCGTCACTGTTTTTTGGCTGCTCGCCAAGTACTGCAAAATCACAACAACGTAAATCGATCGAACTTGATCAAAATTCGTATCAGCTCCGGTTAGTTTATCGCTTCGCAAGTGACCTTGAAAAAATTCATCAGAAAAAATCGAAATTTCGTTCGACGAAACGTTTTTTTGAAAAATCACAAAAATTTTGTCATTGCAGCGAGAAAAATTCAAGAAACTTTTCCAAAAAGTCGATTTTCGACATTTGAATCGTAAATTTTTCCGACAGTTTCGTCAGAAATTAAAAATCTTGTCAAAATAACAAAAATTTTGAAATTACCCAAAAATTCAATTGAAATTATGGCAAAATTCAATTTTTCAGTGTAGCGAATCGATCGAGACTTCAAAATCGATTCGCCACGAAAACGAAGCGAATGCAAAAAAGTGCGAAAGGCAAAGAAAACTTGAATGGAAAGTGAAATCGCTCGGACGTATTTATTGCGGTTTTATCACTTGCTAACGAGTATTCCCTTCTCTTATTCCCAACAGTGCATTGCTGAAGACGACCACAATGAAACAATGCATTATACTTTCGTTTAAATACACGCGGAAGCCTCAGCAGATAGTATTATCAGGATACAACGGCAGGTGACCGCAAATACAATCATTTCAATCTCACAGCTACAGGAAAATGGACCTGTGCATCGTTAACCGTTCAAGGAAGAAAGTCCGATGGCCAACTTGTCATTTACGTGCACAAAAGAGTTTCAATGGAAGTTGGTGAAAAGCTTGGCAAACTTTTTCCAGACTCCACATTTTAAGGAGGTTGAATCACGTAATCAAAATAATCAGAATTTGATCAAATTTGGTGATAAGATTCTTGGGCATCGAGTATAAAAACACAAATTTTTTCCAAATTTTTCACCACGTGGTTATCGAATAATTGAGAGTTTTATCGAATTTTTTATGCACGAGATGTAAATCTGTAATTATGTAAACTTTATGTTTACACGCGGGAAATTTTGTGTTCAATTGCTCGAGTACAACGTGGCGGAAAAATCTAAAAAATTTGTATCGTCATTTATATTTTTAAAGAAAATATTTACCAAATTTTATAAAATTCTTATTTTTTTGGAATTTTTTATGTTTTTGACATGGTTTAGCATGGCAAAATTGTATTTTCGTGATTCAAGCTCCTTAATTCTGCAGAATGGACCATTCGTGACTCACGAGTCACTAAAATCTCAGCGATAAGGGAAGATTCCTCGTGGAAAAGCGAATGATTTATAAAAACGCGAGGCATTTTCGTTTTTATATTATGCTCAACGTAATTAAAACCGTACAACGTTCACCTCGTCACAGTGGCGACATAACTATCCATTGGATTTTAAGAGATCAAAAACTAACTTGGTTTCTACCTTTTACGTAATTTAGTCAGACTTTTTTTTCGTTATGTCATCGATCCTCTGGCACTCGTCGATTCGTTACTTCACAGTGAAATTAAACAGTTACGTGAATGGCAAAGTCGTGCATCTTAACTCTGACGAGAAATTTACGTTTTTCTTTTTCTACATTATTCAATTATTCTCACAAATTTCGTCAAGGCCCTCTTTCAAAATTTTGTTCAACTCACAATTTTCTCCCATGAAGAAAATTTTTCTGACGTTTAGAATTTGAGATATTTGCGGATTTTTTATTTTCTTCATACGCGTGTAAATGAAAAGTCACGTTTCGTAAAAAAGTTGCAAAAATCGATTTGCAAAAAAAAAAATGAATTCAGGATTTTTTTTGCAAATAGCCAAAAAGGCTTTGAAGGGAAATTTTTGAAGAAAAATCCTAAACACACTTTTTTGCAATTCATAAACGAAACGCGACTCGAATTTTCACGCGTTTAGATGGAAAAAGTTAAAAATTGGGAATTAAATATCTCAAATTCTTAACGTCAGAATTTTTTTTTCCATAGCAGAAAATTTTTAGGTCTGGCGTCAAGAATGTTCATGCAAAATTATTATTAGTCACTTTATTTATTCAATTTTTAAGGTTTGGCGATGTTAATTATTTCGTAATTTTTTTATTATTTAAAAACGTTCCATGTTGGGTGAGTTTCTTACGTTGGCAAGCGAAGTTACGCAGAGAGGGCAGGCCGAGGAATAATCGAGACACCGATCGAGGCACATCCAGCAATAAGTATGACCACAAGGAGTCGTCACAGGTTTCCACAGAGTTCGACAGCACAAAATGCAGTCGAGTTCTCCGGAGGCACTTCCACCAGTTAGCGGTGGCAAAAGAGTTTTCAAAGGCCTCGGCTCCAATCCTGAAAAAACGAAAAAAAAACCCAATAAATTTCGCATCACAAAACTTTTTTGGCAACAAACCCATCAATTGTAAATGAAACTGACTTTTTAATTTTTCCACTTCTTGATAAACTCGATCCAGGGTCGATTGTAGCTTCGCATTGTCGTTGGAACTGGGACTGGACAGAAGCCTCTGATAAATTGCCTGCAACACAAAATTAGCCAAAATATTGAAATTTTCTTCCATCGTTGCAAAAATTAAAAAAAAAAAAAAACAATCTGAAGCGAGCAACTTAATTAAATTTTTAATTAAAGTGAATGATTGATTCATTTTTGAACGTTCATCACGAAATGTTTGTCTCAATTCTAGTGATTTTTAAATATCGACGAAGAGGCTGATAATTTTTTTTCCGTGTGGGGATAAAGTTTAAGAAAAAAGTCTTCACCTGAGTAATTTCTTCCTCTCCACTGCTATTATCCTCGCAATCCGAAGTGTTTGATATCGTTCGCCTATGACGTTGACTCGGACTCATGAGAGGCAATAGCATATTATTTTTCTGTCGATGATTCTGTTGCTGTTGATCGTGACTATGATGATGATAATGATGCTGATGATGATGATGATGATGATGATGATGGTGATGATGATGGTTGTGATTATGATTGTGACGATTCCGTCTCGTCCTTGGACTCGTTTCCAAGTGATTGTTGTAAGGTGATCTCGTCGAAATGGGTCCTTGCCGTCTTTGGCTCGGCGACAGCATTCGATGAAGTACCTGGAGTTCAGAAAAATAATTCGTCCTTAAAATTCATGCGTTTATAATGAAATTTTCATTTTCTTCCTCGTTCGTGAAAATCGAATTAAAAAATACACTGAAAATCAAATTTTGTCCAAAAACGTCGAAATTTTGTTGATTTTTTGATAATTTCAAAATTTTCGTTATTTTGACAATATTTTTTATTTCTAACGAATCTGTCGGCAAAATTTAGGATTGGAATGACAAAAATTGACTTTTCGAAGAGATTTTCTCGCTGCAATGACAATTTTTTTGTGTTTTTTCGAAAAAATCGTTTAGTCGAACGAATTCAACGAAATATCGATCTTTTTTGAACAAAATTTTCTTTTCAGTGTAAATTGCTGAATTTTTCAAATTCCTTTGAAAAATCTCGATGCAACTCGACCGTTACGAGCTTGACTTTACGGACTCTAAGTGAGTATATTATAGCGTGACTGTCGTTACTCCAGTGGGTCTGTACGTCGGTCACTCACCTGACCATCGCACCGAGTCATTGAGGTGACTCTTTTGCTCGTTACTCGAGAGTACGACGGCCAAGCGATCCGGAAAGTCCTTGTCTCCATACGATTACAGCCTCATTATATTTTCTACATGTGCGAGCGATTTTACGTCAAAACGATTCACTCATCGTCTTCAGAAACTCGAATTATCACCCAAATTTTTCTCTGTCCATCAAAAACTGCTTCGATTATCGCAAATACAGATTCAGCCAAAACTTTTGGATCAACTACGAAGATTAAGGAGGTTCGATCACGACGATACAATTTTTGCCATGCTAAACCGCGTTAAAAACATAAAAATTCTAGAAATATGAGAATTCTATAAAATTTGGTAAATATATTCGTTAATAAGCGATTTTACGTCAAAACGATTCACTCTTCGTCTTCAGAAACTCGAATTATCACCCAAATTTTTCTCCGTCCATCAAAAACTGCTTCGATTACCGCAAAAACAGATTCAGCCAAATCTTTTGGATCAACTACGAAGATTAAGGAGGTTCGATCACGACGATACAATTTTTGCCATGCTAAATCATGTAAAAAATATAAAAAATTTCAAAAAAATAAGAATTTTATAAAATTTTGTAAATATTTTCTTTAAAAATACAAATGACGATACAATTTTTTTAGATTTTTCCGCCACGTTGTGCTCGAGTAATCGAACACTGAAGTTCACGTGAATAAACATAAAGTTTACATAATTACAGGATTGCATCTCGTGCATAAGAAATTCGATGAGACTCTCAATTATTCGATAACCACGTGGTCGAAAATTTGGAAAAAATTTGTGTTTTGCATACTCGATGCCAAAGAATGTTGACACCAAATTTGATGAAATTCTGATTATTTTGATTTTGTGATCGAATCTCCTTAATTGAATTAAAAATAACGCGAAAAATGTGCAAATTTTGAGGGTCAAGTAGAATCGATTCGTGTGCGGAATGCCTCACACATTTACTCCGAGATCCAAAGCCTCACCGGCTCAGTCTTCGTTCACGAGTTTATTTCGCTCTCTGCCAGGAGTCGATGGACAGCCAGAGCTCAAACAACAAAGTGGTATATACTCTCTGCGAGGTTCGAGGCCACGTGGAATTACACTCACACACACATATATATATATATATATATATAGACAGAGACAGTCTGGCGTGACGCAACGTCATCTCCCCATGTTGCATAAATTCTTGGAACTCAAAGTTCTTGAGTTCGCGAAATAATATTAGTCATCAATTCTCGCCAGAGAAAAGGGACCAAAAGCGTGGGATAATATTATTTATTCATCTATTTTAAAGATACTTTGTAGCCCCGTCGCTTTGCGGCTATTCAAGAAAAAATTTAGCATGCAAATGTGTGTTCCAACTTATATAAGTTGAGGGAGTTCCCGAAAAAATTGGTATTTTCTGGAATTTTATGCTAAAAAATGATTTTTACTCCAAAATTTCTCTCATTTTATCAAAATTCAAAAATTTAATTCTCACATTTTCTTATCAGAAAAGAAAAGTAATTTCTTGTTAATTTTCAAAATTCTATTTCATTTTGTTGAAATAAAAATTTGACCCATTTCATTCGCAGCCTTTTTGGTATTAATTTAATGTTTAGATGGATAAAATTTGATTTATTTCGATAACTTACCCTTGTGAGCTCGTGGCGAACAGACTGTGGATTCCTGTCGATGGCGACACTTACGCAAAGCGCAAAAAACGCCTCCTCGTGTCTTCCAAGCGCCGATAGCGCCATTCCTCTTCGATAATGTCCCTATCGATTAAATAACACGGCAAATGGTGAATCTTCCACATCGTCATAATTTTATTACAAGTCTCATCGTCACTGAGAATAAAATTTTGTCAAAAAACGTCGAAATTTTATTGAACACTGAATATTTTTGGATAATTTCAAAATTTTCGTTATTTTGACAATATTTTTCATTTCCAACGAAACTGTCAGCAAAATTTGCGATTGGAATGACAAAAATTGACTTTTCGGAGAGACTTTCCAGAATATTTCTAGCTGCAGACAAAATTTTTGTGATTTTTCGAAAAAAACGTTTAGTCGACGTAAAATTTCGATTTTTCCAACAAAATTTTCTTTTCAGTGCAATTTTTATTTATTTTCTCCAACGCACACACTCGCACACACTTTCCATCTCTTCTTTCACGACCTGCGTTAATATTATATGGCGTTTGGCATTCTACAGTGAACGCCCGGGTCATGCAACCAGGCCAACTACGGTGCAGTGTAGTGTCTCGTAGTAAAAACATTATTACGTATTTCCACTTTTCGCCCGGAGCACAGAAACCAGAGTTTCAACTCCATCAGTCTGTGTTTCTTTTTTTTCGATTAAAGGATCGCAATTAACTCTGTTTACGGAATATTTAACATAAACAATCAAAAAACAGCTCGAATAACGATACAATTATTTTTTTGTGGGAAATATTAATGAACCGGCTGCGGAATGCACAAAAAGAAAAGCCTCGAGTGCGGTTACGAAACCAATGCAAAAAAGCCCGCACATTTCTTTCATTTTTAATATTTCCAGGAAAAAACAAGCTGCTCATCGATTTACAATAAATAATATTGACTCGGCTCACCTTCCCCCAGTCCGGACGTAATCGCACTGCATGGTCAGCGTCAGTCAATGAGGCTTGAGGCCTGTGAAGTAGGAGCAATGCATGTGCCCTGTTGCTCAGATGCAACGGACTGTTTGGAGCTGCAACCCAAAAAATCACAAAACTGTTAAAATTTCTCGCCATAAAAACGATTTTTGTTCAAATTTTCGCCATTTTTTTGGTTTTTATTTGGAGAAAAATCTTTTTTTTTAGTGTCAACGTTTCGAGGAATACGAAAATTGGTTCCAGTCAAATTTTGACCCCAAATAATGCGAAATTGCGAAAAAAAAATGAGAAATATTGAGTCGTCGTTGAAAGTGTCAAAATTGTCGAATTTTTACGCATCGTACGTAATGGTTTACTCAACAAACGACAAGTCTCTTACGAGCAACTGGTCGTCCTTGTCGAGAGCTTAATATTTCTAACACGAATTTCCACGAAATATATAGCATTATAATTTTTCGCAACGAATCCTTGAAATTCGAGATCTCTGAGCCTCTTTCGTAATCCCATGGCCAATAGAAATCATGGGGTTATGTAAGAAGACGAAAAAAAAGGATAAGAATCGAAATGCTAAAAGATTGCTCGATCCAAGTTTCCGTCAGAGGTGAATGGCTTCGAATTTTTTTGAATAAAACGACACGTTTTACTTTACGATGAGAAAACAGAGTCGAAACACATCCAATCAATTCTAATTCTGCCTCTCCGCAATTGCTTTCGTCACCGCGTTTTTTGCCGAACGACTGCTGCCTGGAGAGTTGGCAAAATTTATACACCGGAAATGAAATTTTGTCAAAAAACGTCAATTTTTTGTTGGACACGATAAAAACTGAATATTTTTCGGTAATTTCAAAATTTTCGTCATTTTGACAGTATTTTTCATTTCTAACGAAACTGCCAGCAAAATTTACGATTGAAATGACAAAATTTTTGTGATTTTTCAAAAAAACGTTCAACGACGTGTCCAACAAAATTTTCTTTCCACTGTAAAATTCGTCCCATTTGGCTTTATCATTATTTTATGAAATTTTACGTTCCTGGACCGGAATTTTTATGCGTGTACTAAATCCTTGGTCCAACGCGATCGATCTCGCCGGCCACGAGATTTCACAAACTCTTCCAGCAGCGACCAATTATCTTTCGCCCATTTTGCTGCTGTTACGAATTTTAAAACAAGCCAAGTCAGCGGCGCTTCCGAGCGAGAAATTTTTATATATATATCAACCAATTACATGAGATTTGCGAAAGGAACTCTAGCGAATAATCGCGAGATACAGTTCGAACATAGAAACCCGTAAGCACTGACGTAATGTCCATCGCTTGTGGGTGATTCACATTTTTTATCATCGAACGAAAAAAAAAAACTGATTTATTTTCAAATTTTAATCGTGACGCATCGCTGCAGTCTATAAATTCCATTTTACCAGAAATAAAATCACGAAAATTCCTGATTTATCTGCATTCGAAAATTAATTCTTGCAAAATTTTCTAAAAAGATCGAAAAATCACGATTTGGTCCATTTCTAAATATAAAGGCAAAAAAAAATTATTTTCTACATGAAATAAAATCCCAAAAAAATCTCAATAACTCGAGAAATTATTGTCCCTTACGGTTTTAGTAAAAAACAAATTACAATAATCAAAAAAACAGTAAAAAACCAAAAACAAATTTGGGAAAAATTTTTTTCTCTCTACATGAAATAAAATCGCAATAAAGTCTCAATAACTCGAAAAGTTATTGTCCCGTACGTTTTTGGTGCGAAAACACGACTCGAATGGTAATTTATCGTAAACGCTTTAAAATTCCCATTGTAATAAAAACATAAACATATTAAAATAAATATAAACACACACACGTGGTATCTAATCATTTTATTTGCGACCGGAGTTAACGAGGGAGTGCTGAGTGACGCAAAGAAACGAAAAAATTCCGGTGACTCGTGTCATCTTTTTACCTTTTTCTCTCTTTTTCTTTCTCTGGACCGCCAGATCTTTAACGTTGAATGAAATTAAGGAGCAGAGAGTAAAGGCGTGGAGCGTGTGTGGCGTATGTAAAAGTGAGTGTGAGACATAGATTCTGTGAACGGTTTGTCACCAGTTGGTAGTTTTCTCCTGCGAATGTCGAGGTCGATAGCATCGAAGCGTTAAATTGACGTATAAACTCAGGTGCGACTGCTGCGGTCAGTGCGCGTGAATCCGACACTTGAAAATTCTGATCAAACGGACCGAGAGACCAAAAAAACGAAAAAAAACATGATAAAAAATACAATTTTGATTCTCTTTCACTGCCTTTCTCTCTTTCCCACCAATCTCGATGTATTTCTCTTCGAGTGCTGCAGCACCGCACTCACGATGCACTCAAACATTATGCAACCAACAGCAAATTAGAGAGTACTTGGTAGAGATTCTGCAAATCGGCTCTAGGTTCCCACAATATTTCCAGCACAACGATAAATACGTGTACACACGTTTGTCACACAATTCCCTTCTGTCAACGACTCCGTGAAAACCACTGACTCATCATTAATCACGTTTACTGGAAAAGGATTGAAAACAAGCAATTTTTGTGGAGTTGCAGAAAAAATGCATTGAAAAGAAAATTTCGTTGGAAAAATTTGATTTTTTTTGTTGGAAACGTTCGAGTAAACGTTTTTTCGAAAAATCACAAAAATTTTGTCATTTCGATCGTAAATTTTGCTGACAGTTCCGTAAGAAATGAAAAATATTGTCAAAATAACGAAAATTTTGAAATTATCCAAAAATATTCACCGTTTTCAACAAAATTTCAACGTTTTTTGAAAAAATTGAATTTTCAGTCTCATTTTCGAAATTAATCGTGATTTCTCATTAGCTGAGAAAGGAAGAAATGAAAAGATTTCGTCGCATTAGTGAATGATGCGTCGCACGAAGCTTGCGGGCTCGGTAATTTAAGCCACGAACCAACTGGCGGGAGTGCATCCTGGCATTTTTGTTGCATTAGCAATGTCAATGCCTCCAACTGTCTGCCTCTCTTCTCATTCGCCCGCGTCACTGTCGCAATCGCTCTCTTTCTCAGCTCTCCGCATTTTCTGTATCTTTTCTCTCTCTACATAATAAAAACAGTAAAAATTGAAATTTGTCAAAAAAAGTCGAGATTTTGTTGGGTGAACTGAATATTTTTGGATAATTTCAAGATTTACGTGATTTTGACAATATTTTTCATTCCTAACGGAAATGTCAGCGAAATTGTCGATTGGAATGACAAAATTTTTGTGATTTTTCAAAAAAACGTTTAGGCGAACGTTTCCAACAAAATTTTCTTTTCAGTGGTTTCCTTTGAACGCCGTTTATTCGACGATAAATTAGCGAAAGCATTTTCCAACAGGATCGTAAATCGCGAGTCACGCACAGAGACTTGGACACACAAAAGAAATGGCGGCGAGGGAAAGAGAGAAAATTTGCAGCAGAGCATTTTGTTCTCGTGGACACGGAGATGAGGTTTGTGGTCACATGCACACCCAGACGAATTCATCAGTCGTGTTGACGCTTGTGGGGCGATCCCCGAGAGTTTCTAATTTTCGACAATATGCGTTTTGTGTGCTCGTGCTTGCTGCATGGCTCTTTGGTATTCCGTACCTATGGTTACTCGAGAAAAGCGAACGCGCGGGAGACGAGGGACCAGAAACTCAAAGAGGAGCAAGGTCCAGCATTTCGCCGGGGAAGACCCTACCGCGCGTATTGTAGGCAGATGGAGAGAACGAGACGGACAACTCGAAGCGCCCGGCCAAACCTAGAGCTCCCGTCTTTCTCGTTCCCTCGCTTTCCCTCTCTTCTTCGGAGACCGTGGCTGGATCGATAGGGTTTTCGACGAGACCTGCTCGCGGTCATGCAACTTTCTCGTAACTTTTCGAGGCTCCACCAAAACCTTTTTCGATTGTTAATTCGGCCATTTTCGCTACAATTTTCGGCTGATTGCACGACGAAACGCCTAATTAATTAATTTATTTATTAATAATTATCAAATTGTTCAAAACGACATAAAACACTCGATGACGATAAAAAATTCCAAGATTTTTGGCTCCTGGCTCTGGCCATGAAATTCGGAGTCAAAATATTTCGATAATCGTGTACAGAGACCTAATTGCTCTTGTTGATATGTTGAATATGCCGAAGCATTTAATCAACACGTTCAATCGCAACGCGCCAACATATTTACATTCACAACCAGAGTAATCTCAACAGGAAGCAGGAAGTTGGCGACCACATTCACGTAAGCACGAGGCTTCCTTAATATTACCAACTGTCGCTGCCTGAAAATCGAATTGTGACAAAAAACGTCGATATTTGTTGAATCCGGCTCGAGATTTTTGGATAATTTCAAAATTTTCGTTATTTTGACAATATTTTTCATTTTTAACGAAACTGTCAGCAAAATTTACGATTGGAATGACAAAAATTTCCCTCTCGAAGAGACTTTCTCGTATATTTCTTGCCGCAATTACAAAATTTTTGTGATTTTTTCAAAAAAACGTTTGGTCGAACGTTTTCAACCAAAAATCGATTTTTTTTTAACAAAATTTTTTTTTTTTGGTGCCGTCACGATCTGTAAACCGATTTTTTCCCGTCTACGATCAAAAACTTCAGAAAAATCGTAAAAATTTATTCGGAAAATCATTTTTAGCACAGATTTTCCTTTTTTTTACCTTTTTCTGACAGTTTACTCGAATGGCGTTAAAACACTAGTCGCGAAATGTGAACCTGGTATACGAGAATCATGACGGTTTGCATGTCATTTCGAATTCAGTCTGGAATTTCAAATTGGGTACAAGAACTCTAGAGAGAGCGTGCTTTAGATACGCGAACAGTCATATGGACGATATATATGTATAGACGTGCACACGATGTTCTTGCCGGAGGCGAGGACGGATCGATAGAGCCTTCTCAACCCTGTGTGCATGCGAACGGGGAATGTACGCATGAGAGAGACAAAAAGCGTTCAAGCAGGTTGAATCAGGAAATCAAAATGATTGGAATTTGATCAAATTTGGTGATGAAATTCTTGAGCATCGAGGAAAACCCAAATTTTTTCTATTTTGACCAGTTTTGCTCTTGCTAAAAAGCTTTTTTGACTTTTGACCAGAATTACGTAAGCACTTTTTGGAATTGGTTGGAATTTCGGCGAGTCTTGACAGGCCAAAGACGAATGGGATTGCCAGACGCATAATTCGTTGTTTACGGGAACGATTTTTTGTTTTTTTGGTTTCCTTCAGACGAAATGGGCAGAAAAGGGAATGAAGAGATGGTTCGAGCTATTTTTAGAAATAGGGAGAGAGAATTAAAGGGGAAAAAGTGCGTGGGACAAGTTCGGTTAAATGGAAGAGAGACCAAAGAGAAATCAAAAGAGAGAAAGAGACGAGAAATAAGTATGTACGAGGAGGTCTCTTCGTGGCCGGGTGACCGACCTTTACGTAACGTCTGGCTGTTTGCTGGTGACGTGCCACTGCGATCGGACGCATCGCTGCGTACTCTTCTCTCTCTATCTCCTTGCCTCTCTCGCTGCAACCGCGATCATTCGCTCCCAGTTGTTCTTGTTCGTTCTCTATCGTTCCCCGATACGCGCCCGCGAGTCTTACGCGCTTTACACGTTCGCCTCGTTACAATACCACACGAAACATTGTTGCAGACTTTAAATACCAATGATTTACAGGCGCGAAAGAAACCTCCGAGACGTCTTCAAATTTATCCTTCAATTCCAAATTTACCGAAAACGTCATTCTCGCATTTTATGCATTTTCGACGACGAGCAAATTACAGAATCTTCAAAAACGATTCAAACGAAATCGAATTCTTTCGACTAAACGTTTTTTTGAAAAATCACAAAAATTTTGTCATTGCAGCAAGAAATTTTCTAAAAAGTCTTTCCGAAAAGTCAATTTTTGTCATTTCAATTGTAAATTTTGTTGACAGTTCCGTTAGAAATGAAAAATATTGGCAAAAATTATTCAAAAATCTTTAGTTCGCCGTATTCAACAAAATATCGACGTTTTTTTGAAAAATCACAAAAATTTAGTCATTGCAGCGAGAAATATTCCAGAAATTCTCTTCGAAAAGTCAATTTTTGTCATTTCAATCGTAATTTTGTTAACAATTCCGTTGAAAATGAAAAAATTTGTCGAAAAAAACGAAAATTTGGAAATTTTTGGACGTTTTTTGACAAAATTTCATTTTATCATTAAAGTTCACAAATTTATATCGTTTTGAATGCTAATTATAACTCGAAAACTGGACGGATGAAAAATTTGAAAAAAAATTGTTATTGAAAAGAACGTCATGATCAAATTTGATAAATTTCTTGATATGGAGATTTTTGTACCGGAACTTTGTACAGTTTTGCTTACAAAAAGATTCACGAATTCTATTAAACTGGATTTAGACACCGAGAGCTCTTCTATGGACGTTTTCTGAAACAAATTTAAACGCTCCTCAATCGACATATAAATAATCCGAACAGTTAATTGTTCGGCGGATTATATTGTCGGAAGAAGCAGCAGGCGCACGAAAGCCACGCATTATGAATCGGTTATAATCGACTAAAATATGCTTCGTATTATACGTAGCAACTTGTGATAAATTTGAGTTACAAATCGATTGTCGATGTTACTCACAGACCTTATGAAGGCGCAGATCGAAATAACTACCTCAATGCTATTTGCTTCCCTTTCTCGGCGTTACATTTTCTTCTCCGCACGTATATATAAATGTATTGGTTTCAGTTCAAATACGCCGTGATGGGTTTCCTATCGTAACCAAATGGAAAATGCGGTAAGCGGAGAATTCCAGTCATAACTTTGCAGCGAGTACAGAAATGAATCATAACGTTGTTGTTCTGTACACATTTGACGGAAAATATAAACAAAACGTTGATAAACGCGAGGGTTGGATGACGTCGATGAAATGTTGCCACGCTAAATCATGTTAGAAACATTAAAAAGTTTAAAAATATGAGAATTCTATAAAATTTGGTAAATATATTCGTTAATAAGCGATTTTACGTCAAAACGATTCACTCTTCGTCTTCAGAAACTCGAATTATCACTCAAATTTTTCTCTGTCCATCAAAAACTGCTTCGATTACCGCAAATACAGATTCAGCCAAATCTTTTGGATCAACTACGAAGATTAAGGAGATTCGATCGCGACGATACAATTTTGCCATGCTAAACCATGTTAAAAACATAAAAAATTTCAAAAAGATAAGAATTTTATAAAATTTTGTAAAAATTTTCTTTAAAAATATAAATGACGATACAATTTTTTTAGATTTTTCCGCCACGTTGTGCTCGAGTAATCGAACACCAAAGTTCACGTGTATAAACATAAAGTTTACATAATTACAGGTTTGCATCTCGTGCATAAGAAATTCGATAAAACTCTCAATTATTCGATAACCACGTGGTGAAAAATTTGGAAAAAATTTGTGTTTTTGTACTCGATGCCCAAGAATTTTATCACCAAATTTGATCAAATTCTGATTTACTAGTCCAAAATGGCTCCGGAAGCCTCAAATCCCTCAAAAAGTATTTTATTAGTATCGATTATTATTGGAAATTTTGACATATTTTAGCATTTTTTGATACTCATCCGAGGAGGAACTTGAAAAAGTGTTTTTCAGCGCGATTTATTACGTTCTGTCGAAAATAGTCAGACGCTCGGAAATTATTCTTTGATTACGTGACACAGAAATACGGATACGAAGATACGGTGCGAGCTGTGTAAAGTACAGAAAGTGCGCAGAAATGATATAATCACGATAATTTACAAATTCATTAATATTAATGAATGGTCACGCGTGTATTGTTATGCCACGAACTGTAATTTCGTTTGGAGCCAAATCTTTCGTTGATTTTCCTCACTATTTTCATTTTATTTCAACTCTCATATTGTTGAAATTCGGTGGTCACTAGTGTGACGCGAATATTTACAGCAGGAAACGCGGGAAGTTACTGCGGACGAGGAACCTTCGGGCCAACCACCAGAGGGGAGACAAAGATAAATTGCAAAGGTTGCTCGTCTCAAACGATGCCACGAACGTGAAAAGAATTTTTAATTTTTCGACTAAAAAAAAAAATTCATTACGAATTCTCAGCGATAGATCGAGACGGACAGAGACAAGACGCGTGTCGGACGAAGACAACGAAAGACAAAGAGGAATTTGTGAAATAGTGTTTAGCTTATCGAGTAAACACGGAACGAGCAATCGCTAAAAGTCTCACATTATACTCTTACGTATTCGTGGTCACATGGAACCATGGTCACACTTTTTTCAAACAAACTTCCGGTCATTTCTCAAACTATTTTAAGGCGTTGTATGCAACATTTTCTATCGATAGAATTCCTTCAAATTTGCACTACACAAAGAGAATAGTCGTGTCTAATAGCTCGCGCAATTTTAAGAGGTTTCACCATGTACAAGTCGAGATATTTATTTATAAAAATCACTATTTTCAGAAGTTTCTCATAAGAGCGCGTGTTAAAAGTTGCAATTTTCAACATTAAATATTTCGATTTCTAAATGGTGAAGCCTCTCAAAACTTTGCACACGCTTTTATGCAACATCGAAGAAGCTTCATTCAGTTTTTCCAAAAAAATCGGTCGTAAAATTTGTTCGAAATTTTGGTTATTATGTAAAAAATACAAATTACCTCGGAAAATCTTGAATTTAGAGTATTTTGTTCTTTAATCAATTTGTAACAACGTTTTTTAATGAACTTGGGCTCGTGAACCATTTTTTATGTAAGAAAAACTGAAAACAAAAATTTAAGTCCTTAACGAACGAATATTTTCATGTTGTTTCACGATGTACAAGTCGAGATATTTATTTATAAAAATCACAATATTCAGAAGTTCCTCATAAGAGCGCGTGTTAAAAGTTGCAATTTTCAACATTAAATATTTCGATTTCTAAATGGTGAAGCCTCTCAAAACTTTGCACACGCTTTTATGCAACATCGAAGAAGTTTTATTCAGTTTTTCAAAAAAATCGGTCGTAAAATTTGTTCGAAATTTTGGTTATTATATAAAAAATACAAATTGACTCGGACAATCTTGAATTTGGAGTATTTTGTTCTTTGGTCAATTTGTAACAACTTTTTTTAATGAACTTGGGCTCGCGAACCATTTTGTATGTACGAAAAACTGAAAACAGAAATTTAAGTCCCTAATGAACGAATATTTTCATTTTATAATGAAAAATTCATGAATTTATCATCGTTTTAGAAATTTTTAACGTGATACTCTTTTTAGTTTCCTTGCTGGTAGCAACGATTACCACTGCAGCACATTGTACAAAGGAAAACGAGTGACGCGAGCGTAGAACGTGGTACTTTTCACGGTCAAGTACCCCGAGCGATGTGGCTCGTAGCTATGCGGCGTTGCTGCTTCCGTTTGATCGAGTTCTCTGGCCCCCAGCCTTTTCGACCTAATCCTCTCTGTTGCGTTGCAGCTTGAACCGTTGCAATTTTATTTTCAGAATCTTGCATCGGTTCCAACATGAATTATTTATTTCAGTCGGAATCCTGTTAAGGACGCTCGTCACTGCGACCTCCGAGTGAGTGTCTCGTTTACAGTCTCGTCGCTTGTCCCCGGAAAATTAAATTTTCTCAAAAACCGTCGATACCTAAATATTTTTCGACAATTTCAAAAATTCCGTTATTTCGACAATATTTTTCATTTCTGACGAAACTGTCAGAAAAATTTACGATTGGAATGACAAAAATTGACTTTTCGAAGAGACTTTTTATGATTTTTCAAAAAAAAGTTCTCCAACAAAATTTTCCTCAGCAAAATCATCAATTTCGCTGATTTAATATCAAACGCGACGATAAAAATGAAATCGTTTGATAAACCAAATTGTTTCTAAGCCAGAAACTTCCCTTCAAATTCAAATAAATCGTGAAATTCTGTCACTCGGATCTTCTGGGAATAAAAAAACACAAATTTACTCGATTAATAACTGAAGAAAGTAGTTTCGAGACTTCTCGATAAATCAAAAGACAAATTCAGTGTTTAGAATCGTTGCCCTTAATCATAAATTGTTAGAAACTTCTCTACCATATTTTTGACCATTTACGTAACAAAAATCGTGTCTAATTGATCAGGAACCGTCTAGAGTTAACCTCGAACATGAAAGGCTGAATTTAAACAATTTTAAAAATTCTTTATCATGAAAAAATGGCGCTCCAAGCCGCAGAGTCATCCGGAAAGAATATTGGGATTGCAGTAATTAATTTGAACTTGAGTGAACTTCAATAAATGAGTATTGATTGGAGAGGCTTGTGGTAAAAATTACGTAACTCGAGGTACGAAGGAAAAAATCACGGGGCTTGTGAGCGTCGTTAAGAATTGTTTATTGGATAATTGAATTTATAGCGAGTGCTGGTATATAGAAAATAAAAATGAAAAGGGGAGTCAAAGGGTCAAAAATATCAGGAATTGGAGTAAATTTGTCGTATTCAGTGTCTCGTCTCTTGGCAATTGCTTTAACGTGTATGTATCTATATATAAATATATAGTACATGTATTATGTACATGTATACACAAATAAATGTATTTAAAGTGTGTGTATGTGAAATTTTATGTATCACGTAAGTGTACACGGTGTTTGGAGCATGTATTTATCCAAGTGACGATGAGCAGAGGTCCCCGTGGCAGTAAAACCAAGACACACAGTGAGCCACCGAGTGAGAACGGCCACGCACGCTTATATGCGTCGCGACGTTCGACTCGTTCTTACATAACGCTTTTTATTATGTAATTGAGACAACGAGAGAACGAAAGACGACAAGAATATTTGTGCGTATGTGTATATACGTGGCTTGAGTGGTTTGTTCTAGCGCAGCTAATATGAGATCTCGACCAAGATCCACCGATAGATCGATCCGGTATCGAAATTCACTGCACGTTTGCCAAAGAACGAAAAAAACGGAGTGAAAAGATCATTTTGTTGGAAAAGATCGATTTTTTGTTCGATACGTTCGACTCAACTTTTTTTTCTGAAAAATCACAAAAAGACTCTTCGAAAAGTCAATTTTTGTCATTTCAATCGTTAATTTTGCTGACAGTTTCGTTAGGAATCAAAAATTTTGTCGCGATTACGAAAAATTTGAAATTTTTCAAAAATATTTAGTTTTTCGTCTTCAACAAAAAATCGACGTTTTTTTCGACAAATTTAATTTTCAGTGCTCTCGTCCCATTAATTAAATATTCGCTAATTGATAAACATTATCGAAGAAAACTAAAATTGAGTTTTGTCAAAAAAAAGTCAATAATTTGTTGAATTTTCAAAATTTTTGTTATTTTGACAATATTTTTGATTCCCAACGCAACTGTCAGAAAATTTTCGATTGGAATGACGAAAATTCACTTTTCGAAGAGACTTTCTAGAATATTTCTTGCCGCAATGACAAAATTTTCCGACACAATTTTTATTTTTTTTAAATTACGAGAAAAAATGAGAGATCGTGGGAAAAGATCGTGCGGCAACTAGAATTTCGCCACTCACACATTGAAAACGTCTCCACATACAAAGAATCTACTTTTCCTTTTGCGGAAATCCGGAAAAATATCGATCGACGTTTATTTCCGAGTATCACAAACATTTCCCCTCAAGTTCACGCTCACGCGTGTCCGCGTGCGTGCAGACGGAGAAGTCACTACGATGCATTCATTCCAAACTCTTCAATCATCCCCGTCAGGATTTTCATTGAAATATTACTAATAATGAAAAAAAATGTTACAAACAGAATTCCTTCGACGTGCCAACTTTTATCGCATTCCCTGGGCTCCAGATAAAAATAAAATTTAGTAAAAAAAAAATCGAAATTTCGTTGAACACGATGAACTAAATATTTTTGGATAATTTCAAAATTTTCCCTATTTTTTTGACAATATTTTTGATTGCTAACGGAATTGTCGGCAAAGTTTACGATTGAAATGACAAAAATTGACGTTTCGGAGAGACTTTCCAAAATATTTCTCGCTGCAATGACAAAATTTTTGGGATTTTTCGAAAAAAACGTTTAGTCGAATAAAAAATGGAACTTTTTCAACAAAATTTTCGTTTCAGTCCGCGAAGGTCCTACGACGAACTCGATTTTGGCATTTTCTTCTGGATGTTTGTATTCGAAAGTGAATATACAAGGAAAATTCGATTTTAACGGAGTAACGTGCATGAGCCGAATGCTACCTTTATTAGATAATAAGTTAAACTGCCGACGACGGCGTCGACGACAAAGTCAGAGAGGAGAAGCAATAGGCATATAGGAGTGGAGCAAAGCGCGGGCTCTCCGGGCCCGTGTTCGCTCGGCTGGGGCTCTCTTGGTGTCAACGTAACCATTTATATAAATCTATCGTTACGTAATTCGCCGGCCGATCGCCACGAGAAGATAGATTCGGCCGGTCTGTGTATGTCGTTCGCTAGAGCGCTGTTACGCCAACAACTCGATGCCACAGAACCACGTGGACTACCTCATACATATCTCCGCAAGCAGTCCATATGCCATGTGTGTAAAGTTCTTTATCAGTCAAAAAAAAAAAAAACGTGTCAACGTTTACCAGATCCTCGAACTACAATATTTTTTTCCAGTCTTTTCAAACAAGAGCATATTCATTCTGATGAATAGCGTTTCCGGCGATTGTCAAATTAATCGAGTGTCATTATTTAATTGTTCGATTATTTGTTTGATTCGAATCGCGTGATCGATGATTATGTAACGTGCAAAATTTCATTAATCAAAAAGCACCAGAATTAGTTAACAACGAAATGAAAAGAAAATTTTGTTGGAAAAGCTGAATATTTTTGAAAAATCTCACCAAAATTTTCATTGCAGCGAGAAATATTCTGGAAATTCTCTCGGAAATGGAAATTTTTGTCATTCAAATCGTAAATTCTGCAGACAGTTCCGATTAAAATGAAAAATATTGTCAAATTAATCGAGTTTCATTTTTTAATTTTACTACGATCGAAATTTTTATTGATTCGAATCGCGTGATCGATGATTATGTAACGTGCAAAATTTCATTAATCAAAAAGCACCAGAATTAGTTAAAAACTCACTGGAAAGAAAATTTTGTCGGAAAAGCTGAATATTTTTGAAAAATCTCACCAAAATTTTCATTGCAGCCAGAAATATTTTAGAAAATCTCGCGGAGATGGAAATTTTTGTCATTCAAATCGTAAATTTCGCTGACAGTTCCGTTAGAAATGAAAAATATTGTTAAATTAACGAAAAAATATTCAATTCACCGAGTTAAAAAAAAAAATTATCGACGTTTTTTGACAAAATTTGATTTTCAGTTCCCGCACAGAATTATTCTGCCTAATCAGATTTTTCGTTTCTATATTTTTTAATTATCCGTCGCTTCCGTTTCGTTCGTGAGAATTCGTGAATAAATCTGAAAAAAAATGTGCAAATTTTTATTTTTTGGCCTCAAATTTGAAACGATTTCGAATTTCGCGAAAAAGCCGCGAACGTTTGATATTTTTTCTGATTTTAAAAACGTGAATTATGTGTTTTGACTGTTTTTCCGATGTTTCGGTTGAATTTATTGAAGATTTTTGGGATCGGAGTTCTTATCGATTGCTCGTTTTTTTTTCGGCACGGGAACACAAATTTTGGTGGTGGATTTGGGTCTCTGTGGATTTGCAGACACGGAGCATGCGGCGACTGTGCGAATTTCATGTACGCAGTGAGAGAAAAAATGGTGAGCAAAGATTTATGTAAGTTATTGAGAAAAAAGACTTATGTAACTCGTAAATATGAATTAATTTGCGAGCTTGACTATTTTGCTGCTGTCGTATGTGTGTATTGCTCGCATTAATTTACAAACGCGGGTGTGACATTACGTGTATAAATAGAGCGAGTTCTCGTTGGTTATGAGAGAGTCAAAGAGAGATGGAGAAATCGAGAGAGCCAGAGAGAGAGAGAGAGTGAGTGCGGGGGAGAGACGAGATCAGGGATTACGTAAGCGAATCAAGAGAATGATTGGGGTATATGATTCATAAGTGTCCGGTCACGGAGTCCCCGGGATCCCGGTATAATCGACCGACACATGCACAACTCACAAGTGCACTCGACGCATCTGCATCTTCCCATTCAAGTCCCTCGTGTCATCGTCGTTTTCCATTTTTTCCCACAAACCAAAAAAACGTGAAAAAATATGCACTGAAAAGGAAATTTTATTGAAAAAAATCGAAATTTTGTTGGACACGTTCGGACTATAAACGTTTTTTCTGAAAAATCACAAAAATTTATGACTCTGAAGTTTGCATCGTTGGAATGCAACGAAATTCATTTTTATCTCTGACAAAAATAATTATTCAAATGCAGAATTTAATTGAGATGATAAAACGATCAATTTTTTTCATTCGAAAAGCATTTCGGCTCGAAAAATTTGGATGACATTGAAAATTGAACGAATCTTCAATAAAATTCAATATTTTTCGATGCATTTCAACGTTGCAAACTTCAGCGTCATCAAAAATTTTGTCATTGCAGCGAGAAATATTCTAGAAAATCTCTCCAAAAAGTCAATTTTTGTCATTTCAATCGTAAATTTTGCCGACAGTTTCCTTGAGAATAAAAAATATCGTCAAAATAACGGAAATTTTGAAATTAAATTTCGGTCATTAATGAATTTTGCGATCGTTGAAATTCCGTTTTTTTTTTTAACCAAAATACGAAAAAAATGTCAATTTTTGAGTTATTGTAAAAAATGTCATGGAAAATCGTGTTTTTCTGCTCGACAGTCGTTAAAAAATAGTGCATCGATTGAAAAGAGAATGAGAGAATGACCGCGAGCTCTATGGAGAGATAGTCATCGTGTGGCTTTGTTTCTCGAGCAACAAGGTCGGAGAAATGTGGAACGGATGAGAGGGAGACTTTCTAGAATAAGCTTTCTCGCGATATTCCAGTTAAAATCACACGTCGTGTACTTGCAACTAATTGGCAGCCTCCTATATCTGAAAATATATATTTTCACTCGATTTTTAATCGAAAACTGCAAGCGGTCATCGTAAATGACGAACCGTCATTAAGTCCTACCGTCATTTTAATTACAAACCCTCGGAAGCAAATAAAAACGATACGATCGAAAAAAGAACTAAACAAATTGAAATTTGCAAATTGCTTCCTCATGGTGCTCAAGATGCACGGTAAAACGATTTTTCGAAAAACTAAAATTTTCGTAAAATTCAAAAACCCATAAAATTTGAACCGCTCAACCGATATTTTCCAAATTCAATACCAACCTTCCTATTATGATACCCTAATTATAAAAAAAAAATTAGTAATAAATCTTAAAATTTGCGAAAGTTAGAGCGGTGACACCATTTTTTTGAAAATTTCAAAATGCTGTAGAATTCGAATTTTTCTTGCGATCCGGACAAAATTCTCAGCAAACGAAGAGCTGGTACAGATTAACATCTATGCAAAACTAGAGCCTTGTAGCTCAAACCGTTCTCGAGTTGTAACAATTTGAATTTTACAGTGCCAGCACATACACACACACATACACACACACATCCGGACATTTTTTCTAAATATGATTTTTGGACGTTTTGGGACATTTTAAGAACATTGACATTGAAAACTCGAAAAAAAAAATTTTCACCGTCACAAAGCTTCCTCCATGAGGAAGCAAAAACAAAAAAATATCTGTCGAAATATTTTTTGTCGATTGAAAATCGTTTTTCTCGATTAATTTTCCGAAGGGCTGCGGCTGAAGTTCTGGAAAGTTGAATATTGACCATTTTTTTTTGGAGAAATCTTGGGGAATTTCTTGGGGATGCAAAGAAATTGGAAGGTCGGAAAAATCACTTGGAAAATTGTGAGTGTCGATTCGGTGGGCGCGAAACGACGGTCGTTGACCGAACTATTATGAAGAGCGCGAACGCCGCTCCTCAGCTCGAGGTAGTTCGATGCAAGTGTTGCGGAGTTACGCGGAGAGAGAGAAGTTGATTATATATAAGCGGTTCTAAGCTCCCCAGAGCTTCCGGGTACGAAAATATCCTGCGGGGACCTACAGACGCGGAGTTTCTCACTTCCGCTCGACCAATTTCACAATAACGAGCAAAAAAAACGGCCCCCACGAATTCGACCAACTTTCCACCGGATTTCTATGACATGGAAAGAGAACGAGCGAGTCTCTTGCCTTGGACACAGTCTTTCCAAAAAAATCCCATCGAAATTTACTAAATACTGCGGAAGAAAACGCGAGAGAGCGAGAAAAAATGTTCCTCGGCGCTTCTGTACGTCAAGGCCGAAGAAAAGATGCCGAGAAAGATGCGATTCGCTTGTTGAGTCGAAAAGAGAGAAAAAAATCAAACCGTGCCTCTCACAGGGATGGCTCGTCGCCAGGAGGATCGTCGCAAAGTTTACATAATAGAGTTTGACAGTAGAATACAAGCACGTGACCAAACACCCAACAAAACGTTCCTCTTATCGTTCAGGAGATTCGAATGACTCGTGACGGCGCATTCAGCTGCACGGAGTATTAAATTTTTTCAAAAAACGTCGATCATTTCAAATTTTCGTTATTTTGACAATATTTTTCATTTCTAACGGAACTGTCAGCAAAATTTGTGACTCGAATTACAAAATCCAAAATATTTCTCGTTGAAGTGACCAAAATTTTCGTTTCCGTCTACGTACGAAAAATTCTGCAGTCAATTTTTCTTTTTTTCCCATTTTCATGGAAATTTCGAACCAGCAGCTGGTCCCGTGACTTTTGTTCAATTTTTTCATTCCTAACGGAACTGTCAGCAGAATTTGCCACTCGAATTACAAAATCCAAAATATTTCTCGTTGAAGTGACCAAAATTTTCGTTTCCGTCCGCATACAAAAAATTCTGCACTCAATTTTTCTTTTTTTTTCATTTTCATGAAAATTTCGAACCAGCAGCTGGTTTCGCGACTTTTGTTCATGGAATCTTCATAAACAGGATCTTCGTGGATGGACGCGGCATTTTACTATGTAATGAACGATCCAGATCTAGGTCGATTTGGACTTGTATAGAGAAAAGCTTGTGCGCCGCACATGCGGACAAGAAACATCTCAATGTATTTATTTTTATGTGTATTCGCAGAGACGCACAGCGATATTCGCGGTTCGCGTTGACGCCAGACGTAACTTTGATGAAATATCGGGATCTCTGTAAATCGAGCGTTGGCGTTATGCCCCGGCCGGCCTAGCGAAGAGATCGTTACGTCGAGAATCTGACACGTACAGCAAGCCCCACGACCAGTTAAATTGTCATGAAATTAACATCTATCCACACAACCTCACCCAAGAAAATTTACGATAAACGTTCGTAACTTTGAATGAACTAGGAAAAAAAAGTTTTCCTTGAAATTTGAAAAATTGCCTCGAGCTCAGAAAACAAATGGCAAATCCCTGCGGGAATTGCAAAAGCGAGAAAAAAAAATTATTTTATTAACGTATTCACAAAATTACATTAATTAAGATTCTTTAATGAATTTTCACGAACATTATCGACGCCAAAACTAACAATTTCCTCCTACAAAGAAAAATTTCCCGACGTTAAGAATTTTGGACGTTTAATTTCCAATTTTTAACTTTTCCCACCCAATCGCGTGTGAATTCGAGTCGCATTTTATTTATGAGTTGCAAAAATATTTGTTTAGGATTTTTCTCAAAAAAATTCGGCTCACAGACTTTCTGGCTCTCTGCAAAAAAAGTCCTAAATGAATTTTTTTTTGCAACTCGATTTTTGCAACTTTTTAACGAAAGCCAAAAATTGCAAATTAAAAGTCTCAGACTCAAAAAGTCAGAGAAATTTTCTTCGTACGAGAAAACTTTTAGTTTTGTGGCAAAAACGTTGAAACGAATTTTTGAAAGGACCCTAAAAAAATTTGTTTTCAAAGAGGCTTTTGATCGTTGAGTTTGCCACCGAAATTTGTGTAACAGGAAAACAAAACTAGTCTAAAAAAATGTGTGTTTGTACATAAACTATAAAGCTGTGACGATCGTGCGCGATCGTTACGTGAAGTATAATCGTTTCGTAATTTCGCAACTCACGAAGAATCGCAAATATATATTGAACGATTACGACGTCGCTTGGGAGAGAAAAAAATGGTTTTTGCGTTGCCTGTTTTTTTTTTGCTTACCGACTAAATCGTTATTTTAAGAGAGGAGAATGACTTCAACGACGTCAAAGTGGGAACGATTATTCGTAGTCGTGATTATCTCTTTACGATTCCCCGTCATTGTTCTTTCTGATTTACTACATCAAAGATATCGAAGCCTCTTGACCATATGTGTTGGGAAGCGAAGAGATATGAATCGCGTCTGACATCGAGCCGAGTACGATTCTCGAGTTTTATTTTTAATTACGTAAAGATTCTTGACGCGATGCAAACTTTTCCGATTTGTCTCGATTAATTTTATTAATTTATCTCTTTTTTTTTCCTCGTTCGCTGTCAATAGCGCCAGCGAAACTCACGCATGAAGAAAGCCTTGAAATAAAATCCTCATCTTAATCATTTTCAATAAGTTTATATTGCAATAAATTCATTAATTTGCGTACGTTCATGAGAAATCTTCACCTAAATGTCTTTTATGTAACGTGACACATAAATTATCTCTATTTATGTGTGACTGTCATGATTTCATTTTAATCGATTTTAACGATAAAGTACGTAACACGTGACAGCCTCTCCGACAAAAGAGCTTTTGACGTGCCTCCATATATTCGACAAGACAAATTCAATAGATTATGCCCATCGCACGTGATTATTTTACTGTTTTTTAATCACTATCGTTACATCATTTTTATTGTACTAAATATTTAATCCAAGTATCAAATAAATCAACAAGCACTTTACTGCCAATCCTGGTACAGGCGTCGCAGGCTAAACTGCCCAGTGAATGGAAACGATCAGTTTTACGTTAAAAATAAAATATTGAAAAGTTGCGAGATTTTTAAATCGTCGATAGAAATCTGGATCGTTTAATTAATAGTAAAAAATGTCACTCATTCCAATGGAGTTAATTTTTCGTGGTAATTTTCTTATTTACTTATTTAAATTTATTTACTTTTTTTTTTTGTTAATTTTTGAAATTTTTTTCAAATTTTTGAATTAATTAATTAATTATTCAATTGTTCCTAGTTAATTAATTATTAATTAATTATTCCTAATTAATTAATTTTAAAAAAATTAAAAATTAAAAAAAAAGTAAATAAATTAATTAATTAATTAATTAATTAATTAATTAATTAATTAATTAATTAATTAATAATAAATAAATAAATAAATAAATAAATAAATAAATAATAAATAAATAAATAAATAAATAATAAATAAGTTAATAATAAATAAATAAATAAATAAATAATTAATTTTTAATTTCTAAATTAATTTATTTGTTTTTAATCACTCATTTATCAAATTTTCTCATATTATTAATTAATTAATTAATTAATTAATTAATTAATTAATTAAAAACAAAAATTTAATTAATTAATTAATTAAAAACAAATAAATTAATTTAGAAATTAAAAATTAATTATTTATTTTAATAAATTAATTAATAAATAATTAATTAATTGATCAATTAAAATAAATTTTCTCATATTATTTATTGCAACCGGCTTGAGATTTTTTTTAACCAAGAAAATCTATGTCCAAGGAGCTCGCACACGGAAAACTTATTGAAATACTTTGATTATTAGAATATTTTATTGATTATTTCATTCGTTCAGATCGTTGGGACTCGAACAAATATTGCCCATTGGAATCATGAAATCGTTCGACAATCGGATTTCGTTTTCACTTCAGAATGCGTCAGGAAAGACCGAGACATAGATTAAAAGTTCCTCAACATTGATAAGTAATTGTCTGCAGAAAATGCTGCTGAAGTGAGTCCTGCATCGTTTTTTTTTTTTTCATCTTATGTCAGGACTGAATATTTTTGCCTAGGCTGCGTGTGCATTGGAGACTCTATCAATCAATCCATCTTTGCCCATTGAGGGATTACATGACTGTCTGCTGATGCTTGGCTCGTCTCATATTCGCTCATTAATGTACCGACGACGAATCGAATCAATTTTTCCAACTTGCCACCGACTCTCATGGAACGACTGGAAAACTCGTGTTCTCTCAACACGAAGTTACGTTATCAAATTCAATTACGAACAACATGTCTACGCACATGCATATTCGACTTAATGAGCTTGAATAAGTTATAAACGTCAAATACATATCGCTCCTCAAGTTTTGTATAAATTTGTTCATTCTCGGTCGATTCTCGTGTTGGAAAAAAAGGATGTTCATACAATTACAACAAAAATAAAATTTTGTTGAAAAATATCGATATTTTATTGGATTCTCTCGACTAAACGTTTTTTTTAAATAAAAAATCACAAAAATTTCGTCATTGCAGCAAGAAATTTTGCTGACAGTTTCCTGAGAAATCAAAAATATTGTCAAAATGACGAAAATTTTGAAATTGTCCAAAAATATTCAGTTCAACGTGTTCAGCACACTGAAAATAAAATTTTGTTGAAAAATATCGATATTTTGTTGGATCCTTTCGACTAAACGTTTTTTTAAATAAAAAATCACAAAAATTTTGTCATTGCAGCAAGAAATTTTGCTGACAGTTTCCTGAGAAATCAAAAATATTGTCAAAATGACGAAAATTTTGAAATTGTCCAAAAATATTCAGTTCATCGTGTTCAGCACACTGAAAATAAAATTTTGTTGAAAAATATCGATATTTTGTTGGATCCTTTCGACTAAACGTTTTTTTAAATAAAAAATCACAAAAATTTTGTCATTGCAGCAAGAAATTTTGCTGACAGTTTCCTGAGAAATCAAAAATATTGTCAAAATGACGAAAATTTTGAAATTATCCAAAAATATTCAGTTCACCGTGTTCAGCACACTGAAAATAAAATTTTGTTGAAAAATATCGATATTTTGTTGGACGCGTTCGACTAATTTTTTTGTTTTTTTTTCTACATCACAAAAATTTTGTCATTGCAGCAAGAAAGTCTCTTCAAAAAGTAAATTTTTGTCATTTCAATCGTGAATTTTGCTGCCAGTCTCGTTAAGAATGAAAAATATTGTCAAAACAAGAAAAAAAAAAATTTAGTTCACGGTTTTTAACAAAATATCGACGATTTTGGGCAAAATTTCATTTTCAGTGTATGACGAATTGCTGAAAATTATCAATAACTCATTACAAGTTTTTTTAATCAATCGCCTTTGATTCAAAAATAATTAACGATCAATTGAAACGGTTTACCGTGAGGTCCAACAACGTTTGCGCAACGAGTCAATTGTTTGGACTGATCTCATAGAATATAACGTCGAATATAACTCAATCAATATTCCCTCGAAACAATACAAGAAAAATGGCATGTCGGTATAACAAAAATAGAAAGGTATTTTCGATTTCCATGAGAATGACGTAGAATCACGTGATGATGGAGCATTACGTTCCACAGGATGCTTAATCGAAGGCATTGTATTGCGAGAGACAAATTTGAACACATAATTCACTTCACTCTGAATATATATAACTCCGCCCTGGACAAGTGTCTTTGGCTGCTATTCACTGACGAATTAGTCAACCGATTCCGACGAATCTTTCTCAGGAATGAAGCTCACGAACCAGAATGAGATTCGTGCTATAAAAAGATCCAGATCGATGGTTTTGATTCAATGAAAGAAACGAAAATTTTCCAATTTAATGAAACTGGTTTGATGGTCTCGAAATAGGGCGAGGGAGACTTGGTTCGCGGCCCATTCAGCTATTCAAAGTTCAAAACGTCTTTGCATCCCATTTTAGGAACTTGAACAACGTAAAAATGATTTTTTCGCTATTTAAAAACGTAAAATGTAAATGTTTGTGTTGCTGAGTTTGTTCGAGCGGGTTTCCGCAGGACAATCGCCCAATTTCGAGCCCTATTTTTCTATTTGTCCGCGCCCCTTTGAGCTCGGCCGTGTAGACACAGGCAGTAACCACTTGGGAATACGAATAGGGGAAAAGATCGAGTGGCGAGTCTCAACCAGGACTACAGAGACGCGAGAGCACACACGATGGCAAACAAAACAAATAGAAAAGGAGAAAGAAAAAAAGGATGAAGAAGAAGAATGGAAAGAGGGAGACCTCGAGAGAGTCTCTCCTCGACCTGCTCGAGCCCCGTCGGCAAGCATCGAAGAGCATACTCGTGGCCCTGACACGTTGCTCCCGTTCCATATTCCCTTTACACACACGACCAAAATCGTTCGATATTTTCGTATCTGGACTCGCATCGTCCTTCATTCTTTCTCCTCCCGCTTCGTCAAGGCTTCTCTCTTAACAATTCTTTGTCTTCCACCCCATTCTGAGTGAATTCCGAGGCCCACGGTCTCGCAACTCCTAGAAATATTTTCCTCCCCCTTTCATTACCGAAAACTCAATCAAATTTTTGTCATTTGCGGAAAAAAACGTAAAAAAGCAGGTCCGACGAAAAAAATGAAATTTTCGGGGTCAATTTGACCCAGTGTGGCAAAAAAAGTTTAACCCACTGAAACGAAGAGCAAGTGGGACGAAAATGGGTCCTCGATACTCCTTGGACGAAGTGATAAACTTTGAAATTCACGTCACATGCAGGGAATCCTCATCCTCGAAGAAAATCGCGTGAGGAGAAAGAGCGACCACTCACTGGAGTGTTATTTCTTTCTTCTCTTGCCCGTTTGGCAAGTATCCACGAAAAAAAGAAAAAAAGCCAAGTAAACCGAGGGTTTGTATACGCGAAACAGCCGCGAACACGAGTTGCTCCGAATCACACACACGCGCGCCTAGAAATCTATGTGAAAAAATGATCTCATTTGCCTTGGGCCGCTGTTTCCGACATGCCCAAAATAATGTCGTGCCGTCCCGGATACTGAGAAAATAATAAGATTTATATGGCGGAAATAAATTTCCATTAAACCTGAGAAACCCCAACAGCCTCGAAACAGCACTCGTTCTGCGATATTATTTTTGCCGAATTCTGTATATCTTTCTCTGTGGCTTGTCAAACATTCAAAGAGCTTTGCGGCCTCTTATAAAATCAACGCCCCCCCGAACGATTTATTTTTATGAATATTCCTCCTTTCTCAGAAATGTAAAAACAAGATAAAAGTATTACCAATCCCCAAGCAACTTCGGTATCAACATTTTTTTAAACATAAACAAATCTTTATCAATCTTCTGATAACGATTCTTCTCACATTTTCTGCAACTAATAATTCAGCTCATTTTGCCCTGAAAATAAAATTCATCCGAATAAAACTGGAGGTTCGATCACGAACTCGCAATAATCAGAATTTGATCAAATTCTTTGGCATCGAGTATAAAAACACAAATTTTTTCCAAATTTTTGATCATGTCGTTATCGAATAATTGAGAGTTTAATCGAACTTTTTATGCGCGAGATGTAAACCTGTATATACGTAAACTTTATGCTTATGCACGTGAACTTTACGTGTTCGATTACTCGAGTACAACGTGGTGGAAAAATATTAAAAAATTTGTATTGTCATATATATTATTAAAGAATGTTTCAATTTTATCAATTTATAAATTTTGTAATTTTATAAACGATAATTTAAAAATAATTTCATAATTTTATAATTTTATAAACCATAATTTATAAATAATTTCATAATTTTATAATTTTATAAATTATAATTTATAAATAATTTCATGATTTTATAATTTTATAAATTATAATTTATAAATAATTTGATAATTTTGTAATTTTATAAAATGTAATTTATAAAGAATTCCATAATTTTTCAATTTTATAAATTTTAATTTATAAATAATTTCATAATTTTATAATTTTATAAATTGTAATTTATAAATAATTTCATAATTTAATGATTTTATAAATTGTAATTTATAAATAATTTCATAATTTTATAATTTTATAAATTGTAATTTATAAGTAATTTCATAATTTTATAATTTCATGAATTTTAATTCATAAGATATAATTTTATAAATTTTAATTTATAAATTATAATTCCATAACTTTTATAAAATTCTTATTTTATTGAAATGTTTGATGTTTTTAACACATTTTAGCATGGCAAAATTGTATCGTCGTGATCCAACGTCCTTAATAATTTTAATCACACAATGTCAGCACGTATTTCTCTGTTTGTCTCGGTAAAAATTGAATTTTTCTATTGGATTTGACGCTGCAAATTGATTTCTTCGTACGTGTGCATAAGAAAACCAAATTTTCACGTTGTTTCACACGAAGATACGTTTGCTAGAAGTTCTGTGTCACAATTCCCGAAATGGTGATTGTGAAAAAACCTGACGCGAGCCACATGGCCAAAAAGAGCAGAGACGCATGACGACATTGTCGGGAGCGATGGAAAACTGGCCCGGAGGCCAGGTGCGAGCAAGAGAATGGACAAAGTGTGAGTAAATGTTGGTGCAGGTTTTTTTTTCGCCAGAGCATTTTTCTCGTAGCTGTGCAGAACGAACCCTCGCGATTTTATTCGCGTCGGGCCGTACACGAACGGCTGTGACCACTGGCACGAGACACGAGCCATCAAGTGGTTACGGTCAGTCCCTACGTTTCGATATTTTTTTCGAAATTTCTTCAACTCGTGTCGTGTCATTTCAAGGCGCAATGAAAACTGCTCACAGACGGCTCTCGCGTGATTAAAACCTCGTACGAATTTTTTAATTCATCAAAGTTCATTTTTGGTATCGACCAATATAGCAGCAACTCTTGCATAATAATTCCACTTTTCTCATTCGTGTTGGCCTTCTTTTTCTCACTGTGCATGAAAGGAAATCGATACTGTTACGTGTTCTAGCCTCAAACGAGCTAAACTGTAATATACTCAAATTTTCAAACCTGTGAAAAACGAGTTTGCCTCGCATTCGATTCTAACGTCGTTTTTTCAAAATAAATATTCAATCTTCGACTTTTAATCGTGCAAAATTGGACTCGATATCGATTTTAAACGAGTGAGCTTTTTACGCTTCAATCTTTCTCGAAAATTTAACGCAGTTTCGGGGAAAAAAATTTTTTTTTAAGTTTTCGAAAAAAATTTCTAGAATTTGTGCCCTAAAAAATTTCAAAAAGTTCATTTTTTTTATGATTTCGTTGAAATGCAACGAAATTTTGTCCTTTTTTTGAGCGGAGCTCATAATTATTATTTAATATTTGGTCCAGACAATAGAACGATCGTCTCTCGCGACCCAAAAACTCAGTCGACATGAAAAATTGTCATGATTTTTAAAATTCGATAAATAATTGATGGAAAATATATCGATCGTTGAATTTCAACGTTGCAAGCTTGCGAGTGATTTTATTTCAATTCTCCATCTAAAATCGTTCGGTTCCTCGAAAAGTTGGATTTAAGGACGTTGCGGGGCGACGGTCGAGTCTAAATGTTTGTTTTCAGTTTTTCTTCCATACAAAATGGTTTGCGAGCCCAAGTTCATGAAAAAAAGTTGTTACAAATTGACTAAAGAACAAAATCCTCTAAATTCAAGATTGTCCGAGTTAATTTGTATTTTTTATATAATAATCAAAATTTCGAAATAATTTTACGACCGATTTTTTTGAAAAACTGAATAAAGCTTCTTCGAAGTTGCATAAAAGCGTGTGCAAAGTTTTGAGAGGCTTCACCATTTAGAAATCGAAATATTTAATGTTGAAAATTGCAACTTTTAACACGCGCTCTTATGAGAAACTTCTGAAAATTGTGATTTTTATAAATAAATATCTCGACTTGTACATCATGAAACAAAATGAAAATATTCGTTCGTTAAGGACTTAAATTTTTGTTTTCAGTTTTTCTTACATACAAAATCGTTCGCGAGCCAAAGTTCATTTAAAAAAGTTGTTAAAAATTGACCAAAGAATAAAATACTCTAAATTCAAGATTTTCCGAGTCAATTTGTATTTTTTATATAATAACCAAAATTTCGAACAAATTTTACGACCGATTTTTTTGAAAAACTGAATAAAACTTCTTCGATGTTGCATAAAAGCGTGTGCAAAGTTTTAAGAGGCTTCACCATTTAGAAATGGAAATATTTAATGTTGAAAATTGCAACTTTTAACACGCGCTCTTATGAGAAACTTCTGAAAATAGTGATTTTTATAAATAAATATCTCGACTCGTACACGGTGAAACCTCTTAAAACTGCGCGAGCTATTAGACACGACTATTCTCTTTGTGTAGTGCAAATTTGAAGGAATTGTATCGATAGAAAATGTTGCATACAACGTCCTTAATAAACGCGATGATGAAATAATTCGAAAGCACAATTTGTCGTATTTCTGTATTCGTAACATCATTGGATCCATATACAGTCTATTGCACATATCAATCTCGATATATAGCTCGCGGAAACTACGTTGTACCGTGTATGTGTCAGCGTTGAGACTCTCCGATGCTCATTTCCTTACGTAACTACGTAAAGAAGGGGAACCCTAAGTATATAAAGCGGCAGCGAGAGTGAGACTCTACTATATATCCTGTCGTCATCGTGGTCGACTCGTACTGGCCGTGAACTTATAGAGTGTACAGGCGCAGTGTGCTAGTCAGCTTGCATATGGGCAACTCTCTTTCTCTCTTTTTCTTTCCGTCCGACTACTCTCTTTGAGCAGCTGCACATCATCTTTTTATTTGTCGAGCCGCGCCCTATCCCTACAATTCCAATAATAATAACCCATTTCCATATGAAATGCACCAAAAACCCAATTTCCTCAAAGAATCTTTTCATAGTGACCCCAATTTTTGTCATTTTGATTAAAAAATTCGGTTTATTGAAATTTCATGACGTTGCAGTTTGTGCATCGTTGGAATGCACCGAAATTTTCCACTTTCGTAATTCTGACGTCAAAACGATCGATTTGACCCAAAAACTGTATCGGCTCGAAAAATTTGGATCATTTTGAAAATTCAACAAATCATCGATAAAAAGAATTTTTTTTTTTTGTTGAATTGCAAACATTGCGAATTTCAGATCCAGGAAATTTTTTCCCCAATCGTCTTATTGAATCGCTTCTTGATTTATTGCTGCATTTTGTAGAAAATCGGGAAATCAACGACCGCTGAGATCGTTTGAGGGGATTTTGAGAGAAAACTGAGCGGGAAATGTTGCGAGAGAGCGGAGAGCCCTCTCTCACGAGAACGGATTCTTTATAGCTGGTTTATTAATAGCGGGACGTATAATGATTATCAGGTGGGAATCCGTTCGAGCGGGAACGTTGACCCATCGCGTGTATCCGTGTTTGTATATGTATATATTTAAAAATGAATATATAGATATGAAGCGGAATGTCGACTTTTCGTGTGTCCGTTTGACATACAAAATTTTCCAAAAAATTTGTCCTGCCATTTTTTTTGACGTTTCTCATTCTCGTTTCGTTTATTTCTTCGTATTTTTATTTCTGCTCCTTGTTCCCATTTCTGCTGGTGCAAATTTCAACGATAATGAGGAAAAAATTGATCGAAGCGAAACTTTTGTCGTTTCATTCGTTCTAAAAGGATTTTGCTCCATCGTTTTTTTCGTTATTGGCGAGTTTTTGACTTGACGATGAGCGAGGCGAAAAGTAGCCGAACGTCAAGGTCGGCCCGGGATTCCACATTCTAACGGTTAATTTTTATTCCTAATTCGCTCCGGGGACGTTAGAAAATAATTTTCAACGACAATTCCCTTCATTTTACGAGCGAATGTTGTTGCTTCATTTTCTGTTAGTAAACAAATCATTTGTATGATCGAAATCGTTGCGTACGTGCGACTAAAATCGAACAAATGATTCGATGACGTTCCAAATTTGGTATTCGGGTGAAGGAAAATTCAAACTCATCGATTCTTGGAGAATTAATTTCCATAGTGTGCTGGGTTGCCTGACACAATGCAATCTGACGCATCAAATATTTTTGAGGCACGAGGATATCGGTCAGAACCGATTCGAGGACGAGGAAACTTTTCCACCGAGGCCTGAATCATGGTCGACGGTTAAAACTTCTTGAAAAAATGGAATGAACACGAAAATCCTGAATTTTTTCGATTATTAAGATTTTAGCTGGACCAACGAATCAAATTTAATTATTCAAAATGCATCGCTACGGTGGAAGGGAAATTTTGTTGGATACGATCGTCTGAACGTTTTTGTTTGAAAAATCACAAAAATTTTGTCATCCCAGCAAGAAATATTTTGGAAAGTTTCTTTGGAAAGTCAATTTTTGTCATTTCACGTTTTGTTTTGAAAAATCACAAAAATTTAGCCATCGCAGCAAGAAATATTCTGGAAAAAGTAAATTTTTGGCATTTTTAATAGTAAATTTCGCTGACAATTCCGTTATAAATGAAAAATATTGACGTTCGTCGTGTTTAACAAAATATTTCGACGTTTTTTGACAAAATTTTATTTTCAGTGTAATTTTTTGTTTATTTTATATGGATGCAAAATATTGAGAAGAAAAACGTATGGAATGCATAAAAACTGCTATATTGCAACGTCCGAGGAGCCATGGACAAAGGAGCGTCGACTGGTGCTGGTTCTGCTGCGTATGCGCCGTTGCAGCTCCGGGGTCGTCAACCAGCAACGAGAGAGCGAGACAGCAAAACGCCCCCGGCTCTTTGCTTGCCGTTTGACGATTGAAAAATCCACTGGCATGCGATCTCGCACGAGATGAGCAACAACACAAGTTCAGTCAAGAAAAAAGTGCAATGTGAACCTGAATCCTCCAAGAAATTGATCCAACCAATGTTTTTTTAATTTTACGAAAAAATCAGACTCAGAATCGGGCTACGAAGACACGAAAAACGAGATTGATTTTTCTCCAGTGACAAATGCAGCACAAACGTCTTTTTTCAATTGCATTTCATTGCATTTGCCCTCAGATTTGGCCGGAACTACTTTGCCAAGGTCAACTTCCTGGACAGCTGAATATTCACGCGAAGAGTGATGAACGACGTACAAACGATTTTTATTTTTATTTTTTTACGTTCGATGCTGGATTTGGAAGAATTTAAATGCATTTTCGCGGCAAATGACATTTACGATCGAAATCAAATTATTTACAATTGTCCATCGATTCGAAATGTACTTTGAACGAACGAAAACAAATTTTCGATACGTATCGAAAATTTTTTTGATCAGGCCCTGATTTTAACCCTAAAAATCAAAATTTCCTCGTTGAAGGTTTTTTTTCATGATTTTCAATCCGAAGCTGGAGCGTGCGGAACTTGAAAGTGAATTTTTACAGTTGAACGAGCTTTGAAAATTGAATTTCGTCAAAAAATGTCGATGTTTTGTAAACTTTTTTGAAATTTTCTTAATTTTGACAAAATTTTTGATATCTAACGAAACTGACAGCAAAATTTCAGAATATTTTTCGCTGCCATGACAAAATTTTTGTGATTAAAAAAAAAAAACGTTTGGTCGAACGTATTCAACGAAAAATCGACATTTTCCAACAAAATTTCCTTTTCAGTGATAATGAAAATGGATGAGGGGCTCACCAAGATGAACAGCAAGGTTGTAACGTTCGAGAGCCTGACCCGGATGGCCTTGTTTGAGGAGGAGGTCACCCTCGTGTCTGGCCCTGCTGGCTTCGGCCTCGGTTGGCCACCACTTTTCGACGAGTCTTTGGACAAGTACATTGGTTTCGGCGATAGGTCCATTTTTGAGACCACAAGCGCGGCACAATTTGTTGGTGTCGTAGCAATTGCGACAGTGTGTATGACCGCAGCTCGAAGTGACAGGTTGATAAAGACAATCGTCGCAAGTGGTGCACAAGAAAGCGGAGGAGTTTGACGAGTTTTCGTTTTCTCGTCGTCTGGTGAGGCTTTTCGTACTGTCGAGATCCTCGAGGAGAGCGGTGGCCAAATGACGAAGTCGTTCTGGGCTGACGGGACTAATGGCTAAACACCGGGAATAAATATCGAGGGATTCGCGAACTCTGCCACACCGAGCTAACGAGTCACCATAACCGAACAGCGTTTCGATGTTTGGTTTTTGTTGTTTCAAGCTGCGTTCATAAATCTCCAGAGCCAACCGATAGTTTTGCGAAGCGAAAGCTTCTTTCGCTATTTCGCTCATTTTCCCACCGACTATTTATCAATTTTGTATCTTTCATCAATTTGTTGATTCATCGACTCGAGATTCCCTCGTGCACATGAATTTTCCATACGTATCGATCGATCGAGATCGCTAGAGACTCGATCCCTTTTTTCGTCCTCCAAAAATCAGACTCGAACGTAATCCTCTCGGTAAAAACCGCTTCCGGCTGATTTGGAAATGTTGAAAACACTATGCATTCTCATTTATCGACAATTCCCTCATCGGGTCATCTGAATTCCACTGTGCTCGACACTCGATTCAATAAAACTCGAAAGAAAAAAAACCAGCAAGAAAAATCAATAATTCCGCGTGAATTAAATTAAATCGCCGTTTATCGATTATTTCGATCCCACCATTTCGTACGATTGCACTTAAAATCGTAACGATTGCACACACGCGTCGTTAACGCGATTCCGGGGCTTTTTTCTTTCTCGAAAACTCAACTCGCACTATTTTTTCACAATTGGCATAAAAAATGGATCATTTGAGAGAAAAAGAAAGAAAATTGTAATTTTTATTCAAAGAATAATCGAGTTTGGCTCTGCAGTTTGACAGTTGCGTGGCGAACACGCGGGCGGGCTTTGCTTGTTTGGAGGGGCGCACGAGCTAATGTCTCTGAGCCAACTGACGTCTCGGCTGTCAGTGGCACACTGGCGACTCAGAGCGTCGGCGTTCTCGTCGTGTCGCGCGCGCGATTTTCGCTCTCTCACTTTCTCCCTCTCTCCGTTGCGCTCGCGTATGCGTGGGGAATTTGGACAACTTGTGTATTATGCTCAATCCACACCCAATCCCGAGCGATGGTGGCGATACCCTCGGCTCAAAACGGCAACGAAACCGACCACACGAAACATTCATACGCGACGTTCTATTAAAAATATCTATACAATAAATAAATAAAAAAAAAAAAAAAACACAAACAAACGCGATCTCCGGCGCATTCGCGAGATCCGGAGCTTACGACGCTGACGCGCAGGATATCCCGCGACTTTCCACCTCCAACGACAACTTTATTCCTCCAACGAGACGGACACACATCGATGATGCGTCTCGCGACAGATCTGACTCCTCGTTCAACTTGTTTTAACCGCGAATACTCCATTTCATCCTCCAACGAGCTTGGAATCAATCGCTCCACTTAATTCGCAGCCATTTTATGTAATAACAGTCAAAAATTCATTCCCTGGGTTAAAAAACTTTTAAAAATCTTTCAAACGCAAATTTACTCCAAAAAATTCGATTTCGATCGAAATCTTGAAATGATGAGACGAAAGATTCATCAAATTCCCATTCGCATCGTGAACTCGTTTCTTTTGCAAAATTCGTAATTAAATGCACTTTTTTTTACAATGTAACGAAATATCTTTTCGTTTTCGAAGTTTCAGTGATAAATAAATCGATTCGAGACGATGATCAACTTGCTGTACAGCGACAATGTTATTCATCTTGACACAACGTCCTTAAGGAGGTTGGATCACGACGATACAATGTTGCCATGCTAAACAATGTTAAAAACATAAAACAATTCAAAATCTTAAGAATTTTATGAAATTTGATTAATTTTTTCTTTAATAATATATACGACGAGCCAAAGAGAGAAATGAGTGCTGACATTGTGTGATTAAAATTATTAAGGACGTTGGATCACGACGATACAATTTTGCCATGCTAAAATACGTTAAAAACATTTCAAAAAGATAAGAATTTTAAAAAATGTATGAAATTATAATTTATAAATTAAAATTAATAAAATTAAAATTCATAAAATTATAAAATTACGAAATTATTTATAAATTACAATATATAAAATTATAAAATTATGAAATTATGAAATTATTTATAAATTACAATTTATAAAATTATAAAATTATGAAATTATTTATAAATTATAATTTATAAAATGACAAAATTTATAAATTTATAAAATTTAAACATTCTTTAATAATGTAAATGACAATACAATTTTTTTTTAATTTTTCCACCACGTTGTACTCGAGGAATTGAACAATAAAATTCACCTGGATAAGCATAAAATTTATATATACACAGGAATATATTTCGTGCATAAAAAGTTCGATTAAACTCTCAATTATTCGATAGCCACGTGGTAAAAAATTTGGAAAAAAATTGTGTTTCTATACTTGATAAGAATGTTATCACGAAATTTGATGAAATTCTGATTATTTTGATTTCGTGATTCAACCTCCTTGAGGATCTAGATGTTTCTCGAATCGGGTCACTATTTAGGTCGGTTTTGAGGATCTCACACGGAATGAATTTTGATAAACGTGTTTATTTACAAATTAGGAATAGGGTTTTCATATCGGAGTATCGGGACTAAGATAATCTTTGCGAATCATCAGAATTTAATCTCGGGATCGACCTTGTCGCAAAATCAATCCTGGTCTCTCTCTAAATTCTTGCTGGTACGTCGTAAATCATGAATATATGGAAAAAAAAACGGTAACGTCGATGATGAGTTACCAGAAAATGAAATATGAATCGAAAGTCTGAGAACTGCGCGCTGGTGAATTTTTTTTGCAAGATTTCAGTCCCGGAGGTTGGTTCGAATCTTTTTAAAATTTATTTAACGTGGCCTTATGCCCTCTGCGAGTTTTATATTAAGAATGCAACGCATCGCAGCGAAGGCGCAGTTTTTCCCCTCTTCGTGAAACTCGTCGAGTCTGATTATAAATAAAAACGCGTCAGTGCTGTATATCGCGAAGCGAAAAAATAAAAGACGAAAAAGCGCTTAAAATGCCGCTGCTGCTGCTTCTTCAAGGGGCAACGGTCACTGCGACGTACGTAAACTTGCAAAGCTTCGCAAGAAAATAAGGTCCAGCTCTTAAAAAACAAATTCAGAGCGTTTAATTGAAATCCTGCCATTTTCCTTATCAGGAATTCCCAAAAAAACAAAAAAGCAAGCAAAAAGTTTGGACCACGTCACGACGATTCATCTTCGCGTATTTATCACATTTTGTTCCGTACAATAATTTCTAATTGAGCAAAACATGCTCAATTGTGTTTTCAATAATAAAACGATACTGGAAATATTTGAAAACTTAAACTCTCAAGTATCGATTATTGGGATCCGAGGAACTTGTTTATCGTTCGATAAAATAATCTTCGCCTTCAAAATAGATCGAATCTTGATGCTGTAACGAGAGCTTCCATGCAGACGACAAAACAAAAGATGCATTATTTGCCTGCAATTGTCAATATATGCAGAATTCTCTTCAAATAGTTCGCACGTGCCCTGAAAAGAAAATTTTGTTGGAAAAGATCGATATTTCGTTGAATACGTTCGACTAAACGATTTTTTGAACAAAATCACAAAAATGTCATTGCAGCGAGAAATATTTTAGAAAGACTCTTCGAAATGTAAATTTTTGTCATTCCAATCGCTGACAGTCTCGTTAGAAATGAAAAATATTGTCAAAATATTGAGTTCATCGGGTTCAACAAAATATCGACATTTTTTGACAAATTTTCATTATTCGTGGATTTGGAAAAATCACACGAAAATGCACATAATCAAACGATAAAGTATGGTGTGCACATAAGCTCAGTACAACACTCTCTCAGCGTGTATTTATCTTGGACGTTACATAAGCTATTTATGTCGTACAAAGAGTCACCTTAGCCGATCGCAAAACAAATTGTTAATCATCGAAATACGGCGTATCGCTTGAGCCCGAGCTGCACGTTACGTAAAGGAGATCGCATATTGGTCGCAAGTACGTTGGATTGTGAAAATCTATAGATATCAAACTTTGTGTAACTTCTATTCGTTATATTTTGGCGAATCTTCTCAGCGCTGTTTACTCTGCACTTTTTTTTCCTCATTTTCTCAGGTCACTTCGTCTCCTGAATTATCGTCGTTCCCCTCGACCGAAAACTTGCCAATTTTTCAACACGCGTTGAGTTAATAAGAATAATATCCTGTCCGAGATGTGAGAATTTTCTGTTTCGATTGGTCGCATCTCTTTTCGTGCTACCTCCACGTTTGGCAACGCGTCTCGTTTTCCATGTCGCGGATTCTCAAAGCGAAGACTTTGGCTCAACAAAAAACTCTTGCTCGTGCTTACGTTTGAATATTTTTATCAGTCTCAACGAGAATGCAACTGACATTTGTATTGAATCAACATTAATCAAGAAATTTATCTGCATTCGTAAGATCAGAAGAAAAATTTGAAAAAAAGTTTCTTAAACGCCTGGAAAAATAATAATTGTCAATTTCATCAAATCGTACAATGCAAAAATGAATTTCTCAAAGCAGAGATTGTAACTGCATCGAATACATTGGCATGCAAAGTGTTTGAGCTTTCGAAGAATTTAGATTACAACGCGAGAGAGTGTGTAAAGTTTTTTATTGTCGTTTAATCGATGTGTTTGCCTATATATGTTGAGTTGAAGTTGGTGCAACATCCGCAGCTGTGGCTTGCGGGCAAAATGATAAGCAGCCGCAAGTGTATATATATGCGTTTGAATATACGTTCTTGCAAATGAATCTCTCGCATGTCGATGCGAGGGAAGGAGAGATAAAAAATTGATAGAGTTCGTGGAGGATGTTTATACTGATTTAATTAACTTATCGATCTCTCTTATTATAATAATCGACATTTTCGATAATTGATAATGATAATTGCTGAGCCCGTATCTATCCAGTTCAAACTATTACACTTTCTGCTGCAATAGCAACAACGATGATTTTAATAGCAATATAAGATAATAAAATATAATATAATACAATAAAATATAATAAAATAATATAAGAAAATATAATAAAATGTAATAAAATATGATAAAATGTGATAAAATATAAGAAAATATAATCAAATATAATAAAATATAATCAAATATAATAAAATTTGATAAAATATAAAGAAATATAATAAAATACAATAAAATATCATAAAATATAAGAAAATATAATAAAATGTAATAAAATGTGATAAAATATAAGAAAGTATAATAAAATATAATAAAATATAAGAAAATATAATAAAATGTAATAAAATATGATACAATATAATCAAATATAATAAAATATAATAAAATGTAATAAAATATGATAAAATTTGATAAAATATAAAGAAATATAATAAAATACAATAAAATATCATAAAATATAAGAAAATATAATAAAATGTAATATAATGTGATAAAATATAAGAAAGTATAATAAAATATAATAAAATGTAATAAAATATAAGAAAATGTAATAAAATATAAGAAAATATAATAAAATGTAATAAAATATGATAAAATATAAGAAAATATGATCAAATATAATGAAATATAATAAAATACAATAAAATATCATAAAATATAAGAAAATGGAATAAAATATGATAAAATATAAGAAAATATAATAAACTATAATATAATAAAATACAACAAAATACAATAAAATGCAAAAAAATACAATAAAACACAATAAAATATAATAAAATATAATATAATTTAATAAAATATTGGCGTCGAGCCGCTGCCGCGTCTCTTGATCATATAATGTAACAAAATATAAAAAAATGTAATGTATAATAATATAATATAATATAATATGATATTATTTAATAAATCTGACAAAATGTTTCATGTCACATGCGTCATAATCAGTAAATCAGTAAATAACAAATGCTTATACGATGATATTATATAAATGACGTGACAGTAGCAGACTGTAAATAAATATCTTATTTCACTTTTCTTCGTGAGTCCATATTCGACCCTTCTTTACGTGTAACGTTCCAGTCCAACTGCTGCCTGTTGATAATCCCACTCGTAACCGAAAAGAGGAGATTCAGGTCGACTGGACCTAAATGGACAGTTATATATCGTTCAAGCTCGCGAGTGCAGAATTGACTCGAAAAATTCCCATCGGAGTTACCGCCATTTCTATACATCCATTTTCCGCCTTTTTTCTCAGGTGCATCGTCCACTACATCGCCCAAAACATATGCTCGCAAATAATGAAATTAAAAAAATCAAGCTGATCGAAAATTAATCGTAATTAAAAATTAATTGTAAAATTAAATTAATTGTAATTAATTGTAATTAATTCGCATGAGGATCCGAAAAATGATTGACAAGCAGTTTTTCGGATCCTGGCAATGTAAAATCGGTGTCGCGGTCATCCCAATTATGAGGATTTCGATTAGGAACCGTGAAAATTATTGCGTAAATCGACGAAATCAACAAAAACGTATTTGCGTCGACTTTCGTCACAAACAGTCAGGATGGCCAGAGAGTCTTCTGGGATTCCTTCATCTCTTTTACACATATATATGCAGCGCACACGGATTCATAATAAACTTCGGATATACATCGAATTTTATTTATATATACGTGCACGTAGATGTATTTGAGTTTGGTTTAACACAAATAGTTAAGAACGTGCATAAAGCACTGCACGACTAAAAATAAAGAAGCGGCATCTCAATCGTGTAAACACTGCGGGAGGCGAGGGGCTACAAACTTTATATAATGAATGAGCGTAAATTGCGACGCTGCAAGAGAGCAAAAGAGAGGCAAAGACTGCAGAGAATCGGAGGAGCAGGATCGCCTTGATGCACATCGCGGTAAAGAGTAATATCGCGCGATATTTTTGTGTACACTAGTCGCGGAAAAGGTGCGTGTCGTTCGCGTACTCTTTTGTCTTGTGCATTTGGCTACTTAGCCCGGAATCGTGTCTATAATTTGGCTCGATCCTACGACGAGAGGTCGACAGCCACGTTCATAGCAAACAGATTTTACTCCCGATGTTATTTAACGTATTACTATCACTTAATTACTTTATTTAGGATTCTTTAATTGTGCATGATGATTCTTGACACCGAAACTAACAATTTTCTTCTATGAAGAAAAGTTTCCTGACCTTCAGAATGTGGGATGTTTGATTTACAATTTTTAACTTTTGCCATCTAAACGCGTGTAAATTCGAGTCGCGTTTCGATTGTGAGTTGCAAAAATATGGGTTTGGGAGTTTTCTTAAAAAATTTCGACTCATCGTCTTTCTGGCTAATTTAAAAAAAATTAAGATCGCGACGTATCAATAAACAGAGCGAAACTTTCTATACAAACAACAAATTAATTAAATGCATAATGAACATTGTTTTTGAACGTGAACGTCAGTTTTGAATTGGCTAGAAATACAGAATTAAAATGAATAATTAATTAAAAGGCTTTGGAAATCAATTTTAATGAATTATCATGACAAAATAAATCCGAAAAGTTTTTCCTAATTTTGATAATAGTTTTTTATTCCTCACGGAACTGTCAGCGAAATTTACCATTGGGATGACAAAAATTGATTTTTTGAAGAGACTTTCCAGGATTTTTCTTGCTGCAACGACAAAATTTTAGTGATTTTGACAACATTTTTCATTTCTAACGCAACTGTCAGCAGAATTTACGATTGGAATGGCAAAAATGGACTTTTCGAAGAGACTTTCCAGGATTTTTGTTGCTGCAACGACAAAATTTTAGGGATTTTTCGAAAAAAAAAAACGTTTGGTCAAACGTATCGAACAAAATTTCGATATTTCTCACAAAAATTTTCTTCTCGATGAAGTTGTTTCATTTTTGACAGCAAACGAGAGATCTAGAGACGATCCGGAAGTGAAATATGTTTTTGTGAGGCTTCCCCAATTTTTGTCTGTCAAATTAGAGGCAAAGGGAAAACCGTTAGGCCTTATAAACACGGAATTCTGAATATATATCATGCCTGGCATAATCTCTTCTCTATCCAATGGCAAGGCGCGGGATGCAGGTAAAAGAGACAAGGAGAAGAGAATTTCGCTGGTGGCTTGTGCCAAAAAGTGTGCAGCGAAAATTTCACTTGGACGCCACGTGTGCTGGTGTGTCGTCTCGCTCTATTCATATGTACAAGAAAATTTATCTACACAATCATAGACACACACGAATACACACGAGAACACGTAAATGTTGCAGAAATTTCACTAACTACGGCGCATGTAACGCTCGGCACGTGCCAAAAGTTTAACACTCATCTACATCAGCCATTATTCTTCGAATTATTTATCACTAAATTAGACGAAGAGTCATTTGACGCATTTCAGTTACACTAAACTTCTGTCGTATGTTCTTTGTGTGTGAACATTTTATTTTCGACCGAAAGACTCATTTTTCTCACTTTTGAATTGCAGAGAAAAACAAATCTTTGTAAAACCTTGAAACTTTTTTCAATTTACTGTTAAAGAACGCGAAAAAAAATTTGAGAAGTACAGCCATTCTTAGTGAAAACCAGCCCTGAAGCTTTTCAGACTCTGACGAGAACGTTTTTTTAATTTTTTTTTTTTTTCATTGGGGTCTATTTTTTTTTCCATTGAATTATGTTGGAAATTAACGATTTGAATAACAAAAATTCACTTTTGGAAGAGACTTTCTAGAATATTTCTTGCTGCAATGACAAAATTTTTGTGATTTTCCAAAAAAACGTTTAATCGAACGTAGAAATTTTTTTTTCAGCCTGAAAATCCTCGCACGGTGTAAAGTTCTGCGTGTATATTTTTGCGGCTGATACAACATGGGGACAATGGATAATGTAGTGCAAGTAAATCGTCGGCTATAATAATTATCGTAATTCGAGACAAATTTATTCAAGTAGAAGGCGTGTCAGTATTACGCTTGCCTACAGCTCTTCGAGCTCTATCAAAGCAAAAGGAGTGGTCCTGTCGCCAAGGAGTTTACACGACAGTGCCCAAGACCACGTGCAAACTGGTATGGCGAGCTTTACTTTTTCCCTACTCCGTGAGTATGCACACGTCTGTGTCATTCAGTTCGATGAAGAAACGATGCAAAAAACTTGAAATAATCCCATAAATTAGCCTACCCAGCGAAATTGGCTCATTTTCACATTCTTAAATATGAATCTCATGCTTTACGTAAATTGGCGTGTTCACCAGTGTTTTCACACAGTCAATAATCACAGAATGTTGAGCTCGGCATAATCGTGATCAAAACATCAGAATATCATAAAAATTTTCCAAAAGAAAATTTTGTTGAAAAAAATCGATTTTCACACAAAAATTTTTTCATTTCAGCAGGAAATATTCTAGAAAGTCTCTTGAAAAATTAAATTTTTGTCATTCCAATCGTAAATTTTGCCGACAGTTCCGTTGGAAATGAAAAAATATCGTCCAAATAACGGAAATTTTGAAATTATCCAAAAATATTTAGTTTTTAACAAAAAATCGACTTTTTTTTGACAAAATCTAATTTTAGTTTTCTTCGATCATGTTTATTAATTAGCGAATATTTAATTAATGGGACAATTGCACTGAAAATTGAATTTCGTCGAAAAAAAGTCGAAAAAGAACACGAAAAACTAAATATTTTTGGATAATTTCAAATTTTTCGTACTCGTGACAATATTTTTGATTCCTAACGAAACTGTCACCAAAATTTACGATTGAAATGACAAAAATTGACTTTTCGAAGAAACTTTCTAAAATATTTCTTGCTGCTATGGCTAAATTTTTGTGATTTTTCAAAAAAAAAAAAAGGTGAGTCGAAAATTTTGAAATTATCCAAAAATATTTAGTTTTTAACAAAATATCGACGTTTTTTGACAAAACTTAATTTTAGTTTTGTTCGATCATGTTTAATAATTAGCGAATATTTAATTAATGGGACAATTGCACTGAAAATTGAATTTCGTCGAAAAAGAACACGAAAAACTAAATATTTTTGGATAATTTCAGATTTTTCGTAATCGTGACAATATTTTTGATTCCTAACGAAACTGTCAGCAAAATTAACGATTGAAATGACAAAAATTGACTTTTCGAAGAGTCTTTCTAGAATATTTCATGCTGGAATGACAAAATTTTTGTGATTTTTAAAAAAAAAAGTTGATTCGAAAATTTTGAAATTATCCAAAAATATTTAGTTCACCGTGTTCAACAAAATATCGACGTTTTTTGACAAAACAGCAGCCTCAGTGAATTCGGAGTGCGCCGAAACGATGGTCTGACTTTGGTCATTAGCTGAGTTCCCAGCATCCAATGAGAATGTCCATAAAACACGTTTGCTAGACGAGTTTCTAGCGCTGACCCTTCTCAACGTCCTAGGTCGTACTCCGCGAGCAATTCCACGAGTTCTCGGTTGCAATCTACGATCGAATGGTCCGTAAAAAAGTGAATGATCGATTCTCCACACGATGCATCGTGTTTATCGTTCTGAACCAAAAAGATTCTTCCATCCAGACAATTCGAGCCTGTGCAGAAGACAATCGTTTGGTTTCTTCGTGTCTGTGTGTGTTGCAAAGTATCGAGAAGAAAAACCGGTTAAGCAATTGTTCCATGTTTAGCAAAACAGCGATGGAGAATCGTTGGACATCGAGCTGCTCGCTCAATCCTGAGAACCAAGAACATAACCGATGCCCTCCATATATGGCAACACACACACTCTTTTGTTTTTTTTCCTTCGCCCATTTCCAGAGCATTCTTAACTTATAATCGTCCGAGCGAAACCAACGCTGCCGGGCTGACTTTTGACTGGCGTAAGCGCGACAACTGGTCTCACTCGTGACTCGCCCTCCCAACAATTTGTCCATAATAACTCGTCGAATTATTTGATCCCGTTGCACGAAAATCTATTAATAAATTTGTCTCGAAAATGAAGAATCATTTTGGGGCAGCCAGTCCAGCGAATTCATTCAGTCCTCAGCACTAATGAGGCACCAAAAAAGCCATTCAATTTGTTTCGTAACTCACACGTCTCTCAAATGTTTATAAAGGCCTGATATAAACATGCCCACGTTACCACGCTTCCATTTACTCTTTAACTCGAGGAAATGGTTGCATCGAAATGGCCCAAGTCGAACAGTTGCCTCGTCGATACTTGGAACACTCTACAATTGTTACGTCGCGTCTTCTCAGTCGCGAGGTCACCTGAATCTTCTCTCTTTTATAACCGATCAAAGAATTCAGCCTCCACGAACGATACCATCGAAATAAAATGTTCTCGACAACTGTTCGCGGTTGGAAATCAAAATTTTAAAGTTTCGGCATATTTTAATCAATTTTTCTCCATCTTGGAAAATGTATACTTGACAATTACAAAAATTTTGTCGTTGCAGGGAAAAATATTTTGGAAAGTCTCTCCGAAAAGTGAATTTTTGTCATTTGAATCGTAAGTTTTGCCGACAGTTCCGTTAGAAATGAAAAATATTGTCAAAATGACGGAAATTATCCAAAAATATTTGGTTCACCGTGCCCAACGCAATTTCGACGTTTTTTGACAAAATTGAATTTTAATTTGCACCGCAAAGGGTTCGTCTCGGCGATTTTTGATGATATTCGACGTGAGACGCCGCCACGTTTTTTAGCGGGAAAAAAACTATATATGCAGACAAATATCGCGCTGGATATTCGGTTACATGGACTTAGGCTGACTAAGAAACGAGCCTGAACCTCTCTCGCTCTCTCCCGTAGCGAGAAGCGATCGTTACGTAAAACTGAGAGTGCGGGAGCGGCGACGACGAGGCAGCGTGGTTACGTGCTCGCGACCCACTTGACACGTGCTTTGCTCGACTTTTGAGAGTCCACAATACGAGAGTTCGGCATATGCAAATTTCTCCGGAAATTCAAATGTCGTTAAATATTCACAACAGCTTTTCCCAAAAAAAAAAAAAAAACATTAAAAAATTAAAAATTAAAAATTAAAAATTCATCTTTCAATATTTTTCCCATAATTTCGCCCTGCAACAAACAGTTTTCAGTAATTAAGCAAAACTGGACGCGAATGCGCGTGGATCTTTGCAAAATCTTTCGAAAATGTGACAAACCCGATCCCAGTCACAAGGAGACAACTTTTTATTTGCCAAGGAAGCCCAAAGCGAGCGAAAGAATCTGAAGCAGTGTGTGTGTGTTTATAAAAGAAGAATTGACGTGTAAAATGCCGATGGTTATCGATTCAGCGCTACGATAAGTCGCGATCACCGTATATACACGCGTTACCCAGCCGATACTTGGTCTCATCGTACGAACTTACGTAACTTAAAAAAAAAGTTACGAGATATACCTAATAACGTGACAACTGTTGTGCACATCTCGCTTTTATATGTAATCCGTATAATACGTATATATTTACACTCACTTAAATATATACAGGACAGTAAATAGATTTTTATCTGGTACCAAGTCTCATTTGCATAATTTCTTCGCTCGTTATGATTTTATCATTGTTCATTCTTCTCTGCAACGGTGCAAAGACGTAAAAACACAATTGAATGGATTCCATGAAGATCCCTGCAGTGTCTAACGATTGCGAAAAAAAATTGCGTTTTTAGGATGACGAAGAATTTTCAATTAAAATGCTGCAACTTTGACTCTTTTCGATCATCGCTGTCGATATAAAAAAATCCGATATCCGTGTTGCACGACGAGATTCATGCTCGGGAGAAAATCCAAAGGACAAATGGATTAATAAACAAAAAGAAATTAATTATTTATCAATTAATTCATTCATTTTTTATTAATTTTTTAATTAAATTTATGTAATTTCTATTTTTATATTTTTTTTCATTTTTATTATTATTTTAACATTCATTTTCATTATTTATTCAACTTATTATTATTTTTTTAAGAAAATTAAATTAAATTAAATTAAATTTATTATTTAAATTAAATTTAATTGATTTTATTAATTGAAATTAATTAAATTAATTAAACAATTAAACCTAATTTTGGAGAAACGAAAGAAAAAACTCGAAATAAAATGAAATAAAAACCACAAAAAAAAATGAAATTAATTGCAATTGAAAATAAAAAGAAAAGCACGAAAAAAATACGAGCAATCAATTAATCAAGAAGAAAATGAGAAATGAATGGGAATAAAATTCGCACGCTGGCAAACTTGAAAACAAAAGCGAAGATTGAGGAATCGAGATGCTGGAGACTTTGCGTTCGGGATGCTAAAAGTAGATTTGCAGGGAAGAGGAAACGAGTTTGGAATCAATTGGGAACTGAGCGTAAACATCCAAGTCAACAGGCACCCAGGAATCATGAGGTGCGCGATCACCTCGTCAAAGGCATTGAGACATTTACGCAATGATTTGCTTGTTTTGATACAGATCGAACGATACGTCTGGACCCCTGCACTTGACCTTAAGATTTTCTTTGTAGATTCTTTACGAGGTGAGGTTGACAGATGTACAAACATTTCCAGGCAGCTCAGGGGTCAAGTTGATCGATCCTTTATTTAGACAAGTTTCGTGTCGAAATAAATTCCCTACAGGATTCGACGACACCCGAGTGATCAATATTCTATAAATAGTTAACTGGAATAAGAGTTTCATCGAATATTCAGAAGCCATTCGCAGTTAAATTGATGGAATTTCGATGACTATTTCCATGGTCGTAACATTTTGTTTTTAATTTCGAGCTCTGGCATGATCGAGTGAATGTCAACGTTCGATTCAACAGTTATTTACCACTGGGAAGAAAATTTTGGTGGAAAAGATTGATATTTTGTTGGATACGTTCGACTGAACGTTTTCTTTTTGAAAAATCACAAAAATTTAGCCATAGCAGCAGGTAAATATTCTAGAAAGTCTCTTTGAAAAGTCAATTCTTGTCATTCCACGTTTTCTTTTGAAAAATCACAAAAATTTAGCCATCGCAGCAAAAAATATTCTAGAAAAAGTCAACTCTTGTCATTTCAATCGTAAATTTTGCTGACGTTTTCTTAGGAAGCAAAAATATTGTCAAAATCACGAAAATTTTGAAATTATCCAAAAATATTCAGTTTACCGTGATTAAACACACTGGAAAGGAAATTTTGTTGAAAAATATCGATATTTTGTTGGATCCGTTGGACTGAACGTTTTTTCTTTTTGAAAAATCACAAAAAAATTGTCATTTCAGCAAGAAATATTCTGAAAAGTCTCTTCGAAAACTGAATTTTTGTCATTTCACGTTTTCTTTTGAAAAATCACAAAAAAATAGCCATCGCAGCAAAAAGATTCTGGATAAAGTAAATTTTTGGCATTTTCAATCGTAAATTTTGCTGACATTTCCTTAGGAATCAAAAATATTGTCAAAATGACGAAAATTTTGAAATTATCCAAAAATATTCAGTTCACCGTGTCCAACACACTGGAAAGGAAATTTTGTTGAAAAATATCGATATTTTGTTGGATCCGTTGGACTGAACGTTTTTTCTTTTTGAAAAATCACAAAAAAATTGTCATTGCAGCAAGAAATATTCTAGAAAGTCTCTTCGAAAACTCAATTTTTGTCATTTCACGTTTTCTTTTGAAAAATCACAAACAATTAGCTATCGCAGCAAGAAATATTCTAGAAAAAGTAAATTTTTGGCACTTTCAATCGTAAATTTTGGTGACGTTTCCTTAGGAATCAAAAATATTGTCATAATGACGAAAATTTTGAAATTACCCAAAAATATTCAGTTCGACGTGTTCAACACACTGGAAAGAAAATTTTGTTGAAAAATGTCGATATTTTGTTGGATCCGTTGGACTGAACGTTTTTTCTTTTTGAAAAATCACAAAAAAATTGTCATTGCAGCAAGAATTATTCTAAAAAGTCTCTTCGAAAACTGAATTTTTGTCATTTCACGTTTTCTTTTGAAAAATCACAAAAATTTAGCCATCGCAGCAAGAATTATTATGGATAAAGTAAATTTTTGGCATTTTCAATCGTAAATTTTGGGACGTTTCCTTAGGAATCAAAAATATTGTCAAAATGACGAAAATGTTGAAATTATCCAAAAATATTCAGTTCACCGTGTCCAACTCACTGGAAAGAAAATTTTGTTGAAAAATGTCGATATTTTTTTGGATCCGTTGTACTGAACGTTTTTTTTTTTTGAAAAATCACAAAAAAATTGTCATTGCAGCAAGAAATATTCTAGAAAATATCTTCGAAAACTCAATTTTTGTCATTTCACGTTTTCTTTTGAAAAATCACAAAAATTTAGCCATCGCAGCAAGAAATATTCTAGAAAAAGTGAATTTTTGGCATTTTCAATCGTAAATTTTGCTGAAAGTTCTGTTAAAAATGAAAAATCTTATCAAAATAACGGAAATTTTGAAATTATCGAAAAATATCGTCACGTTCAACAGAATATTGACGTTTTTTGACAAAATTGAATTTCGAGTGCACAGTTTCTTCTTGAAACGTGGAAGCGTTTCTGCGGCTCCGATTGCGAGGAACAAAGCAACGTTGTTTGTGGCGTGGAGCATCAAGCCGAATGACTTGAACGATATCCATGCACAAAGATTGAAATAAAGAAAAGATTTGTGTGCAGATGCCGTGCGCGTGCAAGGCTGCATAGTTGAGGCAAGATCCTGGGGGCAGGCAGTTGCATTTTGCAATGCGTCAGCAGTATAACAAAACATGAGAGAGCAGCAGAGACCGCGGCGACTCTGCCGCAGCGGGCCAACCGCGACTGGGCTTGACCTTGTCTGGGTGTTCACCCTGATTCTTCTGGTGGCTCTCGTTCTTTATGCAGGCCAGCAGAGCCGCGCCTCTCGTCTTGTTAATACATGCACGCGACGAGCATCGGTGCAATACCGAATTTTTTTTTTTTCCTCTCATCGTCCTCCGCGGCCGCGGTTGGTAAGGCAGATTCGGCGAGATGTGTGGAGTGTAAGGAACGAAGAGAAAGCGCGGGCGATGGCAACGCGGAGGGGAGAGAGAGAACTAATTAAAGTTTTAACGTTTATTACGATCGCAAAATCACTTTATTTAGGATTTACGTGAAAATTCTCGACACCAAAACTAAAAATTTTCTACTATAAAGAAAAATTTCTGACGTCAAGATTTTGAGATTTTCAATTTCCAATTTTTTAAATTTCCCATCCAAACGCGTGGGAATTCGAGTCGCGTTTCGTTCATGAGTTGCAAAAAAAAGTGTTTAGGATTTTTCTTAAAAAATTTCGGCTCCCAGCCTTTCTGGCCATCTGCAAAAAAAATCCTGAATACATTTTTTTTTGCAACTCGATTTTGGCAACTTTTTAACGAAACGTGACTCGAATTTCCACGCGTTGGGGAAAATGAAAAATTAGAAATGAAATCTCCCAAATTCTAAACGTCAGAAAATTCTTCTTCGTATTAGGAAAAAACTTTTAGTTTCGGTGCCAAGAACGTTTATACAAAATTTTGCAAGACCCCTAAATAAAGTCGTTTTGGTGGGGGTCGCGGTAAGGAAAGACAAAGAAAGTGGGCGATCGATCGAGCACGCCGATACCACAAGCTTCTCAGTCCAGCAGCAAGCGTCGCCGGTGACTAAATGAGAGAAAATAAAAAAAAAATCGTTCATCCGCTGCTAGAGCCACTTTTGAATTGGTTACATAATTCGAAGCAGGTCAGGGCCAACCAAAAAAAAAGCGTGAAAGAAAACGACTCCTATTACTGCTGCGTCGACTGCTCCTCGATCGCGACAGACTCACGCGCGTCCAACATGGCGAACCTTTCTCCATCTCATAACGATTATTCCTCCGATGTCAAGAGCGACGACACAACAGCAGCGCGCATGTCTGGCGAATTTTACAACTCGCTGCTTTTGATTGCCTATAAAAACTGAATTTACGATAGTTCGACCGGACGCGAACCGCTTGTCGATTACAGAAATAGATCCGAGTCTTGGAAAATTGGACTTCTACGAGACGCCTGCGAAGAAATATCTTCGACGAAATCATCAGCTTTATTGTTCCCCGAGAAATAATATTTTTACAACTTTGTCCATCTCACGTTTGTTCCCGAATCGTTAAAAGCCCATCATCATCGTGTACCACGACATTTTACAGACCCCGAAAAGACTGATCCAAGAAAAGCATCATTCTGGTCCATTGATCTCATTTAATTGCATTCTGATTAATCAATTAATTCGCCTGCAGGAATTATCAGCGTCGCTGTGCATCAAGCCAAAATCATAATTACTTATTTCGATCCCAAAGCTCGTTTTCGATTTCGCATGGGCCATGTCGAAAATTATCAAGAAATATACTAGAAATCCAGTTACTTATTGTTGCAAATTACAGTTTTTTGAGCACAGTTCGGAAATTACAGCAAAATCTCGAATGGCCGTGCGACAAATCGTTCTAAACAGCATAGTAAAACGTGATCATCAGATTAAAACCGATTTGACAATTTAGCATAGCAATTAAAGAAAATCGCAATGGGCGTGGTAAACAAAACAATACGTGTGATAAAATTTCTCACATGCTCGATATATATTCATATTGTGATAATAGAATTTTACTATGCACTGAAAAGAAAATTTTGTTGAAACGTTTTTATAAAAACTCTACGAAAAGTAAATTTTTGTCATTCCAATCGTAAATTTTGCTGACAGTTCCGTTACAAATAAAAAATATTGTCGAAATAACGAAAATTTGGAAATTATCCCAAAATATTTAGTTCGCTGTATTCAACAAAATATCGACGTTTTTTGACAAAATTGAATTTTTAGTGTGGCGACGTTTAAAAGTTGAGATATTGTCACTCAAAACTAAATTCTTGTCTGACGTAGTAAATTGTTCATGAAAACGAACCTGAAATTCATTATCACGAGCGTTACTGTTTCTTGTTCGTATAAAACTGTTTGTAATTCGTGCTAAGAAAAATTGTAAGTGTTAAAAATTACTGTGCTGCTTTGCAATTCGTGCTACGATTTTTTTGCTCCTTAAACTTCGTATGGGACATTTTCCCAGGAGATTTTATTTCTTACTAAACAAAACGAATCCGTTTTCTCCGTGGGGTCATTGCTCCAAGATTGTCGAGATGATCTGGTAATGATTCCGCAGATTGAGTCGCAAGAGGCAACCTAAAAATAGACTGGGAGGGATGAATCGAAGATGAAATGATTTTAGTTCAAAAATGAGCCGCAAGGCATCAATAGAAATAACTGTGATCGTGTACAGTCGTTCATGAAGCTATATCCATTAAAAATTAACCAGCGGTTCATGAAGGCAATAATTACAAAACAGTTTAAATGCGATTAAAAGTTCTCAGTCCGAGCGAATGTTGTGATTTTCGGCTTTGTTTCCGCGCGCCGGGTCTTTCGGTGCTCGGCCACCGTATTTCGGTCCGGTGACCCAGGGAATAATGAACATTTAGTTAACCGGACAACTCGCTCGTAAAACCCAAGATTTACGATGGCTCCATTATTTTTTCAGACTTGGCTTGTGGCTTGAACGATCGCCTCGTATCACTTAACCGTTTAAAACTCGATATAAAAATACACGTAGTCAAAACTGCATGCTCATTGGTCGGTGATGATTAATTTATTTGATTGTCGCAGCGGAATATTTTCATATTGATTGACTAGAAGATGAAATAATGAGGAGGGAGATCTTGACGTGTCCGCTGAAGACAAAGAGGAATCTTGGACTCAGATCGTCATTTTTTCTTAAAATGGCAAATTTGACACGAGGTCTTATAGAAAGTTGCAAAAAAAGACGATTTTTCACAACAAATAACTCGATTTCTAGACGATCAAACTTTCTCAAAGTTGAGCCACAGTTGGGTATGATTTTTAAGAAGGTTCGTACGAATTTTAAACAATTAAACTTGGAATTTATCTAATGCATGAAAAACGATAGAATCTCTTTAATTCTTCATCTACATTTGATTGGAGTTTCTACCAACACTCGAATCATTCTCACCTCGTCGGTTTAATTGGCAGTGAAAAAATAAATAATCTATTGAAATTGCATCCTCGTCTAGATTGCTCTCGCAATATCATCCGTAGGTTGCAACAGCAGGTACGTTATTAATTCTTGCAATGAGAACACAGCCGGGCCTTCATGATGAGATTACGTTATTGTAAGCTCTTGTAATAAATTCGCTTCTTCGAGAGATTCCAACGTGATCTCGCGAGTGGTGTAAGCGTGGCGTTGTACAAAAGCGAGTAACACATTCACCGAAGTTGGGGGACGCGTGCTGGATGTGCTGAATTCCCTTCCTCTATTTACCTCATGAGTCTGACAGAGGGCGCGTTCCTCTTTCTTCAGCGTGTTACACGGACTCAAGAGTCGACAACACACCGGTAGCGTTCTCTTGTGAAATTTCATTTTTTCTCTGCTTTTCCTCCTGCTCTTACTCCAGGGCCTCAGCCCATTGCGTAACATCACACGGCCCGCTGCGGCTTCATTTCTCAATATCGAGTATGTTGGGGATTCGATGCCCTGCTCACAAAACTGCCAGACTTACCGAAAGGAACGATGATGACATAGAACTGTCACGAGACCGCACATCTTACAGAATTGTAGCCTCTTTGCGGTCCCGCAAAGTAATCCTCTGCAAACTTATTTCACCGATTGATTTGGAACAAAAACAATAAACTTCAAGCTTCAAGGTGTAATGACATTTCGCAACAATTTGCTAAAACTACGACCACAGTTCAGCTATTTTGAGGACCTATCTTGAGGACCTGTCTTTTCCGATTATCAGAAATTAAGAATAAATAACGATCCAGCTAAGGAAAGTGTGTCAAAAACAATCACACGCTAGTAGTGAAACTGGTTCAAACTATTTTTACGACCATGACTGTCTTAACGATCGAGCCACATACGCAGGAGCATTTATGGCTCCAAATAAAAAGACTGCAGAACGCATAAGATCTAGATATATAAAGAGAATGGTTGACCAGCTCGTCTGCAGCAGGATGGGCAGGGGGTGCCCATGAGGGTAATCCAAGAATACAAAACATCAAGTTTGGAATTAGATTCAGTAATTTAATTGATTGGAATTAGTACATTTTCCATCAGGAAAAAAATTTAAGGGTAGGTCTCACTTTTTCGACCTAATTAGGAAACCAGAAAATATGAGACGCGCTATTTTGGATGCATTTTTTTATCTCTAAATCGACTATTACATGTTTCTAGGGTCAACGGACCCTTCACTATCTTATTGAATAGCATGTTGGAAGATGCAATCATCGCCGTTGGATAATTAGTGACGACAGGAGAATTAAAAGAATGACATCAACCTCAGCGAAGTTAGAACCCTGGACGATGATTGACCGACAGGGTTTACGGGGATAATTCGTATTCGATACTTCCTCTGGAAGATACTGAGGATCCTGGTCTACTTCCGGTCGCTCTCGTGGGGGTTCGTCCACGTCTCGAAGATGCTGAGGATTCCCGTCTACTTGCGGTCGCTCTGGTGGGTGTTCGTCCACGTCTCGAAGATGCTGAGGATCCTCGTCTGCTTGCGGTCGCTCTCGTGGGTGTTCGTCCACGTTTCGGGGATGCTGAAGATCCTCGTCTACTTCCGGGCGATCGTCCACGCCCCGACGATGTTGAAGATCCTCGTCGACTTCCGGTCGCTCTCCTAGGCGATCGTCCACGTCTCGACGATGTTGAAGACCTTCGTCTACTTCCGATGGTTTTCGCAGATCCTGTCGATCTGCGCCTTGATTTGCTTCTTTTTCTGATTCCCTTACTTTTTCCAGATGTCGCTGCGGCTGGTAAACTTTTCGATCTTTGCACTTTTTTCGCGATTTTCTTCGCTGATGATTCTTTTCTTATTCGTTTTCCCTTTCCCAATCGTTTCACCTTTTTTCCTACTTTTCTGGTTTTCGTTTTCTGTCCCACTGCGATTCCTCCCGCAAGGATTTCTTCATTCAGCGACGATCTTATAGAGGTCCGTCTAGTCCTGGTTGCTCTTGTGAGTTTTGCTTCATCCAACGACGAACTTACAGAGTTCCGTCTAGTCGATGATCCGGATCGTCGTCTACTTCCGGTCGCCCTCGCAGGTGTCCGGCTCCTTGACGATCCTGCAGATTTGCGCCTTGGTTTGCTTTTTTTTCCAACCCCTTTACCTTTTCCTGTTACTTTCGACTTCCCCACTTGTTTCCTCTTTCCTGCCACTTTTCTAGTTTTCATCGGCAGTCCCTTCGCCATCGTAAGTTTTTTCCCTTTACGGACTCCCGATCTTGTTGTCATAGTTGAACCTCCTCGTCGTGTCTTCATGATGCAACGACCTCAAAAACGATATTTCTTGCACGAACAACAGAAAATCACTGCAATTTCTGATTCACTGAAATTCTCGTTTATGCTCGATTTACTGCTGAACGCGACACTTCCCGAGACGTAGAACTTTTGGAGACAGCGGCGGAAAAGCTTCACGGAAACCGTTAAGGCGCAAACTGCTCGTAAGTCGTTTCTTCAGGCGTTTAACTGTAGCAGCGCAAGATATTTCTTGACTTTACAAGCATCACCGATGCCCGAGACGAATGCAACTAAAAGTCTATGGCGTCGAGCTCATATAAATGCTAAAATAATCAATAAACGGGGACCAATTGCCTCCCACTTTTTAACAATTCGAAGAATACTACGTGCTACGGTTTCTACTCGTTTCGGCTGAACGTGCTTTTTGGTGGAGTTGACATGAGAAAAATAAAAAAGTTTCGCTAAACAGCGAATCGTTGGAGCTGATTCTTTCAAGGTCATTCGGTTCAAACAAAAGCATGAACGCCATACATTTTTTTTCCGTGTTTTCTGTCACGTGGCTCCATAACGATTTCGGATCGTCGATCAATATTTCGTGGCCTGAGGTTTCCGAAGAACAACATTTCAGACTTTTATTTGGATCGTCCATTTCATTCCAAATAAACGAACTTTTTTACGTCGCATTTTTGTTAGCGTACGAGAATATTAACAGCATTAGAAAAGTAAAAAAAAAAGCTCCAGTCATTTTCCGCCATCTTGAATCCACTGCTCAATAAATCTTGAAAAAAAAAATGTCTCGATCGTTTACTCCATTTTTGAGCGTGACCCAATACTTTTTTTTCGGAATCCAGACGATAAGGATTTTTTGAAAAAATAAAAGACTAAAGTGATTTTTTATTTTTCAAATATGTCATACGACGTTCGGGGAAATAGTATTCATCATTTACGAGGAATAAACCGTATCGATCGGTCGCCGGCAACGTCTCTAAGATTAAACAAAAAGACGAGGGTGAATCAGCAAAATCGAGGACCTACATTGTGTGATCCGAACATTGGAATAGAAAAATGTTTGAGCCGATTCACTACCGGCGATACAATTTTTCAAAATAATTAGAATTTAATCAAATTTTTTGAATATATTTTTTAGTATTATGCACGACAGTGCAATTTTTTTCAGATTTTTCTTCTAACAAGTTCTCGATACTGAAAGTTTCAGCGCCACTATCACTGCAACAGATGATTGACCGAAAAATAATTGGCTAGAAACCAGTGGGCCTTGATCAGAATCGTCAACTTTACAAAAATTTTCGGGTTTCATCCGTTTTGCAGAAATGTCAATGATCCTGAAGTTTCCATCGTTGTAAATAAACGGAATAGAAATTTTTTCAAAGTCAACAAAGCAGATTCTCTAATTTACCAAAAGTTTTGGAGAAGCATAAAAATGACGGAAAAAAGTTGTCCGAAACTTTTGGTGGAATAAAAAAATTTCCATTTATTTCGTTTATTTGCAACGATGGAAACTTCAGGATCATGAAATGTCTATTTCCTGAACTACTGACGAATTAGTGAAGAGCTTACGAGTTTTATTAACTGGAAATAACTCAGAAGCTCCCTTTCCTGATATTTCTGTAATGTTACAACGCGATGACGTCTCAATCAATATGACCATAATCTTTATGGACAAATTTAATGCAGATATTATGTTTGCAAAGAGTGTATTTGCTCGTTATGGAATTACTCGCCAAACGAGTGTACGTTATCGGCGAGTTCTCGGTCTTATCAAATACAACGATTCTCGGTATGCCAAAATTCGATCAGAACACCATAACGGAATTTGCGTAACAAACTCGTCGACCGATGTTCTCTATTCTCGTATATTATATTCGGAAATATTGCATGATATATTTATAAACGAAATATGATCCGTGACGTAAAATGTGCTTGAATTCTATTAGCGATACGAAGATCAGCGAACCACGAGAATAACTTGGGGTGTCCCCAGATAGAAGTTTACTTCATAACTCGCGGTCTTCGACTCGGCGTACGGTGAACACGTAACCTTTCATGAACATTTCCATTGTCGAGACACCCACTAGGAAACAGGCTTTGCACACAACGCCGCTGCCGCACAATGACGAAACCACAAACGTGAAATACATCGTTGTTTTTTCATTTTTTAACATTTTATAGTCGACGCACAACTCGTACGGAGATATAACGTCGCCACGAGCATTATCGCCTGAGCGTACGTGTGCGGTTAACCGCGCATTTTCGACAAAGAATCTCGAGTGATCAACACGAAAAGTGCTATTTCATATTTTTTTCCAGATGTGGAGCTTTAGGCTAAAATTGAATTTCCGTGACTAAATTACGTGAAAAAACAAATTAAATATCTAATTATCGATATGTTCACGATCAAAAATCAGCAGGCAAAAGTTTTTTCAAAAAGGATGAAACTCGAAAAGTACGGTCTCATGGATTCACGATAGACTTTGCAGCTGGAGCTGCGATGGGAGTTTGCGGTTACGATGAATCGTTGGCTTTTAGGATTTCGTTTCTCAGCTTGTTCGGAGAATAAATTGTGGCAAGAGAAACGAGCATATTACGCATCTGCCGATTTTAATAATGTCATTCAGGAGGCGAGCTATACTTTGAGGCTTTGTTATACGAGGGCATCTCAGTTGCATATGACGTCTTCGAGTTTCCAATATACCCGCACACGACACGTGCTCTCCACGAGGAAAGAAACGCTTTTAGCTCGTATTTGTACGAGGCAGCAGAGCTTAATATTATGTAACAGTCTGCCTTGTATTACTTCACATACATTGCAACAGACTGTGCACCCTATTCGTTTCATGAATGCTATCTTTTTTGCCTCTCTTTGCACCCGCTCTTCCATGGTTATGTGACGCTTTTCATTTAATTTCATCGTGTGCTCCTTAACGTAATGTGTCGACAACTTTCAATATGTGTTTTTTATACATAACCTATTCCAGTAGATCGATCACATATCTTATTATGGCTATTCAGCGACTCAACTACTTCGGTGAGTTTCATCACAAAATAGTGAGAAAACAGATAATGCAGCCGCACGACTCTAAAAAGGTTCGAAGGATTACGCTGTTTTCAGTACACTGAAAGGAAAATTTTGTTGAAAAAGATCGATATTTTGTTGAATACGTTCAACTAAACGTTTTTTCAAACAATCACAAAAATTTTGTCATTCCAGCAAAAAACATTCTGGAAAATCTTTTCGGAAAGTAAATTTTTCTCATTCCAATCGTAAATTTTGATCAAATTGAATTTTCAGTGTAATTGTCATTGGATCAGCGCAGCTGGCGAGCAATCGTAGTTTTATCTTAACTGCGAGCTGGAATCTTCATTAGAAGGCAAGTAATTACATTATGGAAGAATTATAAGTCTCGCGTCCTAATCCCATCACTTGGGAGGTCCAGTTCAGCTGCAAGCAGATTAGCTTCATAAGTGTGTTACTTAGATTCTCATGTAATTTATTTGGCATTCATTGGATAGAGTCAAGTATCATTTATTTATCGTATATGCACGAAATTTACCATATGTAGACATTTCTATCGATTATGCGGAGATAAAGGTCAGGATAATATTCGAATGACTAGCGAGTGGAAAATTAAACGCGCAATCATATTAATTTTATATATGTCTTTGTAGTGCTTTCATGGAATCTCGATTCGATCGGTGCGATGAATAATCCATCAGTCCTTCATGGTACTGAAGTTTTTTAGCGCTGGGTTCTTGGTCGTTGCATTTATCATTTTGTTTATGAGGCGGATCATCTTATTTATGGGTAGTTAGCCAATAGCAATGAATGTCTATCGATCCTATACCGCAGATACTCACATATTGTTGGAATTCCGGTGAGGTTCGAATAACCAGAAAAAAATACTGGTGACATACATAAACACTCGAATCCTCGTATTTTTTTGCATCCATGCGGTCATCCTCTGACCGCAATTTCTGTTGTCATGTTGCTGCAAATAACAACGTCACTGCGAGGCGTATGCGAGCATGCAGATTGACTTAAAACCCAGCGGGGTGTCCTTATTGATGACTAATTGCAAACTACGTAAATATAGTTACCGCTTTGATATATTTCCCACGAAGTTCCATAAGTTTCATTTTCCCAAGGTTCATTATCTGCAATTGTGGTTTATTTTATGGAGCTCCTTGCAGCGAGTAATAGCGATGGGTTTATGGGCAGGAAAGACTCTGCGGAGACTCCTGGAATTTGAAGGATTGCTCAAAAGAATTTCAGAAACTTTTGTTCTCTTCAAAGTTCTTGCCCATTCTCTCGGCAACTTTCAACAGCTTGGCGAGTTGTTGAATCGAAACGTTTAATCGATACTGCAATTAATTTAACGTCAATTCTCAATTAATTCCCTCGTCCCTTCCTTTTTTCAATGCTCAATAAAAAAGCGTTAAATTGCATCAACATAATGCGAATTCATCAGCGGTATTACGCGCTTAAAAGCGAGCGTATGCCAGCAAAGGAGTAAAAAATAACTGGAGAATTAACCGGTCACGTAACGCTCTGTTGGGTTGAGTAAGCAGTCGTACTGCGACGCCCGCGGGTTCTTTCATTCGTAACTGATATAGCGAATATTACGCTCTGGGCGAAATTCCATCAACTTCTTAAATTTCGATATCCTTTTTGTCATCAGGAATCACAGTCGTTTTTAGGCGGCCATGATGGCAATTAGACTATGATGGACCACAACCCTCCATAATAGAATGACCCGCAGACCAAAATCCCGTTGCAGTCCCGTCCAAAGTCCGTTTTACACCGGAACCTCTGTTTTCGCAACGCCAGAGGAATCGGCTCCGGATCAAACTTGCAATTAACAAATCTTCGTGCTGATAGTAGTGCAAATTTGATTCGTCCTTTGGATTCTGCAAGTTGGACTAGAAACCGCATTGGGCTGAGATTCTTTTTTCGGACAGCACCCTAAATTACGATAACAGAGGTTCCAACCTCTTTTGTCCCTAATGCGATCTAATTGGTCTGCTATGGTCGTTCGGAGGTGACTTTTAGGACAGGTTGTATAGAATTGGCAGGTTAAACGAGAATCCTCCTCGATCGTTCTCCATGACGTGGAGCGGAAAAAAAGTGATTGCGTCATCTCATTTTTTAATGATTCTTCGGCGAGTCCTACTACGCGTCGCGACGATAAACGTTTTGCTGAAATAATCAAGAACCGACAAATAATATATATAAAAATTCCGTATGGAGATTCCTCGATGACAATCCAACGAGAACGTTTTTTTTCCGTCTTCTCGATTCTGGACGAGACGAGAACTCGCGCACGAGATTTATGTCAACCTCGAGATTAAATAACGAGTCTCTCGCTAAAAGGGCAACTTGTTTGCACACGAGTGGGTGTAGATTATGAAAAAAAGGGCGTTTGCTTGAAATTTATTCGTTGCGGTCGTTACGGCTCAATTAACTCGCTCGATCATTTTTTCCCGGATCGTCTATGTGCCTGCCTCGCATTCCAGCCACTCGCAATAAAGAGTTAATTGCAGCATATCAGCTGCATTTATTGACCAACATTGTAATCAGAGTTGCTAAATAATTTTCGATCCGATTAATTATTTCTTTAAACCAAAAATTTGCAACTTGGTAAACTCTCTTGAAATCTTGAAATTCACGTTTTCAAATATTCAAATCATGAAACAAAAGAAAAAAAATTTGCAAATTGCTTCCTCATGGTGCTCAAGATGCACGGTAAAACGATTTTTCGAAAAACTAATATTTTCGTAAAATTCAAAAACCCATAAAATTTAAACCGCTCAACCGATATTTCCCAAATTCAATACCAACCTTCCTATTATGATACTCTAATTATGAAAAAAAATTAGTAATAAATCTTAAAATTTGCAAAAGTTAGAGCGGTGACACCATTTTTTTGAAAATTTCAAAATGCTGTAGAATTGGAATTTTTCTAGCGATCCGGACAAAATTCTCAGCAAACGAAGAGCTGGTATAGATTAACAACTATGCAAAACTAGAGCCTTGTAGCTCAAACCGTTCTCGAGTTATAACAATTTGAATTTTACAGTGCCAGCACATACACACACACATACACACACACATCCGGACATTTTTTCTAAATATGATTTTTGGACGTTTTGGGACATTTTAAGAACATTGACATTGAAAACTCGAAAAAAAAAATTTTCACCGTCACAAAGCTTCCTCCATGAGGAAGCAAAATAAAAAAAACATCGATAAAACGTGACGAACGTATGCAAAGATTCAAACAATCGACTTCAAGCTCGTTCGAGACTCGCGGTAAAAATCCCCGTGCACGAGCCAATCACACAAATTCTATCAAAGCTTTGGCGAGTCAACTTGTTACAAGATTTATCGCCAACTGTTACCGTCGACATAAAACTTTTTCTTCCGTCGAATTGATTGATCTCCACAACGTCCGTGACGATTACCACTCCCAGGCAATAAATGCGGAAAGCAAAAAAAAAAGCTCTCCTTCAATTTGATAACGTGCATGAAATTACGACCGCGAGATTATTAGTGCCTGAACTAGTTTCGTTAGCGAGTGCCCATTGAACGATTCTCGGAGACGTTTTCGATCAATTTGTGTCGTGATAACTCGATTGAATCAAATTATAGCAGAAAAATTTGGCAATTTGTTAATTACGAACTTTGGCTAATTAAAAAAGAGTTTCCCTGATTTTTCGTCACAAATAAATTGAACGTAATTGGCGGGAATAACCGGAATGACCGATTCGATATTTAAAGCGACTGAATTCTCGACAACAAATGAAATTCCGCAGTAATTAAGCAACGAGCATTGTCGTAAGACGAGCCGCAACGAAATTAAAACGAATTCACCGTAACGGATGTCAAAATATGTATTTTACGTAATTGCGTCATCATTGCGAAATTAGATCTGAAATTTGTGTCAATCGATAGTCCTGATTGAGAAGAAAGGCATAAGTTAATACTGCGCGGCTTGTTTGGGGCGTTACGTGCGTTATGAACAATCATGGCCATGTGTCTTATGCATGTATAGGAGAAAAATATATACAAGTATAGTTTAAGTTACGAGAGCGAGCACGCGATCGGCCGCTCTCGGTCGCTCGTAATTTTGTAATCGACGGAACGATTATTGTTGCCACTCCGGTATACTTTATCGTTATTATCTCTGTCTCTTTCCCTTTCTCCCCCACTCCTCAAGAATCACGAGCAGTTTGCATAATCGCGCAGACGACGAGTATTCAATTCGGTATTCATACATATTTGTGTACGTACATACATTTGTAACAGGCCGCCATGTTGGCAATGAGAATTCATTGAACGTGTGTGTACGCACATGAGCTGCTCGAGTGCCTGTGCAGTGTGTGGTCAACAAAGAAAACGTACGAGGCAAATTAACGATCGACCAGACAAACAAGACGAGAGGCAAATAACTCTTTTGCCATTTAGTTGCGTTTCGTCGATCCAATGTGTCGAGTTTATGCAAAAATAAAAAAAAAACAAATGCTGCAACACTCGTAGGAGTCAGGAATTAGAGACTTGTGCTGATCACACGCAGCCAAGAAAGTTCATATATTTATATATGTTGAGTATGTCAGGCGTAAGCATTTTACAGATCGTGTTGTCGTAATTAAACGTCCCGTTGATCCAGATCGACCGCATCTATTTTCTTATCCATACACCTTGTAATTATACGCTAATAAAAAAACTCTGGCCTGTTATTATCCTCCTCGATATCACGAGCGTGTCCTATACTTAATTATATGCACTCCATATAAAAATACAAGAATAACGAGTCATTAGCTCGAAAAAATTAATAAATAGAAAAATGGCGAGGAATTTGATTAATTATCTGATAACATATCGTGCAATTTGTTTGAATCATCTAAATACCTCGGACGTTTGTTAATTATATGAATTCAATTACCTTTTCATTTGTCTCAATTTGTCGCAGTTTGACTGGGCTGCACTTAATTCATACCGAGATAATGACGAATCGTTTGTGTGATCGAGATATCGATCTGACAGATCTTTCCAATGACAAGCATTCGAAAAAACTTGTATCCAAGGCACAATGATTACTAGTGTAATTTCTAATTAAATTTGCATTCTCTCAAATCATGTGCTGTCAAATTAAGACCATGAAGAATACAAACTTTGCGTCCAAATTGACATGCAGTTCACTGAAAACAAAATCTCGTTGAAAAAAATCGATTTTTTGAACGTTTTTTTTGAAAATTTACTAAAATTTTGTCATTGCAGCAAGAAATTTTCTGGAAAATCTCACGAAAAACAAATTTCTGTCATTCCAATCGTAAATTTTGTTGTCAATTCCGTTTTTTTGAGAAATCCCAAAAATTTGGTCATTCCAATCGTAAATTTTAATGATGCTGAAGTTTGCAACGTTGGAATGTAACGAAAAATGTTTTTTTTTATTGTTGGTTCGTTCAATTTTCAATGTCATCCAAATTTTTCGAGCCGACATGTTTTCGAGTGGCAAAAATCGATCATTTTATCATCGTAATTAAATTCTCCATTTAAATAATTATTTTTGCCAAATATAAAAAAGAATTCCGTTGCGTTCCAACGATGCAAACTCCAGAATCATAAATTTTGCTGACAATTTCGTTAGAAATGTAAAATATTGTCAAAATAACGAAAATTTTGAAATTATCCAAAAATATTTCGTATTCGACAAAATATCGAAGTTTTTTGACAAAATTTGATTTTCAATATTGAAAATTTTTCCATAAATGTGCGAAAAACGCTTAAGATATTGTTTTACCGCGGCCTGCCAGTTCAGAGGGAGAAAAAAGGATGAAAATAAAAAATGATCCGGGTTACGGCCGCACGGAGCGGCGTGGAATGCCTCATATGCGAGCTATACATATATGGAGCAACGATGAAAAGTCAGACGTGAAAGTATCACGGTCTTTGCTGCCTCCGCCTCTGCACTCTGTGTGTGTCTCGGTCCCAACTTGAAGCTTACGTAATTCGCTTATAGTGGGTGTACCATTGCCATAATACGTTATAAATCGTATTATAACTCGGCATTGTTTTCTTTCTCTTGCTCTCTCGGGCCCTCGTGTCTCGGTGCATACAGTTTTATGCACTTTTGATGTGTGTGGCAGTCCGCAATCACATAGTAGAGACGGAGGAGACGAACAAAGAGGAAAAGAGAGAGAAATTGATTGATTATTTTATTTATGCCTTGCACAACTTTCCATAAGTCAACGAAAATGTAGCCAACAAATAAAAATAATAATAATAATGAGGAGGAGAAAATAAAAACATAAAAAGGCAAAATTAATGAAAATTGATAAAAATAACGAAAAAATGACGATTCAGAAAGGAAAATCGTAGGAAAATCTGAAAAGAAAATAACAATCGTAACTTGAAATGTAGAAAAATCGCATTTTGCAGGCAAAGCTATCTGCGAGAAGAAAGAGAGAAAGGAAGAGAGAGAGAGAAGGAAACGCAATGTATCGCTGCAACCCGCTACGCGTGCCATATCGCTGATACATAGTACCGCAGAGGTAATACGCGTGTAAGCAGTAATAGGACAGTAGCTCACCGATGCAATACTCACATACGTATTTGCAAACGGAAATCCGCGTGCGGTGGTCACTCATGTGGGATTTTCGCACATTACGCTTTATGACACGGCCAGTGACGTTTGTTCGTCCCGTTCGAGTCTCTCTTGCTCCTCGTTCCACACTTTGTCATTGCGTCACGCTAAACGAGCCGTATCTAACGCCCCACGTCGCAACGTCTAACTTGTAGCGACACTTTTGTCACCAGATAAACAATTGCTCAAACAGGCTTACTCAATTTTAAGTCCGCGACCATATTTTTCGTTCTACATTTTCTTATCGTTCTCGTGCAAAAGGTATTTCGCTCAAATCTTATTCAAGACTTTCATTCACACTGCCGCACATCAAAAATAGCTTCAACGTTCTCGTTGCATCGAATTTGTCTTTTTTTTTTTCATTTTGCTTCCTCATGGAGGAAGCTTTGTGACGGTGAAAATTTTTTTTTTCGAGTTTTCAATGTCAATGTTCTTAAAATGTCCCAAAACGTCCAAAAATCATATTTAGAAAAAATGTCCGGATGTGTGTGCGTATGTGTGTGTGTATGTGCTGGCACTGTAAAATTCAAATTGTTATAACTCGAGAACGGTTTGAGCTACAAGGCTCTAGTTTTGCATAGATGTTAATCTATACCAGCTCTTCGTTTGCTGAGAATTTTGTCCGGATCGCTAGAAAAATTCGAATTCTACAGCATTTTGAAATTTTCAAAAAAATGGTGTCACCGCTCTAACTTTCGCAAATTTTAAGATTTATTACTAATTTTTTTTTTATAATTAGAGTATCATAATAGGAAGGTTGGTATTGAATTTGGGAAATATCGGTGGAGCGGGTTAAATTTTATGGGTTTTTGAATTTTACGAAAATATTAGTTTTTCGAAAAATCGTTTTACCGTGCATCTTGAGCACCATGAGGAAGCAATTTGCAAATTTTTTTTCCTTCTCCGCCACGTTTTTTTTCCAAGTTGCTTTTCGACTTTTTTGAGTCAGTTTTTTCATGGCTTAGAAGCGGCATCGACAAATTTCTACTAAATACCGTGACTCGTGCGTAAATCTGGAAATCCGACGTGAGGTTTAGACGAAACGGATCGATAAAGAGTTTTCCACGACTATTTCCGATATTGTTATCGCGTCGTGAGCTCTCCAAAGGCTTATCACGGTGAAGGTATTTTCGGTGAATTCAAATATCGCGATATTTTGATAATCCACGAAAAAAAAATGATTTTTGTTGGAAAAGTTCGACTAAACGTTTTTCTTTTTGAAGAATCACAAAAATGTTGTCATTGCAGCAGGAAATATTCTAGAAAGTCTTCGAAAAGGAAATTTTCCTGGCAATTTCGTGAGAAATGAAAAATATTGTCAAAATTACGAAAATTTTGAAATTATCCAAAAATATTCAGTATTCGAAAAAACATCGACGTTTTTTTGGCATAATTTAATTTTCAGTGCACGTGGACGCCCAAAAGTCAAGAAACCGAATTTCATCGGAACAGAATTCTCCCAGGCAACTTTTGGCATCGTAAAAGCCATGAAATTTGAAACTCAACCTAAACCCGTAGTGATTGAATAGACGAAAATAAAAAAGCAGTTTGCCTCCCGAAGTTGACCCCTAATGCGCCAATTTGTATAGCAATAATCAGGTCGACCTCGAGCGAGAAAAAAACAGCGCTCATTATTGTAAACCCGAGTTAATGCAGTCAAAGACATCAAAGAGATTATCCACCGACTGTTTCCTGTCACATTTATCGTCCGTTTCATTTTTTAATTAAGTGAAAATAAAATGTTGTCGCTTAAAATTGTGCAGCATGAAATATTCTAGAAAGTCTCTTCGAGAAGTGAATTTTTGTCATTCCAATCGTAAATTTAGCAGACAATTTCGTTAAAAAACAAAAAATATTGTCAAAATAACGAAAATTATGAAATTATCCAAAAATATTTAGTTTACCGTCGTTTTTTGACGAAATTTCATTTTTAGTCGAGGTCAAGTGTAAGCGACTCGAGGCGAACGAAGAAACGAAGGTCGATGGAACTCTCGCGAAAGCTTTCAATTCCTGCAAGACCCATTTTCCCATTTTACGTGTTGAATCGCTCATCGAACGTGAATCACGAATGAGCCATGCTCGAAAAACGAGTGTGCAGCGCGACTAGTTCGTAGCAAGAGCAGAATCTCTGTACAAACTCCCCTTCGTCTCGTTTCGGCGTATTTGTTCGGATTTAATTGGGCAATTATATCCTTTGAATGTTGCACGTGAGCTTTGAGTCAGCCTGTACAGTAATGCCCTCATGTAAGCACCGTTTATCGCTGATATCGTTTGTCCCAGCTCTATATAACCACAGCGTGTTATAACAGCGATATCGTGTGCCACGACGGAGGACAGCAAGCTTCTATATCGATTCTCCGTGATGCATAGCAACCTCAACGACGGAAAACTGCCCAGCAGCTCTGTCGCGAAAACACTGTGTGTATTAAATCCCCACACACGCACAACCGCGAGCTTTGTATGCTTAAAACATCTTGCACGTTTATTTGTGTCGTTGTGACACACAATGCAAAAATCCTCAGCCACGAGTCAATAGATCGCGGAATGCATCACTGAAAATTGAATTTTGTCAAGAAAAAACGTCGAAATTTAGTTGAACACGGTGAACCAAATATTTTTCGATAATTTCAAAATTTTGACAATATTTTTTATTTGTAACGGAACTGTCTGCAAAATTCTCGATTGGAATGACAAAAATTCACTTTTCAAAGAGACTTTCTAGAATATTTCTCGCTGCAATGACAGATTTTTAGTGATTTTTCTGAAAAAAATGTTTAGTTGAACGTTTTTAAGAAAATTTCGATCTTTTCGTTTTAGAGATCGTCCAGCGGCTGCTGCAGCGATGGTAGAAAAACGGAATCTTTATGGGTTTTTTTTTCCAAAAGTTTTTTGGCATTTGGGTCAATGTGATCGAATCAAGACTCGATCCATTCATGAACAATTAAAAATGAAGCTTTTTCGTGCTTCAAATATCTCTATGGACCGCCCACGTGTATAAATAATTCTCCCATTACTTTGCCATATTATCTGAATGGCTGCGTATCACTGCAAACGATGGAAAGGACAAATGACTTCTACAAGGACTCACCTCAATTGCTTCATGTTGCGGCACATGACATTTATTTGGTTACATCGCCATATTCGTAAAATAGATTCCTATTCAGAGGCAACGGCTTCGTACACGCTTGGAGAGATAATCCTGGCTGTACGACGAAGCCACATAATGCTTTAACTATTTATTCATGTCATGGTGTAAAAAACATTGTTTTTTTGTAATTTCACTCCGTTTTATTTAGGGAAATGAATGAAATTATTTCCAGCCACTAAATAACATGAAACGAATTTTGTCCAAAAACGTATTTTTGGACAATATCAAAATTTTCATAATTTTGACAATATTTTTCATTTCTAACGAAACTGTCAGCGAAATTTACGATCGGAATGACAAAAATTTACTTTCGAGGAGACTTTTTAGACTATTTCTTGCTAAAATGATAAAATTTTTGTGATTTTTCGAAAAAAAAACGTTTAGTCGAACGTTTTCGAAAAAATATCGAGCTTTTCCAACAAAATTTTTTTTTTCAGTGTGTCAAATGGAACTTCATGACAGCGGAATGTTTCCGAACAATCGATTTCCTCATTTGTTAAGTGGCGAGTCCGTCGGACTCGCGCCAACCAAGCACACGTTCTTTGGTCAATTAGTTTGAGCATTAAGTTGCTCGTGCGTCGTCGAAGCGACGTGTGGACGATGCCGCGCGTTCGGAATACATTCGAAAGAATTAAGCAGTCCACATCCAAGCTGTTTATCGTTTTCGTACACGCACATGGCATCCCCAAGTGTCGACGACGATTCTTCACTGCTCCAATGTTTGTACTTCCTGCTATTACGTGCGATTCTTTGTCCTGCATCAATGCACAAACTCACCGGTAAATCATTGTCAAAATAACATCAGGCGCAAAAATAAGGGACAAACTTTCGCGGTTGTCAGCGAAAATCAAAAAATGAAAACCTTCAAAAATACAACTGAAAAATTCAATTTTATCAAAAAACGTACGGCGAACTAAATATTTTTGGACAATTTCAAAATTTTCGTAACTTTGACAATATTTTTGGTTTCTAACGGCACTGGCACCAAAATTTACGATTCGAATGACCAAAATTTACTTTCCGAAGAGAGTCATCAGGAATCCCCGATTATGAGATCAAAAAAATGAAAACCTTCAAAAATTCAACTGAAAATTTAATTTTATCAAAAAAACGTACGGCGAACTAAATATTTTTGGACAATTTCAAATTTTTCGTAACTTTGACAATATTTTTGATTTCTAACGGAACTGGCAGCAAAATTTACGATTCGAATGACCAAAATTTACTTTTCGAAGAGTGTCATCAGGAATCCCCGATTATGAGATTAAAAAAATGAAAACCTTCAAAAATTCAACTGAAAATTCAATTTTATCAAAAAACGTACAGCGAACTAAATATTTTTGGACAATTTCAAAATGTTCGTAACTTTGACAATATTTTTGGTTTCTAACGGAACTGGCACCAAAATTTACGATTCGAATGACCAAAATTTACTTTTCGAAGAGAGTCATCAGGAATCCTCGATTATGAGATCAAAAAAATGAAAACCTTCAAAAATTCAACTGAAAATTTAATTTTATCAAAAAAACGTACGGCGAACTAAATATTTTTGGATAATTTCAAATTTTTCGTAACTTTGACAATATTTTTGATTTCTAACGGAACTGGCAGCAAAATTCACGATTTGAATTACCAAAATTTACTTTCCGAAGAGGGTCATCAGGAATCCCCGATTATGAGATCAAAAAAATGAAAACCTTCAAAAATACAACTGAAAAATTCAATTTTATCAAAAAACGTACGGCGAACTAAATATTTTTGGATAATTTTAAATTTTTCGTAACTTTGACAATATTTTTGATTTCTAACGGAACTGGCAGCAAAATTTACGATTGGAATGACCAAAATTTACTTCTCGAAGAGACTTTCTAGAATATTTCCTGCTGCAATGACAAAATTTTTGTGATTTTTCAAAAAAACGTGTAGTCGACTGTATCCAACAAAATTTCATTTTCAGTGATGTCACGCCGCGGAGAATCTTCAATTTTGGAAACAAAAGTGCCGTTGCAACCCCGAGTCTAAAAATAATTAAAATCCTCATTTGGCCCAAAGATCCGGACCCCGCGGAGTTCCGCACCCAATAAAGAGCAATATATGACGATGTGATGAGTGAAAAGAGGAGAAAAGGTCGAGAGCAGGGACAGAAAGTCTGTAGGATATAAAGGAGCTTGCGGCTACGAAGCTTCTCGATGCTATCTTCGACGTGGTTTCTCCTACGATGTTGAGAGTTCGCGGCATCGATCGACTTCACAATTGACCGCTTCGTTACACAACACGTGCTAGAACCATTGCCAAACAATGGATTATGCTTTGGTGGCGACGTGCCGCGATCGTGGCAGCAGCGTCGGCGATGTCAGCGTCGATTTCCTCACCCCCCCCCCCCCTCCTCATCCCACTCCTCTCTCTCTCCATCTTTTTCCTCCCACTTTGCTTTTCTCACTTTAGAGAGATACATCAGCGTGTTCCGTAGGTCGTGTAAGCGCCTCGGCTTGACTTATGCAAGCATTACATACATTTGGTTACATTACCCGGTCATTACGTAAGTTGGATTACGAGGGGGCGGACTAAAAAGAAACGAATAACGCGGTCTGGCTCCTAGGGCGTATATTATATCTTCACATACACTTTTATACATGTATACTCTTATAAACGTATGTAATATCCTGAGGCTAGCAACAGCGAAGACGCAGCTCGTTACATATTCGCTAATTTGTGACTTAATAGCAGGGACAGACATTTATGAGCCAACAGTTACGTCCAATTCGTCCTCTGCCCGCGTTGCTTTATTAAGATAAAGAAACCAAAACCTGTTTCAATAGATGAATCACAATCTCTCGTAAGCCCCCTCGATACACTAAAAAGAAAATTTTTTTGGAAAAGGTTAACGTTTTTTTTTTTCAAAAATCACTAAAATTTTGTCGTTGCAGCGAGAAATATTCTGGAAAGTCTCTTCGAAAACTCAATTTTTGGTATTCCAACCGTAAATTTTGCTGACTGTTCCGTTAGAAATGAAAAATATTGTCAAAATCACTAAAATTTTGTCGTTGCAGCAAGAAATATTCTGGAAAGTCTCTCCGAAAAGTCCATTTTTGTCATTCCAATCGTAATTTTTGCTGACAGTTCCGTTAGAAATGAAAAATATCGTCAAAATCACTAAAATTTTGTCGTTGCAGCGAGAAATATCCTGGAAAGTCTCTTCGAAAAGTCCATTTTTGTCATTCCAATCGTGAATTTTGCTGACAGTTTCGTTAGAAATGAAAAATATTGTCAAAATCACTAAAATTTTGTCGTTGCAGCAAGAAATATTCTGGAAAGTTTCTTCGAAAAGTCAATTTTTGGCATTCCAAACGTAAATTTTGCTGACAGTTTTGTTAGAAATGAAAAATATTGTCAAAATCACTAAAATTTTGTCTTCGCAGCCAAAAATATTCTGGAAATCTCTTCGAAAACTCAATTTTTGTCATTCCAATCGTAAATTTTACTAACAGTTCCCTTAGAAATGAAAAATGTTGTCAATATACCGAAAATTTTGAAATTCTCCAAAAATATTTAGTTCACCGTATTCAACAAATTATCAACGTTTTTTGATAAAATTTAATTTTCAGTCATGTCAGATCTGTTTGCGGCCACTAATTAGTTCAATTCTACAAATGGCAATCAATCGCGTAATCATCTCAAGGATTATTGACCTAATTTCTTCCTTTCCCGGCAATAAATATCATTCACGATGAATGAAAAACGGTCTTGAAGGATCGATAAAAATATATAAACCAGTCACTAACCGATTGCCGAAAATGAAGGTCGTGCAATATACACTGAAAAGAAAATTTTGTTGAAAAAGATAGATATTTTGTTGGATACGTCCAACTAAACGTTTTTTTCGAAAAATCACGAAAATTTTGTCATTCCAGCAAAAAACATTCTGGAAAATCTTTTCGGAAAGTAAATTTTTGTCATTCCAATCGTAAATTTTGCTGACAGTTCCGTTACAATGAAAAGTGTTGTCGAAATAACGAAAATTTTGAAATCATACCAAAATATTTAGTTCGCCGTATTCAACAAAATATCGACTTTTTTTTGACAAAATTGAATTTTCAGTGTAGTAAAAAATTACAAATCGAGACTCCTCCGTAGTCGGACTCAACAATCCCTGATGTGTATTCTCTCGTTGATTATACTCATTGAAGAAAAACATTCTACGATTCGTGTTATCTGGTCCGAGAGAGTCGAAAGCTTTCCCGGAATAGTGGAATTTTATCAAAACTTTGTTGTCGTCGGTGCAGTGTGAGTTTTCAAGAAATTCCACTTCACATCGCGAAGCTTTTGATATCGCGATTTGAGAACGACGAACGTTGTCGTCCACCCGAGCAAATTCGCTCGGGCAAAAAGAGTTTTGGTTCCTCCTTTTGAATTTTTGGGCCTCATTCCTTGAGTCTTGTCAAAATTTCCCTCATGCCAAAAGTTTTTATGGCATCGGTTACGATATGGAGTCGCAATCGTCGCTTCTATCGACACCGACAAGCCACGACGTGCTCCTGGCTCGGAAATTCAGGAATTATGTAAGTCATTCCCCTTCCCGCCTCGAGGTGTAGTAGCGTCAGTGGCCCGGAGCGCACGCCTCGAGTTCGACGACGTTTATGTAACGGCATGTTCCCGCGCCCTCTTTCTTCTTTTTTTCCCTCTGTCTCTATCTCTCGTTCTTTCTCCTTCTCTGTCAAATACTTGAGTACGTTTATCTTTCGAGTTAACTATCTAAATTACTAATCCCGAGTTCCTCATCCGAAAGTTTAAAAAGATGCGATAAGACCGTGATCGATCACTGAAAAGAAAATTTTGTAGAAAAACATCAATTTTTCATCGGAAACGATCGACTAAACGTTTTTTTCGAAAAATCACAAAAATTTTGTCATCCCGACAAGAAAAATTCTAGAAAGTTTCTTCGAAAAGTCAATTTTTGCCGTCAGTTCCGTGAGAAATCAAAAAAGTTGTCAAAATTACGAAAATTTTGAAATTATTCAAAAATATTTACTATGTTCCAAAAAATTTCGACGCTTTTTGACAAAATTCCATTTTCGGCCCTTGGATTCGCGCTATTTGTGCTTCACCGTCGATCCAAACACAATTCTGAACTTTGCCCAAAATATATTGGAAATATCGCACAAAAGTCAACACTCGAGTTAGGCAAATTATTATTTTTATCAGATTCAAGACTTCAAAGAATTGCGTCATCGCGTAATGACAAGATTCGGAGGCGGAAAATGGCGGGAATATCAGAGTCGCGTGGTCGGTTTCGTTACATTCGTGGGAATACAAATTTGCGGAAATTTATCGCGCGACCTGCCAAATGCAAGTCAAGGTCAAAATTTAAAAAAATTAAAAAAATACATAAAAATATTTTTTTTATTAATTTTAACTCACAGCCGAATCTTCTGATTGGAGAATCTGAAAATTCCATGGGATCTTCATGGAAAAGACTGCGATTACTTCGCACCAGCCCATAATTATTTTAAGAGGTTCCTCCCACGTTTCAGCGTTCCCAAATACGAGAAGATCAATGAATGATGCATGAGGAGACAAAGTGCATTAGGATTCGCAGCTTCTTCATGACAGTTCGCGTCTGGAAACTTTGTGCTGCCATCTCTGGTGTAGGATCAAGATTTCAGTCATGAAAGAGTTACCATAGGATTCAAAATGCTGTTGAAAATGCTCACGAGGTGGCAGCACCCTTCGTAAAATCGTAAAATCTTATTTAAACGGATTTTAATTCAAGGCATTTTCCTCGCGGAAAAACTTTCGATTACGCCAACACTTGTAAGTAAATTTTCCACTAGTGGTTCAAGGTCATCACGTGAGTTCGAGAGAAATACGCAAAAAGCAAGATACACGCGTTTTTCTGGGACACTCTTCACATTTTGCGAAAAAATAAAGTTTCACATTCTTCTACATTAAAAATCGGATCAAATTGTGATTAATAATTTTCTTGAAATATTCACGGGGATTTTTACCGACCAACCGAGTGGTGGATCGCCTTAAATTCGAGAAAAAAGTGATTTACAATTAGCCAAAAGTCTGCAAATAGTGGAAACATGAGGCGAGGCGTAGATTCACAAATTTTGTTCTCACTTTTTCTGCCTACACGTAAGAGATTGTTAAAAATACGATTTTTCGGTAACAGATTTTTCAAAAGAAATTTTCTCTCTATCATTTACCAGAGGTTGGTAAAATAAATTCCTGAGTATATGAAACGCGATCGAATGGGAAAAATCGGTCACGTGACACGATAACTTTTGCAATGAATCCTGTTCGTTTCCCCAGGTTATTGAAAAGCTTTCCCGACGTCCTATTGTCCTGCGGCGATTGCTTTTCCATCTTGTGTCAAAAGCAACAATCGACTCATTCTGCGAAAGGTCTCGAATGCGGCGAGAGAATTGCTGATACGTTTTTTAAACTTTGAAGGCGGTATTGGGTGGAAATTCCCGTCAGAATTCAGTGAGTTTTTTTTTCCTCATTACCAATTAGCGACATTATTACGAAGTGATTATTTTTTGCGTTAATTCAGTTTATTAATGGAAGAATCAGTTTCTCCATGTCAACGGTTGGTCGCGAATTTCGCAATTTTTTGTCGTAGCAAATTGGGATTGTCCTCTCGACACAATTTGGCACATTTTCGCAGGTTAATTAGCACGACGTTGCGGTTTGGGTTTTTCCGTCATTTTTTACCTCATTATTATTCAGTTCCAGGAAAATCTCAGTGCAGAATAAGTTTTACCAGTCCAAACCAATTATTCAGCCACTGTTTTTACTCCTGAATAAGTAAACGCGAATAAAATATAGATCGTTGTTATTTCGATATTGTATATGAACGAGTTTGAATCCACAATTTCTACTTTTTGTTAATTATCCGATAGTTAATGAGTTAAAAATTATACCAACAGTGAAAATTGAACTGTGAACTAATATTTTTGGATAATTTCAAAATTTTCATCATTTTGACAACATTTTTCATTTCGAACGAAAGTGACAGCGAAATTTACGATCGGAATGACAAAAATTGAGTTTTCGAAGAGACTTTCCAGAATATTTCTTGCTGCATCGACAAAATTTCAGTGATTTTCAAAATATTTTTCATTTCTTACAACTGTCAGCAAAATTCACGATTGGAATGACAAAAATTGAGTTTTCGAAGAGACTTTCCAGAATATTTCTTGCTGCAACGACAAAATTTTAGTGATTTTGACAATATTTTTCATTTCTAACGCAACTCTCAGCAAAATTCACGATTGGAATGACAAAAATTGACTTTTCGAAGAGACTTTCCAGAATATTTCTTGCTGCAACGACAAAATTTTAGTGATTTTGACAATATTTTTCATTTCTAACGCAACTGTCAGCAAAATTTACGAACGGAATGACAAAAAGTGACTTTTCGAAGAGACTTTCCACAATATTTCTCGCTGCAACGACAAAATTTTAGTGATTTTAACAATATTTTTCATTTCTAACGGAACTGTCAGCAAAATTCACGATTGGAATGACAAAAATTGACTTTTCGAAGAGACTTTCCACAATATTTCTTGCTGCAACGACAAAATTTTAGTGATTTTGACAATATTTTTCATTTCTAACAGAATTGTCAGCAAAATTTACGATTGGAATGACAAAAAGTGACTTTTCGAAGAGACTTTCTAGAATATTTCTTGCTGCAACGACAAAATTTTAGTCATTTCGACAATATTTTTCATTCCTAACAGAATTGTCAGCAAAATTTACGATTGGAATGACAAAAAGTGACTTTTCGAAGAGACTTTCTAGAATATTTCTTGCGGAAATGACAAAAATTTTGGTGATTTTTCAAAAATACATTTAGTCGAACGAATTCAACAAAATATCGAGCTTTTCCAACAAAATTTTCTTTTCAGTGCCTTCGAAGGCAGAAAATTTATTTGTAAACGACTCGGTTATGAAACTACCGGAACTAGAGATCCGAAGAACAGGTCAACTCTGATTTTAACTGCGATGTGTTTTGACAATTATCGAGCATGACCCAGTGATTCGAAAAGCAAACTGTAGAGACCGATTGAATTAGGAATTCCGAGAAAACGGGTGAAATCCACGAGGCATCTGAAACGTTGTAGTTAACATGCAAATAATTAACAGCAGAGTTGATGGATGCGTGCTCTGCTCTGGTGTGCTGCGCTCTCGTGCCCTCTTGAAATTCAAGCAAATCGGGCAGGTGTCACGGACGTCAGCTCAGACAGGAGGAGAGATTGGGAGAGAGAGTAGGAGAGAGATCGACTTGTGTTTTATACGGGGTGGCGTTGACGTCGGGACGCCAAGGGTTGAACGCGTCATTAGAACACGGGACGGCGGCCGGTGCGCCTCGCGATCCTGTGATTCCGTTTGAATCTAAAATGTGCACGTGCGGCGCAGCCGCGAGTTCCGTGACCGGCGTGACAATTGCACGTTTTTCCGAATTTCTCCGCGTAAACTCGAATGCAATCAAACATTTCCGTGATTTTTTCCGACCGATGAAATTGACGCATTGAAAAATAATTAAAAAACGTTTAAATGACGTTTCGAAAAGTTGAATTTTCCCAAGTGCCACGTGACAGTGACAGTGACACGATTCGTTTTTCCATCCAATTCTCTCCTGGCTTCAAAAACATCGAAATCAATAGTGCGCGCCAACCAAAACTTGAAATGCAACGACCATCGGCTCGGAGATGCAACGAAATTGCACTTTTTTATTCAACCTGACTCATGCATTTCTTTGCAAAGTCCACAAAGAAACATTTTACTCGTGTATTTCCAAGTCGATTAACTTTATAGAAAAATTGAGGTAACCAGGAATTGTCAAGAGTTTTCGAATAAAAATAACATAAAAAATTGGATTCTCGCGATCCCTGCGTCGAAGTGCATGAAAAGTCAAGTTTTCATCCGGAATTTTCCAAAATTTCATACACTTCTGGAATATTTAAACAATCATTTCTATTTTTTTTTTTTTTTCGAAGGTTTTTTCTCTCAATTCGAAATCGAGGGTTCGATGAACGTTTTTTTGTGCATATTTTTGGGATTCATTGCCCGCGAGCCGGCAAAGCGTTGCTGGACTTTGTTTACCGTGCACTGAGAGGAAAATTTTGTTGAAAAAGATCGATATTGTGTTGAATACTCGCATGAGTCTGTTTTAACAGACACATGCGAGTCGTTGGACGAAGCAGGGCAAAAAATAGAAGTCGCTAATCGAACTATATTGACGAATCGATTTGTACAGCGTTGACTCAGCTTGATCGTAGTCCCTTAACTGTAGATACATCATAAGTTATTTATAATCGAAATTCCTGAATTATGTATCTCCGAGAAACTCGAACGCACGTTCTCGGGCCCTCTCGAAGGATTTCGTTCCCCAAAGTCCGCGACCCTTCGAAGTTCCTTGTATCAATTTGACTTTTTTCGCATCAGCATTCGATCCTTCAAGCCCGGGTCTCAGGGAATGTCATGGAAATTGGAAATTTACCACGGGCAAATTTTATTGCCGAATTTCCTTCACAATGTTTTGAGACACGTTTCGTAATCCAAGAGTCTTCGCAACCATTTCTGTACGTGATGAAACCAAGCTCGAGAGAATCAAGATCCCGCGACGTGATTATAAATTGAATTATAAGTTTTTAAAGAAAAATCCTGGATGGAATTCACTCGACAAATGAACTTTAAACGAAATGACGAATAAGGAAAAGAACGTTTTGCTTTTTGTACGTGAGATCGATGCATTCAAATGAAAATTTTGTTAAAAAAAATGGATATTTTGTTGAATCCGTTTGACTGAACGTTTTTTTGAAAAATCACAAAAATTTGTCATTGCAGCGAGAAATATTCTAGAAAATCTCTTCGAAGAGTCAACTTTTGTCATTCCAATCGTAAATTTTGCTGACAGTTTCGCGAGGAATTGAAAATATTGTCAAAATAGCGAAAATTTTGAAATTATCCAAAAATATTCAGATATTTCAGATAATTCATAAGAATTCATAAAATTCTTATGAATTTTATAAAATTTAGTCAATATACTAAATTAATGACTGTTAATAACTAAATTTTATAAAATTCTTATGAATTCTTATGAATTTCATCAAATAAAATTAAATTTTATTAAAATTTTATAAAATTCTGTGGTGAATACGTTCGACTAAACGTTTTTTTGAAAAATCACAAAAATTTTGTCATTGCGGCGAGGAATATTCCAGAAAGTCTCTTCGAGAGGGAAATTTTTGTCACTCCAATCATAAATTTTGCTGACAGTTCCATGAGAAATGAAAAATATTGTCAAAATAACGAAAATTTTGAAATTATCAAAAAATATTTAGTGTTCAACGATATATCGACGTTTTTTTTTTGAAAAATCACAAAAATTTGTCATTGCAGCGCAAAATATTCTAGAAAGTCTCTTCGAAGAGTCAATTTTTGTCATTCCAATCGTAAATTTTGCTGACAGTTCCGTTAGAAATCAAAAATATTATCGAAATAACAAAAAATTTGAAATTATCCAATTTATTTTATAAAATTCTCTCTTTTTTTTCATTTTTTTATGTTTTTAACATGGCAACATTGTATCGTCGTGATCTAACCTCCTTAATTGAAGATAGTCTTCCCCTAGTTTTCGACGCGATCTTCCGAAGCCACGAGAGGCGATAACATCGACCTCCCACAGAGTGCTAATCTGATACACCGCGCTTGTATAGCGATGGCGTGGACGGTCTTGAATATATGTAACACCATGGGGAGGAGGTTGATGCTTTTCCGACTGGGTCACGGAACCACGTTAAGATCTTCTTTTATTCGAATCCATTCGAGCCCGAAATTCAAAATGAATCTCGATTTTCTTCTCCCTCAGCTCGACAAAAACTCCTACAACATTTTCCTACGGAAATTTGCAACATTTTCAACGTGAATATGGCACCGAAAGTTTAATTTTGTCAAAAAAAAAGTCGAAATTTTTTTAAACACGGTGAAATAAATATTTTTTGATAATTTAAAAATTTCCATTATTTTGACAACATTTTTCAATTTTAATGAAACTGTCAGCGAAATTTACGATTAAAATGACAAAAATTGACTTTTTGAAGACACTTTTTAGAATATTTCTTGCTGCAATGACCAAATTTTTGCGATTTTCCAAAATAAAACGTCGATATATCGTTGAACACTAAATATTTTTTGATAATTTGAAAATTTTCGTAATTTTGACCTTTTTGGAGAGACTTTCCAAAATATTTCTTGCTGCAATGACAAAATTTTTGTGATTTTTCAAAAAAAAACGTTTAGTCGAACGAATTCAACACAGAATTTTATAAAATTTTAATAAAATTCAATTTTATTTGATAAAATTCATAAGAATTCATAAGAATTTTATAAAATTTAATTATTAACAGTCATTAATTTAGTATATTGACTAAATTTTATAAAATTCATAAGAATTTTATGAATTCTCATGAATTATCTGAAATATCCGAATATTTTTGGATAATTTCAAAATTTTCACTATTTTGACAATATTTTCAATTTCTCGCGGAACTGTCAGCAAAATTTACAATTGAAATGACAAAAATTGACTTTTTGGAGAGACTTTCTAAAATATTTCTTGCTGCAATGACAAAATTTTTGTGATTTTTCAAAAAAACGTTTAGTCGAACGAATTTAACAAAATATCCAGCTTTTCCAACGAAAATTTCTTTTCAGTGCCTTCGAAATCCAATCGAAGGCAGAAAATTCATTTGTAAACGACTCGGCTAATAATTATTCAGACTTGAAATCCGAAGAGCAGGTTTAAAATGACACACACGTCAAAAATCGATAATGAATTTCAAACGTGTCCTTTTCTACTGACGATTCCATTTATGCACGGGAGCAGCTTCTTGTTACACATTTTGGTACGCTGGTGTGATTTATTTTTACGAAAAAATCACAAATCACGATGTGCAATCGTAAATTATTGTGTATCGTAAACTCTGGAGGTTATAACCGACGATTATTGTCTCGTTCCATATCCGACATTAAATGTCGACAATTCCATCTCGGGAAACGTAATATCGTCGTCTAAATGTAAAATGTATCATGGGTCGCCACTATAGCGGACTGGTTATTAGTTTTTTCCTGTCAAGCCCCAGGTGGCTCATTTTCTCGGCAGGCGTGAACGCAGTATCGACCTTTCTCATCAAATAATCAAGAAAATAATTAATTCCCACCAATTAAGAGACTTTCCCATAATTTATTTAACAAATATTGCCGCCATCTCGCTGCACGTTGCATTTCGAGGAAAATAATGACACACTGAATAGAAAATTGTGTTGAAAACGTTCGACTAAACGTTATTTTTGAAAAATCACAAAAATTTTGTCACTGCAGCAAGAAATATTCTCGAAAATCTCTCCGAAAAGTCAATTTTTGTCATTTCAATCGTAAATTTTGCTGAATAATGAAAATTTTGAAATTATCGACGTTTTTTGACAAAATTTAATTTTCAGTGCGATAAATATTTCATGCGCTACGTCAATGGCAATCTCGCACATTTTTCATTTGTTTATTGCTCATTAATTTTTCATTCTTTGGACACAATAAATTATTCACCAGAATATTCTGCAATAAAATGAGAATATCAAGCGATTCTACGATAGTGAAAATTTTATGATAAACAGTTGCATCATTATGCACTTTATTTGATAAAAACACGCCAAGTGCAAAACTGCATTCGAAAGTCCGAGTTTTTCGAGCTGTGCTTTTTTTCATTCAATTCTACCGTGGCGTTCGTGAGTGTATTCTTTCGCGGTAGCCCCGAGGGCGAAGGGGGTTACGCGAAAACTAACACCAAGGATTTGTCAGCGACGGAGGAAGCCAACTGCGCTACGATGATGAACGAGCCTGATCCGTGTCTACCTTTGATTTTGCCACCGCGTTATCGCTTGCGTGATCTTATCCTCGGCGATTATGCTTTCAACGACGACGGAGAGAGGTAAGTCACGTTAAAACGACCAAGACAACTTTACAAGATAGTTTCTTTCACCTTGAACCTCCGAGACAAAATATTCCGATCATTTTCACAGGAATAACGATCCTCCTTCGCGTTTGACTTGATTTATGTAATTGCGTCGTTCTCGATTGAGTCAACGTTTCTTCCTCGTGCCGAGAATGAAATTTTGTCAAAAAATCTCGAAATTTTGTTGGACAATGAATATTTTTTGATAATTTAAACATTTTCGGTATTTTGACAATATTTTTCATTTCTAATGGAACTTTCTGCAAAATTTGCGATTGGAATGAAAAAATTTACTTTTCGAAGAGACTTTCCAGAATATTTCTCGCAGCAATGACCAAATTTTTGCGATTTAAAAAAAAAAACGTCGATATATCGTTGAACGCTAAATATTTTTTGATGATTTCAAAATTTTCGGTATTTTGACAATATTTTCCATTCCTATCGGAACTTCCTGCAAAATTTACGATTGGAATGACAAAATTTACTTTTCGAAGAGACTTTCCAGAATATTTCTTGCTGCAATCGCCAAATTTTTGCGATTTAAAAAAAAAAAACGTCGATATATCGTTGAACACTAAATATTTTTTGATAATTTCAAAATTTTCGTTACTTTGACAATATTTTTCATTTTTAATGAAATTTTCAGCGAAATTTACGATTAAAATGACAAAAATTCACTTTTCGAAGGATTTCCTAGAATTTTTCTCGTGCATTGACAAAATTTTTGTGATTTTTTCGAAAAAACGTTCTGTCGAACGAATCCAACAATTTTTCTGGTCTCTGCATCATTTTACTCGCATTTGCGAACAAGCTGTTGGTCCGGAATTTCTCGTCAAGTTCTAATTCTCATTTTACAGTTTACCGAAGATCGTATAGACACTTTTAATTTAATTCGCCGCATATTTGTGTCACTGACCGCTAAGTTTCGCATCGCAATCAACAACTATGCTTTGGTCTTGTCCACCAAGCATCCGATGTCGTCATCCCCTCGACCCAACAACCGGGAACAATTTCCTGGTGACAACTCCACAGGGAGCAGCGAAACCTGAGCTAATCCCAACTATTTACACTCACACGCTTTCAACAAACATTCACCCACCCACGCGGCCATTTCTATAGATGCTCAGGAAACTTTTAAACGCTCCTGTTGATTTTTCAACGTTTGGACTGCGAGTTTCGAAGCAGCGTGAAAAATCCTGAAGGTGCGCACAATTTTGTACACAAGTCAATCGAGAAGTCAATTAAATGTTTGCGTTCCAGCTTGGCCATCACGAGACAAGCACGAAAGTCGAAAATTCTGTGTGGCTCGAGACATTCTGTACGTATTTTGTACTACTTGAATTATGACGAAGGGCTCTCGACCTCGGATTTTGCTGTTGAAGCCCGCAGTCAACCTTAACTCGAGCCTCATCGAATTCTTCGTGAGCAAGAGTGACATGCAGCACTCTTGCTCATTACAGGATGTTGCTCCTCCATTAAGTTTGGACCTTGATCAATCGCTGCTTCACTTTCGCATCATCAAGTTCTCGCTTTCAACGCTATTCCTGACGAGAGCTGTCACTTTAATTAATTGGACATTTAATTCGATGAAAAAACGTCAATATCGAAATACAATAAATTTCTCGATAACTCACAGGCTGCGATGCAAATTAAATTTTGTCAAAAAAAAACGTCGATATTTTGTTGAACACGGCGAACTAAATATTTTTTCATCAAAATTTTAGTGATTTTGACAATTTTTTTCATTTCTAACGGAAAATGCAAAAATTACGATTGAAAATGCCAAAAATTTACTTTTTCTAGAATATTTCTTGATGCAATGACTAAATTTTTGTGATTTTTCAAAAGAAAACGTGAAATGACCCAAATTGTGTTTTCGAGGAGATTTTCTAGAATATTTCTTGCTGCAATGACAAAATTTTTGTGATTTTTCAAAAAAAAAAAAACGTCCAGTCCAACGAATCCAACAAAATATCGATATTTTTCAACAAAATTTTCTTTTCAGTGTGTTGAACACGTCGAACTGAATATTTTTGGATAATTTCAAAATTTTCGTCATTTTGACAATATTTTTGATTCCTAAGGAAACGTCACCAAAATTTACGATTGAAAATGCCAAAAATTTACTTTTTCTAGAATATTTCTTGCTGCGATGACTAAATTTTTGTGATTTTTCAAAAGAAAACGTGAAATGACCAAAATTGAGTTTTCGAGGAAAATTTCTAGAATATTTCTTGCTGCAATGACAACATTTTTGTGATTTTTCAAAAAAAAAAACTCTCAGTTCAACGAATCCAACAAAATATCGATATTTTTCAACAAAATTTTCTTTTCAGTGTGTTGAACACGTCGAACTGAATATGTTTGGATAATTTCAAAATTTTCGTCATTTTGACAATATTTTTGATTCCTAAGGAAACGTCACCAAAATTTACGATTGAAAATGCCAAAAATGTACCTTTTCTAGAATATTTCTTACTGCGATGGATAATTTTTGTGATTTTTCAAAAGAAAACGTGAAATGACAAAAATTTAATTCTCGAAGAGTCTTTCTCGAATATTTCGTGCTGCAATGACATATTTTTTGTGATTTTTCGAAAAAAACGTTTAGTCGAACGAATCCAACAGAATATCCAACTTTTCCAACAGAATTTTCTTCTCAGTTTGGCGCGAAATTGTTTCGATACTTTTGAAAGCAGGAAAATTGTTAGTGACGGAATTTCTCCGCCCAGAAATATCCTGCCAACTAATGTCACTTCGAAACTGCACAAACGTCTCTAGTTCCTATGGACCACTTCCCATTTACGTGTCCTCCTTCCACCACGCACTTAAACTCTCTTTCACAGTTCGTATACGTTGCTCCCTAACTAACGTTCCCTCTTCCTCGTCCCTTTTTTCGCTTGCAGTTGTTTTTTTTCTGTACATGCTTACCGAGAGCTTTGGAGCATACTCGCGCAGTTTGTAGGATCCTCAAAAGACCTAGTTTCGAGTGTATCACTTCTGCCACTCGTCTTTGACGAGCTCCTCGCCAGACACACCGAGGCTTCGGAAAATGAAAATGTGCAAAGTGAAAACTTGACGTTGAATTTTGCAAAAAAGGCGAAACTTCGCCGCGCGGATCGTTTCATGTGGTCTCGGATAAGTGAATTTTCTCCCCTGACTAGATAAACCGAGTGCGAGTACCGTTGAAAAAAAAAAATACACTGAAAATTGAATTTTGTGAAAAAAAGTTGATATTTTGGACAATTTCAAAATTTTCGTTATTTTGACAATTTTTTTCAGTTCTAACGAAACTGTCTGCAAAGTTTACGATTGGAATGACAAAAATTTACAGTTCGGAGAGACTTTCTAGAATATTTCTCGCTGCGATGACAAGATTTTTGAGATTTTTCGAAAAAAACGTTTAGTCGAACGTTTCCAACAAAATTTTCTTTTCAGTGTAACTTTTTGTCGTTCCCAGCATAAAATTCTCGAAGCGAATATCGTGGGAAAAAGGAAATTCAGGAAGACTGACGCAAGCAGTTGCGAACTAATGGAGGGAGATCTAGCACAAGACAAACTGAACAGGCAGTCAAACCCTAGAAGAAGTGTGGCCTCTGTGGCGAGAAAGTAGAAAAGGTCAATATATCCCAGACGTATTTTTTATTCAATTGAAACGCAGTTGAGATCCCCATGAATTCTAGACCATTCGAGTCATAAACCATCGAAACAAATAAGCTCGCACGACCCTTGAGAATTGGGTCCTGACCCGGAATTTATTGTCATGGTTTCGCGTGGAGTAAAAAAATTTTTGTTGGAAAAGAGCGAAAATTTGTTGGATCCGTTACGTTTTTTTGAAAAATCCCAAAAATTTAGTCATTGCAGCAAGAAATATTCTAGAAAGTCTCTTCGGAAAGTAAATTTTTGTCATTCCAATCGTAAATTTTGCTGGCACTTCCGTGAGAAATCAAAAATATTGTCAAAATAACGAAAATTTGGAATTATCAAAAAAATATTTAGTGTTCAACAAAATATCGACGTTTTTTTGATAAATTTTCAGTTTCAGTGCAAAGGCATGAAGCTTTTTCGTGATCGATACGTTCACGTTCGTCCACGAACCATCGACCGTGCATACTCAAAGCTGTCAGTTGAAAAACTATAATTAAGCATGGAGAGGTAATCAAAAAGATAATCTTCCGCGGTATCGATCAAAAGTTCATTGATTGATGGCTCAACCACAGTTTTGGGGATCCTCAACCCTTAATTGCCAGCATGAAGAATAGAAATACAAATTTAGTTCGACGTGTTCGGATCGACGCGCAGAAACACGTTTTTGTGTTGTGACGAGCTATAGTTTCGAGGAGGTTGGGCTGCGCCCCATAGAAACTCCATGAAGAACGAGCCTCGTCCCTGAGTATTAAAAATTCAGAGATAGGAGGCAAATTGTTTTTGCCTTGTTGTCTACGCGGACTTGGCAGCCACTGTCACTGCATGCGAACGTATTTTAATGACACGCAATTTTACGTAACAAAAAGGACGAGCACAAAGGGAGACAACAATAGGAAAGTACTCCCTTAGGGTTTATGAATTTCGTGCGAAACACTTGCTTGATGTACGTTCTAGACCGAGCCTTTTTCATATACGTTACTCCATAAAAAACAATATGGAAGGAAAAGATAAAAACGAAGTAAACTTGAAATTGGATGCAAACACGCAGACTTTGATGGTCGTGGCAGGAACATTTATGTTCGGCGACCAACGTCGTTTTGATAAGAAACTTGGAAGAATCATCTTTTTGGTTTTTTCACACTGAAAATGAAATTTTGTCAAAAAACGAGCTGAATTTTTGAATAATTTCAAAATTTTCGTTATTTTTACAATATTTTTCATTTCTAACGAAATTTTCAGCCAAATTTACGATTGGAATGACAGAAATTTACTTTTCGAAGGATTTTCTAGAATTTTTCTTGCAGCAATGACCAAATTTTTGCGATTGAAAAAAAAAAGTCGATAAATCGTTGAACACTAAATATTTTTTGATAATTTCAAAATTTTCGTTATTTTGACAATATTTTGCAATTCTAACGAAATTTTCAGCCAAATTTACGATTGGAATGACAGAAATTTACTTTTCGAAGGATTTTCTAGAATTTTTCTTGCAGCAATGACCAAATTTTTGCGATTGAAAAAAAAAAGTCGATAAATCGTTGAACACTAAATATTTTTAGATAATTTCAAAATTTTCGTATATTTAACAATATTTTTGATTTCTAACGAAACTGTCAGCCAAATTTACGATTGGAATGACAAAAATTTACTTTTCGAAGGATTTTCTAGAATTTTTCTCGCGGCAATGACCAAATTTTTGCGATAAAAAAAAAAATGTCGATAAATCGTTGAACACTAAATATTTTTAGATAATTTCGAAATTTTCGTTATTTCGACAATATTTTTCATTTCTCATGGAACTGTCAGCAAAATTTACGATTAGAATGACAAAAATTGACTTTTCGAAGGATTTTCTAGAATTTTTCTTGCTGAAAAGACAAAATTTTTGTGACTTTCCTAAAAAAAACGTTTTGTCGAACGTTTTCAACAAAATATCGATCTTTTTCGAAAAAATGTTCTCTAGATCATTTTTCAAATTTCTGGGGAAATGCCGATCATCATCGAGTTTTTGCATGGATTGAGACGATTTTATAGTCGATGCATATTTGCATGAGGTCATGACTCACACAAGAGTTATCTCGTCTTCGTGCTCGGGCATTGTCTCTTCCATCGCGACAATGCTGTATGAAAAGATTGCAAGAACAGGCTGTCCCGTCGTGAGAGCCCCGAGGGCTCACACTTGACACAATTAATATCGACCGTAGTTTCTATTTTTGCTATTCGTCCCGGTTCTCATCGGGTCTTTTCACGACCCAAGGAAAATTACAGGAAAGCAATAAGACAAACATATCGAAGTGAATCTTTTCTCCATTTTCACAAAAATCTGCTGTACGTTGGGGATTTTTTTGTGTAAACATGAATCGTAATTCGATTCGAGCCAAGAAAACTGAAACATTTTCTTCTATCTCGCGAGTGATTGCTGCGCGAATTACTGGAACGATGGAATGGCGTCCAATAAAATTGTCGTTTCTGGGCATGGGTTTCCCCTTAATGGAGCTCTGCGTTGACACAGGAATAATGACGAAGCAATCACAAAAGCCTCAGGCTTTTTGTCCTGAATTTCATTTCGCCGAATCGTTTCTTAAGCGCGTCATTTGCGACAATCGCTTTCCCATTATCCATCATGGGAAATTGGAAGTCTCGCGTTAATTGTCGTCATTTCTCGGTCGATCGCGTTGTGTACGATCTGCAGATTCGATTCGAAGATTGTGGTACTTAAAATGGCTTTATCTTGTAACGGAGCTCAAGGTCATTGGAGCAAACTCCTTAATGCGGGTTCAACCCCAGTGGAAACGAAGATTGACCTCTTCTATAACGAATCTGCGTCTTTTTCTGGCTCGCACACGTATGCACCTGGCATTTTGTGAAATCGTGTGAAAAGCTTTTCCACCATATCAGGCTTCAATGGATAATGCTGCGCCCCATAAGTTGAAACGATCCAATTTTACCAGTTTTTTTTCTGGCCGGGGGAAAGATTGCCAGGACGTCCCAGGAAATTGGGTGGGAGATTCCACAAATAAAAATTTGTATTGGCTGAGGATTTTGGCGCGAAACTGAGCGACGATTCGATCCAAATTAATCATCAAGCCACTTTAATTCTTTCTTTTTCATATTTGACAAAAAAAAAATGTAATTTTTGCTCTTTAAACGTCGAAACGGGTCACCGAGTTCCGGATTTTCGTCCGTGGAGAACGTTTTTTCGAGCAGAATCCGGGCAAAGTCAAATTTCCTCCCAACGCCATTGCGTTGGAATTTATTTCGCAATATCCTGCCGGACGGTTCGCCCAATCCCAAGAGGTTTTCGCTCCAGCACGAAATCTGGAGGGATCAAAAGGGTGTGACCTTTGTGCAGGAACGTGTGGGTCGAGAATGAATCCTCAATTTGCTCGCGATCGTAAACATGCTTGAAAATTTAGATTCGGGCTTAGTGACACGAACGAAACCGAATGAAATGGGCGATTCAACTAAATTAATGGACGTTCCTTCCGGTTAGCTTCTGATACAAGAAAAGCCCACGAACCAGGAGACTTTGCGACCGAATTAAGCAATTACTAAATCGAGACAGTGTCATTGTAATTAAAAAAACAAATTCGGATAAACTTACGAAGAAAATTATTGTCAAAATACATTTTGTTCTAATTAAAAGTTTGCTCTCTCCATAAAACCAGATTCTCTTATACCCTTAACGAGCTTGCGTCCGGTTACAACGAGCTGAAAACTTTTTAAGAACTTTCTCCTGCTTTTGCCCTTATCTCTTGAGATCACTTAATCTTTCTTCTATTCTCTGTTCAGTGGTACGACCCGTTGGGAGTTCTGTAAGGATCCCAACAATACACTCTCATCATCCCACAGAAACGCTTGTATTGTCTGTTACTGGAGAGCCCACGAAAAGGTCCTCGAACATTGGCTGTTGTGTTAGTTCAATAAACATCAAACTTTTACACTCAAGTGAGACCATCGTTGCTTTTTCAAAGTTAAAGGAACTTGGATGACCGAATCAGAATAATCAGAATAACGAAAATTTTGAATTTATCCAAAAATATTTAGTTCATCGCGTTCAACAAAATATCAAAGTTGTTTTGAAAACATTCAATTTCCAGTGCACGTGACTAATCAATGCCAAATTGCAATTGAGGACTCACCGGATTTATTAAGTAGACTGCGTGATACGAGACTACGGATAGTCAGACGTCGAACGAAAATGCATCAAAGAACGCAAGAGAATCAACGATGTAACTGTACGTTGCTCTGTCCGACTCACATTGAATAATTTCCACATTATTTTGAGGACTTTGGATCACAAAATCAAAATAATCAGAATAATAATAAAATAATCATAATAAAATCATCATAAACAGAATTTGATAATATTTGTTGATAACATTCTTTGGCATCGAGTATAGAAACCCAAATTTTTTCCAAATTTTTGACCACGTGGTTATCGAATCGAGAGTTTAATCCAACTTTTTATGCACGACTAAAAAAATTGTATTGACATTTACATGATTTTACCAAAAATTCACCAAATTCCATAAAATTCTCATCTTTTTGAATTTTTTTATGATTTTAACACGATTTAGCATGGTAAAATTGTATTTTGAGGATTTCGCGATCTAAATTCACGGCAAAGAGCTTGTTAACATTGTTTCAACGTGCAATTAATTGAATTAGTTGCGTTATAATTATTTGTCTCTCAAATTTTGTCATTGCAGCACGAAATATTCTAGAAAGACTTTTCCAACTTTTCATGCACGACTAAAAAAAAAAATTGTATTGACATTTACATGATTTTACCAAAAATTCACCAACTTCCATAAAATTCTCATCTTTTTGAATTTTTTTATGTTTTTAACACGATTTAGCATGGCAAAATTGTATTTTGAGGATTTCGCGATCTAAATTCACAGCAAAGAGCTTGTTAACATTGTTTCAACGTGCAATTAATTGAATTAGTTGCGTTATAATTATTTGTCAAAATGCAATTTGTTATCAAACGACCACGTACGATAGACTTTGCACAATAATTGCGATCGATACGAAATTCGGCATGGAAACCATTAGGCAAACGCGCTAATTGGTATCTTCTGAAATTAACAGCACTCTGGCTCGAAATTCTGGTTGCTGCGTTTATCGACCTTCATGACCATTCGACGAGATTGTAATTCGGAACAGCCGCATTGCGATTTATCGCGTATGGATTATGGAGGCCGAGCAGGCCACGTGTCCAGCATTTTATGGCATTTTTTTACTGTCTGGAGAAGCGAGTCGATGCTCGTTTGGGATCGAGTTGATTTTTCAAATGGAAAAAACTGTCTTACCGATCGAGCAGCCTCAAAGAAGAGAGAAAATGGGAACAGAGTGGAAAATTTTTCAATTTTTCTGCCTCGCATCTTTTACATTTTGTTCCCTGCAATCCCGACTCGGGGAAACTCGCTCATTTCAAAGTTTCTCTCGAGAGTGCGCTTGTCCACATATCCCAAACTCTACCGGAGCAGCTTTTACCGAGGTTGCCTGTCTGACCATTGGAGCTCATGCTCGCATGGCTCAGCCGATCGATTATTCTCCCATCACTTGGTAAATTGCTATGCAAATGTGCGAGCTCCTCGCTGAGGAGAATTTTTAGTCCGAGCATTTGGGTCAGGCCAAGGGAGCGAAAAGAAAAGCTTAAGAAATGACTTTTGACCTGGTCTCACGAGGCTGAAGTTCGTAACGTTGGAATGCAACGAAAAATATTTTTTTTTACTGATAATTTCTTGAATTTTCGAAATTAACAAAATTTTTCGAGCCGACACACTTCTTGGGTCGTAAAAATGCATTTTAATCGATAGAAAAAAAAAAAAAATGAATTTGGTTGCATGTCAACGATGCAAATTTCGGAATTTGATTTTTGAAATTCCGTCCACACGACAATCTCTCAATCGCATCAACTGCATCGGAGCTTTTATTTCAACGTGATCTTGAATATTCGTCTTAGTTCGTCAAGCGGAAATCATTAATCCAAAGGTTAACTGCGGAAACAACGAGACGTCGCTCTCAAACTAACGGCTTTGTACGTCAAATTTAGCGTGAATGATTAATGATCGAGCTTCGTAGAGAACCGTGAAATCGGGGTAGCCACACGCTGATATAATCTGCGTACTGAAATATACGACGCGATTTTCCGCAGTTTTTTCGTCCCAGAAATTCATTTTTTTTCGTCGCTCCTAGCGTAAACCAAAAATAAAGAATCATAACGTAGCAATTTATCAAATTTCTTTCGTGCTTGTTTTTTCGACGGAGTCTCTGCATGTTTCACGTCAATCGGTTCATAAAAAGCTTGACTTGAGGGATTGGAGCACGACGATACAATTTTCCCATACTAAATGACGTTAAAAACATGAAAAAATTGAAAACGATAAGAATTTTATAATTTAGAATTTGATTGTAATTTCCCATGGGGATTTTTTATCAATTAAACAAAATCGTCACGAAACACGTATCTTTAAGGACGCTGAATCACGACGATGCAATTTTGCCATGCCAAAGCGTGTTAAAAACATGAAAAATTTCAAAAAGATAAGAATTTTATAAAATTTGGTAAATAAATTCTTTAATATCAGACAATACAATTTTTTTAAAATTTTTCCGCCACGCTGTACTCGAGTAATTGAACAGTAAAGTTCACGTGTATAAACATAAAAAATCTGGGAAAAATTTGTGTTTCTATACTCGATGCCGAAGAATGTTATCACTAAATTTGATGAAATTCTGATTATTTTGATTTCGTGAATCAAACTCCTTAATGTGCAATTCTTTTCATTTTATTATGAAAATGTACGAGGAATGATTTTCTTGCTCATTTATTATCAGGACGTTGAGGCCTCAGGCAAATGTGCGTAAGAATTAATTTGTGCGAAATTTTTCTCTTCGTGCGAAACTTCATGAGGATCCGAATGTTTTATTCGACACTAAAAAAGCTGTGGCTGAAAATGACATTGCATGAGTAGCGCCACCGGCTCCAGTGAGCTCGAGGTTCGTCCACCTGCAGCAGGTGAATTGAGGCAGAGGCGCATCAGCTTTAAATCTCCCTGCAGCGAGCACGTGGCGTCCGGAAAATTCATTTGAGCTTTCCGCGCTTTCCTTCCGCTGGCGAAAGGCGCAATCGCGCAAGAGCGTTTCCACCACTAGAAGCAGAACGACGTTGTGTCCGTTCTGGACCGAATCGATGCTGATATTTCGTGCAACCATTCATGCAATGCGGTCGAGCCAATGTCATGTTTTTTTTCGAATTAGAAATTGCAACAGAAAATTTTAGATCGTGTTGCTAAATTTTTCTTAAAAAAATGAAAATTTTCTCCACTTTTTGCCTGGAACAATTTTCCATGGTTGAAAAAAGAAAAAAACGATAATAAAAACTGTTGAACGATAAAATCGCGACAAATCCTCGTAAAACACCGTTTCATTGTTTCTCGCATTTACCCAAGAGATACGAGTTTACGCAGCTGGTTGTTCGTCCATTTAGCACCCCGATTGACGGGGGGAAATCAAGAGGCAAGAGAAAAACTGGCAGGGGGTAGACGAGGAGCTTTTGCGGTGTACACCCAGAGTGGCGCAGTCGCCTTGGAAACGTTGCCAGTCCACGTGCATGTGTGTGCGGAGACCTTATCCAAAAGGGAATAGATTTGCAAACGAGTGCTTGTGTGATGAGGCGACAGTGGTGCATGATTCCGCGGCAATGAATAAACGGCCACCAAGTCTCAGAAGCAACGTAAATTGCCCAGTGAAATATTCACCGATATAATACGTCAAGATTTTCCGGAATCATTATTTCACCAGAAAACAGTTTATCCGACGCGAGAAATACGAAGAAAGTGAGATAAAGGGAAAGCGGCGGGTTGTTGCAAGATTGGGCAAAGGTGCGCCAGAAGGGTAGGGATCGAACGAGGCAGTGTTGGAGCTCGATGTAGTGTGTCTCTGCGTTAGTCTTCACCAGATAAAACACCACGGCCACGATAGACTGCAGTGGCACCCTAAATCCGGTGCCATGATGAGGACCTTCCTTCAATTTAAGCAAAATAATCATCAATGTTCAAGAAAAACTGTCAATTCCAACTTTCGAGTGTTCGTGTATGGTCCGAAAGTGTTTTTAGAGGCAGTGTTTTCGTTTTAACTTCGTCCGACCAAAAACCTCCAAAAAACCATCGACGAGGACCTCGGATAACTCTCCAAATTGAAGAGAAAAAGTTCCCAGTCCATTCCATTCCAGTATGAAAAGCAGAATAAAGAAAAAGCTCTCGAAAGTCTTCTTTGCGCGAAAAGTTATTTAACAAGGCACAATCCCAAAGTTTTTGCTTTACAAAGGGTGATGCGTGTTTTTGAGTGACTAAAGTCTGCAGCGGAAATGGCCAGAAGGTTGAAGATGCTCCGGCTGGATTGCTGTTATCATCCAACAGCAATCGCAGTGACTGCCTCTCGTCCTGAATGACAATGGAGCAAGAGAAACGTCGTAGGACATGATGATTAACTTGGAAAGTGAAAAATTTATTGTTTCCTATGCCCACGAAGCCTCCAAGTGGTTCAAAGCGTTTTTGGGGGGTCCCTGAAAATGTATTGAAAGCTCCATAAAAAATACTTCCCACCACTGCTGATCTCGCGTGTTCCTCGACCTTGGACGAGGGTGCGCCACATCTGGTTCTGCTGTGCGCTCTTTCTCCGCTGCTACCCGCGTCCTCAGCCTCACTCGACGTATCTGCGTACTCTGTACTACGTGCGTGTGTATGTCACCATCTCCAGCATTTTCGCTGAAAAGCTCCAACCTCCAGAGTCCATAGTAATTCAATTTATTCCGCGGCTGACGAACGCGGCGTTAGGTCGTCAGAAAAACTGGATTAACCCAAAAGTGCGCACTTTTTTTTTCACCAGTGAAGCCTGGCAGATCGATGACCTGTCGATCACAAATCACTTTTCAAGTTTTAGTGATTCCGGGAATGAAAAACTCAAGTTTCGATCGAATGGACTACGAAAAACCCTCATTAGCGTATTGTGATCTAATCTGAACAAGATCCCCATGAACCAACCTCGTAAAACGTGATTAACGGTGTTAAGCTCAAGTGGAACTGATCCAAAGTCAGAAGGTAGTGAGTCCTTATGGTGTTATGGTTCATACCACGTGAAAAAAGCCAGGAAACCTGTCGGTCGAGATAATCGGTAATTGATTGAAAAGACCATGATTCTAGGAGCACTATTGTGGGCACCTAGACGAATCAATAGAAGATTGTTTTGAGTCATAGTTCCCTTCGGTAGAACAGGTTGGCAATAGTGTTCCGTGCCAAGTGACGAGCAGAGAGTGGAGAAGGAGAGAAAAATAATTAACATGATTGTCTCTGAAGAGGAGCCAATTCCGAACCGTGTTGCTTCAACCTGTTCACGCCTCGAAATCTCGACGAAGGTAGTGTGTGTTTGAAAATAAATGCAGTTGATGCCAACTACCTCATTATCATAAAAAATACAATAATAATATATGCTGTTGAAAAATTGTTGAACACGTTGCATTTTATTGAGAAACTTTGACTTGTTAACGAGTGTTGTTGAAAAGTTTGACTTTGTTGATAAGTGAAATAATTCGTTAAAAATCGGGAAATTAGAACTTTAATCAGACGTTGACTGTTTCGTGATAATTAAAATGCTGCTGGCATTGCTGTGATGATAGCCTGACATGGGAATAAGTTGAATGGCAATTTTTGCAGAATTTTGATTGCACTTGATAATAATAGTGTGGATAGGCAAGAGAACGGGTAAAAGCACATTAAGAATCGGGAGGCTAGGAGAGTGCACTTTGCTGGACGGGAACAGCAGCAACAAAGCTCGCTCGGACGGAGCACATTACACGAGGAAGAGAAATTGCCAAGAGCATCGTGATCATGAACGAAGCGTGTGTAACCACGCCGCGGAATGATAATGGCCGAGTCCGTGGGCTCAGCGTTGATGTACGACCGTCCTGAAATATTCATCACTCGTCGACCTCGTACGGATACCGTCGTTACCCAGCGTCAGATAGACTGAGAAGGAACGAGCAGGAACAAAGGGGAAAGAGGGACAGCAGCAGCAGCAGCATTACGGGGTGTAGTCGGAGGTATTGAAGAAGAAGCGTCACACCGAAGATAGCGGGTTTGCGTGCACATGTTCAACGTTTGTTGATCAAGCGCAGTCAGCGAGCGCGAGGTGTCCGGCATCGGACAAGAGTAGCCTCTGCTCTTCGCGCTCTATTTCATCTCTTCAAACCGACAAAGTGTCATCAGCATGGAAGGTACCCAGTGGCATATATAAAAATAGCAGGATCTAATCGGGAGTAACCGAGATAGAAAAAGCTCGAAAGCCAGCGAGAGAGACGCCTCGATAGAAAGATCAAAGACGAGCTGGCCCAAAGCGCCAAATCCAGAAAATATGGAGCTTCCATTATCATCCAAGTGATGCATGGCAAGCCTCACTTTTCTACAACTATCCGGACATTAACGATACGTTGAAAAAATACTTCAAAGCTGGATTCCAGAGTGAAATGTCTCTCCGGCAGGAAGGAAGAATCATCCGGTACCAATGACTCAACCTGCCGAATTTTCGCTCTGTTTCATCATCGCAAGCCTCGGGATCCTCTACGAGGCTCCAACGCCTCGGCCGAGCCTCTCCTGGACATGGGAGCCCGTGGCTGGGAGTACGAGGCCCTGCCCGATCTTAATACACCCGCTGCCTTAACACCATCCTCAACACCCCCCAATAACAATTCACAAAACCCTCCTAATCAACAACTCAAACTACATCCTGCCCCGAGAGTTTGCTTCGAAGCCGACAATCTGGCTTCAACCAGACGCAGGAGCAGCGCCAGGCCTCCGGCATCTTCCATCAGACGTCGTAGCCGAAGCATGAGCGCCTGGAGTGACCTGTCCAGATGTTCCTTCAGACTCGACGAAAGGTACCAGCATCTTTGTCCTTACTAATTTCCGTTCCTTCAAACCGACATTTATTCCTCAAAGCTGCTTTTAAGGTATTACCATCCCAAAACGACTTTATTTAGTGTTCTTTCAAAATTTTGTATAAACGTTCCTGGCATCAAAACTAACAATTTTTTCCTAATATGAAGACGAATTTTTTGACGTTTTAGATTTCAGATATCTAGTTTTCAATCTTTAACTTTTCCCCCTCTAAACGCGTGTAAATTCAAGTCACGTTTCGTTAAAAAAGTTGCAAAAATCGAGTTGTAAAAATAATGTATTTAGGATTTTTTTGCAGATTTTTTAAGAAAAACCCTAAACACAAGGGTCTACGCAGGAAGCCGGAAAATAAAGTAATAATTATTCGCTTGTCTGGGGCGTTGAAACGCTAAAATCTGAATTGATGATCTCATTTTTACACGACTAGAGTTTTATTAAATGTCATTATTATCGATTTCATTAATTTGATCGAATTTTCACCAGAAATCTTCAATTTTACAGATTTTGAGATATTTCATCCCCAATTTTTAATTTTCCCCATCCAAACGCATGTTAAATCGAGTTGCAAAAAAAAATGTATTCAGGATTTTTTTTTTGCGGATAGCCAGAAAAGCTACGAGTCGAAAATTTCCAAGAAAAATCCTAAACAAATTTTTTTGCAACTCTTAAACGAATCGCAACTCGAATTTGACCGCGTTTTGATGGGAAAAGTTAAAAATTGGACATTAAATGTCTGAAATTCTTAACGTTAGGAAATTTTTCTTCATAGGAGAAAATTTTTTGTTTTGGTGTCAAGAATTTTCATGTGAAATTATTGAAGAATCCTGAATAAAGTAATTTTCCTCTCGTAGCAAATTACCATCGCGTGATTTCCAGTCCACCCCTAATCGATCTTAATTGCCACAAGTTTTGAATATTTGACAAAACGTTTTTCCCCAACGTTTGGTCCCTTAGTTGAAACCATTTGACCATTATTTTCATGCCCTTTTCACCAACAATAAACAATCTGAGTTTATCGTCGATAGTGAACGCCGGAATTCCAGGTCAATGTTTAAATACCCCAGTATTTTTATATAACCAAAGACAAAAGTTTACTAGCAGAAACGACATCGCGTCGTTAGACTGTGTGGCCTACCACGATGTCTGGAAACAATATAACGTTGTCGTTTCTTGCGTTCTATACGCTCATGAAACTAAACTCACGACTGTACTGACATCTGGGGCCGGACTTTCCGCTCTCTCTCTCTCTCTCTCTCTCTCTCTCTCTCTCTCCGGTGCTCCCGCTGGCTGACAACAACAATGGGGGTTCCACAAGGGTCGGTTCTAGGCCCACTTTTGTTTTCACTGTTCATTAATGATATTGGCGATAATTTGCTCTACACAAAGCATATGATTTTTGCGGACGACACACAGATTTATCTGAGTTGTCTCCCGGCAAATTTGGATGAGGGCCTAGCACATATCGCCCACGACGTGGGTGTTATTGCGCGGTATGCTATAGAAAATGGACTCAAACTCAACTTAGATAAAACGAAAGTTCTCATCCAGGGCAGTAGGTCTTACGTCAGTCAGCTGGATTATCGTCTGTTACCTCCTATCGTTGTTGGAACTGTGACTTTACCGTATGTTTCTGAAGCTAAAAATTTAGGGGTTATAATGTCGTCAAATTTGTCATGGCACAAGCAAATTGTCAGCACTTTACAAAAAGGCAACTTTGCTCTTTACAAGCTTAAATATCATGCTAAGTCATTGTCCTATGATCTCAGGGTTTTGCTCGTTACGTCAGTCATTTTTCCAATTTTTGATTATTGCTGCTTAGTAGTCATTGACTTGACGGATGAGCAGAATCTGAAACTACAGCGGCTAATGAATTCCTGCATACGCTTTATTTTTTCATTAAGACGTGATGAACATATAACTCCGTTTCGTAGGAGGCTCGGATGGCTCTCGGTTGCATCGAGGCGCCTATACTTTCTTGGTGTCCAAACTCATAAGATCTTACATGGCAATGCTCCTTCCTACCTGATTGATCTTTTTCCTCGTGCCCATCAGGCTGAACGACCAATTCGCAATCAAGAGACTGTGCCCATTTTTCACATCCCTTTACATCGAACGGCTACCTTGCAGAATTCTTTTCATTTGGCAGCAGTTTATTTCTGGCATTCTCTTCCTGTGTCGATTTCTAGCGTCTCATCTCTTCCGGTGTTTAAGACGAAACTATTTTCTTATCTTTTCTCGATCGAGGGCGACGTTGATCAGGCTGGGTGATCGAGGGCGGCGTTGTTCAGGCTGGGTGACTTGAGGCGTGCGTGCGATTTTTTTTTCTTTATTTTATTTTTATTCTTTTTCTTTATTTCATTTTTATTCTTGTTCTATTGTTCTTTTGGTTTTATTTTTGTTTTTTTTTTATTTTTTATCTTTGTTTTTTTTTTTTTATTTTTGTTTTGGTTTTATTTACATATTTATTTTTGTGTTCATTTTCTGTGCCAGTTTTTTGCGTGCGTGTGTTTTTGCTCTTCTCGGTTTTCGTATTCTTAGTTTATACTGCGTGCGTTTTAATTTTAATTTTAATTTTATTTTTATTTCTTTATTTTGTTCTTTATTTGATTCTAAAATTTATATTTATGTAAGAGTGTATTTTTTGATAATGTAAGAAATGTATTTTGCACTCTAATTTTCATTTGCCCTCTGGATTCGTCTTGGGCATAATAAATTCATCTCATCATCATCATCATCTCCCTGCCCCTTGGTCTCTTCGCTGCCCTACTGTGTTAAAGATCAAGGACAAATCCCTCGGTGTCTCTGGTGCAATAGTGCGCTGTAGGGTACGGAATAAAACGCCAACTATCTGACGTCCTCCTACATCGTCGCACTGAAAATGAAATTTTGTCAAAAAACGTCAAAATTTTGTTGAACACGATGATATTTTTGAATAATTTCAAAATTTTCGTTATTTTGACAATATTTTTCATTTCTAATGGAACTGTCAGCAAAATTTACGATTGGAATGACAAAAAATGACTTTTTGGACTTTCCAGAATATTTTTTGCTGCAATTTTTTGTGATTTTTCGAAAAAACGTTTAGTCGCACGTTTCCAACGGAATTTTCGTTTCAGTGCGAGCATTTTCGTTGTAATTTTCCGCTACAGAGTCACCCACGTCCGGAGCAAACTGTAAATTCTATTATTGGCCACAAATTCTCTTGTAAAAACTCACGAGAAAGGTGGAAACTCATTGAGGGCAAATTGCAATTGTTTCTTTTTTTTTTTAGGGTTCTTTGTTTCAAAGATTTACACATTTTGTCGTGTTTCCTCGGTCGTGCGTTCGAAATAGATATCACGAAATCACGCCAATAGGATTACATCGAATATGTGTGTACAATGTTTATATATTTGTGTCTATATATTCTGGATAATCCCTCTGTTGATTTTGGCACGGAGGCAGCGAAAATGGAGACATAGTCCAGAGTTTCTCCCTCCGTGAAGCCAAACATATATGTGTTTAAGGTCCGAAGGCCATTCCTAACGAAACTTGCCCACTTGAACATACTTGGCAAATCGCTCCCACGTCTTCATCTCCCATATCTGATGAATCCATGAATTTCAATGGAAAATCAATTCAATTCATTGTCGATAAAGAAACTCAAAGTTTTTGCTCAATTATCCAAAATATATTGCACGTTAATAACCCATTTCGTTTATAAAACGAGATGAAAGGAAAATTTTGTTGGAAAAGATCGAAATTTTGTTGAATTCGTTCGACTAAACGTTTTTTTTTTTGAAAAATCACAAAAATTTTTTCACTGCCGCTTGAAATATTCTAGAAAGTCTCTTCGAAAGTAAATTTTTGTCATTCAAATCGTAAATTTTGCCGACAGTTCCGTTAGAATTGAAAAATATTGTCAAAATAACGAAAATTTTGAAATTATCCAAAAATATTCAGCTGATCGTGAATCAACGAAATATCGACGTTTTTTCGACGAAATTTAAGTTTCAGTGCACAATAATCTAGCGGGATGCGCTTTTATGCAGCGAAAGCTTTAAATTTATGTCCATTCGTCGGGATTGCAACTCGTTTATTTTATTTGCCGTTACTTTTCCCGTTATCTGAAAGAAAAAGAATGAAGTTTTGTTACTAAAGTATCTTATGGGCTCGATATTTCCAAACATGCTCCGAGTTATTGGGCGCCGCGGAAGCTCTTCGAGAAAGTGCAAGTTATTACAACTGAAACGCTCCAGTACCGCGGCAGCAACGTACTCAGTCAATAGGCTAGCAATCAGGAAGAAAAAAAAAGGATTCCAACCGCAGTGCGGAAAGGCTAGAAAAATGTATTGAAAAAACCAGTTTACTGAAAATTAAAATTTGTAAAAAAAACGTCGATATTTTGTTGAACACGGTGAACTAAATATTTTTGGATAATTTCCAAAATTTTCATAATTTTGACAATATTTTTCATTTTTAAAGGAACTGTCAGCAAAATTTACGATTTGAATGACCAAAATTTACTTTTCGAAGAGAGTCATCAGGAGTCCCCGATTATGAGATCAAAAAATGAAAACATTCAAAAATTTAACTGAAAAATTGAATTTGATCAAAAAACGTACGGTGAACTAAATATTTTTGGATAATTTCCAAAATTTTCATAATTTTGACAATATTTTTGATTTCTAACGGAACTGGCACCAAAATTTACGATTTGAATGACCAAAATTCACTTTTCGAAGAGAGTCAACAGGAATCCCCGATTATGAGATCAAATAATGAAAACCTTCAAAAATTTAACTGAAAAATTGAATTTTATCAAAAAACGTACGGTGAACTAAAGATTTTTGGATAATTTCAAAATTTCCGTAACTTTGACAACATTTTTCATTTCTAACGAAACTGGCACCAAAATTTACGATTTGAATGACCAAAATTTACTTTTCGAAGAGAGTCATCAGGAATCCCCGTTTATGAGATAAAAAAAATGAAAACATTCAAGAATTCAACTGAAAAATTGAATTTTATCAAAAAACGTTCGAGTCGTCAGCAAAACTTACGATCGGAATGACAAAAATTTACTTTCAAAGAGTCTTTCCAGAATATTTCTTGCTGCAGTGACAAAATTTTTGTGATTTAAAAAAAAAAAAACGTTCAAACGAACGTTTCCAAAAAAATTTTCTTTTCAGTGTAACATTCGGACGAAATTGCTCTTTCTCGTCTAAAAAACAACCCTCTCGGGAATTCATAACTTTTTTCTCATTTTTTTTTCACAATTTGTCGCCGCGAACCTTATTTATATACTACGAAAGAGTGATAAGAGCGTTTTCATTGTCTTTTGTCATTACTTTGCTCGAGGGTTATAAAGAATACACATATAGAGCAAACGATGAAACGACTCTTTCGTTATTATCGGAAATTCAGCGTCTTCCGCTCTCTTTTATCTCCTGCCTCCATTTTTCTCTTTATATTTTCGCAATTCTGTATCATACACTCTGAGTTTTGCCACACGAAATAAAACGTCCACGATCTTAAATGAGATCTTGAAAAACTCCGTGACTTTGCTCCATTTTTCAAAATTCTCGTTTATCTGTCTGTTACAGGTGAGTGGCAATTCTTCTCCTTTCGAAAACATGCGATTCCGTGTCCTCCATGAGGGTCCAGAACATATTTTACGTTCGGAAATCGAGGGTAAGACCTTGTCGACTCAATATGTTTCTTGATGGAAAAATTCACAGAGTTATTTGACTCAAGCGACAATTTGAATGATCCTGGATTCGAAATCCACGACAACTACGTTGTTGAAGAAATTCCAGTTACATTGTGCGATCGATATTATTGATTCAGGCAATTTTCACTGTCGCTGACAGCCTGTGGACCCAAATTTATTTAATATTAAGGTATCACCCTCACAAAACGACTTTATCCAGGGTTTTTTCAAATTTTTGTATAAACGTTCTTGCCACGAAAAAATAAAAGTTTTGTCCAATGAAGAAAAATTTTCTGACGTCTAGAATTTTAGATATTTTTAGAATTCTAGAATTTTTTATTTTCCCCATCTAAACGCGTGTAAATTCGAGTCACGTTTCGTCAAAAAGTTGCAAAAATCGAGTAGCAAAAAAAAATGAATTCAGGATTTTTTTTGCAGATGGCCAAAAAGTCTATGGGCCGAATTTTTTCAAGAAAAATCCTAAACACATTTTTTTGCAACTCATGAACGAGACGCGACTCGAATTTCCACGCGTTTGGATGGGAAAAGTTAAAAATTGGAAATTAAATGTCTCGAATTCTTAACGTCAGGAGATTTTTCTTTATAGGAAAAAATTTTTGGTTTTGGTGTCGAGAATGTTCGTACAAAATTATTGAAGAAACCTAAATAAAGCGATTTTGTCATTCACGGGAAACCAGCAACAAATATCTCTTTAAAAACATTATTCGATCGCGGTTTCCCATGAAACTGGAGATCCCATAATCGCGTTAACGTTCCTCACCGTCTATGGGTTCATCTTACAACGACATGATGCTATTGAATGCCCCTATTGGGTTAAGAACGTCGTCTATAAATTCGATGAGGGTTGAAATGATAGAGACTCGTCCTCCCATCGTTTTCTGGAGTATCGATGGTCGCCAGACATAATTACGAAGAGTCTCCGCCCCTCCGATGGCACTTTAATTCCTCAATAATCTTCTTACCCTTTTTTCAAAGTTTCTGACATTTTTATCATTTCTAAATCCCGATTCCCAGAATTTTTTCAAATTCCTCAAATAAAAAATCTGGAGCATATAAAAATATGAAAAATTCTCCAGTCAGTTTTCTCGAAACCGTAAATTTGTTTATAAATTTTGCGTCAATAAATCTCGTCCGTGTGTTCCTTTGGTCACGTCGATTTATCGCAGGACTATTTTCATCCCCTATCGCCAGGATATTGTCCACGAACAACGGCTCTGGGGAATCCGATAAAAAATGCCAATATGCTGCACATTGGAGCATGCAACAAGAGATTTTTTTTTTTATCAAAGTCTTCGAATCAGAAACGAATTGTATGATATTCAGAACACTCTTTCAACATTGAATTCTTCGTTTTGCTACCGTCACAGACGTGTATCGTTGAGGAAATTCCGCTGAGCAGCGACGTCCAGTTTCACGCTGCTGAACTCAATGCGCGACGTGAAAATTATTTTCATGGCATGAAAATCCCAGCCCATGGAAATATTGAGACAAAATCATTGAATTTCGTGGCAAATTATCATTTTTAATGAATTTTATACGGTGACAAAATTACTTTATTTAAGATTCTTTAATAATTTTGTTTGAACATTCTTGACGACTAAAAATTTTCTCCCACGAAGAAAAATTTCCTGACGTCAAGACTTCGAGACATTTAATTTCCAATTTTTAACTTTTCTCATCCAAACGCGTGGAAATTCGAGTCTCGTTTCGTTCATGAGTCGCAAAAAAATGTGTTTAGGATTTTTCTTGAAAAATTTCGGCTCATGGCGTTTCTGGCAATCTGCAAAAAAAATCCTGAATTCATTTTTTTTGCTACTCGATTTTTGCAACTTTTTAACGAAACGTGACGTCAATTTACACGCGTTTGGATGGGGAAAAGTAAAAAATTGAAAATTAGACATCTCAAATCTGAAACGTCAGAAAAATCGTTTTTATATTGGGAGAAAATTGTTAGTTTTGGTGCCAAGAACGTTTCCACGAAATTTTGAAAGGACCCTAAATAAAATCGTTTCGTGATGGTAAAATGCCTGAGGCAGGGAATCACAATGAGTGGCTTCATCTTTCCGAGAGCTCAAAACATTAATACATCGACTGGCTGGTACCAAAACGATTATCACGATACGGTCTGTTCGTGATAAATCTTTGGACGCAGGAGTGTGCAGTGTGGTTATCTCGGGAGTTTGGCCAGAAAAAACGTGAGGCTGCGAGCAAGATAAACACGTCGAGATTCCACGCGATCTCGACCTATTTCATCGGCGAGTGGAAATTTCTTTCTGTCTCCAAAATCGATGAGATTAAATCCTCGTAATCGTCGAGTCGTTCATCAGAGAAAAAAACTTGCTCAGCAATATTTTCGCCACTCCCGGGCAATGCACGTGCATGAGGGCGAACTAAAAAATATCGTATGGAACAATGACAAGCAGGACGATCAGGAATCGTTATCGACTTTTGGAAATCAGCTCTTTCACGTGGAAGAACTATTTTCGGCCATGTATTCGGTGACCCAATAAACATCCCACACTCAGTCCACCGGGCAGAGCCAGCACCAGAACCAACTTATCTTTCCTACTCGCTGTCGACAACAACAAAAAATATACTCACACTCAGCCCACTTTGCCATACGAAATGTTTTCTGTGTGTGGCAGCCCGAATATCCATTCTCTCGCGACTGACAAGCATATTGTGACGTTCGAGTCCATAAATATTGGATTTCGTCTCGTCCGTGTCCCGGCCAAGTTGATAAGTCTTGACTAAAAAGAAAATTTCGTTGGAAAATATCGATTTTCTTTTGGAAACGTTTGGCTAAACGTTTTTTTTTTTGAAAAATCACAAAAATTTTCGTTATTTTGACAATATTTTTCGTTTCTAACGGAACTGTCAGCAAAATTTACGATTGAAATGACGAAAATTGAGATGACATAAAATTTAGTTAATTCAAGAATTAGATCATTTAGAATTTAGATAATTCTTAAGAATTTTACAAAATTCTTAGGAAAATTTATAAGAATTTTATATTTTATATTTTAAGAATATTTTAACAAAATTTCATTAAATTCATAAGAATTTTATAGAATTTAGTTATTAATAGTTATTAATTTAGTATATTAACTAAATTTTATAAAATTCTATAAAATTTATAAGAATTTTACAAAATTCTTATGAAAAATTATAAGAATTTTATAAAATTCTTATAAATTTTATAAAATTTGATAAAATTTAGTCAATATACTAAATAAATAACTATTAATAACTAAATTCTATAAAATTCTTATGAATTTAATAAAATTTTGTTAAAATATTCTTCAATAATATAAATGACAATACAATTTTTTTAGATTTTTTCAACACTTTGTACTCGAGTACACTGTTAATCGAGTAAATTGTTAAAAAAAGATGGATATTTTGTTGGATGCGTTCGACTAGACGTTTTTTTTTTAAATAACAAAAATTTCGTCATTGCAGCAAGAAATATTCTAGAAAGTCTCTCCGAAAAGTCAATTTTGTCATTCCAATCGTAAATTTTGCCGACAATTCCGTTTGAAATGAAAAATCTTGTAATTTTTCCCAAATCTCAGCACGCCGAAGTTTCCAAATCTCCTAAAAATTTATTACGTGTTTTGGAGGCTTTTGAAAAATGGGAAAAAACTCGAAATTTCTCTTTAATTTTTTCATGAAAACGCTCACGTCACTCTCTGAAATGTTTGGGCAAGTGTGACGTCAGTTTTCCTACATTGAATTCCACGGAATTCCATCGGTTCCGTTCCCCTTTAAATCTATCGTATGCTGACGAAGGTCAACAAATTACAAGGGATGCACAGTGGGGATTCGAATTCATTTGACATACGAGCAATCGTAGTCGCGATTCCGATCTCAATTTTTCCAACGACCAAGCACACATAGTTGACACAGTGCAATTTGCTTCAGGGCATAAACTACGCTTGCCTGTGGATATTCATCATAGAGCCATAATTAAAATTCCAATTATTTCCCAACATATAAAGGTCGAAGGTCTCCTCAGACTTTTCCTGATTCCGTAACATAAATTACGAATAATCGTATTAAGGAGTTTCTGTAGGAAAATCCAAATATTGAGAAATCGATCAAATTCGAGTAATTCAGCATTAAAGCAGAATTCTTATACCCAGAATAAAGACCAAAAGTGAAATTCTGTCGGAAAAGATCGACATTTTATTGGATACGTTCGACTAGATGTTTTTTTTGAAAAATCACAAAAATGTTCCAATTGCAGCAATAAATATTCTAGAAAGTCTCTTCGAAAAGTAAATTTTTGTCACTCCAATCGAAATTTAGCTGACAGTTCCGTTAAAATAAAAAATATTGTCAAAATAACGAAAATTTTGAAATTGTCCAAAATTAGTTCACCGTATTCAACAAAATATCGACGTTTTTTGACAAAATTTCATTTTCAGAGTATCCTTGCATTAACCATATGAAAACGCTACACGTGAATTTCAAAATTTAATTACTCGAGAACTGGTTGGAAGGAAAATCTGAAAGAATTTATATTCATATTTAATTTTATTTATTATAATATTATATAATTATTAAAATATTCATATTTATTGAATTCTCAACAAAATAATATAAAAAATAAATAATATTCAATTATTACAATTGAATGTTAATTAAAATAAATTTAGAATAAATAATATTCAAGATCTGGAAAAATTTATATTCATATTTAATATTATTTATTTAATTATAATTATTATAATATTTATATTTATTCAATTCTCAACAAAATAATATAAAAAATAAATAATAACAAATAATAAATAATAAATAATATTGAATAGAATAAATAATATTTAATTATAATAATTGAATATTATTCAGAATAAATTTAGAATAAATAATATTCAATTATTATAATTGAATATTATTTCTTAAATTATTATATATATTAATATATAATTTTAATATGATTCATATATAATTTATATTTAAAAAATAATTCATTCACGAAATTTGATTTGATTCTGATTATTTTAATTTTTTCTCTCATTTTTCGCGTGGATTAGCTCGGCAACATTGTATCGCCGGTAACGAAATGCCTTAAAGGCATACAGACAGGAGATGAATACATGATTGATAAAAATACGAATCATCGTTATCGTTTAGGGACGATATTGAAGCGTCCAGCCGTCGTCAACATCAGAGCAAACTGACTGTGTGTCCTTTATAATCCTGACGCGATATCCTGTCATTTTATATGATAGTTTTATATGATAATTTTATATATAGTACTGTACGCGAAAGTGAAACACATCGATAATACCGAGGTCGAGTGCTCATTTAAACCGAAGTTGACAAGAGAGCAACTGAGTTTTTCCTCAACTTTCGCAACGTCTGTCAGCTCGTTTCATATTCACAAACACGTCACGCTTCGTGTGTATTGCTCTTTGTCACCTGAGAGTCGATCTCGGCTCTCGCGCTCTCATTTCGAAAAGTTCGCTCCACTCGATCATCGAGTGTGGACACTTTTTATTCGTGTCGTTCACACCAACTACGAGCATTGATCCTTTTCTCACTATTCCATTTATTTTCGTATCAATGACATCGCGACGGGGGCGGTCGATTGAAAAGTAAAAATGGGATACCGATCGAGATTCCCTCCGGAAATCATTTATCGGCGCTTTCGTGGACGCAAGGGCGGGAGAGAATAAACTGAGGCTCAAGTAGCTTTACCCCTTGCGCACAATATCGACGCTCGGACCATTTTCTTGTCGTCGGCAATGCAGACTCCTCGCAGTTTTTTACTCTCACGTTTTCCCACCAGTTGTGCCCACTTATCGAGCCTTCGGTCCGCCCCGACGCTGCTTTATCGACGGCAATCCCCGATCGCCAATATACTTCGCCGCATTCTCACGAGAATGTGCATCGGGACATGCATATATATAAATCACGAAACGAGCTGCAAGGCTGGCCGGAAATATTTCAAATTTGAGCCAATTTTCCTTAAAATTGTTACTCTGAAAAGAAAATTTTGTTTGACACGTTCGACTAAACGTTTTTTTGAAAAAATGAATAGAAAGTCTCTTCGAAAAGTCAATTTTTGTCATTTGAATCGAAAATTTTGAAGACAGTTCCGTTGGAAATCAAAAATATCATCAAAATTACGAAAATTTTGAAATTATCCAAAATATTTGGGGAAAACTTGCGGTTTTTGGACTCGAGACAAAAGCGAGTGCGAAGTTTGTGACAATTGGCAATTTATAGTTTGCAAAATGGTCTTTGGAATACTTTTTCCGTTGACGAGTTTTTTTTTCCTTTCCCGATGTTTTTTCTCGTCCTCTTTGTGCCTGCATCCCTTTCTTGGCCAATGTCTTTTCCAGCGAGATTATGAAAAGCGTAGTTCACTCAGTATAAAGTGATCTCGAGGAGACTTTACAAAAGTGGAGTTCGGCTCAGCCGAGCTTGAAGCAAAGCCATCAACACACACACACTCACAAGTTGGTGAGAATTTGGATAGCGTAAACTGAAAATTAAATTTTATCAAAAAAAGTTTTTAGATAATTTCAAAATTTTCGTTATTTTAACATTTTTTTTCATTTCGAACGGAATTTTCAATGAAATTTACGATTCGAATGACAAAAATTGACTTTTCGAAGAAACTTTCCAGAATATTTTTTGCTGCAATGACAAAATTTTTATGATTTTTCAAAAAAACGTCTAGTCAAACGTATCCAGGGAAATTTTATTTTCAGTTATTTCTTTTTTCTTGTTCCGCTGCATCCTGACAAGGAGGCGAATTCTCACCACGAAATTCACGTTTTTTTGTTAATTTTTTGCACAATTTTTTCTAAAAATAAGTAAAAATCTGATTTTGTACTATTTTGGCATAAATTTTTCGGTTTGCCCTGAGCCTCAAAGGCTCATTCTTTTTTTACATTATCCTGAGAGCCACGATTTTCATGTCTAAGTAAAATGCTCACTCAGTGAGTAAGCGAGACTCATCTTTCAAGTCTCTCGAAGCCACAGATTCGCGAGATTTTGCTGCACTTAGCGTCTTAGTAAAAAGGTTGGAAAAATATGAGGGAGGAAAAATGTTTTTCGGAAAAACTTTTGCAATAATTGGACGGAGGCTTCCTCGTAGTTACGCTTTTAGTAAATTTTTTCTAAACGTTCCCTACTTTTGCCCTCAACGTCCTGAAAATCCACTTTTCGATGCCCTCAGTTCAACAAAAAGCTGGTGTCATTAGATCAGTCCTCAAAGTTGACGTTCAACTTCCTAACGCTTTCACAAGCGGAACTGTTGATCGAGTCGCAACTCCGAACGGACCTTTTTTCCCTCGTGGAACCTCACGAATCTAGGACACTTTGTCCAAAGGGAAAATTTATGTCCTACACAGAAGTCTCATTCGCACTCGCGAGGAACTGCAGTCACAATCGAAAATAAACTCATTCAAAATCTCCAAGGAGGTTGGATCACGACGATACAATTTTGCCATGCTAAGCCATGTTAAAAACATAAAAAATTCAAAAATTCGAATATATGAACTAAATTTTATACAATTCATAAGAATTTTATAAAATTTAGTTGATTCAAGAATTAGATAATTTAGAATTTATATAATTCAATCTTCTCATGAATTCTTATGAATTTAATTATGAAATCCTTAGGAATTTTATAAATTTATAAAAATTTATACATTATTTTTTTATTATAATATCATTTCTATCTTAGTATTATATAAAAATCATTAATTAATGAAAATTAATAGAAATTTTATAGAATATTATTTTACCCAAAAGTTTTGGACCCCAATGAACAAAAAATTAAAAAATTTAAAAAACGTTCTCGTCAGAGCCCACTCGCAGTTTCTGTTCCCAAAAAATATTCAATTCAACCATTTCCAACGTAATTCTCAATATTCTTATGCGCGATTTATTCAATTTTTTTACGAGAACTTTTTTTATTTTATTGATAATTTAAGGACGTTGTATGGCCACATAGTAAATTCCACATTTGGATATATAAACCTCAATGGAAGTAAAAAAAATTCAATTTGACCACATAGATCCCAATGAAAAAAAAAAAAATAGACCCCAATGAAAAAAAAAAAAAATTAAAAAACGTTCTCGTCAGAGTCCACTCGTAGTCTCTGTCCGTAATTAAACAAAAAATATTCAATTCAACCATTTCCAACATAATTCAATGAAAAAAAAAAAAAAATAGACCCCAATGAAAAAAAAAAAAAATTAGAAAAACGTTCTCGTCAGAGTCCACTCGTAGTCTCTGTCCGTAATGAAACAAAAAATATTCAATTCAACCATAATTGAATCAATATTCTTATCTGCGATCTATTCAATTTTTTTATGAGAAAATTTTTCATTTTATTGATAATTTAAGGACGTTGTATGGCCACAGAGTAAGTTCCACATTTGATTATATAAACCCCAATGAAAAGAAAAAAAAATTTCAATTTCAAACTTGATTCAATTTCAAATTTCAATTTCATACTTGAGTATAGTTATTCGAGAACCATATGGTAAAAAATGTGGAAAAAATTTGTGTTTTTATACTGGATGGCAAAGAAAATTATCACCAAATTTGATCAAATTCTGATTATTTTGATTTCGTGATCCAACCTCCTTAAAATTCAGTCAAGAACTTCGATTTGTCCAGTCGCTCGATTTTCAAAGCTGATCGGGCATTTCCTCTCAATTTTTCTTGAAATCCTCGGAGTCGTCGAGGGCGGGAAATCGTATTAATTAGCGAAGATCCGGATTACAAAACGAAAATTCTGGAACGTTGAACTTGTTCGCAAGAGAGAAAGAGACGAGTCGCTAATTGGATCAGTTAATTCGAACATTTGGAAAGCTGTCGCAAGTCTTGCAGAGAAATCCATCACCGGAGTCCATGTTAGGATTTGCAGTAATTAATAATTAAAGTTTATTTGACGAGAAGACCCTGCAGCGTTTCTTCAACTGTTTCGGCTAATCATTATTTATCGATCTAACGAGCAAAGTTTTATAACTTCGCGTCACGTTTCCCACCCACAACTTTTCGTCCCGTTTTCGCTCTCCCCACAGTCTCGTCAACTTTTTTTCTTTCCATCTTCAGTAAAAGACTTTTCGCTTCTTCGCGATATCATCTCGATTCAGCTAAAGATTATTAACCGACACTCTCGCAATAAACACAAGATTGATTTGATTGGAAACGGATATATTGGGACGCGAACCTTCATCAGCTGATGACCCAACTTGGCCCAGTTGATGAGAAATTATCAGAATGAAATGAGGATATTGGAAACGCCCTTATCTCGCGTGGACAACTTTAATGAGTAACCCCAGACCAAAGTATCGTATTTCGTGGATAAGTTTCGCTGGATTATTAACAAAAAATCATTTTTATCATCGATTGTCATCGCTGCTGTGAACTGAAAATCAAATTTCGTCAAACAACGTCAATATTTCGTTGAACACGGTGAACTAAATATTTTTGGATAATTTCCAAAATATTCATATTTTTGACGATATTTTTCATTTCTAACGGAACTGTCAGCAAAATTTACGATTGGAATGACAAAAATTTACTTTTCGAAGAGAGTCATCAGGAATCCTCCATTATTAGATCAAAAAATGAAAAACTTCAAAAATTTAACTGAAAAATTGAATTTTATCAAAAAACGTACGGTGGACTAAATATTTTTGGATAATTTCAAAATTGACTCGCTCTCTCGCCAAAAGAGAGAGACGGTCGTCGTTTTCTCATATAAAAAATAAAAATCTGACGTTAAGAATTCGAGACATTAATTATCTTTGTACAATAATTATTGAGATTCTGGCTTTTCGTTTTATGACAATCATCCCGGAAGTAATTGATTCATTAAACGTTCGGTACGAGACCCTTAAAATTACATTTTGACCTTCTAAAAAATCCAGAATAAAAATTATCCAAATTGCATTTAATTACGTCCAAGTGAATTATAATTTTAATTATTCGTCGTAAAATCCGAAATATTTCAGAGAATTTGAAATTCATATTAAATTTGTATTTTATGCCCAGTGCAATTTCTTTTTCTTCATTTTCGTTCGAACTCGTGGCTCCTCCGGATATTTGCGAGATAATAATTCTCGCGAACCAAGCCCAGTTTTTCAATATTTCAAGATTAATTCGTCGAATGAATTCAATTTTTCTTGTTAAAAAAAAAAAAAAAACTGAAATTTCGCGATTTTTTATGATTTTTGCTACAGCAGAAAACTTTTTTGGAGATTTTGGGAAAAAATTTCATTCAAAAAAGAAAATTTGAGACAACGAAATTTTAATTTTGGTCCAATTGACGTTTTAAAATTAAAATCGTATGCACCAACTTTTTTCTATGGGTATCGTTGGCTTTTCCTTTCAAATGGAAGCTCCTCGAGGCTTTTGTTGTCAAGGGAATTTCATTAGTTTTCACAGTGACCTCGACATGCAGATATTAAAGGAGTATTATGACATAATCGCAAATGAACATACATGTTCGATTCCCATAAGGGAATAAGAATGCTGCTCGTTACATAAGTGTGCATATATATTGCGATGCATGTACTAAAGACACATTATGGATTCGGTATCCATCAGTTCAGTTATGCAAATACCATATCGTCTCTGGCAGCCCGAGTCGATATTACCATGGGTACGATAGCGAGAATCGCAGATGGCAGATCCAGTATTAATCTGACATTCACCACGTCCACTTGCAAGCTTCACCGCCAGCTTTCCTCTCCCACGTATGCACATAGAGATTTATGAGCATGGATCACATCGTGACATGATCAAGTTTTTTTTTTATCGTTGTTATGTGAGTCTTTAGATGGGAAGCAATTGCGACACCGGAGCGAGCTTAAGGAGCTTGGATCACGACGATACAATGTTTTGCGATGCTAAATCGTGTTAAAAACGTGAAAATGTTGATAAAAATAAGAATTTTATACAATTTGGTCAATTTATTCGTTAATAATTATGAGAATACGATTTTTTTAGATTTTTTCATCACGTAGTGCTCGAATAATTGAAACACTAAAATTCACGTGTAAAAGCATAAAGTTTACGTATCTACAAAAAATTAAATAAAATAATAATAAAAAATAATGAAAGAAATTCAACGAGACAAGAATTTTATCAAATTTGGTCAATTTATTCGTTAATAATTATGAGAATACGATTTTTTTTTATTTTTTCATCACGTTGTACTCGAATAATTGAAACACTAAAGTTCACGTGTAAAAGCATAAAGTTTAAATATTTACAGGTTTACATCTCGTGCATAAAAAGTTCGATTAAACTCTCAATTATTCGATAACCTCGTGGTCTAAAATTTGGAAAAATTTGGGTTTCTATACTCGATGCCAAAGAATGTTATCAACAAATTTTATCAAATTCTGATTATAATTATTTTATTATTATTTTGATTTTGTGATCCAAAGTCCTCAAAATAATGTGGAAATTATTCAATGTGAGTCGGACAGAGCAACGTACAGTTACATCGTTGATTCTCTTGCGTTCTTTGATGCATTTTCGTTCGACGTCTGACTATCCGTAGTCTCGTATCACGCAGTCTACTTAATTAATCCGGTGAGTCCTCAATTCCAATTTGGCATTGATTAATCACGTGCACTGGAAATTGAATGTTTTCAAAACAACTTTGATATTTTGTTGAACGTGATGAACTAAATATTTTTGAATAATTTCAAAATTTTCGTTATTTTGACAATAATTTTCATTTCTAACAGAATTGTCAGCAAAATTTACGATTTCAATGACAGAAATTTACATTTCGAGGAATATTTGACTAATTTTTTGTGATTTTTCAAGAAACGTCTAGTCGAACGTATCCAACAAATTTTTCTTTTCAACGTGCCATCCGGGAAGAATATTCTCGGAAAATTGGAGCTGAAATCTAAAGTCGCTTCATTCACTGCGAATGAGAATAATCTTTGATCGCTGTATAACGAGGAAATGGATTATCTTGAATGGGACGAATAGTTTTTTAATTAAAAGCGACGTGACGTCGCGCCGATTTTTCCAGTAATATTCAAAAATGTCGTCGCAGCCGATAAAATTGAAAAATCGATGATTTTATTTTCACAATTTCGTGAAATATGGAAATGGCACTTTATGCACTTTTTAATTCGTGCATCTCGATGCAGTATCAAAGGCACGTTTCACCATGAAGCAGGCGGAGTCGTGCAATACGATCCTTGCCGGCAATAAAATGGACAGATGAATTCCAGAGCAGCCTCCGTATGAGTGGAGAATTTTTTTCACGAGATACAGAGCCAGGAAAAAAAAGATCCAGAAAAGGTCGATTGATGGGTCGGAAAAGCAACGGAAATAACGAGAACTTTCGTAGAGGTTGAGAAAATGTTTTTGTGATGAGAGGAGTCGGAAAAAAGATGCTCGATGTGTTCCAGACCTTCCAGAAATATTCATAAGATCCTTTTAGAAAGCCGCGGCCACATGTGGTACCAGCCGAGTGATGATATTTCGCCGAATATTCTTTTTTATTTTCACCTCCCAATATCGTTTTTTTTTCCTCCTATTATATATCTTTTTATCGATATTTTATGGTATCGATATCTTTTCTCGATATCTCGAAAGGACCTCGGGGTGAACTGTAACATTTTAGAAAGACTCACAATTTTATTTGCAGTCGTTCATTTTAATATTCATTCAAAAGCATTGGCAAATTAGTAAATTATCGAAAAATTCCATTTATTTGATTATTACGCTAATTTTTTACGTTATTTATTAATTTTAATTTAATTTAATTTTAATTCAATTTAATTTTATTTTATTTTGATTTAATTTCAATTTAATTTTAATTTAACGTAATTTATTTCGTTAATTACGTTAATTTTTTCCTATGAAGAAAAATTTCCTGACTTTAAGAATTTGGGACATTTAATTTCCAATTTTTAACTTTTCCCATCCAAACGCGTGAAAATTCGAGTCGCGTTTCGTTTATGAGTTGCAAAAAAATGTGTTTGAGATTTTTTTAGAAAAATATCGACTCGTAACCTTTCTGGCTATCTGCAAAAAAAATCCTGAATCCATTTTTTTTGCAACTCGATTTTACACGCGTTTGGATGGGGAAAATTGAAAATTGGAAATGAAATTTCTCAAATTCTGTAAAATTGAAGATTTCTGGTGGAAATTTGATAAAATTAATGAAATCGATAACAATGACATTTAATAAAACTCCGGTCGAGGGAAAATGAGATCATCAATTTAGATTTTGGCCGTTCAACGCCCCAGACAAGCGAATAATTATTACTTTATTTTCAGGCTTCCTGCTGCGTAGACCCTTGTGTGTTTTTATACAAGCTCCTCCTCGTCCCATTACTTTAACTCCCACTCTTTTCTCTGCTTGACTAACTTCCTGTTTTTGCGCCGGTGAGATGCCCCCAGAGTGTTGTCCACAGACTCTCTTCCCTCTGCACTCTCGAATTTGCACCAGGGCCAGTGAAAATTCCACCGATACAGTTGGCACTATATTTTAACAAACTTTCACACCCACAAACTGAGAAAAACGAGTTTTCGTTATTGGAAGATCCAAAATTTGTTATTTAACATTTTATGGGCCAGCATAATTTATTTTCAACCCTGAAAATTCAATTTTGTCGAAAAAAAGTCGATGGTAGCACGGCGAACTGAATAGTTCTGGAAAATTCCAGAATTTCCGTTATTTTGACAATATTTTTCATTTCTAACGGAACTGTCAGCAAAATTTACGATTAAAATGACAAAAATTGAGATGACATAAAATTTAGTTGATTCAAGAATTAGATAATTTAGAATGTAGATAATTCTTAAGAATTTTACAAAATTCTTATGAAAATTTATAAGAATTTTATATTTTATATTTTGAGAATATTTTAACAAAATTTTATTAAATTCATAAGAATTTTATAGAATTTAGTTATTAATAGTTATTAATTTAGTATATTAACTAAATTTTATAAAATTCTATAAAATTTATAAGAATTTTACAAAATTCTTATGAAAATTTATAAGAATTTTATAAAATTCTTATGAAATTTATAAAATTTTATAAAATTTAGTTAATATACTAAATTAATAACTATTAACAACTAAATTCTATAAAATTCTTATGAATTTAATAAAATTTTATTAATATATTCTTTAATAATCTAAATGACAATACAATTTTTTTAGATTTTTTCAACACTTTGTACTCGAGTACACTTTTAATTGAGTAAATTGTTAAAAAAGATGGATATTTTGTTGGATGCGTTCGACTAGACGTTTTTTTGAAAAATAACAAAAATTTTGTCATTGCACCAAGAAATATTCTAGAAAGTCTCTTCGGAAAGTCAATTTTTGTCATTCCAATCGTAAATTTTGCTGACAGTTTCGTTAGGAATCAAAAATGCTGTCGAAATTACGAAAATTTTGAGATTATCCAAAAATATTTAGTTGACCGGGTTCAACAAAATATCGAGGGTTTTCGCCAAAATTTCATTTTTTGTGTAATTGTTCGAAAACCATGTCGTAAAAAATTTCTTGCTGCATTGCCAGAATTTTTGAGATTTTTCAAAAAAAAAACTCGAACGTGTCCATCAAAATATCGAGTTTTTCCAACAAAATTTTCTTGTCAGTAAACAAATTAATCGATTAATTTCCAAATCACTGAACTTGGGTAAATTGTTCGTGGTGAAAATTCTGACAACGCGAAACTCTGATCACGGATTCCGAACAGGATCGGTGGCCTGATTTGATTCGCGTGTACTGGAAAACTAATGGACTTGATGGGATTAACGGACAACTTGGTATCATGGCTTCGGCCCTCAAATGTGATGAAACGCGGCAGGAAAATTGTCAGAGCAGGATCAACGCGCGATCCTGACAGAGACGTGTACGGCAGGGATTTCAAAAGTATCGATAAAACGAAATCGTCCAGGCTGATCTTCATTTCTACGTCGGATCATAAATCGCAGTGCGAAAATGTCGGTCCGAAACAAGCAAATTTAAAAGCCTCCCTACGTCTTATTACATATTCATCGAAACGCTTGTTTTTTCTATCACTCATCAATTTTTCAAAACCACTGGCCATTGACCCTGAAGCGTTTCAACATTCCCGGGCGTTTACGTCCGCGAGCTACGGCATACGAATTTGGGATAAGTGATTTTTCACCCCTGAACCGCTCTCGCGTGGATTGTACGAAATAAAAATGCGATAAAACGAAAAAAAAGAAAATTGGAACGAAAATTTTCAATCATTTTCGGTGCCGCTTTTCCGTGGGATTAAAAAATACACAAAAAATGGCACATCATTACGACAAACATGCTTTTTCCAATATAAAGTTATTTTTCAGTTCTACAAACTTTTCAAATATCCTTCGCGAACTATTCCAACAACTCTGCTCTGATAATTTCCCGAGAATCCACAGCAACACTCGTTCCTTGCAAAATTCTTAATTTTCAAAAGTTTTGCAATCTTGCATGCTGCGTGCAACTTTTATTTTCGGCTATACTGTCGTCCAAGTTGAAAATTAAATGCTCTTGTGGCGAGAACGCCCAGTTATTCAATTTCGGACTCTCGCAAGTTCCGACAACGCGCAAATTTGCCGGCATCATCTTTTCATCCTGTCGCAACAGAATTCTTGGCCCCTTAAAGCTCCAACGACCGAACGAGCTCATTGTTGTTTAAGTTTTTAACAACAAACGTCCGTTTGCTCTTTCAGTTCCTGCAAAAATGTTTACAGACTTTTTGCACTCACTCAGATTGTCAGAAATTACGATAAAATCATCGAAATTTATTTCTACTGGAAAAATAAACAAAAAAAAAATCAATGTCCATGTAATTTCGGATTATGATCCATCTTCACACTAATGTGAGGTGGACATATAAATTATGCATGGACATGTTCAATATTAGCTCTCATAAAAAGCCATGTCGGAGGACAAACTTATAGCGGCTCTGACCCATTTACATCGCCCAACACACGCACTTCATTTGCTCTCGTAATAAAGCCGGCGGTTTTTTTTCCATATCATGGTTTTTAATTTAAATCCCATTTTTGAATGTCGTGGAATTGGAAAGTCTCTTTTGTGTACTTTGTACAGAGTCTCGTACGTTTCATTCTGAAATCAGAAGCAATTTTTCCTTTTTTTTGGAGATTAAGTACGAAAAAACGAATTGCAATGAAAATTCAATTGATTAATCAATTAATTAATTAGAAAAAAATGTTGGCACAGGCTAAAAATAAATAATTTGCAGAAAACTGAAAAATTTTGTCAAAAGACGAATATTTTTGGATAATTTCAAAATTTTCGTTATTTTGACAATAATCAATCAATTAATTAATTTGAAAAAAATGTTGGCACAGGCTAAAAACAAATTATTTGCAGAAAACTGAAAAATTTTGTCAAAAGACGAATATTTTTGGATAATTTCAAAATTTTCGTTATTTTGACAATAATTAATCAATTAATTAATTTGAAAAAAATGTTGGCACAGGCTAAAAACAAATTATTTGCAGAAAACTGAAAAATTTAGTCAAAAGACGAATATTTTTGGATAATTTCAAAATTTTCGTTATTTTGACAATATTTTTTATTTCAACGGAATTGTCAGTAAAATTTACGATTGGAATGACAAAAATTGACTTTTTGAAAAAACTTTCTAGAATATTTCTCGCCGCAATGAATAAATTTTGTTCGATTTTTCAAAAAATCGTTTAGTTGAACGAATTCAACAAAATTTTCAGTGTGTGGGGAAAAAATTGAATTTTCTTCCCATTAGAAACTCGTACAGCGAAGCGACCGCAATTTATTGTTATTTTTTTTGTTTATGGATAAATTTTGGTCTCGGAAATCGTGGAAATGGGATGAAAGGAAAAAGTATGCGGTGGAAAGAAAAAATTGACGAGTCCGGTAATGAAATCGTGGCTAAAAGTAGCGGAAAGCATTTGATTAACGTCCACTCGAAAAGGCTAAATTGCTTTCAACTGAGACTGAGTAAGAGGAAGCTACAGAATCAACTTATCGTCAAAGTCAGAGACGTGAAATTAGAATTTCGTGCTTGTTACTTGAGAATCTATTACACAGCTTTTCGCAGCTCTCAGTGTGTGTGACGAGCAACACGCAAATCCTTTGTCACTGTATTTTCGAGTAATACACCGAGCAATTGTGTTGAATCATTTTTTCCCCGTTTTCGTCGGCACTAAATCGAATTGGCCGAGGAAATTTGTTGAATTTCACGATGTTATGAAAATTAGCAAACCGATTCGTGCTCTAATGAAAAATTTCGTTGGATACGCTCGACTTGAAAGTTTTTTTGAAAAATCCCAAAAATTTAGCCATCGCAGCAAAAAATATTCTAGAAAAAAGTCAATTTTTGTCATTTCCCATGGTAAATTTTACTGGCAATTCCGTTAGAAATAAAAAAATTGTCAAAATAACGAAAATTTTGAAATTATCCAAAAATATTCAGTTCGAAAAATTTAATTTTCAGCTCCTTCCCATTTTTTCGCTTCGTATCTCATTTTTTGTTGAGATTTTTGTCAGAAAAGATTGTCGCGATCCTCAGCCAAGTTGAAACGTCATTGACGGTTTGGCCCGCGTCCGATTCACCCTCTGAGTGAATTCGCAAGTCTTTGACGAAGAAAAGTCATCAAGTCTCTGGTCGGGCTTAGCTTAACGAGAAAGAAACGTGTCTCGGATGCTGCGAGACGAAGCAGCTGTCGGAGGAGTTGAAAATATGCGTGCGATTTATCAAGCTTGATGTGTGCGTGGAGGATTTTGTTTCGTAGAGAAATAATGAGGAGAGGTGTTTGCGCTGAAATCACTGGAGCGTGTTGGCAATTCGGTTTTTGGTGTCGCGTCGTTGGGGCATGCACAGGAGATTGTATGCACGAAAAAGTGTCGAGGGAAAGAAAGAAGGAGCGAGGAAGGGAGCGTAGGGTTGTGTTGCGTCGCGAAACGGAGCGCCCCTGGACTCGGTGTGTGTGTGTTTGCTCCGGCACGGTTGGACCGTGGAGCAGTCGTCCCCGAACCGTCGCGTCGTCGAGATGCGAGCGTCCTCACGGCCCACTAAATCGTTCTTTGCCACGCGCACCTTCGCGGTTCTTCGCGAAATATCAACCAACCGAACGCTCGGATTGACCATTTTAATCAAGTTGGCCATTTCCGTCGGCGCGACGACGCTCAGGACGGAGACGACGACGACTCTCGACGACGACATCGACAGCAACAAGCGTCTGAAAACAGTCCCTCGTGATTTTCCCTTCCAAACGCGTCACACACAATTTTCTTACGTTTTCACTTCTTATCGCTCAATCAATCACGTGCTAATTTAAACCGAGCCTGCTGGACACGTTCGCAAACGTTCGAGTGCGAGGAATATTTAGCTAGAGAGATTTCTAATGGAGAGGGAGCAACAGGGCAAATTATTAAGCAGGGACCATCCACGTGACTCAATTTTAACGAGACCTTGATACTTTTGACAACTGCTCAGTCAGCCGGCAACCGCGAAGGTATAAACATCGAAATTCCCACATAAAAATCCGCGGGAGAAATTCAATTTTGTTTTCCTTCACTGAAAAGAAAATTTTGTCGAAAAAAATCGACATTTTGTTGGATTTTGTCATTGCAGCGAGAAATATTCTAGAAAGTTTCTTCGAAAAGTCAATTTTTGTCATTCCAATCGTAAATTTTGCCGAGAGTTTCGTTGGAAATGCAAAATATTGTCAAAATAACGAAAATTTTGAAATTCTTTTGACAATTTATTTTTAGCCTGTGCCAACATTTAAAAAAAAATAATTCCATAATTAAAAACGACTATTTGGAGTCATTTTGAGGCTCGAAAATCGTGGGCGAAAATTTTGGAATTACGCACAAAAATATCGACGATTTTTGACAAAATTTGATTTTCAGTGTTCTCGTGTATTGATTTTTCGATATTTATTTTGCCAACGCTCGCAAGTGGGGAGAATTTTTTCTGGCATGACTGAGATCTGGTCTTGGTCTTAACCTGGACAAATCTTGACTCGAGTTTTTAGCAAAGCTCGCTGAGGGGTAGTTGACGCAGATGGCGCGCGACTCAAGGATCTTTACAGTGTCACGAAAAGGACGAAAGTCTCACGGTATCAAACAGTCCACCAGACGACGAGGTACAATTTCAAATTCAAACTAATATATAGCGATCCGAACGGTAAATATTGACGAATCAGGCATTTTGTGGCGATTGGAATTGGATTTTCGAGTTTGGATGAAAAACTTGTCAGACTTTTCGATGTTTACTTGTCGACGAGGAGGGTCTTCGCTATATATAGAAAAAACATTTGCGCAAGCGCCCGCTGGACCCCAATTTTTTTACAGTATTAACCGTAACTCTTGCCGAGCCTAATTGTCACGGATCCGAGAATCTCGGTTTCCAGGGGTGACCAAAGGGAAAAGTAAACAATCAGGAAAAAGCCCCGAACGCTCATTCGATCGTGGAAATGAAAATCAAGATCGCTGAAAAGAAAATTTTGTCGAAAAAAATCGATATTTCGTTGAATCCGTTCGACTGAACGTTTTTTTCGAAAAATCACAAAAATTTTGACATTGCAGCGAGAAATTTTCTAGAAAGATTCTTCGAAAAGTCAATTTTTGTCATTCCAATCGTAAATTTCGCTGAAAGTTCCGTTAGAAATGAAAAAAAATTGTCAAAATAAGGAAAATTTTGAAATTATCCAAAAATATTTAGTTCACCGCGTTCAACAAAATCTCGACGATTTTTGACAGAATTTTATTTTCAGTGTGATTGCCAAACGTTTTTAAAATCATCGATATCGTTTTTGCCTTTATCAAAATTCCACAACTGAAAAAACATTTTTTTCAGTTACACAAAAGTTAAAAAACTTTTTTTCAGTTACATTCACCAACTGATTATCCTTTAACGTATTTCGAAAAGTCACGACCAAGAGTGCAACGACCTGAACCGCGCAAACCGCCCAATGACATTATCGAGTTTAAAAAAACGCCCGCGGAATCTCACGTGAAAATACGCCCAAAAAACGGAAACCAAAGAAAATGCTAAATCGTCGAATCATAAAAAAAAAAAAACAGAAATAAACGTTAATAATTCTCAACGAATAAAAAACAAATAAAAAAAAACAACAAATTAACGAAATGAACTTTCTCTTCGCACCTGAACAAATGACTTTTATTACGATATAAATTACTCACGTATTTACACACAATTATATATTTATACATGTACATGAGTGTATAAAAATATTCATAAATTTACATAGTTTTATACTCGTGAATTAAACAAAAGTGTATCGAGCTAAAAAATGTGATTAAGCTTATTGGGTGTGTAGTAAATAAAACGAATTCGTTTTGAAAACCAACCAAAATTTCCGGTAATTCGGTATTTACCGGTTGGAAGCTTATGGTAAAAATGCTTTAACGAAGAATTAGAAATAACGATTAAATTATAAATTAAATTTACGAAAAGACAGCGAGAGTTCGGAATCTGTCGGTTTTTTTTCCACCTGGCGCGAAATTATTTTCATAACCAGTTCAGTGCCCGAAATGTAGAAAAATTACAACGATTTATCGGAAATTTGGGAGAGCTTAGACGCTTTTTCTGAAGGAGCCACGAAGATTCATCACGGTAAATTTTATGACACAATTGTGTGGATAACTGTGGGTTGCTGGTCGCGTGCGAGGTCATGTGCTTCGGGTGAGATTACCAGAAATATGGAGCGACTTGTACGCATCGCAGAATCATGAAAAACACGAGGAAGCTCAATTTCTTTTTGGATTTGAGCTGGAAACTTTTTTTTTCGTACTTTTGATGAGAATTTTAAATTGAAAAACAACAAATTTTTGGTGAATTTGAAGGGAATGTAGTTGCAATTTTATTTATACTTTTTCCTATTCAAACTTGTAGTTGAATTGGAAAAATCAACGGTTTGGAATTCTTTCATCGATTGCCGCACTGAAAAGAAAATTTTAGTGAAAAAGATCGAAATTTTGTTGGATACGTTGGACGAAACGTTTTTTTTTTGAAAAATCACGAAATTTTGACACTGCAGCAAGAAATATTCTAGAAAATTTCCAAAAAGTTAATTTTTGTTTATTTTAATTGTAAATTTTGCTGACAATTCCGTTAGAAACGAAAAATATTGTCAAAATAACGAAAATTTTGAATTTATCCAAAAATATTGACCGTGTTCGACAAAATATCGACGTTTTTTGAAAAAACACAAAATTTTGTCATCGCAGCAAGAAATATTCTAGAAACTTTCCGAAAACTGAATTTTTGTCCATTCTAATCGTAAATTTTACTGACAATTCCGTTAGAACGAAAAATATTGTCAAAATAACGAAAATTTTGAATTTATCCAAAAATATTGACCGTGGTCGACAAAATATCGACGTTTTTTGAAAAAACACAAAATTTTGTCTTCGCAGCAAGAAATATTCTAGAAACTTTCCAAAAAGTCAATTTTTGTTCATTTTAATCGTAAATTTTACTGACAATTCCGTTAGGAACGAAAAATGTTGTCAAAATAACGAAAATTTTGAATTTATCCAAAAATCTCGAAATCAATTCCCTCGTCTCCATTCGTCTCAGTTTCCTATTCACGCGTTTGCGTACTCTTCAGGTTGTTGTTAGGAACGGAAAGTGGCAGGAGGAATTTTGGGGTAATTTGTAAATTTAGGGTTTTTCGATCGTCGAACGCCTGAGCTTGGCGTTGCGTGCTTGATGAAGCGTTTCATTCCGATTAAGCGTACTCTCCAGCCAATACGAATTACTTTAACGATTTCATCCACGAGTTCGTAAAGCCTCTGATCCTTTCTGTAATTGCGTGAGGTTGATATCCCTGCGAGAATAAATTTAAATCAGTCAAACGGCCACGGGCCTGATTCCTTGGCAATAATTCGTCCTCGACTGTCCCTCATCAAATGTCGACATGGAGGATTAACGTCTAAAAGTTTTCGGGTTATTGCTTTTCCAGCAAAGCGAAATTAAAAGAATTTCACGAGCAGTGCGTACATTGAAAGAATCGCGCTCGTGGACCGCGCATTCCATTCGTTCACCTGGCCATTTCAACGACAGCTCTCGAGTTTTCAATCAAAAGTTCCATCCGAAAACTGATCCTGCACGGAAAAAATTTTTTGTTATTTTGTTTTTTTGAAAAATCACAAAAATGTTGTCATTGCAGCGAGAAATATTCAAAAAGTTTCTTCGAAAAGTCAATTTTTGTCATTTCAATCGCAAATTCTACTGAAAATTCCGTTCGAAATGAAAAATATTGTCAAAATAACGAAAATTTTGAAATTATCCAAAAATATTTAGTTCGGCGCGTTCAACAAAACATCGAAATTTTAATAAAATTGATAATAATAATAATTTATGTGATTAATAATAATTTATAATAATTTTGAATAATCAATTGAATAATAAAAACAAAAAAAAACAAATTTCAATCGCAAATTATTTTGCTGAAAATTCCGTTTGAAATGAAAAATGTTGTCAAAATAACGGAAATTTTGAAATTATCCACAAATATTTAGTTCACCGCGTTCAACAAAACATCGAAATTTTAATAAAATTGAGAATAATAATAATTTATATGATTAATAATAATTTATAATAATTTTGAATAATCAATTGAATAATAAAATTAAAAAAAAAAACATTTCAATCGCAAATTTTGCTGACAGTTCCGTTAGGAATGAAAAATATTGTCAAAAATAACGAAAATTTTGAAATTATCCAAAAATATTTAGTTCACCGTGTTCAACAAAATATCGACGTTTTTCGACAAAATTAAATTTTCAGTGTAATTGCCAAACGCTATTAAAATCATCGATATCGGTTTTTATTCAATTTTCAAATTACAAATAAAATTTATTGCATTTTTTTAATCCCTCGTTCGGAAGTTTGACAACAGAACGTTTTATCCGCTTGAACGAAAAATATTTCTATAAATTTCCAGTTAATTACTCGTATGGAAAATTTACGGATTTTGAAGGATTAACAGCAGAATTAGTTATTTAAAATTTATGCGAATCGTCGATTGGAGGGTCAGAGCTGTGGCTTTAAATTTTCACGTTTAATGCCTCATAACATGTTTAAAAGTATTCTATGGACTCCGTTCGAAATATTCTGCAAAAAAACGTGATAAACCCCTCGCGTTATATATTGAACGAATTCGTAGTAACCAAATGTCAAGCACGAGGCGTTCGCACTCGAATACTCGATGGCGAAGTTCGGATCCAACGCTTTTCAGAATTTAATCAAATCTGTGTTGAATGAACGAACAATTCGGGTCAGTTTTCAATTGAAATGGAAAACAAAATTTCACAGCTTAACAATGCGAAGGAAATTTACACGTTGGTTTGCAATAATTTGTCAACGTGTGCTTTCTCAATTAATATTTTCTCGTGATAAAGATTCCGGGCCCGTTCGTTGTGGACAAATATCACGAACGACTGATAAAGCGAATTTGTTTAGCAAAAATTCAACGTCGAAATTTTGTTGAACACGTTGAACTGAATATTTTTGAAAAATTACAAAATTTTCTTTATTTTGACAATATTTTTCATTTCTAATGGACTGTCAGCAAAATTTACGATTGGAATGACAAAAATTTGCTTTTCGAAGAGAATTTCTAGAATATTTCTCGCTGCAATGACAAAATTTTTGTGATTTAAAAAAAAAAAAACGTTCAGTCGAACAAAAAATCGATTTTTTCCAACAAAATTTTATTTTTAGTGTTTTTATTTATTCGAGACGACGGTTTTATTGTATAGTTGCAAACACTGATTCTCGGTGTCATTGTCACACGCTCCTCCCCAAGAAGGGTTCAGTTTTCCTCACGAGCTTCTGCAGTTGCATCCGGCTCGATGTACATGATAGATATAGACTCTGCGGGAGATAATCTCGAGGATTTATCGTCTGACGGGAAAACTGAAACGTGTCGAGAATTCTCCTCACTCGATGATGCGACAATCGTTTGTCCACGATCTCTCGATCGCTAACTCGTTTCCACACTTTGTCATGCACTGATGAGAAGAAAATTTTGTTGGGAAAGATCGATATTTTGTTGGAAACGTTCGACCAAACGTTTTTTTGCAAAATCACAAAAATTTTGTCATTGCAGCAAGAAATATTGTAGAAAGTCTCTTCGAAAGGTAAATTTTTGTCATTCCAATCGTAAATTTTGCTGACAGTTCCCTTAGAAATAAAAAAAAATTGTCAACAGAACGAAAATTTTGAAATTATCAAAAAATATTCGTTTTTTGACGAAATTTTTATTTTTCTGCAAATAATTTATTTTTAGCCTGTGCCAACATTTTTAAAAAATTAATTCCATAATTAAAAACGACCATTTGGAGTCATTTTGAGGCTCGAAAATCGCCTGCGAATTAAATTGACATTCGACGCTCTGAGCCGACGAACAAAAACGTTGAAAAAGCCGCGAGGTAAAAATTTAGGTTCGTAGCCGAAGGGTCCAAAATGCTTTACAAGGCTAATGGTTTTGCGGAGAGTCCATTTCCGCGAGGGTTGAAATTTTTAGTGCTCTCAACGTGATTGGCAGAATTTGGCGACGAGTAATATTCATCCCTTGAATGGAGGGGCTGAATCGAGAGCAGCTGAAACTTGTGGTCAGAGCCAAAGCACGTATTAACGAGGTGCCTTTCTGTGGGTATGTGTGTTTTGTGTGTCAGCTCAATCAGTGCATGCTGCGTGGTTGATCCTGCCAAACATTTACGTACTCGAGCTCTTCCAGGAGCACAGGCCAGTTCATGTACTTTGGAATTCGTTGAATGACTTTCATCAGAGCTCAATTAGCAGCTTCAAATGTTCTTTGATTCGTCTCTATTTCGAATCCACACATTTTTTCATTTTTTTTCACTTCCTATGGGACTTTAAACGATTTTTCTGAGGGTACGTTCTATGGGGAATGAAATTTTAAAGGTTCGATCACGTCGATACAATTTTGCCACGCTAAACGACGTTAAAAACGTCAAAAATTTCAAAAAGATAAGAATTTTATTAAATTTGGTTAAAAAATTCTTTAATAATATAAATGACGATACAATTTTTTAAAGATTTTTCCACCACGTTGTCCTCGAGTAATTGAACACTAAAGTTCACGTGTAAAACCATAAAGTTCACATATTTACAAAAAATGAAATAAAATAATAATAAAAAAATAATTCAAAAATTCAAAGAGATAAGAATTTCATGAAATTTGGTTTATTTATTCTTTAATAATTATCAGAATACGAATTCTTTAGATTTCAAGTAATTGAACACCATAAAGTTCACGTGTAAAAATATAAAGTTTACATATTTACTAGAAATGAAATAAAATAATAATAAAAATTAATGAAAAAATTCAAAGAGATAAGAATTTCATAAAATTTGGTTTAGTTATTCTCTAATAATTATGAGAATACGAATTTTTTAGATTTCGAGTGATTTAACACTATAAAGTTCACGTGTAAAAGCTTAAAATTTACATATTTACAAAAAATTAAATAAAATGATAATAAAAAATAAAAAAATAATTCAGAGATCAGAATTTCATAAAATTTGGTTTATTTATTTTTTAATAATTATGAGAATACCAATTTTTTAGATTTTTCCATCACGTCGTGCTCGAGTAATTAAACAGTAAAAAATTCACGTGTAAAATCATAAAATTTACATATTTGCAGGTTTACATCTCGTGCATAAAAAGTTGGATTAAACTCTCAATTATTCGATAACTACGTGGTCGAAAATTTCGAAAAAAATTGTGTTTCTATACTCGATGCCTGAGAATGTTGTCACCAAATTTGATCAAATTCTGATTATTATGATGTCGTGATTCAACCTCCTTAAACTTCTGGAGCAGTAAAATTTCATTCAACAGGTGTCTTGATTCAGAATTATACTGCAAATTATGGCAAATGAGGGGTTCCTTTCTTCGAGCTCGTCATGAAAGATGAAACGATGCTCGACAGCTCAAGCTTTTCGCGTGCGCCAGAGACATAAAGTTTTTGCTTCGAGCTGCAATCGAAAGTGAAAGCCACAAACGTCAGTTTTCATATATTTTCGCAAATTTCACGCTCAATGCTAAGATAAAAATGTGAAAAAAGCAGAAAAGAGACCAAAAATTGAAGAAACGAGACAATTTTTTTTTATTTATCTCGATCAATTGTTAATTTTTTTTTAAATAAAAAAAATTGAACGTGAATTCGTGCGAATAAATGGAAATCAATTTTTCACCCGGAATTTTTCGTGCAGCTTAAAATTCGTGACTTCGACAAATAAATTTTGGAAGGGCGAATTTTAAGGGAATTCGATGGAGGTTCGAAAAATATTCGTGTCGCGCCATCCCACTTGAAAATCCAATTATGCCAGCTCGAGAAGCATTTGAGATTGTTGAACGAATGCGTGACTATATCGAGCCAAAACACCATTTCGACATTTCAAATTGTAAGCGCGGCAAGGGACGTGCTGAACTCGTTTGCCGAAGATTTTCATCTTATCGCGCTAACAATGGGAAATAACCCTCTGGATTCAGAAGGGCGCAACTTTGTATACATATATTTGAACAAGCATTTTTATATCGAAAGGAATTGAACGATAACGAGCTTTATCGCTGTACGATAACGCCCACTTGTCCTTCAATGTGAGGTGCGAAATTGTGACACGTTTCTCGATCGCGGATACAGAAATAGAATCTCCTAACAGCACTTTCCAATCAACTCAATCGCTTCCACCTGGTAAATTCTATACAGTCTCCGATCATTAAGAAGTTTCGGTAGGAAAATCTTAATAATGAGAAATTTATCAAATTTCGTGATAACGTTATTCAACAGCGAGTGCGAAAACCAAATTTTTCGTCTAGTTATTGAGCAATTCAGCAGTAAAGCAGAATTCTTACACTGAAAATAAAATTTTGTCAAAAAACGTCGATATTTTGTTGAACACGGCGAATATTTTTGAATAATTCCAAAATTTTCATTATTTTGACAATATTTTCAATTTCTTTTTAATAATTTAACAATATTTCTCATTTCTTTGAAAAAATTTTACTGATTAGCAAAATTGTGCTCAAAATATTATTAATTTAATTAATTTTTGAGTTTTATCAGTTATTCCACGATTATTCAAAATTATTATAAAATGTCATTAATTACGGCTTGAAGAAAATAGTGTTTAGCGCACTGGAAATGAAATTTTGTCAAAAAACGTCGATATTTTGTTGAAAACGGCGAATATTTTTGAATAATTTCAAAATTTTCGTTATATTGACAATATTTTCCATTTCATTTTTAACAATTTTTCCAATGACCAAAATTATACTCAAAATATTACTAGTTTAATTAATTTTTGAGTTTTATCAGTTATTCCACGATTATTCAAAATTATTATAAAATATTATTAATCATGGCTTGAAAAAAATACTTTTTAGCGCACTAAAAATTAAATTTTGTCAAAAAACGTCGCTTTTTTGTTGAAAACGGCGAATATTTTTGGATAATTTCCAAATTTTCGTTATTTTGACAATATTTTTGATTTCTAAAGAAACTTTCAGCGGAATTTACCATTGGAATGACTAAAAATTACTTTTCTAAGAATCTTTCTAGAATATTTCTTGTTGCAATGGCTAAATTTTTGTGAATTTTCAAAAAAACGTTTAGTCGAACGTATTCAACAAAATATCGACGTTTTTCAACAAAATTTTCTTTTCAGTTTACGTCTGGAATATATACGTGTATGAAAACGCAATTTTTTCTATCCACATAATCGAAATTTGATTAATTCACATAACCAAACATTCGGATACAGTTTTGAGAGTGAAAACAAAACGTACGAAATGAGAAACGAGGAATAAATTAATGCGACATTGCAATTGATCGTATTGGCTCTCAGAGTCGCCCTTTCCCGTTTCTTTTGATTAATCGTAATCCAGGCGTGGTTGACTATAAAAGAGAATTCACGTTCGTACGTTTTGCTAATGAGAAAAGCAAATTGATGACTCGATTCAGCCGTCTCATTTCCCACCGTTTCTCGGAATTAAATAAAAGCCAACAGAGTACAAATGATGCAATCGTCCGATGAAAAAAAATTAACGTAATCCAGCGAAATACTTTCGATGCAATCAAAAATTTCCGCAACTCTTAATTAAGTTTTTTTGCCTCAAAAAAAAAATGTCGATAAAATTGTTTTTTCCATGTAGAAAAATGAGAAAATAATGGCGTCGATGGAAAAAAAATAAAATTGAGACCATTTGTGCAATTTATTTTTTCAAGGGCCTTCTTCGGGTCAACAGTTGCAGAAATACTCATGGCTTGTTATTCCTTTGGAAAAAAAACCATGTAATGTATTTCCTCTTTCATTTGCGACGAGTAAACCGCAGCAACGGAATAACGTACACGAGAAATTCAAATCGCTCGTCCCTGCAGCACGACGAATAGTGGGACAACGGAAATAAAGAAACCAGGAATAATTGAAACGAACTCGTTCCACACGGGAGAATTGAGAAATATCGAAATATCAGAAAAGAGCGACCACAAGAAAAAACGAAAAAAATTCATTCATTTTGTGAGGGAAAAAATTGATTGAAATTTCGTCCATTTCGAGGACTAAAAATAAAATTTTCGAAATTTCCGTTATTTTGACAATATTTTTGATTTCCAACGAAATTTTCAGCAACATTTACGATTGGAATGACAAAAATTGACTTTTCGAAGAAACTTCAGAATATTTTCTGCTGCAATGACAACATTTTTGTGATTTTTCAAAAAAAACGTTTAGTCGCGTCCAACAAAATTTTATTTTCAGTCCGAACTGACGCGATCAGTTTTGAGATTTTATTTATACTCAGGATTGTGAAGTTCAGTCTGTGGACCAAAAGAAAAATTGATTTCCATCCATTTTTGTGTTTGGCACGCGGTGAAAATTTTCAGGAGCATCCGCTGATCTGGATTGGCGGAAACTTGAATAAAATGCTAATCGAGTAGATTTGAGAACCTTCGCCTAGTTTAAAGTCGTTCAAAAATTTGACTGGCGATTAGGTGCATTCGACTGAATTTCCCAAGCTAAAAAATGGACCGTTTTACGTGGGAAATATTGAATTATGCAGAAAGGGAGATGAGAAAACATTTGACGTGAAAAATACGAATACGAAGCGAATACAAACGAGCTCTACATAAGTCTGATACAACGTGTATGAATATTTCGTATTGTAAACACGTAGTTCAGCTCTCGGACAAGTTCTAATTTCATTCGCACGGATTTGCGCGAGTACGCGGATCACGGACGCTACTTTTTTTCATTAGCGACATTTAGCATCCAGCCTCAACGATAAATGAGAGAAACACAAATTTGTCATTACACTGAAAATTGTATCTTGTCGAAAATTTAAAAATATTCATAATTTTGACGATATTTTTTATTTCTAACGGAACTGTCAGCAAAATTTTCGATTGGAATGACAAAAATTCACTTTTCGAAGAGACTTTCTAAATATTTTTTGCTGCAATGACTAAATTTTTGTGATTTTTCGAAATATCGAGCTTTTCCAACAAAATTTCATTTTCAGTCAGTTCAATTCGTTTCGTCATGACTTTCAGTACAAAAACAAATTTTTCTGCATTTTTGACACGTGCGTAATTTTGACCGAAGGCTCACAAAGTTGGGAGCTCATTCAGGGACTTGAATTATCTCGCAAAGTTGGAAAAGCTGTGCGATGTTTTTTCGTTGTTGCGAATTACGTGGCAGGGATAAGAATTGCCTTGGAAATTTCGACTATTGCGTTTTTTTCGAAGGGTTTTCTCCCTTAATTGGATGTTTTTCGGGTTCCCTCGTTTCTCTGACAGAAACCACGTGAACATGACCTCGATTCCATCGACTGTGGACAATTTCCACAGAGAAATACGTTTCCTCCATCGAGCCATTTTTTTTTTTTTTTATCAACCACATTTTTCGGCCTCTGTCGCTCTCGAGTTTTGCGTATGACGAATATCGATCGTAAAATCAATGATTGCAACAGAAATACGCGGCATCGTCGATTCGCTCGGACATTTCGTAATCTCGAAAAATTTCCATCGCTCTATTTATAGAAATTTCTGCCAACTACAATTTGATGAAATCGCAAAAAAGCAAATGACAATAATCCACAAAGTTAACGTGAACAACTTTCGAACATAATTTTTCTGATTATTATTTCAAAATTGTCAAAATTGTGCTCAAAGTATTATTAATTTATTATCAATTTAATTAATTAATATTTTTATAAGTTATTATTCAATTGATTATTCAAAATTATTATAAATTATTATTAATTACGTTAATTATTATTATTATCAATTCAATTGGATTGTCAAAATTATTATAAATTATTGTTAATTACGTAAATTATTATAAATTATTATTAATTACTATTATTATTGATTTTATTAAAATTTCGATGTTTCGTTGAACGCGGTGAACAAAATATTTTTGGATAATTTCAAAATTTCCGTTATTTTGACAATATTTTTGATTTCTAACGAAACTGTCAGTAAAATTTACGATTGAATGACAGGAATTGACTTTTTGAAGAACTTTTTAAGAATATTTCTTGCTGCAATGACAAAATTTTTGTGATTTTTCAAAAAATTGTTTAGTCGAACGCATTCAAGAAAATTTCGAACTTTTTGCACAACATTTTCTTTCCAGTGCGTGAAAATCGACAAAATAAAAATCGTTATCAATTTTACTTTAAAATTTTTTTATTTATTCTTCAGGCTTTCGTTATATAATGGAAAACTCCGTGATGACGAATCATGTGATTTTTTTCTCGTCCAATGAAACATTCCCCTTGAGAAATCTGACAGAAAATAATAAATAAAAAAAATGTATTTATTGTCGAGTCACGAAACTCAACTTTTTTGACAGTATATTGCGAAAAAGTTCTCGTTTCCAAAGCAATTAGAAGAGAACGTTGGAGGTTCTGTCGTGGGACATTGAGAATGATATTATCGGGAGGTATCGTACGTGACAAAGTTTGATCCAAAGACCGTAACGAGGTCTTCAACTCCACTACATCAAACTTCAAGCCACACACTTGATTAAACACAGATATGGTTAATGTTATGGTGAATCGTTTGTAGATTTATGACGCACGAGTTCCAGTTGGAAATTTGTCATTTATTTTTTGATTTTCAATCATTTTTATTATTGCAAATTGATTATCTCAAATTCCGAGACGTCAGAAAATTTTTCTTCACAGGAAATTTGAATTCATTGCAATAAATTCGTATCGTCAAATCCATCAAATTTTTATTCCTCGTAATCTGTTCGCTGGAACGGAATGAACAACCGCGATGACAATTTTCCGGAAAACTATAAAAATTGAAGAAATTCCGGTATGCAGTAATTTATTGTGTCCTTAAAAAGGGAATTTATTTTTCGTTGGAAAATTTTAAGAGACATGGATTTATTGATTTATTGTTGTTTTTAGTACGAATAAATTTTCGTCCTTTTGATTCATCCTGCGGGCTGTAAAATTCTCTGACGTAATAACAAAATAGCGTAATGTACGGAGACCGTACAATATCATAGCAAAAGCGAGCGTGTCCGTTGCTCTTGCTACGCAATAATTCAACAACTCGATGTGGAGCTTATTGTTCCAACAGTTTCCATGTTTATTTAGCTCGAGTTGACTCTCCTCGGCACTTGAGTTATGCAGAACAATAAAGTCGGTTGTGTAATTTGCTGGAACCTGAAAAAGCGGGACAACAAGTGGCATTATTGTTCCAAAACAAAAAGACCTCCGCTGAAGAGAAAGTTCGTTAAGTAACCTGCTCCGTAATCGAAATTTCTCGCAGACCTCGACGACAATGAGCTTTTCGAAGTTGCCAGGGTCATATTATTATTGCTTAGGCTTGCTCAACGTTTCATTCGGATTATTCATATCGGTGGCTGTCACTAAAAATTCAATTTTGTCAAAAAACGTCGATATTTTGTTGAATGAGGCCAACTGAATATTTTTGGATAATTTCAAAATTCAAAAAAAAATATTGTCAAAATATTGACAATATTTTTTATTTCTCACGGAACTGTCTGCAAAATTTACGATTTGAATGACAAAAATTTACTTCTCGGAGAGACTTTCTAGAATATTTCTTGCTGCAATGACAAAATTTTTGTGATTTTTCAAAAAAACGTCGACATTTTGTTGAACACGGTCAATATTTTTGGATAATTTAAAAATCTTCGTATTTCTGTCAATATTTTTCATTCCAAATGGAATTTTCAGTAAAATTTACGATTGGAATAACAAAAATTGCCTTTTTGAAGAGACTTTCTAGAATATATCTTGCTGCAATGACAAAATTTTGTGATTTTTCAAAAACAAAAAACGTTCAGTCGAACGTTTCCAACAAAATTTCGATTTTTTCCAACAAAATTTTCCTTTCCAGTGAACAAATTCACAAAAAGCTCCCTCGAATTGTCTCTTTGACGTAAAATAATTTTCTTCACAGTCCATTTAACAGAGTCCACAGTGTGATTAAAAAAAAAAAAACGTTTAGTCGAATTTGTCCAACAAAATATCGATCTTTTCCAAAAAAAAAAAAATTCTTTTCAGTGTAAACTCGCCGAGATCTCGAACCCTATTGATTTCCATATTTTTATAAACTTTGTTATGCCACAGTGACAAGAAAATTTCATTTTCTGCGTGCGACACGTGCGACCAAACGTTTTTCTGAAAAATCACAAAAATTCTAGAAAGTTTCTTTAAAAAGTAAATTTTTGTCATTCCAATCGTAAATTTTGATGATTCTGAAGTTTGCAACGTTGGAATGCAACGAAAAATATTGTATTTTATTGTTGATTCGTTCAATTTTCATTGTCATCCAAATTTTTCGAGCCGATATGTTTTTGAGTGGCAAAAATCGATCATTTTTATCATCGTAATTAAATTTTCCATTCAAATAATTATTTTTGCCAAATATAAAAAAGAATTTCGTTGCATTCCAACGATGCAAACTTCAAAATCATAAATTTTGCTGACAATTCCGTTAGAAATGAAAAATATTGTCAAAATAACGAAAATTTTGCAAATATCCAAAAATATTTAGTTCACCGTGTTCAACAAAATATCGACGTTTTTTTGACAATATTCAATTTTCAGTGCATTAGTCCCGAACCCACAAGAAAGCATCGAGTTTATAAAAGCCCAGGTCAACAGTCCGGAGAGCTTTTATAGATCGTGACAGTAAATTTCCTTTCATCATTTCAAGCAATCCTGAATAGTCGATATAAACTTAAGAGTCAAGTAGTTGGTTCGAAAAAAGGGATTTAATCATGAATATTTGAAAAGTCCTTTCGTTTGCCCAGAAACTTTATCCGACGCCATAAAACTTTCGATCTGTTTGCTTTTCTCCCGCACAGAATCGATCATTGCGTGAACACAAACATCTTAGGAAACGTACCAAGTTAGGAAGGACGAAAGAATGCCATTGAAACGACGCAACGTCCTGGAAAATATGAAAATAATAAAAAAAAAAAGCTTTTCTGCTGCTGGGAATTGAATCGAAATTTCAATCCACCTGAGAAAGCTCATCCATTACTTTTTGTTCAATACTCTCTGCAGTTTTGACGTCGTTGCAAAGAGTCACTTTGCCATCTCCATGTTTACCCTCGACACAAATTCGTCACACGACCAGCAGCTTGTTCTACTTTTTTTTGTTCCATCCATTTTTTCTTGCTTTTTACTCCGTTGCTGTGTTGTTACATTGTCACCCACGCTCTTCGCCCATCACAGATATTGAAGGGACCAGTGTCACGACATCACGTCCATAAAAAATCCACGATAATGATGGCAATTTTATTTCGTAAACTTGATTACTTATCGAACTGCCTTCTCTCAATTTACGTCACGTGGCCACATGCACCAAGACGAAAAGTCAATTTGTCAATCATCGTATTTTTTCAAAAGATTCACATAATTCGAGAATCTTTCGTGAAAATATTTCGACACATTTCTGACATTCTTAAATCTCTTTAAAATTAAAAAAAATTAAATTTAAATCAATAAAATATCAAATTTTATCAAATGATGTGAAAATTTCACTAAATTTCAATCATTTTAATAATTTAATCGATTGAATTTTCTGTGAAAATATTTTGACACATTTCTGACGTTCTTAAATCCCTTGAAAACGAAAAAAATAAATTTTAATAAATAAAATACCAAATTTTATTAAACAATTTGAAAATTTCACTGAATTTTAATCATTTTAATAATTCAATCGATTGAATTTTCTGTGAAAATATTTTGACACATTTCTGACGTTCTTAAATCCCTTGAAAACGAAAGAAAAAAATTTTTAATAAATTTAAATAAAAAAAAATAGCAAATTTTATTAAACAATTTGAAAATTTCAATTATTTCAATTATTTCAATGTTTTCAATAATTTCCATAACATTTTGTATTTTATTTACTTTTTACTCATCCCGAATATTTAATAATTTGCATTATTTTGATAATTTCAATAAATTTTAATGATTTTAAAGATTAATTTTTTATTTTGACTGCCGGATTCGGCTACGTTGTGAAAATTGTTTCCCTCCTGATCGCGCCTTTTCGGTAAATATCAAAATTTCGACGTTTGAGATCGAAGCACGTTTCATCGAAAAATAGAATTGAGATTGGTGTTGAGAAGAAAATGTGCAAAGAAATATTAAAACGATAACCTTGACTTTTTTTTCACGCGATACGTCTGTCGCTAAAACTTCATTGACTGCATGAATAGACTTGGAGTATTGAATTCCATCATTGTCTGTGAAAATATCAGTTTATTGGGAATTTTGTCTTCGGAAATTCAAATTCAGTTTTCTTCTTCGAGGATTTTGTACCTTTCGAGTAGATTTTCATGAAAAATCAGGAAAATGTGGAAGGTCGTACACAGAATGGCTTATTCTTCATGCGACAAAATAAATCTCGTAGAAAAATTCACGATATCTTTTCACTGTAGGATGAAGAATATTCTGGAGATAAAATTTATGGCGCAGGGACGCACAAGGATGAATAATTATATTTTGTCGTTACCCATCAAGCTGCCTTTGTACCTCAAGGTCATAGGCCAACGTGCACACATATAGTGTTGGCAACAAATGTATTTTTTTATATTTTAACCCTAGAACTCGTATCCCGTTTCTTTTTACCTTCCCACGCATAGCCGGGGTCGTTAACGACTCCATGGTATTGTGGCTTCAGCATCCTCTCTACGGGGATGAGGAGATTCTTTTTTTATAGCCAATAAAACGACGTGGAGAATTTTTTTTTTCAACTGACTCGAAGATCGACGAAAATGTCAATTTTTTTTTTGTTTATCTACAAAGGGTCAAATTGACCCCGACCATGAATTGACTTTTATCTGGATCCATGAGGGCGTGACTCGCCCATAATTGGAATCATGAGAAACGTGAATGTGACGCGTCGAGACTTGGTATAAAAATCCTCAAGTAAACAGAAGCTTCGGAAAAAGTTTGGAGCCCAAATTTAGAAATTCAGAACTCGCCAAAAGTTGTAATCCTGTTGGAAAGTTCTCGCAGATCTCGTGAGAGGAATGATGAAATAAAATCCAACGTCATATTTTTCTGGGACATAAATTTTGGGATCTGGATTCGACGAACTTTTTTCACGACGCGCAAAATTTATTGGCTCGTTGATTGTGCAACATTTCAAAATTTTTTTTCAAAATTTTCGTTAATTTCATGATATTTTTCATTTCTAACGAAACTGTCAGAAAAATTTACGATTAAAATGACAAAAATTTACTTTTCGAAGTGACTTTTTAGAATATTTCTTGCTGAAATGACAAAATTTTTGTGATTTAAAAAAAAAAACGTTTAGTCGAACGTTTCCAACAAAATTTTCTTTTCAGTGTTGCTTCGTGAAGTTTTAATTGGATTTACATCGATGATTTGCACTAATTGTACCAAAATTTCTGCTAATTAAATTAATGAAGCGATGCTTGGAATTAAACCAAATACAATCATGACTCTGAGCTTAATTAAGTGCAGAATATGACAAGTGGCACGTGCAGGATATAACAAAAGGCACGTTATTACATACGAATTTGAGTATATACAGAATTAGCTTTCAGCTAAATCTTACTGTATGGCTGCACATGAACGTGCAGCCATAACCAGCTTCGAATTTCATGCTCTCGTAACACAAATCAATAGCAAACAAAAAGCTTGCACCGATGCAGGGCTCTGATCTCTGACTACGAGTCAATTGGTACAGAAGTTCTCGTGATGCATCTTGAGAAGCAAAAACACTCATGAATACGTCAAAATATTTACGATCAACTAACTAGCGAAAAATCGACGTCATTTTTTTCAAATCTCTCAGTCGTTCTCCATTTTTTCATCTCCCAATAAATTGTAGAGAAAAAAAAGTATCCACTGCAATTTTAAATATTGAATTTTGTCAAAAAAACACGGTGAACGAAATATTTTTTGATAATTTCAAAATTTTCGTTATTTTGACAATATTTTTCATTTCTAACGGAACTGTCAGCAAAATTTACGATTGGAATGACAAAAATTGACTTTTCCAAGAGACTTTCCAGAATATTTCTTGCTGCAATGACAAAATGTTTGTGATTTTTCAAAAAAACGTCGACATTTTGTTGAACACGGTCAATATTTTTGGATAATTTGAAAATTTTCGTCTTTTTGTCAATATTTTTCATTTCAAATGGAATTTTCAGCAAAATTTACGATTGGAATGACAAAAATTGACTTTTCGAAGGAACTTCCTAGAATATTTTTTGCTGCAATGAGAAAATTTTTGTGATTTTTAAAAAAAACGTCGATATTTCGTTGAACACGGTCAATATTTTTGGATAATTTAAAAATTTTCGTCTTTTTGTCAATATTTTTCATTTCAAATGGAATTTTCAGTAAAATTTACGATTGGAATAACAAAAATTGCCTTTTCGAAAAGACTTTCTAGAATATTTCTTGCTGCAATGACCAAATTTTTGTGATTAAAAAAAAAAAAAAACGTTTAGTCGAACATTTCCAACAAAATTTTCTTTTTTACTGAACAAATTCATAAAAAACTCCCTCGAATTGTCTCTTTGACGTAAAATAATTTTCTTTACAGTCCATTTAACAGAGTCCACAGTAATTTATAAATATTTTATCAAAGTCAAAAAGATTGCTTGGCACGATGACAGCTCTATACATTCAGAAAAAATATTGTTGTCATCATACTCATGAGCTCGAGCCCAGGCAGCTATTAATCTCACAAGAAGAGCTCTGTGACATATCGTATTATTTTCGACCTGATTATCATCCGTGTATTCGCTCCAAAAAGAATTTCAACACAAAACCATTTGGCTCAGGACTGCAAAAACGTCTCCACACTTTTCACTGCCATGTCGAGTTCTCCCTGAGAGCGAAAAAAAACTCAACTCGATTTTCATTCCCTGCTAATTGTATTTACATTCCAAATGCCTCGATTTACACTACAAAACAGCCTGCAGTGACTTTTTGGCCAATGCCACATGAAAATGAACTGCAGCCTTGCAAGTTTTCGTGAAAAAAAAATTCACCATGAAAAAATTACCATGCACGAAAATTATCAGCTGAGTGCTGTGCCCCTTCGGACAGCAAAGGGAACTAATAAATTTTCCATCGAGATTAATGAATTCAATTGCAGGACTTTGTGCACTGGCTCATCCGAACTATCGTGACTTTAATTTCAAAAATTAATCATCGAAAATGATCTCGAACTGATTTTAATCAGCGAAACGTCAGAGTTTGAAAAAAGGATTCGTCCCAGCCAATGAAAAAGTTGCTCGAGGTCCTCGCGTATTATCCCAACGTATAGTTTCATTTTTATCTATCGCTTGCAGACTCGCATGGAAATAATTGGAAAAGCTCACTTGACAAATGGAAGCTTTTCATCGCGTCAGGTACATTGACAGAGAGGATGGTCGTGGCTCGTGAAACAAATATTCGGAATTAACTGTTGAAAAATGCCAAATTCAACTTTTCACATTTTCATGCAAAATAATTTGATTACCAAATAAATATTGAATTATTTCTGCAACTCTGGAAACTTGACTATCGATTTCTCATTAGCAGACGATTAATTAATAATTATTAATTATAATTTAATGTGAAATAATTCATGATTAATAATTAATTGAAAATTTGTTGAGAAAAAGAGTTTTTAATTAATTGTGGCGTCACTTTATCGAGAAATCTCTCAGCAAATTGTCATTATTTGTTGAATTGGACAAGATTGCTCGACGTAATGGAAAGAGCTCTCGACTTTATGGAGAAAAGCTCCAGAGGCCTGCTCTTTTTTATATCACATGAAATAATCTTGTCGTCGGCAGCTCGACTGCAATTTCTGTCTCTCCCAAGTCCGGCGCAGGCTTTCGTCAAGTTTGTTCTCATTTGTGCTGGACCAGCGTCTAAAGGATTTACACTTTGGCTTGGTTGGAGTTGGAGCGATCGTATAGGAGTCGAGACTCGACTTGGTTCATTCTGAACGTCTTAATTATACGTCTCACTAGCTTCAGATGAAGTTTCACTTCTGTCAGGAAAATGGATACAACATTCATGCAAAACTTACTTCTGAGGGCGAACGAGTTGAGAATTTTGACGAAACTCACAGAATCGTTAACCAAAATGAAAAAAAAAATTGTTTTTTTCGGATTTAACGCCATCGGGCTCGATAAAAAACGTTGAAAAAATATTCTCGCAGCACCGAATAAAATTTAATTAACACAATTAAGATTTTTTACGTAATTGCACTGAAAATTACGTTTTTTCAAAAAACGTCGATACTTTTTAGAACGCGGTCAACTAAATGTCGAAAATTTGTTAATTTGTAAAATTTGACAATATTTTTGATTTCCGAAGGAAGTGTAAGCAAAATTTACGATTGGAATGACAAAAATTTACTTTTTGAAGAGAATCTCTAGAATTTTTCTGGCTGCAATGGAAATTTTTTAGTGATTCAGTGAAAATATCGATCTTTTCCAAAAAAAATTTCTTTTCAGTGTGACAAGAACGAAATTGAATGAAATTCCTACGAATTCGTCAATTTTTATATATTTTCCCATAAAAACGCCATAGCCAGTCCCTGACGCACATGACCTCGAGTTGACTGGCAGCCCTTTCGAATTCGGATAAGGCTCGAGTCTAATTTTGCCTGTTTACGAACCCCTTCCAGGGCATTCATAGCCACGTGGCCACTGACTAGCCAAGATCATCGTGAAGAGGAACAAGGACCAAAAAATATCTTGACGACGTATACGTGCGGCTATAAGCATCAGAAATCTTGCCCCCGTCTGATCAGTCACTCACCTGATTAAAACAAAAAAAATAGAAACCGACCAATCTTACCAAAAACCATAAAAAAAATTTCTTCGATAAATATTCAATCTCGACCAATTAAAAAACCTGATAATTTGCTACGACTCTTTACCATATACAAAAACAAAAAATATCCATAATTTTGAAGCATATTAAACAATTCTGGGGCCATTCCAGCTCGAAAAATGCGCGAGTGTGTAAATTAAATAAAATTAAAATAATTATTAAAGTATCGACGTAATTAATACGCTCGTCAATTAGAAAACACCGAGTAAACGAACATATTTTACGAATAATATTTTCAAGAAAAACCCACAAAATCGACGATTCATCATTAACTAAAAATATTTCTACACCTCGATATTCATCATTTTAAACAACTGTCAAAATCTGTGCATCGAGAACCCTCATTTTTTTGAGTAAATTCAAAACCAACGCGAACCAACCAAAAATCACGACTCACAGGTACAGTTTGCAACGTTTAAGCTCGTTTTTTTCCAAATTTTCGTAACGTTGTACTTTTTTCTTGCACGTGGTTCATTTTCGTAGATTTCACTCTAAGGCATGAACGAGAATGTTTTGAAAGAAAATCAGGCTCTGAATAATGAAAAACTGATTTTTAGGGGCTCGAATTTCGTTCACGAAACCCATTGCATGGCAATATTGGAACGTTGTTGTTTTGCTTCCTCATGGAGGAAGCTTTGTGACGGTGAACATTTTTTTCTTCGAGTTTTCAATGTCAATGTTCTTAAAATGTCCCAAAACGTCCAAAAATCATATTTAGAAAAAATGTCCGGATGTGTGTGCGTATGTGTGTGTGTATGTGCTGGCACTGTAAAATTCAAGTTGTTATAACTCGAGAACGGTTTGAGCTACAAGGCTCTAGTTTTGCATAGATGTTAATCTATACCAGCTCTTCGTTTGCTGAGAATTTTGTCCGGATCGCTAGAAAAATTCGAATTCTACAGCATTTTGAAATTTTCAAAAAAATGCTGTCACCGCTCTAACTTTCGCAAATTTTAAGATTTATTACTAATTTTTTTTTTATAATTAGGGTATCATAATAGGAAGGTTGGTATTGAATTTGGGAAATATCGGTTGAGCGGTTTAAATTTTATGGGTTTTTGAATTTTACGAAAATATTAGTTTTTCGAAAAATCGTTTCACCGTGCATCTTGAGCACCATGAGGAAGCAATTTGCAAATTTCAATTTGTTTTTTCTGTCTTTCATGTGAAATATTTATTTGTATGTTATCGACACTTGGAGCCTGCGATGTTTTTGGGTTTAATAAATTCTTGTTCTTCGTCATTGTATTTGCGGAATTGCACGGGCAATCTGTCAGCTTTGGGTTCGGCGCGAATGGGGAAGCAAATCGGACAATCGTACTGCATGTGCTCTCGCTTCCAGAGAGATTTTCGACCTCCTGTGACAAATTGCTCGAGGTCGGCAAGGTTCGAGGGATCGCAGCACAAATTGCCATCGAATAGGGAAGAGAATATCGAACCAGTTGTTCGACTTTTCACTTTAACTCTCGTCCCTTTTTGAGAAATCACACTCGACACCCGATACACGCGTTTCCCATAAATCCGATTTCCGGCCCGGAAATGGATGGCGTTAAAAATGTTGCCGAAGGCGAATGAATGAGTTTGATCGAGTGTTCCGGAATTTTTTAGCAACGCCAACCTTTTTTATTCATTTCGGGCAAACGATGAAAAAAGCCGAATCGAAGTGTTTGCTTCCCCATAAAAATAAAAAAGAACAAAAAGTCCACGGTGGATTTCTCCGAAATTTTTTTTTCAACACGACGAACTCAATATTTCTGGATAATTTCAAAATTTTTGTTATTTTGACAATATTTTTCATTTCCAACGGAACTGACAGCAAAATTTACGATTAGAATGACAAAAATTTACTTTTCGAAGAGATTTTCTAGAATATTTTGTGCTGCAATGACAAAATTTTTGTCATTTTGCGAAAAAAAACGAAAATGTCAATTTTTTCCAACAAAATTTTCTTTTCAGTGTCATTTTATTCAGCAAAGATTAATTTCTAAAATATTTGTCCATTGAAAAATTCAGTGGCAGGTCCGCGCGCATAGATTTATCAGCAATTAGGAGAAAAAAAAAATTTTACAACTTCACCCATCGTAACTCTAACAAATAATTGTCCCGTACATGTTCACAATGTATATCATCAAGATTAATAGAGAAAAAGGAATAGCGAGGCGATATGAACGCGCAGCGAAGCAAAACTAATTGTGGTACGCGTGAAATCTCTCGGGAGTGGCATTTTACGCTAAGTTTGTCGGCTGCTGGTTGATCGCTGATAGTGGCGACGAATCGACGCTTTTCCGCCCTCAGATATTCACGCGACATGTATCTCCTGATGAAATTGTAATATCGCGCCGTTCGATATTAAACTTCCTAACCCTTTTTGTGCCTCTCGATCGAAAAGCCTATAGACAGCCTCCTATTTCCGTTGAAATGTCACAATCAAGTGGTAATGACTCATCCAACGCATATTTCAAAGTCTCAATTTTACATCTTGCCATCGATATTGAGCCCGAAAAACAGAATTCACGGAAAATCGCACTGAAAATTGAATTTTTCCAAAAAAAATTTCGAATAATTTCGAAATTTTCGTTATTTTTAATAAATTTTTCGTTTCCAACGGAACTGTCAGCAAAATTTACGATTGGAATGACAAAAATTGACTTTCCGAAGAAACTTTCTAGAATATTTCGTGCTGTAAAATTTTTGGGATTTTTTAAACAAACTTTTAGTCGAACGAATCCAATAAAATATCGATTTTTTCCAAGAATTTTTTTTTTCAGTGCCAAAACGATTCGTCGAATCGCAATTAATTGAAAATTTGCAGAAAACTTCGAAGAATTTTTCCCAGACGCCAAACGGTGCTGGTTTTTAAATTATTTCTTCAAACACCAGGAAATCTGTTCGTTCGACATTGATCCCAGGCAGTTTATCGGCGCGGTCGAAAAGTTATAAGAGTCGAATAAATAAAAACTTTGTGACAAATGGGCCTGAACGAATGACAAGTTATAAATCAATTTTCAACAAATTCTGCGAGCCTGTCTCTCTAGCGCAATTAATCTGACCAGAGAATTCATCCGGATGACAAACAGCAAACACGCGATCCGCGGCGAGTCCCGTCGATTGAGAACCAGAGCGACAGCAGGATCGACGCTGAATTCACGAGCCGCGCTTTAGTATTCCAACATAATTAGCATATTCAACGTTTCCTCGAGCCCTCCAGTCATGGGGACGCTTTTTTCGATCCCCTTAACATGCACCGTGTCAGCTTTGAGTCTCGTGTTTGCTCCGTCAAGGAATCCTCTTCCGGAGAGTACTTTCAACGTTTTAGACTGTCGAGCCTTCCATTACCATTAGCATCGTCATTATTTTTATTCATTTTAATTCATTTGCAGATATTTTTCATATCATTTTCCTGTTTTCGTGATCGAACACCTCGATTAGTTGCATCATTTAACGATTAATTAAACCATATCAAGCAGTAATTGCTATGAAAAATAAAAAGCTCAAATTTTAAAGAAACTCTTGAAAAAAACTGAATTTTTTTTTTTTTTTTCAAGTGTCAATATTTTGTTGGATATTTTTGGATAATTTCAAAATTTTCGTTATTTTGATAACATTTTTCATTGTCAACGGAACTGTCAACAAAATTTACAATTGGAATGACAAAAATTTACTTTTTGGAGAGACTTTCTAGAATATTTCTTGCCGCAATGACCAAATTTATGAAATTTTTCAAAAAAACGTCGATATTTTGTTGAATACGGTGAATTAAAGATTTTTGAATAATTTTTGCCAATATGTTTCATTTTTAACGGAACTGTCAACAAAATTTACGATTGAAATGACAAAAATTGACTTTTCGGAGAGACTTTCTAGAATATTTCTTGCCGCAATGACCAAATTTATGAAATTTTTCAAAAAAACGTCGATATTTCGTTGAATACGGTGAACTAAAGATTTTTGAATAATTTTTGCCAATATGTTTCATTTTTAACGGAACTGTCAACAAAATTTACAATTGAAATGACAAAAATTGACTTTTTGGACAGACTTTCTAGAATATTTCTTGCCGCAATGACCAAATTTATGAAATTTTTCAAAAAAACGTCGATATTTCGTTGAATACGGTGAACTAAAGATTTTTGAATAATTTTTGCCAATATGTTTCATTTTTAACGGAACTGTCAACAAAATTTACGATTGAAATGACAAAAATTGACTTTTTGGACAGACTTTCTAGAATATTTCTTGCCGCAATGACCGAATTTATGAAATTTTTCGAAAAAACGTCGATATTTTGTTGAATACGGTGAACTAAAGATTTTTGAATAATTTTTGCCAATATGTTTCATTTTTAACGGAACTGTCAACAAAATTTACAATTGAAATGACAAAAATTGACTTTTCGGAGAGACTTTCTAGAATATTTCTTGCTGCAATGACAACATTTTTGTGATTTTTCAAAAAAAACGTTCAGTTTTGAACTTATCGAACGAAATCCCGATCGTTTCCAACAAAAGTTTCTTCTCAAGGTGGGGATTTGTCGATGGGAAGGAAAGCGACAGGTTCGTTTGGATGGGATGATTACAAATCGATGACGGACCCTTGAAGTTGGTAACTCAGCAACAGGGGCAGTAGCTCGATTATAAATATTGCCCTCTGGGTGAATCGTAACCTGTACAATTATATATCGCTCACGCGTAGAGCCCGAAGGCTTCTCTACTTCCTACTCACCATAGAATAGCATGGGATCGAGCGTGAATAAAGTTCAGCTCGCACGTCTATTTCCATGCCCCATAGAATAGGATTAACCACATGTGTTCGTTGATGCATGCGTTACCATGAGGTCAGAAGGTCAAAACGAGAACTCTGCCATGATCAAGTTGGATAACGCGTCACTTAATAATGTCTGCAGGTGAAATCTCGTTGCGGGAATTAGCAACCAACGGAAACCGGATGTAGTGGGCCTCGGGGGCGATTTTTTAATGATTTTTCAGTCAGCATCTCGTGTTTGGTCTAAAGGGAAACGATGGCTTGAGTGACCACGCCATAGAATTAGCGTTTTTTCGATTTTGCTTCCTCATGGAGGAAGCTTCGTGGCGGTGAAAATTTTTTTTTTTTCAAAGATGGATATTCTGTTGGATACGTTCGACTGAACGTTTTTTTGAAAAATCACAAAAATGTTGTCACTGCAGCAAAAAACATTCTAGAAAGTCTCTTTGGAAAGTAAATTGGTGTCATTTCAATCCTAAATTTTGCTGACAGTTTCTTTAGAAATGAAAAATATTGTCAAAATAACGAAAATTTTGAAATTATCCAAAAATATTTGCCGTGTTCAACAAAATATCGAAATTTTTTGACAAAATGTAATTTTCAGTGTGATACTGAAGATTTTAGACTCCTGAATCATGAGGCATTCGGTGCCATGCTGTTTTTTTTTTTGGTCCCTCGCAACGTTGTCCCTTTTTACATATCGTCGTCGACGAGTAACTCATTCAGAACGACAGAAAGGATTTTCGTAGCTGTAGGAAATGGTTAACTCCGTCGGAAAATCCTCAACAGACCTCATCTGCGTATTCACCACTTTTATTTGCATTGCTGCTACGTCTACCTTTCAACGATTACTCGGTGCGGAGGTCTGTGTGCAATGACCTGGAAACGAAATAATAAAACAAATTGGAAAAATTCTCCGGAGACTTGCAAGTTCAGTGAGATGAAAACGAGCAAGTATAATATCGAGAGAATAAATATTTTTTTTTATATTTCTCCATATCTCAGTCTCGTGAATCAAACGAAGGCAAAAATTTTGCCTACCAAGACCAAAAGCTTTTTTGTCAATAGGCAGAGTTGACATTAGTTGAAAAAACGCAGTATGGCCAGTCAGCTGTTGACAGAATTTGAACTAAGTCACTAAATCGTCTGACAAGTCAGTCTTACGAGGTAAAATTTGCTATTCTTGGCCAAGTTTTGTCCCTGCTCGCCCTGACGTGGCCCTAGATTGACCCTAATAGGGACAACCTCCACGTAATCTTATAAATTCCTTCCTCGATGACGTCGTTTTAGTCCTGAGTGAATCCCGATCAGGCAAGACTTTTCATGCTTGAATAAATTCCAAGCGGAGCTACTCGAATCCGTTTGGGACGTGACATCTGTCCTGGCACAATTGAACTCGGTTTTCCTTGAATTCTGCAGGAGTATCATTCACTTATCTGGAATAAACTCTTTGGAACAACTTGCCGCACGATACAATTCGATTCTTCAGAATTTACGTGCAGGATCCTCGAATACTCTGCGCATTGTCCCGTTCCTCGTTGACAGGCGTACATAATATGCTCACAAATTGCATTACGTAACGATTCAAGCTTTCCCTTCCGGTTATCTTCACTCTTCCATCATTGCTTGATTGTCTCATTCCAAGGCAGTCAAGCGCAGGGCTCCACAGAGAGAAGTTGAGGAGGTTCCATCGCCATAATCATAACAGAATGTACAAAGTAACGAGAAAATCATTCGATACCATTTTCCCAAGACAATGTTTTGACATGTAGCGTGAATCTTCTGGAACGTCGTGTGGAATGTGTTAAAAATTTGTTAAAAATAAAACTCGGTCGAGTCGCGGACCAGCAGACGACGCTGTCGAGTCTCCAGTTGATTATGAAAAATAGAAACCCTCGTTACGAGTGCTGGTTAATCGCGTCAAGATTCACGTCAATTCACTGACGGATTTTGAACTGTTTTTGTTGCCAAAGAACGAAAGTCCAGCTTTGGCGAATCACAGAATGTTTGGGAAAGACAAAATGCTGGGAATTGTAGTGCCTGATGACCATGTCCCGCGAGGACGACCCGGGGGAGTAAAAAATTTGATGCGATGTTTACTGCCGTACACGAGCCGATGAGGACGTCGAGTAAAGTCTGTTGAAAAGGTTTGGCAGAGACCAGCAGCGTAAAATCCATAAAAACGGGGACTCGCGTTACTTCAGTTCTTTAGTACAACACCATGGGAGTGAGATTTAGAAGCCTCTATTCCTGGAGCGCATAAGTCAGGGAGTGCCAATGGTTGAGGTACCTCGAAGGGTCGGAGAGAATAATTGTCAGCCTTTTTCTTTCCCTCCTTCTTGCACTGTGTTTTTCTATGACCATCAGTCTCCTCTTTTCTGTCGACTTTTTCAACGTGCCTCTTGGTCCCTGCTTTCTCGACCCAGCAATGTATCTTGGTCAATGCTCTCCAGAGACGTGTGACCTTTACTTGAAGAAGATGTTGCCACCACGATTGCTTCTAGATTCATCCAACAACTAACTCAATAGTTCGCTACGAAAAATAGTTCGGATTTCTGCCATACTCGGTCCCTGGACTATGGACCAAAGACCATGGAACTTTCCATGAGATTTCCTTGTAATATCTGTTCAAATAATTCGGATGGATTTTCGACTAACGCTTTGAGCAGAAAAAAAACATTTTTGTAATGATTTTTATCAATATTTAAATTGTATTAAATTTTGGCATACGAACGACTTCACGACGATGTTAAGGAGGTTCCGTTAGTAGAGCGATAATTAGATTAAAATCTGAAAACGCAAAATGTTGTTATTTAGGCAGCAAACTTTGATCTCTTTCAAAATCATCCTAAGGTCATCGAAGTTTTGCTGCATATTTTCCAAGTCGAAAGTCACTTGATTCAACATTGGCTTCACGCAAATTTCTCACCCTTATGGAATCAGAAAAATATTAAAAATACTTCGCGATTAGATAAAACGCGTATTGAAATCTCAATTTATAAAAAAAACTCCAAGGGTTCCGAATCAATAAAAAAATAGTGGGGTCAACGAATGTTTGGAGGAGATATTTCTAGTTAAGGAGGTTCCGTTAGTAGAGCGATAATTAGATTAAAATCTGAAAACGAAAAATGTTGTTATTTAGGCAGCAAACTTTAATCTCTTCCAAAATCATCCTAAGGTCAACGAAGTTTTGCTCCATATTTTCCAAGTCGAAAGTCACTTGATTCAACATTGGCTTTACGCAAATTTATCACCCTTATGAAATCAGAAAAATATTAAAAATACTTCGCGATTAGATAAAACGCGTATTGAAATCTCAATTTATAAAAAAAACTCCAAGGGTTCCGAATCAATAAAAAAATGGTGGAGTCAACGAATGTTTGGAGGAGATATTTCTAGTTAAAATCGACGAAATGCTCGGAACATCTCATTTTTTAGGAGTCTGGCAACGGATCGCTTGCTAAACGAAAAGCAGATCGTCATTTTTTCTTGGGAATTGTGCCTCACTCCGTTATTTCCTGCGCCATAAAGGAACCTCCTTAATTTGAATAATCCAAATTGATTCCAGTCCAAAAGTTTGCACATCAATTGCCACTGACATGTTTCTTTTCTGCTGGTTCGCGCCATCTTTTTCTTTCATTCTTTCCTATCAAATTGTGGAAAACGATGCTTAGGCACGAGAGAACTTGAGAGCTTTCATCCAAGTATATTTGCTGGCTAGAGCTCGCTGGTGGGGTCACATCCGGGTCGAGTACCTTCATGCTTCAGTAGGGCCCAACTATAGAGATCGTTGAATTAGAACCAGCGCATCGAATCAAGTTATAGCTCCACTTGCACTCTGTATACCTTCGTCCCAGTGGCTTTCCTATCAAGTCTAGAAACTATAGATATAAAGGGCTGGCCACTTTAGTGACTGAATATATGAGGAGATGGGTTATGACGTGAAGAGCAATAGAGGACAGAAGAGAAACAGAGAGAACACCGCGAGAGAGTAAGGGCAGGAGGTTATGGATGTGAAGGGCCAGAGGAATGCCCCGCTTCGTTGTAGCCAGAAATCAAGTCAAGAGATCGATCGCAAGGAAAGAGGAAGTTTGAGACATCAACTCCGCGAACGCATTTGGAGTTCATACTCGTATGAAATATTCAAGGCACAATGTAACGAGTCGAGCGAGCGCACAGCAACAAAAACTGAGACCCTACAAAAGATCCAAGAGGCTGGAAAACAAGATGCACGGTAAAACGATTTTTCGAAAAACTAATATTTTCGTAAAATTCAAAAACCCATAAAATTTAAACCGCTCAACCGATATTTCCCAAATTCAATACCAATCTTCCTATTATGATACTCTAATTATAAAAAAAAAATTAGTAATAAATCTTAAAATTTGCGAAAGTTAGAGCGGTGACACCATTTTTTTGAAAATTTCAAAATGCTGTAGAATTCGAATTTTTCTAGCGATCCGGACAAAATTCTCAGCAAACGAAGAGCTGGTATAGATTAACATTTATGCAAAACTAGAGCCTTGTAGCTCAAACCGTTCTCGAGTTGTAACAATTTGAATTTTACAGTGCCAGCACATACGCACACACATACACACACACATCCGGACATTTTTTCTAAACATGATTTTTGGACATTTTGGGACATTTTAAGAACATTGACATTGAAAACTCGAAAAAAAAAATGTTCACCGTCACAAAGCTTCCTCCATGAGGAAGCAAAAATGATGCAAAACCAAACAGAGTCGTCGACACCAAAATATAGTTGAGGAAACATTAATAACTGCAAGACAAAAACGTATCAAGTGCAGAGAAAAAAACTGAACGCGATAAAAGTGTTGGGAAGCAAAAAAAATTGGGAAAAAGGATGAACAGGAAAGAAAGAGAATCTAGGGGCTTGCTAGATCCCCCTTGAGAGTGACTCCATGCTCGGACACAGTTCCATATGATATTTTACAAACACCTCAAGGGTCCTTGTACTCACTCACACCGTCTCGTTCCACCTTATTCTTTTTTCTCTCTTCTGCCGTCCACTTTTCCCCTGAACAATTTAATTAAGGTCGTATGTAATACAAACTCTCCAACGACAAGTGGATCAGGTGGATTGACACTTCTCAATTATGAAATTCAACACTCCCATCAAAATCTCACGTTTCTTCCAAGATTCACCCTCCGGACGTCTGTCATTCTTATCAATCCAGGAAGACACGAAAATTTCGTTATTTTCTTCATATGCTGAACGTAACGCTATCGTTTTTTCTGTCTGTCATAGATGCGACGATAATTTACATTCTGAACGACATTATCTTGATAAAAGTTTCAATGACAGGCTCCAATGGTAGAAAATTCTTTCCCTGGCAGCCGCACACCCTTTCAGTCATTTTTCCTGCGCCTTACTAGAGTTTGGGTTTTCGCGGTTTCACCAGTTTTCATAAAACCTGTCCCAGAACGTTTCCTCAACACTGAAACGAAAAATTTGTTGGAAAAAGTCGATATTGTATCGAATACGTTCGACTAAACGTTTTTTTTTTTTTAATCTCAAAAATTCAGTCATTGCAGCGAGAAATATTCTAGAAAGTTTCTCCGAAAAGTCAATTTTTGTCATTCCAATCGTAAATTTTGCAGACAGTTCAGTTAGAAATAAAAAATATTGTAAAAATAATGAAAATTTGGAAATTATCAAAAAATATTTAGTTCGCCGAGTTCAAAAAATGTCGATTTTTTTTTATAAAATTCAATTTTCAGTGAAATACTCCAAAAAGCTGACAATTCTTCATTTTGCAATCAAGAAAATAATTTTGAGGCGATGAAATTATGAAAAATCTCGTCAATTTCAATTTTTGACAAATTTCGTGTCAAAGTTGTTTTTTTTTCGTTATGTTGAAAATCAAAAATATCGTCAAAATGACGAAAATTTTGAAATTATCCAAAAATATTCAGTTGATCGTGTTCATCAAAATAATTTCGGTTTTGAAAACTTTTTTTTTTGGGTTTCCTCTTTTTTCATCATTCTTTATGACTGAAGTGTGAAAATCTCGAGACATCACAGCCAGTGTGCATTTCCCATTCGTTCAGGTGGAGAAAATGGTTTATCCGGAATTTATCTCTTGAGAATGATTCACGGTTGACACAAGAAAGAAACTGTTGCAATTCGTGTAAATCGAGACAGTTGGGAATACAACAAAAGTGACGAGAGTAAAAGAAACTTATCGACGTTTGATTGTCCAGGGATTTTCTCGATCTCACTCCCATTTCCACACGATTTTCTCCAAACTTTTCCAACTCATTCACACATCTCTCGGCACATCGTCTTTTTTACATTTTTTGTATCTCGGAGGCCCAGAAAAAAAATTCCAGCAAAAAAGTACGAGTGCAGTCTTTTTTTTTTTTTTAGCAAACGTTGCCAAATTGGGAACGAAATTCCCATGAGATTGATGCTAAACTAATTTATTTATTGTTTAAATATTTTGATTGATAAAAACATGAAAAATTTCGATTCAGAACGTGAAAATATGAACAGAAATCTTGTGGAATCGAATTACACGACACGAGTTGAAATTATTCAGACAATGTGGTTGGTCGAGCTAACGAGGCCATTCAAAACGCTGCAGTTGGTAAACATGTAGTCTCGGGATATAACGGAACAACTCGACACCCTTAGTTCTCAATCGGGATCCGATATCGATGTGATTAGACAGTTCAACATAACAAAGGAAGAGAGATAAACAAGCCTGCGAATTGGTAGACTTTGTTAACACGAAACTGCCTGTTTAAGCCTCTGATAGTAAATCGAGAGTGTTGCATTCGCACTAGTCCCTGCGCGATGCACTATAATGCACGAAAATCTGCATTATCGCAATTGTCTTGGTACACTGAAAAGAAAATTTTGTTGGAAACGTTCGAATCCGAGCTGAAAACTTTTTTTTCGTACCTTTGATGAAAATTTCAAATTGAAAAACAACAAATTTTTGGTGAATTTGAAGGGAATGCAGTTGCAATATTATTCACACTTTTTCCTATCCAAACTTGTCGTTGAATTGGAAACGTCAAGGGTTTGGAATTCTTTCATCGATTGCCGCACTAAAAAGAAAATTTTTAACGTTTTTTTGAAAAATCATAAGAATTTTGTTATTGCAGCGAGAAATTTTCTAGAAAGTCTCTTCGAAAAGTCAATTTTTGTCATTCCAATCGTAAATTTTGCCGACAGTTTCGTAAAAAATCGAAAATGAAGTCAAAATAACGAAAATTTTGAAATTTTCCAAAAATCTTTAGTTCACCTTCAAAATTTCAACTTTTTTTGACAAAATTTTATCTTCAGCGCACATTTCTGCTTCGCGTTCGGTAATTTTTCTATTTTAATGCAAGTGGAATGAGCGATTGATTTTTTTTTCTCACAATTAATTATTTTTCGAACGTATCGTATCAAATTTTTATTTTTTCAAGAGTTTTTTGAAAGAATTATCAAATAAAACAAATAAAATGAATAAAAATTTGATCCTCAATGTACAAATGCAGCGAGAAATTTTCTAGAAAGTCTCTTCGAAAGGTCAATTTTTGTCATTCCAATCGTAAATTTTGCCGACAGTTTCGTAAAAAATCGAAAATGAAGTCAAAATAACGAAAATTTTGAAATTTTCCAAAAATCTTTAGTTCACCTTCAAAATTTCAACTTTTTTTCACAAAATTTTATTTTCAGCGCACATTTCTGCTTCGTGTTCGGTAATTTTTCTATTTCAATGCAAGTGGAATGAGCGATTGATTTTTTTTTCTCACAATTAATTATTTTTCGAACGTATCTTATCAAATTTTTGTTTTTTCAAGAGTTTTTTGAAGAATTATCAAATAGAATAAATAAAATGAATAAAAATTTGATACTCGATGTAGAAATTTCTTATTATTTTTGTGTGTGTTTTCTGAGCATGATTTCTTTGCGTTTATCTGATAAGTGTTTCGTCCGCTTGGTGTAGCATGAATTATGGAAAAATATTGCTAAAGAAAATAAAGAGATAAACGGGGTAAAGTGATTGGGCGACGAAGCCTGCGCGAGTGCACGAAGCAACGTTTGCTGCTGGTTTATAAAAACTTTTATACCATTTGCCTCCTGATGAAGTTACTGGCGGGTTGTGAAAGATGGAACATGAAAAATCACATCGCATCCTTCTATTTCTTTGATGCATTGAAATTTCCGCTTTTGCTTGTTGATTTTTGTTCATTTTGGAAATAAATAACGCGGTAACTATAATCGAGTTACCCTCCTCGGAATCACACAGAGATGTCGGTCTTCTTCTTTCGTCTGCACAATCTACGCCGACAGGCAGAACAAGCTCGAAAAAAGAAAGACAGACGTGGCACCGGACAAGGCGCACAGAGGGGGACCAATTGTTCGGCGGATCAGTCTCAGCCAACTGCTGGATCGATGCAATGTTGCAACAGAGTTCATCGTGGTCCAAGCAAACTCTTTGAACGTGCACCACTTCAACCGAGCGATTCTCTCGACGAAATTGCCTTTCAAATACCGAGGTAAGTTCAAACTTTCATATCCGCATGTCTAACGCACGTAATGACTTTCATTCAAGATTCATTAATAATTTTGTATCAAAATTCGTGACACCAAAACTCACAATTTTCTCCCATGAAGAAAAATTTCCAAACGTCAAGAATTTGAGACGTTTAATTTACAATTTTTAACTTTTCAAGTCGCGCTTCGTTTTTGAGTCGCAGAAAAATGTGTTTAGAATTTTTCTTCAAAAATTTCGGAGCCTTTCTGGAAATCTGCAAAAAAAATCCTAAATACATTTTTTTTTGGAACTCGATTTTTTCAACTCTTTAACGAAACGTGACTTGAATTTTTACGCGTTTGGAGGGGGGAAATGAAAAATTGCAAATTAAATGTCTCAAATTCTGAACGTCAGAAAATTTTTCGAAATTTTGAACGAATCCCAATTCAAATCGCGTTTTAAGCCTACGAGGTCCAAAATTTCTTCTCAATCCCAGCTTGATGGCGTTTTTTTTCGCCTTTCGATCTCATTCACGATTTTTTTTGCCATTAACGCGATTAAAAAAAAAAATAATTAATGTTACATGAAAATATTCATCGATTGATTAACAATTTATATTTTTTATGCATTGTACGAATAAATTTTTGAAATTCAAATTACGTGGTCAAGTGAATTGGATCGAGAATCGAGAATTTTCCTATTTTGAGCTTTTGACCCCCGTGACCTGTCAGAACGTTTTACCAGCAAATTCTTCACTCAAATCCTGTGCAATGGGATGGAAATACCTTGAGATACAGGATTCTGGGGAGAGTGACTGTAATTGAGGCAAGACGGGGGTTAGAGAACAGCAGACGCGAAGAAAAGTGGAGAAACGGAGGATGAAAAGCTCGGGTCCGGTCGTCAAGTGTGAAAAGCTCGCGGAAGCAAGAAAAGTTCAAGGGTCAAGAAGTTGCTCGAGAGCACATTTCTCCACTTGGCCCTATCGTTGCTTCCTCAACCCTTTTCTTCTTGTCTCGCTCGTAAGTTGTCCTATAAACCTCACGCTTTTGTCTTCGACGGAGCAAAGGGGGCAGTCCCGGAATTTGAATCCGAAAAAACCTTCGTCCAGGCTGCCTTTTTTTTTGTACAACGTTTCAATCGATAGGCAACAGAAATCTCAGCAAAACTCCCTTTCGCTCAGCGATCGGTTGACCAACGCCTTTTCGTTCACAGGAAACCTGAATGGGGTCGTTGAAGTCCACACATAATTAAATAATAAAAAAATTAATGCTAAAGATTGTTAAAAACACAAAAAATTTCGAAACGATGAGAATTTAATAAATTTTGGTAAATGAATTCGGACTGGAAATGAAATTTTGTTGGATACGTTCGACTAAAAGTTTTTTTTTTTGAATTCACCAAAATTTTGTCATTGCAGCAAGAAATATTTTAGAAAATCTCTTCGAAAAGTAAATTTTTGTCGTTCCAATCGTAAATTTGGCTGCCAATTCCGTTAAAAATCAAAAATGTAGTCAAAATTATGAAAATTTTGAAATTATCAAGAAAAAAAGTCAGTTCACGTATTTTGACAACATTTAATTTTCAGCGCATCAATAATATAGATGCAAATACATTTTTTTTAGATTTTCCCACATCATGCATCTCGTGCAAGGTCGATCAAACTCTCAATAATTCGATAACCATGTGGTGAAAAATTTGATGAAATTCTGATTATTTTGATTTCGTGATTCAACCTCCTTAATTCAGGGCCAATTAGCCATTTTCTTCGATTCTTATCAATCAAAAATTCCATGAAAGTGAAGTTTTTATAAAAACTGGAAAAAAGTCTTTAGGTTTTTTCATGTGGATTGGAAATTTTTCCACCACGTCGTACTCGAGTAATTATTCGATAACGACGTGGTCAAAAATTTGGAAAAAAATTGTGTTTTTACACTCGATGCCAAAGAATTTTATCACCAAATTTGATAAAATTCTGATTATTTTGATTTCGTGATTCAACGTCCTTGGTATTCACGTCCGACTAGCAATTTCTTGTTTCGCACTCCGCACACTCTATGGCTTTGTTTCTTTTTCCTCGTTGGAAAAATCTTCCTCAAGATGAAGACCAAATGTGAGACACTTGCAGGTCTTCGAAGCGTTGAGGGGAATCGAGTTTTCGAAGTGTATGAAAGTGCCAGCGCAGGACGAAGAGCAAATCTGCAGCAACTGGATCGCGCTTCCCTCCTCTGGATGGGAAAAAAGCTTCGCTAACTTTATCTCGTTACCTTTTTTTTTTTTTATTATGTGACGCAGACGACTTTCAGGTCGTGCAACACTTGGGTCTTTTACCTTCTGCTCACACGTTTCGTTGTTCTCGTGCGTGAAAGGAGGAAAATCATGAAGATTGCTTTTTCTCGTTAGTGACCGTCGCAACAACGACCTCGTAAAAATCTTGCAACGTCTTGAGCTTTGATGAAGCCCATACAACGCTATGGTTTCGAACTTTTTGTTTTACTTCCGCAGCCATTTTATTGGTCGCGTCACGCAAATTCTGACGACACTCCACAGGCGGAAATGGGAAAAAAGTGGGAGCAAAATTATGTGCAAAATTGGTCCAAATAAAAAATCGCCAAGGCCGAAATTAAAGGAATAATTTGTTAATGATTTATTGACGATGGGCGAGAAATTTTTTGTGTATTCCCTGGCGATTTCACCGTCGCAAAGTTTTCTTGTTTCGCAAACGTAGGCTTTATGCATGAGGAAGTAAAACATGGACGGAAACGCGGTTGACCATGTTTGAGATTTAACGACAAGTAGTTACGGCTACCTCGTGGTCAGCCTGTTAAATATTCGCGAGGCGAAGGGCAGCTGCGCAGACCAAGTTGAGGTCAAAGGTAACACGATGACGCCTTGTTGAGCAAGTTTTTTTCCACGAATTTTCCAACGTTTTATAAAACATCGACCTTGTTATCCGCTTGTCAAGCTTCGCTCGAATACTTTCTGGAATTTCAGGAGATTCCACGCAGCAACGTTCACTGGAAATTAAATTTTGTCAAAAAACACGGACAGCTAAATATTTTTGGATAATTTCAAAATGTTCGTTATTTTGACAATATTTTTCATTTCCAACCAAACTGTCAGCAAAATTTACGATTGAAAAGACAAAAATTAACTTTTCGAAGAAATTTTCTAGAATATTTCTTGCCGCCATGACTGAATTTTTAAGATTTTCCAAAAAAACATCGATATTTTTAATATAAATAAAGAAATCAGTAAATATTTTTGGATAATTTCAAAATTTTCGTTATTTTGACAATATTTTTCATTTCCAACGGAACTGTCAGCTAAATTTACGATTGAAATGACAAAAATTAACTTTTCGAAGAGATTTTCTACAATATTTCTTGCCGCAATGACTGAATTTTTAAGATTTTCCAAAAAAACATCGATATTTTTAATATAAATAAAGAAATCAGTAAATATTTTTGGATAATTTCAAAATTTTCGTTATTTTGACAATATTTTTCATTTCCAACGGAACTGTCAGCAAAATTTACGATTGAAATGACAAAAATTGACTTTCCGAAGAGATTTTCTACAATATTTCTTGCCGCAATGACCAAATTTTTATGATTTTTCAAAAAAACGTGAACGTATTTAAAAAAATTTCGATCTTTTCCAACAAAATTTTCTTTTTAGTGCAATGAAAAATCGTTTAGTCCACTTGGATGCAAAAAAACCAAGACAAATATTGCATTCGATAAATTTTCGTTAAATTTCTAGAAAAAAAAAAAGATTTCATCAATAGTCACTGAACGATCACTTGATCCAGTTATTTTTATCTCTCCCTGCATGCAGGATTGAGTGATTCAAACCAGAATTGAATCTGCGATTGGGATGTAAATATAACCGCTTGGAACAGCCGTGACCAAAGAAACAATGGGAAATAAAACTCTAGGAAAAAGAGAGAACAAACCTAAACGCAAGCGAATAACGATAGAACAATAGAAAAAAAAAAACCAACAACTCGATTTCCTTTCATTTTATCCGCAAGAGAATTTAATATTGTTGAAGGTGAAAACTCCATAAAAATTCACCGTTTAAACAATATTTTCTAATTCTTTTAATCACAGGAAATTTGAAGCAAAAAATATTTTAATCGAAACGTATCAATTAGCAATTTTTATACACATCAGAAATAATTTGATGATTGCCAGCTTTTTTGATCGAGGGATCAAAAAATTAAATGTCTTGCATGATTATGAAAGTCATTTCGTATTTTCATCAATTCGTAATCGTACGATAGGATTTTGTTTCCCTTTTTGGTTGACCAAATTCTCATGGGTATGTTCGAGATCATGCATGAGGGTTGACAGCTTGCGAGGAAACTCTTGGGTCCCCATAGATGGCAGGAGCGGATAGTGTGATCAGTGCCTCGGGCGAAAATGCTGCAAAATGCTGCTGCCGGTAGGGGCGAGCTCGAACTCACCACCACATCGCGTCAACTCAAATGCTACGACAATCTACACTTTTTCGACGACCCAAACAGCCAATTCCTTCAAAGCTATTGCCAAACAATTATTTATTGTGATAAAATTGATCTCGAATGACTGAAAATTATTAACTGAAAATATTTTTGGATAATTTCAAAATTTTCGTTAAAAATTAAAGCGTGACAAATTTTGACGCTACGCGAAATTGTAAATTCGACGATTTGATGCAATTTTCAATCTGACGAAACAATTTTATCGCAGTTTCTTGCGGCGAGTCCGCTCTTTGAGCCCCATCCCAGCAAAATCCTTAATAAAAAAATCAGGATTTTTTTTTCGTACTCGTTGTTTTTTCATATTTGCATTTGCATTTCGTGACCGGTCGCGAGATGACAAGAAAATTTCTGAATAAGCGACGGAATTCAATATTTTCATTCCCATAAATTATTTATCTTCGCTCCAAGTAAATAAGTTTCGCAGTAAAGTCCTTTCGCTTATGTACATCGTATTCGTCTGGGCATCGTCGACTGCTTTTCGCCCTCCCGCCCCATCGACCCTCTCGATCTGACAATTTATTTTCTCCTTTTCGATCGCTGCACCTGCAGAATTTATGGAGAAAATGTACTCGCGACGAAGAGCTTGCAAATCGTGCAAAATTTTGTTGAATATTTCATTGACTCGATTTCACATCGTCATTGTCATGTTTCGATTAAATTTTCACTCCAAATTAATTCACTTCCTGTCTCCATGAACGAAATTTTGTCGATTCCTTCGGCTGCTTTTCTACAGAGACATTTTGGTCCTTAATGGACAAACCATTACAAGCAGACGTCGTAAAGAGTGACTCGTTTCTCAACGAAAAGTATTCTCACTCCAGGGGGATCGAAATACTTGGAAATTGATTTATTCTTGGTGCTGGTATTCGCGATGAATGAACCGGAGCAATCCAAGGGGAATAAAGGATCCGAGCTCCTTAAAGAACCGAGGGAAAGCCACACGGAGCGTCGGATAAATGAAAGAGGGGAAAAAGCTCTTTAGCCAAATGGTGGATTAATCTCGACTTCCGGGGAGCTAGAAGCCTCGTAGTCCATGAGTAGGATCGTAACAGTAAATGGTTCGGGTAATATCAAATTATCGTCCGGCTCTATTGGATTTAAAAAAAAATAAAGATCCATTCGTAAGGACTTTTTTTCAGTTTTTATAAAAACGTCACTGGATTTCTTGATAAGAGTCACAGAAAACGATTAATTGGCCCTTAATTATCACGAAATAAAAATAATCAGAATTTTATCAAATTTGGTGACAAAATTCTTTGGCATCGAATGTAAAAACACAATTTTTTTCCAAATTTTTGACCACGTCGTTATCGAATAATTACTCGAGTACGACGTGGTGGAAAAATTTCGAATCCACATGAAAAAACGTAAGGACTTTTTTTCAGTTTTTATAAAAACTTCACTTTCATGAAATTCTTGATAAAAATCGAAGAAAATGGCTAATTGGCCCTTAATTAAGGAGATTGAATCACGAAATCAAAATAATCAGAATTTTATCAAATTTGGTGATGAAATCCTTTGGTATCGAGTACAGAAACACAAATTTTTTCCAATTTTTTGACCACATCGTTATCGAATTATTGAGAGTTTGATCGAACTTTTTGTGCACGAGATGTAAGCCTGTAATTATGTAAACTTTATCGTTCAATTGCTCGAGTACAACGTGGCGGAAAAATCTAAAAAAAATTGTATTGTCTCGTATTTAAGAATTTATTTACCAAATTTTATAAAATTCTTATCTTTTTGAATTTTCTAATGATTTTAACACGCTTTGGCATGGCAAAATTGCATTGTCTTGGTCCAGCGTCCTTAAAGACACGTATTTGGTGACGATTTTGTTTAATTGATTAGAATTCCCTAATGATTCTGGATTATTAATGAAGATTTTTCGAAGGCGGTCAAACAATCCACTGCCCATCAATGTTGGGACAAATGCGTATAACGTGTTTGGTCGACGCAGCTTTTTTATGCTGATATATCGTCCGACACCGTAGGCCCACCATACGACACGGTGACCCATCGGACGAGCGAACGTGACCCTGAATCCAACTGCGGAAATTCATGTTTTTTCTCCTTTTATCCCATATGCGGTTGAATCAGGGCCAGAAAAAAGTAACACTCGTCAATCTCTGGCGCCACGATTGATCGTTCAACCGCACGATCCCTCGTAATTCGGTACGTCGAGATTCTTAGTGGGACCTGATCCGGGGAGAACAGAATTAGAGTCGAAAGGGAATTGAGGCTCCCCGAGAAAATTCAAAATCTTAATCATTACGTTCTAGATTGTTTTTTTTTTTATTCGCCACCATCGACAAGTTTGAATATTTGCAGAAATTTTTTTTTTTTTTTGCAAAAATCCGAAGTTTTTAAATAAAAATCCCAAACGACTCGAATTTTCACGCGATTAGATGGGAAAATTGAAAAATTGGAAATTAAATGTCTGAAAATCGTTAGTTTTGTCGCCAAGAATGAAAATAAAGAAAAATTCAATAAAAGTGGGAAAAAAAAAGGAAAAAAATGACCCATTTAAATTGCCTGGAATTCTCCTTCCACGAAGGACCAATTTACGCCAAATTTATTAAGACCATGATCCACATTCGCCCACGTTTGACACGAAAAAGGTTTTCCATGAAAATCAGTCGTTCATGGCAAAAGCTTTTAATGCGACAACCAATCAGTTGAATCGGATGAACGTGATCGTCGTGACGTTCCGTTGCAGCGTTTATGTGTACTTTTGCAACGATCCCTTCAAAGATAAACAGCATCGAATCTGCTTCTGCGAAGCCGTGCTATTTGATGATGAGCGATCACAAGGATTTTGGCTGGCAATCGTTCCAAAATCAACAACATGTCACCATTAGCAATCTCTGGCTCTACAATTATCGTTGCAATTTGCAACAATAGGCAAATTCCTTGCATAGTTTTCGGTGTTTGGAAACGCCAACGAAACTTCTTCTCATTGTACGTGCAACGACCTAGTCCGTAACTACAGATCCAATTTCGGTTGACGTTTGAGAAGCTTTATATATATTAGCTACGAGGATAATTGCTTTCCTTCTCGACCTGAGCTTGCAAATTAAGCATCTTATATTTAACGCTCCTCACACGTGCATTCATTTTCGTTTACGAGTGTGTTTCGTGTCTGTGTGTGAGGAGAGTGATTTATATTTCTACACATGTGTATAAACGGAGTTGCACCAGATTCCAAGCAGATAAATCGCTTCGGTTTAATTGGTGCTCTGCTATAATTGCTCAGGGAATCTTAAACTTTGCGGAAACTTCTTGCCAGGGCTAGAGAAAAGTATTTTTCTCTGGGCTTCGTCTTCGCAGAAACCTTTTTGCTCTTCCATCGTCCTTTCTCGTCTGTTCGCCTTCTGTATCGGACGTGAAATTGAGTTGGTTTTAAAAATACTTGAATATTGACGACTATTCGTAGATTCTCGTGTTCTCAGTTTCTCGCCACGGGGGAAAGAAAAATTGAGTGGAAAAGATCGATAATTTGTTGTTCGACTTGACGTTTTTTTGAAAAATCATGAAAATTTTGTCATTGCAGCCTGAAATATTCTAGAAAGTCTCTTCGAAAAGGCAATTTTTGGCATTCCAATCGTAAATTTTCCTGACAGTTCCGTTAAAAATGAAAAATATTCTCGAAATAACGAAAATTTTGAAATTATCTAAAAATATTAACATTCCGACGTTTTTTGGCTAAATTTCATTTTCAGTGCATCGATTTTTTATTCGTCGCGGGAGTTTGTCCATTTCCAGACCTTTTTTTTTAGCAAATTAGAGCAAAAATTCCATTTATGCAGAGATTGCGATTGGATGCTTCGTTTTTTCGAATTTTAACGAAAATTTTGAAAATATCGGAAAATATTTGCATTCCGACGTTTTTTTGGCTAAATTTCATTTTCAGTGCATCGATTTTTTATTCGTAGCGGGAGTTTTTCCTTTTCCAGACCTTCCTTTTAGCAAATTGAAGCAAAAATCCCATTTATGCGAAGATTGCGATTGGATGCTTCGTTTTTTCGATTTTTAAGAATTTATTTTCGTACCGAATGTTTTATGCGAAGAGGAGAATGCATGAATGTAAAGCAACGATGTCGTCGGGTTTAATGTTTTGCAGCGACGTGGCTAATTTAAAAAAACAGGACTCGTGGAGGTTTTTGAATAAATCAGAAAATAATGGTGCAGTTTGAATGCGCGGAAAAGCGCGGAGATTCAAAGAGCTTTCTTGGCGAGAGAGCTCAGGTAAGAATATTTACAAGCGCGAGAGGGTTAGTGATTTATGATTTTTCATTGTGTTTACAATCTTCATCGCGGTGAAGAGCTCCTTCACCCGTTCGCGAGGGTGGACGTTGGCGAGGGGTGGCGGAGGATGCAAAGAGGGAGAAAAGGGTGCGCGAGTGATTTTTGCGCATGGAGAACAAGTCGAATTGCCGCTAGACGGCGCTTCGTTAAAGTTTCTGTCCCGCGGGTTGGTAAGCGTTTCCTCCGGTCCGCCTCACCCGTCGTTAACGGCGCGCAAATGAAAGCGGCGCGCGATACAAGAGCGTACGACGAGGAGGAGCGGACTCCGGGGCTGAGATCGAGCTTACGTTGTTTAATCGCGGCGCGTCTCGTATACTCGCCGTCGAACCGGCACCGAAACGCGCCGGTAACGGCCACGGCGTTAAAACACCCAAAATCGTCAATTTTTCATCCAAATTAAGCCCCAACCGTTTTTTTTAACTGGCCCACGAAATGCGATTCCTAAAAAGAAAGTGCCGCTGTCTTGTTTACGAAATAGTGACCAAGACCGTCTGGACCAGGCGCAAATTCGTGATTTTTCTAATGTGAGAGTGTCAGCAGAAACCAAAAACATTAAACAAACAAAAAACCATCAAAATCAAGCAGAAATAACGATTAAAAACAACACAAAGTAACGAGCGAAAAAAACCACAACTAGTTAATGAAAAAATATCAATTACTCCTCAACCCAGCTTGACTGAATGAAAAATGTGATATCGAGACATATTTATAGTGCGAACTGAACGACCAAGCAAGAAAACGACACGAAAGAACGAGCAAAACGACCGTAGCACCATTTTTTTAAAAAACTAGTAGTTCATGTCAGTGTGCGATCAGACGAACGTGACCAAGCTAAAAAGTCTGTCAATAAGCAAGTGAAAATGATTCATTTACATTCTACGAATGAAACCTTATAAAACATAAACAAATCGTCGTTTTTTTACGTTGCAAAGTTTCGATGTTTACTCCAAGTACCAACAAGCAAATTAAATAAATAATTAAAGAAATATTCTTGTCGACAAGAAAGTATATTTATTATACAATTGAACGCTGGTTCGCGGGTCCAAAAACGTAGAATACGGTTGAAAAATAAACAACAACAACAACAACTTATTTATCCTGAGGTGCTAAATTGACAAAATGACAAAAATGCACAGGAAAGATTGAGCATTAGAGCTTATTGCGATTTGCAAAGAATGGTCCAATCATGAAATAGTATCGTGGTCCAAAAAACAACAAACAAACTAAAAATACTTATAAATAAACATAAATATTTATCTATATATAAAGTAAAATATATTTTAAAAAAATCAACAGTCCTTAAGTTGCAATTATTTAAAGGCAAAGTCTTTCGAAACTTTATTTTTTATCAGTGTTTAAAAGTTTTAATAATCGGAAAGTGACGGTCTCAAAATGTACAGAAAACAATGTGCGAATTGGACCATTTTCGTGGAATTAATTGTGCAAGAATGAAAAATAATGATAATTGGGAATTAAAATGGAAATTATAAATCTTTAATATTGATGAACGAAAATTTAATTCATACGTGAAAAGTTTGACTGGTTATTTCGAAAAGTTGAATCGATACATATTGAGTGAAAAGTTTAGATGAAAACGTCGTCCTATTTCGAGGTATTTGGATGGTAAATTATTTATCGATTCGCCAAAGATCACGTAGAACGTTTGGTAAATCGTGCAACAAAAAGCCAGTTCAGTGCGGCAAGAGAAACAAGGGAACGGTAAAGAAACTATCGGAAAGTCGATGTCCTCTGAATAAATGATTATGATCGATATATAGCGCGATACACGAGGGTCGAAAAAAAAACGATTGCAGTGAACCAAGTTGTCCGGTGAATAAAAGAGATTGCTCACTTTTCTGAGATCCCGAACGTGTCCGATCGACGTTGGGAATGGTAGCGATGGCGACCTCGAGTAGATACAGCAGTTACAATTGTCTCACCAGTTGGGACAGTTACGACCGTATACCGAGGTATATTTTATTTTTTTTTTAATCGAAAAATCATTGATAAATATCTAAAGAGACGAAAAAATCGTGGCAGAATGGAGAAAAAGTGTTGAAAAATATTTTTATCCCATAATTTTCTAACGAGAATTGGAATTTTCTTTAAGGGATTTCTCTCAATGGCTGGAGAACAGGAAACAAGTTTCTACCTAGAAAAATGTGATGGACACGCGAAATTGAATTTTGTCAAAAAACTTTGATATTTTTTTGAACACAGTAAATTCAATATTTTTGAATAATTAAAAAATTTTCGTTATTTTGAGAATGTTTTTTATTTCTGGATTGGAATGATAAAAATTTACTTTTTGAAGAAACTTTCTAGAACATTTCTCGCTGCAATGACAAAATTTGTATGATTTTTGTAAAAAAATGTTTATTCGAACGAATCCAACGAAATTTTCCTTTCAGTGTGTTTTAATAAATTTTATTGTACAAATTTTCCATTTCCCATGGTCCACTTGGCGACCGCGTGAGGCACACGTCATTGTTATTGGGATGAGCCCACAATGGTTCATTCCATAAATGAACAAATAAATAATACTTACAAAATCTTGTTCTGAGCCCTTAATGAAACTCGCGAATAAACGGAGTAACCGAAGTAGTCACGTTTCCCAGATATATTTGCACTCTTGAAACGAAACGAATTGCAACGATTGCTTCCTGCTCGAGAGCAATAAAACAGGCACAAATTCTAGTGCAAAGTCAAAGTTCACTGAAGAAATTGATTATTCCAAAGTTTTCAACAAAATAATGAAATTTTTTGTAAAATCGAGGCGTTCCGCTGAACGATCGTGGAATTCCTCCCTGCACAGGCGAACGATAAGAAAAACTATATAAAATAATAATAAAAATCATTACAACTTCGATATCTGGTGAAAATGAATGATCGAACAATTTAATGGAACTGGCGAACTGAACGACCGAGCAGGAAAACGGCATAAAAGAAGAAGCGAAACGAGCGTAGCGAGAATTTTTAAAAACTAGTAGTTACTGTCAGTGTATGGTCGGACATTGGGACCGAGCTAAAGATTCTGTCAATGAGGAAGTGAAAAAAATTCATTTACGTTCAATAAATGAAATCTAATAAAACGTAAATAAATTGTGTTTTTTTTTACGTTGCAAAATTCAATAATTTCGATGTGATGTGCAACAAAATAATGGAAAAATTTTCGTTATGACAATATTTTTGATTTTTAACGGAACTGTCAGCAAAATTTACGTTTGGAATGACAAAAATTTGCCTCTCGAAGAGACTTTCTAGAATATTTGTCGCTGCAATGACAGAAATTTTGTGATTTTTCAGAAAATTTCATTTTTGTTGTGGAAACAAAAATTTTTTGTTGTTTTTTTTTTTGCTTTTCGATATTTTTTATTCATGCACTTGAAAATGAAGTTTCCCGAATTTGCAGTGGCCCGGGTTACAAGCCAACAGTTATACATTTCAAGTGTAACCGATCAGCACGCTCAATTTGATCCTCAAGGCTTCACAAATTGGGCTGGAAGCAAAATCGGGAATTACTCGCTTCCTGAATCTGATACTCGATACTCTTCGAGTCAATTATCGAACTAATCTCGTTTTCTGCTTGTGCGGTGCAGGATACCAATTTTCGCACGTGCGCATACGCATAAATGCACGTATCTGTATGAATTCAATAGCGTGAGCTATAATTTCATATAAATTCTGTAGACCAGAGATGGAATTATTCAAAACTTTATCAGACGTCGAAATTCAGCCTCGCTTGCATTAATTGACATACAATTGATGACGCTCAAGATTATAGTTTCATCCTCGCCCTCCTCATTGGTCAACCAAATAATTAATCAATACTCAATTAAATATTAAAATTAAAATATGCAAACAAACAAAATAAATAAAATTCATACAATTCATAAAATTAATAAAATTGATAAAATTGATCAAAATAATAAATTAATAAAATTCATAAAATTCATAAAATTCATAAAATTCATAAGATTAATAAAATTAATAAATTCAATAAAATTAATAAAACAAATAAAATTAATAAAATTAATAAAATTAATAAAATTAATAAAATTACTAATATAAATAAAATAATAATTGATGCAAGTCCATTTTTTTGCATGCACCTGCAGAAAAAATATTTTTTTCGATGTACGACGATAGTCGTTGCAATTGTTTGTAAATTTTCTCTGTTTCTCCCATACAATTGCGAAAGATTGCGGAGTTGAATTGAATGGAAAGCGACTAAAAATATCGCAAGTTCCAGAGCCGAGTATATCGTGTGCGAGAAGTCTGCAGTCCAACTGAAACTTATCCCACAATAGCGCAAAAGTTAACAAAACCTTTTTTTTTCTCCACGTCACGTCAGCCGTAGAAAATGGTTGGAAACTTTGCAGCCTAGTTTTTTTTACCGCTGCCAGACGGTTCCCCGCGATAATTGGACAACGATGAAACTTTAAGGAAATGCTAATGTTGTAAAAATAGGACGAAGCTTGTGTCTTTCGTGTATCATTTGGTCGCAAGGAAAAAATCGATTCTTGTCAGAGCTTCGACGTGGCCGAGCTGTCGCACGCGATCATGCGACATACGAACGTGATAGAGAGTCCTCTTTGCCGTGTGTGTGTGTGTGTGTGTGTTTGTATCACGTTTTTGTTGCGTCTTGCAAAGCTGTCCATCGTACGTAAAATAAGGGCGAATGAAAAACATTTTGTCTTTGTCCTCGGTCCACACAGGAAGCTCTTGGCCAAATAGTCCGAGAGACTAGTTTCTTGAGCCGGAGTAGACGACATTGTACACACATTTTTCTACGTCCAAATAGGCAAAAGAGAACGATATTCGATAGGCAACAGGTGCCGCGGTATGTGTTTGTGTGCATTTACGTCAGTTTCGTGTGTGTGTGTGTGTTTTTGCGTTATACTTCAGCTTGAAATGGTAGGTTGAGCCAATAATCCTGGTCTACCGCTCGTATCTTTCCCTCAATCGATAATGCGGCTGGGTTCAAGTAGAAAGTGTCAGTGTGTGGTCAGACGGTGTGGTTAAAGCGGTCATACGTCTCGCACGCTCATGAAATAGTAGACGAAGGAAAAAAAAGTGGTTCGATTGATTTCTAGACTTTTCTCATTTATCAGAGAGCTCCGAGTCTACAGAGAAATGAACAGTTTGTTGGAAAAGATCCATATTTTGTTGGATACGTTCGAATTAACTTTTCGTGAAAAATCACCAAAGTTTTGTCCTTGCAGCGAGAAATATTCTTGAAAGTCTATTCGAAAAGTCAATTTTTGTCATTCCAATCGTAAATTTTATTGACGATCCTGTTCGGAACGAAAAATATTGTCAAAATCACGAAAATTTTGAAACTATCCAAAAATTTCGACGATTTTGGTCAAAATTCAATTTTCAGGGCAGATTGGAAACAAATTCTTCGTTTATTTTTGGCAATTTTTAAACTTTCTCTCGGCGTTTGTAACGTTTTTGGAAAAATTATTTCATTATCGAAATTTATGTCGATTTTTAGATTTTTTTTTGGGGTATTAGAAAAGCCTCGAATTATTTTTCTCACTCGGTCCATACATCGGGAGAAAGAGGCTGCATGGAAGAACCGACGAAATATTGGGGCAGCGAGGGACCGAAAAATCGGATTAAATCTGTTTCTGGACGTGGAGAAATTCAAATAGCGAACGGCAGGCATCGCGAGACGGTCGCCTGAGCTTTGCGCATGGTTAAGTGAACACCCATATTCGCCGGTGGATTTCATCGATGGAGAAACGCGCGAGGGATCTTTCGCCTCGTCAATTCGCTTCTCAACCAAAAGCCTTTAGTTTGTTCGCCCATGTGTCGCGACGTGTAATTTTCGGCAAATTCACGAGATCCCTAGCACAGAAAATTGAATTTCGTCAAAAAAACGTCGAAATTTTGTTGAACACGGTCAATTAAATATTTTTGGATAATTTACGATTGGAATGACAAAAATTCACTTTTCGGAGACTTTCGAGAATATTTCTTGTTGCAATGACACAATTTTTGTGATTTTTCGAAAAAAAAAACATTTTATCGAACTTATCCAACAAAATTTTCTTTCCAGTCTAGTGAAAAATTCATTTCGTCACCTCAAACACAATCTTCAGCCATATTTCTTGGCGAGAACGACAATTCTTTTATTTTTTGCGTTCCAGCCCGTTACAAAGGACATCAAATCATTATACGAATGAACAAAAAGTCGCAGACACAATTGTGCATGCAACCAAAGTTTCTATCCACTGGATTCGAGAATTTACGAGACTGTACTTTTCCCTGCTTTGGTGGCACTTTCCAAAGCACTAAAAGTAATGAAACCTTTCAACTTTGTTGCAATTGCTCTGAATAGTTTTATATATTTTATTAATATTTCAACTTACCCTGGATTAACCCAATTTTATTTAGCAAAAGTGAGGGCTCTTTTAGCGGATTCCTTGATCCGGCTCAGCGAGACTAAAATAAGCGCTTGAAATTGTAAAAAAAAAAAAAATGAAACGAATCTCTTTATACTGCACATTCATCCAGATTTCATTTTTCTCGACAATTCGATGGCGTGTGTGTAACGCAAAGAGAACTGAATGAGCTACAATCGTGAAAAAAATTTGAAACAAAGTGTGAAATTTTAAGGACGTTGAATGCAAAATTTTCTATCGATAGAATTCCTTAAAATTTGCACCACACAAAGAGAATAGTCGTGTCTAATAGCTCGCGCAATTTTAAGAGGCTTCGCCATGTACAAGTCGAGATATTTATTTATAAAAATCACTATTTTCAGAAGTTTCTCATAAGAGCGCGTGTTAAAAGTTGCAATTTTCAACATTAAATATTTCGATTTCTAAATGGTGAAGCCTCTTAAAACTTTACACACGCTTTTATGCAACATCGAAGAAACTTTATCCAGTTTTTCAAACAAATTGGTCGTGAATTTTTTCGAAATTTTGGTTATTACATAAAAAATACAAATTGACTCGGACAATCTTGAATTTAGAGTATTTTGTTCTTTAGTCAATCAGCAACAACTTTTTTTAATGAACTTGGGCTCGCAAACAATTTCGCATGTAAGAAAAACTGAAAATGAAAATTTATTTCTAACCGTCGCCATTCAACGTGCTTAATAAACTTTCGTGTGTTATCGAGTTCAGAAAATTTCTGGCTGTGAAAAACTTGGTTTTTTTTTCCACTCGATCTTTATTTTAATTCGCGTAAGTGAATCGCTATCTCGTGTCCTCTGGTCACTTTTCTATGACGTAGAAAAAGAAACAGTCTCGTTTTTTTTTTGGGAGAAGAAAAATTAACAGCTGATGAGCCTCGTGAAGGGAAAGTCGTTTTTCCTCTTTCTCGCGTGTATTCAAGTCTCATTCGTCCTGCAGCAGTTACAGGAGGGAGCATTTCCCTGACCTTTAGCCAACGGGACTGGAGAACGTGGCATATTCTTGGCCCAAAGGCACGAAGTGAACGGGCGTGAAGCAGAGGAATTAAGATAGAGAAAAAGTAAGAGAGGGAATGGCGAGGAGGTCCGAGGATATCGAGGATAACGAGCTACTGATCTCAGGAGAGTTATCCACAACGTCTTTTCTCATATTCGACCCTTTCGGCAGCCTCGAAAAAGCAAAAAATCAAGAAGCAGGAAAACTAAAAAGAACAAGGCGCGGAGAAAAAAGAGACTGGAAAGGGGAAGAGTGATGGTTGGATCGGTTCGAGGAGAAAAATAAAGTGTGGTTGAGCGAGTCTCGCTCGGACGAATCGAATCATAGCACCTATGGGAAATAAGTTTCGGACTCTCTCTGGATTCCGTTGCGCTATTCCGTCCCTCGGAACAACGCAAAGCGCAGGATCCTCGTGTACTTTCTTGAACTTTTAGTTCGGCCGCGATATCGAATCAACGTGCAGTCTGGGAGGATCAGGAAAAAAAAAAAAATTTGCAAATTGCTTCCTCATGGTGCTCGAGATGCACGGTAAAACGATTTTTCGAAAAACTAATATTTTCGTAAAATTCAAAAACCCATAAAATTTAAACCACTCAACCGATATTTTCCAAATTCAATACCAACCTTCCTATTATGATACTCTAATTATAAAAAAAAAAATTAGTAATAAATCTTAAAATTTGCGAAAGTTAGAGCGGTGACACCATTTTTTTGAAAATTTCAAAATGCTGTAGAATTCGAATTTTTCTAGCGATCCGGACAAAATTCTCAGCAAACGAAGAGCTGGTATAGATTAACATCTATGCAAAACTAGAGCTTTGTAGCTCAAACCGTTCTCGAGTTATAACAATTTGAATTTTACAGTGCCAGCACATACACACACACATACGCACACACATCCGGACATTTTTTCTAAATATGATTTTTGGACGTTTTGGGACATTTTAAGAACATTGACATTGAAAACTCGAAAAAAAAAAATTTCACCGTCACAAAGCTTCCTCCATGAGGAAGCAAAAAGGAGGGAAATTCGTTGCTCTCGTATAATCAACTCGAAATACAACATTTTAATGAAAAATGCTGCATCGCAGACTCTTTTTTTTCGGTACTTTCGATCGACCAATATTCATCGATCAACTCTTCAGGTCCTTCCCGATAAATCTAATAAAAGCTTATCGCTCGGAATCGACGTTCGGTGGTGGAAGCGGCAAAGACCTGACGGTAAATCTCCCAGCAAAATCCGCTTAACTCAGTCCATCAGGTTACATTAATTACTCGTTTCCAATAGCATTCTGAGCCCATAATTGTCTCGTTCTTTACGCTCACTTGGAAGGGAAATACAAATCAGAAGAAAGCTCGAAAGCTCGATACTCGTCAATCCAATTCTTATTTCCGGAACTAAAACTTTTTTCGAATCACGAGTGACTTGAGGCTTTTCCAATTATATGCACGGAACCACCTTAATCCGGCTAAAATTTCTATCAAGTCTTCATTTCAGGCAAATCTAGGAAACGATTCATGTTTCCATTTTTTTTACGTTCGACTGAACGTTTTTTTGAAAAATCACAAAAATTTTGTCATTGCAGCAAGAAATATTCTGGAAAGTCTCTCCGAAAAGTCAATTTTTGTCATTCTTGTGGTAAATTTTGCTGACAGTTTCGTGAGAAATCAAAAATATTGTCAAAATTACGAAAATTTTGAAATTACCCAAAAATATCGACATTTTTTGACGAAATTTGATTTTCAATGAGAATTTGAATGCCGGATACAATTTTTCCATGCTGAAAACATAAAAAAAATGTAGAAAGATAAGAATTTAATAAGTTTCGGCTCTAATAATTTATTATTCGATGACGATGCAGTAAAAAATTTGTAAAAAATTTCTTGATGCCAAAGAATGTAATAATGAAATTTGATCAAATTCTAATTATTTCAATTTCGTGATCCAACTTCTTTAATTCAAAATTCTCTTTAGCAAAGACTTTTCTCATACGAATTTGCGAGATTGTGATTTCCTGAGAAAAAATTTGCACAGGATCCTTTTTATTTATTTTGTCCTCATGGACGATGTTTTTTTTTCTCGTTAAACGTATTTCGCAGTCTTGAGTCAAAGCTGTGACCGGAATCCGCGGATGCAGGTAAACAAACCTGTGAGTTGATTTCGCACAATTTTCATCTCAGTCTTGATTTTTTGTCCTTTTTTCAAACGAAGGCTTGTACTTTATTGGCTTTATTTCGTTTCTAGCAGTATTTCGTTGGCGTTTTCTTGGTAATTTGCCGGATCGCGGACGCCCGTGTAAGCGTAAAGCTAAGTACACAATGCGCGAGCGTTATGTGGGAGAAAATGCTTGGTGTTGTTGTTGTAGACACATTGGAGCCTGAACGTTTTCGCTGATGTCCTTGCAGACCTACGCCAGCGTATAATCATGGCCAGACATTTCTCGAGATACATAAATTCTCGGGATAAATGTCCTACCTGTTTACCTATGAGAATCCACGAGACAAACCTCTACGTTTCCCTCGACTCTGACCTGAACTTGAAGAATGTAAAACACGGCCGAATGCCTGACATTCTGACACAAATTCAACTCCGTCATGAGACTTCGTTATTTATTCATAATTTTTTTTATAATTCATTCATTACTTAGTTATAATTTATTTATAATCATTTAACGTTAATTTATTAACTGTTAATTATTCATTCATTGTTTTTTAGCCATTTTTTCGTTATTTATTTATTTATTTTTTATTTATTTTCTTCATTTATCTATTTATTTATTTATTTACTTATTTATTCATTTATTTATTTATTTATTTACTTATTCATTCATTCATTTATTTATTTCTTTATTCATTCATTCATTTATTTATTTATTTATTCATTTTTTTATTCATCTATTTATCCATTTATTCATTTATTTATTTATTTATTTACTGATTGGATTATTTAATTATTATTTATTGAGTTAATTGATTATTAATTTATTATTTTTAGACTTCTGGTCCCTGCAGTTCGGGTCGATTCTTACATTTCGTGGATTTCCCCTCCAGCTTTCGACTCATCTTTCAACGAACAGAACTGTCGAAAGTTCGATCGTTAGGAATCTTTGAAGAGACTATAGTCGTGGATGAGCCAAACCCTTGACTCGTCTAGTTTTTCTTCAGTTTCTTTTTCAAGGGACTAGTTATTTTAACGACCGGAAGTCTTTCTTGGGAAAAAGCTCATAGTGTGCTCATTACTTTTGCCATTGTGAAAAAAGGTTTGAGAAAAATTTCACCAAGACACATGTGTGTGTTGTTATTATTCTCTGTTGAAACTGCAGGCTCCAGGCAACACTCTTGATGCGTCGCCCAAGAACAGAGACAGAATGTGCAGTCTGGGGGAAAAAGGGCGAAGAAATGATCGAATAAATAGAAAAATACTCATTGTAAACTTGACACAATCTTCATATCGTCGTATTCATAATAAAACAATGTCGTTTATAAATTTTTGATGTTCCAGTCCGTAGAGACCCCTCGAAAAAAATTTCATGCATTTTTAATCTCGTTTTTAATCCTCTAAAGAAGCAAAAGCAGTCATGACTGTTTGGGTTTATTTATAACATTAAAAGGAACTCATTTTTAAGCATAATTCCGTCATCATTTCGTGGCTCAAGCGGTTTTGTGCTTTCAAGAGTTTTTTCATTAGCAGCAAATAAAATGAAATGTATGTTCTACATCGGGCAAGTCAGAAGTTAGATAAAGGGATAATGAAGGCTCAGGGGCTACGTACCCCTTGGTTTCATTAAGTTTATGCGTTTCGCTTTATCTTGCCGGCTCACCGGGAGCCAGGAAAAAGCTTCTTGGACCATTATGGACACGCGATCTTCTTCGTCCACGAATTTTTGAGCTGTACACATTTTTTTCATGTCGATTTTGGCGAACTGTTCGTGTATGGAGTCTCTTGTTTTTTTTTTTTTTTTCCAATCAACAGCGTCTCAGATCGTCCGAGGAATAAAAAAAAAAAACAAAATGGCTGAATTTGTTGATTCGCCCTAATTGAACAAAAGCCATTCCCGCGTTTTTCGTTCTTGGACAATTATCCTCGCAGAGTTCAAACGAATGCTCTGGACTCGAAGCTTTTTCGACTCGCATACAAAATCAATGGCGAACTCGATGTAACGTCTATTTTTATATCGATGGATGCGAGGCAGATGTTTGCTCAGTGACAAACCTCTCGTGCTGTGCTCCCCGACGTCTCTTAACGTGATTAGGTCTGACTCTTCAAACCGTACGAAACGAGTCGTTCAGACACATGACGTAAGGTTTTCCAGACTCGAACGAAAATAAAATAAAAATTCACAGCAAATATTGCGAATTCAACGACTTCGTTGCTCTGTTCCTGGAGGTTGGATCGCGACCATGCAATGTTGCCATGATAAACCACGTTGAAAACATGAAAAAATCGAAAATACAAGAATTTTATAAAATTCGCATGAATTTTTTAATAATTTATGTGACAATACAATTTTTTTCAAATTTTTCCACCACAATGTACTCGAGTAATTATTCGATAACCACGTGGTCAAAAATTTGGAAAAAATTCGTGATTTTACACTCGATTCCAAAGAATTTTATCACCAAATTTGATAAAATTCTGATTATTTTGATTTTGTGATTTTTAATTTCGTTTTAATCGATCCAAAATGACGATTTTTGTATTATTTGCAAAAATGATTAGAGTGAATGTAAAAATACAAGATAAAATTTGTGTGTCTTGCAATTACGATGGAATGTTTGTTGATTCGGAGGATTAATCAAAGTTTTCCGACGCCGCATGTCGTTAGCGGTTGTATAACCGGATGTAATGGATCGTGGAGTTAACCGAAGCTCTCGAACCTTGGAGACCTGTGTGGTTTACATGCTGTATGGCACGAGAGTCGATATCGATCAGATGTACAGAGTTTCCTCATGACAATGTAAATGTACAACGTGACCATATCATGAACGTAGTTTCTGGAACCGTACTGCGCCATGTTAGCGAACAATTATTCCTTCGTCTATTGATTTCCACGAACAAACGCCAGCGGCCCATTGAGCTTCGTGTCCGCTTTCAACACTCGCTCTAAAGGATACGAAACCGATAGCTCCGCCAAGTCTTGCAAAAATATTCCGTGTCGTTTTCTCTTCTTTTTCCATCATTTTCCAACGGTCAATTCGTAATGACCAAATTTTCACACCGAAAATTGAATTTTCAAACGGAAAATTGAATTTTCACACGGAAAATTGAATTTTCACACGGAAAATTGAATTTTCAAAAATGTTTACCCTGAAAATTGAATTTTCAAAAATTTTCACCCTTGAAATTGAATTTTCAAAGATTTTCACACCGAAAATTGAATTTTCAAAAATTTTCACACGGAAAATTGAATTTTCAAAAATTTTCACACTGAAAATTGAATTTTCAAAGATTTTCACACTGAAAGTTGAATTTTCAAAAATTTTCACACTGAAAATTGAATTTTCAAAAATGTTCACACTGAAAATTGAATTTTCAAAAATTTTTACCCTGAAAATTGAATTTTCAAAAAATTTCACACTGAAAATTCGTTTTTCAAAAATTTTCACACTGAAAATTGAATTTTCAAAAATTGTCACACTGAAAGTTGAATTTTCAAAAATGTTCACACTGAAAATTCAATTTTCAAAAATTTTTACACTGAAAATTGAATTTTTAAAAATTTGAATTTTCGTTGAAAAGGAATTTTTGTCAAAAAAAAATTTTGTTAAACACGGTGAACCAAATATTTTTGGGTAATTTCTAAATTTTCGTTATTTTCACAATATTTTTCATTTCTAACGGAATGATCAATAAAATTTGCGATTGGAATGACAAAAATTGACTTTTCGAAAAATCTTTCTCGAATATTTCTTGCTGCAATGACAAAAATATCGATCTTTTGCCAGAAAATTTTCTTTTCAGAGCATTGTGGCACAAATTTCCTCTCTCGAACTAAAACAAAATTATTCGAAAGGAAGTGGTACAGGTAAATTTAAATCCGACATGTATGCGATCCCGAGAGCTCGTTAAATCAATGAAAAATTCGTCTCGCTCAACCCCTCCCAGTATACTTTTGTCTTCACGCTCGGTTCGCTTGAAACTGCTTCTCGGGTCACTGATTACGAATCTAAATGCACGAATTTCGCAAAAATTATTATTCCGATCCTCGCCGAGTTTCTATCAATCCAGACCCGAATATTCTGTTCACATCTTCACGGAATTCTCCTCGAAAATTCGAAATATAATACTGAAAATATAAAAAAACAAAAATAAACCGGAAAAATCTCTTCGAAATCGAGAAAATATAGAAAATTATTCAATTATTCTAAAGAGATTCATCGGATACAATTTTTCCCAATAATGTTTCGACATTCAGCGTGAATTTTCTGTAGCGTCGTATTTTAATGTGTTAAAAAATTTGAGAAGCTTTCACCGTCTGATTATCGAGAAATTCAGTTTTTTAAATTGCAACTTTAACACGAGGTCTTATGGGAAATTACGAAAAAAGACGATTTTTTACAACAAATAACTCGATTTCTAGACGGTCAAACTTTCTCAAAGTTTGCTCACAGTTGAGTATGATTTTTAAGAAGGTTTGTACGGATTTTGAACAATTAAACTTGGAATTAATCGAACGCATGAGCGAAACGATAGAACCTCTTTAAATGGCTCGAACCTGCAATAATATTGAAGGGGAAGACTGCGAGCTGTTTCCTTTGACAGACTCATATGTACAGGACATAATGTGCATATGAGTTTGGAAGGAACGTTGGCTTGAGCGAGAACGTATGCAAGTTCGCGTGACAAGCGCTTACGGGTTTGCGGCGGTAAATTGGCTGCAACCGACATTGCAGGACGTCGCGTCATCGTCGTCGTGAAGCAGGAGGTTTAACAGGGCCGTTGATACCACGACAAGTCTTCCCTCTTGCTCTTTCCGCGTGATTTCAAAAGGGGCAAACGATGATGGAACAGAAATGATAAAAACCATGAAGAGCGAGAAGGACAGAGTCGAGGCTGCTGCGTATAAAGACGAAGGCAGAGACGAAACGTCGCAACCTCTGTCCCACATTTTTCTCTTCTTTTTCGTTTGACCTCTTCGTGCCTTCCACGTCACACGCGCGGCTCTCTTTTGTTGGTTTTTTTTTTAAATTCATTCCTCTCTCTCTCTCGCTCTCTCTCTTTCTCTACGCGATGCATTCTGGTGTCCCATGAAAGGCCATTCCACTGCGGTAGCGTGAGAGCCAAAAAGTTAGCGACCTCTTCAAAGCTCTGCCAACTCAACCATGCCCGCAGTGTCCATCGGGTAATCCTTCCATTGCATACCCTGGCAATATGCCGCAATAACTGCAACGTATCGCCAGCGCCACCGGAATAAAGTCTCTCCTAAGTGAACCACAGCCCCGTCACTTTCCTCCACGTCATAGTCGCAGAATAAATACCACGCGAATTAAAAGTGACGTGTAGATAAAAATGATGAAAATCCATGACACGAGAATTATCAGACAATCTCGATTCAACTAGCCCACACGAAGAGAATTTTACATGAAAAATTACTAAATTATTATAGTTCTCTGAGGAATTCTAGAAAAATCATAGTAAATTTTCATCTGAAAAAGGGAGAAAAATGTCATAATTTCATGACTCTTGCAACGTTCACTGAAAATTCGATTTTGTCAAAAAAAAACGTCGATATTTTGTTGAATACAGCGAACTAAATATTTTGGGATGATTTCAAAATTTTTGTTATTTCGACAATATTTTTCATTGTGACGGAACTGTCAGCAAAATTTACGATTGGAATGACAAAAATTCACTTTCCGGAAAGATTTTCCAGAATGTTTTTTGCTGGAATGACAAAATTTTCGTGATTTTTCGAAAAAAAACATTTAGTTTCAACGTATCCAACAAAATATCGATCTTTTTCAACAAAATTTTCTTTTCAGTGTATGTTTTTGGTTAAATTTCTCGGAGGGACGACTTGGTATCAGGAAACTACAACAACATAGTAAATTTTCATGTGCAAATACTTTTTTCGCCCCTCCACTCAATCATTATCTTCCAACGTTTGAAGTTTTCGAACAATATTGTTAATGAGTCTCCCCCTAATTATGAATATCCCATGCAGGCATCTGCATCGTATTACAATTTTCTTTTTTCTTGTCCTCGTGAATTGAGCCACTTTTCGTCATACGTCAAGTCTCCAACGAGATGAACGAGTCTCGTGCTCGGTGGAACGTTAAGTTCGAGAGTACGAGCCAGAGCTGCGAATCGAAATTGGATATTTCAATTTCCTGGTATACGATGGTTAGTTCGATCGTCTCGCACCTCGCTGATCATACCTATAGACGGTTTTCATGGCTACCTGAATTTAACAGCTTTATTTTATCCGTTTTATATACATTTGTATACATGTGTATAGGAAAAACTCGATATAGTTGGCGTAAACCAGTTAAATTTACAACACACCACCCTGCATGGGATTTTCACAGTCAATCGAGTTCGATAAAATCCTATTAAAGCTCGCTTTGGCACATACATAAAGCTTTATCGCGACATGTTCCACTCTAATTAGCTTTGTTGGCATCCTCTCGCTCACCCTCTCAACAGAATCAGCCACAATTATGTGAACAGATTTAATTATTACTGTTATTGATAATCTGCTTCATGGAATCGATTCATTAGGACCTGTCACTGCAGGACGATCTTTGTCCTGATAACAATTGAATTAATTTCGATGCAAGGACGCACTGGGAATAAAATTCTGTTGGAAAAGATCGATATTTTGTTGGATTCGTTCGACTAAACGTTTTTTTCGAAAAATTACAAAAATTTTATCATTTCAGCAGGAAATATTCTTGAAAGTCTCTCCGAAACGTCAATTTTTGTCATTCAATCGAGCTGTCAATTTTTCGTAAGAAATCAAAAATATTGTCAAAATAACGAAAAATTTTTAGTTGACCAAAAATTTTTAGTTGACCGGATTCAACAAAATGTCGATGTTTTTTGACGAAATTCAATTTTCAGGGCGAAATATGGGGCAACGAAACGAACTGCATGCACAGAGAAAAAATGTTGATGGAAAAAATCGATATTTTGTTGCATAAGTTTCGACTAAACGTTTTTTGACAACTCACAAAATTTTTGTCTTCTTAGCAAGAAATATTCATGAAAGTTTCTTCGAAAACTCAATTTTTGTCATTCTAATCGTAAATTTTGTTGACAATTCCGTTGGAAATAAAAAATATTGTCAAAATAACGAAAATTTTGAAATTATCCAAAAATATTTACTGATTTCTTTATTAATATTAAAAATATCGATGTTTTTTTGGAAAATCTCAAAAATTCAGTCATTGGAGCAAAAAATATTCTAGAAAGTTTCTTCGAAAAGTCAATTTTCGTCATTCTAATCGTAAATTTTGCTGACAGTTCCGTTAGAAATCAAAAATATTGTCAAAATAAGGAAAATTTGGAAATTAACCAAAAATATTTACTGATTTCTTTATTTATATTAAAAATATCGATGTTTTTTTGGAAAATCTTAAAAATTCAGTCATTGGAGCAAAAAATATTCTAGAAAGTTTCTTCGAAAAGTCAATTTTTGTCATTCTAATCGTAAATTTTGCTAACAATTGCGTTGGAAATAAAAAAAATTCTCAAAATAGCGAAAATTTTGAAAATTATTCGAAAATATTTATAGTTTTCAACAAAATATCGACGTTTTTTTGGCAACATTAAATTTTCAGTTGCGAAAAGTGTGCCGCGTGGAAAGCAGGTCAAAATAATCGATAAAAAATAAAATCGTTTTCCAAACCAGGAAAAACGTAATGAAAAAGGACGATTCGCAGGTGCGAAGGAAACAAATGAAACGAAAACAATTGTTGAAGAAAAAAAACAGAATCCTATGGTGTCCGGGACAGCCTTTTGTGGTGAATAACTGCACGCCAACTCGGCGAGTAATACGCGGATGCAATTTCATCGCTAGTTATTTTTTGCAGCCATAAATACACGAGTATTTCGTGGCTCCTTTTCGCGGTTGAAATTGGTACGAGAGCGTTTTTCACTCCCATAAACCGTGGCGAAACGGAAACCCGTTCAGTACCGACTAAAAGCTCGGTCATCCCCTCGTCCCTGACGGAGGAAATCCCTGTGACGTCATACGACTCTATTTCCAGACACGCCAACGCATTTGCAGTTTACTATAAATAGCACTGACTGTATAGACATATTGGCGGGGCTATGAACTTTGTCTTTTCCACCTCCTACGCAATATCATGTGCATATACGTGCTCACCGCGTATTTCAAATGAATCAGAACAAACCGTTGCGCGCTCAATGAAAATGGCCTACATATGCGGCTTTTACGAGGCCGCTACCTCGTGTCTATGCAGACGCTCCGTAACGTGTTTCCTTGTCATTTTTATCGATAAACGATACGAACATGAGATCCGTCTGTATATTTTTCGTATCAAACTACTGAGCTTTGTTTAGCTTTCATCGAATGTGACGCTGCATAGAAAAACCAAAAAAGAAATTTCGTAAAAAAACGTCGAAATTTTGTTGAACACGGTCAAATAAATATTTTTGGATAATTTTAAAAGTTTCGTAATTTTGCCAATATTTTTTATTTCTAATTCAATTGTCAGTAAAATTTACGATTGGAATGACAAAATTGCACTTTTCGAAGAAACTTTTTAGAATATTTCTCGCTGCAATGACTGAATTTTTGAGATTTTTCGAAAAAAACATCGACATTTTTAATAGAAATAAATGAATGAGTAAATATTTTTGGATAATTTTAAAATTTTCGTAATTTTTTACCAATATTTTTTATTTCTAATGGAATTGTCAGCAAAATTTACGATTGGAATGACAAAAATTGACTTTTAGAATATTTCTCGCTGCAATGACTAAATTTTTGTGATTTTTCAAAAAAAAAAAGTCATTTCTAACGAAACTGTCTGCAAAATTTACCATTGGAATGACAAAAATTGACTTTTAGAATATTTCTCGCTGCAATGACTAAATTTTTGTGGTTTTTCAAAAAAAAAGTCATTTCTAACGAAACTGTCTGCAAAATTTACCATTGGAATGACAAAAATTGACTTTTCGAAGAGACTTTCCAGAATATTTCTTACGGAAATGACAAAATTTTTCAGTGCAAGGTTTACAGAAATAAAAATGATTATTTATTCATTTTGTTACAGAGTTCGAGTCGAATACTACGTCAATGAGAACACGTTCAAGGAACGCCTTCAACTCTATTTCATCAAGAACCAGCGCTCCAGTGAGTTAATTGCCAGTCTCTACCTCTTCATATTTCTCTCTCTCTCTCTCTCTCTCTCTCTCTCTCGCTCTCTTTTTCTCTGTTTGCTTGTACTCATTATCATTTCGACTCCTGTTGAATGGGAGATCTGGTGTATAACTAGTCTTTTGACCTATGTTTTCAACGTATTAAAGTCTCGACATTTCGTTTGGTCCTCTGAACGAATTTTTTTCCAGTGTATCATGTTAATTTTACTTTCCTTAACGCTTCGCTATCTTTCATACATACGACTTGTAAATACTAGCAGAAATTATTAACATAATGCCTCGAGAGCTTCATCCGAATAGCGAATACGACCGACATATCCAAGGAGAAAAGTTTAAATTCATACGACAGCGTTCGCCATCTGTATGTACGAGCAGAAATAATTGCCTTTTTCAAAAGCGAGTCGAGACTCACGATCCTTCGCATGAGTTCTTGTGAGCGACGTTGATCCGCTTGCTCAAACGTACCTGCGGTCAGTTTTGTCATTACCTTTCTCGCAATTATGTTTTTAAATTATGACACTGAAAATAAAATGTTTGAAAAGATCGATATTTTGTTAAATACGACAAGACGTTTTTTTTTTTGAAAAATCACAAAAATTTCGCCTTTGCAGCGAGAAATATTCTAGAAAGTTTCTTCGAAAAGTCAATTTTTGTCATTCCAATCGTAAATTTTGCCGACAGTTCCGTTAGAAATCAAAAATATTGTCAAAATAAGGCAAATTTTGAAATTAACCAAAAATATTTACTGATTTCTTTATTTATATTAAAAATATCGATGTTTTTTTGGAAAATCTTAAAAATTCAGTCATTGGAGCAAAAAATATTCTGGAAAGTTTATTCGGAAAGTCAATTTTTGTCATTCCAATCGTAAATTTTGCTGACAGTTCCGTTAGAAATCAAAAATATTGTCAAAATAAGGCAAATTTTGAAATTAACCAAAAATATTTACTGATTTCTTTATTTATATTAAAAATATCGATGTTTTTTTGGAAAATCTTAAAAATTCAGTCATTGGAGCAAAAAATATTCTGGAAAGTTTATTCGGAAAGTCAATTTTTGTCATTCCAATCGTAAATTTTGCTGACAGTTCCGTTAGAAATCAAAAATATTGTCAAAATAAGGAAAATTTGGAAATTAACCGAAAATATTTACTGATTTCTTTATTTATATTAAAAATATCGATGTTTTTTTGGAAAATCTTAAAAATTCAGTCATTGGAGCAAAAAATATTCTAGAAAGTTACTTCGAAAAGTCAATTTTTGTCATTCCAATCGTAAATTTTGCTGACAGTTCCGTTAGAAATCAAAAATATTGTCAAGATAACGAAAATTTTGAAATTATCCAACAATATTTACTGATTTCTTTATTTATATTAAAAATATCGATGTTTTTTGGAAATTCCTAAAAATTCAGTCAGTGGAGCGAAAAATATTCTAGAAAGTTTCTTCGAAAAGTCAATTTTTGTCATTCCAATCGTAAATTTTGCTGACAGTTCCGTTAGAAATCAAAAATATTGTCAAAATAACGAAAATTTTGGAATTATCCAAAAATATTGAGTTCGTCGTGTTTCGACAAAATATCGACGTTTTTTGACAAAATCACAAAATTTCTTTATTTAAGATTCTAGATTTAGACCCCAAAACATAATAATTTCTATAATTTATAACTATTATTTTTAATATAATAAATTTAATAAATTTATAATTTTAATAAAACTGATAATCTAGCAAAATTTTCGGACGCTGGGAATTTAAAATATTTAATTAAAAAATTTATTTAGAGCAGTTTCATAAAATTTCTAATCCTGGTGGCATTTTCATGCTCGTGTATTCATATTAATGATCCAAGTTGTCGGGGATGCGCAGTTTCCATACACTGGCTATGCCGGAACGATCAAGATGTGGAAGAAATATCGGAAATATTGTGAAACTGCTCTCAACTTTGACGTAACCCTCAAAAACCAGGTCACATTGCGATGCAGGTAACTCTTAGGATCGCAGACACTCTGATTTATAAAAATGGAGTTTGTAACTTGTTCGTGGACGATTTTGTGCCCTCTGAAACAAGTTTTAAGCGTTTTTGCTTGATCTTCAGAGCATCGCTTTGAGATGGCTGGTTTTGCAATGAAAGTTTGTAACTTTCGGTAACTTTGATAATCAACAATTCGTCAAGGGGATTTGATCGAAAAACAGGCTGAAGCCTCCGGGCTCGTAGAATTCATTTCTTCATCAAATAATTCTCTTGTTTATGCATTCATTCCATTTTCGTAACGAAAGGAATGATTGAACGGGCATTAAAATTTCTGGACTCGTTTTAAGGGCAAAATGCTCAACTCCCAGCTTTTTGCCCTCTGGGCCTCGGAGAGTTGAAGAAAAATTGAAAATGGAAAAGAATTTATTTCATTGTTGGACTTTTTGTTTCCACTGGACGAAGGAATTCGACTGTACGTCCATGATAATATTCTTTTGACGTCACTTGCAGAACTCCAGGTCTCGTATCGCCACTGAACTGAATCCGGAAACAAGTTGTATTGAACGTTTGGCTCGTTCTCCTCTTAAGTCATGTACACACAATAGTGTGCGTGTGACGTTGCAAGATTTCAGAGCCAACACTGTGAGGGCAGGTGCATTCGACGAGATTTCCTTTGTGGAAAGCCATTTTCTCTGCCACTGTTTCCATCCAAACTACATGATTTTTCCATACAGAATCAATTCCCTTACATTTCTGCTGTGTCCTTTAAGGAGATTGGACCACGAAATCAAAATAATCAGAATTTTATCAAATTTGCTGATAACATTCCTGGGCATCAAGTATAGAAACACAAATTTTTTCCACATTTTTGACCACGTGGTTATCGAATTATTGAGAGTTTAATCGAACTTTTTATGCACGAGATGTAAACCTGTAATTATGTAAACTTTATGTTTATACACGTGAACTTTAGTGTCCAATTACTCGAGCACAACGTGGTGGAAAAATCTAAAAAATTCGTATTCTCATAATTATTAAAGAATAAATAAACCAAATTTTATGAAATTCTTATCTCTTTGAATTTTTTTATAATTTTTTGTTATCACTTTATTTAATTTTTTGTAAATATGTAAACTTTATGCTTATACACGTGAACTTTGGTGTTCAATTGCTCGAGTACAACGTGGTGGAAAAATGTTGCATTGTCATTTATATTATTAAAGAAAATATTCACCAAATTTTATAAAATTCTTGTCTTTTCGAATTTTTCAATGTTTTTGACATGATTGAGCATGGCTAAATTGTATCGTCGTGATCCAACCTCCTTAAAGGTTATTCTTTAGTCGCCTCAACATTTTTTAACGAAACTATTTCAAAAAAGCTGCATCGGATCCAGAATTTTATAAATTACAGGATTTTATCAATTTTTCGTAAAATCTGTGTCATTTTTATCAACTTTGCCTCTCGATTTTCCTCATTTTTTCAAACATTCTCCAAATTTCATTGGCATATTTTGGTGACCAAGTTTGAGAGGAATCAACGACTTCAAAATCGTTCGCTTTATTGTTTCCAGGTTTGAGGATAAGAGTGGCGAATCTTTTCTTCAAGCTGCTGACATGCTTCCTCTACATATTCAGAGTTATCACGGACACTGTTCCTACGCAGGCGTCATGGTAAGGAAACGAATGAATTTTCCGAAAAAACCAAAAAAAATTTCAATTTTTACGATTATTTAGCGCAAAATGCATTATTTTTCGAAAAAGTTGTCGGAAAATTGAAAAAATTCGAAAAATCATCGACTTATGAGAAATTGCAATTTTGTTTTGCTCATTTTTCACGAAACTTTTTCTTCACGAACTGATTGTAATGGAAAAAAAAAAAATAAAAAAATGACTCTGCGAGTTTGGCTTTTATGAAATTCAACGAAAATTATTTCAGTTACGGTTGCCAAGCGGGAAACAAATCGGAGATTTTAGCATCGCAGAGCCTAACGGAAGAGGAATTTCGGGAAAACTCGACCATCAACTGGGACGCTATATTATGGGTGAGGAGGCCATTGGAACTGTGGGTCGTGCAAGTTATACTGGCGATGGTATCACTCACCGAAGCTCTTTTGCTCGCTTATCTCGGTTACAAGGTACGCACCTTATAATTATCATCATATTTTTCCATGTTTTTATTTTTATATATATGCCTGAGTGACTGTACAAAAAATGGTGAAGTATGCACGCCTCCTTTTTCTAACGTAAAACACTGCGGAATATTGTTCGATCGTACTATCTTGAGGCTCGAAAAAAAAACGACAAAAATGAAGGAATTTTCATGCCTGGAATGCACTGTCGTTGCTAAATTATTTGAAAATGTTTACGTCACGATAAAAACATTTTTTCATGGCAAAAATACACTGAAAATTAAATTTTGTCCAAAAACGTCGATATTTTGTTGGATAATTTCAAAATTTTCGTTATTTCGACAATATTTTTGATTTCTAACAAAACTGTCATCAAAATTTACGATTGGAATGACAAAAATTTACTTTTCGGAGAAACTTTCTAGAATATTTTTTGCTCCAATGACTGAATTTTTGAGATTTAAAAAAAAACATCGATATTTTTAATATAAATAAATAAATAAGTAAATATTTTTGGATAATTTCAAAATTTTCGTTATTTTGACAATATTTTTTATTTCTAACGAAACTGTCAGCGAAATTTACGATTTGAATGACAAAAATTTACCTTTCGGAGAAACTTTCTAGAATATTTTTTGCTCCAATGACTGAATTTTTGAGATTTAAAGAAAAAACATCGATATTTTTAATATAAATAAATATTTTTGGAAAATTTCAAAATTTTCCAAATTTTGACAATATTTTTTATATCTAACGAAACTGTCAGCAAAATTTACGATTTGAATGACGAAAATTTACTTTTCGAAGAAACTTTCTAGAATATTTCTTGCTCCAATGACTAAATTTTTGTGATTTTTCTAAATTATTTGAAAATGTTTACGTCACGATAAAAATTCGATTTCTTAATGACAAAAACACTAACAATTAAATTTTGTCAAAAAACGTCGATATTTTGTTGGGTAATTTCAGCATTTTCGTTATTTTGACAATATTTTTGATTTCTCACGAATTTTTTTGATCTCGAAGAGACTTTCTAAAATATTTCTTGCTGCAACGACCAGATTTTTGTGATTTTTCAATAAAAAACGTTTAGTCGAACGAATTCAACGAAATATCGACATTTTGCAAGAAAATTTTATTTTTGTCGTTCAGGCACGAAGGTCTTGGTTCACAATCACCGAGAATAACATCAAGGCTTTTAAGAGCGTTATTTTGTCGAGCAATTTTCCGTATTTTAGAAGCAATCTTCATTATATCCGGTTATTATCGTGCATGCTGTTTACTCGAGTATGTTAAGCCAAGCTCTAGCCTTCATTACAAGCCCTGAAGTTCACGGTTCGGTGTACTAGATACCGAGTCAACAGCTTCATCATTCTCGTAATTGGGCAACTCTTCACCACTGGAAAATGCTTTGTTCGTCATCCCTACACACACTCACACGAACACAGATTCGCTTGAACTTGATCAAGCCTCTCGATATTTTTTCGCACCAAGCAACCGTTTTTTTTTTTTTATCTACAGCCAATTTTTACTCAATTTTCAAATAATTTAGAGCGATTGTATTTTTTCCTGGTAACTTTTTGGGACTTGAAAATGAAAAATTATGAGTCAAGGTCACGTCCCATTTTCTGGGTCAGCGTCGTCCTGGATTTCGAGTTTTTACAGTTTGTCCAAAAAAGAGAGAAAAGCTCGAAGATCCTTTGAATTTTCATGAAAAATGGGAACCAGATCGTTGGATCGTTCTCATGAGAATTTATGGATAACTGAATATTGCAAGCAAGTGAAAATGAAAAGAAAATCTAGCTTTTGGCTTTCAATGCAGGGCTGATCGAACGTGTAGCTGAGTCTGAAGAGCTCGGGATCTCCTTTTTCCACCGAATATGTCATGAAACGACAAAACGGAAAGCTTTTCAGCCTCTTCCCAACATCCATCACATTCAAAGAAGGGAAAACGCTACGTGATCAATGTACACTCGGAAAGTGTCCTCGTAGATCGTGAATTTTCTCATGATTCATGTTTACTGCAGGCACGTGTCAAATATTTGGCCCGTGATGCATTTGAACTTGCAGCAAAGGAGTAAATCGATGAGCATGTGGACACAAACTATTGGGAAACGGAACTTTTAATGTTTGACAATGACAAAATGACTTTATTCAGGATTCTTCAATAATTTTGTGTGCACATTCTTGAAACCAAAAACTAATAATTTTCTCCTAAAGAGAAAAATTTTCTGACGTCAAGATTTTGAAGATATTCAATTCCAAATTTTTGACCTTTCACATACAAACGCGCTAGCGTTTCGTTTATGAGTTGCGAAAAAATGTTTTTGGGATTTTACTCAAAGAATTTTCGTTCATAGGCTTTCTGCACTGAAAATCGAATTTTATCAAAAAAACGTCGATGATTTTTTTCGATCACGGTCAACTAAATTTTGGATAATTTTAAAATTTTCGTTATTTTGACACAATTTCTTATTTCTAACGAAACTGTCAGCAAAATTTATCATTGGAATGACAAAAATTCGCTTTTCGAGGAGACTTTCTAGAATATTTCTTGCTCAAATGACTGAACAATTGAGATTTTCCAAAAAACATCGATATTTTTAATATAAATAAATAAATGAGTAAATATTTTTTGATACTTTAAAAATTTCCCTTATTTTGACAATATTTTTCATTTCCATCGCAATTGTCAGTCAAATTTACGATTGGAATGACAAAAATTTACTTTTCGAAGAAACTTTCTAGAATATTTTTTGCTCCAGTGACTGAATTTTTGAGATTTTCCAATAGAACATCGATATTTTTAATATAAATAAATAAATAAGTAAATATTTTTTGATAATTTTCATTTTCATCGCAATTGTCAGTCAAATTTACGATTGGAATAACAAAAATTTACTTTTTCGAGAGACTTTCTAGAATATTTCTTGCTGCAATAACAAAATTTAGTCAAAGAAACGTCGAGATTTTGTTAAACACGGCAAAACAAATATTTTTGGATAATTTTCGTTATTTCGACAATATTTTTTTATTTCTAACGGAATGGTCAACAAAATTCCGGATTAGAATGACAAAAATTGACTTTTCGAAGGGACTTCCTACAATATTTCTTGCTGCAATGACAAAATTTTTGTGATTTTTGAAAAAAAAGGTTTAGTCGAACGTATCGAACAAAATATCGAACTTTTCCAACAAAATTTTCTCTTTTTAGTCGAAATTTGGTCGAAGATATGGAAGAAAAATCAAAGTTTCACCTGAAATTACGCCCAGAGGTAGAACGACCTTAACAAGACTAATAATCAATTGGGAAAAAATGTTATTAAAGACTCTGAGCCTGGAAGCATTCCTGACATTAAAATCACGAGATGATGAGATTCGGAGTGAGACGAGGTCGGTATTGGACCATAAAATTCCAGTCATAGATTGCAACTTGGATATTACAAGGTACCCCTTGAGATATTACAAGGGACGACGAGATGAAAGGATCAGGGACGTTGATCTGATTTCCCGCACCTCGATAATCCAGCCTGGATCGAAATATTGAAAAAACCATAAAGTCTCGAGGACTCACTCATCCAGAAGACTTTTTTCCAACTCTCTTTTATTTTCTCTTTGCCTTTTTTTTTTGCGTGTTCCTTCACTTCCGTGCTCGTGCCACGATTGTCTGTTACTCGAGACGTCCCGAGTGTGCAGGAACTTTCTGTTCCCTCTGCTCTGCGACTCTCTCAACATTGTGGGTCGCATCCCTTGAGAAAGCAACGTATTGCGGGACAGCTCTTGCCCGGCTTATCCATGAATCCTCCACGCTTCGTCCCATCACAAGAAATTCCCCATCGAAATCTGATGAAGCAGCGACAACTTATTAACTTCCACGCAATTAATTCTACGGCAATTCAAAATATATTGAGCTGGTCACATCAAAATAAACGAAATTGAAATTCTTGCACAAACCAACCCCTGGAAATTTCAAATTAGACGCATTTGCAACGAAAAAAAATTATTTTCACTGAGGATTCGCTTAATTTTCAAAATTATTCAAATTTTTCGAGCCGATGTACTTTTTGGGTCGCAAAAATCGATCATTTTAACGTCGTAATTACGATTCATTTGGATAATTAGCTTCGCCATGGAAAAAAACGAATTTCGTTGCATTCCAACGATGCAAACGTCTACGTCATCGTTATTTTGGAATATTTGTTCCCGATCGTGACCAACATGACTCTGAAGTTTGCAACTTTGAGATCCAACGAAAAACATTTTTTCCATTGATTATTTATTGAATTTTGAAAATCGTGGCGATTTTTTGAGTCGATTGTGTTTTTTGGTCGCAAGAAAGAATCGTTTTATTGGCCGGACCAAATATTGAATAATAATTATTGGCTCTGCTGAAAAAATAATAGAATTTCGTTGCATTCCAACGATGGAAACTTCCGGATCGTGTGACCAACGTTACGCTTTTTGACAATAAAGTACCTAAAAATAGTTGATTTAACAATTTACGCCGGTAGGGTTGGTTTTGGCTGAGACTTGCTCGACTGCCAATTGTGATCCTTTGGAATCGAGTCCTCCGGAGCACTCTCGACGTCCTTTTGTCTTAAAGGGCAAGATTTTCATGTTTCGATAGTTTGTGGACCAGGCGATTCATGAGAGGACCTGAAAATAGTTGTGAACGTCTCGAGCTTTCATAAATCCATCAAGGATATTGAAGAAACCTGAGAAAGCAGAGAATCCTGAGAAGAGAGTGAAAAAAACGGAGGGGACGAAGAAGGAGAGAGAGAGAGAGGGAAATATGGAGGTTATGGTTCGGCGAGGAGGATGAAAAGGTTAGACGAGGTTGAACCGTCGAGGAACTTATAGAGCTGCTTGAAGCTAGAGGTTACGTTTGTGTGGCACTTGAGCGAAGAAAAGCCAAGTGGGTGAAGCAGCGAGAAATATAAAGAAAAAAGGACGCGAGAAGGAGCAAAAGGAAAAGAGTCGAGGGAGGGAAAAGATGCGGAATTCCAAGACGCGAAAAACAAGAAGAAAAGCACTCACAGAAACCAGGACGACGGGAAAATGGAAAATAGAGAAATAGTGCCGGAAAAGAGAGAGAGAGAAAAAGTTTTCAGTACCTTCGACAGACGTGCCCGCTTGCATTTCTCTTTCAGTCCCTATCGTCCTCACGTTATAACGCTATTTTCCTCTACCACAGCCCGTTGCTCGCAGCTCTGCAGATAATCCGCCTGTGTTAAGGTTCAATGTCGCGACGTCGACCACTGCTTTCCCAAACATTTTATTTGCATACACAACTCCCCAATAGATACGCCGATGGAACAGAAATCTCATTCCAGTTGCTGGAAAACATAAACCCATGGATAACCCAATATTTAGATTTTTTTCTGTTCCCTTAAGGAGGTTGGATCACGAAATCAAAATAATCAGAATTTTATCAAATTCGGTGATAAAATTCTTTCGCATCAAGTGTAGAAACCCAAATTTTTGACCACGTGTGAAATTTTTTATCACGTTTGAAAAATCTTAAAACATTCGTATTCTCATAATTATTGAAGAATAAATTGACCAAATTTTATAAAATTCTTATCTTTTTGAGCTTTTTTATGTTTTTAACATGGTTTAGCATGGCAACATTGTATCGTCGTGATTCAACCTCCTGAAAAACAGCTACAAGCATTCTACTCGTCGATGTCTGCAAAAGAAAATATCCTGCCCCTCATTTCATAACCCAAAACACAATCTCCATCGAACAATCCATCATCCACCATGCGTCATCGTACACCACCATCACATTTACCATAAAATCATACCATTCACCGTACACCATCGTATCGCACGAAAAATGGACACACCATAGAATTCACCATTATTATTAAAGAGGTTCAATCGTTTCGCTCATGCGTTAGATAAATTCCAAGTTTAATTGTTCAAAATTCGTGCGAACCTTCTTAAAAATCATCCTCAACTGTGGCTAAACTTTGAGAAAGTTTGGCCGTCTAGAAATCGAGTTATTTGTTGTAAAAAATCGTCTTTTTTCGTAACTTCCCATAAGACCTCGTGTTAAAGTTGCGATTTTAAAAACTGAATTTCTCGATAACCAGACGGTGAAACCTTCTCAAATTTTCAACACATTATAACACGACGCTACAGAAAATTCACGCTTAATGTCAAAACATTATCTTGGAAAAATTGTATCTGATGATTTTTCCGTTACTTTGTACAGAATATTTTGATTATGGCGATAGAACCTCCTTAACATCATCACATCACACCATAGCGTTCAAACGCAGCGTCGTTCCATCAACACCTCGCGTATAATAATCAAATCGATCACAAACACACATCCTCGTATGATAAGCATTCACTCAATCATGCCTCGTGCCCCACAATTCCGGGCATTCGACGATTCTACGCACCGCACTATTCCACGCATGTAGCCCGAGATGTTTAGCGGTCTGAATTATTTTTCTCCATTTTTATCTCACATTTTGGTGCGAAAGCGAATTCTGGAAATTTGTCACACGTCCCACGTGCAATCGCGCCATGTTTTTATACGTTTATTCGTATTTTTTTTATTTATAATATAAAAAAAACGTTCGAGTGTCGAGACACAGACGATTCGGTTAGTTCCATGATCAGGGATCGACGCCATTTATTGGAAACGTAGAGAAACGCAGACAGAATCGATGCCGTGAAACGTGCTCGAGTTAGAGTATCGTACAAATGTTTATTACGGAAAAAACGTGTACGAATATTATGGGGATGAATAAAAAGGGTGGAAAAGGGCTGCGCAGAGAAATTCTTGACGATATTCACGTTACGCTCTACGATAAGAGGTTTATCGACGTTAATCTTCGTCGATATTCATGGCAAAGTATCCAGCCAGTGTTAAAGCTTCGAAGAAAAGTGTGAAGAACCTCCAAAGCAGCCGAGCTCAGCCCTTCCACGCCAACGATCACGAGAGGGCGTTACACCAAACGTTCGAAAGTGTTCTCTGTGACATTCGTGTATATCGGGGATATAAAAACTCTCTTATAGTTGTTTTTATCCCTTGCTCTTGCTCCGCTTTACTCGCAGCCCTTTTTTTATCGATCAATCCGCGTTGTTCTCGCGAAATCTGAAGAACCTTTTCGCGTATGATTTTTTTTTAATGAAAAATATTTCCCAACCATTTCCAAACCACTGAAAAGAAAATTTCGTTGAAAAAGCTCGATATTTTATTGAAAACTTTCGACTAAACGTTTTTTTTGAAAAATCACCAAAATTTTGTCTTTGCAGCAAGAAATATTTTATGCTTTGCTTGATCCTAATTGCTTCATCCCGAGTCCATTGAAATTGTGTTGAAAGCAAAACGTGACATTTCCTCTTCCCTTTATAGAACCGCAGCTTTCCTCCTCCCAATTCCTTAATCAGAATGTCTCATTGATGGAATGTATAAACTCGTAAAATGTTCGTCACGATAATCACCTTGTCAAAGTCTTCCCCTTCGTGATCACGCGGTAGATAAGAACGAATAAATTATATCGTGCAAACCTGCAATCAAATTTATCTTTATCGAATCTTTTCGTTATTGTCGCTTTCGCCAATGACGAGACACTCGGAAATAAGGGTGAACGAATAAATTGTTGTCCCTAAAGGGGAGTTCAAGGAAATTCAATTCTTTTTTTATGTCGTAATATTAATAAATAAAATGCGGCCTTTTTCCACAAAGTTTTTCAATCCTCAATACGTAACGTCGCTGGAAATATTGATTTTTTTTATCTGGCAATGTAAATGGATCGAATCCTCATGATTATGGATTGAATTCTCACTGAAAAGAAAATTTTGTTGGAAAAGATCGATTTTTTGTTGAAAACGTTCGACTGAACGTTTTTTTTTGAAAAATCACAAAAATTTTGTCATTGCAGCGAGAAATATTCTTGAAAGTTTCTTCAAAAAGTCAATTTTTGTCATTCCAATCGTAAATTTTGCTGACAGTTCCGTTAGAAATGAAAAATATTGTCAAAATAACGAAAATTTTGAGATTATCCAAAAATATTTCGTTGACCGTGTTTCCGTGAAATCTTTTCGCATCCATATGCCGAGGAGAGAAAAGGATCAATAGGGAAAATAAATTTACACCCCGGCCCGAGAGAAACAATATTTCCGATGACACACAAAGTTGTTTGAGTTTTTCCGGCGTAAATTTTCACCTCGTTGGTCATCGTCGTGAGATTCGTTGTATGGAATTCATGAAACAAATATTCTCTGCGATTCTTCTCGCTTTTGCTGCTCGATGCTTGTCGAGTGACCTATTTTCTACGTAATACTTCCAAATAATTCGATGTTTTGTGTTATTTAGACCGTAGACCATTATTTTCGTGTACATTGAAAAGAAAATTTGTTGCAAAAAATCGATATTTTGTTGAATTCGTTCGACTAAACTTTTTTTTTTCAAATCACAAAAATTTAGCCATTGCAGCAAGAAACATTCTAGAAATTCTCTCCAAAAAGTGAATTTCCGTCATTCAAATCTTGAATTTTGCAGACAGTTTCGTTAGAAATAAAAAATACTGTCAAAATAACGAAAATTTTGAAATTATCCAAAAACATTTCCTTATTTGTTTGTTTACATTAAAAATATCGATGTTTTTTTGGAAAATCTCAAAAATTCAGTCATTGGAGCAAAAAATAATTCTAGAAAGTTTCTCCGAGAAGTAAATTTTCGTCATTCAAATCGCAAATTTTGCTGACAGTTTCGTTAGAAATGAAAAATATTGTCAAAATAACGAAAATTTTGAAATTAACCAAAAATATTGATCGTGTTTAACAAAATGTCGATGTTTTTTGACAAAGTTTTATTTTTAGTCTACTTGCTTGCGAATTATTGTAATTTTTGGTTTACAATTATAATGTGAAATTTATTTCAGTGTTGTGTTGCCAACGATAAGAATAAACGAAAATGTTGAATTGTTCCATGATAAACCACGCGCTTAACATTGTTAAGTATGTCACTGGGTATGTTGAGCTGTCTTCCTAATGTCCACAGGGAAACATCTGGCAGCAGCTGCTATCGTTCCACTTCATCCTGGAATTGGTGAACACAATACCATTCACAATAACGGTGAGTATGAACACGTGCTTGCAAAAAAAAAAAAACGAAAAATAATGTACTGGGTCCATTTTCCATGGATTTTAAATGTTGTCTGATGTGTTTACGTATAATTAACAATTTTGAAAGTAATTAGTGTTGTTATCGTTAATTACTGTTAATTAAATGATTAGTAATTTTCGTATTATTAAGTCCCAGTGATGAGTTTTCTTTGCCGAACGTCTCGAGGCTGAATCCAGTCAATACTAATAAATAAAAAAATAAATAAAACGAAGCCATTACTCAGTCGATCACATTCGCTGATGGTGGTAACAAGAAACGATTCGATGCAAGTCGATATCTTTGTTCTCGCTAAGTAGCCTGTAAGGTCACATTTCTCCCGAGAAGCAAAGAAAATGAAAGAAAGTGGAGGAAAGAGTATAAAGTCACGAGTCTCTTTTTACTTATCAGTTTATCTTTTTTATCATTTATGCTTTCTCACCCCAGTCGCTTCGGTTTTTACCTTTAGAACGAACAACCACGAGCACACGTTCATATTCCCTCACCGATCGAGTAGCTCAAATGATACATAAATGATATTTAAAGTATCGTAGACAAGCCCCATTAGGCTTGACCTTTACACTCATCCGGGCATATATTTCCGTACGTAGATGACGATTTACACGATAATTTTGTTGGAAAAGATCGACATTTTGTTGAATACGTTAGACTAACAGTTTTTCTGGAAAATCACAAAAATTTCGTCATTGCGACAAGAAATATTCTAGAAAGTCTCTCGAAAAAGTAAATTTTTGTCATTCCAATCGTAAATTTGACTGACTATTGCGTTGGAAATGAAAAATATCGTAAAAATAACGAAAACTTTTAAATTATCAAAAAAAAATTACTTATTTATTTATTTATATTTAAAATATCGATGTTTTTTTGGAAAATCTCAAAAATTCAGTCATTGGAGCAAGAAATATTTTAGAAAGTTTCTTCAAAAAGTAAATTTTTGTCATTCCAATCGTAAATTTTACTGACAATTCCATCAGGAATGAAAAATATCGTAAAAATAACGATAACTTTTGAATTATCAAAAAGTATTTGCTCATTTATTCATTTATATTAAAAATATCGATGTTTTTTTGAAAAATCTCAAAAATTCAATCATTGGAGCAAGAAATATTCTAGAAAGTTTCTTCAAAAAGTAAATTTTTGTCATTCCAATCGTAAATTTTACTGACAATTCCATTAAGAATGAAAAATATTGTCAAAATAACGAAAATTTTAAAATTATCCAAAAATATTTACTTATTTATTTATTTCTATTAAAAATATCGATGTTTTTTTGAAAAATCTCAAAAATTCAGTCATTGGAGCAAAAAATATTCTAGAAAGTCTCTCCAAAAAGTAAATTTTTGTCATTCCAATCGTAAATTTTGCAGAAAGTTTCGTTAGAAATGAAAAATATTGTCAAAATAACGAAAATTTTGAAATTATCCAAAAATATTTAGTTCATCGTGTTCAAAAAAGTATTTTGTGACAAAATTTGATTTTCATTGCATTGCATTTCACCAAATTCGTGAACCTCAGCTTTTTCAAAATTTTACCGAAAATTGTCCCTGAATATTACGTCGGAATGGGGAAGAAATTTTTTCACCAATTTTGGAGTTTTTTATTCTGCACAATCTCCAACCTCGTTGGCCAGAAATTTTTCCCTGCAACTTCGAATTTGTTTAAAAAGACAACAATTCCAATTGCCGTATTGAACAATATGCTGTTCGTATTGACCTCGTTGTCCACCGGAAAAAAGGCAACGATTATAATCAAGCTAAAAGTTTCGATTTTAATTCACCGCCTAGACTAATTATCGTTTCCGACTTTTTTTTCCCGAGATTTAATTGAATTTATGAACCTTTGTAGCGAGCCCTACTCATGCGCTTAAAAAGCGCCCCTCTCCGCAAAAAGAATACCCTAACAATGGTCGGTGTAATTAACAGTTGAGGTGAAATCGCCTGGCACGGATAATACACTGTGACGTATATTTTTAACCATATTCCAACACACAACCTCACCTGTTCGGAGTTGTTATTGATCGTCTGAAATTAATTTCCCGAGCTCCGCCTCCGAAAGATTTTATCATTCGTCGAAGAAATTCTGTATCACATTGGCATCCGAATATCATCACGATCTCTTATAAAATTTTACGGTCATCATCATGAAACGTGTACGCGCGTCAATCCGGGATCACGAACCGGAGCTTTTTCACTTATTCGCATTATTTCGATGCATTTCGGTAGACATTAAAAACAAAAGGCTGCTGCTTTTTAATTTTTACCATGACGTTTCATAATATTCACGTTTGCACAAACGAGTCAAGGCTCGGTGCAAAAAATCTCACTCTTTGACGAGAGATTCTCTTCGAAAATGCATAGCTTGTCGATTTATCCTGAATCCTTCGCGACGCTCGATCAAGGCATTGGTAAGTAACTGCTGGTCACTTGACACGAGGAAACTTGACATCCGGGGCTCTGGAAAGTCCGAAAATGGTCGGAGAATTGTTACGCGTTTGCATAACGACAAAATGGTATCAAAATTCTTAGTTAATTAATTAATTACTCCATTAATTAACAAAGATTTTCAAAAATCTTGGTTAATTCATTAATTACTCAACTAATTAACTAAGATTTTTAATACCATTTTGTTAATTAACTAAGTAATTAATTAATTACCTATGATTAGCGCATTTTCAATTAATTGAATTTAATTTTTTCATTAATTCAATTTTAATTTATTTTTTTAATTAATTCAATTTTTTAATCAATGCAATTGTAATTTAATTTTTTAATTTATTCAATTTTAATTCAATTTTTATTTTAATTTTTAATTAAATGTTTTAATTTAATTTTAACGGATTCATTAATTAGTTAATTGAATTATTCATTGATAAATTAATTGATTAACTAAGATAAACGGGTTTTTGATTAATTGAATTGAATTTTTTAATTAATTCAATTTTAATTTGATTTTTGTTCAATTTTTCAATTCAATTTTAATCGATCAATTAATTAGTTGATTAAATTATTAATTAATTGATTAATTAATTGAAAATCCGTCAATCTTCTTAGTAATCAATGACGCATTATTGTGAACTTCATCGTCTTTGGCTCGCTCATAAGAACAGAATGATGAGAATATGAAAAAAAATCGTTTAGGCCTGTTTGAAAAGAAAATTAATAATAAAAATCAATGAATATCAAATTTTAATAAATTTGTACGATTGTTTTAAATGATTGCGATTGACTAGAAGTTTCTGGTGTACCGATTTCTTAAACCAGGTGAACCATACAATAATTGAATTCGCGTACTCCTGTTTCAGCTGCTCTATCCCCCGATGCGAAATCTCTTTATACCGGTGTTTCTGAACTGTTGGCTGGCGAAACACTCTCTGGAAAATATGTTCGTAAGTATTGAAAATTCTAACGGAGCTTAAACTCGGAATCGAGTGTGACATCGAGACACGATGAGACGCTTGAAATGTACTAACAAGTCCTGTATTGTTTTCCATTTTCCTTCGCCTAGAACGATTTGCACAGAGCGATGCAGAAATCACAATCGGCTTTGAGTCAGCAACTCATGATCCTCAGTGTCACGTTACTGTGCCTTGTCTTTACCAGGTAAGACGAATTTTACCATCGCAGCCAGTATAAAAGTCTTTGCGTGCATGTGAAATCATCAACAGTACAGGAGACAATTATTCAGTCAGTTGGAAATCTTTTTGTGTGATATTTGGTCGCGATGAAATTTTGTCGTTTCATTTTTTCCAAACCTCCTCCTTTCCTCGATCTGTGAGACCATCCCAAATGGGCGAAATGAACAGGCTGGCTAACCATTTCCTGGGTAAGAAAAACTGAAGACAAAAATTTAGATTCGATCGTCTCCATACACGTTAAATTATAAAATAATTCAAATTAATAAAAATGTAAAATTAATAAAAACGTGAAATTAATAGAAACGTGAAATCAATAAAACGTAAAATTAATAAAAACGTAAAATCATTAAAATGAATTATCATTGAAGGAAGGAAAAACGATCGAGACTGTTTTCTGCTTCTTAGAATCTCGCAATCAACTGCCCCTGCCAACCCAAGACATTAATTTTCGAACACCGCGCGTATGTAGACCACATGTAAACACTCTGCTGTGGATACGCAAGCCTTGAAACAACAGCCGTATGTACAGGGCAGTGGAGCCGCGGGCGGCTGTAACTATGAGCGAACGATGAATAATTAATTCAATTAGCAGTTGAAACACTAGTCGAACATGCGATGGCGCTAGAAATCTACACACGCTTTTTCATTTCTCTCCTGCCACGATTTACATTTTTTGCTTCACAATGCGGAAAGTTTTCTCGCTTTGGGAACGTCAACGTACAAATCGCGTGGCGAGCATTTTTGCTCCAGGAACCGATGGAACTTTTACACTGAACTGGGGAATGAAACTTTCTTTAGGTCGATGATTTTTCGAGTTTTTTCGATGATTAACAATTGGCTTAAAAATATTTCTTCTTGGCTGGATGTTAAGAAGAAAAAGTTACGGTAGATTTTTTTTCGAGCGCTATCTCGATGTGAAAAAAAAAATTTTGTCCAAAAACGGAGGGAAACGAGTTAATCTTGCCGGGATGGGTTTTGTCCTACTTTATAAATTCTCAACGCACTGCCAGCGTGTACACATATGCGTGCGAGTGTATAGTTTACACGAATATTATGTAGAGCAGAGCACCGCGGCTGTGAAAATACTTCTCCAGAGACGTGGAATAAATTTTCGTCCAGGCACGACAAATGTTTTCCGTGCTGAGGCCCAACGGAATTTTTTCCCACAAGATTTCTCTGATACCATCGAGCTTTCGCGTGGAAAGAGACAAACCTCGCGCTTCAATTTTCTCTCGCAAATTCGTGGCGTTTTTGGCTGGAGGAAAAAATTTTCCTCATTGTAGCGATGAAATTTCCTTATAAGAAATCAGCACGAATGGAATGTGCGTCGGTTGAGAGTTTCATTAAGCACGTTAAGGGTCAGCCTCCGGCTTGCCCCGTTTTCATTCCGTTCGAACTTACTAATTAAGGAGGAAAAATCATCAGATACAATTTTTCCAAGATAATGTTTTGACATTTAGCGTGAATTTTCTGGAGCGTCGTGTTATAATGTGTTGAAAATTTGAAAAGATTTCACCGTCTGGTTATCGAGATATTCAGTTTTTAAAATCGCAACTTTAACACGAGGTCTTATGGGAAATTACGAAAAAAGACGATTTTTTACAACAAATAACTCGATTTCTAGACGGCCAAAATTTCTCAAAGTTTAGCCACGGTTGAGGATGATTTTTAAGAAGGTTCGCACGAATTTTGAACAATTAAACTAGGAATTTATCTAACGCATGAGCGAAACGATTGAACCTCTTTAATAATAATGGTGAATTCTATGGTGTGTCCATTTTTCGTGCGATACGATGGTGTACGGTGAATGGTATGATTTTATGGTAAATGTGATGGTGGTGTACGATGACGCATGGTGGATGATGGATTGTTCGATGGAGATTGTGTTTTGGGTTATGAAATGAGGGGCAGGATATTTTCTTTTGCAGATATCGATGAGTAGAATGCGTGTAGCTATTTTTCAGGAGGTTAAATCACGACGATACAATTTTACCATGCTAAACCACGTTAAAAACATAAAAAAAATTCAAAAAGATAAGAATTTTATAAAATTTGGTAAATAAACTTTCTCAAAGTTTAACCACAGTCGAGTATGATTGTTAAGAAGGTTCGTACGAATTTTAAACAATTAGACGTCCAATCGATTTGACCCAACTTTATGGGAACCCATGGGATCGAGCACTCTAGAAAGCAACCCATGCACGACTTGGTGAATTGCCAATAACGCAGGCACTAAAGGAAAGTGTAAAATTTGACGCCGAGTCCCTTGAAGGAATCTTAAAGACTCAAGAAACCACAGGACGTCAAGTGTCTCAAGGAGAATCAAAGGGTTTTGCAAAAGCTCCAGAAATAGGCTCCAGTAAATACATCCGGTGAAGAATTGTGCAAGGGCACTCAATACTTCTGGCCAAGGCTGTACATACAGGCATCTCTTTGAAATATTACCTGCTAGTGCTTCTTGGTGTCGATTGAGCCAGGCTTGGCATTAATGTTTAAGTGCAAAGCTCTGTATGTAACTTCATCAACGTTGTCGTCACCATGGGTGCTATTTCCCAATAATAGCGTTAACCTACTCTCAAAGTTCCACTTTGTCGTTCTACTCACCCAACAAAAGGCACACACGTGCTACGACCACACACACACACACGAATGCAGACAGTTTTGCCTTATTTTCAGGCCTCATTCTATATCTAATCGAATTTCTTCTTCGGCCTGACTTAGCTTGACGAATAAATGTTCAAATTTATAAAAAAAACTCTCTCATCATGAGGTCCGAGTCAAAATTGACGTCAACGATCACTGTGCATAAAAAAACGTAATTTTTCTGTTCCGTTTCACCGCAAAATTGGTGCATGAAAAAAATGACGAATTCGAAACGCTTTTCGGCGAAAAAAAAAATGAAAATCGGGAAATGACGTTGCAACTTTTATCATGTGGCCACTCCGAACGAATTACTCGTACGGAATGAGGCAAAATGGAAGGAAAAAGTGCGGTGCTCTCTGTACGAGACGCGAGAGTATGGAAACAAAAGGTGAGGAATAGTTTGATGCGACGAGTAAAGGATTGATGCTGGAAATATAGGATTCGCGTATGAGGAACAGAGAAAACTCATGAATCTGTCAAGCTCGCTCAATCCTCTCGGTAGTCCACTACGCCATTAGCGATACTGAACTCAATTTTTCCTTTTACACAAGCTCCTCAACGAGTCTCGCAAAGCTAGGGAATTCTCAGTCTCTCATCCGTTACCGCTGCATCCACTTTTTCGTACCACCCGGCCGTGCCTTATTCAATACTATGCATTATTCGTGACATTGCTTGACAATTTCGATTTCATTCATTCGGAATCAAATTATTTCACAATTCTGACGATCAGAGAATTCTTTCCAGTCGTCCCTGAACTCATTCAAATGTCCTGGAACATTGGAAATAAAATTTTGTTGAAAAAGATCGAAATTTGGTTGAAAACGTTCGACTAAACGTTTTTTTTTTTTGAAAAATCACAAAAATTTTGTCATTGCAGCAAGAAATATTCTAGAAATACTGAAAATAAAATTTTGTTGGAAAAGATCGAAATTTTGATGGAAACGATCGACTAAATGTTTTTTTTTTTTTGAAAATCATAAAAATTTTGTCATTGCAGCAAGAAATATTCCAAAAAGTCTCTCCGAAAAGTCAATTTTTGTCATTCCAATCGTAAATTTAGCGGACAGTTTGTTAAAAATAAAAATTTTGTCAAACTAACGAAAATTTTGAAATTATCTATAAAAATATTTACTTATTTATTTATTTATAATAAAAATATCGATGTTTTTTTGAAAAATCTCAAAAATTCAGTCATTGCAGCGAGAAATATTCCAAAAAGTCTCTCCGAAAAGTAAATTTTTGTCATTCCAATCGTAAATTTAGCGGCCAGTTTCGTTAAAATTCAAAAATCTTGTCAAAATAACGAAATTTTTTAAATTAACCAAAAATATTCAGTTCACCGTGTTCAAAAAAATATCGACGATATTTTGACGAAATTTCATTTTCAGAGAGTTCTTGAAAGGTCCTCCGCAGGAAAATTCGAATTTCCCATGAATTCTCGACTTTTTTTTTTATCACATTACGAAAATTTACGAGCAATTCAGCTTTCAAAAAGAATAATTACATTTTTCGAATCATTCTGTTGGTTTTTCATAAATGCTCGTACGTTGCCTGTAAATGAAAAAATGTTTCGAAAACTTGGGAGAGTCTCATTTTTTCGCGGATCCTGTTCTCAGAGCCTCGAACTTTTCATTCCTTCAAATGAGAGAGAAATTGAAAGGCAAAATTGCTGTGTGAGTGAGCGTGATCCGAAGAACTTTTTTTTCTGCTGTCGCTTTTGCTCGTGTACCAATTTCACGCGTGACTAGTTGCTCGCTGGTACGGCAATGACGAGTTTTATTGGATAAAGTCAGAGTGCGGGTAACGATGAATAAACGTGGCACGTTGATCCAATTTTCCAAAATCCAGTCAAGTTAATTTTAGTTATATGGGCAAAACAATGGACGAATTGTGGTGGTTGATTTTCGGTGATTTTCTCGTTGGCTCGTGCGTTCGCAGGGAGGAAAATCTTTGAGGGAAGCAAAAACGCGAAAAATGGCAGGAAAAATGAATTAAAAAAAAAGTTGATGACCCTGATTTTCGCTTCCGATACGCCGTCGCCAAGCAGATTGCAGTTTTTTTCACTCTAAACTGGCGTAACACGTAGTAAGATTCCGCAGTATCGATATTAAATTCCGAGCCACGCGAATCATGAGTCAAAGCTGTGAAGGGGTGAAAAAAAATGGTCGTCAGACTGGCGTCGTTCTGGGGTCAACCAGAGTCCAGAAATAGACACAGTTGGCCAATAATACACGGAGCAGTATAGTCGTCGCGCGAGTTCTCCGTCGCGGCGGTTTCTTTCTCGTAAATATCGTTGCGATGTTCGCGTTGCAAAGTCCACGGAAAAAATGTATGCTCGCTTTTCCACGTGGCAGCAGTTTTACGCAGGGGTTGAAGCAGGCGAGCGTGTACGACTCGCGCAAATGAAGAGACCTTTATCCGTCCTGCTTCGTCTCACTAATGTAGGCCATTCATAAATACATTATCACTCTACCAACACACAAGCACTTGCAACCGGACGAGCTATTGTCACCAAGTTGTACGAGTGTTATTATTGATCGTACGCTGATTCATTATTTACAAGGAATCAAATGTGTGACGCCGTGTTCCATGCAACGCGGGCTGTACAATTTTTCTCTTTTTCCCCTTATAGACACGCTGTGCACATCAGAAGAGATCACGAAATCAAAATAATCAGAATTTTATCAAATTTCGCGATAAAATTCTTGGGCATCGAGTATAGAAACGCAAATTTCTTCCACATTTTTTACCACGTCGTTATCGAATAATTTAGAGTTCAATCAAACTTCTTATGCACGTGGAATTTAATGATTCCGAAGTTTGCATCGTTGAAATGCAATTCTTGTTCATCTCTGGCAAAAATAATTATTCAAATGCAAAATGTAATTACGATGATAAAATGATCGATTTTTGATTATGTTCAAGTTTATTGTCGTTGTTGCTGTTAAAGATTTTCTCTGCCACTGTTTCCATCGAAACTATACACGATTTTGGCATGTAGAATCAATTTTCTTACATTTCTACTGTGTCCTTCAAGGAGATTGGATCACGAAATCAAAATAATCAGAATTTTATCAAATTTGCTGATAACATTCTTGGCCATCAAGTATAGAAACACAAATTTTTTACAAATTTTTGACCACGTCGTTATCGAATAATTGAGAGTTTAATCGAACTTTTTATGCACGAGATGTAAACCTGTAAATATGTAAATTTTATATTTATGGACGTGAACTTTAATGTTGAATTACTCGAGTACCACGTGGTGGAAAAATCTTTAAAAAAATTGCATCGTCATAAATATTATTAAGGAAAATATTCACCAAATTTGATAAAATTCTTATTTTTTTTTTGAAATTTGGTAATTATGTCGAATCACCAGCTCAAAACAGCTCCAATTTTTTTTCTAATGTTTCTTATCACTCGAAAATGGCGTACCATGCAATAATATGGTGGATTATGACATTGAACACCATAGAAATTAATGAAAACACCATAAAAAGTTGGAAATTGATGGAAATAAAATTTCTTTGATGCGTTTCTGAACTCTGTGCTCATGCACGTGAACTTTAGTGTTCAGTAATATTCGCCAAAATTGATAAAATTCTTTTTTTTTTTTTAATTCTGTAAATGTGTCGAATTTGATGAAATTCTTATTTTTTTTTTTTTGAAATTTGGTAAATCTGTCGAATCACCAGCTTAAAAAAGCTCCAATTTTTTTTCTAATGTTTCTTATCACTCGAAAATGGCTTACCATGCAATAATCCGATGGATCATGACATTGAACACCATAGAAATTGATTAAAACACCACAAGTTGGAAATTGATGGAAATGGAATTTTTTTCGTACGTTTCTTATCGCCCAGCAATGGTCAAATTCGACAGGACACCAGTTTATCGTGAAATACTCGTGGATAATTGTCAGAATTCTCTCGTCAGTTTCCGGCCAAGTTCATAGTAATTTTCCTCTATTTATGATCTGGAAATATTCCTCCGATTAAGTTGGAAAAGCAAAGTCATTGCGAACCGTGAAATAATCATGAATATCAAACGAATGATCTTGATCGATGTTATCGCTCGAAAGATCCTGACGACGTGTCTGCTGACTAATTCGTTTTCGTTCCTTGGGATCTGAGGAGCTCGTCAATTTTCCCCATTTATCGTAAACTAACAAAATAATCGAAACGTTGAACCAATTTTTTGCGCTGCATCACATGGGAAAATAAAACGAGACAATGGCTCGTAAAAATGAAATCGCGGCATTTAATTGGTCGTTAAAAACGAAGCTCTGCACAACGAGGAAAATTTGATGGTTTATTTGGCTTGCATAAATTTGAAAATTATGATTTTAAATCGTCAGCGACGCAGGCGCGTGATTTTTACGAGATAAAATGAATCGAGAGGATAAAAAGACAACGAAGGCTGCGGAACATTTCGATGGTCGGAGATTTTTACGATAAAATGGGAATTAATTAATTTTTCCTGTTGCAAACTCGCGATAACGCATTTATCAATAGTTTTCATTTTGCAATCCTGGCGGGGGCGAGTATACGGGTCGACAGAGATGCCAGGGAGAGGCAATATCCATACAAACGAGTTTACGACTGATGGGTGCGGTCACACATTTGCCTTCCCTAGTTTTGCCCATTTCCCGAGGGACACTCTCGCCGATTCGTCAAATGAAACGAGAACGCGCCTCTCGTGTTCAAAGTAATCACACATGTGGGAGTGTTGTTCTAACCTTTTTTGTTTTGTTTTTATCACTACCATGTCACCTGATGGACAGTTGAGCCATGCAGGCAAAGTACAACCTTCATTTATCCAGAGAGAACGTAAATTGCTTCCCGCGCATTTTATCTCGTGGTTTTCGTCGCCATATTGTTTCGCTTCTCTGCATTCGCTATAAAAACGACAAAAAAACAACGTCGATAGCCAGTTGGCTCATCGGGAATCGTCATCGTTTCCTACGCCCTGAAAATTCAATTTTGTCAAAAAAAACATTTCGTTGGACACGGTGAACTAAATATTTTTGGATAATTTCAAAATTTTCGTTTTTTTGACTGTATTTTTCATTTCTAACGGAACTTTCAGCTAAATTTATTTTCGAGAATATTTTCGCTGCAATGACAATATTTTAGCGATTTTTTGAAAAAACGTTTAGTCGAAATTTTCTTTTCAGTGTGAATTTTCCAAAATTTTGGGTCCAGACCAAGAAAATCCCACTCGAGGCTTTTTTTTTAGAGCAAGAAACAGTTCCTTAAAAATTTTCAACAATGGGAGTTTTTCTAATGAGATAACGATAATTATTGATTAACGCGATCCTGGTTTGGATCTCGGATTCACTTTTTCGCGCATTTAAAAAACCGCCAGACTCCAATCCAGGACAGACACTTTATGGACTTGTTGATCTATACCAACGCTTGGCACGAACTTCTTCTCGTCTGGGTCAATCGATTAATCGTTGCCAACTCACTCGCTTCTCTATTTTCTTCTCCTTCCCCGAGACCTAATCAAATATACATTCCCCCTGAAACCCACGCCGTCAAATCTTATCATTAAAAGATTTACAAGCTCATCAGTTATTTACCAATTCGTCTGTTCGCATCAAGTTCACCCTACAGATGTTTCCAGTTCCTGGGAAACCTCCAGCAGCCTCAGGACCCTCAACCCTACTTCATTTTTAATGCACGAACGTATCACATTTCTGTGAGAATTCTAGAGAATCATGCAATCTTTACGGATTTATTCAGACAGTTTAATTTCATCGAGTTTTCGCTACGTTTTCGATCGATGCACTAAAAAGAAAATTTTGTTAGAAAAGATCGATATTTTTTTGGATCCTAAACGTTTTTTGAAAAATCTCAAAAATCCAGTCATTGGAGCAAGAAATATTCTAGAAAGTTTATTCAAAAAGTCAATTTTTGGCATTCCAATCGCAAATTTCACTGACAATTCCGTTCGAAATAAAAAATATTGGCAAAATTACGCAAATTTTGAATTTATCCAAAAATATTTACTTACTTATTTATTTATATCAAAAATATCGATGTTTTTTTGAAAAATCTCAAAAATTCAGTCATTGGAGCAAGAAATATTCTGGAAAGTTTCTTCAAAAAGTCCATTTTTGGCATTCCAATCGCAATTTTACTGACGATTCCATTAGAAATGAAAAATATTGTCAAAATAACAAAAATTTTATAATTACCCAAAAATATTTACTCATTTATTTCTTTATAATAAAAATATCGATGTTTTTTCGAAAAATCTCAAAAATTCAGTCATTGGAGCAAGAAATATTCTGGAAAGTTTCTTCAAAAAGTCCATTTTTGGCATTTCAATCGCAATTTTACTGACAATTCCATTAGAAATGAAAAATATTGTCAAAATAACAAAAATTTTATAATTACCTGAAAATATTTACTTATTTATATCTTGATAATAAAAATATCGATGTTTTTTCGAAAAATCTCAAAAATTAAGTCACTGGAGCAAGAAATAATTTAGAAAGTTTCTTCAAAAAGTCAATTTTTGTCATTCCAGTCGTAAATTTGACTGACAATTCCGTTAGAAATGGAAAATATCGTCGAAATAACGAAAAATTTTGAATTATCCAAAAATATTTACTTATTTATTTATTTATATCAAAAATATCGAAGTTTTTTTAAAAAATCTCAAAAATCCAGTCATTGGAGCAAGAAATATTCTAGAAAGTGTCTTCAAAAGTAAATTTTCGTCATTCCAATCGTGAATTTTACTGACAATTCCGTTCGAAATCAAAAATATCGTCAAAATAACAAAAATTTTGAAATTATCCAAAAATATCCAGTTTACCTTGTTCAAAAAAAAAATCGACGTTTTTTCACTCCTAATCATTCTATAGCAATCATTAAAACAAAGTGCAAAACGTCGATTCTCTTGTGTTGCAGCGTCTGCGGGATCCAACACTTCCAGAGAGCGGGGCACAGGCACTTGAACCTTTTCCAAAGCACATACTTTGTCGTCGTGACATTCTCGACAGTGGGCTATGGAGATTTTGTCCCGGATATCTGGCCCTCGCAATTGTACATGGTGCTCATGATATGCGTCGCCCTCATAGTTCTGCCAACACAGGTGAGTCGCACAATAATCCTTAAAAACCAAAATTTCAGCCTGGTCGAAAAATATCCAGTTTATGACGTTCGGAAATCGATCAACTGACGCAAATACTTTTCATCACCATACGAGCGACTGCCTTTAGAAGAATTTCAAGCCTCCTGTCCAGAATATCGATTTTCCAGTCGTTTTTTTCCTCCATGCACTTTACCGCCTGTGTTTGTGAATTTTTGATGCTGGTATTGACAAAAATGAACTACTGAGCGAAAAAGAGAGCGGGGCGGTCGAAACAGAGTGACTAGTGACGAAAATCTGCACGAAACGAAGAGTCCGATGACATTCTACGAGAGTGAACGTCACACGAGATGCAGCAGCATAAAAAGATCACTCAGCCTTGTCGATATTACGTGAAGATCGATCCTTTACATTAAAAATGAGATTGTCATGAAAATATGCCTAAAAATCGTTCCAAGGGCGAGAGTTGCCCTCGAGCTAGGAAAATCCCTGAAGCAGGTCCATTCCAGATCAATTTTTAGCCAGGGCCAACCGATCTTGTCGACTCCGCGAAGACTTCCTATCAAAATACTTGAGGATAACTCGAGGCTGGGCGTTTGGGTCCAGCCTGCCGGAAATTCCACCCAGATTGGACGAAATTGATAGTCATTTCTCTCGAGAGTCAACTTGAGAGTTCAAGCTTCGTGTTTGGTGCCAAAAGCATCGCAAAATCCTTGTACATCGGGGTCGAGCACTGCCAAAACTTTGACCTCAATCTTTCCGAATCCCTAACGCGATGATCCTTGTGACCAGGCTCGTGTTGGTTGCAGAGAGACTTGGAAAATCTGCATATTCATTATTCACATCCGGAGACTCGAGGTCGAATAGTTTCGAATATTTTTTCGATTCGTCAGAATTTTTTTATTGACGATATTGTGTGTTTGGGTTAGAAAAAAATGATGACGTTTCTGCTGTCAATGCGGAAATGACTTGCGAGTTTTTCGTCGCCAGTGAAAATTTTGCCCAGCCTGGGATTTGCTTGGACCATTTATGAATAAATATTTTGACAGCACTCGTCTCTGTGCTGGATCACATGGCCAAGAGATCAAATGCTGGGATGAGCCCTGCTTGGCACTAGAACAGAAACGCCATTGGGAAACCAAGAGTCGAGAGGCTTACGAGGGTCTATCAGATTGTCAGATTGACAGATAGTCCCTTGTAGTTAGGGACAGTGAAAAGCAATGATCAAATGCCTCGTGCAGTTTGTCCATCAGACTGAGAGAGGCTCGACAGCAATCTTGTCAGATCCATGAACGCGACACCGATGCTAATTGCTTTTGTCCAACCACATCGCTCCCCCCCTTTAATTATCAAACTCGCGAGCTCTGCTAATTTTCTGCGCGGACTCACGATCAAAGACGGTCAATCCTGATTTTTCTCTTCCACTTGTTTTTGAAGATTCAGGCAATTTCTAAAAACACGTTTTTCTGAAATATTGAGCATTTCGTTATTCGTCATATTAAGGCAGTTGGATCGCGACGACACGATCTTGCCATACTAAAATGTTGAAAATATAAAAAATTTCAAAAAGATAAGAATTTCATGAAATTTGGCAAAAATATTCTTCAATAATATATTAATTAATTAATTAATTGAATAAATAATTAACAAAGAATTTAAAAAATAAAAAATTAAATTAATAATTGAAAAATTAGAAAGAATCAATTCAATAATTAAATAATTAATTAATATATTATTAAAGAATATTGAATAATATATTATTGTTAATTAATTAATTAATTATTATATTATTAAAGAATATATTTACCAAATTGCATGAAATTCTTATCTTTTTGAAATTTTTCAAATTTTTTCTTAATTTTTTGACAAAATTTTGTGTTTCTTCACGTGATGCCGAATGTAATTGCGAAATTTGATCAAATTCTGATTATTCTGATTTCTTAGTCCAATGTCCTTGAATATTTCGCTCCGATTTAAAAATCAGCCTCCTTTTTTATATTTTTCTTGGAACAAATGAAATTTATCGCTTTTCACTGTTCAGTTCGAGCAGTTGGCATTCACATGGATGGAACGTCAGAAACTCGGAGGCTCGTACTCTTCGCACAGAGCTCAAAGCGAGAAACACGTGGTGGTATGCAGTACGACCCTTCAAGCGGACACCATAATGGATTTCCTCAACGAGTTTTACGCTCATCCACTTCTACAGGTTCATTTTACGAATAACTTAATTCCCAGGATTCTCCATATATTGTCCAGAGGCCACGCGATTATTAATATTCAAAGTATTCGAGATAAGTTCAGGCTTTCTGAATACAAATCCCACTTGTTTATTATTTTTTACCATATATTTTGAACGTCGATTGAGAATATTTTCAACTAGACGGAATTTCCATTTCCAGCATCGTTTAAATCTTTTTTCTTCTAAAAAATTGAAAAATAATTGGCAATTTTAATAAATGGCAAATTTCCCTCGTTCGCACTGAAAATTAAATGTTGTCAAAAAACGTCGATATTTTGTTGAATACGATGAACTAAATATTTTTGGATAATTTCAAAATTTTCGTTATTTTGACATTGTTTTTTATTTTTAACGAAACTTTCTAGGATATTTTTTGCTCCGATGACTGAATTTTTGAGATTTTTCAAAAAAACATCGATATTTCCTATATAAATAAATAAATAAGTAAATATTTTTGGATAATTTTGAAATTTTTGGTATTTTGCCAATATTTTCTATTTCTAATGGAATCGTCAGCAAAATTTACGATTGGAATGACAAAAATTAACTTTTTCGAGAGACTTTCGGGAAAATTTCTTGCTCCAATGACTGAATTTTTGAGATTTTTCAAAAAACATCGATATTTTTAATACAAATAAATAAATAAGTAAATATTTTTGGATAGTTTTAAAATTTTCGTTATTTTCCCAATATTTTCAATTTCTAATGGAATTGTCAGCAAAATTTACGATTGGAATGACAAAAATTTACTTTTCGAGGGATTTTCTAGAATATTTCTTGCTGCAATGACAAAATTTTTGTGATTTTTCAAAAAAAAACGTTCAGTCGCCCAAATCCAACAAAATATCGATCTTTTCCAACAAAATTTTGCTCTCAGTGCGTTAATTATCGTGAAAATAAGCGAGAACTGAATTTACAACTCTGCGATAAAGTTCATTAAGGACGTTCATGCGGTTAACGAATTATCCGGAATAGACAATTACGAGCAATGTTGAATTCGCTGCTCTCGTACATTTATCGCTCACATGGATTTACAGGATTATTACGTCGTTTTATTATCACCTATGGAACTCGATACAACTATGAGAATGATACTTCAGGTGCCTATATGGGCGCAAAGAGTCATTTATATTCAGGGATCCTGTCTGAAGGACGGTGACCTCGCTAGGGCGAGGATGAACGAAGCCGAGGCTTGTTTCGTCCTTGCTGCGAGAAATTATGCTGACAAAACTGCCGCTGATGAGCATACGATACTCAGGTAAATCCAGACAAACGATCCGATCAATAAGGAAAAAATGAATCTGCGTCGATAAACAAATTTCAACAAATTAAATCGAAATCCTTGAAAATTTTTCCTTGTCCAAAACCACGAAACTTTTGTGCCTTTTTTTTCTAAGGATTTCGTAAAAATTTTCAACAAAAAAAAACTTTTTTTACAGATTTTTTTGCACCGATTAGAAAAATGTTGGAAAAATGTTTTTAATTGTATTTTTTTTTGTAATTTTCATGTAAATTGTGTGATTTTTTGGGTATTGAAATTAAAGATCGTGGGCAGTGAAGGATTTTGCTCCGAACGTTCCCCAATACGTGCAAATATTCCGTCCAGAGAACAAATTACACGTTAAATTCGCCGAGCACGTTGTGTGCGAGGACGAGTTTAAATATGCGATCCTGGCGAACAATTGCACGTGTCCGGGGGTTTCGACTCTGGTCACATTGCTATTGCACACATCGAGAGGACAGTAAGTTTGAGAATAGCGTAGAGATTGGAGGTTGAATAAACGAAATGAGCACTTAACTTTTAACGATGACAATTATCGACACAGAGAAGGCCAACAATCGCAGGAAGAGTGGCATCGATTGTATGGCAAATGTTCAGGCAACGAGATATATCACATAATCCTCGGTGATTCTCGTTTCTTTGGTGAATACGAGGGTAAATCTTTCACCTACGCCTCCTTTCACAGTCATCGAAAATATGGAGTTGCACTGGTCGCTGTTCGACCAGCCGAACTGCCAGAATTTTACGAGGACACGATTCTCCTTAATCCTGGTAAAAATAATACATTTTACCAAGTGCACTTTTTTTTCTTTTTGTGTGCAAAAACAAATCCAGATTCACCAAATCATTTGACAAAATTTGAAAAAAAGATTTCCGTCGTCTCATTTACCACTTTTTTACAATAAAAATTGAAAAATCTCCATGATCGGAGAAAGAACAAAAAATTGAATTTTTTAAAAATAATTAAGGAGGTTGGATCACGACGATACAATTTTGCCATGCTAAACCACGTTAAAAACATAAAAAAATTCAAAAACATAAGAATTTCATAAAATTTGGCAAATACATTCTCTAATAATATATTAATTTATTAATTATTGATGTAATTATTAATATATCATTATGAATTAATTATTAATTATTAAATAATAATAATAATTACTGATATCTTATTCGAAAATGTATTTATTTTTATTGTCATTCTTATTTTATATTCTTTTATAATATATTAATTAATTAGTAATGAATTGATAAATATAATCTTGAAAAATATATTATTATTAATTAATTGATTAATTAATTAATTTGATACACAATTAATTAATATATTAATTTAATAATTAGTTATTTAATATATTACTTGAAAATATTTTCATCAAATTTCATGAAATTCTTATCTTTTCGAATTCTTTTATATTCTAATTAATTAATTAATTAATTATCGATATAATTATATTATATTTATTAGAGAATTTATTTATATTCTTATCCTTATTTTATATTCTCTAATAATATATTAATTAATTAATTATTCAAGAATATATTCACCAAATAACGTGAAATTCTTTTTTTTTTGGAAATTTTTCAAATTTTTTCTTGTTTTTTTGAAAGAAATTTGTTTTTCTATACTCGAGGCCAAAGAATGTTATCAGTAAATTCGATTAAATTCTGATTATTTTGATTTGGTGATGCAGCCTCTTTAACTTGTAAAATGTGTGAATCGTGAATGCAGGACCTCGACACATAATGAAGAAGACCGATACCTGTTATTACATGAGTATAACGAAAGAGGAAAACTCGGCGTTCGTCGTGGCTAATCATCAGAGTGGAACCGGTGGAGATCCGAATCAAATCGTGATCGATTCTAAAAGCGAAGGTGCAACGATCGGCAGCTCTTCTATCGTTGGTACTGCAGCCACCACCGTCACTTCCATGACGACTCCGACTACCATGTTCACCGCTAACATCGCTGGTCACGGTGGCAACGGTACATCTACATCATCGTCGCCAATTGGCCACGCTCATCATCAGAGATTAACAGAAAACTGTTGTAATGCGACGTGCGATACGATCCGTGGACAGGAGGCAACCGGTGATACTCGTGGCAAAGTTCGCAACATTTCGGTTAACGTGCCACGAACACCGATGCCTCCTCCGGTCATCTTGCAGGTCCTTCCTAGCACGCCCACACTCCAACATCACAACCTATTCGCATCCGATGTCCACCGTGAGTGTTGCATGAGCCTGGGCTTCTTGTCTTTTGCGCTTATCTTTTTTTTTCTTCATTTCTTTTCATCTTTTCCTATTCTCATGCACTGAAAAGAAAATTTTGATAAAAAATATCGATATTTCGTTGGATACTTTGGACTAAACGTTTTTTTCGGAAAATCACTTGAATTTGTCATTGCAGCAAGAAAAATTCTAGAAAGTCTCTTCGAAACGTCAATTTTTGTCATTTCAATCGTAAATTTTACTGACAGTTCCGTTAGAAATGAAAAATATTGTCAAAATTACGAAAATTTTAAAATTATCCAAAAATATTCAGTTCATCGTGTTCAACAAAATATCGAATTTTTTTTCGACACTATTTAATTTTCAGTGCACTTCGTTCTCCATTTTATTTTCTCGTCATTACGCCGCCGTTACTTCAATGAGGATTACGAATGAATTATAAAGTCAAAGATTAATTAACTAACGATTAACTAATTAATTGATTAATTAAAGTTTTCGGGTCAAATTAATGCTTGAAGGGGGTAAATTTTGAATTAGCAGAATTGGGCACCCGAGGACATTCCCGAATCGTCGTCAACGAGTTTGTTTTCAGATTTCGTGGATTCAAAATTGACTTTAAAACAAAACCAAAAAAATCCATTGTCGTTACATCAAATCGTATAATTTCTCCAGGAAATGTGCGAAATTCTTGCTTATGCAAATTTAACTTTATTTGCAATCCTTATGCATTTTTGTATGGAAAAAATAGTTGCAGGGACACAGTCAGTCCTTAATAATGACATTAATTCGTTGCTTCTTACCTGCTTGGTTTTTGTTGCAGTTTCTCATAATCACTTCATCCAATTTGTTCAAATAATCAGAACGAAGATTCGATAGAACTTTCAGACCAACTGTTTTCAAGGGCCTGGGAAAATCTTTTACATAATCAACTATAGAGTCGATTTTTTTATGCCACAGAAAACTGTCTTGCAGCTGGCCTACTGTTTTTTTTTCGTCTTTTAGCACAAACACTGAAAATTAAATTTTGTCAAAAAACGTCGATATTTTGTTGGATGTTAAATATTTTTGAATAATTTCAAAATTCTAGTTATTTTGACAATATTTCTGATTCCTAACGAAACTGCCAGCAAAATTTACGGTTGGAATGACGAAAATTTACCTTTCGAAGAGACTTTCTAGAATATTTCTTGCTGCAGTGACTGAATTTTTGAGATTTTTCAAAAAAACTTCGATATTTTTAATAAAAATGAATAAATAAATATTTTTGGATCATTTAAACATTTTCGTTAAATTGTCAGTAAAATTTACGACTGGAATGACAAAAATTGACTTTTACGAAACTTTCTAGAATATTTCTTGCTCCAATGACTAAATTTGTGAGATTTTTCAAAAAAAAAATTGATATTTTTAATATAAATAAATAAATAAGTTAATATTTTTGAATAATTCAAAAATTTTCGTTATTTTGACAATATGTTTGATTTCGAACGGAATTGTCAGTAAAATTTACGATTGGAATGACGAAAATTTACTTTTCGGAGAGACTTTCTAGAATATTTCTCGCTGTAATGACAAAATTTTGGTGATTTTCGAAAAAAAAAAACGTTTTATCGAACGTATCCGACAAAATGTCGATATTTTTCAACAAAATTTTATTGGCAGTCAATTAATGGAACCGTTTAGCAATTTTACTTGTGTCTAAAGTTTTCTGCTACTCTTCAATCAAGTTTGTTCGCTGTGGCTCTGTTGTGCTGTTTGCTTTTAGGAAGCCTGGACCTTCCATACCGAACTCTGAAAAAAAAGAACAGCTTATTGTGCTCGCACGAAACTCAAGCGTTTTTAGGATCCTTGCTCGATCGATTAATTTGTGTTTTCAGTGGAGCTTTCTATATGAGGAATATGAGAATTTATGCCGAGCACCAACACGCTTTCGATGTTTTCGCTAATCTTAGACAGCATTTTTGACGTTTTAAGTTATTTATTCGTCGGAGCTGCTTTACGTTCGATGTTCGTAAAAACATAAACAAATAATCCTCTTACCCGAAACGATCATGCCCAAGACAATTTTCCCAACACTCGTCCTCGATAAATCCCGAAAAATCCCCAAAAAAGGGAATTACGTCTCTAAATTATAAAATATTTCATTTGCCATTAACTTTTCATAGGATTCACTTAATTTTCCATGTCCGATGGGCCCCAAAACGAATGCAAGATGATGATTTTTTTTTTTTTTACGACTCGAAATATTGCGCCGAAAATTCGGTCGATTTTTCGGATCGGTCTAAACTTTTTTTTTTCTTTAATTCAAAAAACATTGTATTCCGTTCGTTTTGGTCGTGACTGCAAATTTTGAACAACTTTTACGATATCGATTTTCAAGCTAATTTCATTCCAATTTTGATGCATTTTTTATCGATTTTTTGAGGTTTATTTTGAAGCTTGAGTATTGGGCTTGCAGCGACCTATCTCGACCCTGGTAATCTCGGCGATTCGAGACAATGCTTGAGAGACGGTGGCTCCAGTCCACAAACGCCCATCACCGGTAATCACTTGGATGTACCTCGATCAATGGACACTAATCCAAACCTACTCAGCCCGGAAATTCTCATGCAAAGAAGAGGTTTGTAAAAACCTGTTCGAAAAAGAAAGAAAAATAATGAAATCAGGTGCAACGAGAGTTTGGCATTTTTTATATTCACAATTCAAAATTAGCCAACGAACCGAGCAAATCGCAGACATTAACAGTCACAGACATAAAATTATGAAAAACAAATTTGGGACTTTATGAGCAAATGAAACAAAATATTCAACCATCACGGGAAATTCAATTTTGTCAAAAAACGTCAATATTTCGTTGAACACGATGAACTCAATATTTTTGGATAATTTGAAAATTTTCGTTATTTTGACAATTTTTTTGATTTCTAACGAAACTGGCAGGAAAATTTACGATTGGAATGACAAAAATTGACTTTTTGGAGAGACTTTCTAGAATATTTTTTGCTCCAATGACTGAATTTTTGAGTTTTTCCAAAAAAACATCGATATTTTTAATATAAATAAATAAATAAGTAAATATTTTTGGATAATTAAAAAATTTTCGTTATTTTTACGATATTTTTCATTTCGAACGGAGATGTCAGTAAAATTTACGATTGGAATGACAACAATTGACTTTTCGAAGAAACTTTCTAGAATATTTTTTGCTCCAATGACTGAATTTTTGAGATTTTCCAAAAAAACATCGATATTTTTAATATAAATAAAAAAATTAGTAAACATTTTTGGATAATTTAAAAATTTTCGTTATTTTGACAATATTTTTTGATTTCTAACGAAACTGTCAGCAAAATTCACGATTGGAATGACAAAAATTGACTTTTTGGAGAGACTTTCCAGAATATTTCTTACTCCAATGACTGAATTTTTGAGTTTTTCCAAAAAAACATGGATATTTTTAATATAAATAAATAAATAAATAAATATTATTGGATAATTCAAAAATTTTCGTTATTTTTTCGATATTTTTCATTTCGAACGGAACTGTCAGTAAAATTTACGATTGGAATGACAAGAATTGACTTTTCGAAGAAACTTTCTAGAATATTTCTTGCTCCAATGACTCAATTTTTAAGATTTTCCAAAAAAACGTTGATGTTTTTAATATAAATAAAAAAATTAGTAAATATTTTTGGATAATTTGAAAATTTTCGTTATTTTGACAATATTTTTGATTTCTAACGAAACTGTCGGCAAAATTTACGATTGGAATGACAGAAATTCACTTTTCGGAGAGATTTTCTAGAACATTTTTCGCTGCAGTGACAAAATTTTGGTAATTTTTCAAAAAAACCGTTTAGTCCAACGTGTCCAAAAAAATTTTCTTAATAATCCATTTTTTTACGACGATGAAATTTTTTTGATTTCTTAATTGCTATTTTTATTCCTGGAAAACATGTTTTAATTACCAGGGAGCAGACGACCCAGTATTCTTCCTGTGCCAGACATGTTAACGAGCTCGACACTGCACTTGCCTGGGCAAGAATCCTTGGACCACGAAGGCGATGAATCTGAGGACGAAATGGACGACGACGTGCCCTGGAGATCGCCGAGTGAAAAAATAGCGTGAGTTTTAACGAAAATTTCTGTTATTTTTTTACCTCATTTTATTCTCATACGCTATTTTATTTGACAACGCTTTGAAATCTAGTCAATTGCTAGATCGTTTTATCGTCAACTGTCGATAGACAGGTTTGCCAAATTGTGTAGTTTCCTACGACTCGAATCGTATATTTGTTATCAAATTTCTAGAAGAACGAGACACATAGATTTATCGTTATTTTAATTTTAATTTATTTCACGTCTCCTCGAAAAATCTGACGTTTAGTTTATTATTCGAAAATGGAACGTTTATAATGAGAATGAGATTTAGCTCATTAGACTAAAGTCATTAGTGAATGAGCTTGTTCGAATTAATCGTGATAAACTCGATCAGCACGATTTTAATTGAAATTTAAAAAATTCCTTACTGTGTCGTCTGGTTGAATTAAATTATTTCATTTTTATTAAATAATTATTCGAATTTATTAATCAATTTCAAATTTCTCGCTAAATTATTCGGATTTCTCACTCTCTCGCACTTTCGCGGCACGAAATATTTGTTTTTTCATTTTCTTCTTGCTAATTACTGGAAATTAATTCTTTTTTAATTCTCGAAATTCATAAATTCATAAAAAAACACGAAATTTCCGTAACGATCCATGCAACTTTAGGAGAGACCGCTCTAGGTGTTTTGGACATGACGTGTCGCGAAGGAATCGAGTCGGGCAAGATTCATTAATCACTCGAAACTTTGATTTTTATCATTAAGATAATCAGGCTTGCAATTATAACGATTTAGTGGAAATTTTTTAAACTTTTGTTATTAAATTTACAAAGGGAATTGAAATCGGTTTGGTTTTTTGATTGATAAGAAAAATTTATCGGTGATTACTAATAAGGCTTGGGTAGTTGCTTCAGAAATTAATTGGAAGAAGAGGGGGGGGGGGAGGGATTCGATTCAGCAAAATTAGCAAAATGATGGTGTGAATCGTGAACGTTCGAATCGCCAACGCCCGAAATTGCGAACGTTCGAAATAACGAGCGTTCGAAACGGCGAATGATCGGAATAACGAGCGTTCGGAACTTTGAACGGTCTGAACAGCGAGCGTTCGGAATAGCGAGCGTTCGAAACTTTGAACGGTCTAAACAGCGAGCGTTCGGAACTTTGAACGGTCTAAACAGCGAGCATTCGAAACTTTGAACGGTCCAAGCAGCGAGCGTTCGGAATAGCGAACGTTCGAAACATTGAACGGTCTAAACAGCCAGCGAACATCGCTGTCTCGACCGTTCGAAATCCCGAACACTCGCTGTTTCGAACGTTTGTTCTTTCGAACGCTCGTTGTTTATTCGAACGCTCGCTGTTTCGAACGCTCGTTCTTTCGAACGCTCGCTGTTTCGACCGTTCGAAATTCCGAACCCTCGCTGTTTCGAACCCTGAACTCAAGACGGCTCACTGCCGTGGTGGGGGGCGTGCCGAGGGCCGAGCGAGAGCGCTCTGGAGGGGGATAGTCCGTCTCTTTCCAACGACGCTGTCTCGATCGTTCGAAATTCCGAACGCTCGCTGTTTCGAACGTTCGCTATTCCGAACGCTCGCTTTTTCGAACGACGCTGTCTCGACCGTTCGAAATTCCGAACGTCGCTATATAGACCGTTCGAAGTTTCGAACACTCGCTGTTTCGAACGTTCGCTATTTCGAACACTCGCTGTTTCGAACGTTCGCTGTTTCGAACGTTCGCTATTTCGAACACTCGCTGTTTCGGACGTTCGCTATTTCGAACACTCGCTGTTTCGGACGTTCGCTATTTCGAACCCTCGCTGTTTCGAACGTTCGAAATCCCGACGGCTCGCTATTTCAAACGCTCGCTGTTTTGATAGCTCGCTGAATCAAAGATTATTAAAAATATTTAAAAATCGTAGAAAATTCAAATCAATCCACAATAAATCATGATAAAGCTTCGGAATAATTACGAATTTCGTAATCTTACGGTCGAAGATATTGCACCAAGAAAAACTTGGCAAAACCAACTGAGGATGTCCAAAAAAACGTAGAGAGTCTCTCCCACAAGTTCGCTTCTCATCCTCATCCGTTTTTTGGCCTCAAACTCTATGCTCGTATTTTCGTTTCCCGATTCCGCCGAATTTACTTCCCAAACAGCTCATCGCTCGGAAACCAAATAAACTTGACACAAATTTCTAGTTACGGTCATAAATAAACACGCTCGAAATAACTATGCACAAAGTTTCCTTTGACAACAATAAACCATCACTGTGATAATAATTATCGTCTATAAAAGTCGTGTCAAAAATAAATCGACCGTCCACTGAATAAAGGAAAATTTCCATTATTCCAAAGCCTCGGAAATAATTGTCAAAAATAGTTAAAAATAACTAATTACGAAATAAATTGACGCGGCGACTACACTGAAAAGAGAATTTGGTTGGAAAAGATCGATATTTTGTTCGATCCATCCGACTCAACGTTTTTTTGGAAAATCACAAAAATTTTGGCATCGCAGCAAGAAATTTTCTAGAAAATCTCTTCGAAAAGTCAATTTTTGTCATTCAAATCGTAAATTTTGCTGACAGTTGCGTTAGAAATGAAAAATATTGTCAAAATAACGAAAATTTTGGAATTATCCAAAAATATTTAGTTCATCGTGTTCAAAAAAATATTCACGTTTTTTGACAAAATTTTCAGTCAATTTACGAGGCTCTCAATCTGCCAAAATTGATACAGACCTCAATAAACACGAACTGAATATTCAGGCCCTTTCGTGCAGCTTCAATTTAGTGGATGAATAAAAAATTCTCCAATTTCTGTTGCCAGTGAATTTGAGACAAAATTACACCATAATTGACATTGTCCATTCAATAATTAAGAACCAATTACTATAACGACATCTAATTTCCATAATAAATATCTTGATATTCGTGTTGAGGTCTCAAAAAATGGCTCGAGGCAGTGAATCGTGAAAGAAATTTCTCCTCAAATTCTCGTCACACAGAAAATTTCGTCAAAAAACGTCAATATTTCGTTAAACACGATAAACCGAATATTTTTGGATGATTTTCAAAATTTTCTCGATTTTGACAATATTTTCCATTTTTCATGACAATTTTTATTCCTCAATGACAACATTTGTCCGATTGTCAAAAAAAAAAACGTTTAATCGAACGTATCCGGAAAAATATCGATCTTTTTCTAAAAATTTTCATTTCCGGTGAATCTGTACGTTTCCGGCCAATTTCAAAAATCTTCTCTCCATTTTTTTATTATTATTTTCAATTAACTTTCATCGATGTCGTATGTTCCTCTCAATGTCTGTCTGATCCGTGCACCACCGTGGTGTCCCGTTGCACTGATCGTACACCATCGCTATGTCTCTCCCGCCTATGACCTTTCAAAAAAAAAAAAAAATCAATAAAAAAAAAAACAAAAACAACAACAAAAAAATTTGGTTCTTGGATATGTGTGTTTGATGTCTGCCCTCCTACGCATCACCTTTCTGCACACTACGCCTTGCCGCACGCTACGTCTCGCCCCCCTACGATGCGCGCAGCTTCAAGGGGTAAGTTTATCCGATGCACCGTGGTGCGATCGCCACGTTTATTATTATTCTTATCAATATTGTGACTGACATTGTTATCCGTACACAACTTATGACTTTTTTCCATAAAAATAGTGATTATTATTTTTATTATCAATAATAATAAATAATTAAACAAATAAACGATAATAATAATGACAACGAATATTAAATAAAAAATAACTAATGTTCAATGATAATTAATAACAATAATTGTTATTATTAGCAATAATAATGAATATTGAATAAACAATAACTAATAATTATTAATAATAATTGTCGTTATTATTAATCATAACCAATAATTGAACAAATAAACGATAATAATAATTAAAATGAATATTGAATAAACAATAACTAATAATTATTAAAAATAATTGTCGTTATTATTAATTATGACGAATAATTCAATAAATAAACAAAAAGAATCATTAAAATGAATATTGAATAAACAATAACTAATGCTTATTAATAATTATTGTTGTTATTATTAATAATAACAAATAGTAGAATAAATAAACGATAATAATAATTGGAATGAATATTAAATAAACAATAACTAATTATAAACAATAATTAATAATAATTATTGTTCTTATTATGGACAATAATGAATAATTAAATGAATAAACAATCATAATAATAAATAAGAAATAATGATTGTTATTATTATTAATAATTATAAGTCTTTGAATAAATAAACAATAATAATAATTTAGATAAATATTGAATAGACAATAACTAATAATAAATAATAATAATAATTGCTATGATTGTTAATAATAATGGAAAATTAAATGGCTGAATAATAATAATAATAATTAAAATGAATGTTTAATGAACAATAACTAATAAAAAATAATAATAATTATTATTATTGGTACCTGATTTGGGTATGAACGTTGATTTTGCATTGTAATGAAAATTCTTGAATTATTGACTAAGTGAGGATTAGCGTGAATTCGCAAAATTCGTCCTGTATCGCGCACAATGCCTTGCCCTGGGTTTCCGGAAGGAACATAATCATGAAAGGTATCCCGAGGGCGCCGAAAATAGCGAATGAGGCAAATGTCAAATGATAACCTTGCCCGGCGTACACCAATTCGTAACTGAATTGGATTAACATCGAGGAAAAATATATGAACGATATGCAAATGCAAACTGCAGTGGTTTTGTAACGCGATGGAAATATTTCGCCCGTTAGAACGGGGAATATTGGCGTTAGACCGAGAGTGTAAATCGTGTAGTAAAATACCAGCAAAGATGCTGGTGCAAGGATCGTCATTACGTAACAGACTTGACGATTTTTTATGTTCTGACCTGCCAGTGTCAATAACGCCAGAATCAAACAACTCATGCTCGATCCGAATATCGATATTACCAACAGGAAACTCCGTCTATTGATTCGATCGATTATACAGAAACAAGTGCACACTGAGGCCAAACCCAAGGACGACAAAATTATTCTTCTGTATGCTGGCAACACCACATCCAAATATGTCCTCGCGTATACGTTCATTCCATACGCACCCACCATCTGCGTTACACACAAAAATATTATCACCAATGTCGCGTTTATTCGCTTTCGTGACCATGTCCAACAATATCGCTTTCGCGATTCGTTCGGGATCGTCGCGTCTTGACATATTCGGAAAAACATCTCGATCGTTTTGTACTCTGGGTCGATTTCCATCAATGTATTTGCACCTCGCAATCTTTTCAACGCGATCTTCGCAGCCAGCGTCTGTAATCAAATTATTTCGATTTGTAATCAAATTATAGGAGATTTGATCATGGAATCGAAATTATCAGAATTTGATGAAATTTCGTGATGACGTTCTTTGGCATCAAGTTCAGAAAAAGTCATTTTTTCCGTATTTTTCAATCGAACTCCTTATGCACGACTGAAAATAGAATTTTGGCAAAAAACGTCGATATTTTGTTGAACACGACGAAATATTTTTTGATAATTTCAAAATCTTCGTTTTTTTGACAATTTTTTTTATTTCTAACGAAACTGTCAGCAAAATTTACAATTTGAATGACGAAAATTTACTTTTCGAAGAAACTTTCTGGGATATTTTTTGCTCCAATGACTGAATTTTTGAGATTTTCCAATAAAACATCGATACTTTTTAATAGAAATAAATAAATGAGTAAATAATTTTTGATAATTTCAAAATTATCGTTATTTTGACTATACTTTTGATTTCTAACGGAACTTTCGGCCAAATTTACGATTGAAATGACAAAAATTTACTTTCCAAGCCATTTTCTAGAATATTTCTCGCTGCATGGACAAAATTTTTGCGATTTTCATTAAAAAATGTTTATTCGAATGTAACCAACAAAATATCAATCTTTTCCAACAGAATTTCCTTTTAGAAAAGTTTCGATTCAATTTTTAGGAAAGATTTTCAGGAAAATTTACCAAATTTGATAAAATCCAACAAAATATCGATCTTTTCAACAAATTTTCCTTTGAGAAAAGATTTGATTCGATTTTTCGGAAAATTTACCAAATTTGATGAAATCCAACAAAATATCGATCTTTTTCAACAAAATTTCCTTTTAGAAAAACATTTGATTCGATTTTTCGGAAAATTTATCAAATTTGATAAAATCCAACAAAATATTGATCTTTTTCAACAAAATTTCCTTTGAGAAAAGAGTTGATTCGATTTTTTCGGAAAATTGACAAAATTTGATAAAATCCAACAAAATATCGATCTTTTTCAACAAAATTTCCTTTTAGAAAATCATTTGATTCGATTTTCCGGAAAATCGACAAAATTTGATAAAACCCAACAAAATATCGATCTTTTTCAACAAATTTTCCTTTTAGAGAAGATTTGATTCGATTTCTCGGAAAATTTACCAAATTCCATAAAATTTGTATCTTTTTGACTCTAGAAAATGTTTTTAACATGGCAACATTGTATCGTCGTGATCCAGCTCCTTAAGAGAATTTGCGAGCGATTTTGTCATCGTCAAAAAATACTATGGATTGAAAAATCCGAAGAGAATGTTACAACGGACGATTATGCATTTTTTGAATGCATCAAGGAAACTTCAAGCGAATTACCTTTCCTTGTAAAAAGAGGAAATACGGTGACTCGACCATCCACCAACGTAACGAAGCGAGAAAAAGCGTTGCAAGGCAAATCATAATCAACGCTATTATGCGGAGGAAGGCGACGAAAATTAAGCAGCTCCCGAAAAGCCCGCCTGCATAAGCGCACGCTCCACCAAGGGCACCGGTAGAGCCACGTGTATGAGGCAACGAAATTTCACTCACGTAAAGTGCAACTGTCGACACAAATATGCCTGCGGCTAATCCACCGATCGCTGAAACTAAAATGAGTTCCTGCAAACATGAAAAAACCCGAACTGAAAAGAAAATTTCGTTAAAAAAGATCAAAATTTCATTGAAAACGTGCAACAAAAAGTTTTTTTTGAAAAATCACAAAAATTTTGTCATTGCAGCGAGAAATATTCTAGAAAGTCTCTTCGAAAAGTCAATTTTTGTTATTTCGATCGTAAATTTTGTTGACAGTAACGAAAATTTTGAAATTATCCAAAAATATTTAGTTCATCGTGTTCAACAAAATGTCGACGTTTTTTGACAAAATTTAATTCTCAGTACCAACTCGCTTTTTTTGCCATATCAATTTACACAACTTCGCTAATTGTTATAACGATTTTTTCACGTTTTCCTTACTCGGTATCCCTCGAAGATGAAGATAATCGCCCAGAATGTAAAATTCAGCGTACCGGCCAATGCGAATGAAAATCTTCGACCGTAAGTGTCGGCGATACACGATGGCACTAAAGCACCGAGACAACCGCCGCAATTCATCAACATTTGACTCGTTGAACCGTCGTCCAATGGAACATCCGAACAGTTGCCGTTGCAATTATGCAACACCAAATAACTCAGAGACGACTCCGGCCAGCCCAGTGTCAAACCGATGCAAATCGATCCTAAACAGACTTCAGAAATCAAAATTTTATCGACTGAGTTCTCGATTTACTCCCGATTGAATTTTTAACTTTTTCCATCGAAACGCGTGTAAATTCGAGTCCCGTTTCGTTTACGAGTTGCAGAAAAATGTGTTTAGGATTTTTCTTAAAAAATTTCGACTCACAACCTTCCTGGCAATCTACAAAAAAAAATCCTAGAGTTTTGCAACTTTTTAACGAAACGTGATTTCGATTTACACGCGTTTGGATGGCGAAACTGAAAAATTGCAAATTAAATGTCTCGAATTCTGAACGTAAGAAAAATTTTCTTGGATTGACATTTTTTTCCAGACTCAATCAAGCTCGTAAGGAATTAGCAGCGAGTCTGAAGAATCGCTAATTACGATCGGATTTAGTGACTTGGAATAATTGTGGATGCAAAAAATCAGGATCTGTTTAGTTTTAGGGACAGTCTCGATAGTTTCCTCGAGTGACCTTCGCCCCAAATGGCAACCAAAGTGCAGCAAGGTCATCGATGCACCTGACCAAGAATTTCGATAACACGATTGCATTTTTTTTTTTTGATACTCACACGATCCAAGGGACAGATTGCGTTTTAGTTTTCCAGTTCGTTGATAGAACGATTCAAAAATCTGCATACTCGAGAATCGTAGTGCCATTTTGAAAATGTGAATTCGACTGGAAATGGGAGAAACGTTGCACGATAAGCACGAATGATATGAAAAATAAAAGAACGTTTAGACGAAAAGTCAGGACGAGAGATAAAGAGAAAAATGTGGAAACACGTCGAAATTATTCTGTCGCTAATTCTCCTTGAGAGTTAAACACTTTGAAGGTTTTTTTGTCCATTTCTTATCGTACCAGCAAACCGTTCGCTGCGTTGAAAAGTGTCGCAGTTGCTGCTGCTCAACGAAGCGTTTAAAACGATCGGTTTATTGGTTCGAGCTTTTAAATTATGACAAAAAAACGTCAGACGTTATTCCACTGAGAAAAATTCTTAGTTTGACATTACAGTCATATTCGATCATTTTTTCAGAATTGTCAAAGGGTTCCCACCTGTTTCGCCGTTCATCGGAGTCTCCCCGACCTTGTGCTATCTCCTCAAGGAAAAAAAACCACTCTGTTGTCTCCAGTTGGCTCAGGTACGATTAAATTCTCATCGACACGTTTCTGAAAAGTGCAAAAGTGTAATTTCAAGTCCACTACAGGAAATGGGCTCATTCGGTCAAAAAGTCTGTTGAATCGTTCCCCAAAAACGCTTCAAACGTCTCAACTCGTTAACATATCACAAAATGACTTTATTTTTGATTCTTTAATAATTTTTTTCTACTATGAAGAAAAATTCTCTGACGTCAAGAATTTGAGGTTTATTTAATTTCCAATTGTTCACTTTTCCCATCTAAACGCGTAGAAATTAATTGCGATAATGAGATCGTGACCTGAGAGTCAAAATATCTCAAAATTTTGTTGGCAACGCGTTACACTAAAACTTTTATCGCAGGTATGCGAGCACTGCAGTTACAGAAATGCGAAGGAGTATAATTGGCAAAACAAGACGATAATATTGGCTGCGGATTACGCGAGCAATGGAATTTACAATTTCATCATACCACTTCGAGCTCACTTCAGGTAAAAACAAAAAAAAAAACTCACCGAACCGAATGCACTCGCGATGCACACACGAAACGACGAAGAGTTCGTCTCGCTTTTGCTGCGTGACTTCTCATTTTACGCGTTTATTGAAAGAAATAAAAAAAACACGTCTAAATAATCTTACACAGATCCAAAACGTCGTTGAATCCAATAATCTTGCTACTTGAAAGACGACCGGAAATTGCTTTCCTCGATGCAGTATCGTATTTCCCTCTGGTTTATTGGATGCTCGGATCCATCGACTGCCTCGACGACCTTTTACGTGCGGGTATCACTCTCGCCGAGAACGTCGTCGTCGTCAACAAAGAACTCAGCAATTCAGCTGAAGAGGACACGTTGGCAGACTGCAATACCATCGTCGCCGTTCAAACCATGTTCAAGTAAAATTTTCTTCATCAACATTACAAAAAAGTCTTTTCTTCATCGACATTTTCATCCGCTCCAATTTCCAAAACCTCATGAATTCAAAATCCATCAGTCAAGACAAATTTGCGCGTTAAAAAAACCCCAAAATTTTCGAGTCTATTGGGAGAATTTTTTTTTTCACTTATTCCGTTGATCTCGGGTCAAAAATGAGCCCAATTTTGAAAAATTCATATCTCCGGTAAAATTTAACGAAAAGGGCTCAACCTGGGCTCATTTTTTTCGTTTTTCAGCCCTGAATAGTCACAAATTCAGACAAATCGTTGAAAAATCGTCAAAAATAAATAAAATAAAAATACAAAAATGTTTTTTCATCCCTTGAGTAACGTCCATGACGATTTAATGCAATTCGTGCAATTTTTGATACAGAAAAAAATGACAAAATAAAAAATTCTCAAAAAATGACATTTTTTCACGAAAAATTGTAATTTTCGATTTTTTTCGAAATTTTCATCATCACGTATCGTCAGACGCAAACGACTGGGGTAAAATTGACCCCATGTGACCTTTTTGGGTTAATATCACGATCACGAGAGCCTGAAGCAATTTGGAGGGAGATTTTTAAAAAATCTGGTCAAAATTGGGGTCGTTTTTGACCCCAGGTCACTGGTTTAGGGTTAAAAAACTACGTGATGGGGTTTTTTCAAGTTTGTTTCTATATATTGGAAATTTCGACAGATTCTTTCCCAGCATAAAGAGCATAACCGAGCTGTCCCAGTCGAGCAACATGAGATTCATGCAATTCCGGGCGCACGACAAGTACGCCCTCCATCTCAGCAAAATGGAAAAGGTACTCCTCAGTGCTACTACCGATGACAGCTACTCGGCCGAGCCTACGATGGGCTCCCCGGTAACACATAACTCACTCACTCTGACCTCTGATTCATGATTAATTGATATCTGACTGACGAGTTTATTGTGACTAGGATTTTTTTCATTTTTCACCTCAATTTTAATTATTTCAATCACCCGTAGTAGTCGCGTGACGGCATCGAGGTTGTTCGTCGAAAAATCAAAGAATTTATCATTTTTTTTTTTTAAATTGACAACGAATAATTAATTTTTACGTTTTCAAGTTTTTTTCTTCCGAATTTGGCACCCAACGACTTCACTCAACATTTTTACGCTTTTTGTACACACATTTGTTGCTGTGTTGGAGAAATCTGAAAAAATTGGCATCGCAGCGAAATTTGCATTTGTTTTCGATAGAAAAATTGACTGAAAAAGTCAATTTTGTTTAAAATTCGTACGAACCTTCTTGGAAATCGTACTCAACTGTGAGTAAACTTTGAGAAAGTTTGACCGTCCAGAAATCGAGTTATTTGTTGTAAAAAATCGTATTTTTCCGTAATTTGTCATAAGACCTCGTGTTAAAGTTGCGATTTTAAAAACTGAATGTCTCGATCACCGGACGGTGAAATCTTCTCAAATTTTTAACACATTATAATACGAGGCTCCGGAAAATTCACGCTAAATGTCAAAACTTTATCTTGGAAAAATTGTATCTGATGATTTTTCCGTTATGATTAATTACGACAATCTCGATTCCGTCATGGATCCATAGAAAACGAGCACCCTCCTGCATCCTAAAATTTAGACAATGAATCAGCCTATTTTTACAGCTATTTTTCCATTTTTTCTACGTAATAGCCATTTTTCAGACAATTCGCATGAACATTTTGGACCGGTCTACTAATGGATTTAGAACCTCGTAGTTCCCGAATCTCTCATAAACATTGATCCATCAAGGCTATGGCTTTAGTGAACATTAAATCTCTTTTTATTATGAGATTTGGTCGTAATGAAAAATTTGCAATTAAAAATGATGTTTCTTTGCTCCTCAATAGCGAGAAAAAGAGAGAGGTTCTCACATATCCTATATGTTCCGTTTACCCTTCGCCGCTGGCAGCGTTTTCAGCGCTTCGATGCTCGATACCTTACTCTATCAAGCCTTCGTCAAGGATTACGTTATAACCTTTGTCAGACTGTTGCTCGGAGTTGATCAAGCGCCTGGTTCAGGTTTTCTCACATCGGTAAGGATTGAAAACAAAAAACCATCAAATATACAAACCATAAATGCATAAAGATTAGATTTTGTCCAGAAAAAAAAACCGACATTTTGTTGAACACGGTGAACTAAATATTTTTGGATGATTTCAAAATTTTCATAATTTTGACAATATTTTTCATTTCTAACGAAACTTTCAGCTAAATTTACGATTAAAATGACAAAAATTGACTTTTCGAAGGACTTTCTACAATATTTCTTGCTGCAATGACGAAATTTCTGTGCTTTTTTAAAAAAACGTCGATATTTTTAATATAAATAAATAAATAAGTAAATATTTTTGGGTAATTTCAAAATTTTCGTTATTTTGACGATATTTTGCATTTCGAACGGAATTGCCAGTAAAATTTACGACTGGAATGACAATAATTGACTTTTTGAAGAAACTCTCTAGAATGTTTTTTGCTTCAATGACTGAATTTTCGAGATTTTCCAAAAAAAACATAGATATTTTTAATATAAATAAATAAATAAGTAAATATTTTTGGATAATTTCAAAACATTCATAATTTTGACAATATTTTTCATTTCTAACGAAATTGTCAGCTAAATTTACGATTAAAATGACAAAAATTTGCTTTTCGAAGGATTTTCTACAATATTTCTTGCTGCAATGACGAAATTTCTTTAATTTCTGAAAAAAAAACGTTTAGTGGAACGTTTTCAACAAAATATCGATCTTTTCCAACAAAATTTCATTCTCTGTGCACAATTTTCCATGGCACATCATTTTAATGGGACATTGATTCAAATTATTCACCCTCAGATGTGTATAACGAAAGAAGACATGTGGATCAGGACTTATGGAAGACTGTACCAAAAACTGTGCTCGACCACGTACGAGATACCGATAGGAATTTACAGGACTCAGGATACAACGGTGACCGATACCTCGAACGTGAGTAATTTTCATCACCTTTATCCATCAAAGTGGCTCACTAAAAAAAAGAAGAGGAAAAAACGTGAAAAATAACGATAGAAATAAAATGCCCTGAGAGCACAGAAATGCCCGATGGAATCCGAGAACGTTGAGTGGTGGCTGTGAGTAGCGCATGGCCGTGCTCTCTCGCTCTCTCCCTCTAATTGTCGCTTCTCCCAATCTTTCGTAACCTTTCACCCATTCTTCCAATTTATCGAGAAACTTTTGTAGGACTCTAGAAATTTGATACTTTTTTTATTTATCGATTTTCAATCAATACTGAATTTGACCATTTTTCGATATTTTTCCAAAGAAAATATTCAATTCAACAATATTTTGATGCATCATCATTTTACATCATGCACTTTATCGAGTTTACTCAAATTTTACTCAAATTTTGGATTTCACGTTTTCTGATCGAAATTTTATTAAATTCCATGTCTCGATGTGTTTTTAAATTATTGAAATTTGTTTAATTCTCACACTGAAAATTGAATCTAGTCAAAAAATGTCGATATTTTGTTGAACACGATAAATATTTTTGGATAATTTCAAAATTTTCGTTATTTTGACAATATTTTTCATTTCCAACGGAACTGTCAGCAAAATTTACGATTGGAATCGGGAATTTTTGTGATTTTTGAAAAAAAGTTTAGTCGATCCAACAAAATATCGATCTTTTCCAAAAAAAAATTCTTTTCAGTGCACCCACAAATTTTTGCACTGAAAATTGAATTTTGTCAAAAATTTTATTAAATTCCATACAATCTGACTCGATGTGTTTTCAGATTATTGAAATTTGTTTAATTCTCACACCGGAAATTGAATTTTGTCAAAAAACGTCGATATTTTGTTGAACACGATAAATATTTTTGGTTAATTTCAAAATTTTCGTTATTTTGACAATATTTTTCATTTCCAACGGAACTGTCAGCAAAATTTACGATTGGAATCGGGAATTTTTGTGATTTTTGAAAAAAAGTTTAGTCGATCCAACAAAATATCGATCTTTTCCAAAAAAAAAATTCTTTTCAGTGCACGCACAAATTTTTGCACTGAAAATTGAATTTTGTCAAAAATCGTCGATATTTTGTTGAACACGGCGATCAAAATATTTTTGGATAATTTTCGAAGAGACTTTCTAGAATATTTCTTGCTGCAATGACAAAATTTTGGTGATTTTTGAAAGAAAAAAAAAATGTCTAGTCAAACGTGGCCAACAAAATTCCAACAAAATTTTCTTTCCAGTGCTCATTTTCAATTTTTACCACTCGATCCATTTCCCACTCCCTCTAATTTTCCCCTAGCGACAAACACTTACTTGTTGAATCATCTTTGTGATAGTTACATGAATATAGTGTCCCTAAGATTCGTCATTGCACAAATAAATGTATTTAACGCATATGTACATAGGAATTTGTTGATGTGTCTCATAGTGGATCAAAATTTAGTTTCCTGCATCTTGATACTATAGACATTCAACTAACTTAACCATAACACTATAATGTTTATACAGGATTTACCGTGAGATGTGGCGTACGCGCTCAACGATTATTTCTTTCTACATTCCATCCAATTCATACAGATTCACTTTCATAGCAATTCGACTCTCGTACTCGTTTTTTTTTTAGAAGAGTCCGCCAAAAAGCTTCGTTTTCGTGATCGGTGTTTAGTCCTGTAGACTTTTTCTAGATCTTCACTGAAACTTTTTGAAAAATCGAATTTTTTAGTTACGTCGACCGGCCTGACGGTTTTTTTTTCGTGGAAATTGGAAATCTTGTGTCTCGACGTTCCTAATGACAATTTTCAAATTTCAAGGGCAACAAATTTTTTTTTTTCGGATACACAAAAAAGTCTAAATCCAGAAAATTCTTGTTCGAGATTTTCGAAAAAGGGAAAGAGCAGAATTCGATCTCCGGAGTCCAAGTGCCAGAAAAAAAAAAATTCCACTAGAGTGTCTTGTAAAAATGGAAAAATAGAAAAATGGAGTCGTAGCAGATCGTGGACTCGGGGGACCGGAAATACTTAATTGTTGACCAATAAAAACTATTGTTTGTTAATTCGGTGACTAATTTATCGATTCGAAATACTTGGCCAGCGATGCCGAATAGTTTCAATAACTTACGAGTAACCAGCTGCATTTATGTCCGCAAGAGTTGACGCGATAAAGCAAGAGAAAACAACATCTGAGGGGTGAAAAGTACGAGAAAGAAAAGGCAAAAAGATTGTGAAAAGAAGGAAAGACGCGGCGAGCAGCCTCGTAGTAAGGGTAGTCTTGCTTGTCCTTTTTTGGCAGGGTGACTCTGACGCCGAGAGCGATACGGGCGTTGGGGTGACTTACAAGGTTCGTCGATCCGCGGCAGCTTCATGTCTCGCGAATTGCGCCGCTCGCGACAAGGGCGCATCCGCTGTAAGTACAATCATAGAAAACGCATGAAAATAATCATTTTCAAATTTCTATTTGGTTCATCAAAAAATTCTGTTTCAATGTCCAATTTTTCACACAACAAAAATTCTTCCGTCCTTCACTTGTGCGTTAAAACGCAATTGCATTCTGCGTTGTTGGCTTGAAATCCAATCTACAAATTGCATGCGAGTCCGTCCCAGTTTTAAAGAGATTGTGGAACTAGATTTCGATCTTTTTGGACGAAAATCACTCGGAAATATTCGAGGCCAGTGATCCGGAATTTCGAAAATTCCAAGTAAAGTTTTTTGAGAATTTTGCTTGAGATTGATTCGTAAAAACCACTCGATCAATGCGTTTTAATCACGGTAGAGAAATTTTGATATGAATTGCATCAAAAACCTTGATGCAACTTGAAAAATTGCAACCGCAACCTCCTTAAATACACTGAAAAGAAAATTTTGTTAAAAAAGATCGATATTTTGTTGGAAACGTTCGACTAAACGTTTTTTCGAAAAATCACGAAAATTTTGTCATTCCAGCAAAAAACATTGTGAAAATCGTTTTCGGAAAGTAAATTTTTGTCATTCCAATCGTAAATTTTGCTGAGAGTTCCGTTACAATGAAAAATATTGTCGAAATAACGAAAATTTTGAAATCATCCAAAAATATTTAGTTCGCCGTATTCAACAAAATATCGACGTTTTTTTGATAAAATTGAATTTTCAGTGCAATGACACCGAAGTTGACAATGTTGGGGTCCACCGAAAAATCCCTTTTTTCATGATTTTTTAGTTGAATTTCAAAGACCATGACAATTTTCGTACCGATTTTGTGTTTGGGTTCTGAAAAAAGTTCGTTTTAGTGTCCGGAAGAAAAATTGGCTAAGAAACATGAACTCTGATGAAGAAAAAACAGAGTTTCGTTGCATTCCAACGATGGAAACTTCAGCATCGTCTGAAATCAGAACCCGTTGATTATCTTTGATTCTGGTAATGAGTAAAGACTCATGAGGGACGAGGTTGGGTAGAAGAATCAAAAGAATGATTCATGGGGTTCCCGAGTATCAAAGACTGCACGTTTCCTGACGTAGTTGATGTATTTGTGGCACTGCATGATCCGTTGTTGCTGAACTAAAAGTCTGAGCTCAATATCCGCTGCAACGTGCTGCTTGGTCAATGTCGTGCTAGCTTGGTCTCGCTGATTTGGGAGCCACGATACTTGGCTGCCTGATGATAGAAGGATCGGTTGTGAAGATCGGCAAAACAGCAATACAACGATGAAACCGATGATGACGATTAGATCGTATTGATTTTGGTATGGCAGGCTGTAAATGTGGATAATTTGATGAAAAATGGTGCGAGAGAGGATGGAATTTGATGAGGGAAGGAGTGATTATGCGAAAGAGTGAATGGTTTCTTGTTGAATTGTCTTTTTCATGTGACATCAAGCAGTATTCGGTGAGCCTGGCTGACGAAGCACGGGACAATCATGCTCAACAGATCGAGAGGGCTGAGATAGCCAATCTGGTGAGGTCGCGTATGGAGTCGTTGAATCTACCGATCGCGGATTACGACGATGTATCAGAAAAGCGAAACAGTCTGTCGTACGTAATAATAAATCCAAGCTGCGATCTTAAGCTGGAAGAGGGTGACATAGTGTACTTGGTGCGTCCAAGTCCGTTTTCGGCGCAGAAAACTTTCGAGCGTCACAATTCGCGTCGTAAGAGCAACATAAGTTTCTGCTCAGCTCAATTGGTTGCCCAGATGAGTGCAGCTGTTGCATCGGCCGGTATAACAACAGGTGGAGGAAGTCGTCGGGGCTCGGGTATCGGTTTGGCTAGGGCACCACCTCTCGGTAGCACCAAATCGAATTCTCTCTCCCTGCCGGACAGTCCCACCGTAGCCGGAAGTCTACGCGGCCGTTCGAATTCGTTGCGGGTTGTCGACGATATACTACTGAGACGAAGCAACTCGCTCCGTCAGGGATTCACCACGAGGAGGAAGAGCAGCCTCGAGGACATTGGCCTCGGCGCACTCTCCCATCCGTCCAATCACAATCCTATCAAGATTGCATTGAACGGCTCAATCGGCCTCGAGGTGACTCCACCGGAAGAGGGTACTCCGGCCGGTGGCGCGAGTAACACGGGAATTCTCGACGTTGGACTGCCCTCAATGCCCTCCCTTGGTACGATAGGCCTCGGACCCAGTTTAGGTGCTGGCCTCGGTGGCTCCTTGGGCGGACTTTACGATCCACCCCCAATCATACAGGCCAACAAAAACACCGGTAGCCAAGGCCAACAGCCACAAATCGGACAAAATGTTGGACAACAGGATCCGCAACATATACAGGGAACGATAGTATGATATAACCTCATGTGGGGACGCCGACTCTCCAGTGTAGTTCGAAACAAGTGGCTCTAGCGTTCCCACATAGACTCCCACGCGAGATTAGAACCTAATCGGCACGGCAATCACATCACTTTTCGTACCACTACTCGCGACCGTTATCACATTTAATACCGCATTCGATTACATATCCAGCTCCGCGCTAATACCATCAAATCCCCTTGTACTCGGACACTTGGGCCTCGTTCCGAAGTAAGTTCTCAATACTCGCAGTACTACGCTCTAGCGTTCCGAAATCCAGCGGAAGTTGCGCCTCAAAAGACTAGATGGAACTAGAATTTCAGAACCACAAGAAATCAGTCATCTCAGCATCAGCGCTGTCAGTACTGACGACTTATCACGAAATAAGGCCCAAAACCCAAACTCTTGTCAATGCCTTCAAAGATATTTGCATCTAGTTCAAAGTTGCGACGATCCACACTGATTGGACAATGAGGCAGCGAGGCCTGCACCATTCAATGCAATCCCTGGACCTTCCCTGCCTCTTTGTTTTCTGGACCTGCCTCGCGTGCACTATGTGTCAAATATTCGGCCACTTTTCACTGCAACTTGGTGCAGATCAAACGCCAAGTTGGTGCGATCGAATGCTCTCCGAGTACTCGGGCATTGATGCTGGATACTAAATCGATCACTATCGGCATAGAATACCGACGGAATAGACAAACAACGACGAACATTTGATTCTGGTGATTTTCAGACGTTAGTTGCATTCAAAGTCCATACCAAGATCGATTAAGATTCGAAATTACAGTACCGAAGTTAAAGATTCAAAATGAAAAACTATAAATCACGTCACAGTGACGATTGGCAACCGGAAATTTTGTGATATTTATTTTCATGGTTGTTAATTGAGACTATGGATCAGTCACGACCCGATAAAAACCTTCACAAGACAAATTATTCGATACCGCGCGCGTATAATCGATCGAACAAAAACAAAAGTTGAAATTTCGAAATTCCCGCCCATCTCCGGCACCCCGTACACCGCGACTGATCCATGAGCCTCAGGGCAGCGATGGGCATTCTAAAAAAAACATCAGAAAACGCGTCTCCCAAGAATTAAACACAAAAAAAAACCAAATTTTCCAACACTGTTCATCGGATCGGAATGAAAATCGGCCCATTTTTGTAATATCGTACCACATGGGCTTCGTTTTTTGTTGTCCCTGAAAATTAGACGAACAGTGTGAGAAAATCGTGTTTCAGGAGTTCCCCAAGCGGGAGAACGAGGCAAAAGTATGAAAAAAACGAAATTCGCTTTATCGACGGTCGGTAAGCGTTAAAAAGTATCGGGAAAATTGTGAACTATATTGGAAATTGGTAATCGCGTATTACCGACGGTCAATCGGAGTTGGATTACGAAAGGAACGACATTGCGGAAGATCGAGAGGTTAGAACAACGACTTTTGTCGAAAATGAAGAAATTTATCGTAATTTCGATAAAACGGGACTTGACATCGCGTTCCTTTGTAAATTATAGTACCATCAATTGTAAACAATCAAGATATTGTTGTATATTACACTGTTGGATATATCAAGATGGAAATAAATTGATTGGCGAGTTCGAACGGTTCGACCGGCTCGGAGGTCACTCAGCCGGAAACGGGAGGTCCCGGAGGTGGTGCTCGTAACACACCCCACGTCCCGAACGACGAGGAGCTTCTCCTTCGGCCGATGGAACATTTTTTCTTCCTTTTTCAACTTTCTAAGCCTTTTTTCATCCTCAAAGTGATCTACGGGACGAGCAACGCCACGATATGGTGACCATGAAAAAAAAACGTATATGAGTACCAAAAATAGCCATTACCCGTAGATCCAAGTACGCAGAGTCACGTGATACACCAAGGGCGTTGATAATTTCATACTTAGATCGAGTAAGATAATATTTCAAGAAAAAATAACATCCCAAGGGAGAAAAAGAGTCTCGAGCGAGGAGGCGAGCAGAAACGAATGAGGATCAAGTGAACATTTGACCATTAGAATCGCATATCAGAGCGAGAGCCACGATACTTCTGGACTCTTTACAAAAAGGCGTTTAAAAGAGAGAAAAAAAACACGAATACGAAAAAAAGAACAAAATTTCAAGAGAATATGAGAAAAGGAACTTAAAATCTCTTAATTAAGTGTTATCGACAAGTGATTAGATCGAAGGGCCATTCGATTAGCACATAAGGACCATACGTGTGGCTGACTTCATTAAAATTAGTGTTGGATTAATACTGAGATGATAAAACACTATAAAACCAAAACTATTTCGTCTACACATGGGAACACGTTACGTGTTAAGAAATTAACTAATTTCGAGATTTAAAAAATGAGATAAATACGTACTACTGGATTTTTGAACATACCAGAAAGAGAGAGAGAGAGAGAGAGAGAGAGTCCTGAATGTTTAAGCGGCCTCGAGCAAAGGCTTAGGACAATTTATTAATATATTTAATAATTTTACGACGATTGTGTAACTGACTGATGGAAAATTCGTATGATCCACGACAAATGATTCTCGTTAGTTTATTTCCCACACACTGAAAATTCAATTTTGCCAAAAAAACGTCGATATTTTGTTAAATAACTAAAAAAATTTCGTTATTTTCACAAAATTTTTTATTTCTAACCGAATTGTCAACAAAATTTACGATTGGAATGACAAAAATTTACTTTTCGAAGAGATTTTCCAAAATATTTCTTGCTGCACGAACAACATTTTTGGGCTTTTTTAAAAAAAACATCGATTTTTTTCGACAAAATTTGATTTTCAGTGGAAATGAAATCAATACTTTTCAACTTTTACCGCTTGAACCGCTTTTTGGTAATTTATGAATAATTAAATTTCCCCTTTGACAATCTTTTCGATCGTGGCGACTCGATGTTGTTTATTTTTTATTTCTTCTCTTTTAAATCAGCCCCCGAGCAACGATCGAGGTCGAGATGATTCGTTCAATTAAAAAAGCCTCATTCGAGCCAAATTCGATTAAGTCGAGCGACCAATTAACTAATTAATTAATTATTTATATCCCTTCATTCCTCCGAGTCAATGGAATGTTGATTTCTCATCGTAAGCTCGATAAAATCTTCTGAAATATCGAGTGCACGTAATTTTTCAATTATCGTATTCGGCTGTCCCGCGCCTTAATCTGCATCTTTCATATGGAACCGATAATTAGAAGCGTTGCCAATCGTAATTTTTCAAATCGTGCCCTTAGCTGAAAATACTCATCAGAGTTTTTGTACATATGTCAATTCAGCACGATCCAATTATAATCTAAACAAAGTTTAATGAATTTTTATGCTGATTAATTCATCAATTAAAAGTCCATGCGTGATGGAAATTCCCAAACGAATTTTTTTTTTCAGGAATTTTGACAGCAAAAAGTGAAATTCTTTCGATAATTTGTTCGATGAATTTTGTCATTTTTAATTACATGCAATTAATAATTAGCTCTTCATTTATTCTGCACGAGAATTTTCAATTTTAGAAGTTTCTTTGTAAAAATTGATCCTTTAATATTCAAAATACATAAGAATTTAACTTTCTGTACGACATTTAATAAAACTCGATATAATCTCTTGCCCTTATGAAAATGCAAGGTCACACCAAGGTCCAATTAACACATTGCCTGTTCGATCGAGAAAACTCATTATTTTCGTCCCTGCCAGTTTTGTCGGACGATTTTTCATACGAAACAACACGAAATGAAAAATAAGCAAGAGTCTCATTAAAACGAGCGTCTTCGAAGCAGGAAAAACGATGAAGAAACGGTTTTCGTAAGGATTGCGATGTGGTACTTGAATTTAAATAAAATAATCGACAAAAAAAATGAATTGGAAAAACTTGGAATAAAATTCGAAATTTTGACATTTTTTCTGCAGAAATGAGAAATTTCAATGAGCCAGGTCGTTAGAAACTTGCAGAATTAATTGGCAAGCCAATTAAAGTTAAACCAACCAGGGGGGACAAAATTCAAAGCAACAGGACAAATGAAAAAATCGAAGAGCCAAAATCGTGTACGTAAACAAATTGTCCGACGACCCACGATCGTCCTCGTGAGTTTCATAATCAGAACTAAAATAAGAAACTTTGATTGAACGCTGTGTCAAAACGGTCGGAGATAGAGAAAAAACGGAAGAGACCAAAGTTGTAGGGAATGAAAAGATCTACAAAAAACATTTCGACGATATTTTTCCATCTTCAATAGTTTGCTCTAGAAAGCCTCGAATAGTTTTGTCTCTGTTCGGACATCGCTCCCGGCTAAACTACGAAAGATAGAAAAAAGTTGAATTAGACTTTTTCATAGGAAATTTGATGCTCTAAAAAAAAGGTCCTATTCATTTTTCTCCTATTCCCAAGCGTTTCGCAGAAAATCGCGAAAAAGTGATTAATCTCGTCAAAAAAATGAATAACGCATCAGGAACAAATTTGGTCCACAAAATGAAAGTTTACGAGGATGTTCGTTGGTCGAGCCTGTACATATTATCAGAGAAAATGAAAAACTATCTCACCGAGTTATAATCACAGAGTCTATAGTGACGTAAACTTAATTAATTAAGGCGATTCTCGACCACAAAAAAACTGAAAGATAAACAAATAATAAACGGCTGTACGTAATGTTATAAAATGACGAAATGTGATGAAAGGTAAAAAAGACAAAAGTAGCAGGAAGAAGAAACGAACAGAAAAGAATGTACCTATCGTGTGACGTGTCTGTCGCTCACAATCGTGTGAGTACGTGGCGTAAATTTATTATAAATAAATTATTATCTTATAGAGCACAAATTCGTTAATTAATTTTTCCTCCTGCCAGCAAAAATCCCCCAATTCATCACGCTAATGCAATTATTCGTGGACTTTCTCTGGTGATGTGTGGATCAATCAATTCGTTTTATCACTCTCGCTCCGTTTTATATTTTCTGTATATGCATTGGAATGTTTATTCTGTATGCACTTTAAATGCGATATATACATTTTTGTATATGCGTACGCGGTTCAACTTTTAAGATAAAATTTCTGCTTCATTCTGATCGAGCGAGTCTCCAATTTTCATGCAAGCTCTATGCAAACTCAACGTCTTTTTAATTTAATCAATCCACAGTATATTCGTATCGCAGAGCGTTTTATCAATGGCGAAAAATTGTCCATAGGGCCCAGATTTCCATCTCGAGCCTCTAAATCAATGAAACTTTGTAAAATCGAAATTTTTTAATGCAAAATCATGAAAATTCCGAATGAATTCATGAATCGTCGATATTTTTCGAGACTCATGAGACACTCTGTGAAAAAAAATTGACGTCTACACCGAAAATAAAATTTGGTTGAAAAAAATCGATATTTCGTTAATCGAGTGAATGTTTTTTTTGAAAAATCTCAAAAATTTTGTTATTGCAGCAAGAAATATTCTGGAAAGTCTCCTCGAATGGAAATTTTTGTCATTCCAATCGTAAATCTTGCTGACAGTTCCGTTGGGAATAAAAAATATTGTCAAAGTTACAAAAACTTTGAAATTAACAAAAAAATCGACGTTTTTTGACAAAATTTCGATTTTAATGTAATTTTTGAAATTTTTTAAATTGATATTTGCATAAAACTGTCCAGGGAATTCAATCGTCGCTCGATCATTTGGAAGCAGTTATCGTACCTTGAGTTATAATATATATTATAATATATGGATGTATAAATACAGCAGGTTTTTTAGTAGATACAATAATCGACGTTTTCGATTGCTGAGAAACGCGTTGACGGATCATGAGACGCTTTTCAGAGGTTTCAAAACGTTCTCGGTGAATTGGCCGACAATGTTTCCACGCGGATGGTAACAAGCCACGACGACGCAGGCTCCGTCCTTCTTGGCCATCGCAATTCCCATTTCACTCGTATTTTTCCACACTATTTGAGTGAAATGACCTGAAATACGTTTCAATTCAACATTTAAGGACTTTCCATGGCCATGGTCAAATCTAAATTTTTATTTTCACTTTTTCTTACATACTAAATGGTTTGCGAGCCCAAGTTCATTAAAAAAAGTTGTTACGAATTGACTAAACAACAAAATACTCTAAATTCAAGATTTTCCGAGTTAATTTGTATTTTTTATATAATAACCAAAATTTCGAAATAATTTTACGACCGATTTTTTTGAAAAACTTGATAAAGCTTCTCCGATGTTGCACAAAAGCGTGTGCAAAGTTTTAAGAGGCTTCGCTATTTAGAAATCGAAATATTTAATGTCGAAAATTGCAACTTTTGACCCGCGCTCTTATGAGAAACTTCTGAAAATTGTGATTTTTATAAATAAATATCTCGACTTGTACATGGCGAAACCTCTTAAAATTGCACGAGCTATTAGTCATGACTATTCTCTTTGTGTGGTGCAAATTTGAAGGAATTCTATGGATAGAAAATGTTGCATGCAACGTCCTTAATGATCGTGAAGGCAAAAATTATGGATGGAGCAGCTTGTCAGCATAAAAAATAGAAAAAAGTGAAGAATCCCCTTAAAATGCTGTTAAATTCGGGCAAAATCTTAGTTGTGGAGAAAAATCTCGAGAATCCATAGGAATAAGGAAAAAAATTAACAAATTCATTAATGAGTCGAGCAGGACGTTCAAAAAAGTGAAAAAAAAAAAAACATCGAAATCTACAATTTAATCGATTCGATTGGCGATGAACTTACAAGTGTTGAGAACTTTTGGTTCGGAGCCATATTTGTGGTCTTTTTTTTCGGAATACCATTTGGAAACGACTTCTCGTGCAGATGCAATAAGATTCGGATCGGAGCATTGCATCGAATAAATATTTTCTCCATAAGGTGATGCCGACTGTGGCACAAGTTTGTTGGTGTTGAGTAACGTGACGGCCCAAGCCTAAAAATAATGCAAAATTACGTCATGTTTGTGTAAAACAACAAATATAAACATTTGTCCTCAAAAATCCTTTTTTTCTGACAATTATTTCGAAGCTGATGAATCACGAAACGTTTGAGGGATTTTTTTTTCAGAAAGCTCAAGAATTATTTTTTCAACGTTCACTAAAAATTGAATTCTGTCAAAAAAACGTCGAAATTTCGTTGAACATGGTCAACTGAATATTTTTGGATAATTTTCGTTATTTTGACCACTTTTTTTTTATTTCTAACGCGACTGTCAGCAAAATTTACGATTGGAATGACAAAAATTGACTTTTCGAAGAGACTTTCCAGAATATTTCTTGCTGCAATGACGAAATTTTTGTGATTTTTCAAAAAAACATTCAGTCGCCCAACAAAATATCGATTTTGTAGTAAAAAAAAATCGAATTTTAAACATTTTTTCCCAAGATCCGATGAAATTCCTGAATAATTTTCGTGGTTCCCAAAAATTTGAAGAAAGAGAACAAAAAACGTTTTTTTTTCGGAAAATGGGCAATTACCTTGGCAGCTGCTGTCAACTCGGGACTGAGCCTCAAATCTCCAACCCTGTGACGTCTCCTGTATTCGTTGTGAACGTGAAGAGCTTCTTGCTGCCAAGATCCTTCGTCGATGGGCGAGTGTATCGGTCTCGTGGTACCGGCAGTCGTTCTCTTGCTCGGTGAACCACTACCAGGCATTAAAACGTTCTCGGTGAAGCTACCAAGAAAATTTCCGGCTGGATTGTAATTGCACACGACGTAGACTTCACCGTTTCGATTCCGAGCCATTCCAACACCGAGCTCTGTACTGTCACGCCATACGACTTGTGTAAAATGACCAGTCTTCAAAGTCGTTGGCTCTTTGGCGTATTGATGCTGAACTTCCTCCGCATACCTTCGTCAAAACATCAAAACGATCCATACAAAAATGAAAAAAAAAAATAGAAACGAAAAAAAAAACCCAAAATTCAAGGAGATTTAATCAGGAAATCAAAATAATCAAAATTTGATCAAATTTTGTGATTTTTTAGCATCGAGTATAAAAACACAAATTGTTTCCAAATTTTTTACCACGTGGTTATCAAATAATTGAGAATTTAATCGAATTTCTTATGCACGAGATGTAAACTCTATGCAACACGTAAATTTTATTGTTGAATTACTCGAGCACTACGTGGTGGAAAAATCTTTAAAAATTCGTATTCTTACAATTATTGAAGAATAAATTAACCGAATTTTATAAAATTCTCATCTTTTTGATTTTTTTAAATGTTTTTAACATAATTTAATATGGCAACGTTGTAAAATCATTTTTTTGTCGAGAGAGAGTTCGTGTGCATGGAAAATAATTTTGATTGCTTTTCAAACAATCTCACAAGTGGCCATGAACAATGAAAATGTGATTTTGGGACTTACCATTCATTAACGGGCTCGTCACCACTGACAATGGTTTTGGGATTCGAGCTCCACATGCAATAAAGGTTTTCGCCATATTCAATGTTTGCTCTGTGCTCCAATCGTCCTCTAGTTGCCAGAATATTGGCCCAGTCTTGACTCGTTTTACACAACTGTATTTTTCCAATAAAAAAATCAATTTATAAACTTTTTTTTTCATTTCAAGAAGAAAAAAAAAATCTGATTCGTTATTGCAAGATTATCAAAAATGTTTTTTTCTCCATCGAAAATTATTTCTACAACAAGCATCACTGAAAATTGAATTTTGTCAAAAAACGTCGATATTTTCGGAAAATTTTCGTCATTTTGACAAAATTTTTTATTTCCAACGGAATTGTCAGCAAAATTTACGATTGGAATGACAAAAATTGACTTTTTGAAGAAACTTTCCAGAATATTTCCTGCTGCCATGCCAAAATTTTTGTGAAATTGAAAAAAAAAAAAACTTTTCGTTCAACGAATTTAATAAAATTTCGATCTTTTTCAACAATTTTTTTTTTTTTTAGTGGGAATATTTATTTTTCCGAATTTTCCTGTTTTTTTGATGCAATGGATTTTTTTTTACCTGTTTGCTGAGTTTAAGAGGCGGTACACCGTGCCTTGCGCGATAAAAGTTGTGAGTACCAAGACATAGGTCGATGAATTCTTTGGGAGGTCCCGATCTGCGCACAGACGGTTTACGCGTTTCAGTCTTTGTTATCTACAACACGAGCAACAGAGAGAGATGTCGGTACGGCAACGTTGAAATATATATTTATTTATTTATCATCAATTACGATAAAACACTGATCTTGGGAGTTGAGAAAAAAAAAGTTAAGAAAGGGAAGCGAATTGTGTGTTTGCACGCAAACCTTCGCATTTATTCGTGACCTACAGCGACTACAATTACACGCGAAACTCGGACGCAAGTCCTTGTAAATGTATATCGCGATATAACGAGAGCGTAACCGCAATTATATCCATTCCGCGATTTATCTAACAAGCCGAGAATCATTCGCGATCGTAATGCAAAACTGAAAATTAAATTCTGTCAAAAAACGTCGATTTTTTGTTTTGAACACGATGAACTAAATATTTTTCGATAATTTCAAAATTTTCGTTATTCCGACACTATTTTTCATTCCTAGCGAAACTGACGGCAAAATTTACGATTGAAATGACGAAAATCGAATTTTCGAAGAGACTTTCTAGAAAATTTCTTGCTGCAATGCCAAAATTTTGGTGATTTTTCCAAAAAAACGCAACCAACAAAATATCGATCGAACAAAATTTCATTTTCACTAAATTTATCCACAAAAATCTGCTCTGACGCTTAAATACGACTTAAAACGAGACTAACCGATCGATTTTATTTCCCATCACTCACGAATTTGACGATCCGTCAAACGCACGATACTGAACCCAAAAATTTGAACTTTATTCGCTCTCGCTCGTTCCCCATGAAATTGCAGCGACCGTTCCATTGTTTTTATTTAAAAAAAATCAAATCTTTAGTCCTGTTTTTCGCAAATTTCGGACGATTTATTTTTCCCGAATATTTTGACCTCGCGGCTCATTTTTGCCTCAACCAATTTTTCCCGAAATCCCGAGAGATCAATTTAAAATTGGGTCAATTTTAAATTAATTTATTTGCGTCAATTTTTCCTCGAAATTCCGAGAGATTAATTTAAAATTGGGTCAATCTGACCCAAAGTCCCCATGAAGTACACTCCGGGTCAATTTGACCCAAGCGTGTCACCGCAATGTCTAGAATAAATTCGGCCAATTAAGGGCTGACGCCTGGGACCGCGAACGGAGCGGATTCGCCCATGTAGGGTTTTACGAAGGGTCCAAGATCGGCCCAGTGACGGCAGCCGTAGTTTCAATCTTGGCACGTTAAAGGCAGCCAAGCCTGGCGCAGTGACGGCTGAAGAACGGATGATAACTTCGGTCCGTTACTGGGTGTTGTTCTTGGTCCAAGAATGGGAATAGGTCGTCGGCCGATTAGGTCATCGAGTAGTTTATTTATTGTATTTTTATTAAATAATCCTTATTTTTCCGTAAAATAAGATTATTTATTGTCAAAATATGGCAGAATATGGGGAAAATTAAAAAAAAAAACAGATTTATCAATTCATCGAAGATTATTTTTTTCTGCCAGAAGGGGGATTCGAACTGCCTACCTATGTCTTTCCTACCTAACACCTATCTTACTAACCCGGGACGCTAACCATTACACTAAACGCTGTTACTTCCAAGATGAAATTCTTCATCTAAATAAGCTGCATAATACCGAGCACGAAATTGAAAAAGTTGATTACGATACAAATGTGTATCGTATTATTTCTATGTGTATGCATGATTTTAATAAATGATAAATTATTATTATTAACAATCATTATTGGTAATAATAATAAAAATAAAATTATATATTATTGTACTATTATATTATTTTATATAATAATATATGCTAGTGTATTATATTATTTTATATAAATTATAAAATAAAATAATTATTATTAACAATTATTATTGGTAATAATAAATTAATAAATTAATAAATTAATAATAAATTAATAATAATAATGAATTATCAATAATAAATAATTTGTACATACAAAACTTGATTATGCAATCAAAAATTATTTTATTATTAATTAATACTATTATTTATTATTATTATTATTTATTATATTATTATTCTATATACATATAAATAATGTGATACACATTTTTATCGAAATGAACGTTTTTTTTTTTAATTATTTTCGTGCTCGGTATTCTGCAACCTATATGATCGAAAGGTTGATGTTTATTATAAAAAATAGGACCGAAATACTGGCGGCTTACAGAAATCAGCCAAAAATGGTCCAAGACTGGTAAGCTTGCTTTGCCGATCACCGGCTACCATTCATGGGCCAAGTGTCGAACTTTTATCGGCAAATATTGCATTAAAATATCCATGGCATTCAGTCATCGGCCAATAATGGCCCAAACTGGTCAAGTTTGCTTGGCTGATCATAGGCTGCCATTCATGGGCCAAGTGTCGATTTGATATTGGCAGAAATATTCTGTTTTTATTAACGGCAACCGATGAACGCCCAAGGATGGGCCAGGCTTGGCAGACTACACTCGGCAAGCCATTCGTGGGCCAAGCGTTGGCCCTGTTGTCAAGCTTGGCATTTCCTACATGGGCGAGTGAATGATTTTGTTTGTCAACGTCCGCAATGAATCTTAACGATTTACCTGACCTATGGCGAGGCGAACGAACTGAAAGAAATTGAGGCTGAAAAGAGCAAAGAGTGTGTCAAGTCTGTAAATACAAGAAACTGCTGAACGATCTGCGGGGGGAGAGAAAAAAAAGATGAAAATATCGCGGAGCGAGGAGCGCGACTCTGGCAAATGACTTGGAGTCAATTTCTCGTTGCGCGACTCGTCTTCACGGTGGATGACGAATCGAAAACCGTCTGGTCCGTTGCTTCGAGTCCTGCCTCGATTTTTCATCCGCAAACTCGCACACACACGAGAGAAAGAGAGAAAAAAAATAATAAGACTAAGAGAACGATTTTTTTCGCCTCGTTTAATAAAACGCACGCGTGCCGTTTCGTTCTCATTCGCTTTTGGAAATGTATGAGTTGGCGACTAGCAAACACAGCGCTCTCTGTACGTAATTCCGTGTAAAACGCATGTGTACATACATAAACGCTCATTTGCAATAATATACGATTCTCCTATTTTCTCTCGCGGCCTCTCGCCAACGAGATCGCACGCATATCCGAGAGAAACTAATATTTTAATCAACATAAAACACACACAACACACATTCGCGCCAATGTTTTACGTGCACGTACGAGTTTCCGTATTTTTAATTCAACTTAGTGAATTTCTAAATTGCAATTTGCATTTACGATGCGCGCGAGCATCTCCAACTCGTATTGAAATTACGATATTTTCCTTTTCTTCACTTTTATTAACCTCCACGAGGATTAATCGCTGTGTCAAATTTATTCCTTAACTATACTAAATTGAGGGCAATTTATGTTTACCATGCAAGCTAAAACGTTGTCGTTAATCACCGCTTGAGAGAAATCACAACGGATTTTGGGAAAATCCAAGATTTTTACTTTTTCCACATTTTTGTCCTCATTATATTATTTTCATTATTTTCGGATTAATTTGTACATTTAATATCATTTTTTGTATTTTTTATCTTATTATATTATTTATTTTTGTGATTATTTCTGCATTTAATTTTTTATTTGCATTTATTACGTTTTTATTATATTGAATATTTTCGCATTTGATTTTATTATTTTTATTAATTATATTATAAAAATTAAAAATTCAATAAAATAATTATATTTATATAATAAATAAAATTTAAATAAATTAATAAAATATTCACATAATAAATAAAAATAAATGTTATTATATTTATTATTATATAATAAATATAATAAATTATTATAAATAAATATTTTCATTATTAAATATTATTATTATAAATATTATAATTATTAAATAAATATAAATTATTATTATTATTATTACGTAATAAATATAATAATATTTATTGTCGTTTATTGTGTAAATATTTTATTTATTTACTTTAATTTTATTTATTATATAATTATTATATTATATTTTTTAGTATTTAACATATTATTTGCATTTATTTTTGTATTTAATGTTTATTTTTTGTGTTTAATAAATTATTTGCATTTATTATGTTATTTGTATTGTATTTTGTATATTTTGGTTGGAAATGTTGAAGATTTTTATTTCCATGAGAAATCGTGAACGTTGCACGTTTTCTGATTTTCGTTTTTGTTTTTTTTTAATCGCGTTTTATTTGTTCATTTTGGAGTTAAATTGGGAAATTTGAAAGGTTGGCAAATTTCGTATATTTTTTTATGGAAAAAATAAAAATTTACCTGTGCGGAGGAATAGCGAGCAGAATCTGGGGAAGCTGAGGATGATCTCGCGCTGCTGCACGACATTCCATCGCTTCCGAGGCTGCCATGAAAACTTCCATGAAAAGAGTTGGACAACGGTCCTGGAGATGCTGGAGACGCGGTCAAGGGTGACTTTGATCTGACCGATTCGGCTCTCGATCTAAAACCAATATTCACACATGAAGAAACTCTCAATCTCACTTGCACAGAAAATACAAGATTCCGAATACGAATTAGCTCGAGATACACTGAAAATAAATTTTTTTGATAATTTCAAAATTTTCGTTTTTTTTTTTTCGATTTCTAATGAAACCGTCAGCAAAATTTACGACTGGAATGACAAAAATTTACTTCCCGGAAAAACTTTTTAAAATATTTCTCGCTGCAATGACAAAATTTTTTTGATTTTTCAAAAAAAAAAACGTTTAATCGAACTTATTCAACAAAATATCGATTTTTTCCAACAAAATTTTCTCTTCAGTGTAAAATTCTTTTTTTTTAAGCACATTCAAATAGCAGACAGAAGAGAATGACAAGCTGCTTTTTCTCGCTCATTATTTATCGGTTCCACCTTTTACTGTAAGAATTGACGAAAAATTCAAGTGTTAGAGACACAAAAGCCTGTCGCAATGAGCCTCATGATTTCGTTAGCTCGCGTGTCAGAAAGTTCTATACACGAAGCCAATAATCTGCCACGAAAAATGAACGATTCTTTTAATATTGATTCATATTTTTTATTTTTTATCGTTCAAACACTTTCTCCATCGATGACAAAGCCCTATAGACACAATTTCATTGTCCCAAAATCTCCAGCACTTCTTACGCGCCCTCGACCACTAACAAGTGTCGAGAGAAAGCTGAAAATTTGAGAATTCAATACGAAAGACTACGAAAGTCGTGACAGAGTTGCTACAAAAAGTAATCAACGATAAATAATTATTTATTGAGGATTGCCAAATAATTTACACTCTACATTCTTTGGCTGTGAATTTTTGTTCGAAAATTGCTAAATAATCAATCGATTCAGTGAATTTGATCATTTTAGGCTGTGACCTTGGACGTGGAAGCGAGAACGATCGAATTTTCAAGCTTGCAATTTTTTTATTCGATATTTTAGCTACTTAGCAACTGAAGCCAATGACAAATGACAAAATCTGAAAAGAATAAAGTTTGAAATAATTTGATACACAAAAAAACTCGATAATTCTGAATATTTTTATTTCTTTTTCAATATTTTTGGATAATTTCAAAATTTTTGTTATTTTGGCAATATTTTTAATAGATAACGAAATTGTCAGTAAAATTTACGATCGGAATGACAAAAATTGACTTTTCGAACGAATTTTCTAGAATTTTTGTTGCTGCAATGACAAAATTTTTGTGATTTTGAAAAAAAAGTTTATCTCGAACGTATCCAACAAATTTTTTTTTTTTCACTCGGCAAATTGGGTAGTAAAAGTCATGAAAATTGTAATTTATGGACTGCAGTGACAATATGAGTCGTGGCTGCTAATTTTCGACATTATTTTTGTGTATAAATTGTGCAGAATTAATAAATGAGGAAACATTGCGAACTAAGCTCTACAAAATTATGCATTTTTCGTGCGCTGACTTGATTCGTTTTGGTACCTGTCTGGTGACAATTGATCGACAAATCCGACCACCTTCTTTTTGGTCCCACTCGAGCTGAGCGAGGGCATACTACAGGGAAAGGGAGAACAACGTTTCTAATGTGTTTTAATGAGAATCGTATTTTCACTATACTGTGGGCAACAATTTTTATCTTTTTCATTAATACCTAATCAATCTACTTCGAGCCAACATAAAAAACGTCCTTTCTGATCAAAAACACTTTTTTCCTCACTCTCATAACCCAAAATTACGTAAAAATAAAAAAATTCAATTCCAAACTCAATGGATTCGAAAAATTCAATGAAAAATTGAAATTAAATAAAAGAACGCAGAAATTAATGAAAAAAAATCTTTCGATTACACTGAAAATTGAATTTTGTCAGGAAACGTCGATATTTTTGAAAAATTTTCGTTATTTTGACAATATTTTTGATTTTCAACAGAATTGTTAGTGAAATTTACGATTAAAATGACAAAAAAATTCGATAATTCTGAATATTTTTCTTTTTTTTCAATATTTTTGGATAATTTCAAAATTTTCGTTTATTTGGCAATATTTTTAATCAATAACGGAATCGTCAATAAAATTCACGATTAAAATGACAAAAATTGACTTTTCGAAGAAACTTTCCAGAATATTTCTGGCTGCACCGACAAAATTTTTGTAATTTTCCAAAAAAAAACGTTTAGTCGAACGTTTCCAACAAAATTTTCTTTCCAGTGTAGAAAACGATCAAAATGATGCCGTCTCGAAATAAATGTCTGAATGACAAGATCAATATTTGTTGTGCTCGACAGGTCGATCGTTTGTTCTCGTTAATGGGATACAAACACAGGGAGGGCCAGTGAACCTCTCGTCGTTAATCGATTCACCATCTCACAACCCGTTTTTGTACATCGCGCTGTACAAATTCATACACGGACCTTACACATCCTGTGCACTTGAAAAGCAAATTCGTTGGGTCAACGAGACTTTAATTTAACCAAAAACGTCCCAATAAAAATCCCAATAAACCCCATGACTTTTTTTTTTTTTTATAAAGTTTAATAAACAAATTTGTTCCCTCCACCGCGATCCTCGAATCGAACTTCAAAGGATGCAGCAACGAGAGGAAAAAAACACGAAGAAATGGAAAAAATGTTGAAGAAAAAAACTTGCAAACCTGTTTGACTTTGGAGTTACGATGTCCCTCGTCTCTGAGGTATATTTTCTCTCCGCCCTTCCGCCGTTGAACAATTCAACCGTCTCACGTGTGACAGTCTCGAGCAAAGGTTCGCCGCCTCCTCGTCGACCCTTGCTGAATGTTCGTTGATCCGTTTTTCGTACCATGACGACCCGCGATAGCGGCTGATTAAACTCGTGCCCGTGCATCGTGGGCGGAATCATTGCCAAAGGCTGCGACAGCGGACCACCGACTCGCGGTGATCTGCAACAACAAAAAATGATGTTTCATGATCCACTGCGACAACTTTTAACGTGTCACAATCACAAATTTACTTAATCGAGAATTCTTTGATAATTTTGCATCAAAATTCTTGTCACCGAATCTAAAAATTTTCTCCTAATGAAGAAAAATTTCCTGACGTCAAGAATTCGAGCAATTTAATTCCCAATTTTTAACTTTTCCCATCAAAACGCGTGGAAATTCGAGTCCCGTCTCGTTTATGAGTTGCAAAAAAATGTGTTGAGGATTTTTATTTAAAAAATTCGACTCGTGGCCTTTCTGGCTATTGGCAAAAAAAATCCTCAATAAATTTTTCCTTGCAACTCGATTTTTGCAACTTTTTAACGAACCGTGACTCGAATTTCCACGCGTTTGGGTGGGGAAAATAAAAAATTGCAAATAAAATGTCTCAAATTTTAAATAAATTCGTTTTGTGACAAATTCCGCAGACTCGGACGTTCGGGATTCGTCAATTTTACATTAATTTCGTTCCAGAATAAATTAAAAACAGTCTGCAATCAAATTGTCGTTAATTTTTACACGATTCCTCAGAAAATCTTTGTGGTTGATGATTCTAATAGCATTTCTCGAGATCCCTTGCAAACGTAATGCACTCAAAACTTGCATTTTCGATGAATAACTGATAAATGCACAAGATGAGAAAATAAATTACGTCTCTCGTGGTTGGAACAGACGACATGCTGTATCATTACAGTTATTTATTACAAAAAGTACTGAAAGTTACGTCACTGATAAACCGGCGAGTTGTCAGTCTTCGAAGTCAATGTCTGTATTTTATTTTCACATACGCGGACGCACGTGTGTGCGTGTGTGTTTGTAAATTGTTCTCAGAAGAGTGCAACACAAATTTAGCTTGTCAATTATTGCGTTATCGTGACGTATCCAGATGTTAATTCGGTCTCATCGATTCTCTAAGACTAATTGGGTCCTTGATTAGCTGCAATTGCCGAAGCTTCTCAAAACGTCATTCAGAGAACCAATTAATTCATGATCTTTTCAAATTTCACCTGGCCGTCTCATGGTTCAAGATTTCGCGTAACTGACGATAAAATTTCGTTGCAAAATATCGATATTTTGTTGGATTCGTTCGAATAAACGATTTTTTTGAAAATTCACAAAAATTTTGTCATTGAAGCGAGAAATATTCAGGAAAGTGTGTTCGAAAATGAAATTTTTGTCATTCCAATCGTAAATTTTGCTGACAGTTTCGTTAGAAATTTGGAAAAATCACAAAAATTTTGCAAAAATCAAAATTTGTTGGAAAAGATCGAAATTTCGTTGGTTTCGTTCGACCAAACGATTTTTTTGAAAAATCACAAAAATGTTGTCATTGCAGCGAGAAATATTCTAGAAAGTCGCTTCGAAAAGTGAATTTTTGTCATTCGGATCGTAAATTTTGCTGACAGATTCGTTGGAAATAAAAAAAATTGTCAAATTCCGGAAATTTTGAAATTATCCAATTTAGTTCACCGTTTTCATAAAAATTTCGACGTTTTTCGACGAAATTTCATTTTCAGTCGGCAAAAGACTGAAAAAAGTTCGAGTGATGTTCACGCAACCTATTGACGTGAATGAAAAGACACACGAGTCGCTTAGGAATCTCCACATTATTCACAGGGTCGATGCAAGCGCAATTGTTCGAATTTCTTCTCAGGGTGTATTACGAAACGACGGAGATATCGCCGCAGTGTAAAAATCTCTTGGGCACGGTATGAGCCCGTCGACATTGTTTGTTTGCGTGCAAAAGTCTTCAGGGACGTTTCAGCCAGTGTGTGATTATCATCATCGATTCTGTTTTAACCCTCAACCTCAAACCCATGATGGGCGTTAATTGTGTTTCCGATTAACTCGAAGTATGCGGCGCAAACGTTTCGAAAAATCGATTTTTCAATGCAATTTTCGGGAGCACGTCATAAGTTTGAAAATTTAACAAAAAATGTTGTCAAAAAACGTCAATATTTCGTTGAACACGGTGAACTGAATATTTTTGAATAATTTTCAAAATTTTCGTTATTTTGACAATATTTTTCATTTCTAACGAAACTGGCAGCAAAATTTACGATTGGAATGACAAAAATTCACTTTTCGAAGAGACTTTCTAGAATATTTCTCGCTCCAATGCCAAAATTTTTGTGATTTTTTCAATAAAACGTTTAGTCGAACGAATCCAACAAATTGTCGATCTTTTTCAACAAAATTTTCGTATCAGTTTAGGAAAATTTACGGTAAACTCGTTGTCAAATAAAAATTGGGTTCAAAATTTTTATTTTCTCTCTAAACGTTCCGATATATTGATCGAAAATCCATAAATTACGATTTTCTTAAGAGGAATTTTCAAATGACATTTTCATCGATACAAAAAAAAAATTAATTATCGTATTTTCTGAATGACGAGCTTATGGATGGATTTGAATGCAAAATATTATCTAATGGGCTCACTTTTCTTCTAATACTTGGCAACACAATGATCCTTCTGTAAAGTTTATTGCAAGATCGTTAATTTAGCTCTCTTGGTTGTAGTGTCGGCGCGAGTTTTATTCAAAGATTGTATTACCATGGCTGTGCCAGTGCGATACATCCGCGTACGTGATTTGCTGAATGAATACTCTATGTTAAATAGCTTCGCGTGATCGTTGCTCAACCGAGACGAGGTCTGCTTATGATTTGTTTGATGATACGCGGTTTTTTAATGAACCACCGATGAAGAACGATGGAAAATTGAAAATTTATCTTAAGGAAAAGGCAATTGAGTAAATATTTCGTTATGAAAATTGTTGCAATGATTAATAATAAAAATCGGTCCATCGTTCGAAAATTCCACACAGAAAATTGAATTTTGTCAGAAAACATCGATATTTTTGAAAAATTTTAAAATTTTCGTTATTTTGACAATATTTTTTATTTCATAAGGAACTGTCAGCAAAATTTACGATTGGAATGACAAAAATTGACGTTTCGAAGAGACTTTCTAGAATATTTCTTGCTGCGATGACAAAATTTTTGTGATTTTTCAAAAAAACGTTGTCATTTTGTTGGACACGGTCAATATTTTTGGATAATTAAAAAAAATTTGTTTTTTTCTCAATATTTTTCATTTCAAATGGAATTTTCAGTAAAATTTACAATTGGAATAACAAAAATTGACTTTTCGAAGAGACTTTCTAGAATATTTCTTGCTGCAATGACAAAATTTTTGTAATTTTTCAAAAAACGTCGATATTTTGTTGAACACGGTCAATATTTTTGGATAATCAAAAATTTTTTGTTCTTTTCTCAATATTTTTCATTTCAAATGGAATTTTCAGTAAAATTTACGATTGGAATAACAAAAATTGACTTTTCGAAAAGACTTTCTAGAATATTTCTTGCTGCAATGACAAAATTTTTGTGATTTTCCAAAAAAAAACGTTTAGTCGAACGTATTCAACAAAATATCGATCTTGTCCAACAAAATTTTCTTTTCAGTGCGGCTTTTGGATCATTAAAGGGGAATTTGATCGACGAAAATAATAACGTGGATGAGAAAAACGCTTTGGTCATTCAATTTAATTCGTTTCTCAGTGAATGTCGAATTTTTACATTTTTTCTGCCTCGCTCGAGCCAAGGGAACAGAATTATTTTAAATTCACCTTTTGTTCGAATGTCTATAAAACCAATGTTTTGTTATACTCCGACTAATTGATCGATAATAAATATTTTGAGAAGCCTGCAATCAAAGACGTTCGATTGTAAAATAAATCGATTTTTTACGATATTTACTGTACGATTCCGAATTTTAATGGCAAGTAAAACTTGGCTCAATTAAAAATAACGAATCTCTGGGAAACTGCGAGGAAAAACTTGACTTAGCGAGCGACGAGACAGTTTTTCCCAGTGTAAAAATTCTACAAAACTTTGGCGTGGCTTAAATTATGGCGGCGTTCCTTGATGCTGCCTTTTTTGTCGTTGCTTCGTCCCAGATACATCACAAATGTTGCTACAAGTTCTTTTATTGACAATTTCGATGCAACCTTTGAGCAACAGCTGCACTAAATCGAGTCTTTTTTTTAACAGCTCTTAGTTAGATAAAAGAATACGCCATTAGTAGGTAAACGAATAAAGTGACTCTAGTTAGTGCCAAATGTCCAAATGCAGCCGATACAAATCGAGGAAGTGATTCCAATTGATTCAACATTTGAAAACGTTCACCTCGTCGTCGATTTTCACGAATTATTGTCCTGCGCGTGTAAAATCGTTCGACGAGAGGCTCAATTTTATCAATTGCTCCAGCAAACGATCGCGCGAGTGGATCGTGAGGCAGGAAAATCAATTAGACACTTTTTATCAACCTTTCACTGCACCAGCCAGTCCTTTGCCAACGTTTTTTCTACTCAACCATTTTTAGAATTAAAATTTATATAAATTCAATAAATTTAATAAATAAAATCAAATTCTAATTCAAATTCAATTCAAATTTATATAAATTTAATGAATTTAATAAATAAAATAAATTTCAACTTCAAATTCAATTGAAATTTATATGAATTCAATAAATTTAATAAATAAAATCAAATTCAAATTCAAATTCAATTCAAATTTATATAAATTTAATGAATTTAATAAACAAAATAAATTTCAACTTCAAATTCAATTGAAATTTATATGAATTCAATAAATTTAATAAATAAAAAATCAAATTCGAATTCAAATTCAATTCAAATTTATATAAATTTAATAAATTCAATTAATAAAATTAATTTCAACTTCAAATTCAATTGAAATTCATATGAATTCAATAAATTGAATTAAATTGATTAAAAAAAAATTAAAAAGCGTGTGAATATCGTAAAATATCTAAAAATGCAAAAAATATTGAAATCAAAAATAAAATTCATCAAATTGAATAATAAAAAGAATTTTAAATGCGTGAAAAAAACCCGAAATAGTACAAAATGCATTTTTGTTAAAAAATATTCACAATGCACAAATCGAGCAACATCAGACAATTCGTTTCAAGAAATTAAATTAAATTGAATTAAAAAATAAATAAAAAAGCGTGTGAATATCGCAAAATATATAAAAATGCAAAATACATTAAAATTAAAAATAAAATTCGTTTTTATCGAGAAAAAAACTTTTTTCATTGCATTCAATTCAATTTTATGGGAAACTCAATGAGTTTGGAAAATTGTTGAAAATTCTTGAACCAATTCTTGATGGAATTGATGGATTGATTTGACCCTTGAAAATCTGATTTAGAAATGAAAAAATCGGTAGAATTTTGGGCTTCGAGGACTGTGTATTTTTGATTTTTGAAGAGAGACAAAAAACTCACTAGAAAACTGCGTTGGAGACGAAAATTCCAAGTGTTATCCTATTCTGCACGACTCCTCCATGGTATTTTGTAATATATTTGGAAGGAGTTTGGTTGAAAACACTCGCGCTCGGAGGGACAAGGATCTCGGATATATTTTCGCGCCGGTTCGATAAGCACCAGAGGAGCGTATACGACGTAACGTACAACAGACTCGGGCAACGGAACCGTATAAACTGGCACGAGAACGCCGTCTCGTGTATTATACCGAGAGCGCGCACTATCATGAAGAGAGAGAATGCTCCTCTTCTTGGCTGAAGAGAGGTGGCCAATTAGCCGTTACTCTGCGCGTACCATGCCTCTTACAAACCGAGCAGGGCTCGCAACCGACCAACCAACCACCTCCACGGCCATTCTCCTCGCAGTCTCTCTATACACGCTGCGCGATCCTTTCCCGCATGCACGTTGCAGTTGCAGCAGTTGCATCGCGACGTTTCGAGAGGATCCTGCCACCACAAATGCGTTGAGTTTTCTTTACCCTCGAGAGTTTTTCAAGAGCTAGACCGGAAATCGAATTTTGTTGGACACATCGGACTAAACGTTTTTTTGAAAAATCACAAAAATTTTGTCATTGCAGAAAAAAATATTCTAGAAAGTCTCTTCGAAAAGTCAATTTTTGTCATTCCAATCGTAAATTTTGCTGATAGTTTCGTTAGAAATGAAAAATATTGTCAAAATTACGAAAATTTTGAAATTATTCAAAAATATTTAGTTCACCGCGTTCATAAAAAAAAAATATCGACGTTTTTTGACAAATTTTTATTGTCAGTTAAATGACAGAAATTTTGTCATTGCAGCAAGAAATATTCTAAAAAATTGTTTTCTGACAAAATTGAATTTTGTCAGGAATTTTGTCAGGAAACGACTCGACTTGTCGATATTTTTGGAAAATTTTCGTACTTTTGACAACATTTTTTATTTCTAACGGAATTGTCAGTAAAATTTACCATTGGAATGACAAAAATTGACTTTTCGAAGAGACTTTTTAGAATATTTCTCGCTGTAATGACAAAATTTTGATGATTTTTCAAAAAAAAAGTTTAGTAGAGCGTGTCCAAAAAAAAATATTCATCTCTTCCAACAAAATTTTCTTTTCAGTGTAAAATTAACAAGTACCATGTAACAGCATCGTTGGCAACTTGTGGTTAAAAGAGTCCGCTACCAGTGTCAGGTGTTAAAACACATTTCAATAGAGATAAACATAAACCCATATGGACAAAAAGTCCGTGTATATGTGAGTATGGTAAACTAATCGTATAAAGGATTTCGATTTCGTGGTCAAGGAGGATGGCGAGCTCGAAACGATCCGCGAGAGAGTTTCCTTCGGAGAGTTCTCGATGTACCGCTATCTCGTCTGACCGGAATCGGTGCTCTGGAACCCACATACTCACAAAATCGAGGGGGAAAGAGGGGGGCAAGAGAATCGAGCAACTCTCATGTGAATCCTCGGCTTCCATATAGTCGAGGCGCAATCCTCATCAAATCAACCTCTGTTTCTGACCCTCTCCATTTCATTTTTTTTGTCCTCACAGCCTTCTGTAGCGTGTTTCAAAAAAATGGCCTACTTCCATTTCCTGGTTTTTAGGATAGCGGTAGTATTTTTTTTCACACACTAAATTACTTTATGACAAAGGGAATCACCCAAAAATATAGTCTCTGACGTAAACAACTTCTGGTCTTCGTACTTTCGATACTTTTATTGGCCCTTTTTTCATTTTTTCCATAGTAAAACTTTTCACGTGTCGTCAATTTTTAATTGTCGTCGAAAGGATCAAAGAAAAACTCAGTTTCGAGATTCTGGTGAAACGAACGCATTGACTATGACTGGAAAAATAAAAATTTTGTTGGAAACGATCGACCAAACGATTTTTTGAAAAATCACAAAAATTTTGACATTGCAGCAAGAAATATTCTAGAAAGTTTCTTCGAAAAGTCAATTTTTGTCATTCCAATCGTAAATTTTGCTGACAGTTTCGTTATAAATGAAAGATATTTTCGAAATAATGAAAATTTTGAAATTATCCAAAAATATTCATCGTGTTCAACAAAATATCGACGTTTTTTGAAAAATCACAAAAATTTAATCATTGCAGCGAGAAATTTTCTAGAAAGTCTCGTCGAAAAGTCAATTTTTGTTATTCCAATCGTAAATTTTACTGAAAATGACATTTGAAATGAAAAATATTGACAAAAAAACGAAAATTTTTAAATTATCCAAAATTATTGACCGTGTTCAACAAAATATCGAAGTTTTTTGACAAAATTTAATTTTCATGGTACAGTGAGCTCAGAAAAAAAATAGTAACCTCGATTTTTAGCTGTGCCATGTACACTCGTTTCGATCGCTATCAATACGCACTACGGATGTAGTAATAATCGTAGCGTGTTGGCGCGCACATTGAATAGCTTCAGCGAGCAGCACGTGCGAGAAGGATTCTGTGCAACCCATATGGGTCCCCGTACGCGCCTGTACATCGTGCACGGTTTCTGGTCAACCAACAACCAAGAATTTGGCTGAGAGCGCACGAACAAAAAAAGAATAAAAAAATCTAAAACTGAATATTTCTTCGAAAATAAAGGAGAGAAACGAAAAAAAAAAGATTCATCAATATTCACACGTCGTTTTTGCGCGTCGCGTTATCGAAAAATGATAAATTCGCGACCTCGCGAAACGTATCCGCAACTCGATACATTGCGAGGTCGTGAAAATTGCGTTCTCCGCCTCGTCACACGTAACACACACACAGGTGGAGAAACGATATGACCAACATATTAGAAGAAGAATTGAAAAAATGTAATGGCAAAGTGTAGTAGCGAGTTTTGAGCTAGAATTACGACCAGCCAACACCTTGCTCGATATAATTATGTAATGAGGATATCAGAGAGGACGCGTGTCAATGGAGCGATACTCAGGACGCATATGCGTTCGGGGATACCGTAAATCGTGCGATGTGCAGAGATGACATTCGAGCAGTTTGACCGCAAACTTTATATTTCATTATTTCTTCACCAAAAATATAATTTTGTTGAAAAAAATTGATATTTTGTTTAATTACGTTCGACTATAAACGTTTTTTTGTAAAATCACAAAAATTTTATCATTGCAGCAAGAAATATTCTGGAAAGTCTCTTCGAAAAGTCAATTTCTGTTATTCCAATCGTAAATTTTACTGAAAATTCGCTTTGAAATGAAAAATATTGCCAAAAATATGAAAAATTTCAAATTATCCAAAAATATTGATCGTGTTCAATAAAATGCCGACGTTTTTTGAAAAATCCCAAAAATTTTGTCATCGCAGCAAGAAATATTCTGGAAAGTCTCTTCGAAAAGTCAATTTTTGTTATTCCAATCGCAAATTTTACTGAAAATTCCATTTGAAATGAAAAATATTGACAAAAAAACAAAAATTTTTGAATTATCCAAAAATATTGACCGTGTTCAACAAAATATTGACGTTTTTTGAAAAATCACAAAAATTTAGTCATTGCAGCGAGAAATATTCAAGAAAGTTTCTTCGAAAAGTCAATTTTTGTTATTCCAATCGTCAATTTTATTGAAAATTCCATTTGAAATGAAAAATATTGACAAAAAACAAAAATTTTTGAATTATCCAAAAATATTGACCGTGTTCAACAAAATATCGACGTTTTTTGAAAAATCACAAAAATTTTGTCATTGCAGCGAGAAATATTCAAGAAAATTTCTACGAAAAGTCAATTTTTGTTATTCCAATCGTGAATTTTATTGAAAATTCCATTTGAAATGAAAAATATTGACAAAAAAACAAAAATTTTTGAATTATCCAAAAATATTGACCGTGTTCAACAAAATATCGACGTTTTTTGAAAAATCACAAAAATTTTGTCAATGCAGCGAGAAATATTCAAGAAAATCTCTTCGAAAAGTCAATTTTTGTCATTCCAATCGTAAATTTTGCTGACAGTTTCATTATAAATAAAAAATATTGTCAAAATAACGAAAATTTTGAAATTATCCAGAAATATTCAGTTCACCGTATTCAACAAAATATCGACGTTTTTTGATAAAATTCGACTATTCTTCCTACGAATTTTCGTCGATATTTGCATATTCATATCATTTACGCTCGGCCCGAGCGTTCTTGAAATTTGAGCTCGATTCGAAAAAAAACTTGCATCCATTATATCGAAATTATGCCATTTACTTCGTTTTTTTCAGCATGTTTTTTTTTCTATATAAAAATATTGACGACCCAAAGCTCAAAGTTCGTCTGGAATAAAAATGGGATCGTCGTATAAAAAGATATAAAAAAAAGTAGAAATAATAATAAATGCGACGATAACACGTCGTTACCATAAATTTCAGGTGTGCTCTGGAGCAGGCGATTCGTCATAGTGTATTTCACGATTTTTCCTGACGTGAGTTGAGAACAAAAGCAGCAAAAAAAAAAGACTTTGCAATGAATTCAGTTCAATAGCACGACCTTCGACTCTTTTTCAACCAAAGTACAAATGATTTTCTACTTGAAAAATATTTCATTATGTACATTATTCGTTGTCTCTCGAATTCTCAAGTCTTTTTATATTTGGAACGTCAAATCTTGTTATTTCCTTCGTTTTACGTTTTATTCTTTTCTTTCCATTCGTTAACTACGTCGTAGAATCTCAAACGTAGTCTACAGATGTCTCAGGTGAAATAAAAAAATTAATTTAATTGTATACGAGGAGAATAGAATTTATAATGAGTCTCTATCAATTGGGACGTGTCGCCCAAACTGAAAATTAAATTTTGTGAAAAAAAGTCGATATTTCGTTAAACACGTCAAAGTTTTCGTTATTTTGACAATATTTTTCATTCCTAACGAAACTGTCATCAAAATTTACGATTGAAATGACAAAAATTGACTTTTTAAGAGTCTTTCCAGAATATTTCTTGCTGCAATGACCAAATGTTTGTGATTTTTCGAAAAAAAAACGTTTATTCGAACGAATAAAAAAAAAAATCCATTTTTTTCAACAAAATTTTCTCCTCATTTTCATTTTTTTCCATATCGATGTAATGACGATTGTGTTTCTTTTTCCATTTTCATCGAATCGTCGTCCGGAGCGTTTGATTGTGAAATAAAAACAAAAATGCGATAAAACTGGCTCGTTCGACCCTTAAATATAAATCGACGCAAGCGTTTGATGATAAAAGTTGAAAATTTGATCGAGTTCGTCCTGGCCATGATACAAGGTCAATAAAATTCAATGGAAATTGATTCTCACTGTAATTTTGATTGAAATTTCATGCATGAAGGTGCGGTTTTGATCGATCGAGTCTCGATACGTATCGAGCAAAGACTAAAACTGTCGATTGCTGACGCAATGCATGACGTTATCTATACATCAACGTATATTTTCCATACATGTACATAATGTACGAATCAACGGGCTACTGGCTATTCTAATGACCGATAATTAGTGAGCGTTACCGTACTCTGGAGCCTCTCTCGAGATTACATAACCCAGTAGTTGCATACGCGAAGGCATTGTCGACTAAAATATTCTTAGCTCAACGTAAGGTGCTTGAGAAAAAAATCTGTCGCCCCAAAAACGCTAAAACTGGACCAAACGCAATAATTAATCAACCCTTAATAATCACGACTCCAGATTGTGACGTCATAGTCCTTGGGGGGTGTTTTCAACCCTCCCCAATTTAAAAAGCGATAAAAATTTGAAAAATCGTGAATTTTTTGGTTTTTTTTACGAAATTTATAATAAAATTGCGATAATTTAATGAGGCAATTGGAGAAAACTATTTGCTCGTTAATTAAGCAAAATTTATCATCGAGCACGAAAAGACGAAACTGAAAATAATAATTGGGATGATTCGTGCGAGATTAAATCTGTGTCTGAATCGTCGTGTGTTTTGCTGATTTTGATCAGAGCTAATTGCCCAAATCTAGATAAAGACTCGGTCAACACTATTCTCGAGACATGTTTTCTTCACAATTGTTTGCAGCGATACAAGAAAAGGAGACAAGACAGCAATTGACAAAGGAAGGTTCACGCTTCGCTGGGTGACCGTGGACGAGAGGAAGTCATGGACACGTTTTATGACTTTTGTTATTTCAGCAAACACTCGAAAAAAAAAAACAGCTCAGTGGGCTAAAGTTTTGCCATCTCAAAAGAACGAGTTGTCGTTACGCGACAACGATCAGCCAACGATTCACACTTGAACCAAAATTCCTTGTACACAAAGTGGCAACTTTTGCTAATTACACGTTGACGTTGAATTCAATTTAGTAAAAAAAAAACGAAATATTTTTGGGTATTTTCAAAATTTTCGTTATTTTCACAATTTTTTTGATTTCTCACGAAACTGCCGGCAAAATTCACGATTGGAATGACAAAAATTGACTTTTCGAAGAGACTTTCTAGAATATTTCTCGCTGCAATGACAAAATTTTTGTGATTTAAAAAAAAAACGTCGATATTTTGTTGAATACAGTCAATATTTTTGGATAATAGAAAAATTTTGGTCTTTTTGTCAATATTTTTCATTTCAAATGGAATTTTCAGTAAAATTTACGATTGGAATAACAAAAATTGACTTTTCGAAGAGACTTTCTAGAATATTTCTTGCTGCAATGACGAAATTTTTGGTGATTTTTCAAAATACGTCGATATTTTGTTGAATACGGTCAATATTTTTGGATAATTAAAAAAATTTCGTTTTTTTGTCAATATTTTTCATTTCAAATGGAATTTTCAGTAAAATTTACGATTGGAATAACAAAAATTGACTTTTCGAATAGACTTTTGAGAATATTTCATGCTGCGATGACAAAATGTTTGTGATTTTTCAAAAAACGTCGATATTTTGTTGAACACAGTCAATATTTTTGGATAATTTAAAAGATTTCGTGTTTTTTTATCAATATTTTGCATTCCAAATGGAATTTTCAGTAAAATTAGTCGAAGAAACTTTCTAGAATATTTCTTGCTGCAATGACGAAATTTTTGTGATTTTTCGAAAAAAGTTTAGTTGTTCCAACAAAATATCGAAGTTTTCAAAAAAAAATTTCTTTTCAGTGCAGTTGAAATTTCTCAACGATAAAATCGTAGGAGCGATAAGCAAGTGCTCGAAGAAATAGAGAAAGGATCGTAAGTTTATAATCGAACTTTTGTCCGATCGGTTTGGAAAGTCCCAAGATCCAGTTCGGCGAGATAATTAAAACGGAATAAACTATATCGGGTCGGCATCGTGACCACAAAGTAAACTATTCAGTATTTAGTTTGAATTTTTGTGGCTTTCAATTAACCACCAATTTACCACGAATACGTTGTGTTTTTTCTTCGGCCTGACTTTTAACTTTGCCTCGCGTACGATAACACAATCATCTACGCCAATGACTCAACCATGTTTTGACTAACCGCTAAATCAAGGGCATGAAATAACGCCGCATACGTTAAATACCGAGCATTTTCGTTCTCTTTCTCTGTTTGCTGAACTTTTCTGCCTCTAGACTCGCGGCGTTCGGTAAACAATTCGCTCCAGTAATTATTCCAATCTAAAGCTTTACGCGGAAAGCCTCTTTTCTTATCTACACGAAAGATCCAGAAAATTCTTCTCCAGAATTCATTTATCGCTGGCATTTGCGTCCAACTGATAAATACTTTTTGTGTTCCTTTCGTGCGAGGTATTTTTAGTACAAAAACGATTTTTTCAAACAATTTTCATCGGGCAGTTGCGATTTTTATGAAATTCAAAAAAATGCATCACTTTTCCTCCACCGGCATTTTTTTCGCATTAACAATCCCGATGGCAACAAATTTTCGTTTACCTTAAAAATATTTTTTGTTCTGCCCGAATTCACATTGAAAATTGAATTTTCTCAAAAAAAGTCAATATTTTATCGATTCGACCACGGTGAACGAAATATTTTTGGATATTTTCAAAATTTTCGTAATTTTGACAATAATTTTTATTGCCAACGGAACTGGCACCAAAATTTACGATTCGAATGACAAAAGTTGACTTTTAGAAGAGATTTTCTAGAATATTTCTGGCTGCAATGACGAAATTTTTGTGATTTTTAAAAAAAATGTCGATATTTTGTTGAACACGGTCAATATTTTTGGATAATTTAAAAATTTTCGTTTTTTTGTCAATATTTTTCATTTCAAATGGAATTTTCAGTAAAATTTACGATTCGAATGACAAAAATTGACTTTTCGTAGAGATTTTCTAGAAAATTTCTCCCTGCAATGACGAAATTTTTGTGATTTTTTAAAAAAATGTCGATATTTTGTTGAACACGGTCAATATTTTTGGATAATTTAAAAATTTCCGTTTTTTTGTCAATATTTTCCATTTCAAATGGAATTTTCAGTAAAATTTACGATTGTAATAACAAAAATTGACTTTTCGTAGAGACTTTCTAGAATATTTTCTGCTGCAATGACAAAATTTTTGTGATTTTTCAAAAAATGTCGATATTTTGTTGAACACGGTCAATATTTTTGGATAATTTAAAAATTTCCGTTTTTTTGTCAATATTTTCCATTTCAAATGGAATTTCCAGTAAAATTCACGATTGTAATAATAAAAATTGACTTTTCGTAGAGACTTTCTAGAATATTTTTTGCTGCAATGACAAAATTTTTGTGATTTTTCAAAAAGAAACGTTTATTCGAACGTATCCAACAAAATATCGAAATTTCTCAACAGAATTTTCTTCCCAGTGCAGATTTAATGAAGCAAAAAGCATCGACCAGTATATTTAACAAGAATTTCCCATATTTTTATTGAATCAAACGATCTTTTCATTCTAAATCAAAATGGAATTTTTTTCCCAGCCCAAATGCAGTGTTAATGAAGCGAAAAGCATCGACAAGTTTCAACGAGATTCAGAAGTTCACAATAACGGATCATGGAGAGGCGAAATTATATGTACATGAATAATAGTTGCTTTCATCGAGCTCCAGAGAAACTATACAATTTATCGATGGTACTAATAGTTAAATTCTAGGTAATTCAACAGAGGAGAAGGGTTTGATATTTATTCGTACAACGATGTTGAAAAGATGCGGTGAAAGGTGCGGATACAATCGAAGTATCCGAAGGTATCGAGTGTTTAAGGATGTTCAGCTGTTAGAGCAAAGAGCCACGATACAAACAATTCCAAAACTCGTTTCTTCCCAAAAGTTTACCGAGGTGCTGGAAAACTTTCGAATAATACTGAAAAATAATCCTGAACAAATGTTCAATTTTGAAAACAAATTGAAATTTCTCAATTCAGCGAACAAAACGATTTTTTTGATCCAACAAATTTTTGATTTTTCTCTGAAAAATTGCAGGACACTCGATATTTACGATCGATCAACCAGAGCCAAAAGTTCTGGCACTGAATCGATATTAATAATCGATTCTGGAGCCCCCAAAATTTTGCTAAATTTTTTCTTTAAATCATTTTCTAGAACGCGATCATCGAGGAGCTCAAATTTTAGCTGCGACTGTACATTCGATCCTGAACTACTACGGAGCACCTGCTTTTTGCAAGGATCTATGGATCTTTGGATCGATTCAACGCTGCAAGTTCGAGTCGTGCACAAAAAAGAAAATTTTGTTGGAAAAGATCGATATTTCATTAAATCCGTTCGTCTAAACGTTTTTTTTTTCAAAATCACAATAAAGTTGTCATTGCAGAAAGAAATATTCTAGAAAATTTCTTCGAAAAGTCAATTTTTGTCATTCCAATCGTAAATTTTCGTTCGAAACCAAAAATATGGTCAAAATGACGAAAATTTTGAAATTATCCAAAAATATTTGACCGGCTTCAAAAAAATCTCGACGTTTTTTTAACCCAACCCAGACAACAATTTTCAAAATTTTAAAAAAAATCAGATTTCACGTCAATTTCGTTTTTTGGCTCATAAAAAATGTGCCTGGAAAAAAAATGTAAAAAAATGCAAGTTTTGCTTGTTTTCTCATGAATCGACATTATTTTTATTTACTCCGTCTCGTGTCCGGTTCCCACAACAAAGAAGATCAAAACTTTGAACGTTCCTCTGGAATAATGATTTTTTTTATTTAGCCGGCTTCGGAGTTGTTTTGTAAAAACTGAAAAGCCCCTAAAACCGTCTCCGTCGAGGACGACCTCCGATGCATAAGAATGACGTCTTCCACGTGACTAATTAGCATTCTTTTTTTAACGGCGTATAAACATAAATCCCTCAGGGAAGCACCTCGGTCAGGTTCAAGTCGTTTCCATCGACGTCGCCGACGATTACGTAACATCAACATACGCCACAGAGTCGTAAGAGTTCGAGGTGAATGGTTTTTCCTCTTCGTTCATTAAAGGATGAAAAAACGAGTGATGTGATTTCCAATTCAGTGGCAAAAATAACAATCACGAGTTTCGTTCCAGAGACGATTAGAAAAATAAAAAAAAAAAACGTCAAATGAATCTGATGATTCAATTTTATTCAGATAATTCGCAAAAAAAAAAAATTTCTCGATGCACCGAAAATTGAATTTTGTCAAAAAAAACGTCGATAATTTCAAAATTTTCATTATTTTGACAATATTTTTCGTTCCTAACGGAACTTTCAGTGAAATTTACGATTTAAATGACAAAAATTGACTTTTCGAAGAAACTTTCCAGAAAATTTCCTGCTGCAATGACAAAATTTTTGTGATTTTTCAAAAAAACGTTTCGTCGATCTTTTCCAACAAAATTTTCTTCTCAGTGTGATCGAAAAATTGGGAAAAAAATCAAATTTCTTCTCATTTTCAAAACAAAAGCGAGCGATTTTGTAAATGTCGAAACTTTCGTGTTGCATCGTAAAAATTGATATGCGTTTAAACTGAATGAATGACGGAAACTTAAATGGAACTAACTGGATCGAAATGTGCCAAGGTAACGGGAGATTACGAGCGAATCGAATATATGTTGGCCTTTATAAAAGTATAAACACGATGAGAAGAGTATCACGATGTACTACATTTCCGGTTTGAGGCTGGATGACTCAGCAACAATGATTTATAATGTTATCGCGTTACAAATCGATCAGACTTTGCTGCGAAAAATTGAAAAAAAATCCACATTTTCTACGTCCGTTCGATTTTAATTAAAAATCGACGTGCCCATTGTTTCTGCATCTGATTTTCTTTGGCCAATAATTATGTGGGTGTCGAGAAAATTTAATTACAAATTGATACGACCGTATAATTTTGTTCGCACGGTATTCCAATGGACGAGAGTGACTCACACGTAATTATAAAAATGATTTTCCGTTTGTGAAAGTGAGATACATGCATAATAATCCGATCTCAACTATTTATTCGTATCAGACCCATTTATTATGCAAATTAATGGAACAATTTGATAAAAACAATACGTTTTTTTTTTAAATCGAGACAATTTTTTCCTCCAACGATCAATAAACGTGCGGTGCATAATGGAAAAATAATTGCGAGATTTTTTTTTACTCGGGAAAATGAATTAATAATCGTCCATTTTATGAGATCGTTTCGATTTCAAACGTTTTGCAGGAAAACGATTTTATTCAACGATGATTAAATTTTTGTGATTTTTCAAAAAACGTCGATATTTTGTTGAACTCGGTCAATATTTTTGGATAATTTAAAAATTTTCGTTTTTTTTGGCAATATTTTTCATTTCAAATGGAATTTCCAGTAAAATTTACGATTGGAATAACAAAAATTGACTTTTTCAAGAGACTTTCTAGAAGATTTCTCGCTGCAATGATTAAATTTTTGTGATTTTTTCAAAAAACGTCGATATTTTGTTGAACTCGGTCAATATTTTTAGATAATTTGAAACTTTTCGTTTTTTTGTCAATATTTTTCATTTCAAATGTCATTTTCAGTCAAATTTACGATTGGAATAACAAAAATTGACTTTTCAAAGAGACTTTCTAGAAAATTTCTCGCTGCAATGATTAAATTTTTGTGATTTTTTAAAAAACGTCGATATTTTGTTGAACACGGTCAATATTTTTGGATTATTGAAAAATTTTCGTTTTCTTGTCAATATTTTTCATTTCAAATGGAACTTCCAGTAAAATTTACGATTGGAATAACAAAAATTGACTTTTCGAAGAGACTTTCTAGAAGATTTCTCGCTGCAATGATTAAATTTTTGTGATTTTTCAAAAAACGTCGATATTTTGTTAAACTCGGTTAATATTTTTGGACAATTTAAAAATTTTCGTTTTTTTGTCAATATTTTTCATTTCAAATGGAATTTTCAGTAAAATTTACGATTGCAATAACAAAAATTGACTTTTCGAAGAAACTTTCTAGAATATTTCTTGCTGCGATGCCAAAATTTTTGTGATTTTGAAGAAAAAACGTTTAATCGAACGTACTCAACAAAATGTCAATCTTTTTCAACAGGATTTTCTATTTAGAGGATCGTTTCAACGCGTGGAAAATTTTACGTGATTTCTCGTTTGTGCTGCCCCTTGAACGATCCCTCGTGCAAGATTTTCTCTCGTGCGGGGGTTGCTAAACGTCGCCACGCTGCAACCATCATCCCTATCGATCCAGTCGCACGAGAGAGAACCGCAGGGCGTCGTTCAGTGTGAATACAGACTCACGACTCTATATATTGGAATTTCCAGAGCTCAGTGCCAAGCGAGAGATTCATAAATTTTCTCAAGCCCACAATCTACTCGTTTTACTGCGAATTGACCCGATTTTCTGAGGCTCCAAAGTTGAGTCTGCAATCTCGTCCAAATAATCGCAATTCTTCGATTCACGTTTCTCTAAATCTTTCGCTGAAACTCTAAAATTTCCATCCTCAAGAATTTCAGACATTTCATTTCCAGTTTTCAACTTTTCCCATCAAAACGCGTGTAAATTCGAGTCCCGTTTCGTTTACGAGTTGCAAAAAAATGTGTTTAGGATTTTTCTTGAAAAATTTCGGCCCACGGCCTTTCTGGCAATCTGCAAAAAAAATCCTCAATGCATTTTTTATTGCAACTCGATTTTTGCAACTTTTTAACAAAACGTGACTTGAATTTCCACGCGTTTGGATGGAGAAAATGAAAAATTGCAAATCAAATGTGTCAAATTCGAAACGTCAGAGAAATTTTCTTTATAGGAAAAAACTTTTAGTTTCGGTGGCGAGAACGTTTGCACAAAATTTTCAAAGGACCCTCGATAAAGTCGTTTTGTGATGCCTTAAAAAAAAGTATGAAAATGCGACAGAAGCTCATCAGATTCTGCCTGAGATTTACCTTGAGAGAATGCGATAAAGAAACAGAAGAAAATGAAGCAAAGTAGAAAAGAAATGAAAAGTGCAAGATGCAGGCAAGTCTGGCACAGACGCAGCCCGAGAAAAATAAGAATCCGAGTGAGCACACACGCGTCTCCGTGAGACTCGAGTTATTTTCTGTCTGCGAGAGACTGACACGTCACTCTTTCCCTTTCGCTCACGCACTTCTCTCACAAATCCCTTCAAATCACACGTATTTCTCATTCTCTCTCTCTCTTTTTCTCTCTTAAAATCCCTCCCTCTTTATCCAACTGCCATTTCCTCCCTTTCTCTTATTCTCCAACTCTACTATTTTCCTTCTGGCCCTTCCTTCCTGCCTGCGTGACTCGACATATTCACGTATATCGTTAAATCGTGTGTGCTTCGGAGATAGTCTCTTTAAGAGCGTTTTCAGACCGTCTATTCAGAAATTCCACTTAAATCCTTGTATTTTAATAGCAAACGAAATAATAATTTGCATCAAATTCGTCCTTGATTCCACCCTCGAAATTCCATGATTTCCATACACTTTTTATTATCCTTCCGAGGACACACATCCTGCAATTGCATACTGGGTCAATCTGACCCAAGACGTTTTAGAGACCGTTTCGTATTTCGGCAAATATGCATTTTTTTTTAATTTTTTTTGTATCAAACAATTTTTTTACGCAGACGAAAATTCAATGCCAAGAGATTCGTAGCCATAAAATGCCAAATAAATCGGTAACAGAAAATTTTTGGGGTCAAAACGACCCAGTGCACACTCCAAAGTCAAATTTTGTCAAAAAACGACGAACCAAATATTTTGGGATGTGTATTTTTTATTTCTAACGGAATTGTCAGTAAAATTAACGATTGGAATGAAAAAAATTGACTTTTCGAAGAGATTTTCTAAAATATTTTCAGCTGATTTTTATGATTTTTGATTTTTATGATTTTTGATTATTATGATTTTTGATTTTTATGATTTTTGATTTTTATGATTTTTGATTTTTATGATTTTTGATTTTTATGATTTTTATGATTTTTGATTTTTGATTTTTATCATTTTTCAAAAACTGTTTAGTCGACGGTATCGAAAAAATTTAATTTCCAGTTTCGAGACCTCTGTTTTCGTAATTTTTGTCACATGACGCTGAATATCGATCGATTCGCGCTGGATTAAAAAAGGAAACGACCATTGACATGAATTTTTGATGCACACGAAATTTTCGCTCGGATGTTTCGTTTCTTACCTCACTGAGTAAGTCCTTCCTTGAGGTTTCGAGGTCATTGCACTTTTTTATCGCTGCAGTAGAGCCGAGTGATCGATTTTCTTCTTGGTCTGCCCCGCGCAATAATTGCAACTGCGTGACAACGAACAAGGCGGGTTCGGCGTTATTGTATAATCTTCAGGCCTCTTCTTTCCTCGATGCTCACTCGGGCTCGTGTCTACCACCCTTAAGCCGTTACGTGCTCCCCGAAAGTCCACCCTCGCTCGGAATGGGCTAGCGGAAAGAAGAATAACACGATCAACGCGTTACTTTCCCTCCGATGAGAACATCCCCTTGAAAACAGCTTTCAGAATCGTACGCGTATAGAGTCGTTGCCGAAGATCGATGAAGCGACCATCGGACTGGCGCCACATTCAGTGGCGTCGTAATTTTTCAAAATATTTCATTCACAGTATTTTTAATTTTTTTTTTTCACCCCCAAATCGACGTAATTTTCGCTCATTAAAAACTGACGATCGAAATTCCGTCGCTCGTGCGAATAAAAATTGAAATAAAAAGAGAAAAAATGTTTTCTCGAAACTCAAGTTCGTTTAGAGATTTTCCCGAGACATTTGCGTCTCGGCCGCGTGTTCGGCACGTGTGTAATCACGACACACTGCAGCTTGAATGAAACTTTTATTTTTCAACCCCGAGTGGTCGTTCACTATGCAAGAGCGCGCACTATTTTGTGTTTTTTTTTTTTTTGTTCTTTCTTCGTCACGTTGAGCCTCCGAGTCTTGGGGTCAACGTGAAAGACTCGCGTAACCTCGTGCGGAGGGCGAAGGAAGCCTCGCCAACTCGAGAAGCGACTCCCCGCAGGCGGAAATTCCTCACGGTCGCGTTTGTGACTTGGGGCGCCTCGGAGAAGGCCTACCCGGTGTCCGGGCTCAAGATCGAGGTCGTTGGACGAGACGCTGACATCGCCAACGTGATTTCGCAACGTTTTTACTTCAGTTTTTCATGAAAATCCCTTAAAAAAATTATTTTTTTATCTTCTACCACTTTTTGATTATTTCAGCAATTTCTCTTCGAGTTTTACTGAATTTCCTCCGGAGCTGCGACATTTACAACATTGTAAAACGCTTCGATTGTTTTTTTGTCAGACTCATTAATTAATTTGCATATTTTATCGCTCACAATCACTTAATCATGCTCGAGCTTTGTATTTTTCAATTACTCTTTGTTCCCAGACGTCGAGCCAAAATTTCGTTTTTTTTCTTCAACTTTGTGTACAAATTTTCGACGATTTTCCTCACTAAAAAGAAAATTTTGTTGGATTCGTTCGACTAAACGTTTTTATCGAAAAATCACAAAAATTTTGTCATTCCAATTGTAAATTTTGCTGGCAGTTGCGTTAGAAATGAAAAAAATTGTCAAAATCACGAAAATTTGAAATTATCCAAAAATATTTAAAAAAAAAGAAAAATTTCCGGAATCATCGAGTTTTTTTGTGTGTCAAATTTTTTATTACTCAATTTTTTTCAGATTTAATTTGAAATTATCGAAAAATATTGAGTTCAACGTGTTAAACAAAAAATTGACATTTTTTTTACAAAATTTGATTTTCAGTGTTTGATTTCGTTCTGGAAGGAATTCTCTTTAATTGGATTAATCATTGAACCGATAAAAAGAGAGCAATTACCGGGATAATCGTTGGGGGGCAAAGAGCTAGTCATTCTTTACGGTGGTTCCATTGATCGGAGCACTTTGACTCGTCTCAAGGTTAGATTGAGGAAAAAATGTGATGAGACGATATCGTTGGATCGAGTAAATCGATCGATTAAATTTTTTCTACACGATATTTTATTAGCTGAGAATAAAAAAATAGGAAGCGAGTCGATCAACCGATAAATCGATCAGTTTAAACGATGACGATTTTTATCTCGTGCACAGAGTTCATCGATCTCGACTCTACGTGTTTTAAAATTGCGCCAAATTATATTGGCAACCGGATAAATTGCAGGCTTTATCTCGCTATTTTATTGAATCCCAACACAATTTAGCCACTTAACGCACTCGAAATATACCAACTCGAACATTTATAGTATTTTCACTCGGTTTCGAGGCCTTTTGTACACATTAAACCAGGTGTTTCGTCCCGGGAATAACAACGCCTCGGTAAGCACGACGTGGCAATATTTTCTTTCATCGTTTCTGTTGTCACTCTTCTATACGATCGAATGTTCTGTAGATACGAGTCGTACAGAAAAAAAATGCGGCGTAAGTATCGATTGGCCGAAGACACACGAAAGTCGCTGTTTCGTTGGTCAAAACTCGTGCAAATCAATCATTTAAACGTTTTTTTAAATAAAATCGTGTCCGTTCATCGACGGTTTGATCCACTGTCACAATTTCATCGCGCGATCATATTAACGAATTGGATTAAATGAAAAATCTTCGTTTTATCGCGTGCAATCGACGATTAATCGGTTCTTGCAGTTTTTCTGCATCGATTTTTCGCACGATTGAAAAAACGAGTCAAGAGTTTGAGAATCTTAGCGAAAATACTCGAAAAATATGTAACCGCGGGCGTAAACACTGGCGGATGAAAAATAAGGCGAAACACAGTCTCGTCGCGACGATATCCCAACGAGGAATGAGCCGAGACCGGTGCGACTGTAAAGACACACCGAGTGTGCTCTCTGTTCAAGCAAACCGAGTTGCCAGTCTATATCTTGCGAAAGAGGGTGGCCGCAGTTTCATCGAATCGTTCGAATGCGCGCGCCTTCTGCACCGGCCGGCCCTTCGCGCCTGCCGGTGGGGGTGGATTGCATTCTTTCACTTGCATTTCCGAAACATATGGAGACAAATATAAACCGCGATAAAATAAAAAGCGACTTTTTAGCCTAAAACGAAACGACCCGAAACTTTTGCATGCTTAATGACGTTGTAGCAACATTTTCTATCGATAAAATTCCTTCAAATTTGCACCACACAAAGAGAATAGTCGTGTCTAATAGCTCGTGCAATTTTAAGAGGCTTCGCCATGCACAAGTCGAGATATTTATTTATAAAAATCACAATTTTCAGAAGTTTCTCATAAGAGCGCGTGTTAAAAGTTGCAATTTTCAACATTAAATATTTCGATTTATAAATGGCGAAGCCTCTTAAAACTTTGCACACGCTTTTATGCAACATCGAAGAAACTTTATCAAGTTTTTCAATCAAATCGGTCGTAAAATTCTTTTGAAATTTTAGTTTTTATATAAAAAATACAAATTGGCTTGGAAAATCTTGAATTTAGAGTATTTTGTTCTTTAGTTAATTTGTAACAACGTTTTTTAATGAACTTGGGCTCGCGAGCCATTTTTTATGCAAGAAAAATTGACGGTAAAAATTTAGATTTGACTTTGGTCGAATTTGTTGACAGCGAAAAATTCGTCACTGTTATGGAACTCACCGAGGGAGAGATTGGTTTGGAAAAATATTGAGACTCTTCGAAATGTGGTGAAGAGTCGAGAAAGAAAATATGTTGAGAAAAAAGCAAGATTTTTTGACGAGGACTTGCTCTATGAGTGAACCTCAAAATAGACAACACGAAGAGCGATGAGAGAGTGAGAGAAGGGTCGATGTGACACTCCCCGGAAGAGGCACGGTATACTAGGCAAAAGAACGTCAAGATGAACGTGCAGATTTGGTGCTTCTACGCTGTCAGGAATTTTAGTCAGGTACACACGAGAGTGTTCTCATTCTTAACGAATCTAGGACGTTATAAACGTTGACTCGATTAATATTTCAAGTCGATTTAAAAATCTCGGTATCAGCAATCAAAAGCAACGATTGTCTCGTCCAATTACTCGAGCCTTTTCGTTCTAAACGTCATACCAAGGAGTGAATTTCAATTTTTAATTGACACCCGAAAATTCCATACAATCGAACAAAATAATCGAAATGACTTGATAATCTGCGCACATTGACAAATTCGTTCGTCGAAATTTACAAAATGTATCACTAAAAATGAATTTAGTTATATTTTGTTGTACACGATGGATATTTTTGGATAATTTCAAAATTTTCATTATTTTGACAATATTTTTCATTTCTAACGAAACTGTAAGCAAAATTTACGATTGGAATGACAAAAATTGACTTTTCCAAGAGACTTTTTAGAATATTTCTTGCTGCGATGACAACATTTTTGTGATTTTTCCAAAAACGTCGATATTTTGTTGAACAAGGTCAATATTTTTGGATAATTAAAAAAATTTTGTTTTTTTGTCAATATTTTTCATTTTAAATGGAATTTTCAGTAAAATTTACGATTGGAACGACAAAAATTGAGTTTTCCAAGAGACTTTTTAGAATATTTCTTGCTGCGATGACAAAATGTTTGTGATTTTTCAAAAAACGTCGATATTTTGTTAAACACGGTCAATGTTTTTGGATAATTTTAAAATTTTCCCTTTTTTGTCAATATTTTTCATTCCAAATGTCTTTTTCAGTAAAATTCACGATTGGAATAACAAAAATTGAGTTTTCGAAGAGACTTTCTAGAATATTTCTTGCTGCGATGACGAAATTTTTGTGATTTTTCAAAAAAAAACGTTTATTCGAACGAATCCAACAAAAAATCGTTCTTTTTCAATGAAATTTTCGTGTCAGTGTTTTGTCCTAGAAATACTTTTAATCTTACATCGATAAGAAGGTCGTGGAAGTTTGTTTAAACGAAAAAAAAATCGATCTTAGTTGAATCCGGAGCGAGAGAGTATCAAAGGGAATAGAAAAATGTAAATTGCGTAATTTCATGTGCCGGCATTCAGAATCAACTTTGCACACAGAGTATTCCGCACGTACGTATCGCGCGCAGCGAGGAGAGACTTGACTACTTCGCTATCGACCGTATCGCACTGCGGCGACGTAAGCTCGACACACGCGGATATACGTTTTGCCTCCCTCGAGTCATCCCCGCCCGCGTGCGCGAGTCCGCGGTTCTTCGCGAACGTGACCTCGCGAATCTCCAATCGGTATGCGCGAGCACCAACATATTATAATTCATTATTACCGATTAGCGATCGCTCCCGAGTCTCCGTACACGCCCACACCATCTACAAGAGGCTCGCGATGCTTTTCGGTCCATAGAAACGATCTTACAGGTGTGTCAATCGTCTCAATTCTCCAACACGTCCAAAAGCATGACCAAGACACGATAAAACAAAAATTACGTAACGCAGTGAACTTGATTTCTTGAATTTCTCAGCTGAAAATCAAATTTTGTTGAAAAAAATCGACATTTCGTTGGAAACGTCCGATTAAACTTTTTTTTTTTTTTTAAATCACAAAAATTTTGTCCTTGCAGCAAGAAAAATTCTCAAAAGTCTCTTCGAAAAGTCAATTTTTGTTGTTCCAATTGTAAATTTTACTGAAAATTCCATTTTAAATGAAAAATATTGACAAAAAAACGAAATTTTTAAAATTATCCAAAAATATTGACCGTGTTCAACAAAATATCGACGTTTTTTGAAAAATCACAAAAATTTTGTCATCGCAGCGAGAAATCTTCTAAAAAGTGTCTTCAAAAAGTCAATTTTTGTTGTTCCAATCGTAAATTTTACAGAAAATTCCATTTGAAATGAAAAATATTGACAAAAAAAAGGAATTTTGTAAATTATCCAAAAGTATTGACCGTGTTCAACAAAATATCGTCGTTTTTTGAAAAATCACAAAAATGTTATCATCGCAGCAAGAAATATTCTGGAAAGTCTCTTCGAAAAGTCAATTTTTGTCATTCCAATCGTAAATTTTGCAGACAGTTTCGTTAGGAATGAAAAATATTGTCAAAATAATGAAAATTTTGAAATTACTCAAAAATATTCGCCGTGTTCAACAAAATCTCGACGATTTTTGACTAAATTCCATTTTCAGTCTATCAATAATCGTGCGTCTTATTGCACGAACCTTATCAGCAGTTTTAATGACGAGCTATTCACTGTCCTTAAGCAAAGGAAAGAATAATTAAAGAGTATAAAATCGGCACCCTAACAGGAGAGTTTAACGTACCAATTTCTTTCTTGCTCGTCTTTATCCATTCTCCGTTCCTCAGCAATCTCTGTCAATCACGATTAACTCCCTCAATCTCTCGAGTGTATCTTTCACTTGCTCGTAACGAGGGTTGCTAAATTGTCCAATTACTTTGCCTCGTTTCCTCGATAATTACCATTTTTTTCCACCGAGTCATTCATCTTTCTTGCAATCAACGAAAATGCATCGAAAAAATGCATCGCGGACACGTTAAATTGTTGTTTTTGGTTTACGAACAATAGTAAGTGATTTGAGATGAAAATTTTGATGATTCCGAGTTATAATTACGATGGATCGTCGCCTCGGATTCCGACAGAGTTCAAAATTCTGTTTTTCCTCTGTTTCTGGCGGTCTCAGTGGGCAATTCAAAAATTTCAGTAGTTTCTCCCTCCAGTTGCGGATGCTGCTGTTACAGCAGCAGCAGCAGCAGCACAGCACGCGGCCAGACTGTTTGGAGCCTAATGACCGCGAGATGCTGTGGCCCGACTAATTGCGAGTGCGAACCAATGCAGGAGCATCAAGCTTTCTCCATCTTTGTCAGCAGTTCGCAGACTCTTTCTAGTCCACGAGCTCTCTGCGAGCAAGCATGTCGTCGCGTTACACGTCTTTCTCTCTGCATATCGTTGAAAACACACGTAGAGTGAATAAGTCGCCGTAAGAAGGACAAAGAAACGCGGTCGAATTCCTCTCGCGTTCCAGACGCATAAATCCCTCAGCGCTCGGGAAAACACGCTGCATGCTGTCTCAAAACTACACCTATGCGAAAATTCACTTCACCAACAAATTCTTCATCATCTCCTGGTGACAAATATAGTATCGCTCTAGTGTTCCTCAGGAATAATATACGACGAGCAGCTACCCATATCAAGCTTTCTTGTATCCCACCACCGCCATCGGAGAGCTTTTGCGTGAACGCAAAAGTTGCTTTGCATCCAGATCCAATAGGCACTCGCGCTTCGATGCCTTTTACGGGGAATCGAATGAAATTTGGTTGGAAAAGATCGATATTTTCGTTCGACTAAACGTTTTTTTGAAAAATCACAAAAATTTTGTCATTGCAGCGAAAATATTCTAGAAAATCTCTCCGAAAAGTCAATTTTTGTCATTCCAGTCGTAAATTTCTGCTGAAAATTCCATTTGAAATGAAAAATATTGTCAAAATGACGAAAATTTCTAAAGTATCCAAAAATATTCACCGTGTTCAACAAAATATTGACGTTTTTTGACTAAATTCAATTTTCAGTGCCGAAAGATGGAAAAAAATTGACATTAAGAAATATTTTAGAGAAAGTCTCTTCCGAAAATCAATTTTTGTCATTCCAATCGTAAATTTTGCTAGCAGCTCCGTTAGAAATGGAAAAGATTGTCAAAATGACGAAAATTTCGAAATTATCCAAAAATATTCACCGTGTTCAACAAAATATTGACGTTTTTTGACTAAATTTAATTTTCAGTGCCGAAAGATGGAAAAAAATTGACATTAAGAAATATTTTAGAGAAAGTCTCTTCCGAAAATCAATTTTTGTCATTGAAATCGTAAATTTTGCCGACAGCTCCGTTAGAAATGAAAAATATTGTCAAAATTACGAAAATTTCAAAATTATCCAAAAATATTCACCGTGTTCAACAAAATATTGACGTTTTTTGACTAAATTCAATTTTCACTGCAGAAAGATGGAAAAAAATTGACATCAAGAAATATTTTAGAGAGAGTCTCTTCGGAAAATCAATTTTTGTCATTAAAATCGTAAATTTTGCTGGCAGCTCCGTTAGAAATGAAAAAGATTGTCAAAACAACGATAATTTTGAAATTATCCAAAAATATTCACCGTATTCAACAAAATATCGACGTTTTTGACGAAATATAATTGTCAGTGTCCATAAATATGTCATTTCGATTGTTACCGTTTGAAAGTTTCAAAATATTCCATTTTATTATAATTCCCAAAATAATTTAAGCTGCTTTTTTGTTCGATTGTATTAATTGCGTTAATTGAATTTAAATCAAAATTTAAATTGAAAAAGAAAAAAAAATTGTGTAATAAATTAAATTGTGTTAATTAAAAATTGAAATTAACTTTTAAGATTTGACATTTAGAATTAAAAGGCTCGAGTAATTGGACGAAAATGATTTTCAGAAATTTCACAAAAATATTTTTCTGCCAAAAGTTCCACGACTCGACTCGATATTTTTTGCTAAAAGATGTCCAATTAATAAATTAATTAATTGATTAATTATTATATATTTAATATTGATTAATTAACTAAGATGTCCAGCGTTAATTGTGAAATTCGCAAGCCCGTTGAAAAAATTCCCTAAATATCATTGAATCGTGTTCTTCGACGTGATGAATTGGCATCAGAATCTGAACTCTTGATAAATCACATTCGCATCCGTTTAATAGGTGGTTTAGAGCGTTGGGAGGCATGTAGTAGCAAATCGTGATTAAAAGAGCTTGACTATAATAATTTGTTGCGGGGGAGGAGGCGAGGACGAGGAAAGAGAAGGGATAGAGCATTAATTTCTCTGTTACTGAATTTATTACATCCTTCTAACGCACACACCACCTTTCACCGAGAGAGCAAAGAGATACACATTTATCGCTCCAAACTCTTTTCTTTGCACCTCGTGCAGGAGATTTTTTTTTTTCCCATACTTCGAGATTCCTATGGCTACCGCTTGCTCCAAGATTTACCGCCATGTCCCATATTTACGAGCACAAAGCGTAAAAGGTCCACGAGGAGATTCTGGAAAGGTTAACCGCTTGATTTCTTTCCAATCGTCTCGTGTCCTTTTCTCTCGATGCATCGTTGCATTAGGCTCGATTATTTCAAGCCACGAGCTCGTGCGAAGACAAAAATATCATCGAAGTTATGAAAATTCATTATTTCGCGTACATAATCAATAATTCTGTCATTACAGAATTCTCTCGTTACACAATTACACGTTCGCTCGTATGCAATTGCAATTTTATTGCAATTTTCCCATCATTCCGATTGCAACGATGGTTAAGTAATTGAAAATGCATTGATTGTCATTTTTTTTCACGCGTTTCTTCGTAATTGATGGAAAAATATGGCCGAAGGTTTTAAATTGCTAGAAAATTTACTGCAAGCCACGAGTCTGTGAAAACGAGCCACGAATTTTTCGAATTAAAAAGTTCGAGGCAAATGCCAAGTGCGATCGATCCCTTTCAGCGAAATGGATGCGGAATCAATGTTTCATCTTTATCGAAGCATCGGAAAGGCTGCCAATCTTCGATAAAAACGTGCGCTCGTAATCGACTAATAGCAGGCCGTGCCCTCGGCTCTTTTAGACTCTGGATAATCCAAGTTATTGTGCTCTACTTTGCGAAAAACCTTTCTGCTATAAATAAATTCTCTTCCTGGATCCCTAAACGGAATCAAGATGAACCGATTGATATTTTCCTTCAAGAGCACACCAAAAATTTGGTCAAAAAACGTCGAAATTGAACGAAGTGTAACTAAATATTTTTGGATAATTTCAAAATTTTCGTCATTTTGACAATATTTTTCATTTCTAACGAAACTGTCAGCAAAATTTACGATTTGAATGACAAAAATTGACTTTTCGTAGAAACTTTCTAGAATTTTTCTTGCTGCAATGACAAAATTTTTGTGATTTTTCAAAAAACGTCGATATTTTGTTGAACACGGTCAATATTTTTGGATAATTAAAAAATTTTCGTTTTTTTCTAAAAATTTTCCATTTCAAATGGCATTTCCAGTAAAATTTACGATTGGAATAACAAAAATTGACTTTTCGAAGAAACTTTCCAGAATTTTTCTTGCTGCAATGACAAAATTTTTGTGATTTTTCAAAAAACGTCGATATTTTGTTGAACACGTCCAATATTTTTGGATAATTAAAAAATTTTTGTTTTTTTCTCAAAATTTTTCATTTCAAATGGAATTTTCAGTAAAATTTACGATTGGAATAACAAAAATTGATTTTTCGAAGAAACTTTCTAGAATTTTTCTTGCTGCAATGACAAAATTTTTGTAATTTTCCGAAAAAACGTTTAGTCGAACGAATCCAACAAAATATCGATCTTTTCCAACAAAATTTTCTTTTCAGTGCAGCGTTTGGATCATTAAAAGGGAATTTGATTGACGAAAATAATAACGTGGATGAGAAAATCGTTTTGGTCATTCAATTTAATTTGTTTCTCAGTGAATGTCGAATTTTTACATTTTCTCTGCCCCACTCGAGCCAAGGGAACAGAATTATTTTAAATTCACCTTTTGTTCGAATGTCTATAAAAATAAAGTTTTGTAATACTCCGACTAATTGATCGATACTGAATATTTTGAAAAACCTGCAATCAAAGACGTTCGATTGTAAAATAAATCGATTTTTTACGACATTTACTGTACGTTTTCGAATTTTAATGGCAAGTAAAACTTGGCTCAATCAAAAATAACGAATCTCTGGGAAACTGCGAGAAAAAAATTGACTTAGCGAGCGACGAGACAGTTTTTCCCAGTGTAAAAATTCGAATTTTGCAGGAAATACTTGGACTCCATTTATTTCCGCAGGCAAGTCGTCAAGTTGCTCTAGAAAGTGTAAAGACCTCGAGAACAAGTCGATACAGATCGAGGGCGTGTGCCCTCGAGTGAATTTAACGTTTATACGTAGCTGAGAAAAAGTTGACTGCAGGAAAATCCTCGCACAAATGCATTTCGATCTCAGACTCACTGAATTCTCATCGTAACGAGAAGATTCTTTTTCTCTGTAGATTGTTTCCGAGTCTCTTTCACTTTGCCATTCATTCATGTCCATTGTAAAACAACACGAGACCATTATGTAACTACGTTTTTGCAATATAATAATGTACGTAAATATAACCTCGTGAGAATACACGTATGCGAGCACCGAGAGGTCACGAGAGTTCACCACCAACTATATGTGCATTCTCTATTTCGTCTTATGGCCCATAAAAATTTTAAGATATTGATTCAACGAAAACTAGGTCAATCCTGTCCCCTGGACCAGAATAGGAAGCTTCGCATACCCCAAGATCGTCCAACAAATTTGTCCTTTGTACAAAACATTAATTACAAAAATCTACACGTTTGTTGACCTCGATTTTCAAAAAATCCATTTCCATTCCTTCAATTTTCAGTTTTCCATCCGTTTTTCAGTCAAAAACGTTCAACGGAGAAGCAGATTTGAAAAATACGAAAAAAATGTGCAAATGCAAGTCAAAGATCGTTCACTATCACGAAAGTCAAAATACGAGCGCATAAAATGAACGAATTCAGACACGGAGAATAAAATTTTGTTGGAAATAATGGATAATTTGCTGGATCCGTTCGACATAAACGTTTTTTGAAAAATTTGAAAAATCACAAAAAAATTGTCATCGCAGAAGGAAATATTCTAAAAAGTCTTTTCGAAAAGTCAATTTTTGCTATTTCAATCGTAAATTTTACTGAAAATTCCATGTGAAATGAAAAATATTGACAAAAAAACGAAAATTTTTTAATTATCCAAAAATATTGACCGTATTCAACAAAATGTCGACGTTTTTTGAAAAATCACAAAAATTTCGTCACCGCAGCAAGAAATATTCTAGAAATTCTCTTCCAAAAGTCAATTTTTGCCACTCCAATCGTAAATTTTACTGAAAATTTCATTAGAAATCAAAAATATTGTCAAAATCACAAAAATTGTAACCCTAGCCCGATAATCCGATTTTTCAACTAAATTCCAATAACGTAGAGTCATAAATGAGCCCAATCTAGAAAAATTCATATCCCCAATAAAATTTAACGAAAATCGTTCAACTCGGGCTCGTTCTTTCCGTTTTTTACTGCAGAATCACGCGAGCCTGTCGCAATTTTGCTTGAATTCAAAAAATTGGTCTAAAACGCAATAAAACGATAAAAAACAACAGGAAAACGAAAGGACGCGGATTTAAGATCGACTGGGGTCGATTTCGACCCCACAGACAAAAATGTGTTCGAAACATTGACTCGCCGAGACGCGATGACGGTTGAAAGAATTGAATGGGAAAGAAAAAAGAGAGAAGATTCTTGTTGCGCAAATATTTTTCTGTGTTGAATTGTCGAGACGATTGCTGGCTCGCAGTTACATAACGCTCGGTGTACATAATACATATTGTACGTGATGTCGGTGTGTTTCACGGGCTTTTTAACCCGAAGGCATTTCAGGTGCAGCGCGAAGCAGGTATATTGGGCTGGCAGAGCGAGCACGTATCTTACGAGCAACAGCGAAAAAGGTTACTGGGATAGGCTCGCCTTTGGCGAATCATTATTCTCCATGGCGGAAGAAATATTATTATTGTAATAGACGTTTCTCTATGTACATTCAGACGTGTATAAATTCAGCTCTGAATAAACGATATACACAAAAGGATATTAGCCGAGCAGTGTATACGAAGAATCCATAAGGACGTTTAATAAAAACGTCGAGACAGCCAGACAGGCAGGTGAAAGAATTGGCATCATCCATTTTTTTGCACTGTCAAGAAGTTGACATATTTCCAACGATAGGTTTGCTAAGAAAATAACGGGCCCAAGATATTCGAGACTGACTATTCAAATGAGTTTTGTGCTTACGGGGACGTACAATAAATTGAGAAATTTTAGCTGACGTTTAAAATCAACCTGTCAGACAGTTTCCTCATTCAAATTCCATTCAATACCAAAAAAACTGCTGTTTCTCTCACAAAATTACTTTATTGAGGATTCTTTGATAATTTTATATCAAAATTCTTGTCACCAAAACGAAAAATTTTCTCCTATAAAGAGAAATTTCCTGACGTCAAGAATTTGAGTCATTTAATTTACAATTTTTAACTTTTCCCATCCAAACGCGTGGAAATTCGAGTCGCGTTTCGTTTATGAGTTGCAAATAAATGAGTTTAGGATTTTTCTTAAAAAATTTCGACCCACAGCCTTTCTGGCAATCTGCAAAAAAAATCCTAAATAAATTTTCCATTGCAACTCGATATTTGCAACTTTTTGGAAACGTGACTTGAATTTACACGCGTTATGGGGAAAATGAAAGATTGCAAATGAAATATTTCAAATTAAACGTCAGAAAAATTTTCTTCATATAAGAAAACTTTTAGTTTTCGTGCCAAGAACGTTTGTGTACAAAATTTCGAAAGGAGCCTCAATAAAGTCGTTTTATAATAATAATTCCTCAACTGAATATTCCAATTGCACAATTATAACGATCGAGAGCCTGTTAATTAATTACAGTTAGTTGATTCATGTCGATAAATTACACGAAATCGATCCATCATTTTTAATCATCAGACTCTCGACTCGATAACATGAAAATAATATTCATCTTGTGTATTGTGTAACTTGCAATTCTCTTGGACCCATGAGGCTAAGGGAAGCTGCATGCGAGGTACCAGCACTTCGAGTCTAATCCCCGAGTTGTATTCACACGTCAAATGCACGCCTGAGTGCATAGAATGCAAAACGCAATACACATCTCTCAGCGTATTTGAAAGTGTGCTGACAGAGTCGAGATCTCGAAGAAAATATCACTAGTTAACACTCTATTACAGTCCTTATGTTACAATAATATATATCCTGGCACGACCATCGTGTGTTCGAGACGAGGAGACACAATTATATAAATAATGTCAAAGTTACTTCATCGCGGTTATGTGAGGAAATGGGTTATCATGGTGGGAAGGAAAATGCATAATCTCGTCAACAATGAGAGTTGCTCGTGGGAACCAATAAAACGAGCACACTGGAAATTGAATTTAGTAAAAAAACGTCAATATTTTGTTGAACACGGTGAATATTTTTGGATAATTTCAAAATTTTCATTCTTTTGACAATATTTTTCATTTTGAACGCAATTGTCAGTGAAATTTACGATTGGAATAACAAAAATTTACTTTTTTAAGAGACATTGACAACATTTTTGTGATTTTTTGAAAAAAACGTTTAGTCAACCGTATCCAACAAAATAATTTTCGCTGAAATTTCGCTAATTTCGAAATTTCCCTAATTTCGACAATATTTTTCATTTCGAACGGAATCGTCAGTAAATTTTTCGATTGGAGTACCAAAAATTTACTTTTTTGAGAGACATTGACAACATTTTTGTGATTTTTCGAAAAAAACGTTTAGTCAAACGTATTCAACAAAATAATTTTCGCTAAAATTGCGCTAATTCCAAAATTTCCTTAATTTTGACAATATTTTTCATTTCGAACGGAATTGGCAGTAAAATTTACGATTGGAATACCAAAAATTTACTTTTTTAAGAGACATTGACAACATTTTTGTGATTTTTCGAAAAAAACGTTCACTCAAACGTATCCAACAAAATAATTTTCGCTAAAATTTCGCTAATTTCGAAATTTTCTCAATTTTGACAATATTTTTGATTTCGAACGGAATTGTCAGTAGAATTTACGATTGAAATGACAAAAATTGACTTTTCGGAGAGACTTTCTAGAAAATTTCTTGCTGCAATGAATTTTTGTGATTTTTCAAAAAAAAGTTCACAATCCAACAAAATATCGATCTTTAAAGGAAAAAAAAAATTCTTTCCAGTGCATCAAGAGACTCGGCAGAGTCACGACGAAGTTTGCAGCGTCATAAAAGTGTGTCTTCAAGATGTGAATGAAAATGCAGGCCAGCGGAGAGTTGAAAAAAGAAAATGCGAGCTGGAAGCTGCACCGGGTACTATGATTCTTGGTTGCAAGAAGGAAAATGGACAGCAGGATGGAAAGAAGGAGAATTGAGTGTAATAAATGGGCTGGCTGGATCCTTGAGATTTGCGATGTAAAAGACACAGTGTCGTGCTCGTTGAAAGAGTGTGTCATTCGTCTTTGCCGATGTTTCTCACTATATACTGGAGCAAACTTTCTGGTGGGCTCAATGAGCGAGCAAGCGGAAACGCACCGAGCTATGCCAACGTTTATACATTTCTTCGCGAACCCATAACCGCGCGAGAGAGCAAGAGCGAGAGAGTCTTGAGAAGATTAAAATAGGAAGTTATTTTTACGAGTGAGTTTGGCTTTCTACGAGACCCTTACCGCAAGGGAGAGGGATTCTTCTTTGATGATTATGAGGAGAAGAAAAAAACAGTTTTGTTAGTGATGGGTAACGGAAATGGACCGAAAGGTCGATGCCAATAAGTCAGAGTGTCAAATTTTCCGAAAACTTTTCAAATTTTACCTAAAAATTGAATTTCGTCAAAAAAACGTCGACATTTTGTTGAACACGGTGAAAAAAATTGGATAATTTCAAAAATTTTCGTTATTTTGACGATATTTTTCATTTCCAACGAAACTGTCAGGAAAATTTACGATTTTAATGACAAAAAATGACTTCTCGAAGAAACTTGCTCGAATATTTCTTTCCAAATTCAAACAAATTTTATAATATCAAAATAAATTCAATAATTTCAAAATTTTAATTGGAAAATTTCAAAATTTTCGTTATTTTGACGATATTTTTCATTTCCAACGAAAGTGTCAGCAAAATTTACGATTTCAATGACAAAAATTGACTTTTTGAAGAAACTTTTTAGAATATTTCTTTCCAAATTCAAACAAATTTTATAATATCAAAATAAATTTGATAATTTCAAAATTTCAATTGGATAATTTCAAAATTTTCGTTATTTTCACGATATTTTTCATTTCCAACGAAACTGTCAGCAAAATTTACGATTTTAATGACAAAAATTGACTTTTCGAAGAAAATTTCAACAAAATTTCTTTCTAAATTCCAAAAAAATTTCATAATATCAAAATAAATTTGATAATTTCAAAATTTCAATTGGATAATTTCAAAATTTTCGTTATTTTGACGATATTCTTCATTTCCAACGAAAGTGTCAGCAAAATTTACGATTTCAATGACAAAAATTGACTTTTCGAAGAAAATTTCAAGAAAATTTCTTTCCAATTTCCAAAAAATTTTATTTTCAGTGTTGACTAATCCGATTTTCTCGATAAATGTCAAACGAACTGGCACCAGTCTTTTTTTTTCAAACATTCCATCCGCTTCTTATCAGGACGGTTTATCGATCCGACATTCGAACTGGAAATACAGCAACTTTGAATCGAAAGTAATTCATGTCGAGCTCAGACAAATCGAGCAGGAAAAGGATCGTCATCAGCGCGGGTCTCTTCGTTTTCGATGGGAAGAAGCCCGGGATAATGGATAATGGTTTGTACAGCATCCAAGCGCGGACACTAGTCTCGCGGTGAACACGTGGAGAAAGTCTTGACTGCTCATCGAACCGAGCGAGAGTCACCGCGGGGAACAACAACTCTCGGACGATTAATCGCGTCACTGGAATTCTAAATGCACCGACTAAATATACGCGCGCGAGATGAATGTCAGTGAAAGACTTCAATGCCTATAAAGTCGAACGCGATCAAGATAAATGAATCGCGGTATGCATTTCTCCGGATGTAATTGTCAAACGAAGTCTCAATTCTCGCGGGACCTCTATTAACGTAATTACGTTAATAGAGGTTCGAAATTCCCTTTTTTTCCTTCCTTGCCTGCGGCATGTGCACAAAGCTCGACTTTATCGAATTAAAAATCGTATAAACGATTGACGCGACATTGTCGACTTCTCGATCGAAATTCATGCAACGAACGAGGCTCGCCATATTAGCTGACGAGCCAAAACTCTCCGACGCCACAGATCCGTCATTCATTTATCATTTTCTCCATTAAAGGACGTTCGATCGCGACAATCCAATGTTGTCACGCTACAAATAAAATTTCATTGAAATAAATCGATATTTTGTTGAATACGTTCTCGACTAAATGTTCATTTGATAAAAACACCAAAATTGTGTCAATGCAGCAGGAAATATTCTTAAAAGACCCTTCGAAAAGTAAATTTTTGTCATTCAAGTCGTTGATTTTGCTGACAGTTCCATCAGAAATCACAAATGTTGTCAAAATTACGAAAATTTTAAAATTATCCAAAAATATTCAGTTCACCAACGAAATATCGAAGTTTTTCGACAAAATTGAATTTTCATGCTAAACCATGTTGAAAACATAAAAAACTTCAAAAAGATAAGAATTTTATAAAAATTCGTAAACATATTCTTTAATAATTGTTATTATCATTTATTTTTTAATTGAATAATTAATTAATTAATTAATTAATTAATTAATTAATTAATCAATTAATTAATTCAATTGATTAATTCAATCAATTAATTAATCAATTAATTATTCTAAAAATTAATCTTAAAAAATAGCATTAATCAATTAAAATTGTAATTAATTAATTAATCAATATTAATAATATGACAATACAATTTTTTTTAGATTTCTGCACCACGTAATACTCGAGCAATCGAAAACTAAAGTTCACGCATAAAGTTTACAAATTTACAGGTTTACATTTCGTGCATAAAAAGTTCGATTAAACTCTCAATTATTCGATAAACATGTGGTCAAAAATTTGGAACAAAATTTGTGTTTCTATACTTGATGCCAAAGAATATAATCCCAAATTTAATAAAATTCTGATTATTTTGATTTCGTGATGCAACTTTCTTAAAATTTCCTGTTACTTCTCCGTCGAGATTTCATTACGTCACTGTTCTCGCCAAATTCGATATTCCAAATGATCCCATCGGGCATATTCCATGGATCATTGTGTTCAATTAGTTTAGTGTGCACGTTTCGATGTTTTTGCTGGGAACAAGGCATTGGCGGTCTTCATGGATTCGCAAGATTAGAGAACAGCAAAGAAATTACGTTGCAATTTTACACACGATACTAAAACGAGCCAACAGCACGAGCGAAGAGTCGTTAAAAAAAGAGAGAAAAAAAGGCTCAACGTTAGAATCGAATTGCGCAACGGCACATATAGTTTTTCAGCTACAAAATAATAAGCAATGGGTGCAGCAGAAAACGAGTGCACGCTACGGTTGCAGCGGCTTGAATAATGCCGGCTGGTTGTCAAAAGCAATTTTTGAAGGATTTACATCGCCTGCAGCGATTAATCGATTGTTTTAGTATCGATATAGAGATTTTCCAGCAGTTCTTTCCGAATGCATTTCATGCTGGACACATATTTATATTCACCCAAGTTCAGACGCTTCGGAAATGGAAACGTTCATCTGCATTAAGTGAATAAATATACACTTTCACGTTATGGCCTTGAAAACTCGACCCCGAAGAAAATACGACAATAGAATAATTTCATCCTCATTAAATGTACCGGCTGTCTCAAAACATCTCATCCATAAACGCCATTTTGTCTGTGTCACCTCACAATTTTTACATTTAATTAAAAACGATCAGTTTCTTGGTCTGCGTCTCTATGGTTTTAATTTTTTTTCACGAAATTCACTAAAAAAAACTCTTGAATAAATTGAAGAAAAATGGAAATCCCAGGAATGAGGACGTTCGATCTCGCATTGTCTCGTTGGAAACGTTCGACTTGTCGTTTTTTTGAAAAATCACATAAAATTTGTCATTGCAGCAGAAAATATTTTAGGAAAATTCTTCGAAAAGTAAATTTTTGTCATTTCAATCGTAAATTTTACTGAAAATTCCGTTAAAAATGAAAAATATTGTCAAAATAACGAAAATTTTGAAATTACCCAAAAATGTTGACCGTGTTCAACGAAAAATCGATTTTTTTTTGGAAAATCACAAAAATTTAGTAATTGCAGCAGGAAATATTTTTGAAAGTTTCTTCAAAAAGTAAATTTTTGTCATTCCAATCGTGGATTTTACTAAAAATTCTGTTAAAAATGAAAAATATTGTCAAAATAACGAAAATTTTGAAATTACCCAAAAATATTGACCGTGTTCAACGAAAAATCGGTGTTTTTTGAAAAATCACAAAAATTTAGTCATTGCAGCAGGAAATATTCTAGAAAGTTTCTTCGAAAAGTAAATTTTTGTCATTCCAATCGTAAATTTTACTGAAAATTCCATTTGAAATGACCAATTTTGAGAAAAAAACGAAAATTTTTTAATTATCCAAAAATATTGATCGTGTTCAATAAAATATCGACGTTTTTTGAAAAATCACAAAAATGTAGTCATTGCAGCAAGAAATCTTCTAGAAAATTTCTTCGAAAAGTAAATTTTTGTGATTCCAATCGTAAATTTTACTGAAAATTCCGTTAAAAATGAAAAATATTGTCAAAATACGGAAAATTTTGAAATTACCCAAAAATGTTGACCGTGTTCAACGAAAAATCGATTTTTTTTTGGAAAATCACGAAAATTTAGTCATTGCAGCGAGAAATATTCCAGAAATTCTCTTCGAAAAGTCAATTTTTGTCATTTCAATCGTAAATTTTACTGACAGTTTCGTTAGAAATAAAAAATATTGTCAAAATGACGAAAATTTTGAAATTATGCAAAAATATTGAGTTTACTAAAAATCCAACAAAATATTGACGTTTTTTGCCAAAATTGGATTTTCAGTGCACGAGGAATCCGAATTAGCTGCAATGGCTCGTAGAGTCAGATTCATTAACAAGAATAAATCCAAGTGGCAATCACCGGGCAAGGTACACGGAAGTTCACGAGTTAAGGGGAAGCGACTGATGAGTGCGTGTGCACGTTTCAATTATCGTGTTACGTATTCCATCAGCGTTGAGACAATGACCTGATTTAAGGTCGAAACGATCTGGCTCATCCAGCACACTCGGATAAGGCCCAGTTGTTCCGGAAATTATGCACGTATTCTTGTGTCCATATACACATAGCCGTGGTATCAGGTACGCGGACACTTTCGCGAACAAGGAACGTGTAGTAACGAAATAAAAAGTCGTCGAGCAAGTTTGGGAAAAAGCTTGTTCAGCCGCCTAACGAAAGCGGGCAATTCGCTTTTGCTTTCGTCCAGCGACCCACGGAGCGTTTACCCATCGTCAAAAACCGGTTCCCTCTCCTTCATTACCGTTCGTTTGATTTATTCACAGAGATAATTAAAATCGCTCAAAATTCATCGACTCGAATGACAAAAATTTCAATTTTGTCAAAAAATTTCGACGTTTTGTTGAAGGCGGTAAATATTTTTGGACAATTTCAAATTTTTCATTATTTTGACAATATTTTTGGACAATTTCAAATTTTTCATTATTTTGACAATATTTTTGATTTGTAACAGAATCGTCGGTAAAATTTGCGATTGGAGTGACAAAAATTGACTTTTCGAAGAGACTTTCTCAAATATTTCTTGCCGAAATTCCAAAATTTTTGTGATTTTTCAAAAAAACTGAACTAAAAAAATATAAATATCGATCTTTTTTCAAAATTTCCTCCATTTTGACAATTTTTTTTATTTCCAACGGAACTGTCAGTAAAATTTGCGATTGGAGTGACAAAAATTTACTTTTCGAAAAAACTCTCTCGAATATTTCTTGCCGAAATTCCAAAATTTTTGCGATTTTTCAAAAAAACTAAATATCGATCTTTTTTCAAAATTTCCGTCATTTTGAGAATTTTTTTCATTTCCAATGGAACTGCCAGTAAAATTTGCGATTGGCGTGACAAAAATCGACTTTTCGAAGAAACTTTCTCGAATATTTCTTGCCGAAATTCCAAAATTTTTGTGATTTTTCAAAAAAACTGAACTAAAAAAAAATAAATATCGATCTTTTTTCAAAATTTCCGTCATTTTGACAATTTTTTTAATTTCCAACGGAACTGTCAGCAAAATTTACGACTCGAATGACAAAAATTGACTTTTCGAAGAGACTTTCTCGAATATTTCTTGCTGCAGTGCCAAAATTTTTGTGATTTTTCAAAAAAACGTTTGTTCGAACGAATTCAACAAAATATCGATCTTTTTCAGCAAAATTTCATTTTGATTTCAAGGAGGATTGCAGCCACGCACTGAAAAGAAAATTCTGCTGAAAAATAATTTTCAGTGCACGATTTGGATGGGATTTGTTTCATTTTACATGGAATATCCCATGCGGATTCCAAGCCAAAACATGAGAGAGCTGCGGCAGCAGCTCCGACTTCGGAAGTCACGTTACACTTCCGTTCTCGTGTACACGGCGCAGAGTACGAATGCCAGACGTCGCTTTACAATACTTATTATCAGTGAAAGTTGTTAAGGCGTGAACGTTTTACATAAAGAGGCAGATGGATGATAAAATTATCGAGACTATGAAAAAGGCAGCAAGTAGTTCACAATTGAAAAATCTTTAAGACACTCACCCCAGGTCCAAGTTCTCCAGTTCTTCGGAAACATTGCTCAAGCTGTCGAACGATTGGCTGAGATACGAAGTTTCCGCGTGATGCATTTCGAACACCTCACTAGAACAAAAATCAATTTAAAGAGCTTGAATCACCAAATCAAAAAATAATCAGAATTTCATCAAATTTGGTGATGACATTCTTTGGCATCCAGTACAGAAAAACAAATTTTTCCCAAATTTTTCACCACATGGTTATCGAATAATTGAGACTTTAATCGAACTTTTTATCCACGAGATGTAAACCTGTAAATATGTAAACTTTATGCTTATACACGTGAATTTTAGTGTCCAATTACTCGAGTACTACGTGGTGGAAAAATTTTAAAAAAATTCCATTGTCATATACATTATTAAAGAAAATATCAATCGAATTTTATAAAATTCTTATCTTTTGGAATTTTTTTATGTTTTCAACATGGTTTAGCGTGGTAAATTGTACGGTCGTGACGGAACCTCCTTAAAGAATTAAGATTGACGATTCAATCTTATGAAAACTCCACAAACGAGCAATATCAGAAATGCAGAAACTCAAAATTTACGTGTACTAGGAAAAAATCTCGCTCTTTCGTTTTAGTTGACTCGGCGAATTTGCCTATCGAACTCTCTCATTTATCATGTTTTTTTTTTTAATTGCTACTAGCCATTTTTTCCATAAATTGGACGTCAAATTATCTCAATCGTGTCTCGAGACTGTAACGGAACTTGAAGACGAGTCAAATTGTCCAGAGAGATGTAAACTTTATGCTTATACACGTGAACTTTAGTGTTCAATTACTCGAGGACTGCGAGGTGGAAAAATTCGAAAAAATTGTATCGTCATATATATTATTAAAGAATAAATTAACCAAATTTTATAAAATTCTTATTTTTTTGAATTTTTTAATTTTTTTAACAAGGTTTAGCATGGCAAAATTAAATCGTCGTGATCGAATCTCCTTAATTAGAAATTTAATAGAAATTAAAACTGCCGATGATGGTTCGGAATGATATTTCGAGATATTTGGCGTGACTTCCGGGCCCGATTGTGATTATAAATTGACAGGCAGACAAGATCCAGCTGGTCAGCAATAAAAAATGAATAAAAAAACAAAAGGGTAAATGCCAACGCACGATCCAAACTGTGGATACAATGTCTATGCCTCGTGAAGCTCGAACGACGAGCAAATGAATGAAACAATTCACGAAATATGACTCTGAAGCTTAGGCATAAAAACTCACGAGACAAACCGGCCATCTACCCCGCGACGTGATAACTTTGGAACTTGCGCAATGCGTGTTCTTTCTCGGTGCATATAACAACACGTATACGTACATAAGCGGCCTTAATCGAGTTTAATTGGCACATATGGGTTTTCTGACACGAACTATAACGCGCTTTTTATACGCCCGACTATACAAACGACTAGTCCGAATGATATTCAACTTTTCACAACCACGTTAATTGCGAGGGAGTCGTTTCGTTTTTCATCAACCATTGATCGCGAACGCATCACTGCAAATTCAGCAAAATATTCCTCCAGAACTTGATACCAAGAAATATTAGGGGATTCTTCATAATTATTAATTATTAAACATTTTTTGTCAATTTGATTCTACAAAAACGCCATCAACTTCGGTTGCGCTGTAAAATTAAACAATTGTTGAAATAAATCAACAGCGATCTTTCTACAATTTGTGGAAAAGGACTCAAGAAAAGACTTAACCCATTATTTAATTTTATTTTATTTTAATTAATTGATCAATTAATCAATTAATTAATTAATTAATTAATTTAATTTAATTTAATCGAATTTAATTTATAATAATTTCTAATATTTATAATGATAATTTTATTGCATTCATAATTAATTAACTAATTTACTAATTAAATTTAATTTAATTAATCCAAACAAATCGACTTTTTAGGGTTCTTTCAAAATTTTCTATAAACTTTCTTGGCACCAAAACTAAAAGTTTTCTCCTACTAAGAAAATTTCCCTGCCATTTAGAATTTGAGACCTCTAATTAGCAATTTTTCATTTTCCCCACCTAAACGCGTGTAAATTCGAGTCACGTCTCGTTAAAAGTTGCAAAAATCGAGTTGCAAAAAAAAATGTATTTCGGATTGTTTTTGCAGATAGCCAGAAAGGCTATGAGCCGAAATTTTTCCAAGAAAAATCCTAAACACATTTTTCTGCAACTCCAAACGAAACGCGACTCGAATTTTCACGCGTTTCGATGGGAAAAGTTAAAAATTGGAAATTAAATGTCTCAAATTCTTGACGTCAGGGAATCTCTCTTCACTGGAGAAAATTGTTGGTTTTGGTGTCAAGAGTATTCATAAAAAATTATTGAAAAATTCTGGATAAATTGCATCTTTTGTTAGTCCAAAGGTCTTAAGGGCTATTTTGTAAAAGTTGCATGTACCTGAAAAGTGGAACAACACTTTGCACACTTTGACTGAACGAAGGCATAGAAAAGAAGGAAAATTTGTCTTGACTGGTACATTTTTTTTTTTTTTTGTGTCATACACTTGACGAAGCAGAACTCACTTGACACCTATTTAACATTATGTTGCATAGAAGCCACAGTATGTAAAGTTAAGTGTCGCGGACGGACAGTGAACGACGTGTAAACGCAGCGACGATATCACCGGAGTATCGAGGTCTTCCGCTAACCCCACCAGCTCTCTGAATAGCTACGATAGATATGAGCGCGACCAACTTCCATATTCTGTATCCTTGACCTCGAATAAACGACAACATAATATACAGGCAGGAAAAAAATGTGAAGCAGATCGCTGCGGAAGCCTCTCCAAATTTCCCTTCGATCAGAATTTGAGGGCGACCCAATTTTTGGAAATTAGATGGTCCAGTACGAACGAGAAATACGATGACCAAGTTAAATTCCCAAGATTCCCAAGAGCTTGGGATCTCGAGGATTTTTTTTAGAAAAATCTACACACTGAAAAGAAAATTTCTTTGAATACGTTCGACTGAACGTTTTGTTTGAAAAACCACAAAAATTTTGCCGTTGCAGCAAGAAATATTCTAGAAAGTCTCTTCGAAAAGCAAATTCTTGTCATCCCAATCGTAAATTTTGCTGACAATTCCATTAGAAATAAAAAATATTGGCAAAATAACGAAAATTTTAAAATTATCCAAAAATATTTACTTATTTATTTATTTATATTGAAAATATCGATGTTTTTTTGAAAAATCTCAAGAATGCAGTCATTGGAGCAAAAAATATCCTAGAAAGTTTCGTTAAAAATTAAAAACATTGTCAAAATAATGAAAATTTTGAAATTATCCAAAAATATTCACTTATTTATTTATTTATACTAAAAATTTCAATGTTTTTTCGAAAAATCTCAAAAATTCACTGATTGGAGCAACAAAATATCGACGTTTTTTGAAAAATCACAAAAATTTTGTCATCGCAGCAAGAAATATTCTAAAAAGTCTCTTCAAAAAGTCAATTTTTGTCATTCCAATCGCAAATTTTGCTGACAGTTTCGTTATAAATGAAAAATGATGTCAAAATAACGAAAATTTTGAAATTTTCAAAAAATATTTAGTGTTCAACGAAATATCGACGTTTTTTTTTTGAAAAATCGCAAAAATTTGGTCATTGCAGCAAGAAATATTCTGAAAAGTCTCTTCAAGAAGTCCTTTTTGTCATTCCAATCGCAAATTTTGCTGACAGTTTCATTCAAAATCAAAATTATTGTCAAAATAACGAAAATTTTAAAATTTTCAAAAAATATTTAGTGTTCAACGAAATATCGACGTTTTTTTTTTGAAAAATCGCAAAAATTTGGTCAATGCAGCAAGAAATATTCTGAAAAGTCTCTTCAAAAAGTCATTTTTGTCATTCCAATCGTAAATTTTGCTGACAGTTTCGTTGGAAATGAAAAATAATGTCAAAATAACGAAAATTTTGAAATTATCCAAAAATATTCACCGTTTTCAACAAAATATTGACGTTTTTTGGCAAAATTTAATTTTCAGTGCAGTTTGCACTGACAGACAGTGAGATTTTTGAATTTTTTTGTTTCCCGGCTGCAAAGCTCGCACGAACGAGGAACAAGTGTAAACCACGATGAAGAATGAGCGTTTGTTTGTGGACGAGCATGAACTTCCGCGAGGCACACGAGAATTATTAAACGCAACGAGACATTCTCGCGGAGGAAGAGACCAACGAGCCTTAAATCTGCTGACTTTCGTGGGACGGAAAAAAATACACTTGTTGGGTCTTTTAAAACGCTCCGGAGCACTGTGAGTTACTTCGTGCCCGATGAAAGACTCGATAACGCTAATTACCCAAGCACCGACAGGCACGTGCACTCGCTCTAATCCGCAAGAGCATGCTCCGGTGGGCAATTTCTGCAAAAAGACTATTATAGGACCGAAAGATAACAGAACGGGTCTCAACGAAAGTTGCCGTCGTCGTGGTTTCGATTTAGATACCAATAGATTCAAACTGTCCATTTGGACAATAAAAACCAATCGCTAATATAATTTCACATTTTGGTCAAAACTATGAACAAAATCTTTTGAATAATTTCAAAATTTTTGTCTTTTCGAAGAAACTTTCTAGAATATTTGTCGCTGCAATGACAAAATTTTTGTGATTTTTCAAAAAAAAAAAAAAACATTTAGTCGAACGTGTACAACAAAATATCGATTTTTTCCAACAAAATTTTCTTGCAAGTGCACATTTGTGTTTCATGTTGAAAAACACACACACACAGATTGTAAAAAAAGTGAATCAGCATTCCGAATCATCAAAGATTGCGATCGTCAACACAAGAAATCATCATCGATAGCAATCTTTCTGTAAGATAAACAATTTTATCAAACTCCTTATCAAAACGTCCATTCTCTCGACCAAACAGCTCCATTTCATCAAAATCCATGCACTTGAAGCTCAAAAAATGTGGAAACAGACCCAATGTCCAAATATAATAGTTTTTCACGAAATATGTGGTTGTGATCACGACGACACAACGTTGCCATGCTAAACCATGTTGAAAACGTAACGAATTTCAAAAAGATAAGAATTTTAGGAAATTTGGTAAATTTTTTCAGATTTTTTCACCACGTAGTACTCGAGTAATTGAACACTAAAGTTCACGTGTATAAGCATAAAGTTTACATCTCTCTGGACAATTTGACTCGTCTTCAAGTTCCGTTACAGTCTCGAGACACGATTGAGATAATTTGACGTCCAATTTATGGAAAAAATGGCTAGTAGCAATTAAAAAAAAAACATGATAAATGAGAGAGTTCGATAGGCAAATTCGCCGAGTCAACTAAAACGAAAGAGCGATATTTTTTCCTAGTACACGTAAATTTTGAGTTTCTGCATTTCTGATATCGCTCGTTTGTGGAATTTTCATAAGATTGAATCATCAATCTTAATTCTTTAAGGAGGTTCCGTCACGACCGTACAATTTGCCACGCTAAACCATGTTGAAAACATAAAAAAATTCCAAAAGAGAAGAATTTTATAAAATTCGATTGATATTTTCTTTAATAATGTATATGACAATGGAATTTTTTAAAAATTTTTCCACCACATAGTACTCGAGTAATTGAACACTAAAGTTCACGCGTATAAGCATAAAGTTTACATATTTACAGGTTTACATCTCGTGGATAAAAAGTTCGATTAAAGTCTCAATTATTCGATAACCATGTGGTCAAAAATTTGAACAAAATTAGTGTTGCTATATACTTGATGCCATAGAATCACCAAACTTGATCAAATTCTGATTATTTTGATTTCGTGATCCAACCTCCTTAAAGCATCACTTTCAGCCATCGTCTGGAACTGATTAATCGAGCAATAAAGCCTAAGAACGCTTCCACAAACATCGTAGATAATTCAAAATGAAAAAAAAGCTCGAGGTAAACAGATTGTTCGAGAAAAGCACGTCAATTAGTGTGTCAGTCGAATAAGCGACTGTTTATGGTTTATGGTCACGAAAATGCATTCGTAATCATGATCGATACGTCGAAGAATAACGGTCAAAATAAACGTTTTTTTTTTCAACCCAGCACGCATTGGTTCGACACAGTTAGGTACGTGAGTTAATGCGACAGATAAGAGATTCATCAACAAGCAGAAGCGATTGAAATTGTAATTGGAACAAAGCCATGCACTCACTCGTCTCGATGCAACTCCGGATTAGTCGCCATGACGCCAAAACTGCAACGAGATTCGTATACGCGAAGATGTTCGATGCAAAGAGTCCAAACAATTTGATACGCGAATAACAAAAATCACCTCGAATCGAGCCTACGCTCGCGACCGACTGGCTAAACAGGCATTTGACGTTGTCCAACGGGCAGCGAATGACAGTGGGTTTTGTCAACCCGGCTACGCACTCGTCGAGTTTATCTGTTTCGAGCATTTTCTATCTCTCTCGTCCGTCCCGTTGATACGACGGCTCATCGCGATTACACACGCGACCGCGAACCTATTGTATCTTCTCGTCATGATGCGAGACTTAACTCGAATTAAGCCATCCGGCCTCACCCACCAGAACTAATTAAAAATCCGAAAATTTTTCCAAATACTCCAAAAAGAGCCAGAAAGCATCATTGACAATTAAAATTACGTTCCCAACCTCAAATTACACCGAAAACAATTTTTTCCTGGAAAAAATCGATATTTTGTTGAATACGTTCGTATCCAAAGTCAATTTTTGTCATTCCAATCGTAAATTTTGCTAACGATTCCGTTAGACATGAAAAATGTTGTCAAAATTACGAAAATTATCAAATTATCCAAAAATATTCACTTTCAATCGTAAACTTTACTGACAATTCCGTTACGAATGAAAAATGTCGTCAAAATTACGAAATTAATGGAATTATTGCGAAAATTACGGAATTTTACTGAAAATTTCGTTAAAAATGAAAAATGTTGTCAAAATTACGAAAATGTTGAAATTATTCAAAAATATTCCGTTCCGATCGTAAATTCTGCTGACAATTCCGTTACGAATGAAAAATGTCGTCAAAATTACGAAATTAATGGAATTATTACGAAAATTACGGAATTTTGCTGACAATTCTGTTAGAAATGAAAAATATTGTCAAAATTACGCAAATTTTGAAATTATCCAAAAATATTTAGTTTATCGCGTTCATAGACGTTTTTTTGACAAAATTCAATTTTTAGTATAAAAAATTGATTCCAAATTTTCAGTAAAAGTGAAATTCTCTACGATCTCTGTTTTGTGAACCTCCATAATAAGGGCAACATCGATTTCTCTATCTAAAAGTTCGATACGGAGCCGTTCTCGGCGCTGTTACGAAAACAGAGGTCCCAGTGTATTTTTTCCCATACAGAATCATAATCAACTCTATTTCATGCCAATATCAATTAAGTCCTCAAAAAATTTGCCACGAATGCTACAAATATCACCAATTTTACAATTTACGACGTTTTATTGTTTTTTTTCCACCGTAAAAAGTTTTTCGTGTCGATTCCGAAACGAGAATTATTGATCTTGACTCATACATCCTCGCAACTTTGATTAGAAACCTTCAAGGACTTGCGTGCAATCTTATCATCCAATTTTTTGTAACAAACTATGCGCCGTTAAATATTTACTATGAGAGTGTTCACGCTTTATCAAAAACCTTCACGACGACTCGAATCTAATGACTAAGTCGGTCGAATCTCAGCATTAGACGAGAAACTCTTATGCCTGAAATATTTTTTTACATATGTATGAAAACGCTGCGCTTGTCCACGCGAACTTGAACGTTCAAAATGCCTCTGAAGTTTGCAACGTTGAGATTCAACGAAAATTATTGTTTCGGTTAATTATTTATTGAATTTTGAAAATCGTGGCTATTTTTTGGCTCGATTGAGCTTCGGAGACTCGAGAGACGATCGTTTTATCGTCCGGGACAAATATTAAATAACAATTACGAGCTCTGGCGAAGAAAAAACAGAATTTCGTTGCATTTCAACGATGCAAACTTCAGATTTGATTAAATTCTAATTATTCTGACGAAGCTGAAGTTCGCAACGTTGGAACCCAACGAAAAATATTTCTTTTTATAAATGATTTGTTGAATTTTCAAAATAATGTAAATTTTTCGAGCCGATAGACTTTTCGGTCGCAAAAATCGATCGTTTTAACGTCGTAATTACTTTGTGCATTTAAATAATTAGCTTCGCCATAGAAAAAAAAGAATTTCGTTGCATTCGAACGAAAATTCTCTGGCGTCGTTCGATTAATCAGAAAAAGGCTCGGTCAGTGTTCGCATGGCTATGGCAAAAATGCGCTGACAGAGACTTTTTAAAATGAGTCAAACCGATTGCAGCGATTTCTCTCGCACTCACGTGACGAGAAGCGGAAAATTCCAAATGTTTTTCCAAATTATCAACGTTTTTATCGGGAAGAGCTCGATTTGTACCAAATTCGATAATTATGCGGAGAAATTGCGGAAAAATCGACATGAGCCCATGAAAGCACGTTCATTCGATACGAGATAAATCACGCAATGCGAGAGGCTTGACCAATTTTTGCCGAAAACGGGGGTGATTGGGACTGACAGTAATTTTCGTCTTGCCTGCGTGTATATAAGCTCGTTGCAGATGCGAGGCTTAAAAATATTCATCCAGAAATTAATTACCGAATTCTACGGATCTCGCGTCAACGCTGGTAAGGAAAATGGTCCAGACAATTTAGTGCAAACCCACGAAATATTTCCCCTGCCCATTTCTCAATATTTTTTTTCCAGAAATATGAAAATCAAACTTCTCGTGTCCGTCATGATAGTCGGAGTCATGATCGACGTTACTTCAGCAAAACCGAGTGAACAGATTGGCAAAGCGATCGGCAGAGGTAAAAAAATTAATTCTCAAACTCTTTTTTATTATTAATATTTTTTTTTCGAAGTCTAATTGGGCCGAGAATTGTGTGACTAAAAAGTGTGAATTGGGAACTTTTCAGCTCTTATACATCGTGTGGTCGGAAAAGTATTATCGAACAAATTTCCAACGACGCCAAAACCAACAACGTTATTCGACGTCAAAATGCAGGGTTTGAAGTTTCTGCAAACGCTGTTGAAATATAAACGCGGCCACAGGAGCAAATCGGACTGTAAGAAAATTTAACCAAACTCTCGGGACTACATCATCGATCTTTCGAAATTTTCCAGTGCTTATAGTGAAGTGTTCGTAAAATTAGTGAAAATTCGAGCCCCTACGAAAAATCAGGGATCCGAAGGATTTTCCCATTTGAGGATAAGTAGGAGAGAATTTTACATTAAAAATTATTATGTTTTTATAGTTTCCTGGTACCATGTCATTCCTCTAAGAAATTCGAGCAAAAACATGATAAATACGATGCTGAAGTTTGCAACGTTGGAATGCAACGAAAAATATTTCATTTTATTGACAATTTGTTCAATTTTCAATGTAATAAAAAATTTTCGATCCGACATGCTTTTCGGGTGGCAAAAATCGATCATTTTATCATCCTAATTACATTCCGCATTCGAATAATTATTTTTAATAGTCATTAATATATTTTCATCTAAAAAAAGGCGAAAAATGTCATAATTTCCGCAATTTCGATAGAAAAATAATAAAAAATTACTGTTTTTGCTAAAATTTCTCAGAGGGTCCCAGAAAACTATAATTACATAGGAAATTTTCATGTAATATTCTCTCCGTGTATACGTGTCGAGTGTGAATTGTGATTTTTTCCTAATTGCGTCGATTAAGTTATTGAAATGTCGTCACTAATAAAGTAAACGATGCGAAACTTTTTTCGGCTTTTTTTAAAACATCGAGCGCCTGAACGTCACAATGGAAAAGTTGGTTGTGATCGTTTTTATCAGGAAACAGTAAAAATCGAACAACATTTTGACATTCCCAAATAAACCCAAATAAATTGATGCATTTTACTCACTTTTCGATGCTCGTTCCAATGAGCCAGCATGGACTAGGGTCGCACGTTGCAAAACCTCTCGAGACTGCATTTTCAAACCGACTGCGCCGCCACAAAATAATCACTCAATCACTTTTCACTTTATTTTATTAGATTCGCTGAGATTTAGCTTATTGAGCATTAAAACCGGAAATGCAATAATTCATTCAACATTTTTATACGAAAAGTTCATTAATTCGTTTCACGCACTTTTTCATATCATCAGCAAAAAAAACTATGCGGAGACCCGTAAACGTGATTTTGGGAAATGAATTTTACAATTTATGTCCGTGAATTTTATTGCGATACGAAGATTTAATCGTTATTAACGGTTTGAGCGAAAAATTGATAGAAAAACGATCAAAATTGTCGGAAATTCATCGACAACGATTCGATATTTTCGCCGAAAAATTTAAAAAAATTAATCTAATTGATTTTTAAGATTTTTTTTCTGCATAATTTAGTTGCGGGGGAATAAAAAATTCATGGCTGTTCGATAAATAAAAATAATATCAACATTATTCATTATTATTGCGTAATTTTTATATAATTAATTAAGATTTTTTATTTACTGATTTAATGGAAATTTTCAGTATGATAATTTATTATTTTATTTTTATTCGATTAAAAAATGAATTGCAAACCCGAAAAGACGATTAATTAGTTCGCCGCTTTATTCACTGAAGATCGAGTAGAATTCTTCTCATTTTAAGCGCTCCGTTCAGTCGGCGCGTCGACGAACGATAAAGCGACGCATCGAGCTGGCCAGCTGACGCGCACGTAGCGCTCTACACGCGGCCCGGCGCCCGACTGACCTGATTTCGCGGAGCTCCGTCTCCCTCCCGTCTGCTCGCCCCCCTCTACCGCGGCGCCTAGCCCGCCCCACCACCGCGCGTCTCCCTAGTGGCGCACCAGTCTAGCCATCCCCCCTTCCCGCTCCCCCCTACCAGCCGGCAAGCGATCGCGTAGCCGAGGCCGCGGAGAATGTAAACAAACCGAACGGAAACGCTTACAACGCGACCAAAACAAACGATTTACACCGAATGAATCTAGTCCAAAATATTCAATAAAATCGATGAAATTTATTTCAAATAAATGCCAGCAGAAATCGATTGATTAAATCTCATTCGTATCAAATTTGACGTCACTTTTGAGGCTCCGTCGTTGGCCATACACAACGCGATTGAAATATTTTATTTATTCGTTTGTTCCAATTATTTTTCATCATTTTTTATTATTTTTAATCATTCGTTTCGATCAAACGATTCCGAATCGATTCTCACTCGAAAAATTCCAATTACACGAAATTTTCAAATTTGGCGATTAACTTTACGCTTTTTTTTTTGTTTCGTCTGTTTAGTAATGAATATTATCGAACAAGAGTTTTAATTAATCAAAAAATCATGAACTAATGACTAAAAATCATTATGAACGTAAAAAAAATGCCAAAAGTCATGGTTGAGGGCGAATTTTATATTTTGCTGAGCGGCACCAGCTGTCGCGGCGACTTTGCAAACCTCCATATCGATCTCCTTTACCGACTTGCCTCGGTTTTTGGTGCTTGGGCCGGTCTGTGCTGCCCCCCATGGCTGTGGCGTGCCCAGGCCCATTATTGTGGGAAAACCACGAAACTCTACGACGCACAAGTAACAACCAACACGTGTTTGTACCCGGACGTATTAATTACAAGACGTAAATAAATTTACGTCAACTACAAGTAAGTGAATTCATCAAAAAATCAATTTTCATTCCAATATTTCGATAATCTCGCGAATAAATAATTCCCACGAGCAAAACTGCTGCGTTTATTTCGATCTGTGACACGCTTCGTTTTGAGGTTAGGTCGATTTTTCATTTGACGTCGCGTATTCAAAACTTGAAATGTGTTTCGATGAAAATTCGAATAATTTTTATGTAAATGGTCGATTACACACCACGATCTTTGCCTCGTGAACCCCCATAAACGCAATATTCATTTCTGTATCTGAAAAAGCGATACGGAGCCGTTTTCGCCGCTGTTACGAAAACAGAGGTTTCCAGTGTATTTTCCTGCACCGAATCATAATCAATTATATTTCTTGCTGACATCGATTGAGGCCTCAAAATATTTGCCAATGAATGTTACATTTTACGATTTTACGATTATCAACGTGTTTTTTTTTCACGGCAATCAAAAGCGTCACAATTCTCGATCAAAATTAATGAACGCAATGAGATGTTTTTTTTTTTATCGATGATTCGTTGAATTTTCAAAATAATCCAAATTTTTCGAGCCGATATTTCGGGTCTGGATGCAATGAATTTTTTTTTTTATACACGATTTATTGAATTTTTAAAAGAATTTGAATTTTTCGAGCCGATATATTTTTTGGGTCTGGAAAATCGATCGTTTTAACGTCGTAATTACATTTTCCATTAAATTAATTATCTTCGCCATAGAAAAAAAAGAATTTCGTTGCATTCCAACGATGCAAACTTCAGCGTCACAAGCCGTTGCCGTCCGCACGTCGCTTGCGCGCAGCGCATTGCGCGCCTTTTGCAATTTCCTAATTTAAGCGTTTTTCCTAATTATCGGCTTCGTTAGGAAAATTGCTCGTTACTTTGGGCGTTAATTTTTGTTTTTCTCGCATCGTCTCCAGTAAAAATGGCAAAATCACTGAGAAGCAAATGGAGGAGGAAATGCAGAGCGGTGAAACGCGAACGTTACGGCGTGAAAGAACTGGCAAAGTTGAAAAAAACTTTGGGTATCGAGGAAAATGGTCAGGGCGACGTGGAAATGTCAGAAATCTCGGAAATTGCAACAGGTAAAAAAAATTCAAGGCACGCCGCAATAACAAAGTGCTCGTCGAATTAAGTGACTCGTCGAGTGTCGAATTCATGTGATTGTCAAATTTTTTTGGTACAGTGACCGACGCGAAAAGTATCAAAGCAAAAGCCGAAGCGGATGCGAACCAAGTGGAAACGATGGACGAGGACGGAAAGAGAATTTACAACAAAAAAACTTTGCGCGATCAGCATGGTAATTACCCGGTCTGGATGAGCAGGAGGAAAATCGTTAAGCACAAGAAAGGCAGAGCAAAGACGAAGAAACCCACGAGCCTCCCAACCAAAAGACTCACGAGGAAACAAAAAAAGGCAGCCAAGGCATAAGACGCTCTTCCTAAATTCTTCCCTCCAATTTTAATTTTTTTTTCAATTTCTATTAAACTCAATAATACGCTATTGAAATACACTGTTAATCTTATTGATACGGAATAAAAATACAAAGTCGTGGTGAAATGGTGTCTCAATTTTTTGCTACGGTTGCAAATTAATTTTTACTCGACGCAATTTTCTCATTGAGGCTGGAAAATACATTTGACCGGATTAAGGTCGTTGAATGGAGATGGTCAAATGTAAATTGTTGTTTTCAGTTTTTCTTACGTACAAAATGGTTCGCGAGCCCAAGTTCATTAAAAAAAGTTGTTACAAATTGACTAGAGAACAAAATTCTCTAAATTCAAGATTGTCCGAGCTAATTTGTATTTTTTATATAATAACCAAAATTTCGAAATAATTTTACGACCGATTTTTTTGAAAAACTTGATAAAGCTTCTTCGATGTTGCATAAAAGCGTGTGCAAAGTTTTAAGAGGCTTCGCCATTTAGAAATCGAAATATTTAATGTTGGAAATTGCAACTTTTAACACGCGCTCTTATGAGAAACTTCTGAAAATTGTGATTTTTATAAATAAATATCTCGACTTGTACATGGCGAAACCTCTTAAAATTGCACGAGCTATTAGTCATGACTATTCTCTTTGTGTGGTGCAAATTTGAAGGAATTCTATCGACGGAAAATTTAGCCTACAACGTCTTTAAGAATTCGTGAGGGATGAATCGACAGGGAATTGCATTTTATTGAAGGATTGTCCTCGCCCAGATTCCAGCAGCTGTGATTTGCACAATTAAAGAGTTTTTGCGAATATCCCGATGGAAAATATTTCTGTGGTAAAAACCATTTAAAAAGCACTAGGCACTTGCTGTTCGATATTGAAAAATGAAATTTTGTTGGAAAAGATCGATATTTTGTTGAATACATTCGATCAAACGTTTTTTTTTTTTGTAGAACCACAAAAATTTTGTCATTGCAGCAAGAAATATTCTAGAAAGTAAATTTTTGTCATTCCAATCGTGAATTTTGCTGACAGTTTCGTTAGAATTGAAAAATATTTGCAAAATAACGAAAATTTTGAAATTATCCAAAAATATTTCACCGTCTTCAACAAATTTCGATGTTTTTTGACAAAATTTAATTTTCAGTGCATAATCAAGAAAATCGTTTTTTTTCCATTTAGTTTTCTTCATTTTCATTAATTTTATTTCTATGAATCGATAATTACGAAGATACAGTTTTGCACTTATTGATACATAGTGAAGATACAAAAGGATTAAAAATATTGAATGGCAGTGTAAGACTCGGCGAATATTCTTCTTTCTTCAATCTCCTAAAGATCGACCGACTATTTTTATATATATATATTTATATTTTTTTCTTCCTTCAATTATTTTACTCGAATTTTCTTCTGGGCTGCTCGAACTGATACATTTTTATTAACCAGCGATGGGGCTTCTGCAACGAAGCCTCAGGCGAGTCTCGAGATCTGCAACTCGGTTAGTCAAATGTTGTAACTTTCGACTCTCCAATTCGAATTGCTTCACTTTTCCTCTCATGTCGTAAATTTCCTGTTGCATCAGTTGCTGAAACAAATTTTTTTTCCGTTTTTAGTCGCAACTTTTCAGAACGCGGTTTTTGACAAAAATCCGAAAGTTTGACGATTAGAGAAGAAAAATTTGGATTTTCATGACTCACTACGTTGTCGACGGCTCGTCTCATCGCGGCGACACTTTCAATCGCTTGCGTTATCTTCGTGCTCATTTCGGAAGCCTCGATATCACGCTTTCTACCCCGAGCTATTTGTTTCTCCAGCTTCGTCAGCCTCTTCAGTATTATGTCGTAATCCCGATTGAGATTTCCTTCGCCCACCTCGTTCTCCGTGTCTATAAAAACAAATAAACAGAAAAAAATAAACAAACAGCCGAAAAACCTTTCGAGTCATCCGCAATTGATGAATGGACGTTCCATTTCGACCAATCCCTGGCAATATTAATGGCTACGACCCTGAAATTTTCGGTTTTCTCTATAATTTCGAATTTTCTCATTTCTCGAGACAAAATCGAGATCATAAGAATGTTTTTAGAAAATTATGAATTAAAGAATTTTTGCGACAGTTGCAAAATTCTACTTCTCAACAAATCGAGCGTTTTTAACGACAAACCTAAAATATTAAACTTTTTGCTTGATTACGATGAAATTCAAATGGTTCAGATTCACAGAAGCTTTGGAGGAAAGTTTGATGATTTTATTCACACGGATTTTTGGGTGACTGAGCACGAAGCTTCCACGAGTATATCGGGAGGGATAAGTACAAGTGGCAGAATTGAAATGTATACTCTGGTACTATAACGACAATATGGAAAGAGAGGAAGCGCCTCGAGCTCGCTAAATCCGTCCAGTTGCGGGAGTAAAGATAGTTTTCATGAAATTTCTTTGCCCCTCTTCGTCTCTCTCTCCACGTTGCTCGTAGGCACTGACTCTTTCTCTGGTGACTATGACTCAGGCTCGAGAGAAGCTCAAACTGTTTTGTACTATTCCAAAAAGCTCCGAAACGCTTCTCGTCTCTCTCATTCGCACGATTCTACGTCTAACTATATATATTTGAATATATACGAGTATATAAATATAAACGTTTAATTTTCATGAGGAATACACTAACCATGAGCGACCGGCGTCGTTCTTGGGATCGTCTCGGGCGTCGTGCTCATCGTAAAACCGTAGTCGTTCTCCAGGTCGCGAGCCTCGAGCGCGGTCCCGTCGCTGCCTGTCCATTCAGATCGAAAATCAAAATAAAAATCAAAACAAAAAAATTCACATCATTCGCAACGTCCAATTTTTATCGATTTTTTTCTCACTCGTAAGTGACTCGGCCAAACACTGAAAATTGTCAAAAAAACGTCGATATTTTGTCGAACACGGTGAACTAAATATTTTTGGAGAATTCCAAAATTTTCGTTGTTTTGACAATATTTTTTAATTTTTAATTAATATCAAAAATTAATTGAGTTAATTTTGGAAAAATTTGGTTAATTTTGGAAAAATTTGGTGTAAATTTTGAAAAATTTGGAGTAATTTTTGGATAATTCCAAAATTTTCGTTATTTTGACAATATTTTTTAATTTTTAATTAATATCAAAGATTAATTTGGTTAATTTTGGAAAAATTTGGTTAATTCTGGAAAAATTTTGTGTAATTTTTGAAAAATTTGGAGTAATTTTTGGATAATTTCAAAATTTTCGTTATTTTGATAAAATTTTTCATTTCTAACGGAACTGGCAGCAAAATTTTCGATTAGAATGTCAAAAATTTACTTTTCGAAAACACTTTCTAGAATATTTCTCGCTGTAATGACAAAATTTTTGTGATTTTGAAAAAATAAACGTTTAGTCGAACGTTTCCAACAAAATATCGATCTTTTCCAACCAAATTTTCCTCCTCGAGACGAAGAGGACAAAAAAACGATAATAAATTTTTTTACCGTTCTTTCGACAAGATTGACCGTCCGGTAAAAGATGAAATCCGTATCTGCAATGGCACTCGTAGCTCCCGGGTAAGTTTGTGCAAAGCTGACCGCATGGCTTCTCGGTCAGGCACTCGTCCACGTCTGTTACAATGAAAATAAACTATCAAGTTCCAGTTTTAAAAGTTCCACGGTCACGCGACGTTCTTCACACGTTTCCTTATTCCTCGTAGTTTTTGTTTTCCCTTTTCTTCATGGCCTGACGTACTTTAAAGCGAAAATTCTCAAGTGGCGCGAGTGAGGGCTAAATTGTACGTTTTTTGTGAATGTGTCACAAGAAAAACCAACTTTTCATTCACGTCCAATTACATTTGGGTAAGTAGCAGCGTTTTTTGTATAAAAAAAAATTTACAATCCGAGTGGTCACCCAACCGAGTACTGACCCGACATATTTACACTGAAAATTAAATTTTATGAAAAAACATCGAAATTTGTTGAAAACGGTGAAATATTTTTGGATAATTTCAAAATTCTCGTAATTTTGGCAAAATTTTCAATTTCTAACGGAACCGTCAGCAAAATTTGCGATTGGAATCTCAAAAATTGACTTCTCGAAGCCATTTTCTAGAATATTTCTTGCTGCAACAATAAAATTCTCGTGATTTTCCAAAAATTTATCGAAAAACATCGAAATTTTGTTGAAAACGGTGAAATATTTTTGGATAATTTCAAAATTCTCGTAATTTTCTCAAGATATTCAATTTCTAAGGGAACTGTCAGCAAAATTTACGATTCCAATGACAAAAATTTACTCCTCGAAGCGATTTTCTAGAATATTTCTTGCTGCAATGACAAAATTCTCGTGATTTTCCAAAAATTTATTAAAAATCATCGACATTTTGTTCAAAACGGTGAAATATTTTTGGATAATTTCAAAATTCTCGTGATTTTGGCAAAATTTTCAATTTCTAACGGAACCGTCAGCAAAATTTGCGATTGGAATGACAAAAATTGACTTCTCGAAGCGATTTTCCAGAATATTTCTTGCTGCAATGACAAAATTCTCGTGATTTTCCAAAAATTTATCAAAAAACATCGAAATTTTGTTGAACACGGTGAAATATTTTTGGATAATTTCAAAATTCTCGTAATTTTGACAAAATTTTCAATTTCTAACGGAACTGTTAGCAAAATTTACGATTGGAATGCCAAAAATTTACTTCTCGAAGTGATTTTCTAGAATATTTCTCGGTGCAATAATAAAATTCTCGTGATTTTCCAAAAATATCGATCTTTCCCAACAAAATTTTCTTTTCAGTGCAGTTCTCGATCTTGGATACGTGAAATAATCTTTTCCTGCAGATCAAGTGAGAGGCGTGACTCGATACGGGATCGTTTCCGGTCAGAGATCGAACTAATCGATTCTAAACACGATTCTGTGTCTCAGTAATAAAAATAAAAAAAATAAAAAACGACAGAACAAATGAATGAAAAATATAAAGCTAAAAGTCTCGTTCTCTAATCCCTCGATCTATAATCTCGGGAGATCCGGTACCGATATGGACGACTGACTCGTCCGATAAACATTTCATTTCTATTGTTACTCTTCGAGTATTGCCCACGAGGTCCATAGTGTTTGTTAAGAAAATATAAAGTCCCTCGAGGCTCGTTCCATTCTTAAAGTTTCGCAAACTCTTTTTTCCCCCTTTTTTTTCGTTTTCCTACCTCATGCATTTTCATAGCCTTTCATACGCTGGAGTCATGACACGAAAAAGTATTTCATGCGCAAACAAATGTATTTACGACTTACACGTTTTATATATGAGACATTTCACACATAAACAGAGCAGTCTCGCCCACAGGGACATTTCCCATCATTCCCTCCGATTTACTATCTGACGATACAAATATATCTCGAGTATGCTCGACTCGAAGTAATGATTTAATTGGTCGCATCGAGGGCACAGTAAAAACCAGTTTAAAACTCAAATTACCAAAAATCCTGACGATTCTGGTCAAAGGAATTGAAATTATTAATATTCTCTCGATTTTTTAATATTTTTTATACAAAATCGATTACTTTGCGTCAATTCCAGTTGGGACGTACGAGAAATTGCTCAAAACAATGTGTCGTGGAGATTTAAAAGTTTGAATTTGATTTTTTTGCGAGAAAAAAGTTTGGGATTGAAATTTTTATGATCGAATTAAAATTTGAGAGGTTTATGGGATTTTTGCATGTTTTTATTGGCATCGCGTGCTTGTTACCTGTTTGACACTGCGTCCCTGTGAATGCCTTTGGACAGTTGCACTTTCCATGGGGACCGCAGACTCCCCCGTTGAGACAAGGAGCCAAGCAGGTGGCTGCGTCAAAGATACTCATTCACTATTCATGGCTCGCCCATGACGTATTATAATCGAGTCATTGTCTCAGCGAGCAAGCCAGTAACAAAAAAACTGTTTCAACTCACGTCTGTTGCAACCGTAACTTGTGCGCGACACCTGGGACCATCCGGGACAGCAAACGAACGTCGAAGACGATAATTCCGTGTACATGAGTCTGTGGAATCATTTTTCAAGACCACATGAAAACCGGTTTTAATTGATTTTATTAATTATCGGAGATCTGGGCTTGAAGGTTCGTCGTCGAATCTGTGCCACGGTTATTCGCTAATGCATCATTTTTCCCAAATTTCGATTTTCGCACAGAAAATAAAATTTTGTCAAAAAAACGTTTTTTTTTTGATAATTTCAAAATTTTTATTATTTTGACACTATTTTTCATCTCTAACCGAACCGTCGGCTAAATTTATGATTGGAATTACAAAAATTCACTTTTCGAAAAGCCGAAAAAATAAAATAAAAACATTTTTGTGATTTTTCGAAAAAAAAACGTTTCGTCGAACGTATTCAACAAAATATCGATCTTTTTCAACAAAATTTTCTTTTCAGCGATTCACAATATTTCGGATCTGAAACGATAAACCGCCCTTCCAATTTTTTCACCTCTTTAGGGTTAAATTACGATTTCCTGCTCTCGGATGTATCGCGATTGTGCAAAATTTTCACCTGTACTGCCTGGATCGATGGTGATGTGTCATCGACGTTGGCCTGCTGCAAACTCTCCTTCTACAACAGAAAAAAACAGGAATTTTGAAAAACGTGACGATTCTTCTTTGTATACTCGATTATTAGCAAGTTCTGTCGAAAAATCGTCGAGTCACGGATTTTCGCACACGGAGAATTCATATCGAGTAAACTTGCTCGAGTCCCCAAAGTCGTCCGTCTCTGTCACCCTGCATTTCTCGCAAGTGACGCTAATCCACGAGAACGGCCGCTACTGCGTGTGGACCAAAATAACATCCCACGATCTTACTACGTCGAGTCTCTCGATCTATACGGATATGTAACTAACGGAAAAAAAGATCGCGAGGTCGCGGGCTAGAATCGCGATTGGCCAAACTTTTTTGGTTTGACAATTTTGTTTTTTGGACTGAAAATTAAATTTTTTCAAAAAACGTCGATATTTTGTTAAAGACGGTGAAATATTTTTGGATAATTTGAAAATTTCCGTTATTTTGACAATATTTTTGATTTCTAACGGAATCGTCAGCAAAATTTACTTTCCGAAGAGACTTTGTAGAATATTTCTTGGCGCAATAACAAAATTTGTCAATAAACATCGATATTTTGTTAGGGATGGCGAAAATATTTTTGGAAAATTTCAGAATTTTCGTTATTTTGACAACCTATTTTTCTGACAGTTCCTACCGGAACTGTCAGAAAAATTTACGATTGGATTGTCAAAAATTCACTATTCGAAGGACTTTGTAGAATATTTCTTGACGCAATAACAAAATTTGTCAAAAAACATGGAAATTTTGTTGAGGACGGTGAAATATTTTTGGATAACTTCAGAATGTTTTTTATTTTGATAATTTTTCAGATTTCTAACGAATCGTCAGCAAAATTCACGATTGGAATGTCAAAAATTTACCTTTCGAAGAGACTTTGTAGAATATTTCTTGCCGCAATAACAAAATTTGCCAAAAAACATCGATAAACATCGAGACGGTGAAATGTTTTTCGATAATTTCAAAATTTTCGTTATTTTGACAATATTTTTGATTTCTAACGGATCGTCAGCAAAATTCACGATCGGAATGTAAAAAATTGACTTTCCGAAGAGACTTTCTAGAATATTTCTTGCTGCAATGAAAAAATTTTCGTGATTTTCCAAAAAAAGTTTGGTCGATAACAAAATATCGATCTTTTCCAACAAAGTTTTCTTTTCGGATAAAATCTCTGGGAACTATATTCCCGAGTTAACGACGAAGGAAATAGCTGAATGTTGACAGGCGTTTCGAAAGGACGAAGCAAAAAGCAGGCAAGGGGAAAGAGAGAAAAATATGCGAAGGTGCTGGACATTCACGCACGATGCAAACGTCCAGAGGAAACTTGGCAGAAAGATTGGCAAAGTTTCTCCGAGACAGAACCACTTCATCACCGTCTCGCTACTTTTATTTTCTCCTTTCGTTGTTGTACACTCGCGTTGACGTGGATCCTCGTTGCTCGGACAGGGAGAACGCACGGAAAATTGTGTTCCACCCTGTCGCTGTCACTTCCGCGGAATGCGTTTCGACGTTAACTGTCGCAACAACGCAAATCGTCCTGTATGAACAGCCACAGGCAAGCCTTCGAGGACTCCCGCAGTCTCTCTGCATTTTCCTTTCTAATTCTCTCCGCATCTCCCTTTTCCTTAACGTTCGTTCTCACCGCAGTTTCAGAAAAAATTGCGACACTTGCACAAAAAATAAAAATTTTTCGAAACATCGATATTTTGTTGGCGTTTTTCGAAAAATCATAAAAATTTTGTCATTGCGGCAAGAACTATTCTAGAAAATCTTTTCGAAAATTAAATTTTTGTCGTAAATTTTGCTGACAATTTCGTTAGAAATAAAAAATATTGTCAAAATAACGAAAATTTTGAAATTATCAAAAAATATTTATTTACTCATTTATTTACATTAAAAATATCGATGTTTTTTTGGAAAATCTCAAAAATTCAGTCATTGGAGCAAAAAATATTCTAGAAAGTCTCTTTGAAAATTAAATTTTTGTCATTCCAATCGTAAATTTCGCTGTGAGTTCCCTTTCGAAATAAAAAATATTGTCAAAATAACGAAAATTTTGAAATTGTCCAAAAATATTTATTTATTCATTTATTTATATTAAAAATATCGATATTTTTTTGGAAAATCTCAAAAATTCAGTCATTGGAGCAAAAAATATTCTAGAAAGTCTCTTCGAAAATTAAATTTTTGTCATTCCGATTGTAAATTTCGCTGACAGTTCCCTTGGAAATGAAAAATATTGTCAAAATGACGAAAATGTTGAAATTATCCAAAATTTGGTTCACCGAATGTGAAAATTGTGAAATTTCAGGCGCTGGAAATGTTTGAAAAATGGGTCAATCCTCCTACGACCTCAATCTCAGATTCTTCTCGTGATGACAGAAACGACCTTGTTCTCGGCCTCTCGTTATCAAACAATTTCCGATCGAGTGGCTTTATTTGTTGATGAATTATTCCAGCCATGATAATTGAACTTGAACTTAATTAAAAACATGCGCGTGATAATGATGAACTTGAAAAAAACAACGTGTTTTTAATTTCATTCATCGTCCATGACCCTAATCACTAATTAATTATCGTTACGTAATATTTACAAAAATCCTCGAATCGGAGGCCAAAAATATTGACAATGTTTGTGCAAGCGTACGAAAGTTTCCTCGATCCCAGATTTCGACGTCCAAAATCACGTGCAAAATCAGATCGTCGTAATTATTTGATAATTTTTATATTTTCTGACCATTTTGCGCCATTTTTGTTCCCTTTTATTTAGAAATCGTCTCCCTCCTCCCTTTTTTTAAAAAAAAAAAAAATAAATAACAGCATTCAAGAGGGAATAATCGATTGGAATTTATTTCGTTTCGCATTGTCAACTGCATTTTATTTTTTTCGTGACCTCTCAGCTCATTAGGAATTTTTCGCACAATTAATTTCGCATATGTTTGCCATATTCGTGTCTCGAAAGTGCGTCTCAAGGTTCACGACGACCGAACGAAATTTCGAAGCGATTCCCAACCGAATTCTATGAAATTTAACGTTTGCTCAGAAACTCCATAACTATTTAATTAGAAATTTGTTTAATTGCTGCATTTCTCATTAGGACGAATAAAATTCAAGCGTTTCAGATAAATATTTGTATTTATTTACATGTATATAAATTAAGTTACAAGCGATGAAAATCTCGGTAAAGGGAAAGGGCTGGTGACGTCATCGTGTGTCGTTCACGATGGCGCGTAATGAGACTCGTGTTAATGATGATCCTCGCGCTCAGGGCAATCGTCAACCTCAACGCATCTGCCATCAGGGCCTCGCACATATCCAGATTTGCACCGACAGTCCATCGTGCAGTACTATAAAATAAAAAGAAATCAAATGAGTCATTTTTTCATCTAAAAAAATGAACCAAACCAACTTTTGCCAACTTTTTTCATGTTTTTTTTTTTTTTTTTTAATTTCGATATTCACTGACTAATAATCATTAAAATTATGCGAGCAATCAATCAAACTTACCGCTGGGTTCACGCCGCAGAGACGAGGCTCCGGGTGTGCACAGCTCGGCTCACAGTATCGGCCACATAATACTTTTTCTGCATTTTCTCCACACGCGTGCGACGCCGCACACAGATCTAAAGCCCATCGATAAAAATTGTCGATTAAATATTCATTGGTTCCGATATTTGGCCACGGGAGGAGCTCAATTTCGATATTAAAAAAAAAAAAACTCGTTAAAATGTGATGATAAGTTTTTAATTTCATTCGAGTATTTACACATTTCCAACGCGATACACATTTTTGTCTGAATTTTGAAAACTCAAGAATACGATTTTGGGTCGTGCACTAATTGGCTCGGGAATTAAATTTAATTACACTGAAAATAAAATTTCGTTGAAAAAGATCGAAATTTTGTTGAATACGTTCGACTAAATTTTTTTTGAAAAATCACAAAAATTTTGTCATCGTCAATTTTTGTCATTCCAATCGTAAATTTTGCTGACAGTTCCATTAGGAATGAAAAATATTGTCAAAATAATGAAAATTTCATGAAAAAATATTTAGTTCACCGTGTTCAATGAAATATTCACGTTTTTTGACGAAATTTAATTTTCAGGGTATTTTGATTTTTGGTTTTCGATTAAGAGGGTTCGGAAAACGATGAACTCACGTGTGCAAACGAGGGCGATGACGAGGGCTGCAAGAATGTGGGAAGACATGTTGAATGCTTTGCGAATTCAATTGGACTGATTTGTTCGCTCAATCGCAGGCTATATATATGATTATTACACGATGATTAAATAATGGCACTCAATATTTACTCAGGTGCTCTTGCACGAATCCAAAATCGTCCTCAATAAATTCTCTTTACTTACCCTCTTTCATATCAACATGACATATTTCACACGTAAATGGCTGAACCAAGAAACCTTGGCTTTCCAGCTCATGGACACTCGCCACAATTTCGACAGCATCTCACAAACTTTTCTAACAACAGTTTCTACGTTTGTGTGTTCTTCTCAATGGATCACGATTGAAATATCGTTCAGCTCCCTCAAGTCAACGTCCTGAGGGTCCAATGACCTTCGTTGACCTTCGTCAATCGCCCTGAACCCTTCAAATAATGGTCCGAATAGTCAAAACCGTTCAAATGATTACTCAACAATTTTTTTCTTGCAGAGAAATCATTTTTCAAGAGCAAAAATTCCAGATTTAGGAATTCCAAGGAGTTGGAACGAAAATTTTACTTGCGAACAGGAAAAGTCACTGAAAATGAAATTTTGTCGAACACGTTGAAATATTTTTGGATAATTTCAAAATTTTCGTTACTCCGACAATATTTTTTATTCTTAACAAAACTGTAAGCAAAATTTACGATTGGAATGACAAAAATTGACTTTTCGAAGAAACTTTCTAGAATATTTCTTGCTGCAATGACAAAATTTTTGTGATTTTTCAAAAAAAACGTTTAGTCGAGCGTAGCCAACAAAATTTTCTTTTCAGTTCGATTTCTCGCTCGAGATACGATCCATAAATGTCATAAACAAAAATATAATTCACAACGTATAAATTTCATTTGCACTGCCCTGTTTTTTACTCCTGCCGATCCCAATCAACTTATACAACGACATGTACATGCCCAAACGAACAATTTGTGTGTACGTGTATGGACATTGTGATATCGTAAGTGCAAAAGCACGAAGATGATTGTGCCTTCAGGCTACTCAATTAAAATGCGCACTTTAAATATATACATACGTATTCATATTCGCAAAACTACATATCTGCAGAGCTGACATCTGGTCCAAGATGAGTCCATGAACATGCACGTGATAAATCGTGGCACGTTTTTCTTCGATAGGGGCGAACTGGACGTTCAGCAATAAGTACAAAGCAATATCTTTGGGGAAACATACAAAAACGTACGATGTATGTGCACGAGCAACATTTCATTTCGTCCCAAGCAGGATTTTTCAAAACTACAAGAAATTCTTAATCTCGATCCTCAAAATCTCGAGAATTTTGTCGTTTTTTTTTTTGAGAAATCACAAAAATGTCATTGCAGCACGAAAGTCTCTTCGAAAAGTCAATTTTTGTCATTCCAATCGTCAATTTTACTGGAAATTCCGTTCGAACCGAAAAGTATTGTCAAAATAACGAAAATTTTGAAATTATCCGAAAATATTCGAAGTTTTTTGCCAAAATTCAATTTTCGGTGTAAAAATCAAGAAATTATTCGAAATCCTCACGATTCCGAAATTTTTGAAACGCAAAAATGTCGTTTAGTTCGTAATATTCTCGAATTTTGATTTCAATACTTAAAATCTCGAAAATTTTGTCGTTTTTTTGGAGAAATCATAAAAATGTCATTGCAGCACGAAAGTCTGTTCGAAAAGTCAATTTTTGTTATTCCAATCGTCAATTTTACTGAAAATTCCGTTCGAACCGAAAAATATTGTCAAAGTAACAAAAATTTTGAAATTATCCAAAAATATTCGACGTTTTTTGCCAAAATTCAATTCTCAGTGTAAAAATCAAGAAATTATTCGAAATCTTCACGATTACGAAATGTTTGAAACGCAAAAATGTCGTTCAGTTCGTAAGATTCTCGAATTTTGACTCGGAGATTGCAGGGCTAGTTGCATCGTAAAAGGAACAAGTTGCACTGGCCAGTCGTGTATATAGCGCCTGGCGCTAACCGCGTGGGATTTGCGGTTTGCCGGAGGCTGTTGCAAATCAAGTTCGTACGTACATCGACCCCTTTTAAAGCCGAAGCGATGTATCGAGAGTTCACAAACGCTGACCTCGGAGACTTTTTGGCAGAGAGCCATGGACATAAATATTTCAAGAGTGTTGAAGACCGAAAGGGCGTAGCTCTCGCAGTTCTTAAAGTGTTGAATCGTGAAGGTCAGATCGTTTTTCTTTGCCAACGTATAAATTATATTTGGATGCGTCCGGAGGCAAAAAATCCAGCCAACATTTTTATCCCAAGTTACATAAAAGATTGTCTCGTTTTTTTACGGATTATATCCACACGCTCAGCAGCAAAAAAAGGATTCAAAAGACACGAAAATAAAAGGGCTCAGCTCGCAAGTATATCGTTCCAAGGAGACCTCGCAGCAGGTGCGAGTCCTGTTTGTCCGGATCCTGATAGCCACACCATTCCCTTGTACACCTGTTCGTGTCGCTTTCCTGTCGCCTGCTCATGTCTTTATTTTCTTCTGCTTATCTCCTCTCGGATCCACAACTTTACCAGCTTGCCAAAAGCTCTCTAATCCCCAAGCTCGAGTCCCAACTCCCAGACAAATCTTCCCTTCGTCTTTCCTGCTATAATAGAATTCACGGAGTGAACTAACTGGTCAATGGACAGGGACCAGTAACTGGATCAATTGGGATCTTAATATTAGCTGAATATTAATTATTAATATGATAATAAATTAATTAGACTTGATATTAACGCAATAACTATTCTGAAAATAAAATTTTGTCAAAAAAACGTCGATATTTTGCTGAACACTAAATATTTTTGGATAATTTCAAAATTTTCGTTATTTTGACAATATTTTTCATTTCTAACGAAACGTCAGCGAAATTTACGAATGGAATGACAAAATTGACTTTTTGGAGAAACTTTTTTGAATATTTCTTGCTGCAATGACAAAATTTTTGTGATTTTTCAAAAACCACGTTGAGTCGAACGAATCCAACGAAAAATCGATCTTTTCCAACTAAATTTTTCTTTCCAGAGTGCTTTCTCTCAAATGAGAACTTGCACTAAAAATTCAATGTTGTCAAAAAACGTGGATATTTTGTTGAACACAGTAAACTAAATATTTTGGGATAATTTCAAAATTTTCGTTATTTTGACAATATTTTGCATTTTTAACGAAACTATCAGCAAAATTTACGATTGAATAACAAAAATTGACTTTTCGAAGAAACTTTCTAGAATATTTCTCGCTGCAATGACCAAATTTTTGCGATTTAAAAAAAAAAAACCTCGATATGTCGTTGAACACTAAATATTTTTTGATAATTTCGAATTTTCCTTATTTTGACAATATTTTTCATTTCTAACGGAACTGTCAGCAAAATTCTCGATTAGAATGACAAAAATTGACGTTTCGAAGAAACTTTCTAGAATATTTCTCGCTGCAAGGATGAAATTATTGTGATTTTTCAAAAAAACGTTTGGTCGAGCGTAGCCAACAAAATATCGATCTTTTCCAACAGAATTTTATTTGTAGTGCGCCGACCGGTCGTTATCGGTACTTTAATACATATTCAAGGAAAACGTAATGATGCGTTCGCGCGCGTGTAGGAGTCGTTGGTCCGGTTACTACTGGATGTAACTGAGAGTGAGATGTCTCGAACCGGTGGCTGCTCTCTGGGCACTAAGGTCCTGTGAAAAGCCAGCAAGAAACCATGAAAGTAATCCGCATTGCACTCATCGTACGTCCCCGAATGGCGCAAGAACGAGCTACCCGAGTCTCCATTTCATATCGTCGATATTAAGCTCCGAATCCAATCTTACAGCTCAGAAGGCACGAGCTCAGGCCATGGTAAATGGATAATAAAAAAAAAGTCAACTGAAATCGCTGTAAAGACATAAACTGAAAAAAAAATCTTGCTGAATCCGTTCGACGAAACGTTTTTTTGAAAAATCACAAAAATGTTTTCATTGCAGCAAGAAATATTCTAGAAAGTCTTTTCGAAGAGTCAATTTTTGTCATTTCCATCGTAAATTTTGCTGACAGTTTCGTGAGAAATAAAAAATATTGTCAAAATGACGAAAATTTTAAAATTATCCAAAAAAATCGATTAATGAATTTTTTCGTCATCCGGTGAATTGGGACTCCAATATAAACCTGAAAATGGTTTTTATCCGCAGGATGAGGGGTTTGAGATTCCTAGAAGGGATTTCGTGACGCAGAGACGAACTTGAGTGCGATTTTATTTAGAAGCAGTTCCATTAAAAAATGAGGTTTCAGGGTCAATTGGATCGTCTTTGCATCGGCGTCGTTCTGTTTAATAAACACCGAATTTTTACTGCCAAAAACTTTTACGTAAAAAACCTTCTCCAACGTTTTTTAGGCTTTTTTTCTCGTGCTTGTCTCACCAAGATGCATTTCTGTATCCGTTTGTTTATATACGAGTGTCTGCAAGCAATAATAACTCTCGCTCGATATACATAAAACCTGCTACTGACGAAAAGCTCTTGCAGTAAATTTTAAAAAAGTCTCACAGTTGTTTACCATGCCATTTCAACAAACTGCGTACACGTCGAAGCAAAGGAATTACTCTCCATTTCAATTTTCGCGCTTTCAGGAGATATTTTTTGAAAACTGTTTTCCAGATTTCTTGACAAGACGCACCGCAACACTGAAAATTGAATTTTGTCAAAAAACGTCGATATTTTAATGCAGTAAACTAAATATTTCTAGATAATTTCAAAATTTTCGTTACTTTGACAATATTTTTCATTTTTAACGAAACTTTCAGCAAAATTTACAATTGGAATGACAAAAATTGACTTTTCGAAGAAACTTTCTAGAATTTTTCGCGCTGCAATGACGAAATTTTTGTGATTTTCCAAAAAAACGTTTAGTCGAGCGTTCCCAACAAAATATCGATCGTTTTCAACTAAATTTTTCTTTCCAAACTGCTTTCTCTCGAATGAGAACTCGCACTGAAAATTCAATGTTTTAAAAAACTAAATATTTTTGGACAATTTAAAAATTTTCGTTATTTTTTCAGTATTTTTCATTTTTAACGAAACTGTCAGCAAAATTTACAATTGGAATGACAAAAATTGACTTTTCGAAGAAACTTTCTAGAATATTTCTCGCTGCGACGACGAAATTTTTGTGATTTTTCAAAAAAAACGTTCAGTTGAATGGATCCAACGAAAAATCGATTTCTGACAAAAAAATTCTCTTTTCAGTGAACGAATCAAACAGACTTTTGCGATTTTTTGGCTGCGGAAAGTTTTCGTCGGGATAGTGTACACGTATGTATATATCCTTGAACCCTCAACAAAATGTCCATTTACTGAGCAGGCCAAACGGATCGTAAATCAATCTCTTAACGAGTCCTAAGTGTAACAAACGTCCCTTCGTGTTAGGTGAACGATGCTGTAAATCCTCTCTCGTTATAGTCACAATATAGAGATATATATCGAGCATTTGATACCCTCAACTTGTATCAATATTCTGTGTTGATCGGGTCAAGACTTCCTGAATAGTAAATTTTAGCTGTAGTGCAAAAACGTTTAAAAAAATCAAATACCATTCGTGAATACTTGATAGAATGGCGAAAAGTCTTTCCATCATTTCTAGCGACCAAAATTTCAACGACTTTTTTACGCAAAACAGAAAAAATACTATTTTTTGGGCAAAATTAATTAAAATTTTGCCATTTAACTTTTTTTATTTATTTTCGACGTTTGAAAAATCGAAACTCATTGAAAAAATTATCGTTTTTGTACAAAAAACATGGACACGATTCGAAAATTTCGTAAACGTCAAAATTCCATAAGAAAATCTAAAATTTCGCAGCCAGAAATGATTTTTTTTTCGAGCTGTGCAGTTTTTTTTCGTTCGTTCCTTTTTTTCATGACAGAGACATAATACACTCGTTAAGATTTGAATGTTGAGCAGATACAAGGCTTGTTGAATGGAGAAAAAAAATTCAAGAGTCCTCCAGGCTTCGTAAAGTGGACAGCTGATTAAGTGCAGTCTTACGAATTGTGACACCTCATTTCTCTCGAGCCGCGCGCGTTAACGTGACTCGAAAAATTTGTCCCGAGTCAAACAGAGCATCGCCATGAACGGTTACATGGAAATATTTTTCAACCGTTTGACCTCAACGCTTTTTAGTAAAGAAGAAGATTTTTTTCCTTCATTTGAAAAACTGAAAATTAAATTTTGTTGAATTTTCGGGATAATTTCAAAATTTTCGTCATTCTGACAATTTTTTTTATTCCTCACGGAACTGTCGGCAAAATTTACGATCGGAATGACAAAAATTTTGTGATTTTTCGAAAAAAACGTTTAGTCGAACGTTTTCAATAAAATTTTCCTTTTCGTGCATTCGTTTTGCATTAAAAATTCAGGAACTCACGAGAAACAAATTTCCCGGCGACAATTGTGACAGAAAAGTTTTAAAAGCGATTTTGCAAGAGCACAAGATTTTGTTAATGAAATCCGAGACGCATTTCGCACAAAAAAAAAGTCAAAGTCGCGCGTGATGAGTGAGAACGCGTGACGTGCAATCGCGCATGATTATTCTTAAAAGGCCTGCTCTTTACTCGTTCTTTTCTAAGCACGAGCCCATGATAGATGGCGAGATCGAGAGTCTCGTTCATTCTTCTTACTCATTCATATCCTCCTTGTGATTTATACGTGTACGTGTATAAATATATACAAAGCGCTTTCGCGAAAGAAGGTTGAGCGCACGCTTCGCGTGTTTTTTGATCTTAAGATCATTATCGAATCGAGTGGCAGCAGCACTCGTCTCTTTCCACCGATCGTAATTCAATCTGTCCACGAGACATACCCCGCGTGAATGAATTATAATTTGTGCTCATGGATTAACTTGCATGCTGTATACTGGACGCACGTATGCCGTTAGATATATCATCGTAAAAATGATCCTCGTCCGATGTAATAAACGGATCAAGATAGTCATAAAAAAAAACCAAGCACGTAACAACTTCTCGGATTATAGAAATTAATTTAACGCGTTTCGTTACCGGCGATACAATGTTGCCATCCTAAACCACAACGCAAATTACATTTTCTCAAAAAAACCGACGATATTTTGCTGAATACGATGAACTAAATATTTTTCGACAAAATTTTCGCTATTTTGACAATATTTTTTTATTTCTAACTGAACTGGCAGCAAAATTTACGATTGGAATGACAAAAATTCACTTTTCGAAGAGATTTTCTAAAATATTTCCTGCTGCGATGACAAAATTTTTGTGATTTTGAAGAAAAAAAACGTTTAGGCCAACGTGTCCAACAAAATATCGATCTTTTTCAACAAAATTTTATTTTCAAAATGATAATTTCAAAATTTTCGTTATTTTGACAAGATTTTTCATTGCTAACGAAAGTGTCGGCAAAAATTACGATTGGAGTGACAAAAATTCACTTTTCGAAGAAACTTTCTAAAATATTTCCTGCTGCAGTGACAAAATTTTTGTGATTTAAAAAAAAAAAACGTTTAGTCCAACGAATCTAACAAATATCGATCTTTTTCAACAAAATTTTATTTTCAAAATGATAATTTCAAAATTTTCGTTATTTTGACAAGATTTTTCATTTCTAACGAAAGTGTCGGCAAAAATTACGATTGGAGTGACAAAAATTCACTTTTCGAAAAAACTTTCTAAAATATTTCCTGCTGCAGTGACAAAATTTTTGTGATTTTAAAAAAAAAAACGTTTAGTCCAACGAATCTAACAAATATCGATCTTTTTCAATAAAAATTTCTTTTCAAAATGCTTTCTCTCGAATGAGAACTTGCACTGAAAATGAAATTTTGTCAAAAAACGTGAATATTTTCTTTGAATACGATGATCTAAATATTTTTCAATAAAATTTTCGTTATTTTGACAATATTTTTCATTTTTAACGAAACTGGCAGCAAAATTTACGATTGGAATGACAAAAATTCACTTTTCGAAGAAACTTTCTAAAATATTTTCTGCTGCAACGACAAAATGTTTGTTATTTTTCAAAAAGAACGTTTAGTCCAACGTATCCAACAAAATATCGATCTTTTTCAACAAAATTTTATTTTCAGTTCATCTTGAAAACGTAAAAAACTTCAAAATGATTAGAATTTGATAAAATTTCGTGAATATTTTCTTTATTATTATAAATGACGATGCAACTTTTTTCGGATTTTTCTTCCCAACCAGTTCTCGAGTAATTCAACATAAGAAATTTGCAAATTTTGTGTTTTCGCACTCGATGTCAAAGAGCGCTATCACAAAATTTCATAAATTTCTCAATATTCAGATTTTCCTTCCGAAACTCCTTAAATTAACGAGGCTAAAAAAAAAAACAAGATCGAATTGGCCGTCTCTTCAAGCAACAATGCTCTCTATAATTTGTAGGCTTGGGAACAAAAAGGAAAAAGTATGCATAAATATTAATCCAAGATAGATCGAATGAGAAAAAAAGGAAACTAGATCTTGCCTGTCTGTTTATTTCTCTTCCCACGAGACTAAGAACGCACACATTGGCCTTTCAGTCGAAATTTCACGTCAAGTTTCTCTCTCGCGAGATACGCGGATGAGTGGTCCGCGCGAACCCTTCCAAACTTTTTTTTATTCTCAAACCGCGGGCAAAAAATTCAACGGATAACTCCCGAGTTATAAAACGAATAGTAAAGAAAGAAAAAATTAAAGGGTCCCGAGGCTGGAGATTCGAAAAAGTGGAAAATAAAAATTATGCCTCTCGTTCGTGATGCCTGACTGAGCAAACGAGATGTCCCGATAATCGTACCAACCAGACACGCATGCGAATGGGCCCCGCGATTTAACGCCGTCAATTAAGGGCTCGATTAAGAGCCACCAAAATCAGCCGTATTTCTGAGATGTAATCGCGTCCATGGCGAATTTCACGCCAATTTTCGCCACGATCTGGAAATTGCCTTTTCATTTTCGTTTATTCGCGCATTTAAAATTAAATTCATTGCGCGTATTTATTGCGCAATAATTAAAATCCGACTCATTGAACACGGTGAAATATTTTTCGATAATTTCAAAATTTTCGTTATTTTGACAATATTTTTCATTCCTAACGGAATCGTCAGCAAAATTTACAATTAAAATGATAAAAATTGACTTTTCGAAGAGACTTTCTAGAATATTTCTTGCTGTAATGCCAAATTTCCTGTGATTTTTCAAAAAAAAAAAAAAAGAAACGTTTAGTCGAACGTATTTAACAAAATTTCGATCTTCGATCTTTGAAAAAAAATTTCTAGAATATTTCTCGCTGCAGTGGCAAAATTTCAGTGATTTTTCAAAAAACGTCGAGATTTTGTTCAACGCGGTCAATATTTTCGGATAATTTCAAAATTTTCGTTATTTTGACAATATTTTCATTTCTAACGAAACTGTCAGCAAAATTTACGATTGAAATGACAAAAATTGACTTTTCGAAGAGACTTTCTAGAATATTTCTTGCTGTAATGCCAAATTTCCTGTGATTTTTCAAAAAAAAAAAAAAGAAACGTTTAGTCGAACGTATTTAACAAAATTTCGATCTTCGATCTTCGAAAAAAAATTTCTAGAATATTTCTCGCTGCAGTGGCAAAATTTCAGTGATTTTTCAAAAAACGTCGAGATTTTGTTCAACGCGGTCAATATTTTCGGATAATTTCAAAATTTTCGTTATTTTGACAATATTTTTCATTTCTAACGAAACTGTCAGCAAAATTTACGATTGAAATGACAAAAATTGACTTTTCGAAGAAACTTTCCAGAAAATTTCCTGCTGCAAGGACAAAATTTTCGTAATATCAATATTTTTCAACAAAATTTTCTTTTCACTGTAAGAAATAATATTCGAAGGCATTCGATGATCGATTTTACAGAAACTTTTGAGCTGCACGGGCCAACGAAAATCGCTATCTAATCGATCGCGGCGCGCATGCAGCTGTTTCAATAAAGCGGATTTTGCACGAGCAGGCAGAACTTGAACAAGTTGAGTGTGCGTAGAAAGTTTTTAATCCGCGCGCGGTGCTCTCGCGCTTATTTCTCAAGCTCATGAAGAGCCCGCGGCGTGTTCGGATCCTCTTTACCAAGCACGAGCACGAGCGTGTCCGAAGATCGCACAGTTTCGCGTTCGAGTTTCGTCCCCGAGCGCGCGAAACTTCCAAATTACAAAATTACTTGATTGCCGGTCTGCGTCGACGCTGCGATCACCCATGCCAAGTAATTACGCGCCTACACGCTGCCAATACGATGCCGAGGCATCTCTCATTACGATCTTATCTTTCTCGCACACCTTCGGCAGCTATACTTTTGTATACACGTTGCTCCTGCTCCTGCTCCTGCTGCTTCGTGCGAGCGCGCTACTCTTTTCCTATATTTATAACCTCAAGCACCTCAACTCCGGAGAATCTTCTTTGCTACCATATCTCGACGATATTTACTTCGTAAGATATTGCCGATGGCTCCATGCAGATTCGATCTCATCCGTTCGGCTCGTCGCCTTTAAACTTTACTCGAAAAAGGCCAGAGTGTCGTTGAACAACACTCGCTTATCGCAACGCATAGAAATTTCAGTCTTGCTGTTTAATAAATTTGAAAAAAAAAATCTTGACAACTTGTCCGAATTCCAAAGGAATAGAAAAACACGGTAAATTGATGAGAAATCTTTATTCAATTGCTTCAACGACATCACGAAGAGGATCAAGTATGTAATCCCATGGAGTTCTCATTCCAAAGAAAATTTTGTTGGAAATTTGTTGGATCCATTCGATTGTACGTTTTTTTGAAAAATAACCAAATTTTCGTCTTTGCAGTGCGAAATATTCTAGAAAATTTCTCCGAAAAGTCCATTTTTGTCATTTCAATCGTCAATTTTGCTGACAGTTCCGTTAGAAATGAAAAATATTGTCAAAATAACGAAATTCTTGAAATTATCCAAAAGTATTCAGTTTACCGTGTTGAAAAAAAAATATCCACGTTTTTTGACAAAATTTAATTTTCAGGGCAAGTTCGCATTGGAGAGAATTTGGAAAGAAAAACTTTGGAAAGAAAATTTAGTTGGAAAAGATCGATATTTTGTTGGATCCGTTTGATTAAACGTTTTTTTGAAAAATCACAAAAATTTTGTCATTGCAGTGCGAAATTTTCTAGAAAGTTTCTTCAAAAAGTAAATTTTTGTCATTCCAATCGTAAATTTTACTAAAAATTCTGTTAAAAATGAAAAATATTGTCAAAATAACGAAAATTTTGAAATTCCCCAAAAATATTGACCGTGTTCAACGAAATATCGAGGTTTTTTGAAAAATAACAAAAATTTTGTCATTGCAGTGCGAAATTTTCTAGAAAGTTTCTTCAAAAAATCAATTTCTGTCATTCCGATCGTAAATTTTGTTGACAGTTCCGTTAGGATTGAAAAATATTGTCAAAATAACGAAAATTTTGAAATTATCCAAAAAACTTTTAGTCCACCGTGTTTAAAGAAATATCCCCGTTTTTTGACAAAATTCAATTTTCAGGGCAAGTTCTCATTCGAGAGAAAACACTCTGGAAAGAAAATTTAGTTGGAAAAGATCGATATTTTGTTGAAAACGTTCGATTAAACGTTTTTTTGAAAAATAACAAAAATTTTGTCATTGCAGTGCGAAATTTTCTAGAAAGTTTCTTCAAAAAGTCAATTTTTGTCATTCCAATCGTAAATTTTGTTGACAGTTCCGTTAGGAATGGAAAATATTGTCAAAATAACGAAAATTTTGAAATTATCCAAAAATATTGACGTTTTTTGAAAAAGTTGAATTTCCAGTTGCAACGTTTTCGCACGATGTTGCGATCATTTCTTATCACAGCGCAGAGTCCGGCAAACTCTCCAATGGAATTGAAACATTAGTAGATTTCTCATAGATCAATCGCATCGCGTGGACGCCCGAAAAAAACTATCAAACACAAAGGATAATAAGGTTGAGCTAGCAAAAACTGCGGGAGACTTCTTTGTTCTCGTAGGACCTTGCCCACGGCTAACCAAACCGATTCATGCTGCACCAATCTCGGTATTCCCTCTCGCTCTCTATCTCCGTGGCTCCCTCATTGTTTCTGACCGGTAAGGAATGATAAAACTCGTTTTACCGAGCAGCACACACGGCTTGCCGCGCGGCTCCGTACAAAGACCGAGTTGCGAAGAAAAAAAAAACACACATTTGCAACCTTCCCGGACACGCTATGCGAGGCAATCCCGGTATGGCAAGTCTCCAGGGATTTGGTCATGACTGTAATTCTCCTCAGAGTCAAGCGACGATATACACAAATGTATACGCAAATAGATACGTGTTTGCATAGATACCGGAAAATATGCGAGCCTCTGGCGTCTGACAGCGACGTCGTCGCACGTCACTCGAGTCAATTCGGACGATGCGAGAAATTTCACCACAATTAACACTCTGTCCAGGCGTTGACACGATTTTTTCTCATTTTTATCCCTCGAAAGAAATCATTTCGACAATCGAAATGTTTCCAACTCATTAAAATGTGAAATTTGTTAAGTTTTATCGTTTTTTCCTGCTATCGAAACAAATTTGCACAAAACCATGTCGTTTTTATGGGATATCGCCATTCCAGGCACACACACGATGTACCTGTCTCGCTATCTTGAATTTCCCCTTATACCTCCCGACTCGGGTCGGGAGGATACATCCATGATGATACGCCCACTCTCGTATCGACCTCTTCGACCCCACGATGTTCCCAACTGCACGTGAAACTCTCCTATACGAAAGCCATACACATCATACATAACAGACGAATACAGAGAGTTCCAAAAACCAAGTCACTAAATCGCGGATTCAAAATTCCAATCAATCTTGCCAAAGCTACGGTCATGATGACGATGAAAATTATCCAAGACGACCAACCGGATATTGCCTGAGATTGGAAATAAAAATTTCGGCACTAAAAATTAAATTTTGTCAAAAAACGTCGATATTTTGTTGAATACGTTGATCCAAATATGGATTATTTCAAAATTTTCGTTATTTAGACAATAATTTTGATTTCAAACCGAATTTTCACTAAAATTTACGATTGGAATGACAAAAATTGACTTTTCGAAGAATCTTTCTAGAATATTTCCTGCAGTGATGATTAAAATTATCCAAGACGAACGATCGGATATTGCCTGAGATTGGAAATAAAAATTTCGGCACTAAAAATGAAATTTTGTCAAAAAACGTCGATATTTTGTTAAATCCGTTGATCCAAATATGGATAATTTCAAAATTTTCGTTATTTAGACAATATTTTTGATTTCCAACGGAATTTTCACCAAAATTTACGATCGAAATGACAAAAATTGACTTTTCGAAGAATCTTTCTAGAAAATTTCCTGCAGCAATGTCGAAATTTTCGTGATTAAAAAAAAAGAGACAAAATCTCGATCTTTTCCAACAAAATTTTTTTTTTCGTGCCATTCCCTGGCAACCTGTGCGAGCATGATGTTTGCAACTTCCCATACATCGTGAAGGTGAATAGCTAATGGATTTGCATGCCTCAGGAATCGAGCGTGCGACGTTCACCAGGGTGTACAACGACTCACTGTATATATATGACTATAAACTTAACATCTACAGGTTATTTGCAACACACGCGAGTTTATCGCAAGGCAGTCTTGTGGTATCGCGCGGGGACCAGAATTACCTTTAACGCGGTATCCGGTACCGAAGTCTTCTTCACGACAGGTTTCATGTGTGGCTCGACGAGGCGCGAGAATATGCGAAATATATGATGATTCGAAAAGAAAGATTGAGTGTTGACCAGTGTTTCTAACGCCTCTCTCGCGTGTTTCATGCCCCGAGCTACAGAAAGGCAAGAGGAATGAAGATTGAAGAATAATGCCTTGGAGAGTGGACTCGAGCCATACGTATCTATCCACAAGAATAATGTCCACGGCATGCCCGACAATGGCAGCGCGACAGCATGCATGAAAAATAAATTCATTTCACTATTCGCTTCTCGACGTGTGTCTAACGCGTGTGACCAAGCTGCTGGTCTCTTGCAAAATGAGAAAAACGTCGAGGAAATCTAAACGAGCCTTTAATCCTGTTGCTAGAAAAAATGAGAAGATCGTAGAAATTTGTTTTATTTTCAATCTCTGGGAAAATCAAATTTTGTTGGAAGCGATCGACTAAACGTTTTTTGGAGAATCGCTAAAATTTGGTAATTTAAGCAGGAAATATTCTAGAAAGTCTCTTCGAAAAGTCAATTTTCGTCATTCCAATCGTAAATTTTGCTGACAGTTCGTTTAAAAATCGAAAATATTGTCAAAATAACGAAAATTTTGAAATTATCAAAAAATTTCTAGTGTTCAATGAAATATCGACGTTTTTTTTGGAAAATCGCAAAAATTTGGTCATTGCAGCAGGAAATATTCTGGAAAGTCTCTCCGAAAAGTCATTCTTGTCATTGAAATCGTTAATTTTGTTGCCAGTTGCGTTAGAAATGAAAAATGTTGTCAAAGTAACGAAAATTTTGAAATTATCAAAAAATTTCTAGTGTTCAACGAAATATCGACGTTTTTTTTGGAAAATCGCAAAAATTTGGTCATGGCAGCAGGAAATATTCTGGAAAGTCTCTTCAAAAAGTCATTTTTGTCATTCCAATCGTAAATTTTGTTGCCAGTTGCGTTAGAAATCAAAAATATTGTCAAAATAACGAAAATTTTGAAATTATCAAAAAATATCTAGTGTTCAATGAAATATCGACGTTTTTTTTTACAAAATTTCATTTCCAGCGAACGAATTTGGCTAGATTATTCGATAATTGAACAATCGAGTAGGAATTTTTTTATTCGTCGTATAATCCGTGGGCGTTGTGGCAGCAGAATGAAACACAACGTACATTTATATCGGAGTATACCAATATAGCAAATCCGTTTTGATATGATCAAAGGGCATCCCTCGAGCTCGTTTGTAACGTAATCCAACGATAGGATCACACACGAGTGAGCTCGTAGCTCGTTTGGTATAATCATTATTTGTTCGATAGAATCATTACTCGTGCTTGTGCGGAGAGATATGTATATGGTGTGCAATGATAATCAAATCTCGCAACAAGAGAGACGTTGAATAATTAGTTTAAAGCTGCAGCTGCATGGACACGTATAGCAGATTGAAGCTAACCAGCTGATGCGGTGACGAGAATGTCATTTGACATCTCCAGGAAACATCGCTCTGGCTTGTACATTTTAAGCGACCGGATTTTCCACGTGTGCTCAAGTTAATTATCTTTTATCGCACCAAACACGAACTTTGTACACTAAAAAGAAAATTATCTTGAAAAAAAACGTTTTTTCTTCGAAAAATCACAAAAATTGAGTCATCGCAGCAAGAAATATTCTAGAAAAGTGAATTTTAGTCATTCCAATCGTAAATTTTGCTGACAATTACGTCCAAAATAAAAAACATCGTCAAAATGACGAAAATTTTGGAATTATCCAAAAATTACTCCAAAAATTAATCAAATTTTTCAAAAATTAATCAAATTTTTCAAAAATTAATCAAATTTTTCAAAAATTAATCAAATATTTCATAAATTAATCAAATATTTCATAAATTAATCAAATTTTTCAAAAATTAATCAAATGAATTTTTTTAATTAATTAAAAATTAAAAAATATTGTCCAAATAACGAAAATTTTGAAATAATCCAAAAATATTTAGTTCACCGTGTTTAACAAAATATTCACGTTTTTTGACAAAATTCAATTTTCAGTGCAAGTTCTCATTCGAGAGAAAGCACTCGAGGAAGAAAATTTGGTTGAAAAAGATCGAAATTTTGTTCGCCACGGTTGACTGAACGTTTTTTTGAAAAATAACAAAAATTTTGTCATTGCAGGGCGAAATATTCTAGAAAGTTTCTTCGAAAAGTCAATTTTTGTCAATTCTTCTAGAAAAGTCATTCAAATCGTAAATTTCGCTGACAGTTCCGTTAGAAATGAAAAATCTTGTCGAAATAACGAAAATTTAACAAAACATCGACGTTTTTTGATTGAATTCCCTTTCCAGTGTGCGAGTCCGATTTATGGAGTGCAATTTTGTTTTCTGTACAAATCAGTACTCGCGATGCACTTTGATCAAACGATTTGCAAGCAGCCGTTAATTTTCTTGGAGCAAGTAAATAATGCGTTCGAAATATGGCAAATATTAAAACGACCTCGTAGTGTGAAGCATTAAATTCCAATTCGGAATTGGCAAATCATGCAATAACAGATTACGAATAGCGTAGAGGCTGCTATTGACGAAGCAATTCCAACATATTTTGATCCATCATGGAGTTATCTTGACGTCATCAGTTATTAGAACGAGAGAGCCTGCAAAGGACTCTCCAGGCCTGATTCGAGACTTTAAGACGTCCGATCTAATCAGCAAGCTACACTCAATTATTTCATGTGCTCTTGGAGGCGAGCTCATTTATCAGAACGACCATCATGTCCATTATACTCATGATCGTAATAGGCACAATCTTTACCTTTACCTCCTCGTTTTTTTGCTTTTTTATCTGCTTTATATCGTTCGCCAATTGGTCAGTGATTGAAGGATTGCAATGGAACGACCATTTCTTTTTTCTACACATTTTTTTGCTCGTCTATCGTTCTCTCGGACATTTTCTCATCCAATTTCTTCGAATCCATTCGTCTTGTGAGTTGTGCCTTCTCTTTGCCAATCTCTTCGGGACTTGACAGACAGAATGCTACTGCACACTCTGTGGCCCGAGATCTCTCGGGCTGCGTCCCCGAGCTCACACACACGGAGACAGAGAGACCAAGAGAAAGGAACGAAGGGAGAGGAAGGTTGGCGCAGTCTCTTCCAAGATCGCGGATCGGGCAAAGATATACACACTCGCGCGGTAGCGTGAAGTTACCGGTTCCTCGCGGGGGCGGGGGGACCTTTTTCTTTTCTTCTCTTAGACCATCACATGGGGTTGAACGCCCCGAAAGATTCTCCGGCTATACTTATACCTTGAAACACACGCTCTTCCTTTCTTATTCTCTCTGTATACGTTACGATTATCGTGAGACCCGCGATCCTCTCGCCCCGAGAGACCGCGAACGCTCTATTTGCAGACAGGGATCGTATCTGGACCCCGGGACTCTTTATATTCTTCTCTCTCTTTCTCCTCGTCACGGCGTAACGTCTATTTCGTTTGAATTTCCTGTTTTTTTTTTGCAATTTTCTTATTTCTCGTTTTATATCGGTGAAAAATAAATTTTTGTTGGAAAAAATCGATTTTTTGCAGGGCGACTCAATGTTTTTTCGAAAAATCACAAAAATTTTGTCGTTGCAGCGAGAAATTTTCGGGAAAGTCTCTTCGAAAAGTCAATTTGGTCATTCCAATCGTAAATTTTGTTGACACTTGCGTCAGAAATCAAAAATATTGTAAAAATAACGAAAATTTGAAATTATCAAAAAATATTTCGTGTTCAACGACACATCGACGTTTTTTTTTGAAAAATCGCAAAAATTTGGTCATTGCAGCAGGAAATATTCTAAAAAGTCTCTTCAAAAGTCAATTTTTGTCATTTCACTCGTAAATTTTGTTGACACTTGCGTCAGAAATCAAAAATATTGTGAAAATAACGAAAATTTGAAATTATCAAAAAATATTTAGTGTTCAACAACATATCGACGTTTTTTTTGAGAAATCGCAAAAATTTGGTCATTGCAGCAGGAAATATTCGGAAAAGTCTCTCCGAAAAGTCGATTTTTGTCATTCCAATCGTGAATTTTGTTGCCAGTTGCGTTAGAAATGAAAAATATCGTCAAAATAACGAAAATTTTGAAATTATCAAAAAATGTTTAGTGTTCAACGCCATATCGACGATTTTTTTTGAAAAATTGTAAAAATTTGGTCATTGCAGCGAGAAATATTCTGGAAAGTCTCTTCAAAAACTCCATTTTTGTCATTTTGATCGCAAATTTTGCTGACAGTTTCGTTAAAAATGAAAAATATTGTCAAAATAACGAAAATTTCGAAATTATCCAAAAATATATGGTTCACCGTGTCCAACAAAATTTCTACGTTTTTTTTTCGCCAAAATTTAATTTTCCTTTTCTATACCGAGAGACACGCTACCCTGCTTTGACTTTCTTCGGATTTCTCCTCCCAATACCCAAAGAAATAGATCGTTGGAGAGCAAAAGATGAAAACTCTCCTGCTCACACCGGATATTTCCGTCAGGGTTAACGGCTGGCTCTCGTTTCGACCTCCGTCTCTCTCAATCTCTTGTCCCTTTTTTCGTTTCTTTACTCACCGCTATTCTACCCCGAACTCCTCTCGCTGCTGATGTTGATTTATCCCATTTACTCGTTCCCCAACTGTATATCTTAACGTCGCTTCTACGCCCCCCGTTCACTCATTACACAAACTTTCGTACGCACTCAGCAAGCAAATAAAATACACATAAGTGCATTATTCCTTCTTATTAAACGAATTTATGCGGTTGAATAAAAATCTGAGCGTTCGACGATTCACACAGAAACGAAAATTTCGTTGAAAAAGATCGAAATTTTCCAATTTTGTTGAAAAATATCGAAAGTCTCTTCGAAAAGTCAATTTTTGTCATTCCAATCGCAAATTTTGCTGGCAGTTCCGCTAGAAATGAAAAAATTGTCAAAATAACGAAAATTTTGAAATTAATGTTGGAAAAAATTTCCAAGTTTTTTGAAAAAACTTCAGTGCATCAAAAATTCTTTTCGAAATCATTTTTTTCCTCATAAATTGAAAAAACAATTTACTTTTCATTAAAGTTGCCTCGAAACCTCGAAGTTTGTAATTTCGCAATCCTCGTGCGATAATGTTGAAGCAGAAATGGCTCAATGATGGATAGATTTAGCCAAGCGATGGAAAAAATAGGCAACAGGCTTTCCTCGCATATTCTCATGCCATAAACAAAGTGATTGACATAACAGAAATGTTATCTCGTCTCGAATAAACGAGAGGCTGTGTCGATCGCGAGAGGCTTTAAGTCTGTTATACAGTCCAACGCACCGAATGTTGTATCTGCCGATATTTTAATGAATTATCATTCGATCATTAAATTCTCGACTCTCTGTTCTATATATATTTTCATGTGTCTATTTGCCTGTGTGTTTTATAACACGTGGACCAAGTGAAGGGCTCATTCATGCATAAACGATCATCGACGAGACACGATCTATCATTCGACTCATGCGATCGCGCCTCTCGTTTCATATTGGCATAAATAAAGATATAAATATATACGAACGTGAACACCATTCACGTATGTCCCATAAACAATCGCAGCGAGACACTGGACTTGAGCAAACGTTTATAGATGCAACACGCACACTTTGCACAAACGGTTAATTGCATCCGGGGAAAGTTAACGCGCCAACAACATTTCCCTCCATCCCAACCAATTATTTTGACCTCACACACACACACATTGTGATTTTGTCTTCTCAACACACACACACACGAAGAGATTCCCGCGAGATCGTAACAACTAAATGCCAATTGATCGAATTATCGTTCATACTTAATAACGATCTTTGCAGTTTATAAGAGCTCGCGCAAAGTGCTCGTTAATATCGCGATATCGATTTTTTTATACTCCCTCAATGGCCGAATAATCATTCGAGGAGGTTCTAGCGCCGTAATCATAATGGTGCATTAAAAGTAACGGCCGAATCAGCAGATACTATTTTTCCTCGATAATGTTTTGACATTTCGCGTGAATCTTCTGGCGCAACGTTCCCATCCAACGAAAAATACTTTTTCCCTTAATTTTTTGTTGAATTTCAAAGGAAAAGCCAATTTTCGTATCAATTTTGTGTTTTAATCCTTAAAAACGATTGTTTTATCGTTCTCATTCAATTTCGAATAAAAATCATGAGTTTTCCTCAAGTAAAAACCGAATTTCGTTGCATTCCAACGATGCAAACTTCAACATCGTTAAAATTGCAACTTTAACACGAAGTCTTATGGCAAGTTACGAAAAATACGATATTTTACAACAAATAACTCGATTCGTAGACTGACGACAAAATTTTGTTGAAAAAGGTCGAAATTTCGTTGAATTCGTTCGACTAAATGTTTTTTTTATAAAATTACAGAAAATTTGTCATTGCAGCAAGAAATATTCTAGAAAGTTTCTTCGAAACGTAAATTTTTGTCGTTCCAATCGAAAATTTTGCTGCCAATTTCGTTAGAAATGAAAAATATTGTCAAAACAACGAAAATTTTGGAATTATCCAAAAATCACTCTAAATTTTCCAAAAATTTTTTCAAAATTAATTAAATCAATTTTTTATATTGATTAAAAATCAAAAAATATTGTCAAAATAACGAAAATTTTTAAATTATCCAAAAATATTTAGTTTATCGTGCTCAATAAAATATATCGAAGTTTTTTTGACAAAATCACGATTTTTTTTGCTTTCTGATCTAGTGCATGGAATTTTTTCATACCGTTTGGGGTTTCTGGCAATGCGAGGGTTCGATCTTTTTGTTATTTTACATTTTCGTCGCGTCAGCAATTTTTTTTTGCACGATTTCATTCATTAAAGGCTTAAAAATATTTTCTTAGCACCGGATCAACATTTCTCATGCCGTCACGAATTTTTTCTTGTTTTTTTATCATTACGTCTTCGTCCTCGTCGTTTCAAAACTTGGCACGTACTTTTTTTCTTACAACACAGCGAGAAGCTAGTCCGAAATTTTAATTCGCGATTCTCTCTGTTATTTCAATACAAAATTTTTGTTTATTTACGAAACGATCGCGAGATATTTCCAACAGCTTCAAAAAATCGTGCTAATTGGTTCGTCAATTATTTTCAAATTATCTTGCCAAATTTTGTCGATTTAATTGCTAAAAAATTAACATTGACGATTCAATCTTATGGAAATTCCATAGACGAGCAACATCAGAAATGCAGAAACTCGAAATTTACGTGTACCAGGAAAAAATCTCGCTCTTTCGTTTTAGTTGACTCGGCGAATTTGCCCATCGAACTCTCTCATTAATCATGTTTTTTTTTTTAAATTGCTACCAGCCATTTTTTCCATAAATTGGATGTCAAATTATCTCAATCGTGTCTCGAGACAGAAACGGGACTCGAGGACGAGTCGAATCGTCCAGAAAGTCACGTATTTTGTGTTTTTTAATTTGTTTCATATTTTTAACGTGGGAAATCGTATCGTCGTGGTCCAAACTCTTGGAGTAGTTACGGCCTGAATAAATTTATTGCGAGACTCACCCAGAATGATGTTTCGTGTAAATTGGCGTTGCTGAAGTCTCCAAAATGGTGTGTTGTCCAGGGGTAAAGATGTTTCGTGTCCTTAAGGGGTTGAAATCATAATTGTGATGATGGTAACCGGCGTAAGCTACGGCCCTGGTGCCCGTGTACTCGGCGACAGCAACCGCGGTCAGTTTTTCAGACTTGTCGTCTGCGTTGGAATCTCGGTTCGTCCTCGTCGCGTTGCTGGTCGTTGTCGTTGTTGGCTTTAAGGTCTTCGACTCCCTAGGCCCGTTGGGTGAATCCTCGAGACCAGAGAAACTTTTCTCGTTCGTTTTTTTCCCGAGAGTCGAGTTCTCGCGTCCCCCAAAATGATAGACGCGATTTTTTTTTTCGTCAGCCTTTTCCAACGGCCCTAACGCGAGCTCGTTGTCGTTACGATTACGCAAATTCCTCAGCAAAGCATCGTGAAGCTCGCGAATGCCGGACCGCGATCGAGAGTGCAAAAGTCCCTCGTGTCGCGAACGAATTCGATCCACATCCGATTGTTTCTTATCGAACGATCCTGCTGAACGATCGCCGCTCGTTGACAGATCGTAACGACGCTGAAACCAGGATGGCCACATATCGCGATTCGACAAACTCGAACGATTACGATCCTCCTCGTGGCGACTTTCCGACCCTGACGTTCCGGCTATCCGGTTTACAAGGACGCTAATAAATAAAATAAATAAACTCTTGCACATGCGTTTTTTAAACGCCATCTTCGCCGCTTCGTTGTCCCGTTTATCGCAATTAATTCACGAGATAAAAATCCTTGGAAAATCACGATTTTCTTAAAAAAAAAAAAAAATCACGAATTTTCGATTCACATGTTCACCGATTTTTCACAGACCTTCGAGATTTATTTTCTCCTTATACCGAACGAGTTTTTTCGATTAATCGCGTCCTACCGCCACGACTACGAGCCAAAGGAACGCGCGAAATTTTCGATGTGCAAAATTGTCCGAAGGCTGTGCAGGCACTACTGAACGTCCAAGAGGAACACGAGCCACAAACCCCGAGAGATCTCTCTCGCTTTAGGTCTCTTTCCACGTGCTTCAGTTGTCCGTGTTTCTCTTCCCCACCCTTTGACCATCTTACAACGCGCTCCACAACTTCTCCCGAGCTCATGCTCCGACTATACGTCTGCGTCTCTGTATGTGTACAAAAAAAAACACCATATCGTGAGGCTTGCTTACACATATCGCGCTCCTTCTTTTATTTTCTCTTCATCTCGCCAATTCTTCTCTCAGACTTTCGCTTTTTCTTTCGCTTCTTCCACCGTCACCTATTCGTATCCGAGAAACCGGAGTAATTCGAATCACGAAATTTTCAAGCGAATTCATCGCACACTGGGGAGAAAATTTTGTTCACAAATATCGATATTTTTTATGGATTCGTTCGATTTAACGTTTTTTTTTTTTTGAAAAATCACAAAAATTTTGACATTGCAGCAAGAAATATTGTAGAAAGTCTCTTCGGATAGTCAATTTTTGTCAAAAATAATGTCATAATAACGAAAATTTTGAAATTATCCAAAATATTCACCGTTTTCAACAAAATGTTGACGTTTTTTCCACTAAATTTAATTTTCAGTGCGGAAAGATGGAAAAAAAAATTGAAATTAAGAAATATTTTAGAAAGTCTCTTCGAAAACTCAATTTTTGGCATTCCAATCGTAAATTTTGCCGACAGTTCCGTTAGAAATCAAAAATAATGTCGAAATAACGAAAATTTTGAAATTATCCAAAATATTCACCGTATTCAATAAAATTTTGACGTTTTTTGACTAAATTCAATTTTCAGTGCAGAAAGATGGAAAAAATTGACATTAAGAAATATTTTAGAAAGTCTCTTCGAAAAGTCAATTTTTGTCATTCCAATCGTAAATTTTGCCGACAGTTCCATTAGAAAAGTCAATCTAACGGAAATTTTTAAATTATCAAAACATATTTAGTGTTCAACGATATATCGACGTTTTTTTTCTTTAAATCACCAAAATTGAGTCATTGCAGCAAGAAATATTCTAGAAAAATGAATTTTAGTCATTCAAATCGTAAATTTTGCGGACACTTCGCTTAGAAATCAAAAATATTGTCAAAATAACGAAAATTTTGAAATTATCCAAAAAAATTCACCGTATTCAACAGAATTTTGACGTTTTTTGACTAAATTTAATTTTCAGTGCAGAAAGATGCCAAAAAATTGACATTAAGAATCATACGAATCTCCTTAGAGTTTGCAACGTCCAACAAAAAACACGTTTTTCTATTAATTCTTTCATGAATTTCAAGAACCACGACAATTTTCCTACCGATTTTCTGATTAGATCCTAAAAAAAGATCGTTTTACCATTATTTTTTATGATTTTTACGATTCACGATGACTGACCAAATATTGAATAAGAATCACGAGCTCTGCGCAAGAAACTGTGCAACGGTTGTCCAAGAATACGTCGCGTATGACGTACCAAGTGTCTCCTGCATGTCTAACGCGATAAAGGTATCACACATTATTTTCACAGGCGCCTGAGCTATTCGCACAAATGCCAATGGGTTTTAGGATCGGAGAGCCCCAGCAGAAATGTCTGCGAGCGTGCCTCGCAGGGCCTTCTGGCTCTCAGCATCGATGGCGAACGCTTAAAGCGAGCGTTCCTTGCGAAAGCCGCGAGTCCGAAGCTGCAGAGGACCAACGAACCGAGTGCAGATCGCATAGAGTTTGTGAGTCACGCAACGCACACGTTTTCCTCGCCTCTTTATACTTGATCCACTGCAACGTTCGGTCTGCAGTTCCTTGTACGCGCGACGTCACTGACACGTCAATACAAAGTGTGCTAGAAATGCTGACGCAGATTTTTTTTAAGCAGATTGCAACAAAAAGGTTTTCGAACTACAAAATCCTCCTGCTCGGCTCATTTTCTCGAGTTAATTATTATTTAGATATTGATTAACTAGCCATAACCAATATTTTGCTGGCGAGACCGAGTGGGCGCGGTGTGCAACGGGACGCCCCACTTATGAAGAAGAAAGCCTTATAATTTCGACTCCCACCTATAAATTACTCCGGGACATGGAGAAAAATTAAGTTTGCCTTGGTCTAGAGTTGCTGCTGGTAATTTGGAGCTCTCGATCTTAATGGCAAGCCTATCGATGCGTTTACATTTGGTTCTTTAGTTTCTTATCTTCAATTGCCCGTACCCTTCATCAGGAAATTTCTCTCTGTGCATAAACCTACGCAGGTTATAATTGTGCATGGGAAAATCGAGTCTCAGTCGTTGCAAAACCCATTGTTGCCAACTTGGAGCATTCCAATCATTTGCACTGAAAATTCAATTTTTTGAACGAGGTGAACTAAATATTTTTGGATAATTTTGGAATTTTTCGTATTTCGACAATTTTTTTCATTTCTGACGGAACTGTCGGCAAAATTTACGATTGGAATGTCAAAAATTGACTTTTCGAAGAGACTTTCTAAAATATTTCTTAATGTCAATTTTTTTTCCATCTTCCGGCGTTGAAAATTAAATTTAGTCAAAAAACGTCAATATTTTGTTGAATACGGTGAATATTTTCCGGTAATTTCAAAATTTCCGTTATTTTGACAATATTTTCGATTTCTAACGGAACTGCCGGCAGAATTAACGATTGAAATGTCAAAAATTGACTTTTCAAAGAGACTTTCTAAAATATTTTTTAATGTCCATTTTTTTCCATTTTTCTGCACCGAAAATTAAATTTTGTCAAAAAACGTCAAAATTTTGATGAATACGGTGAATATTTTTGGATAATTTCCAAATTTCCGTTATTTTGACAATATTTTTGATTTCTAACGGAACTGTCGGTAAAATTAACGATTGGAATGACAAAAATTGACTTCTCGAAGAAACTTTCTAGAATATTTCTCGCTGCAATGGAAACGTTTTCGTGATTATTTTTCAAAAAAACGGAATATCGATCTTTCCCAACAAAATTTTCTGTTCTTTAACTTTAAATTCGATCACGTTGGGAATTCGGAATGACTCGATGGAAAAAACTCGTGAAATCTTGCACCGAAAAGCAAATTTTGTTGAAAAAGATCGATATTTTGTTGAAAACGTTCGACGAAACGTTTTTTTTTTTTTAATTACAAAAATTGAATAAAACTCTTCGAAAAGTCAATTTTAGTCATTCCAATCGTAAATTTCGATGACACTTTCGTTGCAAATGAAAATTGTTGTCAAAATAACGAAAATTTTAATTTTCAGTGTAAAAATCTTTCGATTCATAATTTTTTTTCGTTTTTTTTTGTTTATTAAATGTTTGACACACTTTTGGCACACCGCGTACATTTATTTGTATTCCCGTACGAATATTTGTACATACGCATTGCACATGAACGCCACATTCGATTATATTGCCGTGAGTCTCGAGCTCGTCTAATGTACAAGGGAAGGAGCGAGAAAAACGAGTTTTTCGCTCGGACACACTTCTTGTCTACCATCATCATTTGCCGCGCGATGATACTTGGAGCCAGCCGGCGGATCATGATGCGTGTTACTAATATTACATGAAAACCACCGCGGTAGAATATTGAAAATTAGGGGCGAGAAAATTCACCTTGGTAAATTGTACAGCACGCGTGCACACGCACATTACACGTTTCTCTGCTCTATCATTTGCAAAGCGTACACGATGATTTCACACGAATCGAAGAATCGGTGCAAATTTAGTGTTGGAAAATTTGAATAATTTTACGTTCCCCGTAAGATCTCGAGTTTATTCTGATATTTATTTTATTAAAAACACGAATAAATCGTAATGAAAGTCATTAAAATTTAGTATTCCAATCGCGATGCCAAACCAGGACGAATTTAACGCGAGCCTTGGGAATCTCCGCTAGAAATATTCATCTCTTGAAAATGCGCTGAAAACGCTTGAATTTTTTAGTATTCAAATGTCCTTTTTCCAATATTGCGAGGAAAGAATTTATCGCCTCTTTTCACCAAAATCCAATAAATTCAACGCACAATTCCCTGATTTTCTTCATGGCGAGAATCTCCTACGTGGCTCTCTGGACAATTCGACTCGTCTTCGCGAGTCCCGTTTCTGTCTCGAGACGCGATTGAGATAATTTGACATCCAATTTATGGAAAAAATGGCTAGTAGCAATTTAAAAAAAAAACATGATAAATGAGAGAGTTCGATAGGCAAATTCGCCGAGTCAACTAAAACGAAAGAGCGATATTTTTTCCTAGTACACGTAAATTTTGAGTTTCTGCATTTCTGATATTGCTCGTTTGTGGAATTTTCATAAGATTGAATCATCAATCTTAATTCTTTAAGGAGGTTCCGTCACGACCGTACAATTTGCCATGCTAAACCATGTTGAAAACATAAAAAAATTCCAAAAGATAAGAATTTTATAAAATTCGATTGATATTTTCTTTAATAATGTATATGACAATGGATTTTTTTTTAAATTTTTCCACCACGTAGTACTCGAGTAATTGAACAATAAAATTCACGTGTATAAGCATAAAGTTTACATATTTACAGGTTTACATCTCGTGCATAAAAAGTTCAATTAAACTCTCAATTGATCGATAACCATGTGGTCAAAAATTTGGAACGAAATTTGTGTTTCTATACTTGATGCCAAAGAATCCCCAGATTTGATCAAATTCTGATTATTTTGAATATCAGAATAATTTTGAAAAAAATTCGATCAAATTCTGATTATTTTGAATATCAGAATAATTTTGAAAAAAATTTCATCGAATTCTGATAATTTTGAAAATAAAAATAATCAGTAATAATTTTGATTATTTTGAAAATCAAATAAATCAGAATTTGATCGAATTCAGATCGCATTTAGATCGGATTCTCTCTTCTGAGTATTTTGAAAATCAAAATAATCAGAATTTGATCAAATTTAAAACACTGATTTTTTCCCAAATTTTTCCAACCGAAATTTTTCGAAAATGGAATAATTGAGGATGACAAAATGTGATCCAACCTTCTTAAAAACGGAATATATTGACAAAATCGCAGAGTCCACATCAAAGTCCGGCTAAAATCGTTACTATAATTAACGCGTGAGTGATCGAGTCAATTATGTTGGCAAATTTCAGCCAGATAAGGGGAACTAGTGGCTAAAGATAAAACATTCATTTCAGCCACGATCATTATTCACCGAGGAATCTCCATGGAAGCAAAAACTGTTTTTTTTTTTTCCATTTTTTTAAGAAAGTGGTTCTGTGATTATTTGGACTATTATGGCCACTCAGAAACGAATGGGTTTGCGCAGGTTTGGCGGAAAGGAGTTTTGTTCTTGTGGAAAGAAGCAAAAATGAATAAAAGATTTGCTCGTTGCTCATCCGCGGTGACGTGTATTGATCCTGAACTTGACGCTGATCTACGCGAGGCTGCCGCGCGCGTTTCATTTTTTCAATTTTATTTCTCTCCCATTTATCACCGTAATCCGTGGAGAACGGCCAAGGTCATAAAATTTTAACACCACGCGGAACGAAAGTGGAAAGGTCGGCCAATTTGCCGATGGTGCACGCCATTTCAACCGTGAGCTAGAGATTTAATCACACGGGAATAGCGAAACAGCTGTCCTCAACGATATCCAACATTATATACGTATAAACGATCCCTCAAACTATCATCGAACATTCCTCAATCCTTTGTTCTCAAGCATAGTCGGAGTACCAAGTCAGAACAATGAACTTTGCTTCGATTCCTGCCATTCAAATGTATCCAGAGACTTTCCTTCGTACACTGAAATGAAAATTTTATCAGAAAACGTTCGACTGAAGCTTTTTTTTGAAAAATCACAAAAATTTCGTCACTGCAGCAAGGAATATTCAAGAAAGTCTCTCCGGAAAGTAAATTTAGCAGACGGTTCCGTTAGAATTCGAAAATTTAGTCAAAATAACGAAAATTTTGAAATTATACAAAAACATTCACCATATTCAACAAAATATTGATGTTTTTTGACTAAATTCAATTTTCAACGCAGAAAAATGGAAAGAAATTGACATTAAGAAATATTTTAGAAAGTCTCTTCGAAAAGTCAATTTTTGACATTCCAATCGCAAATTTCGCCGACAGTTCCGCTAGAAATCCAAAACATAGTCAAAATAACGAAAATTTTGAAATTCCCAAAAATATTCACCGTATTCAACAAAATATTGACGTTTTTTAAATTTAATTTTCAACGCAGAAAGATGGAAAAAAATTGACATTAAGAAATATTTTAAAAAGTCTCTTCGACAAGTCAATTTTTGACATTCCAATCGTAAATTTTGCCGACAGTTCCGTTAGAAATCCAAAATATAGTCAGAATAACGAAAATTTTGAAATTATCCAAAAATATTCAGTTCACCGAGTTCAACAAAATATCGACGTTTTTAAAAAATCAAATCTATAAAATAAAATAAAATGGAAAATAAATCTGAACTAATAAAATAAAGTTCGAATCTCAAAATAGTTTATCAAAAATAGTTTTTTGCCAAAATTCAATTTCCAGTCACTAGATTCAACGGTGAGTCCATTTCTCTTGTGTGAATTGTTTCCAAACAAACGTCACGCAACCAAAAGTCCCTAAATACCGAATCCACTTTCCTCCAACTGTTTCTGATAGACTGTGGGAACAGAATACAGCAGTTTATCAATTATGCTTTACGCGAGCGGTATAATTAATGTTATTCAGTGCTGAAGTCACGAATACCAAAGTAGGAAAGTGGTTTGAGTTTCAACGGTGGTCGTGCGCGAGAGTGTTCTAATATTTTGTGCAGCCATACGCTGTCCCTCGCGCCAAGAGATTAATGAGGTTTCCTTCATATGCGACTGATAAACGGACACGCTGAGGATACAGCAAAAGCGAGAGAGAGAGAGCGAGGGAGGGCGAGGCAACGAAGGATGTAGAAGTGATAAAAAAAAAAAATTGACAAGGATAGTTGATTACTCTGATCTCACCGCGGAACTGACCGGCTCTCTAAGCGTAAGGCCACCTGGTTGCGAATGCACATAGTCCCTCCGAGTCCCTATGCACATATTATATATTTTATAGTATGTTAATACAAGTATATACCAGAAGCATGTGTAGAGTCTACGAGTAAAGCCTTACAAGATCCTTTCTCTCGATTATATTCAACACCGAGCCTCCCTCTAGTGTATAAATAGCGACATAAATAACGAAACACTGTACACGTGGGATATAATGCGATTTTACTGCATACAACATTGCGTAGACAATTATTTCTCATTTAAACTAATTAAAATAAAAATAATGCCCAGTAGAAAAGTCTCTGCATCGAGAACTCTGTCGCCGAGGCTCCCAGTCCCAGAATAACACTAATTGGACGCGGACAATCAACAGTCCTGATTAATGAGAATTAAAGCAAGAAAAAAAAATTCGAAACCAATCGTTAATTTATTCTCAATCCTCCGATTTATCGCTTCGGAGCTTCAACACATTTTTCTAATTTTTCTCTCACACACACACAATTAAGAGACCATTTTAAAATCGATTTTGCAACGGATTTGCATTTTTGATGCCTGCACACACTCAAATAACAATAAATAATAGTTTTAAATAATAATAATAAATTTTGCCTAAATTAAGTGCGTTAAAAATTAAATTTTGTCAAAAAACATTGACATTTTGTTGAATACGGTGAATATTTTTGGATAATTTCAAAATTTTCGTTATTTTGACAACATTTTTGATTTCTGCTGGAATTTTCAGCAAAATTTACGATTGGAATGACAAAAATTTACTCGTTGGAGAGACTATTTAACAAAATATCGATGTTTTGCAACAAAATTTCTTTTTATTGTGTTTCGAAATCTTTATTACATGTTCCATGTTTATTTGACAACCTCTGAACTCACTGGGCGCGTAACATTCTGCAGCGAACCGCTGTTGCGAAACATGTTTGCGGAAAAATCAAACGATTATAAAAATTGACTCGTCGCGCTCATCATTCGGCCTCTCTAAGGTCTCGTGGATGAGGTGCTTCCCATATACGGTTCCGCAAGAGAGTACCATAAATCATAGGATCGTTAAAGTCGCGCGCATACCGGCAACGACACACATACGCCCATCTCGTAGACCCCAGAACTTTAATATTTCTCTTTAAACTTGCCATGTGCGCACATCCGTGTGAGAAAATGTTTCTTTTTTGTAATTTACACAACAATTTTTGTAAAATCAATTTTATACGCTAAAAAAAAAATTTGACTAACCATTTTTAAAAAAAATCAAGAATTTTTTATTGCAGCGAGAAATATACTGGAGAGTTTCTTCGAAAAGCTAATTTTTGTCATTCCAATCCCAAATTTTGCTGACAATTCCGTTAAAAATCAAAAATATTGTCAAAATAACGAAAATTTTGAAATTATCCAAAAATATCGATCGCGTTCAACAAAATATTGACGTTTTTTGAAAAATCACAAGAATTCTGGCATTGCAGCGAGAAATTTTCTAGAAAGTTTCTTCGAAAAGCAAATTTTTGTCATTCCAATCCCAAATTTTGCTGACAATTCCGTTAGAAATCAAAAATATTGTCAAATTAGCGAAAATTTAGAAATTATCCAAAAATATCGATCGCGTTCAACAAAATATTGACGTTTGTTAAAAAATCACAAAAATTTTTGCATTGCAGCGAGAAATATTCTAAAAAGTCTCTTGGAAAAGTAAATTTCGTCATTCCAATCGTAAATTTTGCCGACAATTCCGTAAGAAATCAAAAATACTGTCAAAATAACGAAAATTTTGAAATTATCCAAAAATATCGATCGCGTTCAACAAAATATTGACGTTTGTTAAAAAATCACAAAAATTTTTGCATTGCCGCGAGAAATATTCTAAAAAGTCTCTTGGAAAAGTAAATTTTGTCATTCAAATAGTAAATTTTGCCTACAATTCCGTAAGAAATCAAAAATATTGTCAAAATAACGAAAATTTTGAAATTACCCAAAAATATGGACCGCGTTCAACAAAATATTGACGTTTGTTAATAAATCACAAAAATGTTTGCATTGCAGCGAGAAATATTCTAAAAAGTCTCTTGGAAAAGTAAATTTTGTCATTCAAATCGTAAATTTTGCCTACAATTCCGTAAGAAATCAAAAATATTGTCAAAATAACGAAAATTTTGAAATTACCCAAAAATATGGACCGCGTTCAACAAAATATTGACGTTTGTTAAAAAATCACAAAAATTTTTGCATTGCAGCGAGAAATATTCTAAAAAGTCTCTTGGAAAAGTAAATTTTGTCATTCAAATCGTAAATTTTGCCTACAATTCCGTAAGAAATCAAAAATATTGTCAAAATAACGAAAATTTTGAAATTACCCAAAAGTATGGACCGCGTTCAACAAAATATTGACATTTTTTGAAAAATCTCAAAAATTTTGGCATTGCAGCGAGAAATATTTTAGAAAGTCTCTTGAAAAAGTAAATTTTGTCATTCAAAGCGTAAATTTTGCCTACAATTCCGTAAGAAATAAAAAATATTGTCAAAATACCGAAAATTTTGAAATTACCCAAAAATATTTACCCCGTGTTCAACAAAATAATTTCGACGTTTTTCGAAAAAATTCAATTTCCCCCATTATTATTACAGAATTCATCCATTTTTACGTTTAGCACATGACCAAGAGTTTTTTCATGAATTAAAAATGGCCAATTCGTTTCGAGTTTTCAAATCAATTCGCTGATTTTAAAAATTCTGGAGAGAATTTTCTTTCCATTCAGGCAAAGTCTCGCAATGTGTGTCTTGGCGCGTTATTGAAACGAATTACTCTCCAAGTTCACGGCCGAAACTGTACGATGTCTTGTTTAGTACGTCCGTGAATTTGTACCAAGGTCACTGGGAGAGTATCCGAGATATCTGAGTGGACATTGATACGCTGCACTTTGAGTGTTGAAGCGCAAGAGGTACCTCGACAAGTGCTTTAAAAAACCATCAAAAGACACACTTTGCTGTGGCATGTGGTTGGCAAACTGCGCTGCACCGAGGAGAGCAAACGTGGCAGCAAAAAGAGAGAAAAAAAACAGTCCAAGTACGCGCATTAAACGTCAGGTGTGTCATTCCAGTTTACAGGGCTGGTTTCTCCCTTTCGGGTCACGTATCCAGGCTCCGACCTACTGACACGTACCCGTGACGTATCGGGAATGGGCTCGGAGCAAAAGCACCGCGAGAGGCAGAAAAATAGAACGAGAAAATGAGCCATACATAAAGAATGAGGCGAAACGCGACGCAGAGAGACTGCGAGCAAGAAAATGAGAGAAAAGATGAAGAAAAAAAATGTATCAACGAGGGTCCACGCGAATAAGGGATGCAGAAAAACGAGTCAATAAAAAAATAAGATGGAGGGCGAATGATTGTCGCGTTAAGGGACTAGACGCAGCAAAAAAACTAGAAAAGACTGAGAGGAAAAAAAAAAGGTAAAATGGAGGATTCTCGTTGAGACGAAGAGGCTGCGAGGATCTTGCAGGAAAAGGACACACTTCGAGGCTACGACGAGGCTGGTCAGGGATCACCCTCGCCAACCCTGACCACCTCTCCAAATACCATTTTCACTAGCCACTCCAAGACGAGGCCAAAAAAATCTCGTACCATGTCGATATAAAGCTTGAGGCTGCAAGACCGAATCGAAGTTGGAACAACGTGAGAGATGGATCACGAGGAGAGGAAAGTTAAACTCAAAGTTTCATCTCTCGTTGGGTCTCCCACAAGTTTTGTAATCTTCACCCTCTTCACACGAACAATCCACGGTTTTTATTTATTTTATTTCATTCAAAGTCATTCCGACCAAGTTTCTGACTTTTCTCATTTGAAGAATCTTTCGTAACGTTTTCACAAAATTACTTTATATTTAGAATTCTTCAGTCATTTTGTATTAACATTTTTGCACTGGAAAGAATTTTTTTTGTGAAAATCGATATTTTTCCGGATACGTTCGACTAAAAGTTTTTTGAAAAATCACAAAAAGGTCATTGCAGCACGAAATTTTCTAGAAATTTTCTTTGAAAAGTAAATTTGTGTCATTCCAATCGTAAATTTTATTGACGATTCCGTTCAAAATAAAAAATATTGCCAAAATAACAAAATTTTTGAAATTATTCAAAAATATTTAGTTTTTTGACGAAATTGGATTTTCAATTTTGTCGCGTTTCGTTTATGAGTCGCAGAAGAAAAATTTCAGGATTTTTCTAAAAAAATTTGGGCTCTCGCCGTTCTGTCAATCTGCAAAAAAAATTCTAAATCCATTTTTTTTGCGACTCGATTTTTGCAAATTTTCAACCAATCGCGTTCAGATCAGGAAAATTGAAAATTGCAAATTCAATATCTCGAATTCCAAACGTCAGAGAAATTTTCATCATGTCAGAAAACTATTAATTTAATAATTAATAATTTAAACTGTAAATAATACAAATTATGAAAAAACTCAACTCTTCCGGAAAAATCTGATCCCGTTGCACGATTAGTCGTCAGTTTGTAGATTCGACCAAAGATTCAGTCCATCATTTTGCAAATCTTTGATGCAATTTTGAAGCTTCTGATCCGTCAGTTGTTTCGGTCCGACGAATTTTAGCCTCAAGCCATACGTGCGAAAGATTATCGGAATAAAAGTTTCCGGACGTGAATATGAAGACGGTCGAGAGCGAAGGAGGCGGAGAGAAAAGATCGAGTTGGGAAAAAGGGTTAACTTCAAGTGAGGAGGACGTGTCAGCAGCTGAACGCAGCGCGGACCGGTCGCGATCCTTTTGTCTAAATTCTTAACACTTCATATGTTATTTTTTGTAACACAAAATATAATATAATGTGTATATATTATTATTATTATTATTAGATATATTTTTTAGATCGGTTTTGAATTTGGTAATTATGTGGACAAGTTTATTGTTTACATGAGTATATATGATCGCGAGGTAACGAAAAAATTAGCCGGTGTTCCGTGGGCCCGAGGAACGACCAGCCCTACCAAATCATCGGGACTGTGAAACGCGAAAAAAAGGCTATGAGCTGAGAAACACGTAATTCCTGGACCTTTTTTTATCTCGTCAAACAGCTCGAGTCTGGATTCTCCGTCGAATCACACGCTCGAGAATTTTTGGTCAGTCCAAATTCTCTTTTATCATTTTCTGACCAACCTTTCGATTCGACAACTTTGACATTTTTTTTGTTGGTTAGCCGTCAGTCTCGAGAGACCCGCCGAAAAATACGACTTTTTTCTCTTCGTCCAAACTCCATGAAAAACAAAGTGCTCCAAAAAGTGGCGGGCAATCAAATTTTCGTTTAGCCCCGAGTACACAAGCTCCGAGAAAAAATCTACCGAGATCCAATCGAATTATCCACTAAATTGTCCATTTTTCAAACCCCCCAACGATGCCCGCACAAAATCTCATCTGACAGGATTAAGTCACTTTTTTACAACGACTTTTCCTACTTATTCATCAAGATAATCTAAATCAGGAGGATTAAGGGAACGGATGAAACATTTGTCTACAAACTACGTCAACATTTTAGTAAGAATTCGAATCAATTAATATTTTAGATGAATTAATTATTTCTGAGATTCATCTTTGCAATCGTCCAAAATTCGCTGCACCGAAAGTCAAATTTTGGTGGAAAAGATCGATATTTTGTTGGATGCGGTGGGCCAAACGTTTTTTTCTTTGAAATATCACAAAAATTGAGCCATTGCAGCGAGAAATACTCTAGAAAGTCTATTTTTGTCCTTTCAATCGTGAATTTTGCAGACAGTCCGCGAAAAATCAAAAATATCGTCAAAATAACGAAAATTTTGAAATTACCCAAAAATCTTTAGCGTGGTAAAAAAATATCGAGGTTTTTTGACAAAATTTGATTTTCAGTGTACACTGAAAAGAAAATTTTGTTGGATACGTTCGAGTAAACGTTTTTTTTTCTTTGAAAAATCACAAACATTGAGCCATTGCAGCAAGAAATACTCTAAAAAGTCTATTTTTGTCATTTCAATCGGAAATTTCGTAGACAGTTCCACGAGAAGTCAAAATTATAGTCAAAATAACGAAAATTTTGAAATTACCCAAAAGTCTTTAGCGTCGTCAAAAAATATCGAGGTTTTTTGACAAAATTTGATTTTTAGTGTACGATGAAAAGAAAATTTTGTTGGAAAAGATCGAGTAAATGTTTTTTTTTTTTTTTAATCACATAAATTTTGTCATTGCAGCGAGAGATATTCTAGAAAGTCTCTCCGAAAAGTCAATTTTTGTCATTCCAATGGTAAATTTTGCAGACAGTTCCGTGGGGAATCAAAAATATTGTGAAAATTTTGAAATTATCCAAAAATATTTGTGTTCAACAAAATATCGACGTTTTTTGACAAAATTCAATTTTTAGTGTGTAAAAAAATGTTTTATTTTTATCATAATTCTTAAAAATGCAGTCTTTAAAATAAATGAAACGAATTTGCGATTTAATGATGATTCAACAATTCACCAGGTCCCCGTCCGTCGTAGTTCACGTCCACGGCCATTCTATGTTTCGACTAGTCGATCGACCCTTAAGTTTCAGGCAGCGTGCCAACGAGTGGATATATAAGGTCAGTAGAAATGCCACAACGTGGAAAATCACGAGCCCTCCAGGGGACAAGGAATTACAGAGAGAAGGGAAAAAATGAAAAGAGCGAGAGAGAGAAAATAACGAAGGTTACGTGTGACCGTGGGCTGTCAGCATGGAGCCATAGAAAAGAGTTGTGAACGCGTCAGAGTACGATCGCGACCTCACCCCTAACGATATTACACCACTCGACTTTCCCACTGAGACTCTTGAAATTTTCTCTTTTCTTTTTCTTTGCTCATCTTTTTCCGATGCTCCGCCTACGCTTCGCGACAAATCTCTACATTCACCTTCTTTCGTACATGCACTCGCAGATCCCATTAACTTTTTTCCCTTTGAGCTCAAGAGTTCAATGACGAAACTATGCCATTCAGTGCTCAAATGCAAACATTCATTTCGTTCAAATCAATTTTACCAACGCTCGCATTCGTCGAGTTGAATTTATTTATTCAGAAACAATTCCAAGTTGACGAAAAAACGATCAGCTTCCCAGACAGAAAATTCATTGACACAAATTTTAGGGAATGAAATTCAAACTCTATTTTATTAATTCAAATTTATTGTCAATTTTATTTCATTTTATTTTATTTGATAGATTTAATTTTAGAAAATTGAATTTTGTCAGAAAACGTCGATATTTTTGGATAATTTCAAAACTTTCGTTATTTTGACTATATTTTTGATTTCTAAGGGAACTGGCAGCAAAATTTGCGATTCAAATGACAAAAATTTGCTTTTCGAAGAGATTTTCTTGCTGCAAAGCCAAAATTTTGGTGATTTTTCAAAAAAAAAGTTTAGTCGAACGTATCCAACAACATTTTCTTTTCAGTCTGTCAAGGTTTAGTAGGGATTTGGTTCGTTAGCAGAAATTGATCCGGGAGATTTTGCAGTAGACAAAGTTACGAGGGGTGAGACGTATTCTCTGCTGAATCTATTTTTCTCACTCGTCCCAGGCGTAATTGAATTTCCTAACGAAGGCGACGACGACAAAGTCTGTCCGTTATTCCTCCAAGCCTTTTAATTATCGTAATGAGATGACGAGTGAGAAAAAATGATATTCCCTCGCGACATGACTCTCCGAGTAAATTGTTAATTGCCAACGTAGCATTACGACCCTTGATTTTCGCTGATTAGCATTTCCCTCAAAAACACCTGAAAGCAATAATTTCAAACTGGTTTTGAATCTTCAATTGGAATAAAAATTTAAAGAAAAAGCTCAATAACTAGTAAATCCAATTGTTGAACGTTCAGATAGTCAAAATTGTGACAGTTTTGCAGTAAAAATGTCCTTAAGGTCGGTTTTAGAACACCGAAAATAAAATTTTGTTAAAAATATCGATATTTTGTTGAATAGGCTTGACTAAACGATTTTTTGAAAAATCACAAAAATTTAGTCATTGCAGCGAGAAGAACTCTAGAAAATCTCTTCGAAAAGTAAATTTTTGTCATTCCAATCGTAAATTTTGAAATTTACGAGTTAAAATCAAAAATATTGTCAAAATAACGAAAATTTTGAAATTATCCAAAAATATTTAGTATTCAACAAAATATCGACGTTTTTTGACAAAATTTAAGAGAATTTGGTACAGGAGTAATTCGCGCCGAGAAATTTAGCCGTTAGAAATGAAAAATATTGTCAAAATAACGAAAATTTTGAAATTATCGAAAAATATTTAGTATTCAACAAAATATCAACGTTTTTTGCTAGAATTTAACAGACTTTGGTACAGGAGTAAATAACGCCGAGAAATTTAGCCGTTAGAAGTGAAAAATATTGTCAAAATAACGAAAATTTTGAAATTATCCAAAAATATTTAGTAATCAACAAAATAGCGACGTTTTTTGACAAAATTAAACCAAATTTCGTACAGTAGTAGATTGCGATGAGAAAAAGGTCCAGACACATTTCTAAAAAGCTACAGAGAGCCAGAAAAAAAATATTGCAATCGGTCATACATTTAGCATTGAGTTTCATGTTGAATCTCAGTTTTTATTGGATTTTTAAATAAATTCTTATCAATTTTTAAGCAATATCACAGTTTCCATTATAAAATACAATAAAATTGATTAAATCAATGAAAAATTCGTGAAATTAACAATGCGAATATATTTTTTCTGGTTCTCGCCGCAGCCTCTTGAAAATTTGACTCGAACTTTTTTTCATCACGATCTACGACTCTGCCAAATTGAATTAAATTCTGAACGGTAATTAAAATCTCACGCAGTACGACCTGAATCATAAAAATTGCTCGTGGATATTAATGAAGAATAAATAAACGCAGATGCTGTTTCTGTGGGCGAGGGAGCCTGTGCCTGGTCCACGAGCTGGTCCCTGGCTCGCTTGGTTCGCGACAGCTTTCGTGCTTTGGCGTTGCAGACGTCGCATAGCGAAAGCGATTCTGGCTGTTTCGCCTTTGCGTTTATTGAAACGTCGTTGCATAGCGCCAGTCAATGGACCACATGGAATTTATGCGGCAAAATCGTCCAACAGAGCTCACCAAGTGTCCACGAGGACGATGACGAACAACAACCAGCGCGAGCACAACATCGTCGAAAAAGATCCAAAACTGAGTCTCGCACTCGGTGCCAAACACGCGACCGGTATTAAGACTCGAGTTAAACGTCTTTGCACTGGCGACGGTCCACACGTTTCGGCTTGTGTCCAAACCCCCCAACAAGTCAATTACCGAGTCACTAGAAGCGGCAGAGTTTATGGAAAATATCCCAACAAAAATGCAGCCCAGCCGATGTGATCGCGATCGATGCAGATCATCAAGAAACTTCGAGCACTTTTCACACTCCACTAAATCCCTCACGCACGTTTCATTCTCGATTTAAATCCAAAAATCAAATTCTCAACCTAAAAACTCGATCCCATTTGCACCAGAAATGCACGTTGCATTTTTGCACAAATCTCACAAACCTCGAGTGCTGCAAGAAAGTTTCTTTTTTCCATACAATCATCCAGCATCGTTGAAAATATTTGTTGCATCACAAAGTCATTCAATTATTGTCCTTGTCCAACTTCATCTCGTTTTTTTGTCCTGTCAACGTTTGTAAATCGCATCCATACATAAATTTTTACTTTACAAACAAAATCCATTGTTCGCATTTGCAACGATTTGGGTCGATCACGGTCGAGCATCAAATACGCCACGAATTTTATTGCAAACGCTACGATTTGCAATTTTTTATTTTCCCTATCCAAACGCGTGTAAATCCGAGTCACGATTTGTTAAAAAGTTGCAAAAATCGAATTGCAACGAAAAATGTATTCAGGATTTTTTTGCAAATTGACAGAAAGGCTGTGAGTCGAAATTTTTTAAGAAAAATCCTCAACACATTTTTTTGCAACTCATAAACGAAACGCCGGTCGAATTTTCACGCGTTTGGATGGGAAAAGTTAAAAATTGGGAATTAAATGTCCAAAATTCTTGATGTCAGGAAATTTTTCTTTTCATAAGAGAAAATTGTTAATTTTGGTGTCAAGAATGATCATAAAAAAAACGTTGAATCGAGGTCGATTCAACGAGATCCTGTCGATCTATTTGAATGGGGAATGGAATTGCTCTGCACGAGCTTTATTCTTGGCAATTTTCGCCAGATCCATCGTCTCGAGCTTTTAAGGTGGTACGACGGATGTGGATTTCGATGACGATTCGCGTCCTCAACCCACTTTCCATGACTAGGATTAATTTGCACTAATATATCTGTGTATATATGGGCAGCACGTAACCAAGTGCAAAGCCGATTGATAAAGACCTTCGGAGCGGGGTCGTCTGGGTGTCATACCGGGTGCACATCATCATCCCCCGTGAATGGAGGGACGAGCAACGACAGCCTGCACACGGAGAGACGCGTCATCGAGAAATATATATCAACGACCAAGTTTCCTAAGCGATTTTTCTATTTTGATACGGTCACAGTGAAAATTTTGCTGGATACGTTCGTTTAAACGTTTTTTTTCAAAATCATGAAAAATTTAGACGTTGCGGCAAGAAATATTCTAGAAAGTTTGTTCGAAAAGTCAATTTTTGTCATTTTAATCGTAAATTTTGCTGACAATTTCGTTAAAAATGAAAAATATTGTCAAAATAACGAAAATTTTGAAATTATCCAAAAATTACACCAAATTTTTCCAATTCACCAAATTTTTCCAAAATTAACCAAATTTTTCCAAGATTGGCCAAATTTTTCCAAAATAAACCAAATTTTTCCAAGACTGACCAAATTTTTCCAAAATTAACCAAATTTTTCCAAAATTAACCAAGTTTTTCCAAGATTGGCCAAATTTTTCCAAAGTTAACCAAATGTTTCCAAAATTAACCAAATTTTTCCAAAATTGACTAAGTTTTTCCAATGTTAATCAAATTTTTCCAAAATTAACCAAATTTTTCCAAAATTGACTAAATTTTTTCAGTTAACCAAATTTTTTCAAAATTAATCAAATTTTTCCAAGATTAACCAAATTTTTCCAAAATGAACCAAACTTTTGTGATTTCTGCAAAAAAAAGTTAAAAAATATTGTCAAAATAACGAAAATTTTGAAATAATCCAAAAATATTAGGAGCCGAGTTAAAATTTTTGTATTTTCAAGCGAAGAAAGAATCTTGAAAGGCGGAAACAAAGTCTCGGACGATTACGGCTAGACGTGGATCAAGCTCGCGGATAATAATCATAACACGAGTCTTTATGTTCCTTGAGCTTCTCCATACCCGCGCTTTTCCCTCTCGGGCGCCTTTCATTTCCTCCTCCTCAACCCTCTTTCAACCCTGTATCGTCGCCATTCAGATCAATAAGCGTCGCGTGTGTTCGAAGGGTCTAGGACGTCTCCGCTACAAATCTCTCTCTCTCTCGTTCGTATTTCAGTAGATTCTCGTTGAGATCCGAATTTCAACCAACCGTTTAATCTTCGTATGCTTTCGCTCAAAGCGTTTCGTCATCGTTACAAACGTAAACGGTCCATTGCATCTGGAGCGAGGTTAACAAAGCCCAGATTTCTTCAATATCAATATTTTTCAATAATTCCCTTAAATACGTTCGACGAAACGTTCTTTTTTCTAAATCACAAAAATTTTGTCATTGCAGCAAGAAATATTCTAGAAATTCTCTCCGAAAAGTCAATTTTTGTCATTCCAATCGTAAATTTTGCTGACAGTGTCCTTGGAAATGAAAAATATTGTCGAAATAACGAAATTTTTTTAATTAAAATTAATTTTAATTAATTTAATTCAAATTAATTACTCAATAAATCTGATTAATTCAATTATTTATCAATTAATAATAATTAATAATAATAATTAACCATAATAATAATAACTCAAATAATTTCATTAATTAATAAACAAATTAAAATAATAAATAATAAATAAAATAAATTAATGTATTAATAAAAAAAAAATTGAAAGTAAAATTGAATTAAAAATTTTAAAAATAAAATAAATTCAAATTAAATGAAGTAATTAAATTAACTAATTATTAGAAACATCGTTTTCGAAGAAAAAATCGTCGATTTGACGTTGGAAACGAGCGAAAGATTTTTTCATTTTCGCTGGCGATTGCAATATTGCATTTTCAATGGTATCAGCGAGCTCATGCAGTTGAATTTGGACTGCGAAGAGACTCGCTCGCACGATGTGAAATTGATACAAATGTAACAATGTCTGGAGCAAGTTTCGTATCAGCGATGTCCCAATTTGCATGGAAAATAATGGTTTCTCAAGTTGTAGTATAAACGTCTCGCGGTAACAAGCGTTTGTCTCTTTTGTATGATGCATCGTTCACATGCGAAGAGAAGTTCAAACTTTCAGGCCAAATCGGCAGAGTGCAACTTGGAACTGAGAAAGATCGTTTGTGCCAAATTCGATTCAATGCTGCTCGATTCAGCGCTATGGAGCACCAACAGTGTCAGATTCTCGTTCCCATTCATTCAATAACAAAGCTATCGATTAATTGGAATAACCTTGTAAATTTCATTCAGATTTATGTCTCAACCTGACCTCGCAGCAGAAAATAAAGCTTCGGCGATCACTTGGGCATGAAACGCGTTCAATATTGCCGATAAAATCTGCGACCATTCAAAATTCGCTTCGGATGAGTTTTCAATGAGAAAAAAATTCGAAATTTAAATAAAAAATTCAATTAAACTTAATTTTCAGAGTTCAATTCAATTTTTATTGCAAATATAATTGAATTTGATAAAAGAATTCAATTAAATTCATTTGAATAAAAAATAAAAAATTTAATCACGTTCAAATTTTAATTGAAAATTTATAATTTCAATTAATTAATTTAATTTTAATATTCAATAATTATTTAATTTCAATTTTAATTAAAAATGTATAATTTTGATTAAAATTCAATACTTTTAATGAAATTTTTATAATTTTGATTAAAATTCAATAGTTTTAATTGAATTTTTATAATTTCGGTTAAAATTCAATAATTTCAATTAAATTTTTATTGAATTGCAAGAATAAAATTGATTTTATAATTTAAACATTGAAATTAAATAAAATTCAAAAAATTCAATACAAATTTAATCAATTTAATCAAAATTGAATTCAATTCTAAAAATTTAATTCAATTTTCGAAAGTCGTCGAGAGTTGCATCAAAATTCTCTTTTGAGTGCATTATTTTTCAACAAAATGCATTTATTCGGAACGCGAAAAGTCTTTTCCGTAAAAGGGAAAATGAATCTTTTGTCATAAAGTAAAACTTTTTTTTGAATTTTTTTATTAACTATTTATTGAGTCATCATGTTGCTTTTTTTTTTGTATTGCAACGAGTCTAATTAACGCAGTGTATAGCTCGAGGGAGATTAGCGAGGGGCGGCCTGGGGCGTAACGTCGACGCTGAGTCGGGAACTTAATCAACTCGATTCCTCTGAGGTGACTCGATGGAAGGAGGCCTATCTGATTTGAATAAAACGGGGTCGGGACGGGGCTTCTTCCGCCATGTAAGGTCACAATATACTTCGCATCGAGCCAAGAGTTACGACGCGCTCAAATAGTTCGCGAGAAACTCGTAATATCCGTCGTACCCATGGGCAACACGGCTCAACATTTTTTTTTGCACTCCTCGATCAATTTTTTAAATCAAGCCTCAATATTATAAACGTGAAGGCTCGCGTGTTTTCTCTTGAAATTTCACAAAGTCCTAATCAAATTTGCAATTAGCAAGTTGTTTGTTTTTTTTTTAATTGATTTTTTTATAGAATAAAAAATTTGTTGGTTCCCTGAAAATTATGATTAAAAATCATCAAGAGATCGAATTCGAAATTTTTTCATGGAATCGCCCATGTTTATTTTATATAATGACGAAAGGGCTCCTCAGATCTTTCCAGGCGGGTTGTATGTGTACGTGAAAGCCGACACCTCGTATAACGGAGACAGGACTGCTGGAGATTCCCTATACCAGAAAGTATCGAATCTCATAAATATTTATCGTGTACTTTTCCCTCTCCCTCTCCCTCTCTCTGTTTACTTCGCATACGTATCACCGTTTCTCACACCTTTCTCGTCACGAGGGAATATTAACTCTGGCAAACTCGTAGAGACTCTAAAGGAAAACGAGCTTCGTTCTCCGAGACATATAAAATCTTGAGATTTCCCAGCGAATGGTCCAGCCCACGATGAGATGAGGCGAATATTAAAATGAGAAAATCGGGAATCGTCCTGCGATGCTGGTGACGACTTGACATTACGAGTTTGAAAATCTGTAAAAAAAAATGGAGATTTCTCGAGTTTGGTGAACTGAAAATTGAATTTTATCAAAACACGTCGATGTTTTTTGATAATTTCAAGATTTTTGGTATTTTGACAATTTTTTTTATTTTGAACGGAATTTTCAGTGAAATTTAGGATTGGAATGACAAAAAGTGACTTTTCGAAGAAACTTTTCAGAATATTTTCTGCTGCGACATTTTTGTGAGTTTTCAAAAAACGGAATATCGATCTTTTCTAACAAAATTTTCTTTTCTTCAACTTTTAATTTGATCACGTTCGAAATTCGGAATGACTCGGTGGAAAAATCTCGTGAAATCTTGAACTGAAAAGAAAATTTTGATTTTGAAATTTTGATCGATCGAAAATATCGAACTTTTGCAAAAAAAAAATTCTTTTCTTCAACTTCTAATTTGATCACGTTGGGAATTCGGAATGACTCGGTGGAAAAAACTCGAAAAATTCAGACTTTTCTCTTGTACGCTCTAGATTTTTGGTTTTTAATTAAAAAAATAAAATTCTGTTGTAACAGTTGCCGTATTGTGAAAGTTACGGAAGGCCTAATTCTCTCTTTTGTAAACCAGTTTTGTCGATCGACAAAAGCGTGACAGAGAACGGGGAGAACGGAGCTCGCTTCTATTCTTGGTAACTGGAGCGAATTTTGTCTCCGAGAGTCTAGTCAGCGTGAAAAAGGGTTGGAGAGCTCTGTGTTCCAAGTGCTCCAGGGCTTGAAATTGGTTGTCCAAGGCATCGAACAAGAAGCCACGACGGAAGAAAGATAAAACGAGAGGATGAATTTCCGAGAGTGACGCGTGTCGATAAACTCATCGAGTCAGCAGGAGACTCAAATCGCCCAGTAGACAATCAAGCTCTAATCTTTGAATATCACCCTCGGGGCTTTTAATTACTTTCCAGCGGCTCATTTTCCCTTTGTTCATATTTTTATTCAAATGATCCATTTCTCTACCAATAAATTTCTCCGCACAAACCGTGAGACCTGCAGGCGATCGATAAAGACTCAAAAATTCAAAAAAAATATTAACGAATCATCTTGCAGGCTGTCAATTCCATATCCCAAAAAATAAATCACCATGAAATTTTTGGTAAATTTTACAATCGCGCCTTTTGCGAAAAATGGCTCCAAATTTTTATGGAATGTTTTTCATCAATAATGTCGTTTTTTCCAAACCCCATAAAACCCCATAAACATATTCGTTGTTTATGGGGTTTATGGGGTTTGGAAAAAACGACATTATTGATAAAAAACATATTTGTGACATAAACATATTTGTTGTTTATGGGGTTTTATGGGGTTGTCAGTTCTCCTTAATTTCCCATGGGATACGATTTTTCAACAACAATAATTGCGAGAAAAAATTGTGGAGCCATTTGTCGCTGAAGCCACGACTGTAAATATTCACCAAATTTTTTAATGGGATTTATGGGGTTGAAAAAACAGCGTAATTAATAAAAAAAAAAAAATGTCATAAAAACGGACCCAAAGATTTTTCTCACAATTATTCTTGTTGCAAAATGGTTTCCGATCTAAAATTAAGACTCATGACCCCATAAAACCCCATAAACAACAAATTACGTTTATGGGGTTCATGGGGGTTCAAAAAATAATAATAATGATAAAAATTTGGAGCCACTTTTGGCAAAAGCCACGATTCTAAATATTTATACGAAAGTTTCTTTAGTTAAAGAATTTTGTTCAATTATTATTAAGCTTTTTACGTATTTTTGATATTTTTTCCCATAATTTTAAATGAATGTCTACAAATTTTGGAATATTGAGAATTATTCGGTTATCTTTATGAACGAACCCTCAATTTCGTATCTTTTCCTATCAGACCAGAAAACTTGTTCCTTGTGACAGTTCCATAGCATCGAAGTTGATAGAAAAAGTTTGTATCCAACCGATCATTGGATTGTTCGCTGTTATCAGGCAGTTACGTAATACGATAGCGTTCCGGGTGTATGACGTCACGATCGACATTCCAGTTTTCCTGGAAGTCTCGATACCAGTCGCGAGAGCCAAACGAATGGAATTTGCGCAACGTTCAGTGGATTTTGAAGAGGAAGTTGCATTTTTTTTTTATCGCGGATGATTTCGTTATTTTGACAATATTTTTCATTTCGAACACGGAAAATTTACTTTTTGAAGAGACTTTCTTGAATATTTTTTGCTGCAGTGACAAAATGTTTGGGATTTTTCGAAAAAAAACGTTTTAGCGAGCTTTTATAATGAAATTTCATTTTCAGTTTATGTGGCCAGCGAATCAATTAATAGAATTTCATTACCGAACCCATGGACGTAGAATGTTTAATAGAATTCGGGCAAGTTCCACTTCGTCCTTGTTGGAGCGCGAATAATGTTTCGCTATATCCTGCCCAGAGATTCGATCCAATTCCACGAAGGAAATTCAATCAACTCCACTGTAACAATTCACCCTAAAAATTCCGCGAACAACAATTTTTGCTCCTTCCAATTTCGTCGACAAAATATCATCGTGCCAAGCGCAGTGAAAGGTTTTTTTTTGTCCATGTATATTAGCAGCGTTTTCATGCCTCTCCACACAACTTTGGGAACAAAAACCCTACCAGAACGCTCGCGCCAGGATCTCCATTGTTTCGGTATTCGCTCCAACGAGAAACAAAAACGAATATCCATAGCGTACACTGGAAAGAAAATTTTGTCCAAAAAAAATTCATATTTCTTGAAAAAATCACGAGAATTTTGACATTGCAGCAAGAAATATTGTCGAAAGTCTCTTCGAAAAGCAAATTTTTGTCATTTTAATCGTTAATTTTGCTGACAATTCCGTTAGAAATGAAAAATATTCTCAAAATAACGAAAATTTTGAAATTATCCAAAAATTACACCAAATTTTTCCAAAATCAACCAAATTTTTCCAAGATTAACCAATTTTTTCCAAAATTAACCAAACTTTTCCAAAATTAACCAAATTTTTCCAAAGTTAACCAAATTTTTCCTAAATTAGTCGAATTTTTCCAAAATTATTTCAATTTTTCCAAAATTAGTCGAATTTTTCCAAAATTATTTCAATTTTTCCAAAATAGACCAAATTTTTCTGAAATTGACCAATTTTTTCCAAAATTAACAAAATCTTTCCAAAATTAACCAAATTTTTCCAAGATTAACCAATTTTTTCCAAAATTAACCAAATTTTTCCAAAATTAACCAAATTTTTCCAAGATTAACCAAATTTTTTGAAAATTAACGAAATTTTTCCAAAATTATTTCAATTTTTCCAAAATTAGTCGAATTTTTCCAAAATTATTTCAATTTTTCCAAAATAGACCAAATTTTTCCAAAATTGACCAATTTTTTCCAAAATTAACAAAATCTTTCAAAAATTAACAAAATCTTTCCAAAATTAACCAAATTTTTCCATAATTAACCAAATTTTTGTGATTTCTACAAACAAAAACGTTTAGTCGAACGTATCCAACGAAATATCGATCTTTCCCACCAAAACGTTGCCTTCAGTCCATAAAGTAATGCAAAAACGAGACAGGAACAAAAAAAGCGAGGGATGGAGCGAAAGGAAATTGGAAATGGCTCAAAAGGGCGTAAGAGAAAACGAGTCACCGTGCGAGGGTTCGGGGGATACGAAGATGCAAGACGAAGGGAGAGAGAAAGGGGGAGAAAGGTCTGTAACGATAAATGGTGGGGGTGGGTGAGGGGAGGAAACTCACAGGGTGGAAAAAAGCTTTTAGGGGTTTGTGCGCAGGCGTTCTGCGCGTGGTATATCGATGCCTGCAAGCGCCCGGGCAGTGTCGCGTTCTGCGAACCTCTACGAACGGATTTTCTCTCCTCCTCAGTAGTAAACCCCGGGCTGGTCAGCCGTACACTCCGCGGCAATTTCCACCGATCGGACGATGATCCGTTTGCGAACAAAGAGTTAAAAAGTGAATCTGAACTAAAAACTCAAACCCTCGTGCACGTTTCTTCATTTTTTTCAGCGATAGTTGGAGTTTTCAATCCCCTAAAAATTCCCTGTGGTGCGTAACGAAATTTTATCATTTTCAACAAATTTTCCTTCCTTCTGAGTATGTGAAAAAAAATTTGGGAAAATCGAACGATTTTTCGTTCATGAAACGAATGCGAGAAAAAAAGATAAAAAAGTGTGACCTCCGAGCATGAGGACGATCAGGTACGTGCACCAGACTCAATTCCATCCTCTCTCCAGTGAAAATAACCAGCGAGACAGACAACTCCGTTAAAGATGGCAGTGTGTTTCTAACATGGACGGCTACGAGGATGCTGCGCGTGGGAAGCCAAACCGAGAGATAAAATGTCCCTGAGCAAATAACATCGTCCGCGCACAAGGATTAATTACTTAATATTTGGCTCGTCGTTGCTGCAACGATATCGCGCACGGTGTCAATTACACGATTTATGGTACATTATTTTTTTTTTTTTAATTAAGCTCTCCGCATCGAGGAAAATCGTGGCTGCGAGAATGTGGAACGAGCAGGGGGGGGGGGGGGGATGAAATAGAGGATTTTGTGTAGAGAAAGTTTCACGAGCCTTGCAATTTTTTTTTGTTGTAAAAATATTCGTTTATTCTTTAATCGCGTAGGTCAACGACAAAGTAGCAAAAAATTGTCGGTCGTGTTTGTGAATATTGAACAACTGCATGTTCTTGACGCTTTGGAACGAATTTAAATAGAAACGTTGCTGGACCAATTTTCGTGTAGCCTTTCAAGTCAGCGACGAAATTTTGCTCGTCGATATGAATATTCAATAGTGTGCAGAGGACAAAAATGTCTTTTTTTTTTGGAATTCCTGCGAAACTTTGGGTTGCGTTCTAGTCTTGATTCGTAATGAACTACAGGAAAGAAAATTTTGTTGGAAAAGATCGATATTTTGTTGGATACGTTCGACTAAACGTGGTTTTCAAAAAATCACGAAAATTTTGTCATTGCAGCGAGAAATATTCTAGAAAGTTTCTTCGAGAGGGCAATTTTTGTCATTCCAATCGTGAATTTTGCTGACAGTTCGGTTAGAAATGAATAATATTGTCAAAATGACGAAAATTTTGAAATTATCCAAAAATATCGACGTTTTTTGACAAAATTTCATTTTTAGTGTCAAACTTGCGTTAAAATTGTTGTAAAAATAGACCAACACGAGAAACACACGTAACACTTTATTTTATGTCACACGTAAAGATAATTAGTCCACTAGAACGAAACGGGTAGGAAATTTTATTCCAAAAACCAGCCAGCGCATCGTCGAAGATTTTCTTCAATGAAGCTGAAGTTTGCAGCGTCGGAATCCAACGATAAATATTTTTTTTTTTATTGATGATTTGTTGAATTTTCAAAATAATCCAAATTTTTCGAGCCGATATACTTTTTGGGTCGGAAAAATCGATCGTTTTAACGTCGTAATTACATTATGCATTTGAATAATTAGCTTTGCCATAGAAAAAAAAGAATTTCGTTGCATTCCAACGATGCAAACTTCAACGTCATTTTTCTTTATCACGGAATCATGTCTGCATGATAATATAATTCGAGAAATTCTGTGTCACAAGGGAGTCGGGGGTGAAATTATGGGCTATCGGCCAGGTCGCTTCTCATCTCGACATGCGCATATCGTTGGCCAAATTTATTTTGTTGCAATTAAACAAGCAAGTGTATAATTGTAGAGGGATCCAAACTTTTCGTTCCAATTCATTTTAGAATCGCGTTTTACACCATAAAAAATACAGCGTATAGTGAAAATTGAATTTTGTTAAAAAACGTCGATATTTTGTTGAACACGGTGAATATTTTTGGGTAATTTCAAAATTTTCGTTATTTTGACAATATTTTTTATTTCTGACGAAACTGTCGACAAAATTTACGATCGGAATGACAAAAGTTGAACATCATTGAGTATTTTCAAAATTTTCGTAATTTTGCCAATATTTTTGATTTCTAACGGCAATTTTGGAAATATTTTTGATTTCTAACGGCAATTTTGACAATATTTTTGATTTCTAACGGCAATTTTGACAATATTTTTGATTTCTAACAGCAAAATTTACGATCGGAATGACGAAAATTGAACATGTTTGAGTATTTTCAAAATTTTCGTAATTTTGCCAATATTTTTGATTTCTAACGGCAATTTTGACAATATTTTTGATTTCTAGCGGCAATTTTGACAATATTTTTGATTTCTAACGGCAATTTTGACAATATTTTTGATTTCTAACGACAATTTTGACAATATTTTCGATTTCTAACGGAAATTTTGACAATATTTTTGATTTCTAACAGCAAAATTTACGATCGGAATGACAAAAATTGACTTCTCGAAGAAACTTTCTACAATATTTTTTGCTCCAATGACAAAATTTTTGTGATTTTTCAAAAAAAAAACGTTTAGTCGAACGTATCGAACAAAATATCGATCTTTTCCAACGAAATTTTCTTTTCAGTGCAATTTTGACACGATTCGAGTGTTTCCGGTTGAAAAATAACTTCGATTTGGGCACCTGAAAAGCCTCTCAGCGTTTAAAACCCACGCAGCGGATAGTTTTTATTAAAAAAAGTGCAATAGTCGAGTAATGTCGTTGGTTCGGCTCTCGAATCTCGCAAAATCGGTAAATCCACGAAAAAATACATTTGGCGTTGTGAAGCAAGAGCGAAACTACCCCCGACTTGATTTAGCCACGAAACTTTTTAGTGCGCTTTGAGGTTGCAACAAAAACGAGTGTACATGAACACACGAGGCCATCCGGACGTAAATAAATGAGCCGATCGATATTTTGCCAGGAACTTTCAAGGCACTTTCGGTCGACGAGGGTTCGAGGGACGCGACGCAGAGGAACGAGGGTGAAAAAAGAGGAGCGTCGTGTGTCACGTGTTTTAGTTTGTGTCTGTGTTGCTTTATACACGTTTGCGTATCGTGTAAAAAACGCAAACGTCAATAAATAAATATATATGTATATTTAAATATATCTCATCGATGTATCATTCTGCACAGAAATATCGCGCGTAAGCCAACGGAACCGCGATATCAGCAAGTCGGGGGGAAACGCTAAGTTCAACGGAAAAGAACAAAAAATACACGTAACACGCTCATCCGGGGTTACAAGCTGGGGCTTCTTAATCTTCTTTTCATGTAACAGACTTGACTCTCGCGACAGCGCTCGCGTGTCGACGCATTTCGGTGGATTTATACTTTAACGTGTCATCTATCCTCGAGCCCTGATGCGATCGGCTTGCCGGATGTGTCACACCGGTAATGACACTCACACCCGGCAATGGACACGCTCGTTAAGCCCCGAACAATTTTAAATTACAACCTACGCTATAAATTCCCTGATGCTGAATTTTCGTTTTTTTTTCTTTTTTTTTTAAACGAACTGACGAGTTGTGATCAATTTTTCACACGGTTTGAAATTGTTTATTTTTTATTTTTTAATCAGATCTGGGCTTTTTAGGATCCGAACAAAATTCCACCAACGATTTGTGGCTTTTCTGGTAATTTCCTATGAAAATTTTCACTGGATTCTTTCGAGTCAGCGTTTTTTTGAAAAATCACAAAAATTTTGTCATTGCTGCGAGAAATATTCTGGAAAGTCTCTTCGAAAAGTCAATTTTTGTCATTCCAATCGTAAATTTTGCTGACAGTTTCGTTAGAAATGAAAATTATAGTCAGAATCATGAAAATTTTGAAATTGTCGAAAAATATTTAGTTCACGGTGTTTAACAAAATTTTGACGTTTTTTGACAAAATTTGATTTTCAGATAGTCAAATTTGAAGACTTTCCTTGCAATGGGGAAAAGACTTGAAAAAATCGGAGCCAGAGTCTTAATATTAATGAAACCGACTAATTATTGATAACATCGATAATGTGAATCTGACGAGTAACCCAATGGACGCAAAGAATCGAAAGTAAAAAGGTTTCTCGATTTTTTAATTCGCCCAAGACACGCGATCTTTAAATCACGATGATCCGCGCGGTGAAAATGAATCAGGGGTTCGTTCTCGCGGGGGCTGCTCCACTTGCGAAGAGAGGGTCGCAATGAAAGAGGCGAGAAAGCAATAAAAAAGATTCTACAAAACCAATTTTTTTTTTTTGCCTCTTCGTACAGCCGTATAAAAGAAAATTTGGTTGGAAAAAATCGAAATTTTGTTGGATCCGTTCGACTGAACGTTTTTTTTCGAAAAATCACAAAAATTTAGTCATTGCACGAGAAAAATTCCAGAAAGTCTCTCCAAAAAGTGAAACTTTGTCATTTCAATCGTAAATTTTGCTGTTAGAAATGAAAAATATTGTGAAAATATCGAAAATTTTGAAATTATCAAAAAATTTTAATTTATCGTGTTCACTAAAATATCGACGTTTTTTGAAATTCAATTTTTAGTGTGCGCGTTGTACAGAGGGTTGAAAAAAAGAGACACCGAGTGCGCGGAGCTTCCCCATTGAGAGAGGCGACTAAATTATGAATGGGTGGTCGATAATGTTGAGACGCGTGCTCCCAGTAGACGAAAGAAGCTACTACGAGACAATTATTCCCCACAATAAAACGCATGTGTGTACACCTCCACAGTAATAGAAAAAAAGGTCAACGTACAGCATTGCTATCGATAAAAATACACCGGGAACCGCACCTGCCGTTCCTACAACGAGGGTGTCATACGTTACGAGATTTTATCGTAATATCGTACAGAAAAAAAAAATACATAATTTCTGGTATCACGCGAAGAATCTCTTTACGGTGGTTCACTGTACAAAAAGCCTCGTGCGAGAAAACGAGTGCAGAAAATTTTTATAAAATAAAACAAGACGGAAGTCGACGTTTTAGTGCGATGGGTCAATTTTCACGAAGCTTTTCAGGCCCGCACTGAAAATTTAATTTTGTCAAGATACCTCGAAATTTTTTTAAACACGCTAAACTAAATATTTTTGAATAATTTCAAAATTTTCGACATTTTGACGATATTTTTCATTTCTAACGGAACTCTCAGCAAAATTTACGATTGGAATGGGAAAATTTGACTTTTCCAGAATATTTCCTGCTGCAATGAAAATTTTTTTGTGATTTTTCAAAAAAAAAAAAAATGTTTAGTCGAACATTTTCAACAAAATATCAATTTTTCCCAACAAAATTTTCTTTTCAGTGCAGAATTATTTATCCTGACACTTTTTTTATTGTTCGCAGTGACGTTGATGCAAAAAATTATTGTGCCAGGTCAAGGTCACGAGGCGTCTGAAATTGTTAACGGGAAACAGGCCCAACCGATTGCGAACAATCGGAAGGATCAGTGCGACGGAGACGGGTTTTGTGGTTGGAATTAAAAGGTCTTGCGAACAATTTTCTTGTGGTGTGTTCGAGGCACGTGCTCGGTGGTCCCCAAAGGGATCCACTGCCAAACGGTGAAGAGTAAATTCACCTAAGGGCGGGTTTCGGGGGGATGCAGCGCGAAGGGGTGGCGGCATGGAGGAGCCCTCGCTGGAGGCTCTCATGCAAGCGGGCCTCATCTTCGTCGTCGGTGTTGCCATCATCCTCTCGAATCTCCTCATCATCGCCACTTACCTCAACTTCCGGGGTAACGTATTTTTATTCACCTCATAAACTCAAAGAATAATTATGAAAAAAAGTGTCCATTCGAGATTTTTCTTGCGTGGACTAAACTGAAAATTAAATTTTTCCGAAAAACGTCAATTCTTTGTTGAACACGGTGAACCAAATATTTTTGGATAATTTCAAAATTTTCGTCATTCTGCCAAAATTTTTAATTTCTAACGGAACTGTCAGCAAAATTTACGATTTCAATGACAAAAATTTACTTTTCAAAGAGACTTTCGAGAATATTTCTCGCTCCGAGGACGTAATTTCTGTGATTAAAAAAAAGAATTTGATCAAACGTCACTAGAAAGAAATTTGAACCAAATATGTTTGGATAATTTCAAAATTTTCGTCATTCTGACAAAATTTTTAATTTCTAACGGAATTGTCAGCGAAATTTACGATTTTAATGACAAAAATTCACTTTTCAAAGAGACTTTTCAGAATATTTCTCGCTCCGAGGACGTAATTTTTGTGATTAAGAAAAAAAAATTGATCAAACGTCACTAGAAAGAAATTTGAACCAAATATTTCTGGATAATTTCAAAATTTTCGTCGTTCTGACAAAATTTTAAATTTCTTACGGAATTGTCAGCGAAATTTAAGATTTTAATGACAGAAATTTACTTTTCAAAGAGACTTTCGAGAATATTTTTTGCTCCGATAACGTAATTTTTGTGATTTAAAAAAAAATTTAATCTAACGTCACTAGAAAGAAATTTGAACCAAATATTTCAGGATAATTTCAAAATTTTCGTCATTCTGACTATAATTTTCATTTCTAAAGGAACTGTCAGCAAAATTTACGATTTTAATGACAAAAATTCACTTTTCGAAGAAACTTTCGAGAATATTTCTTGCTCCGATGCCGTAATTTTTGTGATTTAAAAATAAAAAATTTAACAAACGTCACTAGAAATAAATTTTTTTTAGTTTTTTTCGAAAAATCACAAAAATGTCATTGTCTCTTCGAAAATGTCTTGAAAAAGTAAATTTTCGTTATTCCAATCGTAAATTTTATTGAGAATTCCGTTCAAAATGAAAAAAATTGTCAAAATAACGAAAATTTTGAAATTATCCAAAAATATTTAGAAAATTCAACAAAACATCGACGTTTTTTTTGACAGAATTCAATTTTAACTGTGTCCAGCAAAATATCGATCTTTGCCAACAGCATTTTTCATTTTAGTGCATAAATCGTCAAGTACTAAATCCATTTCTTTTTCCTTTCCTTTTTTTTTTGCCAACCACTCGAAATTGCAGGTCCCTCCGAGGTGATAAACTACTATTTGCTATCGTTGGCGTCGGCGGATCTTCTATGCGGTCTGCTGGTCGTACCACTTTCGGTATATCCAGCGCTCGTTAGAAGATGGGTCTACGGAGACATAGTATGCCGTTTGGTCGGTTACCTCGAGGTCACACTCTGGGGGGTCTCGGTCTACACGTTCATGTGGATCTCCGTCGATCGCTATCTGGCAATCAGGTGAACCATTTGCCCTTGAACTCTCGTGACCTTGAACGAAGAATCTTGCCTCTTTTTAATCAGTATAAAATTTTGTATTTTGCAATGCATAAGGGCAATTGCAATTTTTAGTCTCTCGATGTATTGATTAAAAAAAAAAATATGACGAATTTGGACGTTTGCCAGGAAACCACTACGGTACGAGACCGTACAGACAAAAACTCGTTGCCAGTGTTGGATGGTCTTCACATGGATAAGCGTCGCCATGATCTGCTGCCCACCGTTGCTCGGCTTCAACAAACCGATTTTCGATCGCGAGGCCTTCATATGCATGCTCGATTGGGGAAATATGGCAGCCTATACAATCACCCTCTCAATACTCGTACTCGGTCCCTCTGTCATTACAATCGTGTACACGTATTTCTACATATTCTCAATGATGCGACGCTTGCGATCCGGCGTTCCGATACACGACAAAGAGTACGCGACAGCCTTGTCCGAAAATCTCAGCAATCCAAGCCACATCATGTCCTTCGTTCTCGTTATGGCGTTTTGGGTCTCCTGGGCACCCTACGCCGGACTCAGAATCTACTCTAGTCTCAACGGACCACCCCAGGTAATCGCCATCTTTTTATTTCTCACACCGAAATTTGAATTTTGTCAAAAAACTCAATACTTTTGGATAATCCCAAAATTTTCGGTATTTTCACAATATTTTTGAGTTCTAACGGAATTCAATCGAATTTACGATTCAAATGACAAAAATTTACTAACGGAATTTTCGGTATTTTGACGATATTTTTCAATTCCAGCGGAATTCAATTAAATTTACGATTTGAATGACAAAAATTGACTTTCCGAAGAAACTTTTTAGAATATTTCTTGCTGCAATGTCCCAATTTTCGGAATTTTTCAAAAAAACGTTCACTCGAAAGTATTTAATTAAATATCGATCATTTCCAACAAAATTTTCTCTCCACTTCATCGTTTCCAGTTTTCGGAGTAACGACTTTAATTAAATTTAATACTTTTGATAATATTTTCACCATTTATCACTATTTTTAATTTTATTCCAATTTAAGAATCGTTTCAACAACAAAATTCAATAAAATTATTTTATTTTACCAACATTCTCAGTGTTTTGCACAGATGAATCCACACTGAAAAGAAAATTTTGTTGAAAAAGATCGATATTTTGTTGGATACGTTCAACTAAACGTTTTTTCGAAAAATCACGAAAATTTTGTCATTCCAGCAAAAAACATTGTGGAAAATCTTTTCGGAAAGTAAATTTTTGTCATTCCAATCGTAAATTTTGCTGAGAGTTCCGTTACAATGGAAAATATTGTCGAAATAACGAAAATTTTGAAATGATCCCAAAATATTTAGTTCGCTGTATTCAACAAAATATCGACGCTTTTGACAAAATTGAATTTTCAGTGCACGAAAGCTCGTCATTCTCTGAGAATTTTGTCGAAATTGCTACAGAAAAATAAAAATTCTACGACGTTTTGAAATTTAAAAAAAAAAAAATGTCTCTCCTCTCTCATTTCCGCAAATTTCACAATTTATTCCTATTTTTTTTTTCCTATAAATGGAGCATCGGAAAAAGATTGTTAATATTGAATTTGGAAAATATCGGTTGAACGGTTCAAATTTCAATGATTTTTCGAATTTTACAAAAATCTGAGTTTTTCGAAAAATCGTCCAACGGCTTCAATTTTTGGAAATTTTCCAGATTATTGCGAACAAGTTTCTATACTTTCCAGCAAGATTTCTAAAATTATATAATTTCACCGCAATTAAAAAAAAAAAAAATCTGCAAATTGTTTCCTCACGATGCTCAAGATTTTTTTGTGTTTTTTGTTTGTTTTTTCCGCAGGTGCCGTTCCTGAACTTTGCAGTCGTTTGGTTCGGGGTGACAAACAGTTTCTGGAAGGCTTTGGTGCTGGGCACGCTGAGTCCGCAGTTTCGTTTAGCAGCGAGAGTTCTGTGTCTGACATTGTGTTGTCGTCAGCGGAGACTTCCGCCAGAATTGCTGGGGCTGGACGACGACGATTAAATAAATTCGGGCGAGGAAAGCCAAACGAAAAGCAGGAAAAATTGAGCCAACAAGTGGAAAAGCGACGTCGAAGACGCGACAGAAAAGGCAGAACGGAAGTGACGTCGCAAACTGTGCGGAATGTGTCTCGACGATCGTTCGCGATGTGATTTTCCCTTCGGTCGTGGCCAAAGAAAGTTCGTGAGATTGAGAGAAGCGGGAAAAGGGTACAAAACGGATTTCGACCAGGATGAATCCGGAGATGGTCGGGCGATCGAATATCCGGTCGTTTCCGGTCCAAGAGTCTCCGTTGCATCCGACGAATCTGGCGCCTGCTCACCAAGATCGTCGGAACAACGCGAGACTCTTGAAAAAAGAAAAAAAATCTCGTTTCGCGCTCAATCTCTCGTTAACGAATGCAAATCAACAAAAACTAAAGAAAAACACAATTCAGAGTAAAAACGGTGAAAAAAAAAAGATTCTGGATAACGAAACTGAAAAGAATTTTTTTGGAAACGATCGATATTTTGTTGAAAACATCGCAGCGAGAAAAATTCCAGAAAATTTCTTCGAAAAGTCAATTTTTGCCCTTCCAATCGTTAATTCTAATGAAAATTCCCATAAAAATGAAAAAAATTGTCAAAATAACGAAAATTTTGAAATTTCCCAAAAATTTTTAGTTCCTGGTCAACAAAATATCGACGTTTTTTGGAAAAATTCAATTTTCAGTTAATGGAAATGATTTCTCGCCCAAAACGTGAACGGGAGCTCGAGGCGACGAACAATCACGTTCAGAGTCTTGAAAAGAATAAAATGAAGAAAAAAATATATATAAAAATGTTAAATAATCGTTGCCTACGTACGTCTTAAGACCACGCTCAATAAGTGTCGTAGCCGAGCTAAAAATGTGTAGCACTTGTCGACCGAAAAGCCCATCGTCGTGTCCGCACTCAATTAACACACGGAACAAACCAAAAAAATCAGAAAATAAAATAATCCATTTACTTTGTACGTTACGAATAGAAAAAATTAATGAACGAAACAAAAACAACAACAAAAACTAGTCAATTAACGGGGATGCCTCTGGGAACGTGACGCGCTCTGGCTCCAGTCAAAACGTGCTGCACGAGGATGGGCAAATCGAGAAACCCTGCAAAATCTCTGGCCCGAGTTGAAAAACAAACGAAGCTGCGAGCAGAGACGAAACGGACACGTTTCTCCTTGTGAATCTCGCGCAATATGCGCAACTTCTCGAAAAATACTTTTAATGGGCTTACGGGGTCGTAGTTTATGAAACTCCGCCAAATTTTCTTGCGTCTAAACGAAAAAACAGTCAGAAAATAATTTTTTTCGAAAAAACTCGATATTTCGTTGGACCCATTGGGCAAAACTTTTTTTTTTTTTAAACCACAAAAATTTCGTCACTTTAGCAAGAAAATTCCAGAAAGATTCTTCGAGAATTAAATTTTTGTCATTAAAATCGTTAAAAATGAAAAATATTGTCAAAATCCCGAATATTTTGGTTCAAAAATATTTAGTTTTCCGTGTTCAACGAAATATCGAAGTTTTTCGACAAAATCTCAACGACGTTTGGCGAAGAAATAAACAAATCGCGTTATTTGCAGCTTCGCTTTGAATCGGAGAAAAATTTCGATAAATAAACAAGAATAAACATTAATTATGTATCTCGAGTGTGTTCCTAAATTCGTGTATTGGTTAGCGGTTCCAATGATTTTACTCAACACTAACGAGGGTGTTTAAAATCTGGTGCAATCGAGCGAGACACGGTCCCGTGAAAAACCTCAAACTCCGAGACTTTTCTTTTTCGTATTCTCTTTGCAAATTCCGTAGCAAAAAAACATTGAAAAAAAAACGTCAACGGCAGTTTACGAAATAAAAGCGTAGCGCAATCAGCAAATGTGGCAAAAATCCAGTATAAAAAAAAAGCAGAAAGAAACTGTTCGCAACGACTCACTAATTATCTTAATGACTACGATAATGATTGGCGTCTTTTTTAGAGCTTTTCGATGAGGCAACGCACGAATTCGACCCTAGAATTGACAAAAAAAATTAAATTCGCAAAATAGTTTGTTAAAATCTGATTCAAAATCTATTTGAAGGAAAAAACATAAATTCAGATGTCAAAAAAAAAGAATTTGAAATTTTTCAAAGCAATGTTTCTTCTTCGTAACTGAATGTAATTATTCGTATCGAAAACTCTCCGTAAAATCCTACGACACGTTCGACGAAGAGTCGCGACATAACCAGAAATTTCTTCAATGGGGAAAAAAAAAAATAGGCAGACAAGAATTGGCTCAACTTTGCATCATGTCTATACGCGATTCGGATATTAATGATTAATTAATACAGAAATAATAATAAAAACAACATAGAGCTTAGGGTTGATTAGGCTTATAGACGTGGGCGCGCAGCGGGACTGCCACTTCGTTATCAAAGGTTCGTGATTTCGCATCTATTCGTCGGTCAAACAAAATATAATAATTAAAACGACAAGAGAACGATAACGTTGCACTAAAGTTTCGAGTGTCACGAAAAACCGACAGAAATGGGCATCATGGGTGAAAAAAAAAGAAACTCCATACCATTTTACGTCAAATCCACAAGTAATTGAAAGCTCAACGATAAATTTTATGATTAATTTCCAAAATTAACATTTCCATTCAACTATTTTTCGATTAAATTATTTATTAAATTTTCTTGATATTAAATTCAAATTGTATTCTAACAAAAATTTTAAATTCAATTATTGAAGTAATTTAATGATTATTTAAGTCATTAATTAATTAATTGATTGATTAAATTATTTATTATATTTTTTTCATACGAAATTCAAATTTTATTCAAACAAAAATCTTGAATTCAATTATTAAAGTAATTGAGTGATTAATTAAGTAATTAATTATTTAATTTTAAGTAATTAATTCATTAATTACTTAATTTATTAATTAAATTTTCAATTAATTAATTAATTAAATTGGAAAAATTTGAATTTGCGAAGAAATAATGAGGGAAAATAATTCATCAATTGATTGTTTTTTTTTTTTTTTTATGGGTTTCTTCACATGGTGCCCATTGTCGGAGCGATGGATTCTGTAAAAATGGAGGGAGAGAGAGGGAAGAAGAGACATTGGCATGAACAGGATAAAGTGAGAAGTATTAACTAGAAATTAGAAGTGGCGAAATAAATATTAAGGAATAAAGAGAGAGCAGAGTAAGAAAAATATACGAGAGTAAAATATACGATATGCAAAAAGCAAGAAAAACTGTTCGAATTAGTTTGTAAAAGATATAAAAAAACAACAGCGTCGTTTCAACGGAGTGTAAATAGTGTTATAATAATTATAAAATGCTTAAATAATAAGTCACTCGTTTTCTGAGGAAGATTAAACGCGTCACGATCGATCGCTATTGTTTCAAAGGTATACAGATATATTATATACTTATGAGGATTCTCGACACACCAATAATAAAATACAACAAAAATATTGAAAAACATGTATAATAAAAAAAAAAAACAACAATGTCCTTCGAGTTTTTTCGTCGTCCTTTCAGTCTCAACTTTTCTCTCTCTCTCTTTTTTATCTCCCACTCTCTTTCTCCTTTGTCTCGATCTTTCCATTCTGCTCTGTCCAACAAGTCAAAAAATCTTGCTCGTCTCTGAAATAACGCAATCGACGAATCTGAAGTTCGCCACGTTGGAATGTAACGAAATTCTTTGATAATTCAAGAAATTCATTAATTTTTATCGATAATTTAATGAATTTTCAAAATTATCCACATTTTTCGATCTTTTCAACGTCTCAATTGCACTATGCATCGTAATAATCAGTTTCGTCACAGAAAAAACGAATTTCGTTGCATTCCAACGATGCAAACTTCAACGTCATCGCGATCGGTCGATTCTTTCAATTAGTTCAAATATTTCATTCTTAATAAACAATCCTCGCTCAATACTCAATTAAAAAATGAGTTTTTATCGATTGATGATATTTGTTTAATGGAAACGGACTCATTAAGGAGCTTCTATAGCCATCACCATTTTAAGGGACTATGGCCAGACGTTTCCCACTGACAGACACAGCGAAGCTCAAGATTTGGAGTTTTTAAATATATTTTAGTATTAAAAATTGATTTCAACTACAGATTTTAAATTTCCGCTTTTTCAAAACATATAATTATCGGACTTTTTTTTATGTCCGGGAAAAATGCATGAACGACTCGCAAAAGAGTGTAAGAAAAACGAGGCAGGAATTCTGGCTCCGTTCTGGTTCGATTATCGGCCACGACGAAGACAGCCAAATTAATTAATCAGTATTAATGAACCCGATCAAAAAAGTATTGACTCGAGAAATCGTAACGAATAAACCAAAAAAAAAAAAAAAGATTAATTATGAATAATAAAATTGATGTCAACGACCGATGAACGAAATTGAAGGAAACGAAATTCACGAATAATAATAAATATTTAGAAAAAAAAGTATTAAAAGTTGAACGAATCCCTGGCAGTTTCCCGGGCGGCCTTCATTATTGACGATTAATTACAATTTTTGTACCTAGTTGCTAGTTTTGTACTAGTCTTGTAACGTATTTCATCATGCACGTGATATTATTCGATGTTTTCAATGGACGTTGAAATATTTGAAAAAAAACAACATTAAGAAGAAAAAAAATGAAAATTATCGAATGATCGAGAGGAAAAAGAGGGAGAGAGAGTTTTTAGGCGTTCCGGTACCGGCGATGCAGTGTTAAAAACGTTAAAAAATTCAAATTAGAATTTGATTCAATTCCGTAAATATAATTTTCAGTTTGCTGATTTACTCGATAAAGACGGACGAAAAATTTGTGTTTTCGCACTCGATTCCGAGGAACGTCATCACCAAATTTAATCAATTTCTCAATGTTTAGATTTTCCTACCGAAACTCCTCAATCACAATATCCAGTTTCAAATAATTTGAAAAATTACGAAGATTCGAACGAATAAATTCAAGTTGAAAAGTCGAAACGAACGCAATCAGATAAATTGTCATTTTTTCGACACAAAGTGTGTCAATGAAAAAAAAAAAAAACTGAAGCACGAAACTATGGAAATTGCGCGTGTGAAGGAATGCAAAAATAACAGAAAGTGCGTGATTGTCTGCGAAGAAAAACAAAAGGAAAACTTGAGGAAAAGTTTACGATGAAATGACGAAAAATTAATTGGTGCTGCAACGATAATGTGACATGATTTTAATGATGACGGTACGATTATAATGAATCTTGTCCTAATAGAGTCTTTAGAGTAGCAAGAAATTCTAATAATAAACAATGAGAGCATTAGTTACTGCGATTTCGACTAATTATCGACTAATTATGTCGATCAATCACTTTTATTGCAATTTTCCATCAATTATTCCTTTTTTATCCATTCCCAATGATTTCTGCCCAAAAATATCAAATTAATTGCCTAAATAAAATTATTCACGTTGATCGCAAATGCGAAGAAATTTTGGACGACACTTGGAGCATTTTTTGTACTGGCAAGTCCAAAAACGTGGAATTCAATTCGTTGATGGCATTTTTCGTATTTCGAAGGTAAGTGAATCATTTTTTTAATGATTTTATTTTTATTTGATATTTTTGTGATTTTGTGAGTTGATCGGGAGTCAAAACTAATAATTTTTTCGTCTAGATTTCTCGACCAAAATTTTCACCTTTCGCTACAGTTTTTGGCTAATCATATTTCTGTATTATTTTCATGGAAATTGTAAAAATGCTGCAAACGCCCTACAAATCGTTGAACCACGAACTTTCTTTCTGGCCTCGTGTATTTTTTATTTTTTTTTTATTTTACAGTAAATAAATTTTTCCTGTGAATGCAAGTTTGAAAAAAAAGTATCGTTATTTTTTTAACGCCCTAATCTGCAATCGAACAGGTCGAAGAAACGTGCACGTATGCGAGCTCGGGTCGTTTGCTGAAAGATTGCGTGTCTGACCTGTTACGGGCTGGTACTACTTCGTACCGAAGTAAATCTTCATCGTCAAGCGACGGCTACATATTCGCGTATGGGGCATTTTACGTCACGTCGACTCACGACGTTCGAGGTTTTTGTTTTTTCTTCGTGTGGCTGCGAATTGGATTTTAATTGAATTCGATTCGGAAAAAATTGGCGAAATCTCACGAGCACACAGCCAAAATCTTGCTCGTGGAATCTTTTGCGCGCGACTATCGCAAAAATTGAAAAATCCGCTCAAAATTTCGTATAAACGAATCAAAACGACGAATCAAATCAATTAGAATTTGAGATATTCAATTTTTAATTCTCTCCATCCAAACGCGTGTAAATTCAAAGTCACGTTTCGTTAAAAAGTTGCAAAAATCGAGTTGGAAAAAAAAATGTATTTAGGATTTTTTTCGCAGATTGCCAGAAAGGCTGTGAGTCGAAATTTTTTAAGAAAAATCCTAAACACATTTTTTTGCAACTCTTAAACGAAACGCGACTCGAATTTATAGGCGTTTGGATGCGAAAAGTTAAAAATTGGAAATTAAATGTCTAAAATTCTTGTCTTCAAAAGATTTTTCTTCACAGGAAAAAATTGATAGTCACAAAATCATCAAAGAATCATGAATAAAGTAATTTTGTGATGCTAATACTTTAAGAATAAATACTCAACTGAAAACTGCGGAATTGCTGACCGCGTTTGGACTTTTTTTTTTCTCCATACCTCGGCCTCAAGCTGCTATCGAGTCTCTCGATCCACTACACATTTTTGCCACTTGGCTTTTCATGCCCAAGTCGTTCTCCGCAAGCTCTAATAATTTTTTTCCCGCATGGAACTCCAAAAATTCGAGACCAAACGTTTTTATTCAATTTATCAACATTTGCTCATGATTTTGCAAACTCATTAATATAATTGATGATTAAAAATGGAATTTTAGTCATTTTTTTGCCTGTAAGAATTCGTGAAAGCTTCTAAAAGATTTTGTCAAGAGTTGCTTGAGCGTCGTTGAAGATTCCGGAAGTTGGGCATGGTCGAAGCCAATTTTGTTGCGGCTCTAATAGGTCGGGACGTAGATTGAGGAGGCCAAGAATACATCAAGAAAAAGAAGAACAATCGAACAGGAGTGGGAGAAGATTGAGCTAAGGGTAACTTACCTAAGAAACGAAGGGATCGTTTAGTTATTGTCGCATTACAGCACAAGCTGCGCATGTGAAAGCTGGTCGTATTTCCATAAACATCAAAGTCCAAAAAGCAAACATTTCGAGATCAGGAATCGAGCAATTTTCAACACTGACGTGAATCAAGAAAAAAACTCGAGATGGCGGACGAAGAAGAGGCAAAAGTGAGTCAATTATTTAGAAAATTAATAAAATCGACTCGCTGATACGGTTTCGATAGGGAATTCTCGATATCTCGCAAGATTTTTCAATCCAATAAGAAAATAATCGACTATTTTTCATCTGGTGGAATCTCGTACACAGCATTGGGGAAAAAATCAATTTGGTATCACGCGACACGTGTTTCGAAACGATAAGAATGAATTTACAGAAAAGTGGCACGACATTCGATGCGGAAGCGCGCTCTCACGCTTTTTTACTTTTTTATGATCCACAAGGCGTCTCAAAACTAATGCGGAAAAAGTCAGACCAATGGAACCCAAAAATTATGCACTGAAAAGAAAATTTTGTTGGATACGTTCGACTAAAAGTTTTTTTTGAAAAATCACAAAAATTTCGTCATTGCAGCAGGAAATATTCTGGAAAATTCAATTTTTGTCATTCCAATCGTAAATTTTACTGACGATTCCGTTCGAAATGAAAAATATTGTCAAAATAACGAAAATTTCGAAATAAAAAGTGTAAAACAAAATTTTGACGCCTTTTGACAAAATTTTATTTTCAGTGCATCAAAACTTCTGATTATTTTGATTTCGTGATCTAATCCCCTTAATAAATCGATCATTTTATGGACCAGCACTGCGGCAAACTTTTTTGCAAATTAATAATTGACCAGAGACTCGAGCTGAAGAAAAATCCACTTGAAATTTTTTTTCGTCGAGAATTCAGACGTTGCCACACATTTTCGTGCAAGGTCGTTTGAGATAGCGAAGAAAAGTTGATAAAAATGGTCGAGAAATCCAAAGTTTCATCGTGCAGTGATACCAGATGGCGCTGGCAGGGGTTTTGATGGGCGGGAACGTGTAAGAAGTGTTAAGTAGTAACAGTGACGATGAGTCAGACGATTATCTGGCTGATAAGGCTCGTTTCACACGCCATCCAAGTTCCTGGCCTGGGCTAAAGCTTTACTGGGCAATAATTCGTGAAAGGGGATGAAAACGAGGAGAAAACTCAGCGTCACAACTAATTATACGCTAATTGCTCGTTTAGGATTAATCACTTATGTATTAATCGCTATTTCCATGTTTTGCAAGCATTTGCTCGTACTACTTTTTCATTATTCAGCATTTTTCGTAGACACGTGCTGTGTCAATGACTTTTACATGAAAATAGAACTCTCTCAATTCTGGCGTATTGCAGACGACGATAAATACAACAAATTAATCAATTCATAATTAATTAATTAATCAATCGACTGATTTTATTATTGGCTATTGACAAATTCATTAAATTCAAAATTCCTCAATAACCCTGAACTGGAAACGAATCTTTTTTTTAATATAATGAAAAAATTGATCGATCATTGAAGAAAATTTAGTTGAAAATATCGATTTTTCGTTGGATACTTTTGACTAAACGTTTTTTTTGAAAAATAACAAAAATTTTGTCATTGCAGCAAGAAATATTCTAGAAAGTCTCTCGGAAAGTCAATTTTTGTCATTCCAATCGTAAATTCAGCTGACAATTCCGTTAGAAATGAAAAATATTGTCAAAATTGTGCAAAATTATTTAGTTCACCGTGTTCAACAAAATATCGACGTTTTTTGACAAAATTTCATTCTCAGTATGGAATGCAACGAAATTCTTTTTTTTTCTATGGCAAATCTCATGATTTGAATGCATAATTTTGAAAATTCAACAAATTATCGATGAAAAGAAATATTTTTCATTATTTTTCTTCATTAAATTTGGGCATTTTTGGGAAACTTATTTTTCGCCACATTCAGTTTCGTTGTGCAAATAGAATGATAATTATAAAACAATGTACTGAAAAGAAAATTTTGTTGAAAAATGTTGTTCGACTAAACGTTTTTTCGAAAAATGACGAAAATTTTGTCATTCCAGTAAAAAACATTGTGGAAAATCGTTTTCGGAAAGTAAATTTTTGTCATTCCAATCGTAAATTTTGCTGACAGTTCCGTTACAATGAAAAATATTGTCGAAATAACGAAAATTTTGAAATCATCCCAAAATATTTAGTTCGCCGTATTCAACGAAATATCGACGTTTTTTGACAAAATTGAATTTTCAGTGTGACAATCGTTTTGGTCTGTAAATTTTGCGATTTTTTATTAACAACACCGACGTGTGTGCAACCCAACAGTATTTATTTAGAGGCGTTGATGGTCGGTACCAGACACGGAGTATCCCACGTTTCTGCCCCCTTCCAAAAAAGCCTCCCTCTCCTTCATTGGTTTTCAACCCTCTCTCGCTTTTGCACACCTTCCGTCGTCACACTATTCTGTTGCTGCGAAATCCTACAATCACCTCGACGCCTCGCGACTCCAGTGAGTCTCGTGACCATCTCTCGCCTCGACACAAAGTCCTTTCACAGTCAAGTCGAATTCCTCATACCTGCTCGAGACAAAATGTTTGTTCAGGGACCCAGAGTCGCTTATGACAAGTCCGATAATTCGGATGAACAGAGCGATGAAGATGAACCGAGTGGTGACGTACTCCAGGTGGCTGATCGTTTTTTTTTTTCAATAATTCTCGAAAACCAGTCACTAAAGAAAAAAAAGTCTCTCGAGTTAGAAAAAAAAAAATGTTTTCGATTCACATCGACGTCCGAAACTCCTGATTAAAAAAAAAACAGTGAATTTCCATTTTTATATCAATTTTTTATTGAATTCGAAACAGAGAGACAATTTTATATGAAAAATGAAAAATTGCAACGTCAGTGACTCAGGATCATGTTGTTATTTTGCAGTGTGAAGATTCGGCGTTTAATTTACAAAATCTTTCGAAAAATGCGATTTGTCCTTCGCTTTTTTAAAACCGTGTCAATTTTTTTGTATAAAAATCTCTTCCGGTACGTTTTATTCGAAAAAGTGACGAGGCATCTCGAATTTTCGAATCTTTTCCACATCTAAACATTTTTTTTTGCCAAAAAACGTCGATACTTTGTTGAACACGGTGAACTAAATATTTTTGGATAATTTTCAAAATTTTCCATATTCTGACAATATTTTTCAATTCCAACGGAATCGTCAGTAAAAATTACGATTGGAATGACAAAAATTGACTTTTCAAAGAAAGTTTCTTGGTGCAATGACAAAATTTTTGTGATTTTGAAAAAAAAAAACGTTTAGGCGAACAAAATGGAAGAAAATTTTTTTCTGAGTGTAATTTAGAACGAAAATGAGAGTCGAGGAAGTTTTTTTAAGGGAATTGTGTGAATAATCGAGTTAAAGGATTCATTTGGCAATGCGAACAGAAAAGGCGAGAAGAATGCGAGCGGAAAGCACGCAGAGGAGAGATGGACCCGAGGCTGGAGTTTGCGTTTCAGTTGCTCGTGGACGCGACCGGTTTGCCACGTCACGATGTAATGGACCACGTATTCGAGGGTGGCATGCTCGACGAGATAAATCAGCTATTTCTACCTCATCTGAGAGCGACCCTCGTCTGGTATTACCAGGATGTCGAAGAGCCCGAACCGCAACGTTCGACAGATACGGTACACAAAATCTTTTTTATTTTTCGCTTTGACTCATGCACGCACAAATTTTTTTTTCTCCTCCCTCGATCGCTTTTCGTATCATCAATCATCGCTGCATCATTTATCATCATCATTATGCAACTCGTAAAATTGAATACGATAACAACTCGTTCAACTCGTTAACGCGACTGTATGGGCTGAGCATTTTAAAACCATTCTACAAAAGGGTCCAACTACCAAAGGAGGAGCCTCGCGAGCTGCTCAAACCACTAATGCACCCAAGGTCAAAGATCCCAAAGAATCCAAAGAGCCACCGAAAAAAAAACTTTTCCTCACCGATGGCTGGCAAGTCCCTTGCACCGGAATTTGCATCTACATGTTTCGGCAAGTACTTTCCATATCATTATCGTTTATTCACTTTTATTATCCACGCAGAAACTCAAAATTGAGTCCTTAAAGTATATTCGCAAAAATATTGGTCTCAATTATTAAATCATGAAATAAAAATACACTGGAAATAACATTTTATTGGAAAAAATCGATATTTTGTTGAATACGGTCGACTAAACGTTTTTTTTTCCGAAAAATCACAAAAATTTTGTCATTGCAGCAAAAAGTATTCTAAAAAGTCTCTTCGAAAAGTCAATTTTTGTCATTTCCATCGGAATTTTGCTGACGATTCCGTTGAAAATGAAAAATATTGTCAAAATGACGAAAATTCTGAAATTATCCAAAAATATTTCACCGTTTTCAACAAACTATCGATGTTTTTTGACAAATTTTGTTATTGCGGCAAGGAATATTCTAAAAAGTCTCTTCGAAAAGTAAATTTTTGACATTCCAATCAGAATTCAGCTGACAGTTCCGTTAAAAATGAAAAATATTGTCAAAATGACGAAAATTCAACAAACTTTCGATGTTTTTTGACAAATTTCGTTATTGCGGCAAGAAATATTCTACAAAGACTCTTCGAAAAGTTAATTTTTGTCATTTCAATCGGAATTCAGCTGACGATTCCGTTAGAAATTTAAAAAATTGTCAAAATGAGGAAAATTCTGAAAATATTCAAAAATATTTCACCGTTTTCAACAAACTATCGATGTTTTTTGATGAATTTTGTTATCGCGGCAAGAAATATTCTACAAAGTCTCTTCGAAAAGTAAATTTTTGTCATTTTAATCAGAATTCAGCTGACAGTTCCGTTAGAAATGAAAAATATTGTCAAAATAACGAAACTTTTGAAATTACCCAAAAAAAGTTCTTTTCAACAAAATATCGACGTTTTTTTCCACAAAATTTGATTTTCAGTGTAATAATTACAATTTCCTCCTTTCGAACTCTACACTGAAAATTGAATTTTGTCAAAAAACGTCGATATTTTGTTAAACGAGCCAAACTAAATATTTTTGGATAATTTCAAAATTTTCGTTATTTCGACAATATATTCAGGACCAAAAAAGGCGATCGAGCGTTAGGAAACAAAATGGGATAATAAAAAGGAATATTTTTCATTGAGAGCAGAATTAACACCGCGAAGCAACTGCCCGAGGAAGGTTTTCATCGAGATCTCTACACGGGTGTTATAGATACAACGAAAGTGGGTGTTATAGCTTCGATACAGAGGATCGTTGAACAAGTTTTTATGGACGCACTGGCGCACCCGGGAACGGAGGACGAGGATGATTGCCCGATGATAAAGAGTCTTCTTTTGCCTGGACTCAGATCCTTCTGCAGTGCTCTCAAAGGTGATCGTTGCGCAGCATTTATACACGGAAAATTAAAGTTGTCGAACAAAATCGATAATTTAGTCGAACGTATCGAACAAAATATCGATCTTTTTCAAGAAAATTTTACAATTTACAATTCTGTCGATCAATTTCTGTGACGGCGAGTCTCGTAATTAATTTTTATCAGTCTGTGAGATTGTCGCACAAGAAGGCAGCATTTTCGACGACGGTAAGTTGATGATGGACGACGTGAATAATTTCGAGGACGCAAAGGCCCTCGTGGCCAAGGATGGGATCGTCGAGAAAATCGAAACGCGTGTCAAATCTTGGATAAAAAAACTCAAAGACTTCATACTCGAAAGCAAACAAGTGCGAAGGGAAAACGACAATTCGGGGCCTCAGCAAGAGTTGGAATATTGGAAAAGGCGCGGTGCACAATTTAGTCAACTTGCTGGACGACTGCAGGTGCGCGCGCCATGAAAAACAAGATTTTTCAAACATTTTTTCGTTAAAATTGAAAATTCATTCATTTCTACGATTCTCGCAGAGTCACGAAGTTCGAATGTCTCTCCTTTGCCTGCAAGTTTCTCGCTCGAAATTAATCAAAGACTGGGTCGACGCCGAGGACGAAGTGACGTATTGCTACAACGAGGCAAAGGACAACGCCAAATTTATTCAAGCTTTGGAAAAGTGTTGTCATTGCCTCTATCTCGATGACCCCGTAAGTCAATCATTTCGAGTTCTCTCTCTAAAAATCATGCAACGTGACTTGATAAAGATTTTCTAAGGAAATCGCGAACTATGCATCGCGATGACTCTCCAAATATTTTAATCAACATCAAAGTCTAGCCTTGGGAGCAAAATATTAATAACAATTAACTATAAAATTAATAAATTGTCAAATTTCATAAATTATTAATAACAATTAACTATAAAATTAACTAATCATTAAAGTTCATATAATATTAATAACAATTGACTATAACATTAATAAACCATTTAATTTCATGAAATTTTAATAACAATTGACTATAAAATTAATAAATCATTAAAATTCATAAAATATTAATAATAATTAACTATAAAATTAACTAATCATTCAATTTCATGAAATATTAATCACAATTAACTATAAAATTGATAAATCATTAAATTTTATAAAATATTAATAACAAATAATAACAATAAATTGTCAAATTTCATAAATTATTAAATTAATGATTAATAATAACAATTATCAATAAAAAATTTGTTGGATTCGTTCGACTAAACGTTTTTTTGAAAAATCACAAAAATTAAGTCATCGCAGCGAGAAACATTTTGGAAAGTTTCTTCGAAATTCAATTTTTGTTATTCCAATCGTAAATTTTACTGGCAATTCCGTTCGAGCCGAAAAATGTTGTCAAAATGACGAAAATTTTGAAATTATCCAAAAATATCGAGTTCACGGTGTTCAACAAAATATCGACGTTTTTTAATTAGTAAATTAATAATTAATAATCACATGAATAATAAAAATTGTGTTGGATTCGTTCGGCTAAACGTTTTTCTGGAAAATCACAAAAATTGAGTCATCGCAGCAAGAAATATTCTGGAAAATTTCTTCGAAATTCAATTTTTGTTATTCCAATCGTAAATTTTACTGGCAATTCCGTTCGAACCGAAAAATGTTGTCAAAATGACGAAAATTTTGAAATTATCCAAAAATATCAAGTTCACCGTGTTCAACAAAAAATATCGACGTTTTTTGACAAAATTCAATTTTCAGTGCAATAAATTCCATCATTTTTTAAGGTCAAAATGCGAGACTCTTTGGTATCCCTTCTACAAACCGTCCGTCTGATATACAGTGTATCGCGATATTACAATACGTCGGAGAGAACTTCGTCATTGATGGTGAAGATCACGAATCAGATGATAGTGGCCTGTCGTGATTACGTGACGAAAAGGGGACGCGAAACTGTTTGGGATTTGGATCGAGCGGCTGCGAGATCGAGGCTGAAGCATTGCTTGAGACTCAACAAGTAAATAAAAAAGAAACTGAAGTTTAGATCGTTGCGAATCAACGAAAAATCAATTTTTTATCAATTCCTTTAAAATCCAACAAAATATCGATCTTTTCCAACAATTTTTTTACTATTTTGCATTCCAACGACGCGAACTGCAACATCGTAAATAAAATGGATTAAAAATATTGTTGCGTTCGTACTATTTGGAAATATTTTCACGTTTTATTCTTCCAGGGCTTATCGGGAAACGTACAGACTCGTGCGTTGCTCTCCAGCAGTGACGGAACAAGAATTTTCCTTTTCTGAAACTCACGTTTTTGGAAGATTCGACTCGTTCTGCGCGAGGATTCGAAAAATTCTTACCATGTTCGATCTCATCGACGATTATCAACAATTGTTTGAGAGACGCATGGAGGGCCTTTTGTTAGGCGAAGGTAAAGATTTTCCAAGACTTTTCTCCATTTCCTTGCACGTCCATGGAAAACACTTGATTCGAAAGCTTTGACAATTCATAACCGCAATTTTCGTTATTTCAGCTCTCGAAGAAGCCACGAAAACTTTTCAAGAAGGCAAAAAATTGGCGACCAATAAAACGTACGATTACTTGGACCCACGAAATGTTGAATTCGACAAAGATTATGACGTTTTTATGGCTAAAATGGACACACTCAAGGAGAGCATCGGTGATATAATTGAAAAAAATTACGCCGATGTCTGGGAGACTCCTCAGGGAATTCGATTTCTTACAAGATTTGAAAAAGTATTTTTTTCCTTTTTCTGCTTACAGCACTTTATTCAGCGTCCTTTCAAAATTGTGTTTAAACGTTCTTGGCACCGAAACTAACGATTTTATTCTATGAAGATAAATTTTCTGACGTTGAGACATTTAATTTGCAATTTTTCATTTTCCCAATCCAAACGCGTGTAAATTCAAATCACGATTCGTTAAAAAGTTGCAAAAATCGTGTTGCAAACAAAAATGTATTTAGGATTTTTTTTGCAGATTGCCAGAAAGGCTGTGAGCCGAATTTTTTTAAGAAAAATTCTAAACACATTTATTTGCAACTCATAAACGAACGAGATTCGAATTTCCACGCGTTTTGATGGGAAAAGTTAAAAATTGGAAATTAAATGCCTCGAATTCTCAACGTCAGGACATTTTTCTTCCTACAAGAAAATTGTCAGGTTCGGTGTCAAGAATGTTCATAAAAAATTATTAAATAATCCCAAATAGAGAATTTTGCGATAGAAATACGTTAAAAAATTCAAAAATTCATGAATTTTATGGATTCATTCGCTTTTTTTCGTTTTTTATGCTCTCGCGCGATCGTAGGTTAGCGAAAAAATTCCGCTGACCAAATTGGACGAGAAATATCAATTGGTCGTGAAATATTGTGACAAAGAAGTCGAAAGGACTTTGAAACTTTTCAAGAAACAACGGGATGATCCTCCTTTGCCGAGACACATGCCACCCATAGCAGGAAGATTGACATGGGCACATTCGTTAAGGTAATTAGCGCAGGATAATGAACAGAATAAGTTGCAACGATCAGTTTCGATAGTTTATTATGAAAAATCTTGGAATTCACTGCCTAGAGTGCATCTGGACGAATTAGCAGCTTCTGTGTGCAGTCACCCGATCCTGAAAACTTTGCCACTGACCACCGATCTCGTTCGAAGATACAACCACGCAATTGCAGTTTTACAACAATACCAGACCGACATAGCGCAGGTTTGGACTCACCAAAATTCCTGGGTCATCGAAGATGGTCTTAAAAAGTAAGAACCTCAAATCTCGAAGCATTTTGAAATTCCTCATGGCAACCACTATCGAAAAAATTGTTTTCTTCACGATTTTTTTCCGAAAAAATGAATTCCTACACGGAAAATCAAATTTTGTCGAAAAACGTCAATATTTTGTTGAGTTGAACTAAATATTTTTGCACAATTCCAAAATTCTCGTTATTTTGATAAAAAATTCAATTCTAACGGAAATGTCAGCAAAATTTACGACTGGAATGACAAAAATTTACTTTTCGAAAAGATTTTCTAGAATATTTCGTGCCGCAATGACAAAATTTTTGTGATTTTTCGAAAAAACTAAACTAAAAAAACTAAATATCGATCTTTTCCAACAAAATTTTGGATTCATCTATCCACTAAAATAATCTGTTTAATTTTTTTTATATTCGATTATCCAAACGAGAGCTTTTTCCAAGGACCTCCAGGAAATCGTCTGCAGGAACAGAGTCAATGAAAATTAAGGAAAATAAAAAATGCCAATGTACACTCAAAAGCTGCGACTACATTTACTTTCCTTATCAAATGTTGGTCAAATGGAATGCCTTTTCAGAAAAAAATCGTGAAGAAAACGCAGTTTTTATGCAGTTTTTTTTCGAATCAATTTTTATTTTCTAAACCAGACAGTTTATGACTCTGAAGTTTGCATCGTTGGAATGCAACGAAATTCATTTTTATCTTTGACAAAAATAATTATTGAAATGCATAATGTGATTAGGATTATAAAATGATTCATTTTTGCCATCCAAACGCGTGTAAATTCGAGTCCCGTTTCGTTTATGAGTTGCAAATAAATGTGTTTAGGATTTTTCCTAAAAAATTTCGACTCGTAGCTTTTCTGGAAATCTGCAAAAACAAAATCGTAAATACATTTTTTTTGCAACTTTTTAACGAAACGTGACGTGAATTTACACGCGTTTGGATGGGGAAAATGAAAAGTTGCATGACCCTGAAGTTTGCAGCGTTGGAATGCAACGAAATTCATTTTTATCTTTGACAAAATAATTATTCAAACGCAGAATGTGATTAGGATGATAAAATGATCAATTTTTGCCATTCGAAAAGCATATCGGCTCGAAAAATTTGGATGACATTGAAAATTGAACGAATCTTCAATAAAATTCAATATTTTTCGATGCATTCCAACGTTGCAAACTTCAGCATCATCAGACAGTTTTCCAGCCTCGAAAAATCCTTTTCCCCACATTTTCTAGCTCAAAAACTGTCGCTGTCGCAATGACTTCGGAGACCAATGCAATAAAATGCAGTTTCAGTACTTTCCATGAACTCGTCGCGTTTGATCAGTATAAAAAAGCGTTAGGACTTGCATTTGAATTTTCTAGGCCCCTGTTAGCAGTCGATCGAGAGACTGGCCGAGTAAAAGTGAATTTGGAAGGAAGAATATTGTTGCTTTTACGAGAAGCTGATTGTCTTGCGAAATTGAAACTGGAAGTGCCGATTGTGGCGTTGACGATACTCGTGAAAAGAGATCATTTCACTCTGGTCAATGATTCGTTGCAATTGGTGATCGAAGAATTCGTATCGACTGCTCGACGCGTTAAATTGGAAGTGAGGCCGTTGCTGCTTCCGCACCTGGTGCGAGTCTCGTCTCTGTTGATACCAGCTCTGCAAAATATCACGTGGACGAATCCTGATTGGCGAGAATTCTGCCAAACAACGCGAGAAGAGATCAAAACGTTTGACGTGTTGATAACGAGAGTTCACGACGTTTACGCCAACAGAATTCTCCAGGTATTGGCGAGCATGCAAAAAATAACTTTGCACGCATTGCCGGACGAGGAGCCATGGGGAATCGAGGAATTCGTGGACAAGACCGAGGAGGCTTGCAGACTGGCGGCCATCGATTTGCACCGGCGAAGTCTCATGGTCGAGGAAGCTGTCGAGGAAGTTTTGCAACTGGTCAAAAACGCTGCCGCGCTCTTCAAAACAAACCGCGAAGCTGATCAATACGATTTGGCCAACGTCGATGGCAAGTTTTGGCTCAAATTTCTCCTTGAACATTCTGCACTACTCAATTTCGTCAGAAATCAATCAAACACTCTACACTAGGATCACAAGGCGGCGACGACGAAGCTGCTCAGCAACAACAAGACTGGACCGCCGTCTGGGCTTGCTTCGACGACCCTCATCAATTACTCACCACACCAGGTGGCGGTTTATCCAAAAATATGCAAGAAATGGTCCGCAATGCTGTCTCGGAAATGAGACGATATTATTCGAGAAAAGTCGTTGATGTTCTCATCAAAGTTACCAGAAGCTCTTTGGATGCCATACGACGCAGATTTGTTCGTGAAAGCGATCCTGGTTCGTTGTTTATTTTTCAGACAATCAAATTTCATGTACAAAACCAGATTTCTCACTGAAAATGAAATTTTGTTGAATTTGTTGGAAATGTTGGTGGACATTTTTTTTTCTTTTAATCACATAAATTTTGTCATTGCAGCATCAAAGTCTTTTCGAAAAGTCAATTTTTGTCATTCCAATCGTAAATTTTGCTGTTAGAATTCAAAAATATTGTCAAAATTGCGGTCGCAGAAATCAAAAATATTGTTAAAATTACGAAAATTTTGAAAATACTCGAAAATTTTTAATTTTCGTCATTCCAATCGTAAATTTTTCTGTTAGAAATGAAAAATATTGTCAAAATTGCCGTTAGATATCAAAAATATTGTCAAAATTGCGGTCAGAAATCAAAAATATTGTTAAAATTAGGAAAATTTTGAAAATACTCGAAGATGTTCAATTTTCGTCAATCCAATCGTAAATTTTGCTGTTAGAAATAAAAAATATTGTCAAAATTGCCCCCGGAAATCAAAAATATTGTCAAAATTTTGAAAATACTCGAAAATATTAAATTTTGGTCATTCCAATCGTAAATTTTTCTGTTAGAAATCAATAATATTGTCAAAATTGCCGTTAGAAATCGAAAATATTGTCAAAATTGCCGTTAGAAATAAAAAATGTTCTCAAAATTACGAAAATTCTGAAAATACTCGAAGATGTTCAATTTTTGTCATTCCAATCGTAAATTTTGCTGTTAAAAATCAAAAATATTGTCAAAATTGCCGTTAGAAATAAAAAACGTTGTCAAAATTACGAAAATTTTGAAAATTCTCAAACATGTTTAATTTTTGTCATTCCAATCGTAAATTTTGCTGACAGTTCCATTAGAAATCAAAAATATTGACGTTTTTTGACAATATTTAATTTTCAGTGCATCAAAAAATATTTTTAGAAAAACGTCAAATTAATTATTGTCATAATTGTTCGCGAAAGATGGGAAAGAAAATGGTGGAGTCATTTTTTTCGTTTTCTTCAGACGAACCACCACTTCCGGTCTTTTTGCTCCAAGCGACTCTGATGATTCCATCGGTAGTCGTTAAGCCCAGTCTCGAGGAAGTACAAGAAGCCCTGACCGCTGCTGGCCGAGCGATTGCCGGAGTTTCCAAAGGAGTAGCTCAATGGAACGCAGGATCGAAAGTAAAAATTCATTGAAATAAAATGCCAGAGAGATTTTAGTGCCGAAAAATGTAAAATTTCTTGATTCTCATGCGAAGAATACTTGGCGCGGAGTTGGATGGGCGCCGAAGAGAAATCTCCTCGACGTCGTAATGAGAGCTCAGGGCAACAACGATCGCTCACACACCGACGGTGAACCCGAGGATCCCAAAACCAGGAGGCGACGACTCTACAAAATGCTTTCCGAAGAGAGACCCACGTTTCCGGTGCAGCAGAGAAATTTTCACACTATGGTAATGGAGAACAAGGAAGTCGCCAAAGTTCTTTCCATGCTGAGCTCCTGTACTCAAGAACTTCGTCAGGTAAAATTTCTCTGAGATTTTCAGGTTGAATTTCGTCAAAAAAAAAAAAAAACGTCGATATTATGCTGAACACGGTGAATTAAATTTGGAGTAATTTCAAAATTTTCGTTATTTTGACAATATTTTTCATTTCTAACAGAACTTTCAGCAAAATTTACGATTGCAATGACAAAAATTCACTTTTTGAAGAACTTTCCAGAATATTTCTGGCTGAAATGACAAAGTTTTTGTGATTTTTTAAAAAAAACGTTTAGTCGAACGTGTCCAAACAATTTTCTTTCGTAATTTTGACAATATTTTTGATTTCTAACGGAACTGTCAGCAAAATTTACGATTTCAATGACAAAAAGTGACTTTTTTGGAGTCACTTTGCTGCAATGACAAAATTTTTGTGATTTTTCTAGAAAACGTTTAGCCGAACGTGTCCAAAAAATTTTTTTTTCGTAATTTCGACAATATTTTTGATTTCCAACAGAACTGTCAGCAAAATTTACGATTGGAATGACAAAAAGTGACTTTTTGGAGTCACTTTTTGCAAAGTGACTTTTTGGAGTCACTTTTTGCAAAGTGACTTTTTGGAGTCACTTTTTGCTGCAATGACAAAATTTTTGTGATTTTTCTAGAAAACGTTTAGTCGAATGTGTCCAAAAAATTTATTTCGTAATTTTGACAATATTTTTGATTTCTAACGGAACTGTCAGCAAAATTTACGATTGGAATGACAAAAATGGACTTTTTGGAGTCACTTTTTGCAGCAAAGACAAAATTTTCGTGATTTTTCTAAAAAAATTTAGTCGAACGTGTCCAAAAAAAATGATATTTTTGGTGCAGAGATAAAAGATTGATTTATTTAGGACCTGGTCGGTTTTTTGGATCGCTGGAAACCGTACAAATTCTTATGGAAAAACGAGCGCAGCGTCCGTGAGTTGTTGTTGATATCGTTGACGGAATTCGAAGGGACACTCCGAAAACACGGAGAGCTCGAGGATCGTTTAGCGACCGAGCCAGACTTGATATTATTCGCGAAATCGATAGCTCTGTCAACGGAAAAACTAAAATACGGTTTGTACACGGAGATCAAAGCATCGACGCACAAAATAGGTCAAGCGATGAAAAAAAAGTATCGACGAGAAATGGAATACGTTTACGCCGTGATGAACGAGATGGAGCGCAAGTTGGACCGGCAGATTCGTGATCTGGACGATGTCAGACTCATTATGGACACTCTGAAGAAAATCCGCGAGCAGGAGGTCGACATGGAACTTCGAATTGATCCGATCGAGGAGGCTTTCAATATCGTCACGAGATACGAAGTTCCTGTCGATCGGGAGTGTCTCGAGCAAGTCGACAATTTGCGTTACACGTGGCAACAACTTTTGGCCAGAGCCCAAGACAGTCACGTCCTTCTGTTGAAACTCCAGCCCCAATTTGAAGAAGAACTCCGAAACAATTTGGACAAATTCCGCATCGACAACGAAGCATATTGCGAAGAATATCGATCGACGGGACCGATGCAAGCGGGACTGACACCCAGAGAAGCTTCCGACAGACAAATCCTCTTCCAAAATCGCTTCGATGGCATGTGGCGAAAACTACAGACCTATCAAAGCGGCGAAGAACTTTTTGGACTTCCCACGACCGACTATCCCGAGCTCTCACAGATCCGGAAAGAGTTGAATCTCTTGCAAAAATTGTACAAACTCTACAACGACGTGATTGACAGGGTCAGCAGTTATTACGACATTCCCTGGGGCGAGGTGAGAATCTCAAGATTTCTGCACGTGATTTATTTCCTGATGAACGTCGCCGAAGTTCGCGACGTTCGGATCCAACGAAAAATCAGTTTTCTATCAATTTTCGTGGAGATTTTGTGTTTGGATCATAAAAAATTGACTTTCCATCGTCCTGACGAATTATTGAATAAAAATTTTGAGGTTTATTCAAGAAAAAACCGAATTTCGTTGCATTCCAACGACGTCAACTTCAAAATCGTGAAAATTCTCGAATTTTCTTGAATTCGAATCATTCCAACGAAAAATCATTTTTATATCAATTTTCGTACCGATTTTGTGTCTGGATCATGAAAAATTAACTTTCCATCGTCCTGACGAATCATTGAATAAAAATTTTGAGATTTATTCAAGAAAAAAACAGAATTTCGTTGCATTCCAACGACGTCAACTTCAAAATCGTGAAAATTCTCGAATTTTCTTGAATTCGAATCATTCCAACGAAAAATCATTTTTCTATCAATTTTCGTACCGATTTTGTGTTTGGATCATAAAAAATTGACTTTCCATCGTCCCGACGAATTATTGAATAAAAATTTTGAGATTTATTCAAGAAAAAAACAGAATTTCGTTGCATTCCAACGACGTCAACTTCAAAATCGTGAAAATTCTCGAATTTTCTTGGATTCGAATCATTCCAACGAAAAATCATTTTTATATCAATTTTCGTACCGATTTTGTGTTTGGATCATGAAAAATTAACTTTCCATCGTCCTGACGAATCATTGAATAAAAATTTTGAGATTTATTCAAGAAAAAAACAGAATTTCGTTGCATTCCAACGACGTCAACTTCAAAATCGTGAAAATTCTCGAATTTTCTTGAATTCGAATCATTCCAACGAAAAATCATTTTTCTATCAATTTTCCTACCGATTTTGTGTTTGGATCATAAAAAATTGACTTTCCATCGTCCTGACGAATTATTGAATAAAAATTTTGAGATTTATTCAAGAAAAAACAGAATTTCGTTGCATTCCAACGACGTCAACTTGAAAATCGTGAAAATTCTCGAATTTCCTTGAATCAAAATCATTTACAGTTTTAAAAATCCTTCAAAGACGTAATTACGAACATTTCTGATAAATTCTCACCAAAGGTCAACATCGAAGAGATAAACAACGAACTGATGGAGTTCCAAAATCGTTGTCGAAAACTTCCAAAAGGTTTGAAAGAGTGGCCAGCGTTTTTTGCACTAAAAAAGACGATCGACGATTTCAACGACATGTGTCCACTTCTCGAGCTGATGGCGAACAAAGCAATGAAGCCAAGACATTGGCAGAGGATTGTTGAAGTAACCGGCTACACGTTCGACCTCGAGAGCGAAGGTTTTTGCCTGAAAAACATCCTGGAGGCTCCTCTCCTCAAGTACAAAGAGGACATCGAGGACATTTGTATTTCTGCGATGAAGGAAAAAGACATCGAAGCGAAATTGCGTCAAGTTGTCAATGAATGGACTTCCCACGAGTTGACATTCATGACTTTCAACAATCGTGGCGAATTGCTGCTCCGAGGAGACACAACTGCCGAAACCATTGGACAACTCGAGGACAGTCTCATGATTCTTGGCTCACTAATGTCCAACCGTTACAACGCCCCATTTCGAAAACAGATTCAACAATGGCTCTCGGATCTTTCTAACACGAATGAGATCCTGGAACGCTGGCTCCTCGTCCAAAATATGTGGGTTTACCTCGAGGCGGTATTCGTCGGGGGCGACATTGCTAAACAATTGCCCAAGGAGGCCAAAAGGTTCAGCAAAATCGACAAAAGTTGGCAGAAAATTATGCAGAGAGCTCACGAAACTCCCGGCGTCGTGCCCTGCTGCGTCGGTGACGATTTACTCAAACAATTGCTACCCCATCTCCAGGAACAGTTGGAATTGTGCCAGAAGTCTCTGAGTGGGTAAGTAAAACAAAAAATTCTCGTTAATTTATTTGGGATTCTTCGATAATTTTGTACGAACATTCTTGACACCGAAACTAACAATTTTCTCCTATAAAGAAAAATTTCCTGACGTTCAGAATTTGGGATATTTTATTTCCAATTTTACGTGACTTTAATTTACACGCGATTGGATGTGGAAATTGAAAATTGAAAATTGAAAATGGAAAATTGAAATTGAAAATTGAATTGAGATTAGAAATTGAAAAGTTGCAAATTCAATAATTGAAAATTTGAAATTGAAAATTGAATTGAAATTGGAAATTGAAAAATAGCAAATTATTTAATTTGCAATTTCTCAAATTAAAATAATTGAAATTGAAAATTGAATTGAAATTGGAAATTGAAAAATAGCAAATTATTCAATTTGCAATTTTTCAAATTAAAATAATTGAAATTGGAAATTGAATTGAAATTGGTAATTGAAAAATTGCAAATTATGGAATTTGCAATTTTTTTATTTTCTGGAAAATTTTAAACGTCAGAAAAATGTTCTTCATAGGATAAAACTTTTAGTTCCGGTGCCCAGAACATGTATAGAAAATTTTTAACTTTTCCCATCCAAACGCGTGTAAATTCGAGTCGCGTTTGGTTTATGACTTGCAAAAAAGTGTGTTTAGGATTTTTCTTAAAAAATTTCGACCCACAGCCTTTCTGGCAATCTGCAAAAAAAATCCTAAATACATTTCTCTTTGCGACTCGATTTTTGCAACTTTTTAACGAATCGTGACTTCAATTTACACGCATTTGGATGTGGAAAATGAAAAATTGCTAATTAAACGTCTCGAAAATTCTAAACATCAGGAAAATTTTCTTCATACGATAAAACTTTTCGTTTTGTCGCCCAGAACGTTTATAGAAAATCTTTAAAAAACCTCAAATAAAGTCGTTTTGTGTAAATTCCTTAATCACCAAAAACTTTCCTGTTTACAGTTACTTGGAAAAGAAGCGAATGATGTTTCCACGATTTTTTTTCGTCTCCGATCCAGCCTTGTTAGAAATTTTGGGACAGGCTTCGGATTCTCATACGATACAAAACCATCTTCTCTCAATATTTGACAATACGCGATACGTCAAGTTCCATGACATCGAGTACAACAAAATGATGGCGATCGTGTCGTCCGAAGGTGAAACGATCGTGGTGCGTTGACCTTTAAAAATCAATCACGATTTCAGACTCTTTTCGAGCACTTTGTATCAATTTTCTTTATTTTCGTTTATTTTCTGTATTGGGTTACGAAAATCGTTCGATTTTCCAAGATTTTCCGTTTTCGGCCCTCAAAAAATGGGAAAATGTCAGGGAAGCTTGTTTCAAACGTTTCTGAATATTTTTTCGAACCCTTAGCTGGAGAGGGCGGTCCGAGCGGAAGGTTCGGTGGAGACTTGGTTGATGCAATTGTTGCAAACATCGCAACAATCGTTACACGCGATAATCCGTCAATCCCACACAATGATCAACGATCAGAATTTCAATTTGCTAAGTTTTCTGGACAAAATGCCAGCCCAGGTGGGCATTCTAGGAATCCAAATGATTTGGACCAGGGACGCTGAATTGGCGCTCATGCAGGCACGAGCCGACAAGAAAATCATGGGAGAAACGAACAATCGATTTCTCGAACTCCTCAACACTCTCATCGACCAAACGACCAGAGATTTGACCAAAATCGATCGAATCAAATTCGAAACTTTGATCACCATTCACGTCCATCAACGAGACATTTTCGACATTCTCGTAAGTTTGATCCTCGAATTAAAAAAAAATAAAGAACAAAAAAAATTTGGGATTTTTCATTTTTTTTCATTTTTTTTTAAATTTTTTTCATTTTTTTTTTAATTTTTTTGATTTTTTTTGATTTTTTAAAAATTTTTTTTCATTTTTTTAATTTGGTCGAAATTCTCTCGAAACAGTGTCGCCTGAACGTGCGAACGGTCTCGGATTTCGAGTGGTTGAAACAATGTCGTTTTTACTTCAAAGAAGATCTCGACAAAACTGCAATTTCCATAACCGACGTACAATTTACTTATCAAAACGAGTATTTGGGGTGCACAGAGCGATTGGTCATCACGCCACTGACCGACAGATGTTACATAACATTGGCCCAAGCGTTGTCAATGTCGATGGGCGGCTCGCCTTGTGGTCCAGCCGGAACCGGGAAGACGGAGACGGTCAAGGACATGGGAAAGACATTGGCAAAGTACGTGGTTGTGTTCAATTGTTCTGACCAGATGGACTATCGTGGGTTGGGCAGGATTTACAAGGGGTTGGCGCAGAGCGGCTCGTGGGGTTGTTTCGACGAATTCAACAGGATCGAACTTCCGGTTTTGTCGGTAGCAGCTCAACAGGTCGCCGTTGTCCTTGCCGCGAAGAAGGAGAAGAAAAAACAGTTTGTCTTCACGGACGGCGACCAAATCGAAATGTGCCCCGAGCTCGGAATCTTCATCACCATGAACCCTGGCTACGCCGGCAGAAAAGAACTCCCAGAAAATTTGAAAATTCAATTTCGTACGGTCGCCATGATGGTGCCCGACCGACAAATCATCATCAGAGTCAAACTTGCCAGTTGCGGCTTCCTCGAGAATATCACGCTCGCAAGAAAGTTTTACACTCTTTACAAACTCTGCGAAGAACAATTGACCAAACAAGTTCATTACGATTTTGGCCTCAGAAATATTCTCTCCGTCCTCAGAACTCTCGGAGCTTCCAAACGAGTCAATTCCAAAGACTCCGAAAGCACGATCGTCATGAGGGTCCTCAGGGACATGAACCTTTCGAAGCTCATAGGTAAAACAAAACAAAAAAACGTATTTTTTAATCATCGCTGCTATCCAATTCAAATCGAACTTCATCGTGAGCGACTCCCGAAATTTGTTTACATTCTTGCAGACGAGGACGAACCGCTTTTCATTTCCCTCGTGGCTGATTTGTTCCCGAATCAGGCTCTTGAAAAAACTTCCTACCCAGAACTAGAAGCTGCCATCGATCAACAAGTCCAAGAGGCTGGACTCATGTACCATCCACCGTGGGTTTTGAAATTAATTCAGCTCTACGAGACCCAGAGAGTACGACATGGCATCATGACTCTGGGACCAACTGGAGCTGGCAAAACCGCGTGTATTCACGTTTTAATGAAAGCTCTGACCCAGTGTGGCGACTACCATCGGTGAGACGATCTTTTTTATCTTTTAATCAGGCGAATATTTTGATTTCGTGTCAGTTGGTATTGTTTCATTCGATAAAAACAAAATTCAATGACTCTGGAGTTCGCATCGTTGGAATGCAACGAAATTCATTTTTATCTTTGACAAAAATAATTATTCAAATGCAGAATGTAATTAGGATGATAGAATGATCAATTTTTGCCATCCAAACGCGTGTAAATTCGAGTCCCGTTTCGTTTATGAGTTGCAAATAAATGTGTTTAGGATTTTTCTTAAAAAATTTCGACTCGTAGCCTTTCTGAAAATCTGCGAAAACAAAATCGTGAATACATTTTTTTTTTGCAACTTTTTAACGAAACGTGACGTGAATTTACACGCGTTTGGATGGGGAAAATGAAAAATTGCATGACTCTGAAGTTTGCAGCGTTGGAATGCAACGAAATTCATTTTTATCTTTGACAAAAATAATTATTCAAATGCAGAATGTAATTAGGATGATAAAATGATCAATTTTTGCCATCCAAACGCGTGTAAATTCGAGTCCCGTTTCGTTTATGAGTTGCAAATAAATGTGTTTAGGATTTTTCTTAAAAAATTTCGACTCGTAGCCTTTCTGAAAATCTGTAAAAACAAAATCGTAAATACATTTTTTGCAACTTTTTAACGAAACGTGACGTGAATTTACACGCGTTTGGGTGGGGAAAATGAAAAATTGCATGACTCTGAAGTTTGCAGCGTTGGAATGCAACGAAATTCATTTTTATCTTTGACAAAAATAATTATTCAAATGCAGAATGTAATTAAGATGACAAAATGATCCATTTTTGCCATTCGAAACGCATATTGGCTCGAAAAATTTGGATGACATTGAAAATTCCACGAATCTTCCATAAAGTTCAATATTTTTCGATGAATTGCAACGTTGCAAACTTCAGCATCATCGTAAAAGTTTACTCGACCCAGAATCTCGAAAAAGAAACAATTTGATTGGCATAATTAAACAGGGAAATGCGAATGAATCCAAAAAGCATCACAGCAGCCCAAATGTTTGGTCGATTGGACGTGGCGACGAATGACTGGACCGACGGAATATTTTCCGCACTGTGGCGAAAAACACTGAAAATAAAATCAGAAGAGCACGTCTGGCTGGTTCTGGATGGACCAGTCGACAGTATTTGGATCGAGAATTTGAATTCCGTGCTGGATGACAACAAGACCTTGACCTTGGCGAACGGGGATCGCTTGTCAATGGCACCCACTTGCAAAATCATTTTCGAACCGCATAATATTGATAACGCGAGTCCGGCTACGGTTTCCCGCAACGGGATGGTTTACATGAGCTCGTCGGGGCTGGATTGGAAACCCGTCGTTACCGCGTGGCTGAAAGGGCGGACGGTCCTCGAACAAGAAGTCTTGGAACAAACTTTCGACGATTCTTTCGCACAGGCAAGTTGCACTTGGATTTCCCTGGCACAAAAAAACTCAATTGCAGTCTAAACGCAGTTTTCCTCGTTCTTTCCCGCCAGATCTACGCCTGGAGCACGCAAACGCTAGTCCTGGCCATGAAAGTTTTGCAGTGCAACGTAATTCGTCAAATGTTGTGCCTTCTCGAAGGGCTCGTTCCGCCGGAATTGCCTCTGGAAGAGATCGAGGACGAGGACGATCTCGAGCGAGACAAGCCGCAGCCAATGACTGCCGAACATCTAAAACGTCTTTACGTCTTTGCTCTCGTTTGGGGAATCGGTGCGTTGCTCGAGACTGCAGATCGCTGCAAATACGATCAATACATTCGCACCAATTTCGAGAGTCTGGATCTTCCCACCTCGGACAAATACCCGGAGGCCAAAGTGTTCGATTTCATGGTGAACGAAAAGGGCAAATGGGACACTTGGACGACGTTGGTTACGAATTACATTTATCCGGATTACGCTACACCCGATTACAACAGTATTTTGGTGCCGATAGTTGACAATGTCAGAATTCAATATTTGATTGATCTGATTGGTCGCCAAGACAGGGCAGTCCTGTTGACCGGAGAACAGGGTTCAGCAAAAACGATCATGATGAAATCGTACATGAAAAAAACGAACCCAGACACGACCCTCGGAAGGTCGTTCAACTTCAGTTCAGCGACGACCCCCTACCAGTTCCAGAAAACCATCGAGAGCTACGTGGAAAAACGTCTGGGCAACACTTTTGGGCCTCCGGGAGGCAAGAAAATGTTGATATTCATTGACGACGTTAATTTGCCACAGATCAACGAATGGGGCGACCAAATCACCAACGAGATCGTGCGCCAGACCATGGACATGAAAGGTTTTTACTCCCTGGAAAAACCCGGCGACTTTACCACCATAATTGACGTCACTTTTCTCGCTGCAATGGGCCAACCAGGTGGTGGAAGGAACGACATACCTTCCAGGCTCAAAAGACAGTTCTGCATCTTCAACTGCACCCTCCCGAACGACGCCTCGATTGATAAAATCTTCAGTGTCCTTGGGGAAGGTCATTACAACACCAAGAGAGGATTTTCCCAAGAAATAAGGGGCCTGGTCAAGAAAATGGTCCCGTTAACGAGAATCCTATGGCAACGTACCAGAAGCAAACTTTTACCAACTCCGGCTAAATTTCACTACGTCTTCAGCCTTCGCGACTTGTCCAGAATCTGGCAAGGCATGGTTGGCACTTTGTGCACCGTTATCGAAAAGGAAAACTCCCTCATGTTGCTCTGGAAACACGAATGTTCCAGAGTTTTTAGCGATAGGTTGACCCTCCAGTCGGACAAAGATTGGTTCGATCTAGAATTGGTTACCGTTGCTCGCCAAACTCTCGGAGAAGCCTACGTCGCCATGATCGGCAAAGAGGAACCTGCCTTCGTCGATTTTATGAGGTACGATGCTTTCAGAGTCGTAAATTAACCCTAAATGCTCATATGGGGGTCCATTTTACCCCACTCGCTTGCGGATGACAATACCTAATCGAAATTTCAAGAAAATTATGAGCCACGCTGCTTTCCAAGTCGTAAATTACGCCTTAACACTCATATGGGGGTCCATTTTACCCCACGTGCTTCCGGCTGACGATACGCAATCAAGAGACGCGGCAGCGGCTCAACGCCAAGTTCAAAAGAATAGCGTAAAGAAACATTTCAAGAAAATGGGACTTCTAACAGCCTTTATCGGTATTTTGAACCTTCTAGTAAGGAGCCTCACCTGAAAACCAGTCCCACCTGAAATCGTGCCATTCCAGACTTATGAAACCATTTTTATTTTATTTTTTATTGAAAATTAGAATTTCTGCATCATTTTTTGTGAAAAAAAGTCAATTTTGCAGAATATTTTCATTCGACATGTGTTTTTTTATGTTAAAAATTGCACGAATTGAATCCAATCATCATAGTCGTTACTCAATAAAGGTTGAAAATACTTTGTAGTATTTTTATTTTTTTATTGAAAATTAGAATTTCTGCATCATTTTTTGTGGAATAAAGTCAATTTAGCAGAATTTGTTCATTCGACATGTTTTTTTTTGGGTTAAAAATTGCACAAATTAAATCCAATCATCGTGGTCGTTACTTGAGGGTTGAAAGACTTTGTAGTATTTTTATTTAATTTTGTTTTTACGATTTTTCTACTATTTATCGCCTTCTAGAGCGACCGGGGTCGATAAGACCCCCCAATGACTATTGAATCGCATTCTGGAGGTGTCGCAATTAAAGGCTAATTAAGGGGCCTAGTAGACGTTTTTGACTGCGTTTTTGAAGCGACTGCAAAAGGTCGAAACGCGTGCATGGGTGACGAATGTTTTTCTCTGGATTCTTTTTAATTCACAAGTCATAAAATTTTTTGTTGCAGAGACGCCCCGGAACCGACTGGCGAAGAAGGCGAAGATGCAGACATGGAATTGCCAAAAGTTTACGAGCCCGTTTACGATCATCAAGTTCTGCGTGATCGGCTGGAAATGTTTCTGGCGCAGTTCAACGAAATGCAAAGAGGCGCTGGAATGGACCTGGTATTTTTCCCAGACGCTATGCTGCATCTGGTCAAGATATCGAGGGTCATAAGACATCCACGTGGCAACGTCATGCTCGTGGGTGTGGGAGGTTCCGGCAAACAGAGTCTCACGAAACTGTCTTCCTTTATAGCTGGCTACAAAACCTTCCAAATTACTCTGACGAGGTCCTACAACGTTGCCAACTTCTTGGAAGACCTTAAATTCCTGTATCGTTCGTGCGGAGGTCAAGGCAAAGGGACGACCTTCATATTCACGGATCTGGACATAAAAGAAGAAGGTTTTCTCGAGTACCTCAACAACATACTGAGTTCGGGGGTGATAAGCAACCTCTTCACACGGGACGAGCAGGCGGAAATAATTTCGGAGTTGACGCCAACGATGAAACGAGAGAATCCCAAAAAGACGCTCAACAACGAGCTCGTCATGGAATTTTTTTTGCAGCGAACCTGCCAAAATCTCCACGTCGTTTTCTGCTTTTCACCTGTCGGTGAAAAATTCCGTAATCGTGCTCAACGTTTTCCGGCGCTCATATCCGGCTGCACGATCGATTGGTTCCAACCTTGGCCACGGGACGCACTGGTCCTCGTGGCTCATCACTTCCTGCACGACTTTGAGATCGCCTGCAGCCCGGAAGTCAAGTCTCACTTGGTTAACGCACTGGGCTCGATACAGGACGTCGTGGCCGAGACCTCGGCCGAATACTTTCAAAGATTCCGTCGCGCGACTCACGTCACGCCAAAATCTTATTTGAACTTTATCGGAGGCTACAAAAACATTTATCGCAACAAGCAGCACGAATTGGGCGAAGGGGCTCGACGTATGGACACGGGACTTGCCAAGCTCGAGGAAGCCTCCATATCTGTTGAGTTGTTGAAAAGGGATTTGGCCGCGATGGAGCAAGAACTTGTACAAGCTTCTGAGAAGGCGGAAAAAGTTCTGCTGGAAGTTACCGAGCGTGCCATGCAAGCGGAGACCTTTAAGAACCAAGTGCAAAAAGTTAAGGAAAAAGCAGAAGTTCTGGTGGGCTGTATCGCCGAGGAGAAAGCGGTGGCGGAAGAGAAGTTGGAGGCTGCGAAACCAGCTCTCGAGGAAGCTGAGGCTGCGCTGAATACGATCAAACCGGCGCACATCGCAACCGTAAGAAAATTGGGTAGGCCTCCTCATTTGATAATGAGAATTATGGACTGCGTGTTGATACTTTTCCAGCGAAAGATTGGTCCGGTCGTGCCTGACCCCACGGCCTTTTGTCCCAAGCCCTCGTGGGGCGAGTCCCTCAAAATGATGGCCAGCACGACGTTTCTTCTTCAGCTGCAAAACTACCCGAAAGACATCATCAACAACGAGATGGTTGAATTGCTGCAGCCCTACTTCAAGATGGAGGATTATAACATGGAAACTGCTCGAAGAGTCTGCGGGGACGTCGCGGGATTGCTCTCATGGACCAAAGCAATGGCCTTCTTCCATTCCGTCAACAAAGAAGTCTTACCTCTAAAGGCTAACCTGACCTTACAAGAAGCTAGACTGAAGCTGGCGATGGAGGACTTGGCGGATGCGGAGAGAGAGCTCTCCGAGAGAGAAATGGCTTTGCAAGCGGTTAAGGAACAGTACGACAACGCAGTTTCGGAGAAACAAAGATTAACGGACGCAGCCAACGTTTGCTTGCGGAAAATGACGGCGGCAACTGCCCTCATCAATGGCCTGGGTGGCGAGAAGATTCGGTGGACCGAACAGAGCGGAGAATTCAAAGTCCAACTAGGCAAACTAGTTGGCGATGTCTTACTAGCCACTGGTTTTCTCTCCTACTGTGGTCCCTACAACCAACATTTTAGATCTGGGTTAGTAACCGCATGGATGAACATCCTGACCAGCCGAACTATACCCTTCACCAATGACCTCAACATCATCAATATGCTCGTCGATTCCGCAACAGTTTCCGAGTGGACTTTGCAGGGCCTACCCAACGACGATCTATCCGTTCAGAATGCCCTCATCGTCACCAAGTCCTCTTCGTATCCGCTGCTCGTTGATCCACAGAATCAAGGCAAAATGTGGATCAAGAACAAAGAAGGATGCAACGAACTGCAAATCACTTCCCTCAATCACAAATACTTCAGATCACATCTGGAGGACAGTCTCTCTCTGGGTAGGCCGTTGCTCATTGAGGACGTCGCTGAAGAACTCGACCCCGTTATTGACAACGTGTTGGAGAAAAATTTCATCAAATCCGGATCAATCGAGAAGGTTGTCGTGGGCGACAAAGAGTGTGACGTCATGCCAGGCTTCATGCTTTACATCACAACTAAACTTCCCAATCCAGCCTACAGCCCCGAAATATCAGCCAAAACGTCCATCATCGATTTCACCGTCACGATGCAAGGCCTCGAGGACCAATTACTCGGTCGCGTTATTCTCATGGAAAAGTCTGATCTGGAAGCCGAACGAGTCGCACTTTTCGAGTCCGTCATGACCAATCAACGGTCAATGAAAGAACTAGAAAGCACTTTGCTCCACAGACTCACCTCTTCCGAAGGGTCACTCGTCGACGACGAGGCTCTCATTGGCGTTTTACGGGAAACTAAATCAACCGCTGAATCCGTCAACGAGAAGCTGCAAGTTTCGGCTCTAACTGAGAAGAAGATCACCATCGCGCGAGAGGAGTTTCGAGCTGTTGCTGGACGCGGGTCCATCCTCTATTTTCTCATCGTTGAAATGAGCAACGTCAACACCATGTACCAGAATTCACTAAGACAGTTTCTAACTATTTTTGACAATTCCATCACTAAATCGACCAAGAGCTCCGTCACTGCTGAACGAATCGAAATCATACTCAACCACCTGACTTACGAAGTTTGGGGCTTCACTTTACGAAGCCTTTACGAAAGGCACAAGTCACTGTTCACTCTGATGCTTGCAATGAAGATCGATTGCCATCGTGGCACCATAACGCACACGGAATTCATGGCTTTCATCAAAGGAGGAGCTTCCTTGGATCTCAATGCGGTTGCCCCGAAACCTTTCAGGTGGATTCTCGACATAACTTGGTTGAATCTCGTGGAAATCAGTAAACTAGAAGTTTTCGCTGAAATTCTCACTAAAATTGAATTCACCGAGAGGGAATGGAGAATCTGGTACGAGAAGGAAAGACCCGAGGAGGAAGAATTGCCCTGTGGCTATCAGAAGAGTCTCGACGTCTTCAGAAAACTTCTCCTCATTCGTTCCTGGAGCCCTGACAGAACTTTGTCCCAGGCTAAAAAATACATCATCGACTCACTTGGCAAAGAGTACGGCGAAGCTAAGATTCTGGATCTCGAAGCAACATGGCTTGAATCCGAACCTCGAACTCCTCTCGTCTGCATCCTCTCGATCGGCTCGGATCCAAGTCCCCAGATTACTGCTCTGGCCAAACAAAAAGCCACCCGTAAGTTGCTCCACAAAAACTATCAGGACACCCTCAGAGAGGCGAAACAAACTAAATCAATACTGCGAAATCATTTGGGCAATTATCAAAAGTAATGTCTAACAATTAATTGCACAGAACCCTCGAAATTGAATGATGCTGAAGTTTGCAACGTTGGAATACTACGAAAAATATTTCATTTTATTGATGATTCATTCAATTTTCAATGTCATCCAAATTTTTCCAGCCCATGTACTTTTTGCGGTGGCAAAAATCGCTCATTTTATCATCGTAATTAAATTCTCCATTCAAATAATCATTTTTGCCAAATATAAAAAAGAATTTCGTTGCATTCCAACGCTGCAAACCTCAGAATCATCAGTTCGCAACGTTTCCAACGGAAAATATATTTTTTTATAGACGATTTGTTGAATTTTCAAAATAATCCAAATTTTCCGAGCCCATGTACTTTTTGGGGTGACAAAAATCGATCATTTTGTCATCGTAATTGAATTCTCCATTTAGATAACTATTTTTTCCAAATATAAAAAAGAATTTCGTTGCATCCCAATGATGCGAACTTCAGAGTAATTGAAATTAATTATTCCTCAAACACACGTCACTAAAGACTTTTGCAAAAGGCGGAATTCGTTGATGAGTCATGAAATCTTTATTTTCAAGCCCTGAAATCGGTTTCAATGGGTCAGGGCCAAGAATTCCATGCCCGTCGAATGATCGCGGATGCCATGAATGCCGGATGTTGGGTGCTTTTGCAAAACATCCATTTGTCGTTGCCTTTCTGTACCGAGGCGATGGACGCTCTCGTCGAAACGGACAACATCCACGAGGCTTTTAGGCTTTGGATGACGACGGAGGTCCATTCGCAGTTTCCAATTGGATTGTTGCAGGTTGGCAAAACAAATTTGTTTCGAAAACAATGCAATTGCACGCAATTAACGTTGAATTCATTTTCGAGATGGCGATCAAGTTCACCAACGAACCTCCTCAAGGCATACGAGCGAGCTTGAAGAGAACGTACCAGGCCGTGACTCAAGACATTCTAGACTACAGTACCCAGAGCCAGTGGCCTCCGCTACTCTATGCCGTTGCATTTTTGCACACGGTCGTCCAAGAAAGACGAAAATTTGGGCCTCTCGGCTGGAACGTTCCTTACGAATTCAATCAAGCAGATTTCGCTGCCTCGGTTCAATTCATTCAAAATCATTTGGATGACATGGACCCAAAAAAGGGAGTATCTTGGCCAACCGTTTGCTACATGCTGGGAGAGGTAAATCGGCACGAACCTGAAGTCCGCAACGTTGGAATCCAACGAAAAATATTTCCGTTTATTGACAATTTGTTTAATTTTCAAAATTCTCCTGATTTTTTGAGCCGATGTACTTTTTGGGTCGCAAAAATCGATCGTTTCAACTCCAACGTCATTTTTTTTCCTCTACCAAACAATTTTCCATTCCCAACGTATTTCCTCGTGGAAAATTTAAACCTTTTTCATATTTTAGTCTCATGGAATTTCTCAACTTTTTCTACACCCAAAAAATCATCGAATTCATCGTTTTGAACGTTCTAATTAATGACTCTGAAGTTTGCAACGTTGAGATTCAACGAAAAATATTGTTTCGGTTAATTATTTGTTGAATTTTGAAAATCATGGCTATTTTTTGGCTCGATTCAGCTTCTGAGACTCGAGACACGATGGTTTTAGTGTCCGGGACAAATATTGAATAACAATTGTGAGCTCTGGTGAAGAAAAAACAGAATTTCGTTGCATTCCAACGATGCAAACTTCAGCTCCATAAATTAGTCACTAATCCGAAAAATTTTGATTTTAAATCTTTCGAAATGCCTGCAGACGTTCTTTCCACTAAAATTTTCCTCAAATTCCTAGAGTTTTTGTTAAATTGCAATTCAAAACGACAGCGCAGCGATTTTTATGAAAATTTTGTCCGGAAACTTTTCGTCGATAGTGTAAAATTGAAAAATTTGAAAAATTTGACGAAGAAACTTTTTGGCCCGGCGTTTTTAGCATGAAAAATGAAATTTCCAGGTCCAATACGGTGGACGAGTAACGGACGACTTTGATAAACGTTTATTAACGACTTTTACTCACGTCTGGTTCTGCGACGTTCTACTCAGGCCAGGTTTCGAGTTTTATCGCGGTTACAGAGTTCCCCAGACCCGAAACATTCACGGATACGTCGACTACATAAACGCTTTACCGGCTAACGATACTCCGGAGGTTTTCGGTCTGCACTCGAACGCCGACATTACTTATCAAATAAATACGGCCAAAGCGATACTGGACACGATTCTGAACGTCCAACCCAAAGAAGGAGGCTCGCAGGGCGGTGAAACAAGGGAAAGCGTCGTTTATAGACTCGCTGATGACATGTTGGCCAAATTACCCAAACAGTACAACGCTTTCGACGTCCGAGACGCTTTGCAACGAATGGGAGCTTTGTTGCCAATGAACATTTTCCTCAGACAAGAAATTGACAGGCAAGTCCCTTAAATCTCTATTTTTCATAGCACGAATCGAGCTTCCGAGCTTTTTCACAGCACGTGCATCATTTTGAAAAAAATACACTCATTAATTCTTGAAATGATGCTGAATTTGGATTGCAACAAAAAATATTCGATTTTATCGACAATTCGTTGAATTTTCAGTGAAATCCAAATTTTTCGAGCCCATGTACTTTTTGGGGTGGCAAAAATCGATCATTTTATCATCGTAATTAAATTCTCCATTTAAATAACTATTTTTTCCAAATATAAAAAAGAATTTCGTCGCATTCCAACGCTGCAAACCTCAGAATCATAAATTCGCAACGTTTCCAACGAAAAATATATTTTTTTATAGACGATTTGGTGAATTTTCAAAATAATCCAGATTTTTCGAGCCCATGTACTTTTTGGGGTGGCAAAAATCGATCATTTTGTCATCGTAATTGAATTTTCCATTTAGATAATTATTTTTGCCAAATATAAAAAAGAATTTCGTTGCATTCCAACGCTGCAAGCCTCAGAATCAAAAGTTCGCAACGTTTCCAACGAAAAATATATTTTTTTATAGACGATTTGGTGAATTTTCAAAATAATCCAGATTTTTCGAGCCCATGTACTTTTTGGGTTGGCAAAAATCGATCATTTTATCATCGTAATTATATTTTGCATTAAAAGAAGTATTTTTTCCAAAACTAAAGATTTTCGTTGCATTCCAACGATGCAAACTTCAGATTCCATTCTTGAATGACGTTGAAGTTCGGAATGCAACGAAATTCTTCTGTTCTCTATGGCGAGAAACTAATTATTTAAATCTACGATGTCATACGACGTTAAAACGAATGATCCTGAAATTTGCATCGTTGGAATGCAACGAAAACGGCCAATAAAATGATTCCTTCTTGCGACCAAAAAACTCAATCGATGACTCATAAAATTGCCACGATTTTCAAAATTCGATAAATAATCAATAGAAAAAGTAAATAATAAAATAAATAATTAAAAAAATAATAAATAATAATTAAAAAAATAGAAAAAAAATCAATAAAAAACAGAAAAATAAAAAAAAAATAGAAAAAAATAGAAAAAAATTTTCGTTGGATCTCAACGTTGCAAACTTCAGAGTCATTGAAAACGATCGATTTTTGAAAAATCAAAAAATCATCAATAAAAAAATTACTCGTGTCGAGAAAATACCAAATTTCTTATTTTTGATCCGCAGGATTACTCGCGTTATTGGCGAAGTTCAGTCAACCCTGACGGACCTGAGACTGGCGATAGACGGAACTATCGTAATGAGTCAGGGCCTGAGATGCTCTCTAGACGCGATGTACGACGCCCGGATCCCCGAAAAGTGGCAAAAAATATCGTGGGAGTCGGCAACCCTTGGGTTTTGGTACACCGAACTTTTAGAGAGGGATGCGCAGTTCAGACATTGGTGCGTCAACGGTCGACCCAACGTTTTTTGGATGACTGGCTTCTTCAATCCTCAAGGATTTCTGACAGCGATGCGGCAGGTGAAAAAATTTTAAAACCTCCATAAAAAACAGTGAAAATTGATAAAAATCGTGACACTGGAGTTTGCAACGTTGAGATTCTGCGAATTTTTTTTTTTTTTATCGAGTCTTTTATGGAATTTTGAAAATGATGACAAGTTTTCAGAATTTCGTTGGATTTTAATGATGCAAATCTTCAGGATCACTAAAAATCGTGAAAATTTGATTTTTTGTGTGGAAAAATATTTTCAGGAAGTCACACGAGCCCATAAGGGATGGGCCTTGGATTCTGTGGTCCTTCAAAACCTGATAACGCGTCACAACAAAGAGGACATTAAGGAACAAGTGCAGGAGGGCGTGTACGTCCATGGCCTTTTTCTCGAAGGAGCATCCCTCGATCGTAAATTCTCTAAACTCGTAGAAAGCAAACCAAAAGTTCTTTACGAACAAATGCCAGTTATTTATATCTATGCCATCAACACGACGGCCGGCAAAGATCCAAAATTGTACGAGTGTCCGATATACAGAAAACCACAACGTACCGATCAAAAATACGTCGGCTCTATCGACTTTGAAACCGATCACAACCCACGACATTGGACTTTGCGCGGTGTCGCCCTCTTGTGTGACATTAAATAAAACCCTCAATTCCGCTCTTTTCGAATGATTCTGAAGTTTGCAGCGTTGGAATGCAACGAATTTCATTTTTATTTTGGCAAAAATAGTTATTTTGATGGAGAATTCAATTACGATGATAAAATGATCGATTTTTGCCACCCCAAAAAGTACACGGGCTCGAAAAATTTGGATTATTTTGAAAATTCAACAAATCGTCTATAAAAAAATATATTTTTCGTTGGAAACGTTGCGAACTTATGATTCTGAGGTTTGCATCGTTGGAATGCAACGAAATTCTTTTTTATATTTGGCAAAAATAGTTATTTAAATGGAGAATTTAATTACGATGATAAAATGATCGATTTTTGCCACCCCAAAAAGTACATGGGCTCGAAAAATTTGGATTATTTTGAAAATTCAATAAATCGTCTATAAAAAAATATATTTTTCGTTGGAAACGTTGCGAACTTATGATTCTGAGGTTTGCATCGTTGGAATGCAACGAAATTCTTTTTTATATTTGGCAAAAATAGTTATTTTTGATGGAGAATTTAATTACGATGATAAAATGATCGATTTTTGCCACCCCAAAAAGTACATGGGCTCGAAAAATTTGGATTATTTTGAAAATTCAACAAATCGTCATTAAAAAATATATTTTTCGTTGGAAACGTTGCGAACTTATGATTCTGAGGTTTGCAGCGTTGGAATGCAACGAAATTCTTTTCTATATTTGGCAAAAATAGTTATTTAAATGGAGAATTTAATTACGATGATAAATTGATCGATTTTTGCCACCCGAAAAGCATATCGTCTCGGAAAATTTGGATGACATTGAAAATTGAACGAATCAGCAATAAAATCAAATATTTTTCGATGCATTCCAACGTTGCAAACTTCAGCATCATCTTTTCAATCATCATATGATGCTGAAGTTTGCAACGTTGGAATGCAACGAAATATATTTGATTTTATCGTTGATTCGTTCAATTTTCAATGTCATCTAAATTTTTCGAGCTGATATGCATTTCGGATGTCAAAAATCGATCATTTCATCATCGTAATTACATTTTGCATTAAAATAATTATTTTTGCCAAAGATAAAAACCGAATTCCGTTGCATTCCAACGATGCAACCTTCAGAGTCATATCATCATTATGTTTTTCGCTTAAAACTCACTGGGCGAGCAATCGGGCAATAAAAGTATCAGGAAAGTCTGTGTACGGCAGGAATAATTAAAATTAAAAAAATATTCGTGTATATTTATATATATAACTATATTCATTTAAACTATGACTTAACAGAGAAAAATAAATGGATATCACACGTCGCCAGTTCGTTCCCTGTCAAGGGGAGCCAATTGTCTCTCTCTCTCGATATTCCAGAGTAAAAATGTCATTTCAACAAAAGTTGAAAACTTTTCAACACCTTCGATATGGCTTCAAGTTCCATAGCGACGAGGTCTCGGCCGACAATGACTTCAACGATGTCCGGAACGGAATTGACCTTGAGAATCAATATTTTGTCCCGTTCGTTTTGACACTCGTCAACGTCGCGGCACATTTCCATGTTCATGAGATTTAAAAATTCCGTAAATTTGCTTTTTACACTGTCCAAATGTTCGGCGCTGCACTTGGCGTCGTTATCACATAAAAATTGACAGAGAGATTCAAGATTTTCAACAACTTCGCTTCTTTTGGGCACCGAGTCGTCGTTGAAAGATTTTTTCACTTTCAAATGATAATCGGCCAGCTTGACACCGAGATTGACTTTCTTAATGGGCAGCTTGGTCACCTCGGGATATTTGCTTTTCGCCAATTCAGCCGAATCGCTCTGCGTCAAACGATCTCTGTCTTTTTTCAAGCCCGCGCAAATACTCTCTTTGTTGCTAAGATCGGAAACCACCTCGATAAGTCTCTGCAGCATTTTTCTCGACGCCTCGTGTTTCGCCTGTTTTTTTGTCATCGCTCGTCCTTCCTCCTTGAAAGTCGAAACGACGCATTGGTACGTGAAAATTCTCGCGTGCGGAGGCCCCACGTCGCTAATCATATTGTACTCGGGCTCCTGGAGCTCGTTGTCCGCGCAAAGATCTTTGAGCTCGCCGATCGCGTTGAGAAACGGCTCGTTGGGCGAAATTTTTGGCGACGCCGGCAATTTCTCCGGCAACGGCGTCCGCACCGGCGAATCCAACGGAGTCGCCGGCAACTGCGGAAAACTTCTGGCGGCCGCTATCGTCTCCAACATATTCTTCGCCGCAATGTGCTTTGCGTCTTTCTTACATCGCCCTGTTCCCGTCGCCACAAACCCATCGCACGTTACTCGGTACGTAAACGTGTTAATGTGCGTCCCGCCCCCGTCATGAATCAAATCGTAATTCGGCACCGTCCCCTTTTTCACCATCATCTCCTGCAGTATCGAAACGTTCGTCTTTGCGTTCATCTTTGCGACATCACAAACTCTGCCCTACGCGCTTCTCGATTTATTTTCTCCCTAGATTTCTTCGCTCTCGTCATAAAAATCAGCAACTCCTAGAAAATCAGGGATTTTCTTATTCTCAGAAAATTCCAACACCCTCGACTTGCTTGATCAAATATTTGAGCATCGACAATTGTCATTTCTCTGTAAATACGAGTTCGATCTTTACCTTCAAAAATATGGAGTTTATAACCTCAAAATTTTGTTCGTACTCGTAAAAATTGTCGTAGTTACGAAAATTCTCAATATTTCGGATTCGCGTTCGATAATTAGTCAATTTATCATGAATTTTTCGTGGTTTGGTCGTTTTTTGAGATTACTGGAATAATTATAACCAAAGATTCGGCGACCGCGCAAGTTTATCGTGTTTTTAAAACTCTCGCTGTTCAAATTTACGGACAATATTTATAATCGAAACTTTTGGTGATTTTATAGAATTTGCGGATGTCTTACCGTTGGGAAATGCGGCCAACAATCAACTCATCGCTTATCAACTTGTTTACCGGCAAAAACACTCATTATTGCGACTACGACATCTGATCTCAAGATTCTCAAGTGTCTGGATAAGCAGTCGCTCTCTCATTATTGCGCATTCAGTTGTACCCTCCCTGCGGCCAGAACACGTTGGCGCCAAATACAGAACCATTTGAAAAAATCAAAATTCCATTTTGAGAGGAAAATTCACGAGATTTACTTTTAGGACGTTGTATGGCGACGATCTGATCTTAATGTTTTGATTTTCAGTTTTTCTTACATTCGAAATGGTTCGCGAGCCCAAGTGCATGAAAAAAAGTTGATACAAATTGACGATAACGAAAAAAAAACTTTAAATTGAAGATTCTCCGAGGAAACCAAAATTTCGAACGAATTTTACGACCGATTTTTTCGAAAAACTGAATAAAGTTTCTTCGATGTTACATTAAAGCGTGTGCAAAGTTTCAAGAGTCTTCGCCATTTAGAAATCGAAATATTTAATGTTGAAAATTGCAACTTTTAACACGCGCTCTCTATGAGAAACTACTGAAAATTGTGATTTTTATAAATAAATATCTCGACGTTTACACGGTGCAACCCCTTAAAATTCCGCGAGCTATTAAACATCACAATTCTCTTTGCGTGGTGAAAATTTAAAGGAATTCTATCCATAGAAAATTCCGCATACAACGTCCCATGCGATAATGAGAAGAAAAAAAATCCATGCGATTACGACGCGATAATTGCAGGAGCAAGAAAATTCTCCTTGAACTTTTTTTTCCCCGAAATTCCTGCATCTCGCAGAACATGCAATTCGTCTGCAATTCCGTCCGTTAGCGTGACCCCCGAAAAAGCAATTTCGGCCATTACGGTAACGAATAAAATTGTCCAAAACGATTAATTACTGCCTGACACGTTAACAGGATGAGGATCGTGCGACAGGTTTCAATAATAACGACGAGGCACACGTTTTTTTTATAAGTATGTATGTGCGTATATATACATATAAGAATATACACACACATATATAAATAGATGATTTAATTGCCAAAAAGAAAAAAGGAAACATTTTTGTCTTGTTTGCGTATCTATAGGAACAACATGAAACTGTGCACAAACTGAACGATTTATTCTAGATCGTTATTTCTTCGTTTTTCTCAATCCTCTCGTTCGAAACTCGAGGTTTTAACGGCAAGAGGATTTTGGGGTCAATATCGCCACGAAAAACACGCAAACCGATTTTTTTTTCATGATTATGCAATTTTGGTGAATTGTTACAGACATTTTTGTGTTTTTTCTCCCGAATTCTCACAAGGGAACGTGTCAAATGATTTGTGGGAAATAACGAGATTCGCTTGCTCGTTTTTACGCCTTTTGCATGTGTTTGTCATTCATTTGTTTGCTTTCTTGTTGTTTACTGTAAAAGAATATCGATTTGTACAGACGATTCGTTAGCGATAATTAATTATTGAGTCTCCTGAGGTATCGTTGTTTCTATTGGTCTATTATCGGAGCTGCGGCCGTTCCCACAAAGTTTTCGTGCCATTGTGAACGAAAAAAAAACAAAGTTTAGTTGATTTTTAATTTTCAATATTTTACAAATTCGTTCGATTATCTTTAATTCCCAATGAGCGAAAACTCGATTGGCACGGCCACAGCAATTGTGTCATCCTGTAACAAAAAATATAAATATTCGGTATGCATTTGTTTTTCATTTTTCTCCGTCATCATTCCCGCTCCACACACGCATCGGCCTCGAATAATTCGCTAATTACCCTAATTACAGGCCTCCGGTTTTTACAATGTCAAATTTTTCGAATCACCAACGCCGATTCCTTCTTTTTCATTTGTTTCTTATTCGCTCTCGTATTTTCACCACGTACGAATGTCGTCGATTCCTTCTCCGTACGATTCTCGTCAACATTATTCTCATTTCTCACTCGCTCTCTAGTTTTTTATTCACAGTTAGAAATCAAAGATTCGATCGCGTTATTCGTATTTTTTATTCCATTCGCTATAGACTTAAGTTTTATAAGTGACAGTCACAAAAATATTTCGTCGCAATATTTAACGTGTATTTATGTTTTTCGTGTAGTCGCAAAATAAAAAATATCAAAATTCGCTTTTTTTTCTTCAAATTCGTGAAAACTCGTAAAAAAAAAAAAAAAATTCATCGATTTTCGCTCTCGTTTCGACACGATTTTGCTCGATTCGACTCGCGGCTCACAATTTTCGTTCATCGAGTCGAAATTCGCGTTTTTGTTGCGATTTTCGTCCAGAAATCGAATCCGGAGAAGAAAAAAATGATAAAATTCGAAAAAAAATGATAAAAAATTGATTCGCGTTTAAAACTTCTCGTCAAATCAGCAGAGAATAAAAACGTGTGTTTTTTTGTGTGTTGCCCCTATTTACTGACAATATCTACACCCTGTACAGTGTTTCCGTTAACAAATCTCCGTTCCTATATAAAATTTGGAAACAATAAGAAAAAAAGGGGAAAAAAATGAAGAAAAAAATTCCTTCGAGGTCTCGAAATTCTACGACGGCTCTGAAATTTCTTTTGCATCGTATTTTTTCTTACTTTGTTATTTATAGCGTTTTTTTTGCATCTGCAGACAGTCACAATGATCCACTCGTTGTCCATTCAATCTCACATCAAGTCGTTCGAGTCGTTTTCCCTCGCTCTCTCATTTATTTGTCCACACAATCACGAGTTTCATTCAAAAACTTTCATTCGCACTTAAAATATAATAAACTTCTATATTACACAAGCGACGCGTTGCTTTTCGCCCAATCAACGCTCACGCACCCTCCAAACTCGTAAGCATTCGTTCAGTAAAAATAAAGGAAAAAAAATAAACGAAGGTAAAGAGAAACGAGATGAAAAATAATAAAAAAATCTGCAACTTGGTGCGAACTCGTCGCTCTCAAGTTTTTACCTACTTAACGACTACGGAGTTCTATACAATTCTTAATTCTCATTTTATTCGTATAATATATTCATTTATCATTATAATTTATAACTTCAGTCCTTAAACGAAAGAGGAAGAAAAAATATTTCAAATTTAAGATTCATTCTGGCTGCATTTTTTTTTCTTGCTCGCGTTCTCGTTCGCTCGCTCCTGGTAAAAAGCTCGACGTGTTTGGTAAAAAAACAATCGGCTCGTTTGTTTTTTCTTGGATTTTTCATTCACTCACGCTCAGTCACTCTCTGTATCACGATTGTTTTATTTTTAGTCACTGTTCCGTCGCGTATTTTCTCGTACTTTGCATCTCGGTCGATGAAAATTCACGAAATTTCGTCGAGACGCCGAATTTTGTGTTTTTATCGAGTTCCCGATGCAGTAAATTCATAAATATCATAACAAGCGTACACTTTGAGTTTTTTTGTCTCTTTTATCGTCTATTAACAAAATGTTCTCGAGCCTCAGTATATCACTTCGTAGACGGTCGCTTTCTTGTCGCCCGAACCCGTCACGATGTATTTGTCGTCCGTAGAAATGTCACAGCTCAGCACCGACGAGGATTCTTTCGACTGGAAATTTGGAGAGAAAAAACATTGAAATTAGTGAAAATTTGACGATTTTTCGAATGTAGAAAAAGTTGGGAAATTGCGTGAGAGTAAAATATGAAAAAAGTTGAAATTTTCCACGTGGAAATACTTGGGAATGGAAAATTATTCGGTAGAGGAAAAAAAAATGACGATGGAGTCGAAACGATCGATTTTTGCGACCCAAAAAGTACCTGAGCTCGAAAAATTGGGATTTTTTATAATGATTTTTTAATTTAAATTGAATTTTTAAATTATTTTCTATTCATTTTATCATTATTATTATTATTTTATTTATTACGATTTTATATATTAATTATTAATTTTAATTGCAATAATAATAATAATTATTAAAATTGAATTGAAATTTAAATTGAAACAAATTAAACAAATAATCGATGAAAAGATGGATTTTTTGGTGTATAGATATAGTTACCTGGAATATCGACGCGCCGTAAGGTGTGCGCCAGGCATTGAGGAGATTATCCTTGCCAGTGGAGACGAACCATTTACCACAGGATGCGAATCTCAACGAGAGTACGCAAGATTCGTGAAGATGTAATTGATACTTGTCGGGTTTGGTGGCGTGCAAAACTTCGACGTTTGAGTTTTCCATGCCGACGGCGAGCCATTCGCCGGTGGGACAATAGCCGAGGGAGAATATTTGTGAAGTGAAATCGTGCTGTTGTAATTGTCTGCCTTCGCGAAGGTCCCACGATCTAACGGTGTTGTCAAGTCCGCCGGTCCATAATTTCGAGCCATCGGCAGAGATGTCGATGCAAGAGGCGCCATCTGTGTGTCCCTGGAATTGTCTTACGAGCGTTTGATTCTGCAGGTCCCAAACCGCGATGTTACCGTCGCTGCAACAGCTGAAGCAGACTTTCGAGTCGGGCGATATCGCGAGCGCGTAACACGCCGGCGCTGACGATGTCAATTCGGCCTTTATCCTCGGCGTCGGACTCGCCAAATCCCAAATACTCAGATTACTCGCTTCACCACCAACTATCAATGTTCTACCGTCCGGCAACAACTTGACCGATCTTATATAATTATCACGCTGTAGACAGTCCAATTGCGACACGGGCTTTGCGCTTCCGCTTCCACCTTGACTAATGTCCCAGACTTTCACGCATCCCTTCCCACCGGTGTAAACGTATTTCGTTGGATTTGAAATCGTCACTGCACACACTACTTCACCGTGTGTCAGTGTGTTTATTTGTCGGGCGTGTCTCGGTATTCCTGGACCGATTAACGCGTCCGGGGGAAATGGAACTGGCTGCATTTGACCTTCGCTCGACACGTGGAAACTGTAGGCTCTGCAATCATAACGCGCAATCAGCAATTAATGACTAATTTATTAAGAATGTTGTATGCTAAATTTTCTATGGAGAAAATTCCTTCAAATTTGCACCGGGCAAAGAAAATAGTGACGTTTAGTGGCTCGCGCAATTTTAAGGGATTTCAGCGGGTAAAAGTCGAAATATTCATTTAAAAATCACTATTTTTATGTCGGGCTGTAATTAATCGTTTTGGACAATTTTGTTCGTTACCGTAATGGCCGAAATTGCTTTTTCGGGGGTCACGCTAACGGACGGAATTGCAGACGAATTGCATGTACTGCGAGATGCAGGAATTTCGGGGGAAAAAAAGTTCAAGGAGAATTTTCTTGCTTCTGCAATTATCGCGTCGTAATCGCATAGATTTTTTCTCTTCTCATTATCGCATGGGACGTTGTATGCGGAATTTTCTATGGATAGAATTCCTTTAAATTTGCACCACGCAAAGAGAATTGTGATGTTTAATAGCTCGCGGAATTTTAAGGGGTTGCGCCGTGTAAACGTCGAGATATTTATTTATAAAAATCACTATTTTCAGTAGTTTCTCATAGAGAGCGCGTGTTAAAAGTTGCAATTTTCAACATTAAATACTTCGATTTCTAAATGGTGAAGACTCTTGAAACTTTGCATACGCTTTCGAGTAACATCGAAGAAACTTTATTCAGTTTTTCGAAAAAATCGGTCGTGAAATTCGTTCAAAATTTTGGTTATTATACAACAAATACAGATTTCCTCGGAAATTCTTGAATTTAAAGTTCTTTGGTCCATTTGTAACAACTTTTTCTCACGAACTTGGCCTCGCAAACCATTTCGTAAGTAAAAAAAAAAACTGAAAACCGAATTTACACAGAAAATAAAATGTTGTTGCAACGTTTTTTCCGAAAAATCACAAAAATTGTCATTGCAGCAAGAAATATTCTAGAAAGTCTCTTGTAAAAGTAAATTTTTGTCATTCCAATCGTAAATTTTGTCCAAAATTCCAAAAAATATTGTCAAAACAACAAAAATTTTGGAATTATCCAAAAATATTGAGCCAAATTCAATTTTTCTTTTCCTCAAGACCAATTTGTTTCTTTCTCCCTAATTTCCGACACAAGTTTCGATAAAATGATTCCTTTCCATTGAATTTTTTAAATCATACAAACGTTTTTTCGGATCGGGGTCAAATTGACCCCCAGGAAACTGCTAGCAACGTTAATATTCATTGAAACCCATATATGGCAATGATTAATTTGTATATATATGTGTGTGCGGTGGAAGAAACACTCACGGTTTTCCGCCGGGTACACCGAGTGGCCCAAGGGGAGCTCTCATGCCGCCGTGAGGGTCATAGAGTTGTTGAAGTGGTGGCCTAGCTGGATAACCATTAAGTGCACCAGGTGGATATCCAAGCATGTCAACGTGAGGACCGGAGGGTGGATGATGAGGAGGTGGATAATGAGGAGGATAGGAGCCGACCGCGGAGGCTGAGACGAGCGGTTTGCTCGAGCTGGAAGACTTGAGGCCACCCGAACTGGAGCTGCTGCCACCGGCTGATGTTGGAGTTACCGGCTTTGATATTGGCGTCGGTGGCTTTTCTCTGTCCTCCATTTTCTTGGCGGATGGTGTGCTCGCGTTACTGCTGGTTCCACTTCGTGGCGACGGTGGTGGCACCTCTTTTTTAACTTGTCCTCCCATTTGACCGATCGACGAACCCCCCATTTTGTCAATACCATTTTCTCGAGGCGATGATGTCCCATTTGCTGCTGGACTTCCAGGACCTTCGTCTCCGTCGTCCACCACAAGATCTTGGTCACTTTTCTCCCCATCGCTTTGCTGGAAATATTAGTCAACCAGAATAAAAAAATTGCTTCCTCAATCTTGCAACATTTTTTATTTTACCCGCAAAATTCATTTTTATCCATTTATTTTTTATTCTAAATTGGCAAATTTCAATTTTCAACGTTTTTTTTTTTATTTGCATTCAAATTATACAGTTTCGACTAATTATACAGAAAGTAAAAAGAAAATTACGGACTCGTACAAAATCTCTTGGAAAAATCAAAATTCCAACGTTTAAACGATTTTTTTAAAAAACTCTGATTTTCGTAAATTTATAAAAAAAAAAATTATCAATATTGAAATTTGACTTGGACTCGTACAAAATCTCTTGGAAAAATGAAAATTTAAACAATTCAGACGATTTTTCGAGAAATTCTGAATTTCGTAAATTTTGAAAAATCATAAAATCCAAACCGTTCAACCGATTTTACCCAAATTTGATACCGAAATTCCCATTAAGTTACTCTATTTATAAAAAAATAAAAATTGTTAATAAATCTTGAAATTTGACTCGGGCTCGTACAAAATCTCTTGGAAAAACGAAAATCTAAAAAATTTAGACGATTTTTCTGAAAACTCTGATTTTATAATAATAAAATCTTATTATAAATTAATAAATCTTGAAATTTGCGAAAGTTAGAGCGTCGAAACGGTTTTTTGGAAAATTAAAAAATGCCATAATTCGCATTTTTTTTAGCAAACGCGCCAAAATTCTCCAAAAATCAAGAGCTCGTGCACACACACTTGAGGAAATTTTTTCCAGGCTTGATTTTCCAATGGTTTGGGAAATTTTAAGAAGATTCGCATTAAAAATTGGAGAAAAAAAAAATTTATACTCACATGGCCAATATCTTTGTCCTGCTCTTTCTTCATTTTCTTTAAATGCATGTGATCGTGATGTTGTGAATCGGGCGTGCTTCTGGGTCTGCTATATTTTTCACGCTCTGCAGGAGAGATCGAGTTCCTCTGAAAGGAGAAAAACAAAGAGTGGCCGGTCATTAGTATTCATTTACGATGGTAGGATGCTCGAGTGAATAAACTGAGAAGGAAAAAAAGGTAAAAAAAAAAAAAAAATGGCAAAGACACGAAAGACTATGATTTTTCATGCAAGTCAAGTCGTAAAAAAGAGCGAGTGTTTTTCCACGCGACTGCCTATTATATTTGCAAACTGCCAAGCTCTTCCATCTTCATTCTGTATTTACGACTTGGCATTAAAACTGGGAGGGGGGATGAAAAAAGGCGAGGGAGCAGGATATGGGAAGATGAGTTTGGAGCTACGAGGATTTACAAGGACATAAAGTACCCACGAGAAAGGAACGACAGCCCGTGTCATTTTCGACGAATACGACGCCCGATAGATCTTTATTTCTTTGCCCATTGCTCGACGACTCTCGTGTTCTCTTCGCTGCTTCTCTCTAGCTCCTCATTCAATAAAACCACCACTCATTCCCGACTGGAATAAGGAAGGGCACAAAATTACTTATGCGACCATTTCCTTCGCGACGTCGTTTCGGGTAATACCTTGAGAAGTTGCCTTTCCAACTGTATTTTACGAACCACAAACCATCGGTTTTCCTCTCCCTCCCGTATAAATTCCCATGCAAACGGCGTGTGCAACACTCGCAAGTTCCTTTTTATTTTATTTCATCTCGAAATTCGTAAAAATTCATAAAACTCTTCGGCCAAATTTGACGCAAGAAACACTCATTTATTTGACCATTTGCAATCGCGTTTTGACGTGACGGAAAAATTACTTTATTTAATGATTTATTAATTATTTATTTGTCAAATTTTATTTATCAATTATTATTTAATTATTTATTAACTAATAATTAATAATAAATAATAATTAATAAATTAACTATTAATTAATAATTAATAATTAATTAATAAAAATAAAAAATATTAATTATTAATTGATTATTTATTTAATTATTTTGAATGAAAATTCTTGACACCAAAACTCAAAATTTTCTCCTATGAAGCCAAATTTTCTGACGTCATGAATTTTAAATATTGAATTTTAAATTTCCAACTTAAAAAAAATTTAGACTCGTGTAAATTCGTTTATGAGTTGCAAAAAAATGTTTTTAGGATTTGTTGACTCATCGCCTCTCTGAATTCTGAACGTCAGAAAATGTTTCTTCATAGAAGAAAACTTGAAGTTTCGGTGGCAAGAAAAATAGATGAAATCGTTTTAATTAAACGCGCGAAACGCGTTGAAAATCGGAGATTTCGAATTTTGAAGTTTGAGGAGGTTTTTTTATCGAATGGTTTGGGAATATTCGTTGCGCTTTGAGCTAGAAATAAATTTGAATTTCATACTCGCTCATGGACGATAAAACCAAGTTATGCATGATTCGTATGTCGGAGCGCGAAGGAGCTTGTGGGGTGGCGATATCGTTGGGCTTCGTAAATAAGTCATTGACTAGGGAACCTGTCGAGAGGTCCCTGGCCCTTGGAAGTGGCAAAGAAGCGCGAGAATAGAAAGAGTGAAAAAGCAGAGCGAGGAGAGACTGGGATATCTTTTCCCTGGAGTATGGAGCGCGTACAGGCCATGATTGGGGTGGGTCTGATACGAGTTCCAATTTCTCCATCTCCAAATACGTCTCGGATCACGAAGAAAATAAATTTCTACGATAGGGTCTCGGCCTCTCGCTTTTTCTCTCCCGCCCATTTTTTTCTTCTCTGCTTTTATATATTCCCTCGAGAATGACCGTGCAAAAATACATTTATCGTCGTACATGCTCGGGCACAGACACACACAGACACACGTTTCCGCAAAAACGATCGTCGCAATTTCTCCTGATCCCGAGACTGCCATTTCTCCTCTTATATATAAAACGAAGCATTTCTTTTGCTTTTCCCTTTTGCCCTCTGACTTGGCCGTGTCCCTTCGGTCGAGATCGCCATCCCCGAGGGTAGAATAACGTCGGAATGAATTTTCCTGTTTTTTTCCACGATTATATACATTTTTTCTCGACCCCTGATCACACCAAAGAAAATCCTCGATCTCTCCCTCCTTTTTCATCCCTTTATCGAATATTTTGTCACCGAAATCTCGAATCAGTGACAAGGGCCATTTCTTGTGGACCGAAACGTGCATTTTTTTTTTTTAACGACATTTTTATTTATTTCATTGAAAAAAAATTACAGAAAATTTCTCAGATCGATAATTTTTATTGGGGAAAAATTAATCTCGTTTTCTTCGTATTTTGGATTCGATTCAAGGGGGAGCGAGGGCTTTGGCAAATGAAAGGGTGGCGCGATAAAAATAAGGGATGAAAACAGATTCGCCACGTCGTAAAGCATCCCCTTGATTTCTTGGGGGGTGGAGAATGATTTCGAAGTGAGAGAGAGAGAAAAATTGAGGGATGAAAACGAATCAGCCCACCGAGTAAATTTCTCTTCTCAATTACCTTGGCAGCGGCTGGTTCGCTCATCCCCCCCTTGAGGGGTGAACCGGATCTCACTTTCTCGACGCGATATCTCGCGCCCTATTACCCCCCCTCCATGTTTCTCACACACGCGCCTCATTCCGTCCCTTGCGGCATCATGCGATACTACACCCTGGCCCACCCTCCCTTTCCCGGGGGTTGGAACGAGAAAAGAGAAAAATAATAAAATAAAAGATTGCGAAACAAAATGCTCGAGGACCACGTTTTTTTTTTTTTTATATCGTTCCCCTCGACCTGACGCGTTAATACTTGTCGCGATTACGAACGACTCGTGCAAATTTATCGAATCAAAACTTTTACGAGCCACACTTCGCTCCCTTCGTCTTGAAATCCCAGAAATTTAATTTCCGCTGGTTACTGCTTCGTTCGGGGAGAAACTCCTTCGAATTTCGGGACTGAAAATCATTCATTTTTTCGTCTTAATGACGCTATCAACAAACGATTACTTAATTATGAAAAAAGGCCACGACGAAAGAAATTAAAAAAAAAAAACGCTCGTAATCCGATCAAATTTTTCTCTCACGTTTTTCCCAATTCCCTGACACTGATAAAAAGGAAATTCCATTAAAAACGATCGATATTTTGTTGGTCACGTTCGACTGAACGTTTTTTTTTGAAAAATTACACAAATTTTGGCATTCCAATCGTAAATTTCGCTGACAGTTTCGTTGGAAATGAAAAATCTTGTCAAATTAACGAAAATTTTGAAATTATCCAAAAATATTTAGTTCCACCGTGTTCAACAAAATAGCGACGTTTTTTTGACAAAATTTAATTCCCAGCGTAGTCGTGTGAGCCAAATTTTCTTCTAGTTTTTTTCTATCACGCGAAAAATGAGGAAAAAACAAAAATGGCAATAGGAGGAGCTTCAAAAAAGCAGGAAAGCTCGATGACTCTGAAGTTTGCATCGTCGGAATGCAACGAAATTCATTTTTATCTTTGACAAAAATAATTATTGAAATGCAGAATGCATTCGTTTCGTTTATGAGTTGCAAATAAATGTGTTTAGGATTTTTCTTAAAAAAATTCCGACTCGTAGCCTTTCTGAAAATCTGCAAAAACAAAATCGTAAATAAATTTTTTTTTGCAACTTTTTAACGAAACGTGACGTGAATTTACACGCGTTTGGATGGGGAAAATGAAAAATTGCATGACTCTGAAGTTTACAGCGTTGGAATGCAACAAAATTCATTTTTATCTTTGCTAAAAATAATTATTCAAATGCAGAATGTAATTAGGACGATAAAACGATCCATTTTTGCCTTTCGGAAAGCAAATCGGCTCGAAAAATTAGGATGACGTTGAAAATTGAACGAATTTTCAATAAAATTCAATATTTTTCGATGCATTCCAACGTTGCAAACTTCAGCATCATAAAGCTCGACGAGTCTCCAACGAAAATGGCGAGTCAAGATGTTGGTCAATGGACATTGTGCGATTGTCGCGAATGCGACAGGTCCTTCGTGCAGTTTCCTAAGGGAGAACTATATAAATATTTCTAGAAATAGTGATCCATTGTTCCGAGCAAGTTTTCACTGTTGCTGTTGCATGTGAAGTGTTTCCGTATGGACAAGAATATAAAAAAAGCCTTGGCAATGGTCGGTCAGTCGATGCAACCATAAAAATATGCGAATGGCGAGAGAGTGAGCCACACGATACACGTGTTTCGTCACCGGAATACGAGCTTCTTACACTTTTCAGTGACTGGTTGATCGTTAAACGAGTTACGCGTCTGACGCCTCTCGGTATGCTCGAAGGCTCGTAAAAAAATGCATACACATAAATATACGAAATGGGGATTGAAAAATAACATCGTGGCGTTCTGCCGCAGGAACCATAAAAAAACGAAAAACAGCAACAAACCGACCTACGCTCTCGTGGCAAACGTCGACGAGGAGCAATAAAAATGGCAAAAGCGAGCAAAAGTTCTCAATTCTCAGGGTCACTGATGACGCGACCTTCTCGACGAAAAATGTCAGATAAAACTCGAGTGGTTGACGTTGGTGTCGTTTGAAAGAAAAAAAATGAGAACTAGGCCAACGGAGTAGCGATACTCGAGACTGCCAGGAGAATTCATGAAAAGCTCGTGCGCATGCAGTCGCTGGAACAAGAGCAAGGCGAAGCTGAAAAGGAAAGTGTTAAGAAGGAAAAGATACAAGTACAAGCACCAGAAGAAACGAGAGTGCATGGAAGAAGCCTCTTGAGAGCCTTGCGGCATAATCTCTTTGTCTTTGGAGCAAGACTTTTGCATTCACACCCCCTGACACTATAAAACACCTTTTTGCTTCCTTTCGCAAGCATATACTAAGAATATGCATTTGTTTATATATGTACATTGCACATATGCAAGAATGTTCACACTTTGAGGAGGTTGGATCACTAAATCAAAATAATCAGAATTTCATCAACTCGGTGATCACACACGAGAGAGAGGCTAAGAGCTCTAGACACAACGTTAAGGAGGTTGGATGAAAAAATCAAAATCCTCAGAATTCAATGTAATGTTGAAGTTTGCATCGTTGAAATGCAACGAAATCCATGATTTTAGCGTTTTTTTTTTCAAAAACAGATGCCAAAAATCACGTGGCATTGAAAAATTCAATGGTAAAGAAAATTTGAGGCGATTCCGAAAATCTATAGAATTTTAAGTCGATAGAATATTTTTCGTTGGACTCGAACGACATTCTTTGGCATCGAGTATAGAAACACACATTTTTTCCAAATTTTTGACCACATGGTTATCGAATAATTGAGAGTTTAATCGAAATTCTTATGCACGAGATGTATTCCTGTATAAATGTAAACTTTATATGACACTAGTGTTCGCAACGTTGGGATCCAACGAAAAATACTTTTTCCCTTCATTTTTTGTTCAATCTCAAAAGAAAAACCAATTTTCGTATCAATTTTGTGTTTGAATCCTGAAAAACGATCGTTTTATCGTTTTGATTCAATATCGAATAAAAATAATGAGTTTTCCTCAAGAAAGAACCGAATTTCGTTGCATTTTAACGATGTCTTCAACATCGTCTTAACTTTATGCTTATAAACGTGAATTTTAGCGTTCAATTACTCGAGAACTACGTGCTGGAAAAATCTTAAAAAAATGGTGTTCACCAAATTTTATAAAATTCTCATCATTTTGAATTTTTAAATGTTTTTGATATGATCCAGCATGGCAACATTATATCGTCGTGATCCAACCTCCTTAATCCTCCAATGGATGTCTATTCCAGCAAAGGATAAGTGACAGACTGCATAAAGAGGATTGTACAGAATATTACAAAAGTGGACGGTCACTTATCGCATTTTCATACGATTGACGAGATCAAGTGCACATAGTTACGATAAAGGGGCGTGGCAAAGATAGTTTGTTACCGAGTGATATGAATTTCCGATCACCGTCTCATTGGCGAAGAAAAAGACGGGAAAGAAAAGAAACAGAATTCACGTTCACGACTGGTTGATCGTGCGGTGGTGAATTTGGTAGGGTGAAGAATATGAAAAGGGATGTAGAGCTGGAAAGCAAAGTGGTACTGATGTTAGGCTGTACACAGTAAATTCTGTATTCTTACATCTGGAGCCGAACAAAGACGACGGGTTTGTCGGGACACGCGATCAATAAGGGGGTAGGAACGGGGTTGTAAGATGCGCGCCCACACACACACACAGACTGGCAGGAAGCAGTGAAGAAGAGAGAATATTGTGTTGGTCGTTTGTGTATATAGTATAAATAAAAGGAGGAGGATATAGGTGTAGGAAGATTGGAACTAGTGTGTGTAGTGTTAAAGGATGACTTTGGTTCTAGGAAAGCAACTTGGCAAGCAGAGAGAGAGGGAGGGAGAGGGTGAGGGTGGGTGGTGTCGTGCGGTGGCGCAACGTCTTGATGGCTGGTAGTGGTAGTGTTAGTGCGAAACCGAAGAAGAGGCACCAAAAGTCTGGAGAAGGTGTATTGGAGGGACCTACCCAGGAATCGAAGTCGGGCACCCCCCCAAGAGGAAGGGTGAAATGCTACGAGTTGAGGATGGCTGTACTTGCAAGACACACCAACCTCCCAAGAGTTATACAAGAAGAGGATGGAGTGTTGAGGAGGTGGCATAGCCTTCTATGTAGCTTCTATGTAGGAGAGAGGACTCGGTCCCTCTCGTTCAGGGTGCAGGTGCCGAAGAGCGAGAGTGAAGCTAAGTAAGGTTAGGGTTGTACGAGGAGAAGGTTGAGGAAGCGACGAAGGAGAGCAGAGAGAGAGAGCGAGCAATGAAGGAGGGTAAGGAATGGAGTCTCCGGTAAATTCCTGCGAGAGGGGCTGCGAGGGGCTTGTATATAAAGGAGATGTTGGCTGGTGGTGGTCGAAGAAGCCAAGCCCCAGAGGCCCCAGGTTGGGTAAGTGAGTGAAGCGAGACTCCGCAGCTATGGCGCGTTTCTTGGCTACCCTTCAACCGAGCCCCAACCCCTCGTGTGTCTCGGGACTCTACACGTCGCGCGAGAAGCAACGTCTTGCCTCTTCCCACTTTATCTACTCTCAGCCGCATCCCTTCACGTTTCACTTCGAGCCATCCAACCCTACAGCTTGTATACTCAGCCTCTATATTCCTACGGACAAGGACAGACTAAGAGAGAGAGGGAGCCATGCACCAGCAGCTCCTTCTCGTCTTGTCGCAATCCTCGAGCCTCTTCAACCCTCTGAACGCCACTCTCGGCAATGTATAGACCTGCTTTATGCATTACTCTATATCTATACCCAGGAATGAGGGGAACCAACGTCTTGGAGCAGCAGAAAGAGGAATCGGTAGGTCGAAGCATCTTACAGAGGGTTGACGACGTAAGGAGTCGTTTCACGAGCTATTGGCATACTTCCAGCTCTTTCTTTTCCCTCCATTTCATAGGCTATCCCTATCCCCAAACTTGTCAATGACTGGATCTATGCCAATGAGTATACTCCTCTCTTAAAAACAGCCCTGTATCTCTCTACCACCCTCAGTTTCATCTTCTTTCACGAAATCCATCTTCTTCCTACTCTTGGCTCAACATTTTCTGCCTTATTCGCTCTCCGTTACACCAAAAGCTATCTTCATTCGTCTCCTTTCAACTCTCCTCACGGTTTCACTAGTTTCATCCTGTCCTATCAGTCTCTTCCTTTACCTTCTCTTTCTCTTCAACTCTCGCTCAGCTTTTACCTACCCAACATCATGCACCCCAGTCTCCTCTGCCTCGATCTATTCCTCACTCCAAAGATAGCTCGTGCTTTCCTTCCGGACAGCCGCAACCAGCAGCAGCTCTGCAAACCCCCTTCCACCAACTTCCAAATAAGAACAAGAAGAAAAAGACGGAGGTGAGGTTACGAGCCAAGTCGCGTCTCATTCCTCTCAGAGAAGAGAGACCAACAGCCCGCAAGCCCCAGCTGGTACAAGATTGCAACCAGTGATTCTCAAACGATCATGTCACTCAACGTCTTCTTCCTACCAACACACGTACCGAAATTTCCACGTCCATGTGTACATAACCCAGACTCTTCCAACTATAGTACAAGTTTTGTTTTCTGATTGATCTTCCGATATTGTGTATACCGTGGCTAAGGTATTTCAGCGAATGTTGCCATTCTACTAAGCTCGTTTAAGCATTTACCAAATTTTATAAAATTCTCATCTTTTTGCAGTTTTTAACGTTTTTAACATGGTTTAGCATGGCAACATTTCATCCTCGTGATCCAACCTCCTTCCGACTCGCCTCCTAACTAATGCCAAGGGACCCGTTGAAATTGTTTTTATAGTGTGTCTCCTGCAAGTGTGTCTATTGTGATTTTACATCGAGTAGTTTGCCATTACGTAATTATGTAAGGAAACTGCGTCCCAAGTTTAGTTTTACATTCTAACGAATCTTCACACACTATTTGAATATTTTGAGTAGAAATTCAAACCTATTTTGGAAATATTGACATCGAGTCAGATGTTGAAGTTTGCATCGTTGAAAAGTGACGGAATTGATTTATTTCTTTATAACAGAGTATGAAAATGTTGGATTCAGAATCCGAGGATATTTCAGGGTCGAAAAAAACTCATTACTATATTCAAAATACATTTTTCATCTCGTATGTAAAAGCTTTCGATTTTATTCATGCTCAGGCGAAGCGTAAGGATCGAGAATTACACCAACTTCCTCTTTTAAAGCTGGCACACACCTTTTTAATATTCTTGGTGCGGTACGAGATAGAAAATCCGGGCATTTGGCGTAGCCACAAAAATTTCAACGGCGGTGCTGGGGGTGAGATTGAGGAATTTTTTCTCTTTGATTTGGAGCTGCTGTTATCGTTGGATGTTGATGATGAGGAGCAGAAAAGTAAAGGGACGTGAAAGAGGGCGTGCGGGGGTGGCGGGGTTGGTGGGAAATTCCCGGGTGTTTCGGAAAAGGTTGCTTCGACGCGCTTGCACAGGAAAACAGGGAGAATCGTGCAAGCGTCAAAGGAACGCCGTTGAGCCCTCAACAGTTGCTCGGAAAATGTACGAAAAGCTCGAGCTGCTTCTTTTGCACTCACGAACCGACGAATAAAGACAAAAATAGTAGACAGAGGCGAGAGAGAGAGCGCGAGAGGGAGAAAAAGGTCAAAATAAAGAAGAAAAAGGGAGTAGAGCCGGTGGCAAAAGTTAGAGGGTGTATAGCAGCTTTTCGTTTAGTTCGCAAAGCTACCACGACGACGCCACTACCGGAAGACTAGCAGGGGATGAAGAGCTCTGGCGGATGTCGAGTACAAAAATCTCTCTCTCTTCTCTCTTTCGGTACATACATGTTATAAAAGTGTTGAGGCAACTCGGAGGGGAGTGAGGGAGAGGGAGGGAGGGTTGGGAAATGAAAAAAGCGACGTGGAAAATTCGCCTCTCGGAATTATTTAACGACTCGTCGTAAATACGAGACCCTTTCCCACACTTTCACGGTTTCCCACTTTCCCTCCCTCTCTCGCACACACGCACACACTCGGGGTAGTTTTTTAGCGTGTGAATATATCGCGCTGTGTCTCTCATGCAAACTCTTGCTTGTTTTCGACCGTCCATCCTCGTCAGTCGGAGCTCCTTCTCTTTTTTTTTTTTAATTTTATTTATTCAGCCAACCAGTCCTCCTGGACGTCGGTGGGTGACACTCTATGGTTTTTCCACCCTTGTACAGGCTCTCTCCTATAACGCCCCTTTGCGATTCTCTCTACAACGTTCTGTTTCTCACTCACGGTTTTTCCCGTTTTTTTTTTTCACTTTTTTATTCCCACCACCGTCGCAACATTTCGCAACTGGTATAGCGCTCGCTCTCTCTCTCTCCATTCTGTTCCCTGGGATCTGCGAGGGGATGTGCAACTGCGGTGGAATTTGCATTTTTAAATTAACTCGCCTCTGTTTGCCAGCTATCTCGGACAGAGTGAGGCAACGGAAGGCTCGGGGGAGGGGAGGGAAAGGTTTTACAATTTTATGCAACAGCGCCCCTACCACGAGAGAACTGGCTCGTTCAAGCTCTCTCATCCCCTCGGTGGACTGGAAAAACCCACCCTTCCGCGACCACCCATCATCCTTCATTCCCTGTGCTGGTTTGCCTATGCCACAACCCACTCTCTGCTGCGACAGACCTACCCGCTTCTACCTCGGGTTATCGACATTATCATTATTATTATTATTGTTATTATCCGGCGTTGAACACGGCAATGGTCGGGGGATCGTTGCATAAATACACACACAGGCACACACACGTGACTGCGACACGTCGATACTTCGATGCTGCTGATGCTGCTACATCTGCTGTTATGGTACATGGATATTCCTCCACCAATGATGGAAGGTTGCGAAAACTATCTACGTCCTACATTCTCATAGGCCCTTATGATTCTGAGCGATTCAATATAGATAGACGTATTTGTCAAGGGATGAGACAAGTTTCGGCTTCAGCCTATATATGACGGTTACTGGTTGTACACCAGTGACGCTATTGGATGCTGCCACCTACCGCAATTTCGTACGTGATCTCGTCCCGAGCGAATTGTCCTCCAACTACCTGTACCCATTGTATTATTATTGTACGTGCTGGCAATACATACATAATCACAGTTACACCAGTTACCCTCCCTCTCCCTCTCTCTCTCTTTCTCTCTCTCTCTCTCTCTCGCGTGCACTAGAATAGATGACTCTGAAGTTTGCATCGTTGGAATGCAACGAAATTCATCTTTATCTTTGACAAAAATAATTATTCAAATGCAGAATGTAATTAGGATGATAAAATGATCCATTTTTGCCATCCAAACGCGTGTAAATTCGAGTCCCGTTTCGTTTATGAGTTGCAAATAAATGTGTTTAGGATTTTTCTTAAAAAATTTCGACTCGTAGCCTTTCTGAAAATCTGCAAAAACAAAATCGTAAATACATTTTTTTTTGCAACTTTTTAACGAAACGTGACGCGAATTTACACGCGTTTGGATGGGGGAAATGAAAAATTGCATGACTCTGAAGTTTGCAGCGTTGGAATGCAACGAAATTCATTTTTATCTTTGACAAAAATAATTATTCAAATGCAGAATGTGATTAGGATGATAAAATGATCAATTTTTGCCATTCGAAAAACATATCGGCTCGAAAAATTTGGATGACATTGAAAATTCCACGAATCTTGAATAAAATTCAATATTTTTCGATGCATTCCAACGTTGCAAACTTCAGCATCATCAGGATTGAACAATATAAGATAATTTTTAGGAAATATATTGTCTCTATATGAAAATCGTTGAGAACGTTAATAAACAATCGATCAATTTTCCATTCTATTCACGAATATCAGCCCCAGAACGATAAAGTGGGGGAAAAAACGACCCCAGACGACTTTAAAGTCCTTTCTGTCTTCGTTCACCAGTTTTTCATCGTTTCACCGCAATTTTAACTAATTTTTTAGCTTCTGGATTGAAGAACGAAGAGGATAAGCCCAGGTTGGAATCTTTTCGTTAAATTTTATCGGAGATGTGAATTTTTCGGAATTGGGCTCATTTGCGACCCCAGGTTGGCTGATCAGGTGAGGAAAAATGAGGTCACCGTTCTGGGGTTAGTTATAAATAAATATCACGTGAGTACAAACACGTGATTGAGGATTGCGACGGTATTTCGAGTCGATAAACATTTTGTTTAAGGATTAACGTACATTTTTATAGTTATTTTGTTTTTGTTGAACATTCGGAATGATGTTTATAAATATAGCGAGAATTTCCGCGAGCATCGTACAAACTAATTGGTTTTTGCATCTCCTCGTTATACGAAACATTCATTTTTCATTCAAGGTTATTCCTTTTCCGAGAAAAGAAAATAAATAAAAGAAATTGGGAGGGGGAGGAAAAAAATGGTTCCATTAATGGTGAACAGAAATAATTGGAGGATTTTTTGTTCGATTCCGAGAGACGAGTAGCTGCAGCAGCAGCAGCAGCAGTAACAGGACATTCGTCGACGTTGTTTTTCGCCTCTTTTGGCCAACCAAGAGAACGAGATATTTCCCTGAACTCACTCTAGTTTTTTGTAGGACGAACGCGAGCAACTCTGCTCTGTAGGGATGAGGGAACAAGTCAAAGAGATTGAAAAAAAGGCGAGGCAGGTGAAGAGAGGGAAAGGGAGCGAGAGGCGTAGTGAGCGACAGAAAGAGAGACGGTAATTGAAAAGCCCGTGCGGAGATCCGAATCCTGCTTTGGTCGTTGCTGCTGCTGCTGGCTTGCCCCGAGCTAGATTCTCGCTCTACCCGCACATACATAAACATCCACCAATGTATATAGACATTTTGTTCCCGAGGACTCTTTTATCTCGAATTCGCCATCTCGGTCTTTCTCGTTACGCCATTTTCCTCGTCCTTGTTTCTTTTGCACTTACTCCCCCGTCCCTTTTCCCGTAACTACCCCGCGGGGGTTGAACGCGCGGAAATAGCGAGATGAGGCAAGAGGGAGGGCGGAAAATAAAACCACGCCAACAATACCCGCGAGGTACATTCTCGCGCTGTTATAACCGAAGCTCGCGAGCCTTACGGAGAGAAAAAGAGAGAGAACGAGCGCGGGCTCTCAGTTTAACGAATGGCTTCGTAAAGTCTGTGCCGCGCCATGCTGCTTTGAGCTCATTACACAACGCAAAAAAGTGGCGTTAACACGGGCCCTGCCCACGGCTCGTACCAGTGAAAAACGAGCCAAAGAGCCGGCAGACGCCCGAGCTGAGCAAAAGACAAGGACACCAAAGTCGACAATCGAGTCACTGATTTATGGTGGCTGTACCGGAAAACCCAACGGCTCCCCGCTATACCGCCGCATGGACCCAAGTATTCACTTATTTTATTGCGAGAAATAAGAACTTGCAAGTCTCAGTTTGCTGCTTCAATTCACTTAACAAGTCGGTGGCAAGCGCGTCAAAAGCAAAAGGCAAACCGAGAAATAACGACCAATTACATAATACCACTTTTCAACCTTTCATGACTTCTCCTTAAACCTTCAGAAATTCATTATTATTATTATTATCGTGCCTTTCAAAAGTCCATATGTTGACTATAATGTATTATGAGAAACCCGCGTCTTGGCTCGTTCAATTGTGAATCAAAAAATTCATTTCTCGCGCCCCCCCGAGCTGCAGCGATCAATCATTTTTTTTTCTTATAACACGAATTCGCATATTCCCGCGGTCCATTCGTCATGGCGAAGACTTTCTTTTTGCCAACGCACCATCACGCCCGGATAATTGCTCAATTTGAGTCGATTGCAAATGGACATTGAATTATATCGCGTACAGAACGGGGAATCGAAACAAATAATCGAACGCGCGCTGGACCAGACTGAAGAGAATATTTTGTTGGATTTGCTTGAAAAATCACAAAAATTTGGTTGTTGTAGCGAGAAATATTCTAGAAAAGTCAATTTTGTCATTTCAATCGTAAATTTTGCAGAGAATTCCGTTAGAAATGAAAAGTATCGTCAAAATAACGAAAATTTTGAAATTAACCAAAAATATTTATCGAGTTCAACAAAATATTGACGTTTTTTGACAAAATTCAATTTTCAGTGCAAAAATTTGATTGTGCACTGAAAAGAATTTTTTTTTTGGCAAAAATCGATATTTTGTTGGATCGACTGAACGTTTTTTTCAAAAATCACAAAAATTTCCAATTCCAATCGCAAATTTTACTGACAGTTTCGTTAGAAATGAAAAATATTGTGAAAATAACGAAAATTTCGAAATTAACCAAAAATATTTATCGTGTTCAACAAAATTTCGACGTTTTTTGACAAAATTCAATTTCCAGTGCAAAAATTTGATTGTGCACTGAAAAGAATTTTTTTTTTGGAAAAAATCGATATTTTGTTGGATCGACTAAAGTTTTTTTCAAAAATCACAAAAATTTCCAATTCCAATCGCAAATTTTACTGACAGTTTCGTTAGAAATGAAAAGTATCGTCAAAATAACGAAAATTTTGAAATTAACCAAAAATATTTATCGTGTTCAACAAAAAATCGACGTTTTTTGAAAAAATTCAATTTTCAGTGCAAAAATTTGTGTGTGCACTGAAAAGAATTTTTTTTTGGCAAAAATCGATATTTTGTTGGATCGACTAAAGTTTTTTTCAAAAATCACAAAAATTTCCAATTCCAATCGTAAATTTTACTGACAGTTTCGTTAAAAATGAAAAATATTGTGAAAATAACGAAAATTTTGAAATGACCCAAAAATATTTCGTGTTCAAAAAAATATCGACGTTTTTTTTGACTAAATTCAGTTTTCGATGCTCGAATTAACGAGGCCCGATAAATTCGTCTCTGTATCGGAACAGATCGCGAAAGAGCATGAGAAACATGGCGAGAGAGAAAATACGAGTGGGAGAGAGAAAAGGGGAAGAAAGAGAGCGAAAGATCTGCGGCCGCATGTTTAACAGGATATCGCTATCGCGAGAGGCAAAAGATCGAAGGATTCTCGCTGGTTCGGACCAATTACAACATCCTCGTGAAGCTCTTACAGGCGGTCGAGCAAGATGAGATTGAACGAGGCTGGAGAGTGAGAACGAGTGAGCGAGAGAATCGGAGGCAGAGAAAAAAAAACGAGGGGCAGAGAAAAAAAAACAAAAACCAATTTATTTTCCACTCTATGGGCAACGTGAGCGAGGGAGCATGCCAAGATCGCGATATGCTCTCAAAATTAGAGAGAACGGGACAGGAGGATTAAAAAAACGACAACATTATCATGAACGACAAGGTTACAAAAAAAATATTAAAAAACACACAATAGTAAAGGAAAAAAGAAAGAAATTGGAGGTGGAACGAAAAGTACGGAGGACGGAAAAGAAAGAGTCTCTCTGGTGATTATAATGAAAAATACGGAGGCGTAATTACCGAAGCGCTTGGAACGCCAAGCATTTACGACGGAGCCTCATCAAATTACCAACTAATTACCGTTCGCACCGAGCCCTCCGGGCGAATTATTAAAAAGTTTAGTCGGCCGTAAAGCGTGGCTCGTAAAAGCTCCCTGATTATTCTACTCACACCGCACAAACTTACGCTCTCTTCTCACTAGCAAACGAATTTCGTACGTACGCTCGCACAACACGTGCGTTCATTAATTTAATACACTGAAAAAAAAAGAAATTGTCGAAAAAGATCGATTTTTCGTTCAGAGCGTCAGACTAAACGTTTTTTTTGAAAAATCGCGAAAAATTTTGTCATTGCAGCAAGAAATATTCCAGAAAATCTTTTCGAAAAGTCAATTTTCGTCATTCCAATCGGAAATTTTGCTGACAGTTTCGTTAGAAATAAAAAATATTGTCAAAATAACGAAAATTTTGAAATTAACCAAAAATATTTATCGTGTTCAACAAAATATCGAAGTTTTTTGACAAAATTCAATTTTCAGTGCAACAATTTGTGTGTGCACTGAAAAGAATTTTTTTTTGGAAAAGATCGATATTTTGTTGGATCGACTAAACGTTTTTTTCGAAAATCACAAAAATTTCCAATTCCAATCGGAAATTTTGATGACAGTTTCGTTAGAAATGAAAAATATTGTCAAAATAACGAAAATTTTGAAATTAACCAAAAATATTTATCGTGTTCAACAAAATATCGACGTTTTTTGACAAAATTCAATTTTCAGTGCAAAAATTTGTGTGTGCACTGAAAAGAATTTTTTTTTGGAAAAGATCGATATTTTGTTGGATCGACTAAACGTTTTTTTCAAAAATCACAAAAATTTCCAATTCCAATCGGAAATTTTGCTGACAGTTTCGTTAGAAATTCAAAATATTATCGAAATACCGAAAATTTTGAAATTATCCAAAAATATTTAGTGTTGAACAAAAAATCGACGTTTTTTGTCAAAATTTAATTTTCTAATTGAACGTCCAGTTCAGCGATCAAGTTAATCGTTCATTGCGTGCGCGAGACGTCACCAACGGTAAAAAAAAAAACTAATTAATCATCCCTATGATTAATTTCCAAATTTATACTTCACTTTCATCGGCTCTAAATCTCTCGAACGTTCGGTCTCGATGATGAACGATAATTTCGCAAACTCGCGAAACATTGATAAACGCCATTTCCATATTTTATTTACATTTCTTTGCTGCTGTTGCTTTCAGCAGCAAATTTGCTCAATTCATTTTCAAGCCATTGAAAAATACAAAGCAACAAAAAAAAACGATTTGCAAAAGTAATTTGTAACGGCCTTCGGATCATAATTGTTGGAATAACGAGTAAAGAATTCTCTCGTATAATTTCGCAGTGTCTGGCTAGAGAAAAGAATCGCCAAAGTGGCGGTATCTTTTAAGTCTGCGAGAGTTAAAGGAGTAGAAAAAATATTTCTGGCTCGAATCGTCGTTTCGCGAATAAAAGTCTTTTTTTCTTTTTTTATCGAGTTTGTTCTCTTTTTTGGTTTAATTTTATTCTCCGCGAGTTGGAGAGACACGAAGAGCGTAAATTCGTTGGTGGTACAGCGATGAAACAGGAGTAAAGAATTTTTCATACCGTTTCTTCTCCGAGTCAAAGGGAAAGGAAAGTAATGAAAAAAAAAAAGATAAAGCGAGCGAGCCTTTTCAACCCTTCTCGGAAAGCGCGCTCGGAAAAAAACGAGAGCACAGCGTAAAATATCCATAACGATTTTCTGACAGCAAAGTTGTTAAGGATTTTCTCGTGCTCTCGCTCTCGCTCTGGCAACGAAAGGAGCAGGAAGAGGCTGAATAGAGACGTTGGGGGATGCGGCGACTGTATATGCAGTCGCGGAACTTGGAGGCAAAAGCCAAGAGTGTCATTAGTACCAGCGTCAGGATGTTTTTAATTAATTAATCGAGAGCCGTAAGAGAGTCGCGGCAAGGCGAGCAGAATAAGGGGCGACAAAGTGAGGGTAAGTATTGCAAAAATTCTCGCCTCCTGCTCCTCCGGACCCTCGACGGGTGCGAGAACGAGGTTGCTAAGCGAGACGGAAAGTAAGGGCGGCAGATAAAAACTTTTGCACCTCTAATTCGATCATTTTTTTTTTTTTTTGCCATCATATCTCAAATGTTTCTCGAATCTGAAATATTCTTGACGAAACCTTTCAAAAGTATTCAATTACGAAAAAAAGCGACAAACTGGGAACAAAAAATTGTTGAAAAAGATCGAAAATTTGTTGGCTACGCTCGACTAAACGTTTTTTTGAAAAATTGCGAAAATTTTGTCAGTGCAGCAAGAAATATTCTAGAAAGTCTTTTCGAAAAGTCAATTTTTGTCAGTTCGATCGAATATTTCGCTGACAGATCCATAAAAATGAAAAATCTTGTCTAAATAACGAAAATTCAACAAAATATCGATGTTTTCTGACAAAATTCAATTTTTAGCGACGAAATTTTTTTTTTTCAATCTCAGGCAAATACAAATATAAAGCAAATAGAAATATTCCAGAAAGTTTCTTCGAAAAGTCAATTTTTGGCATTTCGATCGTAAATTTTGCTGACAGTTTCGTTAGAAATGAAAAATATCGTCAAAATAACGAAAATTTTGAAATTATTCAAAAATATTTAGTTCATCGTGTTCAACAAAATATTAAAGTTGTTTTTTCTTATATTAAAAACTTTTATAAACTTGAATGTCGAGAACGAGACGAAAATTGAAAAATTAATGATTTAAATAAATAGAAAGGGAACAAAAATATTGAGAGTCAGTTTTAACTTTTCGAAAACGCGACCAACACTTGATTGGCTTTTTCAAATGATGCTGAAGTTTGCAACGTTGGAATGCAACGAAAAATATTTGAATTTATCGATGATTCGTTTAATTTTCAACGTGATCCCAAATTTTCAAGCCAATATGCTTTTTGGGTGGCAAGAATCGATCATTTTAGAATCGTAATTAAATTCTGCATTTAAATAATTATTTTTGTCAAAGATAAAAATTAATTTCGTTGCATTCCAACGATGCAAACTTCAGAGTCATTTTTTCAAGGAACTTTCAATTAGCCAATAATTTATTTTCAATTTTCAACGTTGACGCGATTCAAACTTTTTATACATAAATAAAAACAAAAAAAGGTCAGGCTGGGAGGGAATAAAGTGGTTAACAGTACGAACGGTTGGCAGAGACTGGGCAAAGACAGTTTTTTATGAGGAACAATAAACTAAGAGATCGTCCTGCGGGCCTGGGAGCAGAGGCAGCTGACAAAGTATCGAGTAAGACGAAGAAAAACATGACGAAGAGAGACATGAGAGAAGAGGCGAGAAAATGAGAAATCGCGTTCGTGTGTAAGTGAATCGACGATTTACTCTGGGCTCTTTGGCACAGCTTTTTACTCATTTTTTGCTCGTCTCGACCAAGAGGCTCTTTTTTTACCATCCGCTGGACCCTTGTCACCCGACGTTTTTTAAACATAAAATACATCCTTCGCCATAGCTCATCCGCTAACATATCCAATAATCCTCTCTCAAACCCTTATAATCTTGTGCCATCGCCTTTCTTTTTGCTCCTCAACATTTTCCATGACATAATAGACTCTTTCTACGTGTATACATGTCCGTAATCTTCCTCTCAATCTCGTACAACTCACGTCTACGAGAGTTTGGCCTCGCAGCCCTTAAGGAGGTTGGATCACGACGATACAATCTCGCCATGCTAAACCACGTTAAAAACATGAAAAATTACAAAAATATAAGAATTTTATCAAATTTGCAAATATTTTCTTTAATAATGTGAAAATACAATTTTTTTTAGATTTTTCCAGCACGTAGTTCTCGAGTAATTGAACACTAAAATTCACGTTTATAAGCATAAAGTTGAGACGATGTTGAAGACATCGTTAGAATGCAACGAAATTCGGTTTTTCTTGAGGAAAACTCATGATTTTTATTCGACATTGAATCAGAACGATAAAACGATCGTTTTTCAGGATTCAAACACAAAATTGATACGAAAATTGGTTTTTCTTTTGAAATTGGACAAAAAATTAAGGGAGAAAGTATTTTTCGTTGGAGCCCAACGTTGCGAACACTAGTGTCATATAAAGTTTACATTTATACAGGAATACATCTCGTGCATAAGAATTTCGATTAAACTCTCAATAATTCGATAACCACATGGTGAAAAATTTGGAAAAAATGTGTGTTTCTATACTCGATGCCAAAGAATGTCGTTCGCGTCCAACGAAAAATATTCTATCGACTTAAAATTTAATAGATTTTCGGAATCGCCTCAAATTTTCTTTACCATTGAATTTTTCAATGCCACGAGATTTTTTGCATCTGTTTTTGAAAAAAAAGGCTAAAATCATGGATTTCGTTGCATTCCAACGATGCAAACTTCAACATTTTATTGAATTTTGATGATTTTGATTTTTTCATCCAACCTCCTTAACCTTGTGTCTCGAGCTTTTATCCTCTCTCTCCCTCTCTCTCTGGGCCTCTTGCACGCTCGCTGGTCGGAGGCCGCCATCTTGTAAATTAATTAATGCGTCCCTAACGAGATCAGAGTTGTCGGTAAGGTTGTACCGGAGGTATATAATATGCATGGGGACAGTTGGGGATGAGAGAGAGCGAGGGAGAGAGACAGTTTACAATATCGCTGTACAGCATGTACTTACATGGACGTGTACATGTATTATCTATATATATATATATATATGTATGATTTCTGCAGTGGCGTTTTCGCTGATGGTGCGAGGAGGTTATGTCAGCGTCACTGCGAGGAGGGAGAGGCTGCTGGTGCTGGTGCTGGGAGTATGGTTTGCAAAGGGAAAACCGGAGGGAGTTTGACAGGCGTTGAATTAGTCCGTTCAAACCCTTCAGGGATGGCTTACCTTCGACTCAACGAGTAATTATATTTGTACATATATCTCTATACATGTATAGACATGTGTGCAAATTAACGAGGGTCGTAGTAACCGGAAGTGTGGAACGAGATGAAAAGAGCATGTTTGTAATTAGCGTTACGAAGACGACGCGTTTTGCCAATTGAATCTCTGCAGAGAAAATCAAATTTTGTCAAAAAACTTCGATATTTTGTTGGGCACGATGAACTAAATATTTTTGCATAATTTACCAAAATTTTCGTTATTTTGACAATATTTTTCATTTCTAACGCAACTGTCAGCAAAATTTCCGTTTGGAATTGGAAATTTTTGTGATTTTTGAAAAAAACGTTAAATCGATCCACCAAAATATCGATCTTTTCCAAAAAAAAATTCTTTTCAGTGCACACACAAATTTTTTCACTGAAAATTGAATTTTGTCAAAAAAAACGTCGAAATTTTGTTGAACACGATAAATATTTTTGATTAATTCCAAAATTTTCGTTATTTTGACAATATTTTTCATTTCTAACGCAACTGTCAGCTAAATTTACGATCGGAATTGGAAATTTTTGGGATTTTTGGAAAAAACGTTTAGTCGATCCAACAAAATATCGATCTTTTCCAAAAAGAAATTCTTTTCAGTACACACACAAATTTTTCCACTGAAAATTGAATTTGGTCAGAAAACGTCATCATTTTGTTAAACACGATAAATATTTTTGGTTAATTCCAAAATTTTCGTTATTTTGACAATAATTTTCGTTTCTAACGAAACTGTCAGCAAAATTTACGATTGGAATGACAAAAATTTACTTTTCGAAGAGCTTTTCGGAATATTTTTTGCTGCAAATGCAAAATTTTTGTCATTTTTCAAAAAAAAAGTCTCCGATTTTGAATTTATTTTTGTTCTGGATTTAGCAAAACGCACGAAAGCTTTCGTGCTCTCGCACGAAAGAGAATGTGAAGCTGCGTAAATATACGTGTTTCGTAATAATATTAGCTTGCCTTTCAAGCCTTTTTAACGAGAGAGGGAAAGACGAAACTCTCGCGTCGAGGCGTCAAGCTCGAGTCTTTCATATAATGCAACCACTCTAATTAAAATGAATTACGACTCCGGAGTCGAGCGGCCATTTTTATCGGCATCAGCCCCTGGTGTACCGAGACAAGGACACACACACACAGCGTACATAGAATCCCACCCTCTCAAGGCCCATCGCCAAACCCTCCCTGCAACATCAGAGTGGAAGGCTCGACAGAATACACGACGATGTGCGCGCGGACTGGCACGAGTTTTTCTGTCTGCTGCGTAAAACCAACGAGCTTTTTTCCCTCCACTCGTTCGCTATTTTATTTCTTTTTCCTATAAATTCTCGTCAATACTAATTTCTGTAAATACCGTCCAAACGGTGCGAGATAGCGAAAATAATCAAGAGACCAATTGTTTAGAGAATTAAATTCGCCACAAAAAAGCATGCGGTGAAATTTTTCTAAGTCCAGTACTTTTGGCCTGAGGACGGCTCGAAAAAGCACCCAACGCGAAATCGAATTCTTCGGCTTTTGAGAGTCGAGAATTTTTTTGCGCAACATTTTTCGCTCTACAAGATTAATTCCGTGCGTTTCTGTCGTATCTCTTGCCGTTTCGGGCGAGTGGATGAATTAAGTGCCGGACTGCAGGCGGAAATTCGATAATTAAACTCATCGGTTGAAAGAGTGTGATGAAAAGTGGCGTTGGACGGTCCAACCTGGGACATGCTGTATATACAAGCGAGGAATACGGTGACGATCCTCGCCGAGGTCCATCCGGACCGATAGGAAAGCCAATCCTCTTTCCCTTAAAATTCCCTCTCCGTGCAGCATCCTCGCCGCGACTTTTTCTCCCTAACTCTTGCGGGCATTTTTTTCTTTTTTTATTTGCACTTTATTCGAGATTTAATTTACCGAGCGGCGAGCGAGCCCAGGGGCAGCGAAAAAGAGGGAGGAAACGAGACAGAAATAAAGAGACGAGTGTGTACGTGCAATCGCCAACACGACCGAGTCCCATCCTTGCTTTGGACTCGCTCGTTGATGGCATTCAAAGAGATAATGAAAAAGAGTGAGAGCCGCGCGGTACAAAAAGGGATGATGAGAAACGAAAATAGAGACGCGGTGAAGTGTCCGCCGCTTCGTTCATGCTCGGTCACGCGATCCTCGCCCTCTCCCAATAATCCCGAGCGAGACACCAAGTTCAACCATTTAAAAATACAAAAAATACATTCCCTGGATAAAAAAACGTCGTTTCGATGCAGAAAAAGGAGAAAAATTATCCGACAAAGGCGAATTACTGCAAAAATAAATAAATATTAAATCTCCTAATGCGTAATTAACGACGAGTCGACGATCAATTGGAAAATGTCAATTTGCCCATCGATTTAATGACGTTGAAGTTTGCATCGTTGGAATTCAACGAAATTCTTTTTTTTCTATGCCGAAATTAATTATTTAAATGCATTATGCAATTACGGCGTTAAATCGATCGATTTTTGCGACCCAAAAAGTATCTCGGCTCGGAAAATGTGAATAATTTTGAAAATTCAATAAATTATCAATAAAAATTCAGCTTTAGATCGATTTTTATCACCGAAAATGAAATTTTAGCAAAAATAATTGGATAATTTCAAAATTTTCGTTATTTTCAAAATATTTTTCATTTCTCACGGAAAATTTTCATTATTTTGACAACATTTTTGATTTCTACCGGAATTGTCAGTCAAATTTACGATTGGAATGACCAAAATTTACTTTCCGGAGAGACTTTCTAGAATATTTCTTGCTGCAATGACAGCATTTTTGTGATTTTTCAAAAAACGTCGATATTTCGTTGAACATGTCGATATTTTTTGGAAAATTCCAAAATTTTCGTTATTTAGACAGCATTTTTTTATTTCTTCCGGAATTTTCAGTAAAATTTACGATTGGAATGACAAAAATTGACTTTGTGAAAAAACTTTCTAGAATATTTCCTGCTGCAGTGACAAAATTTTGGTGATTTTTCAAAAAAACGTTTAGTCGATCGTATCCAACAAAAATGTTCTTTTCATCAACACAACACTCCAAAACTCCAGATCGTAGAATGGTATCGCGCTAATGACGACAAAAGGGTGGACGATCTCAAAAAAGGGGCATTATTTTTATCACCAAAAATGAATCTCAAAAAACGGGATTTTTTTTACCAAAAATAAAATTTTGTCAAAAATAATTGAATAATTTCGAAATTTTCGTTATTTTGACAATATTTTTCATTTTTAAGGGAAAAATTGATTTTTCGCAGAGACTTTCTAGAATATTTCTCGCTGCAATGACAAAATTTATCGGATTTTCCAAAAAAACGTTTAGTCGACGATCTCAAACGATCTCAAAAAAGGGGCATGTAGAGGAAAAGTATCTCGAGAAAATGGCAAGGGGTGCGGAGCGTAAAGAGTCATGATTCATGGTCCGATACGAGGGAGAAGAGAGGAGACGGAGAATCGCGGCGAGTGAGCGCAGAAGTTGTAGAATTAAGTACGTTGAAAAGCTATTAGCCTTCATCTCCGTTGGGGTAATCGATGCCGAGGCGTGAACTTGGCTCGCTTGCGTGAAAGAGGTGCGAGACGGAGTGCACAAGAGCAGGGAGAATGAAGGAGGAGGAAGGAGCTCGGAGAGAGCGAGAGAGAACCGCACGCGGTTATCAATCCGTAATAATTGCGAGCATTAAACGCGAGCGCTAATTACTACTAGCAGCCGTGCGCGCCGCTGAGGTACCAGCACGACCGTGTGCTGCAACGTTGAACACCAGAATCTCTATGCTACATGATAATATTCATATGCATACATATATATATACGTGAGCACCGGTATAAACGTGTATGTGTGGCGGATTGAGAGGCGGAGTGGGGGGAAACCAGAAGAGGAGAGAGAGAGAGAAGCGAGAGAGCGTCGGAAATTGCACGATTTACGCTCGACGCGGTTGGTCTCGTCCGGCAACCCGGCCGGAAGTCAGCCCCTCGGTTCTTAACGTTAGTGGTTACGAGGAGAATATTAGTCCGTGATATTGCTCTGCTTACGCTACTGCTCCAAGAGAGCCCGGAGTAAAATAGGCGTTCAACGATGAGAGAGAGAGAGAGAGAGAGAGAGAGAGGGAGAGAGAGAGAGAGACAGCAGACGAGGAGTTACCGCTTAGTAGTTAACCTAGTGGGCGAGTCCAGCAAGTAGTCTCACACACGAGATCCACTTCTTTGTTATTATTTATTTGTGTTGTTCGACTTTGCAACGTCGCTAAAGCCACCGAAAAATCTTTTTCGTACACGAGTTTTTGGAAAATCATAAAAATTGTCCATTGCAGCAAGAAATATTCAAGAAAGTCTCTTCGAAAAGTCAACTTTTGTCATTTTAATCGTGAATTTTGCTGACAGTTTCGTTGCAAATGTAAAATATTGTCAAAATCATGAAAATTTTGGAATTTTCCAGAAATATTTAGTTCGATTCAAGAAAACATCGACGTTTTTCGAAAAATCACAAAAATTTTGTCGTTGCAGTAAGAAATATTCTAAAAAACTCTTCGAAAAGTAAATTTTTGTCATTCCAATCGTGAATTTTGCAGACAGTTCCGTTAGAAATCAAAAATGTTGTTAAAATTACGAAAATTCTGGAATTTTCCAAAAATATTCAGTTCGATTCAAGAAAATTTCGACGTTTTTTGAAAAATCACGAAAATTTTGTCATTGCAGCAAGAAATATTCTAGAAAGTCTCTCTGAATTTGTCTGACAGTTCCGTATAGAAATCAAAAATGTTGTCAAAATTACGAAAATTTTGAAATTAGCCAAAAAATATTTGGTTCTCCGTGTTCAACAAAATATCGACGTTTTTGGACAAAATTTTATTTTAATTATTTCGGAAATTAAATCCGAAGGAAAAACCGACGATTCCGCGATGTTTTTTTTTTTTATATTCTCAATTTTCCGTTTGACCAGAGACCTTTGACCTTTCCGAAGAGGAAAAATCCTAAACTGCATTTCGTATGATGCTGAAGTTTGCAACGTTGGAATGCATCGAAAAATATTGAATTTTATGAAAGATTCGTTCAATTTTCAATGTCATCCAAATTTTTCGAGCCGAAACGCTTTTCGAATGGCAAAAATTGATCATTTTATCATCTTAATTACAATCTGCATTTGAATAATTATTTTTGTCAAAGATAAAAATGAATTTCGTTGCATTCCAACGATGCAAACTTCAGAGTCATAAATTCGTTGCAATCGAATCGTCGAAAAAGATTGAAAAGAGATTTTTGTTTTTCGGTGCAGGATCGAATTAGGAGAATGGTGTCATAGTTCAACTTCCGGTATTTAATAATTCGTTGCTGTTCCTCTTTCAGCATGGCTAGGGTTCTCTTTTTCTCGCGCACCCTCTTGGTGTGCGGCTGCTTTAGTGCGGGACGGGTAAAGTGGGTCGGGTAAGCGCGTTAACGTTCCAGAAAGTGCTTTTAATAAACGGACGTCAGCCCCTCTTGGTGTGTTGAATGGTCGGTTGGTTGGTTCGCTGGCTTGATGCCGGGGTTGACGAGAAGTAGCATAGCAGGCATGCAGCACCAGCAGCACTCGCGGTCTCGCACTTTATACCCGGTGCTTTTGACGCTTTGGCTTTTTACGCTCTCACGTTCGGGCACGGTCGTGCCTGGCTTTTATATCCGCGATATCCCCCCCCCCCCGCCCCCCTCATTCCGGCTTTCGCTTCGACATACTACGCTCTAGTATTTTACCCCCTTCACCCTTTCCGCTTTTTTATCCTTGGCGCCTCTTCATTTTCATTGCTCTCTCCCTATCGCTATCGTTTTTTTCTTCTTTCTTTTTTTTACTCTTCTTCTTCCATTTTCTCTTCTATCGACACTTTGCTACGTACAATGGCCGTTCCCTCATATCATGCCATCAGCCAAGACCTACTATCAGAGCTCGAACCAGTAGAATATTTTCTTTTTTACGACGTGAAATTTTACGCGATTTGCCCCCGCCGTGTCATGAAGCGTCAAACGTTTCATGCGCCATTTTTAGAATCAGCTTTGAAGCACGTCGTAAAACGAAATCCATCATATTCAAGAAAATTCAACATCTTGAATATTTTTGTCTCTCCCTTTTTTTTCTCTTTCATTTTTATACTGGGAAACGAATCAAGTCAAAGTTTTCATGATTCGCGTCAGGATCGTTTCGGTCGATCGAAAGTTTCGTGTGTATTGAACGAGCATATAATTTGGAAAAATAAAATTTGATATTTTGTTGGAATGATGCTGAAGCTTGCAACGTTGGAATGCAACGAAAAATATTTTTATTGTTGATTCCTTCAATTTTCAATGTCATCCAAATTTTTCGAGCCCATGTACTTTTTGGGGTGGCAAAAATCGATCATTTTGTCATCGCAATTAAATTCTCCATATAAATAACTATTTTTGCTAAATATAAAAAAGAATTTCGTCGCATTCCAACGATGCAAACCTCCGAATCATGAGTTCGCAACGTTTCCAACGAAAAATATATTTTTTTATGACGATTTGTTGAATTTTCAAAATAATCCAAATTTTTCGAGCCCATGTACTTTTTGGGGTGGCAAAAATCAATCATTTTGTCATCGTAATTAAATCCTCCATTTAAATAACTGTTTTTGCTAAATATAAAAAAGAATTTCGTTGCATTCCAACGATGTAAACCTCAGAACCATGAGTTCGCAACGTTTCCAACGAAAAATATATTTTTTTATAGACGATTTGTTGAATTTTCGAAATAATCCAAATTTTTCGAGCCCATGTACTTTTTGGGGTGGCAAAAATCGATCATTTTGTCATCGTAATTAAATTCTTCATTTAAATAACTATTTTTGCTAAATATAAAAAAGAATTTCGTTGCATTCCAACGATGCAAACTTCAGAATTATAAGTTCGCAACGTTTCTAACGAAAAATATATTTTTTATAGACGATTTGTTGAATTTTCAAAATAATCCAAATTTTTCGAGCCCATGTACTTTTTGGGGTGGCAAAAATCGATAATTTTACCATCGTAATTAAATTCTCCATTAAAATAACTATTTTTGCCAAATATGAAAAAGAATTTCGTTGCATTCCAACGATGCAAACTTCAGAATAATTTGTTGGAAACGTTTGACGAAACTTTCTTTTCTTGAAAAATGACAAAAATCGTAATTGCAGCAAGAAATATTCTAGAAAGTCTCTTCGAAAAGTCAATTTTGTCATTCGAATCGTAAATTTTGCTGACAATTCCATTAGAAATAAAAAATATTGTAAAAATAACAAAAATTTCGAAATTATCCAAAAATATCGACGTTTTTCGACAAAATTGAGTTTTCAGCAAAAACATAAATAAATAGTGAAAAACATGCGTTTAGGGTCAGTGGCGAAAGGTGAAAAAGACGAGATGGGATTTTATCTCGGAGCCTTGACAAAATCTAGCAACTTTCAGCCTCTTTTTGCCGGCGAGATGGCAACACGCACGCGGGGGGAGACACATATACAGTCGGAGGAGAAACGTGTTACGTGTGAAACGACGGGAGTGGCTAATATTCAATTTGGGGGATGGTTTCGTGCGCTGTGTCTCCATTTTCCCTGGAGGCTTTAGGGCGCAAGCTGCTTGTGCCCCATCACTTTGGAATCTTATCACCCTCGGGACGTGTACACACACACACACACACATGCACATACGAGTGGCACGTGGTAGAGAGTGTTGCGTGAAACACCGAGAAACACGCTGCTTAATGCTATTCGCGAGAGGGGCTAAAGTTGTTTGGCAACCCTCGTTTCGTCGTAAAGTCTTGCCAAGGGTCGGAAGAACTTGCTGCTGTATAGCAAGGGTGGTTTGAGACTCGAGTTAACGTGAGACGCGCGTGGAAAATGGCGGATCCGCGAGGACAAAGACGAAGAGCAAGAGAGAGAGAGAGAGAGAAAGAGAGAGAGAGAGAGAGAATGTTGGCGGTTGCCTCGGAGATTAGGGATTCGATGTCGAAATTAGGGGCTCGATCGCGCAGAGTGGAATTGAACCTCGCGTTGGGGGATAATGATGTCGGCTTAATTGCGAGTGTACGACGGGAATTGGCGCTACTGCGAGCAGGCACGAGGGTAGTAACCGAAAGGGGGAGACTCTCGGAGAGACACAGGGGGGGGGGAGGAAATGATAGTGAATCCAGCCACTAATACGAACATACGCAAATGGCATGATGGCGAAAGCTGCCACAGACTTGAGAGTCTCTCTCTTCGACGCGATCCTCCGCGACAAATTATTGCCCCGCTAATTGAGGCTTGCGCATGTACAAGTCCTACGCGCGGTTCGTGACCCCGCACCAACAACCAACTCGATCCTTGCACGTTGCTATACGAACGAGAAATTACACCGAAAAGAAAATTTTGTTGAACACGTTCGATTGAACGTTTTTTTGAATATTTACAAGAATTTTTTCATTCCAAAGTCAATTTCTGTCATTCCGATCGTGAATTCTGCTGACAGTTCCGCGAGAAATCAAAAATATCGTCAGAATTACGAAAATTTTGAAATTATCCAAAAATATCGACGTTTTTCGACAAAATTCTAATTTTTAATGACTCTGAAGTTTGCATCGTTGAAATGCAACGAAATTATTTTTTATCTTTGACAAGAATAATTATTCCAATGCAGAATTTAATTACGATGATTAAATTATCGATTTTTGCCAACCAAAAAGCATGTCGGCTCGAAAAATTTGGATGACATTAAAAATTGAACGAATCGACAATAAAATAAAATATTTTTCGTTGCATTCCAACGTTGCAAACTTCAGCATCATTATTTTCAGTGCAGTATTCGGTCAGGACAATGAAACGATCATTTTTAAGCATCTTGACCGACAATATTTACGAAAATTGTCAAATTTGAAAAAAAAATGAATAAAAAAAGTATTTTTCATTGTTTTACTCCTGATGATCGTCACGCCCGAGACTTGTCATGACCTCAAGCGATTTCTCGAATTCCTGACCCTCCCCCAAGGAATTCACATTTTTCTACACATTTTTTTCTCCAACGATTGACAAACATTCAAGACAACAAAAAGGCGCTAATTGGAGGGTTTCAATACACTCGGAAAATACGATTTTGGGTCAGAACGACCCCCCATGGGGTTTCAGGGCATGGGGAATTGTCTTTTTCTCGTCTTTGTCGAACATTCAATTTTTTTAGCTCTGGAAATTGCAATCGATGTCATGAGTAACGAGATGTGCGTCAAGTATCAAAATTTAAACGTCATTAATGTCTGATTCGGCTTACAAAATAGTTACGATTGAAAGCAGTTGGAAATTTTATAGTTTCATACGATTTTGTCTTATGACCTTGAATTTTGCATCGTTGGAATGCAACGAAATTCTTTTTTTCTGTGACGAAACTGATCATTTAAATGCACAATGCAATTACGATGTTAAAACGATCGAAAAATTCGGATAATTTTGAAAATTCATTAAAATTCAATTAAAATTCATTAAAATTAATCAAACTATGAATTATCAAAGAATTTCGTTACGTTCCAACGTGGCGAGCTTCAGATTCATTTTTGTCTTTACTTACATGCCTCTCCTCGGCGGGATTCAGGCCTGGAACAGAAAGAAAAAAAGGCACACAGATCAAACGAGATGTCGGTGAAATCGTGATAATGGGAGGGGAGGGGGAGCGAAACTACGGTTATTGCAAGAATTGTAGGGTTTTTACGATTGCGAGGTAGAACGAGGAGAACAAAGTGAACGAGGGAGGACGGAATTCCCTCATATTTCTCCATTACGGCCAAGAAGGGAGATTCGCCAGCAATGGAAATATCCCGTGGTCGTTATTTCACGCAAGAGCTTTCGCCTTGCGGAAGATTCGAAGAGGAACGACTCGGACGAAATGATAAAGCTCCGATAATGCCGGGGGCGAAATTGCCGCTGGCTAAAGCGAGAGCAAGAGCGCGACTCAGATCACCAGGGCATGTTTCGCAAATGTGCGATATCTCGCGGCTGGTTGAGCATTTCCCCCCTCAAACAGCCCCCAAGGATTTTCCAACTACCCTCAGACGCTCAACTTATTCCGGCCCCTAAAAGTCTCTCAACGTCGCTACTATTTCGTTACCAGTTTCACGAGGACACTAACAAAAGAACATTTCGCTCGCGTATATATTTCGCTTTATTCCTGATTCATCGTTTATCCTTTTTCTCATTGGCTCTCGCGGGAAATTCAATTTTCTTCAAAAAAAAAAAAAACGTCGATATTTTGTTAATCACGATGAACTGAATATTTTTGACCAATTTCAAAATTTTTGTCATTTTGATAAGATTTTTCATTTCTCAGGGGACTGTCAGCAAAATTTATGATTGGAATGACAAAAATTAACATTTCGTAGAGACTTTCTAGAATGTTTCTTGCTGCAATGACAAAATTTTTGTGATTTTTCAGAAAAAAGAAACAAATGTTTAGTCGAACGTATCGAACAAAATATCGATTTTATCCAAGAAAATTTTCATTTCAATGTTTGAATGTTATTTCATATTGATAAATACACTGAAAATGAAATTTTGTCAAAAAAAAAAGTCGGCACTTTGTCGAGAACACGGTAAACTGAATATTTTTGGATAATTTCAAAATTTTCGTTATTTTGACAATATTTTTCAATTCTAACGCAACTGTCAGTAAAATTGACGATAGGAATTGGAAATTTTTGTGATTTTCGAAAAAAACGTTTAGTCGATCCAACAAAATATCGATCTTTTCCAAAAAAAAATTCTTTTCAGTGCACACACAAATTTTTGCACTGAAAATTGAATTTTGTCAAAAAACGTCGATATTTTGTTCAACACGATAAATATTTTTGGTTAATTTCAAATTTTTCGTTATTTTGACAAGATTTTTCAATTCTAACGCAACTGTCAGTAAAATTTACGATTGGAATTGGAAATTTTTGTGATTTTCGAAAAAAAATTTAGTCAATCCAACAAAATATCGATCTTTTCGAAAAAAAAAATTCTTTTCAGTGCACACACAAATTTTTGCACTGAAAATTGAATTTAGTCAAAAAACGTCGATATTTTGTTCAACACGATTAATATTTTTCATTAATTTCAAATTTTTCGTTATTTTGAGAATATTTTTCATTTCTCAGGGAACTGTCAGCAAAATTTACGATTGAAATGACAAAAGTGACTTTTCGTAGAGACTTTCTAGAATATTTCTTGCTGCAATGACAAAATTTTTGTGATTTTTCGCAAAAAACGTTTAGTCGAACGTATCCAACAAAATATCGATCTATTCCAATAAAATTTTCTTCTCACTGCTCAAAAATATCTCAAAGACAGATTTTTCGTACGATCTTCAAGTGACCAATTGTCGCTATAGTTACGAGAATAAAATTCAAAACGTCGTTAATAATGAACGCAAAGTTATCGTCCGAGTTTTCGAGCAATTCCGCGAGAGCCGAAACGCGTTCGTGTTGGAAGGTGAAGTGGAACATTCTCTTGTGAGGGTTAAGCACGTTCCCGGAATAACAAAGTTTAGCAAAAAAAAAAGAAAAAAGAGAGACTGGGGGCGAGAGGGAAAAGTCGACGTGTAGGTTGGGATTACGAGAAAAAAGGCAAAAAGTGCACAGGCAAAGGGTTGTATGGGGAGCAGGACTCTTGAGCGCCACATGGAAGGGTTAGTGAAAGAGTAAAAGAGAAAAGGGAAGGGAACGAGTCCGAAGGACCCTCGTGTCGAGGAGAAGAGCCGCGAGGAGTGCTCTTCTCGCATACCGAATGAAAGAGAGACGCAGAAGAGAGAAAGAGGAAAAGCTCGAGAGCAACACGAGCGAGAGAGAGAGAAAAGTAAAAAGAAGCAAAGCTGCGCGAGGGACGAGAACGAAGACGAGGCTAAAATTTCCAAGAGCAGGTCGCCAGAGTGGCGTCCAAGAGAGAAAGGAAAGAGAGACAAGTAGTCCAGAGCAGCAGGCACATCGCGTGCGAAAGATAGTCCAAGGAGCTTCTATCCGGAGAAGAGGAAACTCTCATCGTCGTCGTCGTCGTCGTCTTCCTCGTCTTTTATTCCAGTCTGTATAACTTTGTCAGCGTTACTCGACAAGTTCTCTATCTACCAGGCTGATTTGAAATCAGGACACGGACGTATAATATCTTGCGGTCATGTTTCTAACCGGAGATTTTATCCCATTAACGTAAATGCCATTGTGTCGTGAAGCGAACGCTACACAGGGAATACGAATTGTCCTGGATTTCATAATCGTAAAAAACGTTTTAGAAATTTTTTTGAAATGTCTTCCATTGTATTTCGTGAGCATGGCTAAAAATATTGTTGGCAATTCCGTTAAAGGATAAAAAGTCTCCGAGGACCATGACTCTGAAGTTTGCAACGTTGAGATTCAACGAAAAACATTTTTTCCATTGATTATTCATTGAATTTTGAAAATTTTGAGAATGATGGCAATTTTTCGAGTCGATCGCGGTTGTTGGTTTTACTGGCCGGAGCAAATATTAAAAAATAATTATGAAATGACTGAATTTCGTTGCATTCCAACGATGCAAAATTCAGGATCATCCAAGGACCTCGTGGCGAACAACTTTTTGTTATTCGCCCACGAGGAAAAGGAAGAAAATACATGACTCCGAAGTTTGCATCGTTGGAATGCAACGAAATTCATTTTTATCTTTGACAAAAATAATTATTCAAATGCAGAATGTAATTAGGATGATAAAATGATCAATTTTTGCCATTCGAAAAAAATATCGGCTCGAAAAATTTGGATGACATTGAAAATTGAACGAATCTTCAAAAAAATTCAATATTTTTCGATGCATTCCAACGTTGCAAACTTCGGCATCATGAAAATTGCACTAAAAATGAAATTTTGTCAAAAAAACGTTGATATTTTGTTGGACACGATGAACTAAATATTTTTGGATAATTTACCAAAATTTTTGTTATTTTGATAATATTTTTCATTTCTAACGAAACTGTCAGCAAAATTTACGATTCGAATTGGAAATTTTTGTGATTTTTGAAAAAAATGTTTAGTCGATCCAACAAAATATCGATCTTTTCGAAAAAAAAAATTCTTTTCAGTGCACACACAAATCTTTGCACTGAAAATTGAATTTTGTCAAAAAACTTCGATATTTTGTTGAACACGATAAATATTTTTGGTTAATTTCAAAATTTTCGTTATTTTGACAATATTTTTCATTTCTAACGAAACTGTCAGCAAAATTTCCGATTGGAATTGGAAATTTTTGCGATTTTTTAAAAAAACGTTTAGTCGATCCAACAAAATATCGATTTTTTCCAAAAAAAAAAATTCTTTTCAGCGCACACACAAATTTTTGCACTGAAAATAGAATTTTGTCAAAAAACGTCGATATTTTGTTGAACACGATAAATATTTTTGGTTAATTTCAAAATTTTCGTTATTTTGACAATATTTTTCATTTCTAACGAATCTGCCAGCAAAATTTCCGATTGAAGTGACAAAATTTTTGTGATTTTTCGAAAAAAAAAACGTTTAGTCGAACGAATCCAACAAAATATCGATCTTTTGCAATAAAATCTTGTGTCCAGTGCAGGAAATCACATCACCGAGACGATAAGTAGATAAAACGTAGCCAAGTTATTGAGTTTGGTCCCTTTTCATTGCTGACTATGACATTGACAAGACGTGCGCGTACACACGAGACTTAACAGAGACGAGAACAAGAGAAAAAGAAACGGAGGGAGTTGAGGAAAGAGGGATATCAGAAAAGGAGATGGTTGAGGATGAAGACGTCGAGTAAACATTCGGCGGACACGAAAAGGTCGTGCTACCGCCCCTGCACTTCACCAGTCAGCCATTCGAGCAATCTCAGATGTCCCGACTCCCTTTTGCTACGTGTATATAGACATAGAAATGTCTATAGTAATAGACGTGTGTACGGGACGCCCAGCGAAATCAGGAAAACGTGCCGACGTTGCAGAAAAGCTCGTACGACCGTACAAGAGCAAAACTAACTCGTCCCCTAAAGTCTTCCCTTTTCTCAGCTGCGCCTCTTTCTTCCCAACCCTTCGAACCTTGACTGCGACCAATTGAAACTTGCTGGACCACTCAACTGACAGATTAGCCATAGTGCCGAGTGATCGATCGCTCTTTCAAAGCCCGCAAAGTTGCTCAATGTGTTTGAACAAGAGAAAACCAATTGCCAAGTCGAACGGTTGCGAAAAGTCCCAGAAACTTTCGCTCGATCGATTCGTTCATTCCAAAATTCAAATTCATTGCAAAAAGTTTCCAATTCATTTTTTTATCACTCACCACCGTTGGACTTGAGGTCATCGTGGGCTCCTCGATGGAGATCGCCTTTGGCCAACATCGAAAGGGGATGCGCACCCCCCGCGCCCGGAGCTGCACCAGCACCTGGTGGCAATCCAAGTCCAAGAATTGCGGATGCCGATGTGGGCACGGGGAGACCACCACCGGGTCCGAGACCCGGTAAACCGGGGATTCCTGGATGTGGAGCCATCGCTGCACCGGGAGGCAATTGCTGGGCGTGCATTTGTTGGAACAGTCTTGGTAGATCCGGCCTCTGTTGCTGAACAGAAAATCCATTTCAGTCTCGAGCTATTTACAACGTATTACTATCACAAAATCACTTTATTTAGGACTTTTTAAACATTTTTCCTCAGCAACATTCTTGGAACCGAAATTGGAGGCTTTTAAGTACAAAAAATGACGAGTCTGAAGTTTGCATCGTTGGAATGCTGCGAAATTCTTTTTTATATTTGGCAAAAATAATTATTTAAATGGAGAATTTAATTACGATGATGAAATGATCGATTTTTGCCACCCCAAAAAGTACGTGGGCTCGAAAAATTTGGATTATTTTGAAAATTCAACAAATCGTCTATAAAAAAATATTTTTCGTTGGAAACGTTGCGAACTTATAATTCTGAAGTTTGCATCGTTGGAACGCAACGAAATTCTTTTTTATATTTGGCAAAAATAATTATTTAAATGGAGAATTTAATTACGATGATAAAATGATCGATTTTTGCCACCCCAAAAAGTACATGGACTCGAAAAATTTGGATTATTTTGAAAATTTAACAAATCGTCTATAAAAAAATATTTTTCCTTGGAAACGTTGCGAACTTATAATTCTGAAGTTTGCATCGTTGGAACGCAACGAAATTCTTTTTTATATTTGGCAAAAATAATTATTTAAATGGAGAATTTAATTACGATGATAAAATGATCGATTTTTGCCATTTGAAAAGCATATCGGCTCGGAAAATTTGGATGACATTGAAAATTGAACGAATCTTCATTAAAATTCAATATTTTTCGATGCATTCCAACGTTGCAAACTTCAGCATCATAGAAAATGGAAAATCGTCTTTGATTTTCGCAGACGATATCACGATCCATGAAAACATTAATTTTTATCGATATATAATGAAGTCATTTTTCCATTTTTTGTTTGCGTCAAGTTGGGCTAATGTGATCGAGAAAAAAAGTCAATGCCGTACACGACGAGAGGTTCTTTGACCCTTGAAAGAGAGGCAGGATTTAATATTCTTTTTTCCTCTGGATTGGTGGGCGTTGCAACGAGATTGAGGGAGAAAACGAGATGAGCTTCGTTAGCGATGTCTATTTGCGGAACGTGGGCTGTCTGTTATAAACTCGAGTATCACGGAATTTGCCGGCGTCCCGCGGCTGATAAATAAATAAATCGCTGTCTCCCCTCGTCGGATTTTGTTAACCAAAAAAAAAAAAAAGCAAGGAGAGAGGGTTACGGAGGTTTGTGGAAATTGGTTCGTGTCAATGGGGGAGAAAGGGGCGAGTCGATAGCGAGAGGGTGGCAGATCGAGGATCAACACACAGTCCGATATTGGCGCTTTAAAGCTTCACATTACAAACGCGCCATTCAGAGTTTTATTCGATAAAAATCTGTCCGGAATCAAGAGTGAAAAAAATACACGTTTCCATTCGTATAGTAAATCGTGATGCAAATGTTTGGGGAAAAACTCGAGCAAGAACAAGATTTAACAAAAAAAACACTGAATAATTCATTAACCCGAGGTAATGATCGTCCGGGATCGTTATTCAAATGGAGAAAAATCTTGGGGCCGGGGATTGGCAGGAAAAAAAAATGACGGACGTTGATGACGTTGCATCGTTGGAATGCAACGAAATCTTTTTTTTTCTATGGCAAATCTAAATGATGCTGAAGTTTGCAACGTTGGAATGCAACGAAAAATATTTTATTTGATTGTTGATTCGTTTAATTTTCAATATAAGCCAAATTTTTCGAGCCAATATGTTTTCGGATGGCAAAAATCGATCATTTTATCATCGTAATAAAATTCCCCATTTGAATAATTATTTTTGTCAAGTATAAAAAAGAATTTCGTTGCATTCCAATGATGCAAACTTCAGAAACATAAAAATTGATAATTTTATCATCGTAATTAAATTCTCCATTTAAATAATTATTTTTACCAAATATAAATACGAATTTCGTTGCATTTTATTAATAATTTTGAAATTAATTATTAATAATTTTATTGATAATTTTGAAAATTCACCAAATCACTAATGAAAAAAAGAATTTTTCGTTAAATTGCAAAGTCACGAACTTCTGCATCATAAAAGTTGCTCGTTATGAGTTCATTTGGTGATCAGTTGAAAAGTAACGAAAAAATATCGAGGGAATGTTGAAACAGAATGGAAAGGGATTCACTAAAGTCGTAAGTTGCGTTAATGTGGGTTTTTCGTGTTTCCAGGAGTAAAAAAAGGGAGGCAAAGGTATGGGATGAATGTCATGGATGCGGAGACGGTAAAGTTGCTTTAGATTTTGCTTCTGTGTCCCCGGGTTGAGTATACAAAGCGAGGGGTTGTTCGAGAGGCGCCAGGGGACACGGAGAGGAGGTGAGAAGAGAGCTTGACGAGGGCAGGGGCAGACCGAGGGTGTTGGAGCTTCGTGTACACTCGTTAGGTACGAGGCGAATGCGGATTGAAGTGGCAGGGAGGGGGGGGGCGAATATTCCGACGAGTAGTTTGCAGAGTTAATTAAATGGCTTAACGATATAATAACCGAGCTTCAAGTTGCTCGCAGTATCGCAACATCCTCGCCTGCCACCTTGGCGAATTTACATCATTATGATTGAATGGATACACGCGATTAGAAAATGGAGATCGATTGGTTGCGGAGACGCTGGGAAAAATGGTTTAAAGACGTAGAGAAAATTTAGTGCAGCAAGAAATACACACTGAAAGCCCGGAGTAAACACAGAGCGTGTGTATAAGCCGAGAATACTCTGGGAAATGGTGGAGAAAGCCAACGATAGAGGGAGGGAGTGAGTGAGGTTAAAGGAGCGGGTTAAGAGGTTCCGGAATCCTCGGGATCCTGCTAAGGATTTGGCGCACGTAGCGACAACGTCGAGCGTCGTTATACCGCCAAAAGCAAAGGAGAATGGAAAAGGAAGAGAGAGAGATAAGTTGGTGAGGAGGAGGTAAAGCAATGGAACGGTGGAGCAAGCTCAGTTGATGCTAAAGTTAACCTCCCCTACGAGCGGACCCGGGCGAGGAATGCTGATTAGTCGGTGCTCTTGCGCCATAACACTATAAACCCATCGGAGAGAGAGCCGTGGGAGTCGAGAGGACTCGAGGGATAAGATTGAGGGATAGAAGATTCGGTGTCTCGAGGCAAACCTTTAGCCCATTTCGAGCGAGTGGAAAGGAAACGAGACGCGAGAACGAGACGACAAATTGGTGAAAAAAGGCGTAACCAGCGTCATTTGCTATATCGGATTGTTCCGGCCACAGCCCTTTTGATTCTTAGGGGGTTGATCTATACAGAGAGATATTGGAGAGAGCGAGAGAGGGAGAGCGAAAGGAGCAAGATTCGCGGGTAAAGCTTGAAGGGTGGAAAAGCGATGGAGAAGTCTCGGAGAGCTTGAGAAGGAAAAGCAGGAGGAGGAGGAGGAGGAGGTTTGTGTCGAGCGACCTGGAGAGAAGCCGGCGGCTTAATAGGGAGGAAATTGAGTGCTCGAGCAATATTGAGGAGGATTCGGGATTCGCGAGAGGATCTCGGCAGTGCGCGCGGCGTCCAGGAAAGAACGAGAGGATGGGGGAGACTTGGATGCTGCAAGCAGCCAACGTATCCATCCGTCCGCATTCGAATTCCCCAGGCGTGCATCGTCGGCTTCCGCGCCCTCTCTCTCTTTCTCCTCCTATTTCTCTTCATCATATATATATACAACTACGTGCCGTCTCTATCTCTCTCCTTTTCCATTCCTCACTCTTGCTTTAACACTGTACAGCAGCGATTCTCAACTCTTTGAATCCTCTCGATTTCCGGTTGATTACCAAATCTTTTCCATCCCTTCCCATTTATTCAAACGTGTCGATGTTATCAACATCAAAACTCTAATCATAGTCGACAAAAAAGGCTCGTGATAACGTTAATAACATTTGAGATTAATAAATTCCCAATATGTTGTGTTTTTATTGGAACTGAGTTATGAAACAGTGGATTAAGTTTAATTAATCTCTTTGTTAATGAATGCGCAAGTCAGAAACGACTGTGTACTGTTCAGAGATCTCGACGAGACATGATTCCGAAGTTTGCATCGTTGGAATGCAACGAAATTATTTTTTATCTTTAACAAAAAAAATTATTCAAATGCAGAATTTAATTGCGATGATAAAATGATCGATTTTTGCCACCCGAAAAGCATATCGGCTCGAAAAATTTGGATTACATTGAAAACTGATCGAATCTTTATTAAAATTCAATATTTTTCGATGCATTCCAACGTTGCAAACGCCACGAGACTGGGAAAGGGCTTAGAACGAAAAACTCTTAATTGGTTTTTGAATCGTAAACTCATTTTTATATAAAAAGTATTCTTAGGTCTAGAAATCCTAAGAATTATCCAGGAACGTTTTTGATTCGAAATATTTGATGACTCTGAAGTTTGCATCGTTGGAATGCAACGAAATTCATTTTTATCTTTGACAAAAATAATAATTGAAATGCAGAATGTAATTAGGATGATAAAACGATCAATTTTTGCCATTCGAAAAGCATATCGGCTCGAAAAATTTGGATGACATTGAAAATTGAACGAATTTTCAATAAAATTCAGTATTTTTCGATGCATTCCAACGTTGCAAACTTCAGCATCATAATATTTGTCAACAAATTGCAATGTTGCTTCTGGTTCGGAAGCAAAATAATTGGAGGGGCAATTATCAGTGAATGATTTTATATGCAGATTAGGTTTGAGAATTTGAATCAAAACTTACCCCGATAATGGCGTTGAGCTCCGTCATTGTGACCTGCTTCGCTCTGTCAACGGCGGTGGCAATTTGCTGATGATGATCCTGGGATAGGAACGGCAGGATCTGGCCTATAATCGCACTCAGCCTCTTTGCTATCTCAGTCTGAAACATCAAAAGGTTCACCCTTTGATTATCGAAGTAGCTCAACCGCATTTGCGAACACACACAGAGAGAGCGCGGCGGTGCAAGGCAAAAGGGAAGAGACAGGAGGAGAGCAGGGCGCACAGCTATCAAGAGATATATAGAGAGAAAGCTCAAGCTCTATTGCCTCCGGTCTGTTCTGCTTTTGGCAAGCCTTCAAACGCAAACTGTCTAGAAGACGCTGTGACGGTTGACCCCGGCCCTTCGTCTCCCCCTTTCTATTCCAATCTCCCGCCGCTATAACGTCACAACAAGAATCGTCTGGAGAACAAACGCACACGCAGCAATCAATTTTCAACTTCCTTATCGCTCATCTTGCCGCAACGACGAGGAATCATAGATCAAACGACGAGATTCCTCGATTCGGAAACAAGGAAATAGAATGGACGTTAAGAAATCAAAAATATTATGAATCTCAAGTTTGTATCGTTGGAATGCAACGAAATTCATTTTTATCTTTGATAAAAATAATTATTCAAATGCAGAATGTAATTAAGATGATAAAATTATCCATTTTTGCCATTCGAAAAGCATATCGACTCGAAAAATTTGGATGACATTGAAAATTGAACGAATTTTAATATAATCAATAAAATTCAATATTTTTCGATGCATTCCAACGTTGCAAACTTCGGCATCATGAAAATAGCACTGAAAATTAAATTTTGTCAAAAAACGTCGATATTTTGTTGAACACGATGAACTAAATATTTTTGGATAATTTACCAAAATTTTCATTATTTTGACAATATTTTTCATTTCTAACGAAACTGTCAGCAAAATTTCCGATTGGAATTGGAAATTTTTGTGATTTTTGAAAGAAACGTTTAATCGATCCACCAAAATATCGATCTTTTCCAAAAAAAAATTCTTTTCAGTGCACACACAAATTTTTGCACTGAAAATTGAATTTTGTCAAAAAAACGTCGAAATTTTGTTAAACACGATAAATATTTTTGGTTAATTCCAAAATTTTCGTTATTTTGACAATATTTTTCATTTCTAACGAAACTGTCAGCAAAATTTACGATCGAAATTGGAAATTTTTGTGATTTTTGAAAAAAACGTTTAGTCGAACCAACAAAATATCGATCTTTTCAAAAAAAAAAAATTCTTTTCAGTGCACACACAAATTTTTGCACTGAAAATTGAATTTTGTCAAAAAACTTCGATATTTTGTTGAACACGATAAATATTGTCGAAATTTAACAAAAATATTTAGTTGACCGTGTTCAACAAAATTTCGACGTTTTTTTGACAAAATTCAATTTTCATCTTATCTCCGGTCAAATAAGTTTGTCATGATACAAAATCCGTTATCGCATCGAGACTCGATCTGTTGAATCTTTTGATAACGCAATAATTATTGTCGCTAAGACGTTTCAATAACTTGTTACCACTTAGAGGCTCTTGACACGAGACAAGAATTTCTACAAAGCATTACGAGAAAGGCGAAAGTTGGCAGAAGCTTTTATTCGCTGTATATCTAGCACGGGCTTTGGTAGACAAAATTGGCACTGCCTTTCGCGGGTTTCCTCGACGACATAATTAAGTGAATATCGATATATACGAGTATTGTGTTTTGCGACGCGCGTTATGCCAAAAGTGGCCGGGCCAGGCAAATGCCATTGTCACACTGGAAAACTGTAATTCGTTTGCTATATGTTCTCGCACTTAGCTTCGCGCACCAGGCTTTTCTTTTCAGTGGCGAAGGATTGTAAATCGTGAGCGAGAAGCCAGAGAATGGAGTTTTCGAGGCAGCGGAGGGCGAGTTTTCGAAGCTTTGGCTAATTGAAATATGGCAGCCGGTGAAATTCTTGGCGCGCCATTTCTCTTTTCGAGATTTCTCAAGCCCCAGAAGGGTGGAGAAGAAAAAAGGACTCCGAGCGAGAGAGAGAGAAGAAAGAGAAAAGAAAGGCGACAAAGGACGACGAAAGGCTCGAAAATGCCAAGAGTAAGAGAGGAACAACAGTGTTGGAACAAAGTGCGTGGCTATATATATGGAATGCTGCTGTAAGCGACGGAGTAATGAGGAAAAAGGCGAGGAAAATGGAGGCGGCGGAAAGGCTCTGTAATAAATGAGATTGTGTTAGGGTAAAATGAGAAAATACAGCGGATCACAACTCTAAAAAAGGGGGAAATGAGTATGGAGCACAGCATCTGGGTGTACGATAGAGATTGAAAAAGAAAGAGACAGAATGAGGTAAATAAAAGATGGGAAATGGAAAAGGTTGAATGGAAGAAAGTGACTTGTTGTTTTAACTACCCGTCGCCCTTCGAGAGCTAGTCATTAAGCCACTAATTATAATGTGACTGAAAAGGAGAGGATTTATTCGCTAAAAGAGGAGGGAGATGAGGTGGAAGAGGATCCAATTGAAATGGGGGGGCAAGCTAAGAGTATTGCAGGAAGGGAGACGTAAAATCGTTGGATATTGGGTTAGCCATACTCATTTCTGTTGCAGGAGTGGAAAGGGGTCGGGAAGGAGCAGAAGGGAGCGAGGGATGAGGGACAGAAATGAAAGATGGTAAAGTCAAGAGGATTCAAATGAAGAAGGAACGTACAGGCACCACCACGATAAAGCAGTTGGGGCAAGAGCCGAGAGGGTGCATAGAAACGAAAACGAGGGATCAAGTCAGATGAAAAGTGAATATGAAAGTGCGAGAGAGAAATTTCTGACGGGAGGGCTCCAAGTGCTTTGGGAAAATAGTGGCTGATGGCTGCGGATCATTGTGGAACGAGGCAAATACGGCCAAGGAGCGAAATGGAGAGCTTGAACCAGCTGCAGACGTAATTGCGTTGCTGAGAAGTTTTATCCTGCCACGAGAGAGAATGAGAGAGAAATTGCCAGAGAGAAAACGCTAACCAGGAAAATAATGAATGAGGTGTAGAGCTGGCCACCGGAAGGAATCCAGAGATTCTCAACATCTCAGAGATTCTGAACACACTTTGTTTCTATTTACCCGGAGGCGAACCTCCTTTTTCCATTTTCATCAATAAATCGTGCAAGATCAATATAAAACCTCGTAAAAACCGATGGCCAAGACAATTGGCGCATCTTTATTAAAATCTCAGACGAAAATTCATCGATTTTCCCAATCAATATGATCCACAATTAATTAATCATTATAATTCTCGATAATTTCAGCTAATTCGATATTTCAACATTCACAAATTGCATTTACGATAAAAAATGTGTCAAGACCGCGCAGACTGCATCGACGTATATTTTTTCACGGTGATATACGCGAATAAGTTGAAAATAAAAAAATGCGAATGAAGCGAATGAAAAAGTACGAGAGTGCTTTCCGTATACACATATTTATATACGAAGAGATAGATGGAAAAATCGGGACATACGCTTTTCTCCATAAGTAACTGCGCACACACACACGGGCAAATCGGTATTTGCTTGCAAGGATTCGACGAGGGAGAGTGGCACGTTGGAATTTTTCCATCGGACGTGAGTCGATGTATTCTCGATCGAGAAGCTCTCGTGAATTTCGCTCAGCAATATATACATATATGCGTTCAAATATACATAACTGTATACGTACAAATCCATATGCAATATGAAAGCGGATATAGAAGGAAGAAGCTGGAGGACTGAATCGCGGATATACGTCGAGGTAGCAGAAACATATAGAAAACCGCAGCCTCGCTCACAGCCCTCGAGTTTCCGGGTGTTACCTCTTTACCGCGTCATCTCCTTGTCAAACCCTCCCTTTTTATTTTCACTCGAAAACTCGGCGTGTTGTACCTTTATGTACATTTTCCATATCTATTTTTGCATATACTCAAACTGTGCATACGCGAGAAGATGAAATAGAATGTGTGGGAGATGCTCGAGGAAAAGTGGTTCGACGTGACGAAAAGTCAGGCTATTCATACGTGCGAGCCCATTTTTCACAAGACCCAAAATACATCATTGATTTATTTCCAAAACACCAAATTCTTTCATTTTCTAAAAATCTTACGAAAAATGTCAGTCCTAAAAACTCCAGTAGGAGGAATTTAGAAACTTCATACGTTTCGACCGACATCCCATGGAATTTCCCATACAAAATCGAGCTTTGTATGTTCATACTTTGCTCCATATGGATAAACACACATTCACGATGTACCCGGAGTAATGGAGACGCGGGAGTGCAACCGAAGCTGATATAGTGTGAGAGTAACGCGTCAACGTGCAAAAAGTGTGTACAAGACTTTACAGTAGAGAAAGCAAAGAAAAAAAAAATTAAATACATAAATGCATGCATTAAATTTTGTGGTATGAAAAGGGAGGAGGTTGAGTTTGAATTTCGCGAGGGAAGATACGAAAAAATGCATGGAAAGAGAGTCGTCGTATGAAAATGGAAGGCGACTGTATGTTCCGGTTGAAATGAGGGTGTGTGTGTGTAATAGGAGCGAGTGAGAGAAAAGGATAAGATAGACGGGAAGCGAAGTATATGCCGATAAAATTCTTTAGCCTGTAAAACGGTGACGTGAACCGAATGGCTTCGCCGTCGGTGTGAGTTGTTTGGGAGGATGGGATGTGGCATGAAATGGGGTGGATCTCGTGCAGGGATTGAGCCAGACATATAGATATGTATATTTATGAATATAAGCAACCCCTGCGAGCAAGTTGAAGGCAAACACCCACACATTTTTTCCAGTTCTCTTTCCCCAGACGCGGAGTACAGCAGCGGGGAGAGCGTCGATACCCCGATAATCCAATACTCCGGTGGGTACGTCCAATCCCGTCGGAAACCAGCGGAAAAGAGTATTGGAAAGGAGAGAGAGAGAGGAAGGAGAGACAGTCGACAGTGCCAAGAGAGATATAGAATTCCGGGCAAATTCAAAAGAGAAAAAAACATGCTTTTTCCCTTCCTTTTCCTCAACTTTTATCTACAGCCGTTTCTGCACTATACACCAAATCTGTATGTATATATGTGTGTGTGTGTGTTTATATTATAAATTGTATTTACGTATGTACATACATTTTCCTGTTTCTTCCAGAGAAATTGGATATAAAAGTTATCGCTCCGTGATGCATGTACGTCGAGGTCGAGCATATACCACGTGTATACTTTGTACAGAACTAGTGTACATGCTATTTATGTACTACGTATGTATTGCTTTAGCGAAAGATAAGCTTGATCATTGCATCATATTTCCCCATCGACTTATGTGCACCTACAAAAGCGTAAATAGCTGCCAGAGTGTTTATTTATAACGTAATCGAAAAGTATTGAAAGGAACTGGATAAAAAAAGGAAAAAAAGGTTCATACCATCATTAATCCATGTCATACTCATTTCATGATGGCTGAATAAATAACGCGATATAGATCGGCGGTTTATACTTGAGAACGATCGAATTAACTTTTGATTCGAATCTGCCTTCCTGTCATCTCTTGAGATTCAACGAGTGCGTGACATTGTTGTGTCGAGATTGCATCTTGGGAGTTGAAACACAAACTTGAGATAAAATGTAAAGATGGGTTGACTCTCGGGAATGAAAAATAGAAAGAAAAAAACTAAAGTATGGAGAATGTGATGGAAGAATAAATAAAACAGAATGAATGAAGGATTGCAGAGAAAATACGAAAAACAATTTCAATAAATCCATCAGTATAATCCTCACGAGTCCATACCGAGTATCGTGCCGACGACATGGATTATCGATAAAAAGTGAAGCATTGAAAAATATATTGAGACTATCACAAAGTAAAATGTATATGATAGATAGTTTAAGTGCACATAGATATTGGAAGTAGGACGCGGAGCAGTGACTTGGAGTGCAAGCCCGTTTAGAGGGTTAATACAGAGAGACGTAGCTAGCTATGGGACGCCATTACGATCTGAGCTATAAACCCTCGAGGGAGAGAGGGGAGGAAGAGGAAGAGTGAAAGCTCCATCCGATGTCGCCTCGTTACAATTGCGAGGATGTGAAAGGGTGTATAGAAAGGTTGGAGGGTATGAGAGAGAGGATATAACGTTGACAGGGCGAAGAGAAGAACAGAGTAGAAAAGGAAGATATAGTAGGAGGAAGAGAGAAAAGGGGAGTTGAAGTGGTTGGGAGACTTCCTGAAGTGTGGAGGGATGTATACGGGGATTGAAAGTAGGGGTTGGGGTGGTTGAAAACGTTGCCGGATCTAGAAGCTCTCGTATTGATAGCCGTACCCGAGGTTCGGCACTGTTCAAGAGGGTGCCCACTTCCGGGAGATAAAAAGAGAGACCGTACAGCGAATAAGAGAGACGCCGGAGAATCGTTGAAAACGCGCTAGTGGTAACAAGAATGGAGTCGCAGTGTTGGTGATCGTGTGGCAAAAGCTCTGGAACGTGAATTCGTTGGGTAACAGTCTAGTATATAATACTATAGAGGGTAGTTGGGATGGGAGAGGGATGAGGATAACAGAAGTAGTAGTGGTGGCCGTAGTGGTCGTGGCGAACATAGAACCGAGAGGACGAGAGAGAGGGAACATAGTCGAAGAAGAAGAAGAAGAGGAGGTAGTTGGTGTGCGGTGGTGGATAAGTGGTCCTCGAGAGCTCCGCCAATAAGGAGGAGAGAAAGCAAAAGAGAGGGAGAGGAGTAGAGAATGAGGAGATAGGAATTACCGTTCCATGAACAGACGGCGAAAGATCGGGGGATGTTTGGATGTTTGAACTTCCAAGTGCTGACGCAGCACTCGAATCCTGCTCCATCCCGCTTCCTTGAGTGCAGACATTGGAGAGAAACTGGCATAACTGTATGCGAGACCGTAGGCGCTCACCCGACACTCGAATACACAAATACACCCACAATCACAGAATCACGTATACAGAAATATACATGAACTATTCATATGTCTATAGAAACAGTACAACATACAACTAATATAGATCCAGCAGGAGGATGCATAGATAATATCCCGAGTATCACTGTGTACGCGCATTCAATGCAGACAGATGAGAAAGAGGATGAGAATCGGGAGGAGTTGGAATCGTAGATCCGTTGGGATACAGACGCAGCAGAGAGGGGGAGGGAGAGACCGAGTACCGGTACATGATGAACATACACCACAGTGCAAATATAACAATCCTTGAAACATTGATCGTTTGGTATGACATCCAGATTTCTATCTATGTAGATACTTCGCTACAATATATACATGTACATATTAACGATATAGAATAGAAGAGTGTAATACGCGGAAACATTGGGACGGATTGTTATTTAAGCTGATGCTTCAATGAAACCTATGTACGATGAGGGATTACGATTCTACGCTAGGGCGACTAGGGCGGATCACATAGGTAGTACAATATTGTATACAACCTGGTCTTCCCAGTTGCACACAAACACACTTGTTCACACATGGATGCATAGATATATACAAAACGGATCAAGTAAAGATATGAGGGACGCAATCAACACCTCCGGAGCAGGTTGAGTAAGCTCAAGTACAGCCCATATGTTTGTTATGCGTAAAGGGTCTGAATCGAGGACCCTGTCGTATCAGCTATTGTCTATGTCAGTTCTGCAGAATTTTCAATAGATGAAAGAGTTGGGCTGAGGAATCGATGTAGTTTTATTGAGTTTCCTATATTAGGACACCATGCAACTATCACGCCGCGAGTAAAACTAGCAAATGCGACGTTTTCCAATTTAAAAAAGTCGGTATAGGGTGTTATGGCTATGTGTGCACACATGGATGCTGCTGGTAGGGACATCCCATGAACACGTACAGAAAGGCTTTCATGTTTGCATATAGATGTAGGTGTGTTTGAGTGCGTCTGTGTGTGGCGGTCTTGTGTACGCAGGTATGAAGGGACATGGACGCGTATACAACAAACAAGAACAGGTGGGGTTGCTTATATAGCACGAGCAGAAAGCCAAAGGTCCCGACGTGCGGCACACGGGGCGACTGATGATCGATTATCTCGCGTCGCTCGGTTAGTTAGGGGTCGACGAATTAGCGCGGTACTCGAGGATATTAGACAAGAGAGGTTTGGGTCCTTGTGGTCTGGTACGAGAGTTCGATAGTCCGAAGGGGTTTGGCAACAGTGCATCCAGCGACATAGAGACAGAGAGAGGGAGAGGGATGAATGGAGAACAGTGAGATAGAGAAGCGAGCTGGTTGGACGTGTAGACCGATCACCCTGTTCCTAATTCAGGTTTGTGTGTTGGCGAGAGGCTGCTTCAACTTCAGTTTATGTATACATAGATATCGAACAAGACAGGATCTTGGATGACGAGCTGTTCTCGAAGCCGCTAATAATGGGAGTACTCGGCCGCAATGCGCTTGCTATTAAGATGAGCTGCTGATAGTCTCTGAGCTCGTGCGGCTTCAGTGATCTTTGTGTGGAAATTCCCACGCAGAACACAGAATTCAGCCAAGCCTAATCTAAAAGTTCTAGGACAGCATATTTCTGCCTTTTGCTTCATATCAATGAAAAAGCTCAAAGGTATCGTTAGAACTCTGTTCCCGCATGAAGGGCAAAGACAACTGGGCCCTCCGTTGAAAATATTCATGAAGAATCAGCATGACAATGTGTGGTATCAAGAGAAACATATAAGGAATTGAGTGAAAATCAATCGAACGCTCAACTTGAGTTGATGATTCAACTTGAACCAAAGTGGTGCAAGTTTGTATTGGTTTCTGTGTTGAATGTCTCTTCAAAGGAAGCGAGTATACGGATGAATATACATGAAGAGGAAGTTGTGTTGGGGGGTGTCCGTAAGAGACATGTCTTACAAATACATGTATACCCAATACATAAATGTGAGCTGGCACATATTCACATAGGTGATGAGGATGCATGTATCCATAAAGCCGAACTAGAAACGGCTTGTAGAATGGTCACGTACGTGACGTCTGGCTATATATATGTAGGTAGGATATCTTGTGGATATTACGACGGAGGATATGGAGACCAACAGGCGTCATGGAAGGTTGTACGAGGGTGGTTATAGTCGGGCGAATCTGGTGCACAAGGCAGAAACGCCGAGAGACACGAGTTTCCGTATGTATACGGCAAAGAGGTTACGTTGATGGTCGGTCGAGTTGGAGGCAAGTTGGAGAGGCGGCGTAGGAGGGAGTTAGTAGGGGAATGAGAAAGAGGATAGCTAGTGGCTATTGCCACCGACTATATAACCCGGACGGTCGAGTCTGTCGGGGGATGTGGTCTCTGGTGCTCGGGCTAGTGGCCACTCTCTGGTTGAGGCGATGCGAGGCCAGCATCACGACCACTAAGCCCACCTGATATATCCAACCCCAGTCCATATCATCGTCCTCTCTCCATTCCCTATTCTATGTTGCGCATCCCTAGCACTCACTTCTCTTACTATCTCTTCCTCCTTCCTCCAACTCACTATCCTCCAGGCAACACTCTCTTCCCTCGAAATTCCCGTTTCTCGCATTTCCTCTCGCTCTCCTTTCCACTAACGAGAGTCAGCTCATACAGCGACTAAACCAAAAGAGAGAGGGAGCGTGAGCAAGGGAGGCAAAGATAGAGAGAAGCCCGAACCGCAAGCCGCAACGGGCTACTGCCTTGATTAAACGCGCCATAGACCGCCATTATCGCTGATTGCGCTAAACATTATCGGACTTGCCGACTCCTATCTCCCTTCTTCTTCTACTCTCTCTCTCGCTCCCGCTCACTCTCTCCCGTCTGATTCTCCCTTTCGCACAAACCTGCTTCTCATTTCCCTTCGCTGCTTCGTCGTTTCACTCCACACCACCCTATCTGTTAAATATACATATATATCTATATGTTATGTGTATATACAGGAATATAGTGGTCAACGGTCAGGCATGCCCGCAGCCACGTGTGTGATCTTGCTGTTGCTGATACTCAGCTACTGTCGAGCAATTATTGGCCAGTCCGGTGAGCTTCGACCATTGAGCCGATCCGCCAACGCCTGTCGAGTACCCTCACAGAGTGACATTTTGCTTTACCGCACGAGAGCCTCTGCCCAACCCACATGCATATATGCATACACGTCGATATTCAACAGTCCACATTCCTATACACATATCCGCTTCGAGAGCATTCGATCATTCGATTCATCATTATCAACAGACTCAGTTCCAAATTTTGATACTTGTTGGTGAAATTTAAACGAGCCAGATGGCCTTTTCGTCAATCGTATCAAATGCAATTACATGTATGGAGCTCCACAACGTTTTTACAATTCTCATCTGCTTTCAGAATGGACAACCTTTGTTTGCCAAGGTGCGAAAGAATTCGAATGTCAAAGATCCTCACCGGAAGTTCGTACAAAGATTTCGAAAACAATTAAGCCTGGAATATTCCGTTAATGAATTGGGTAATGATTAAGTCATTTGGTACGATCTATTGTCTACCTCCGAACAACGAGGCAAAGTGCGACCGAGAAAAGTTGGCGACTTGTCTCTTTTATTCCCGAGAGAGACGACGGTAAGCTGCAAACGGGAAGGAGGGTCGAAACTCCACCACCTAGGGGCAATTTCCTACAATGAGACGCGAAATATAAATATATATAGATATGTGTAACGAGATAAGGTGGAGTGGAGTAGAAAGGGATCCAGTCGTGCTGGATGAGAGAAACAGAGAGAATGGGGGGGGTGGATTTTGTGGCAGGTCGGAAGCGAGTAAAGGAACTTTGTTATAATTTAAGCAAGTCGACGGGTCCGACGCCCTCGCTGAGAATGGAAAGGGAGACTTACTTAATGTACGAAGCTCGTAATTAAGGGAGGCGTTCGAGAGTCGCGTATAACAAGGCGGAAAGGCGGATGATGCGGCGTCGGGGACGCGCAGAAACCAGGACGTTGACGTCGTGGCGTCTCATGAGTTTATACCCCGCTTTGCGTTCGTTCCGCTGTATTACAACGAGCATTCCCCTAAGGACGTTGTATGCTGAATTTTCTATCGATAGAATTCCTTCAAATTTTCACCACACAAAAAGGATAGTCATGTCCCATGGCTTGCGCAATTTTAAGGGCTTTCACCATCTACAAGTCGAGTTATTTATAAATATCACAATTTTCAGTTTATTCAGTTTTTCTAAAAAAATCAGTCGTAAAATATTTTCGAAATTTTAACAACTTCGTTTTAATGAACTCAGGCTCGCAAACCATTTTGTATGTAAGAAATACTGAAAAAAAAAAATTTAGATTTGACCGTCGCCTTACAAGTCAGAGTTTCACGAGAAGCAGCGCTTTCGGTGCTTCATCGTCGTGAAACTTTAGTGGTTGTAGTTGGTTATGTATATCCAGGCATTAACGCGGTAGGCCAAGGGGTGGGGGTAATAACACGTGACGTCGTACAGACCTGAATAACGATCAACACACTCACACTCTGAAATGGTATTAGTGCCATTATAGAGAGGCTGAAAACCGTCGGGAGATTTTCCACAAAACGCGAATTAGGGTGTGCGAGGAAACCCTTTTCCCCAGAGGGGCTTCAGAGACGATGACGATCCCTTGTTAAAGCGTTGAGGCGCGCAAGCTCATCATCGTACTCGCATATCAAGCACGGCTGACTTTTTTTTTAACGAAGGCTTAAAGCTCCAGTTTCGCGGGTCCAAGAGTGCAGCAGCACCAATTGGTAGCGGGCTTTTTGTTCGACAGCCCCAGGAAACGCCTTTTCAACCTTTCAAACCTTCTTCGAAAAGCTTTTCGCTCTTTCAACTCAAACTTTTTTGTTTTAGTCGCTCCGAGCTTCAGAGTCTTCGTTCCCTCGGAACCAACAGAGCGCTATGAATCTCTGATTCTTGGCCTTTTGTTCAGCACCTTTTCGGGTCACCTGACATTTCCAACTTATCCACGTGCAAAGTCCTTCGCCGCGGGAGCCAAGTTTTTTAAGAAATGACGTCAATTACCAAGTACCTCGTTTTTCAACCTTTTCCTTAATGCTCAGTGCACAACCCAGACCATCCCAACTAAACTTTTACTTTTTGGTCCTCCTTTTCGGGCCTCATGATTGACAAGCACGTGGCTCAACACCGGAAAAAAAATGTGGTGTCTTGATGGATACTTTTCCCTTTATCAATTTCTCATTTCTAGGCCAACATTGGCAACAGGACGAATTCGTGGATAAACTATTGCTTTTTTCTTCTTTTTTTTTTTCGCGTACATTATCGTTCTGAGGCGCGCGTGAGATCGTTGAAAAGCCCATCTCATTTTTTGCCTCCGCCTCGTCCCTCTTTCTTCCAGCATTAGTTTCTTCTTTTTTTCTTTTTCTTTTCACGCCCCCGCGCGGTTTGAACGAGGGTTCTGACGACCTCTTAACGACTGCGGAGACTAGCCATTGGGGACCGCGTGTGGCGGTCAACCCTCTCTCCGTTCAACGGATTCGGAGCGCTCATAGTTTTTTTTTTCGTAGTTTAGTATTTTTTTTTCCAAACATTGTTATTTTGATCATTTTTTTTTTTTAATAAACTGAAAATCTATGAAAAAATGGCCACGTACGAATAAACATTTTGCTTTCACAATAAAAATCGGACCGACGCAACGTATTTTGGCTATTAAAAAAGTAATTCACTAATTTTAACTATTTTCTGTTCCGTTACACTGTCATGATCGCTTAATAACTCGGAAACGATTGTCGTTAAAGAGCTTCGACATGAATTATGCAAAAACCACTCGCACTTCGTACTACCGATTTTTATAGAATACATATGGGTTTCACACAGAGTGAGAGTGCGATAGAGAGAGAAAGACGCGAAGAGCGCAAAAAGCAGGCTGCAAAAAAAAGAGGAAAGCTCGTAAAAGTGGTAAAGGCGATAAAAGAGAAGAGAATCGTGGTCTTCGTAGCGGTGTGGTTACGGAGGGTGTAAAAAGATATACGCGTACGAAATAAAAAAAAAGAAGAAGACACATAAAAAAAACGTCGCAAGAGGTCACAACCCAGGTGTTTTTTTCAGAATTCGAAAATACGTCAGAGGTTGATAAAATGATTGTTTCCATTGACGATACTCCACGAGAATGAGTGTGTGAAGAAACATTTTTAAAAAGAAGCTCCGAGAATCGATTTAACTGAAAAAAAAATTTTGTCAAAAATCGTCGATATTTTTTTGAACACGCTAAACTAAATATTTTTGGATAATTTTCGTTATTTTGACAATATTTTTCATCTCCAACGGAACTGTCGGCGAAATTTACGATTGGAATAACAAAAATTGACTTTTTGAACTCTTTCGAGAATATTTCTTGCTGCAGTGACAAAATTTTTATGATTTTTCAAAAACAAAAAAAATGTTTAGTCGAACGAATCTAACAAAATATCAATTTTATCCAAGAAAATTTTTATTTCAATGTTTGAATGTTATTGCATGTTGATGAATACACTGAATATGAAATTTTGTCAAAAAAATTCGTCACTTTGTCGAGAACACGGTAAACTGAATATTTTTGGATAATTTCAAAGTTTTCGTTATTTTGACAAGATTTTTCATTTCTCAGAGAACTGTCAGCGAAATTTACGATTGGAATGACAAAAATTCACATTTCGTAGAGACTTTCTAGAATATTTTTTGCTGCAATGACAGAATTTTTGTGATTTTTCAAAAAAAACCTTTAGTCAAACGTTTTCAACAAAATTTTCTTTCCAGTGATCGGTAAATTCATTTTCTCAATAATCTCGATAAAATGAAGAGAATATCGGTCATTTCTTCGATATACAAAGTTAATTCTATTGGTTAAGGAAGAAAAAAAAAGTTGATCGGAGAAATATATAGGAAAGCAAAGAATCGCGGATATATAAAGAATCGATTGCGAAGGTATATGTATAAGGCAGAAACGAGCTGCTGCAACGTAGCATGCCGATGGGAAAAAGGATAAAAAAATGTAAACCCGATCAATATATAGAGATCGAGACAAAGCCATGCTCGATGGACTAAAGAAGAGGGAACAAACTCTTATTCTCTTTTATATATATATATACAATATACGAGGACGTTATAGACATACGTGTACGCGAGGATAACGCACATAAAAAATGTGGAAAAGCACGACCAACTCGATTTTACCGATATCGACTTTTCTCCCCTATTCCTTTTCCGATGCGCTGGTCCAGCAGCCTGTGTCGCTCTTCCCTTGTACATATCTATATATTTTTCAATGTATATGTACGCAGAACGTTTTTTTTTTGTTGGACCGCACACAAGCCGAAACCGCACCTTTTCTCACACCACTTTTTCCTGCCTGAATCTCTCTCTGGCTCGTTCTCGCGTTTTATTCCGTTCACTGGCTCCCAACTCGCCAATTTCTCTTTCCATCTTTATCCAGCCTCTCGGTTCTCTCTCGCGGTCCAAACCTTGGCGCGGTACAGAGAGCCCGCTGCTCTCCCTTGCTCCGCAATTTCTCATTCCCTTCGAGCCTCGATCCACAGGCGCATCCCAGACTCGTTGAGCAAATCGCTTGCCGCTGCAGACGGAATAATAAAAAGAGCCAGCGAGAGAGAAAAAGGGAACGAGTTGAAGAAAGGGAGTGACGCAAAGAGCAAAAATGAAGCGTTAAAGAGAATGACGGAGAAATTCAAGAGCTGAAAAAGCAGAGAACTCGCCAACAAAACCAACTATTTTATATTTGGCTCGTTTAAATGAATTTAATTCCTTTTATTTTTCATCAAATTCCCCTTTTTTTCTGCGCCTCTTGCTATCGAGTCCCTGAAGAGAATAATTATCCGTATATTTCATTGCTCCCCATTTTCCCGAACGATATTATTACGCTGGCTAAGACCCGAGCAGATTATTCCTCCGAATAAGAATTCCATTTTCATCCATCCTGATCAATTTTCACGCTACGTTTCTCCGGACGATTAATTAGCGAAAATTACCGTCGAAATTAACAAAAAAAAAAAAAACCGTGAAAAAAGAGGAAAAATGCGTCAAAGACAAATTCAATTAAAAAAATCAATCTCTTTCCATCATTTCCACAACCTTTTACAATCAAACCCAAACAGACACATAAAAGAAAATATTTTAACTGGAGCGAGGTAGAAAAAAGAGAATTGCGCGTGTTCTCCGCAATTTAAAACGACCTAAGAGAGGTCAAAGGGCACCGATTCGATACTATCGATCTCCGATTCGAAGCGTCATTCCTGCTTTTTTCCTCCGCCTCCGTCGTTACGTTTTTCTAGTTTTTTTTTCTTTCTCGTCGAGCTCGTTAAAGTGGTAAATGAATAATGAGTGGCTCTCGGTGGATCGAGAGCGAGTGCGCTTTCGAAAGGAGAAAGAAGGAAAAAAAGGCTGGAAAAGCAAACGATAGCGATAGAGCGAGCACGAATGGGAAAGTGGAGCGTACAGAAGAGGAAATCCGACGTGCAGGCTCTGGGGGAGGCCGAGAGAGGACGAAAAATCGTTCGTTTCGCAAGGGTTTGCTGTACACACAGACACCGGGCCACACAGCAACAAAATGTACGAGATAAAATGAGAGAGGGCGGATAAAATTGGTAAAAAGAGAGTTAAAAGTAGAGACTTTATATGCGAATGTATAGTCCCGAGTTATTTGAGAAAAAAGGGGATGAAGCAGCCCCCAGAGCTCCGCCCGATTGCAAAACAACTAAATCGAATCATTCGCGGTAGATGGCGATATTTTTCATGCGTGCATTTCACGGATCGATACCTTCCATGCCTACTGGCGCTTGACCACCTTTACCAAGACATTTTTATTCGTATATGTCTCCGTAGGCGCCAAACCATGTTTATAACAATATATACGCTTTATGGCAATTGTATACGTCGGTAAACACGCGTATACGACGATATTGGTTTTTACGATACAATGGTTAATATAAACCCGCACGGATCGCCAATCAATTTACATAAACGTGTGCATACGCGTATGCGCATTAATATGCATGTGAAAAAAAAACACTGCATGGGAATTGGCGCGAGATCAAAAAAATTCAGTGTTATCCGGTGTGTTTTTTTTTTCGTTTGGAAATACTGAAAATTGTTTCATTCAATGGAGGCGAAATAAAATAAAATTAAACAGATGTTTTGGAGGCTCGAAAAATATTCATTTTTGACTCATTTTCATTTCAAATCGCGTACTTTTTTTTTCTCCTGATTGACTTCACTGCGATTCGCTTTTTTCCGCACCGAAAATGAATTTTTTTGGGAAAGATCGATATTTTGTTGGATACGTTCGTGACTAAACGTTTTTTCTTGAAAACTCACAGAAATTTGGCATTGCAGCAAGAAATATTCTAGAAAGTTTCTTCGAAAGTGAATTTTTGTCATTCCAATTGTAAATTTTGTCGCCAGTTCCGTTAGAAATGAAAAATATTGTAAAAGTAACGAAAATTTGCATTGCAGCAAGAAAAATTGTAGAAAGTCTCTTCGAAAGTGAATTTTTGTTGTTCCAATTGTAAATTTTGTCGCCAGTTCCGTTAGAAATGAAAAATATCGTAAAAATCCCAAAAATTTTGTCATTGCAGCAAGAAAAATTGTAGAAAGTTTCTTCGAAAGTGAATTTTTGTCATTCCAATTGTAAATTTTGTCGCCAGTTCCATTAGAAATGAAAAATATTGTAAAAATAACGAAAATTTTGGCATTGCAGCAAGAAAAATTCTAGAAAATCTTTTGGAAAATGAATTTTTGTCATTCCAATTGTAAATTTTGTCGCCAGTTCCGTTAGGAATGAAAAATATTGTCAAAATAACGAAAATTTTGAAATTTAATTCTTCGAAAAAATTCAATTTTTGGTGTTTTTGCACGCAATCTCGTTGTCTCTAATTCCTCCGAAATATTGCCGTTATCGTGCGGATTTTCGGCCTCTATTACACATTCGAAATTCTCCCTCGTTAACCTCTTGTTAATTACTTCCGGAAACCGGTTGCTCTCGCTGCTTCCACACGGTTCTTGGCGCTTCAACCCCGCCAATTCCGACCCACACCCTTCCGCTTCACCAAAACGCGCGTTTATTATTCTTTCAGTCTCTCCCTTCGCTCTTTTACGAGGAGATAAAAATCGAGGATTCTGTACGTCTCAATCGCCGCAATTATCGTTAATTGAGCGAATCTCAATTCAAAATTTCATTTTGAGTTCGCGACAGGCATTAAAAAACTGAATTTACCAGAAAAATTAAAACGATCGCATTAATTATTAAAATAATTCCTAAAAAATCGATTTTTTGGCATCTCGAATAATTAATGAAGAAAAAAAAGTTTTTTTGTCTTTTTTATCAATGTTTGTCTCCGTTTTCGTCGGGGGCGCACGAAATCGGCAGATACCGAGCCCGATTTACGATTTCAAGCGTAGTCAGCTCTCCGAGGATTTGGGAGAGCGAGACACGAAAAAAAGGAAAAAAAAGGGAGAGGGAAAAATATTGGTGCCCGAAAGGCTCTAAACGCGCATGTGTGCGCTCGAGTGTATTCACAGAAGTGCGACAAGAAGGAGAAAAGGACAAGTTTTAAATATTCAATAAACGCGAACATTATTCCCGGCACGTCGACGTATAGTAGTCGAAGCGTGCGCTCTTCCAGTTGGAAGTTGGGAGGAAATAATGAGAGGATAGGGTTGATATGAAAAGCTGGAAAGAATGAGAACGTGCAAAAACGAGAGAAAAGATAGGAGCAGCATAAAGAGCTTGAACAACGAACCGCTTTCAGATTGCCATATCCATTTATTTATACATCAGCACGAGGCTTTTCACGTGGAATTTCCTTCATCCCCAGATTTCGCGAAATAAAAACAAAAGAAAAAAAAATTTCGGCAATTTTTTACGGGAGTTAATAAGAAGAAAAAAAACTCAACGAAAAATTTATCGATGATTTGTTGAATTTCCAAAATCATCCAAATTTTTCGAGCCGATACAATTTTTGAATCAATCAATAAATTGATAAGTTTGATAAAATTTAACTAAATTATTTAATTATTATTCAAAATTATCGGAATGTAATAAAATTTATTAAAAATTTAATAAATCTAATAAATTTAATAAATTTTATGAACTTTATAAATTTAATAAATTTAATAAAATTTGAATCAATCAATAAATTGACAAGTTCATTAAATAAATAATTAATTTAATAATTAATTTAATAATTTGTTAAATAAATAGAATAAAATGATAAAATGAATTAAAATAATGAGATTTGCCATAGAAAAAAAAAGAATTTCGTTGCATTCAAACGATGCAAACTTCAACGTGATCCGCAAAATAATTTTCATGTTAATTAGATTTCGAGACAACGATCGAGATGGACTTTGTGTGTGGGTTTGGCAATTTGTGCGAATAAAACTTTTGAACGTGGAATGCCTCATGGATGGATTCGAACGATCGGGGGTGTTCAGAGGTCCCGAAAGGTGGGGGGAAAGTCCGTTGAAAAGGGAAGTTTCACGGGGGAGCGAAAGAGAGATAAACGGCGATGGAAAAGGGCAAGAAAGTCGGATGAAAAAGACGAGGAAGAATAAGAATAAGAAGAGGAAGAAAAAAGATGGAGAGCCGAGCTATTTATCCCCTTGAATTCCTTGGAGGGTGTGGGGACAAGACTCCAGTGCCCATATTCTATAATTTGCTCTTGGAGAGCAAGGACGTTTCCCAACCCCATGCAACAGACGGAATTGCAGACTCGCTCCCCGCCGCAACTCGTTCGGCTTACTTTTCCCTTGTTTCCCCGTTCCCACTCGTTTTTTTTCTCTCACAGTCTCCCTGGCTGGCTCGACCCTTGAAAAACCCTTTTGTCGAGTCTCTCTCGCTCGGCAGGCGACTCGAAGAGTTTGCGACGACCCTTGCGAAGAATTGCTCTCGTTTTTTACTCCCGTCTTGCTGGCTTTTCACCATTTTCTTTGCCTGCAATCTTCTCGTTCGGAGCCCACGAGGCATGCAGCTTTTCCCCCCGTTGCTGCATGCCAACTTGCTTCTCCCTGTTTTGTCTTCTCCGCGCGCGCGCATTTACTTTATTTTCATCCCCACTCCATTTCTTTTCCTTTCCATCCACCTCGGTCGCGTTTTATCAAGCGCGATCCAAGCCCTCAAATTATTCCGTTAGATTCACCCTCGCGGACTCGTCGCCAATGAAAAGAAAAAATCGTGAGGCCTCCGAGGATGGAAACGGCAAAGAAAAAAAAAAAAATTTGCGAGGGGAGACGAGACTTCGCGATATGACAAAGTGGGGCGCAAACACCTTTTTTTTCACAAGGTGTATATAAAAAAAAAAAGGGAGACGACGAAGCGAGAGCGCGGACGGGGATGAAATAAAATTGCCACCGCAATTAATTGCGTGACACCCTTTCCCTTGCCCTTTCAATCCGCTCACACACTCTCAATTAATTCGTCGGCGCAATTTTTATTAAAATGCCACTAAAAATGAAATTTTGTCGGATAATTTCAAAATTTTCGTTATTTTGACAAATTTTTTTATTACAAACAAAATTCTCGATTAAATTCACGATTGGAATGACAAAAATTTGCTTTTCGAAGGACGAAACAACAAAATATCGTTTGCCAACGAAATTTTCTTTTCAAGGGGGTAAAAATGGGAAGCGTTTAATTGCAATTAATTTAGGGATTTTCTCGGTTTCGTCATCGAGCCCGGCGGTTCGGGTATTCGCGAGAGAGTGGCGAACAAATTAACCCTCCGCGCGCGCAACCTCTCATCGTTATTAAAAGCCGCGAGAACAAGGGTTTCCCGATCGAGCGACTGTTCTACGGTCGAGCTTCCTTGAGGCTTCGTTCAGAAACGAGCTCACTCATCCCCTAAATTTCTTGAGCTTCTCTCTATTCCGTATACTTCCCTCAAGAACCTCGCGGTCGTCTCGTTCTCTCTTCCGTTCTATAGATCGAATTAAGACGCCCGCGACGTGCTTATTTGCATGTTATTACCTTGTTTACATATTTATTCAATAGTCCCCGAGAGGCAATGTGCACTCTGGCGTAGGGTGAAATATAAATGGAACGAGGAAACGATTCGTAGGGGATGAAACAAGCCTCCGGCGAGCCTATAATCAAACCTGGATTTTATCCAACGATCATCCCTCTATAATTTACTATTAACGTTCGCCTCACCCGCGCCGATTTCGCCCCAACGAAGATTCAAATTATAAAAAAAAGCTCAAATTTTCCAAAATTTTTTACACTCATCCATTCGTTTTCGAAGGTTTTTTTCCCATAAAAAAAAAACGTCGATATTTTGTTGAACACGTTGAAAAATTTTTCGACAATTTCAAAATTTTCGTCATTTTGACAATATTTTTCGTTTCGAACGGAATTGTCAGTAAAAATTTTTCAAAAAAACGTTCAGACGAACGTGTCCAACAAAATTTTCTTCTCGGTAAACAGAAACACGTAATTGCTCATTAAATTTCTCAATAATAATATAATGCGATAAATAAAAAGATGATCGTGAAGTTTGCATCGTTGGAATGTAACGAAATTCTGTTATTTCCTGAGCAGCCAATAGAGCGATTCTCTCTTGTGACCAAAAAACTGAATGGACTCAAAAAATTGCGACGATTTTCAAAATTCAATAAATAATCAATGAAAAAATGTTTTTCGTTGAATCTCAACGTTGCAAACTTCAGAGTCAACGAAATTCTGTTATTTTTCCAGCAGAGCCAACAATTATTATTGAATATTTGGTTTGACCACTAAAACAATTTTTCCTTGCGACCAAAAAACTGAATTGACTCAAAAAATTGCGACGATATTGAAAATTCAATAAATAATCGATAGAAAAAATGTTTTTCGTTGAATCTCAACGTTGCAACGATGCTGAAGTTTGCAACGTTGGAATGCAACGAAAAATATTTGAATTTATTGATAGTTCGATGAATTTTAAATGCCATCCAAAATTTTCAAGCCAACATGCTTTTCGGGTGGCAAAAATCGATCATTTTATCATCCTAATTACATTCTGCATTTCAATAATAATTTTCGTCAAAAATAAAAATGAATTTCGTTGCATTCCAACGATGCAAACTTCAGAGTCATGTAAAAAGAGTTTCTCACCTGTTTGTGCATCTCGACGTTGAGTCCATAGGCCATTTCGTAATACTGTAAGATAAAACAGAGTTTCGATCATATTAATAAGGCGAGTTCGGTGTCTCGATGATGCAAAGTGTGTGTTTCGTGTAAAAGTGTCATGTATTATTTATTTATGATTATATTGTCGTGAGTGCGGTTGTGTAGTGATTTGACAAGTTTTGACGTTTCTCACGTGTACGGATTCCATTTATTTTCCCTTTTTTATCGTTTCACTCTCAAGAGATGATTATCGCGTGCATATACGCGTCATATATAGACATGCTGATGAATGTCGCTGACCAGTCGCCCCGCGATGCCTTGTTGCCTCCGCGAGCGAATGAATAATGAGAGGAAAATAGAATTTTCACATGCCACTCACGTACATCGTTTTTCTGCCATGCTGAAAGCTCACCACATGCAAAATCCCCCCCACATGCTTTCCTTTTGCCCTCTTTCCACCCACGCCCGTTTCCCGTCCACTTCACATCGTTCCGCGATTATTTTATGGACCCTTTGTCATCGGCCAATCGAGTCACGAAATTGCACCCCGTCGAATCGAGTCACGACAGAATTGAGAACGATTCCAAAAGGGGATGGAAAAATAAATAAATAAATAATAAACGTTGTCGAAATTTCAGACTCGCGGGTTGGAAAAATTTTAATTGGCGCTCTCGAGACTGTTTTCGTCTCATTTTAAAGGCACTCGTAATACTCGACTCCCGATTAATTTAATCTTCATTCGTTTCGATAATTAATTGCACAAATACGAGAAAAAAACGTTCGCGGGAAGTGGAAAAAACAAAATTTTATGTATTTTGCCGCACGCACCGTTTTTTCAATTAATTTTCAAAGGCAATTGGTTGGCCTTCATTTTATCATGCAATACAGACGCGGCGACGTTTTTGTGTCGAAAAACGATAGCGCGTTATTGAAACACGATGTGAAATGAAATTTTTTTATCGAGTCAGAGTTTGACGAAGGGAAATTTCATTCAGAACCAGTTTTAGTTGCAAATGTTTTTTGACCGATGAATAATCAAGTAACAAATTGATTATTTTTCACCTTTTTCAGGTTTTTTCGTATTTACTATTTAGTTGAAAAACTTCGAGCTCGTGAATCGAACTGAAAACGATTTTTATGGAGATAATTTTTACGTGAAATTCGATAATAACGCGCGATCGAAAATTTAAATTAAAAAGGAAACTTCAACTGAAAAAATCTGCCATAGATTTTGATGTTTTTTCCATGGTATCGAAATTCATGAAGCAAAACGAACGAATCAATTAATATTTTCCGGCCTCTATTCAACTTTCAGCTCCGTTATCATTTTTTATTTTTATTTTTTTTCAAAAGACTCACGGAATAATATTCGAAAGCGAGGAGAATGGACGAAAAATAAAAAAATAAATCAACTGAAATTGCGCAAACATTATTGACAGATTTCCGCGATTATTTTGCTCTCGCTACAGACGAAACTCAAAATCAAATTTTATCAAGAAACTGTCATCAAAATTTGCGATTAAAATGCCAAAAATTTGCTTTTCGAAGGATTTTCTAGAATATTTCTCGCTGCAATGACAACATTTTTGTGATTTAAAAAAAAAAAAACGTTTAGTCGAGCGTATCCAACGAAATTTCGATGTTTTTCAACAAAATTTTCTTTCCAGTGTGCAAGGAATAAAAAAAAGCCTGGAGACACCACAATTTGTGTACAAACTGGAAAAATCGTTCCAGCAAAATAAAAAGAGTAGGAGTGAAGGGAAAAACGAGATTTCTTGGCAAAGAGGTGAAAATTTGGTTGGTAATGAAATGCGGTGGACCGCAAAAGCTCGTGGGGGGATGGAATAAAAAATTCAAAAGAAAAAACGTTGGAATTCGGTTGAGGCTAGAGGAGTGGGCGGGAATAACTGGCGGTTCAGTGTGCATGAGAAAAAAAAAGCAGCGTGTTGGGTACAAGACGAGATTTTTTTCCTCAATTTGATTTTATCTCTTATTTTTTTTTTTTTTTCTAACAAGCTTCGATTATATCTGGCGAAATGCACGGTAGTTCGTGCATTTGCCATGCGGCCTCCGAACGACCATTCTAAAGAGGGGGAGGGCGCGTTTACGACACTCGTAAAGTGGCCGCAACACGTCGATATTATATTCGTGGACAAACTCTGTGGAATGTGAGAATAAAAAAAAACTTGACGTACAAAATGAGTCGATTGAGACAACGTTTTGGATTTGACGAAAAAAAAAAGAAACTTTTGGACCAAAAAACAGATTCGCAGGACTCTGAAGTTTGCATCGTCGGAATGCAACGAAATGCATTTTCATCTTTGACAAAAATAATTATTCAAATGCAGAATGTGATTAAGATGATAAAATTATTCATTTTTGCCATTCGAAAAGCATTTCGGCTGGGAAAAATTTGGATGACATTGAAAATTGAACGAATCTTTAATAAAATTCAATATTTTTCGATGCATTCCAACGCTGCAAACTTCAGCATCAAAAATTTGCAATTAATTGATTGTTTTAATGTCCTTGATGTCGATCGATTTTTTATCAAACGAGAATCAATTTTTACCATAATTTTTGATGGAAGATAAAAAAATAAAAACGACGCCGGATTTGAAGGGAAAAAAAAAATTTTTAGCGATAAATTTCGAGGCAAAGTGACGGAAAAAGTAAAAAAATAAAAAAACGAATCGAGAGAGAAAAGTCAAGGAAATTTGTTCGTCGAGGGAGTTCGAGGGTGGCGCAGAGATGGAGAAACAGAGTCGAGAGAATCGAGGAGGAAGGAGAGCGCGCAGGAGAGACTTTATATCCTGATTGTGAAGGTTGAATAAGGGGCGCGGTGTGGAAAGAGAGAGCAACCGGATAACTCGGAGAAATCCGCAACTCTCAGACTCCGTTTCGGTGCCTGAAGGCGCGCCAGAGCGCGTATCTCTCACGCCTCCCAAGTAAATTGGTCTTTAATTAATGAACCGCGCGCGCGCGCCAGCGCCAAGTTAACTCAGTGCCCTGAGAAGAGAGAGTTCACACTCTGGTAGAGGTTTCGACTCGAGTGCCGCTCATATCGTGTGTCTGTTGACTGATACACGATTTATTCCTCGATATCAAAAATTCAGTCCAAATCTCCAAAATTTACATTTTTAAATAAAAATAAAAATCAAATTCAACAAAAATTTGCATAATTGAGAAAAATTCGCGATAAAAAATCTCGTTCCAAGTTTTTCGAAAAAAAAAAGAAAAATTCGTTGGAAATTTCGATATTTTGTTGGATTCGTTCGACTAAACGTTTTTTTTTTTTTTTGAAAAAATCGTAAATTTTACTGAAAATTCCGTTAGAAATGAAAAATATTGTCAAAATAACGAAAATTTTGGAATTTTCCGAAAATATCTCGACGGTTTTTGATAAAATTTGATTTTTAGTGTCCACAATGAGTGAAAAGAGATTAAAAAAAAGGACGCAGCTGAAAGGCAGACGCAGGCAGGCAAGCGGACGAGAGATAATTTGAAAACATTGGGATTTTAATGAGAGGCTTTGATCGCGGTCGAGCAGACTCACCATGACGTAGTGGCGCTGCATTTCCGTCTTCTCCTGGGCGAGTTTCTCCAGCTCCAACTTAATACTGGACAGAACAAGCAGGAAATTGCACGTGTAAGCTAGACAATTGGTAAGTGCACACTGGGGACATTCGAAAGCCGATGGAATGGGTTAGAGAGAAGAAAAAAGGGCGAGGAGGCGACCTTAAGGGGCTCTAGACACTTTTTTACAATCTATAAACTAAGCTAATAACTATCCATGTATCCACAACTTTTTTTCTCGTATCAACGTATCAGAATTCGAGTTTTACACTGAAAAGAAAATTTCATTAGAAAAAATCGATATTTTTTTTGAAAAATGACAAAAATGTTGTACTGCAGCAAAAAATATTCTAGAAAATCTCTTCGAAAAGTACATTTTTGTCATTCCAATCGTAAATTTTGCTGACAATTTCATTAGAAATGAAAAATATTGTAAAAATAACGAAAATTTTGAAATTATCCAAAAATATCGACGTTTTTTGACAAAATTTAAATTTTCGTTTTTCAGTTTTTCCGCAAAATCAACAATTCCAGTTGCCCGGACCAACAAATGAATAAAAAAAATGACAAATATCGACTGGACCAATTACCAGAATGAGTTTAATCGAAAAAATATTCAAAACGAGAAAACGAGACATTTTTTTTAACGTCACCACGAAAACCACCATCAACCATTTATTTTTCGATGCTATAAATGCAAATTTTTCTAATAATTTATTCCCCGATCGTAAAAAAAAAGGCTGGAATGCAACTTTGGTGCATCGTAAGCTGCATAAATAATAAAAAAAAGACAACGTTTAATTAGCGTGGCAGAAAACATCAAAGATGAAAAATTTACACGCTCTGTTTGGACGGAGCGCGTTGCTCCCTCATTCCTGGTGGCTCAACTACGAAAAAATTATGCAAAGTAAACAATTTTAATGATATTCGTATCGTTCAAAAATCGCAAACTTAATGTTTCCATAAAATTGGTCAAAACTGCACTAATCAATAATTTTTGTTGAATTTTCATTCATTTTCGTCACATTTTCAACGATGAAAACGTCACTAAAAAAAAAAACATGTTAAAACTGCAAAAAAAAAAAAATTTATTAATTATTCCCAACACCCATATCAAAAATGATTAATTCAAATTATTCTATAATTAAAGAACAAAAACCATTCTTCTCCGTACACTGCCGACATTTTCCCTCAAGTTCCTTTTTTTTCGTGTATGTTTGTGTGCGTGTATCTTGTTGTGCGTGTGCGTGAGTGTGTGTAAAATTGTGTGTTAATTTTTGACGCGGCTTACCATCACATAATGCCTCTGTATCTCTATTTTTTCACTGGCCAGTTTCTCGCACTCCAATTTAAGGCTGTACAAACGAGGAATAACAAAGTCAAATTAATTTATCCGTACAATGAAAATATTTATAAACATACGCATAAACTTTGATACAATCGCTATAATAAAAACCATTTTAAATCAAACGGGACGGCCTGCACGTTAAATAACTCGAGATTTGAAAAAATCGCTCGCGACAGTCCAAAATAAAAGAAAAAAAATCTCAACCCTTGAAAGTCGAAAAAAAAAAATATTTCGCTCAAAAAACAAAATTGACGTTTAATTTGGAAGTGAATGGATGGAAAAAAAATTGTGAAAATAAAAAATAAAATGAGGCTCAAAAAGTTTCCACGTGGGATTTAAGGAGGTCGGATCACGAAAAAAAATAATCAGAATTTGATCAAATTTGGGAATGAAGTTCTTTGGATTTAAGAATAAAAAGAAAATTTTTTCCCAAATTTTTGACCACGTGGTTAGGGAAAATATTTTAGAAATTTCATGAAATTCTTGTATTTTCGAATTCTTATGATTCTGAAGTTTGCATCGTTGGAATGCAACGAAATTCTTTTTTATATTTGGCAAAAATAATGATTTAAATGGAGAATTTAATTACGATGATAAAATAATCGATTTTTGCCACCCCAAAAAGCGTGAGGGCTCGAAAAATGTGGATGACATTGAAAATTGAACGAATCAACAATAAAATGAAATATTTTTCGTTGCAAACTTCAGCATCGTGAATTTTTGAGTATTTTTAACATGATTTGGGATGGGAAACATTGTATGGTCGTGATCGAAGCTCCTTAATCGAACAGGCAAGTGTATAAAGTGAGAATAGTGGAGAAGCCACACGCAGGTAAACAAGAATATATATAGAAAAGCTCTGGAGTACATTTCGAGCTAACAGAGCATAAAGTGGGGGGGGGGGGGAATTTGAACATGAACGAAACGATGAAATCCCTGGGGCGATGTGCATACACGGGGGGAGGGAGACAAACGGCGAGATATATTGTGTGTACGCGAAATTGGGGGCTAAGGGGCAAGAGGAGGGTCACGTGATAGCACCCAATGTACACGTTTCGTTGTTGCTGCGTTTCCTATATTTATACATACAAATCTATGTATATATGCACTATATTCATAGCTTCCGGTCGGGCAAACAATTATCTGCGGTGGTCCAGACGACCGGAACCTGTTTTGCCTACTCGTCCACGAGCGAGTACACCCCGCACCCCCTTCTCGCCCCTTTCGAATCCTCCACTAACCGCGTATATTCTCTCTCTCTCCCTCTCTCTGTGTATATATCGGTAAACACGAGAGGTGTACGAGGCCCGAGCCATGCTGCGAGGCTTCCGGCAAGATCGACACGTATATGGACCATTCGAGCAAACGCTTTTTCCCCCATTTTCAAATTTCCCCCATCATTTTTCCTTTCCCATTAAATTTTCCTTCCTTTTCTTCCTTCTGGGCAATTAAAAACTTTATTTATCGCTTGATTATGAAAGTGACCAAAAAAAACACTTTTTGTTTTAAAATTTCCGTATTCATCGATTTTGCACTTTTTTTTGTCCAAACTGGAAGAAAATCGACAGAGAATTCGATCAAAATAATTCTCATCAGAGAATGCAACAATTTTTTTCATTTTTTATGACGAAGCTGATTATTTAAATGCAAAATGCAATTACGGCGTTGAAAAGTTCGATTTTTGCCACCCAAAAAGTAAATCGGCTCGAAAAATTCTGATTATTTTGAAAATTCAATAAAAACCGATATTTTTTTGGTGGATTCCAACATTGCAAAGTGAGCTTCATGACTATTTTGCGATTTGGAGCTTGCGTTTGCTTTTTTCGTTTGGAATGTCCCATAGACGAGATAAAAATGCCGAGAGGGGTGGGGGGTTTGATTGGAAGAGCTGGCTCGAACCACCAGAGGGTAGAAACGAGGTTCAAGTTGTTTGTACAATATGGACATAGTCCCGAACAATGGCCGTTTTTCCCCTGCACGTAATAAATATATCAAATAGTTCAGAACAGCCCTTGACTTTTTTTCCAGAACGATATTTACGTGATGATACATTTTTCAACTTCAATAAAATGAAAAAAAACATCAAGATGAGATTTGAATATGAAAAAAAAAAAATTTCGATATAAACTCAAAAAATCTGCGAGTTTTGTTTCCTGCGAACGAGGATTCCTGAATAACTCATTTTAATCAGATTAATTATAAAGGATCGTTAAAAGAAAAACTCACTTGTGATACTGTGCCTGAAGATAATTGAATTCCTCCTTGATCCTGTCGCAGGACTCGCCGACAGTGAATTTGAAAGACTGACCAGGTTGTGGTGGACCCTGAAACAAGCGAAACAAAAAAAAAGGTTAAAATGACAAAAAGTGCTCGAAAGTGTCGTAAAAACTCAATTAATTCCAGAATTTCAAAAAAATCGCATAATCAGCCCATTGAGTCCGTTTGGGTGAACTCACAAATGCACTGAAAAGAAAATTTTGTTGGAAGAAATCAAAATTTTGTTGAATCCGTTCGCCTGAACGATTTTTCAAAAAATTACGAAAATTTTGTCACTGCAGCAAGAAATATTCTAGAAAAAGTCAATTTTCGTCATTCTAATCGTAAATTTCGCCAACGGCTCCGTCCGAAATGAAAAAAATTGTCAAAATAACGAAAATTTTGAAATTTTTCAAAATTTTTTTTTCGCCAAAGTTTAATTTTCAGTGTACGAAAGTGAATAAATTGATAAAACTCGTCAACAAAGATGCCGGAGAGTTGAGGAAAAAATAACGTGGTCCATTTCCCAAAAGTGGAGAAAAAAAAATAAATATCACGCGACACGCGATAAAAACTGAATTTTAATTGCATGCGATGATCTCGAAGCTGCTGCACGCACTAAACATTAATGCGCGTGAGAGAAAAAAAGAAAAGGGTCCCTGATAATCGCGTTCATGATCTGTGCAATTTGCCACGCGGCTGCATTATACTTAATCAGCACAGTGGATCGAAGAGCGCAAACGCAATTATGATGTGTGTGTTCTATATCGCGTATATAATTTCATAGCCACATGGCATGAATATCTATATCCGAGGCTTTTATAATCCGCATTGAGCGTACACTTTGTGATGCAGCCTCGATAAATCTGTCACTCAAAAGTCTTTTTGCGAAATACCTTTATCGATTTACTGACGGAGAGAGCGTCATCGACACGAAAAAAAGAAAAAAAACACACAAAAAAATAATTAACAATAATAACCGTTGCGTTGTTTTATAACTGCGGCAATAAATTGAATGTCATTTACGTCCCTCGCGTTTGTCTGTCATTATTTTTCCTCGTCCTGCGATACGACAAAAAAAAAATCAATCCAACAATCGGCCAATTAGGCCATCTCATGAGAATCCAATCAAAATAACAATCAAAAAAAATCCAACGTCTGCCATTGACAGAACTCGATGAAAATAAAAAATCGTAATGAAATAAAAACTGACGATAAAGAATTCACAGACCAAAACGATTGTCATTGTTTCACAATTATCGTTTTTTTTTTTTTCAATCCAATTCGAAATAAAAGTTGTAGAAAAAAAAACAAACATTTTATTTGCACAACGAAATTGAATGTAGCGAAAAATAAATTTTCCAAAAATGCAGAAAATTTAATGAAGCTCAAGTTCGCGACGCTGGAGAATCCATCGAAAAATATTCATTTTTATCGATGATTTGTTGAATTTTCAAAATTATGCATTTAAATCATGAGCTTTGCCATAGAAATAAAAAGAATTTCGTTGCATTTCACACTGAGAATGAAATTTTGTCAAAAAAACGTCGATTTTTTGTTGAACACGATTTTTTTTATCGATGATTTGTTGAATTTTTAAACTTATGCATTTAAGTCATGAGCTTTGCCATAGAAATAAAAAGAATTTCGTTGCATTCCACACTGAGAATGAAATTTTGTCAAAAAAAAGTCAATTTTCTGTTGAACACGATTTTTTTTATCCATATTTGTTGAATTTTCAAAATTATGCATTTAAATCGTGAGATTTGCAATAGAATAAAAGAATTTCGTTGCATTCCACACTGAGAATGAAATTTTGTCAAAAAAACGTCAATTTTCTGTTGAACACGATTTTTTTTATCCATATTTGTTGAATTTTCAAAATTATGCATTTAAATCGTGAGATTTGCAATAGAATAAAAGAATTTCGTTGCATTCCACACTGAGAATGAAATTTTGTCAAAAAAAACGTCGAATTTTTGTTGAACACGGTGAACTAAATATTTTTGGATAATTTCAAAATTTCCATAATTTTGACGATATTTTTTTATTAAAAATTGACTTTTCGGAGAGACTTTCTAGAATATTTCTCGCTGCAATGACAAAATTTCCGATTTTCCAAAAAAAACGTTTAGTGTTCAACAAAAAATCGATCGTTTTCAACAAATTTTTCTATTCACTGTAACGATGCACGCTCCAACGTCATCGAATTGAATTAATCAACGAAAAATTTCATTAAATCGTAAGATCGACAAGTTTCGAGTCATCACTGCAGAAAATTTGAGTATATCGGATGTCTCTGGCGTAACAAGCGGTATTTTGCAGTAGCTTCTGCGACGCGATGCCGCGAAGCCGTTGGAAGTCACGCTCAGGGCGTGTAAGCGTCGAGATATTCGACACGCTGTTACACGGTTACAAGGAGACTTAAGAGGATGCATGCGCGTGAGCTCAAGGAGGAAGAACGGGGGGGGGGGGGTTGAAGAGGTTCAGAGGGAAGGAGGAGACGAGGGGCGACGACAAGCGAGAAAGACCAAAAGAGAGAGAGAGAGAGAAAAAAAGAATAATGTTGGTAACTCGTGCCGGGGCACTGAACACCGCGACTTGAATGCCATTTCGTGTTAAATATATGGACATAGCGTGAATGCATTAACCGGAAGACTACTGTATGCCAGGAGATTTCGCTTCAGCCAACGACACACTCGGTTAATGCTCAAATACATGTGTACATGTTCCATACACATGAACAGGCGGTAGTCAACGACTTTCGTAGTGAATCTATTAGCGGGAAATTGTGTTGAGACCTTTCCATGGGCTTGACACTAATTTTTCCATAAAATCCAGCCGCCAGTTAGATTTTCGAAAAATATACAAAATTTCGTTCAAAAAGATCGATATTTTGTTCGATACGTTCGACTAAACGATATTTCCAAAAATTACAAAATTTTTGACATTCCAGCGAAGAAAATTTCTTCAAAAAGTCAATTTTTGTCATTCCAATCGTAAATTTAAAAAAAAATGGTAAAAATGACAAAAATTTTGAAAATATCGAAGTTTTTTGAAAAAATTCAATTTTCAGGTTCAATTAATTGTTAATTCGGTATTTAATTAACGAAAATCTTTTCAACAAGTAAAACGGAGATCATTCGGACAAAAACAGTCAAGAAACTTTAGTCGGTGGTTGGGAAAAGGAAAAAAAAAAGAAAAAAGTGAAAGATCGCAACAGCAGATGGCGGACGTGCGAAATTCGATCGAGAGTTCGAGGTGGGCAGGCACACAAGACGTTTTCGTAGAGAATAAGAAAAAGCTATAAGGGGGTTTGACAAAGTGTGAGTTGTATGTGTAACATCCACAGGTCTGGATATAATCCAAGCCCTGCTGATCAGCAAAATCGCTGATCTCATTTGTAGCAAAAAAGAGGAAGAAAAAAAACGTACGAGTATAATAAAAAGGTGAGAGTTAGAGAGAAAGCCGATCGCGGGTAAATCCAATTTCTTTATTGGCTTTTGGTTCACGCTGAGAGACTGAGTCTCATGGTCCCCCTTGCGCCCCAACCCTCTTCTTGTATTATTCAACTCAAGCCTGTGGCCTGCACTCGACAAAACCGACACGACGCCCTGCATCACAATTATAAGATTATTTATCGACAGTCGAACCATTAGGGCGTTGAAAAGTCCGAGAAACAAGAAAAATAAATTGGACTTCCCGTGTATATTTACGAATTTTTGTTTTGGATCCCGAAAAAATATCATTTTATGGTCCAGATCAAAAATGAGATAAAAATCGTGAGATCTGATCAAGAGAAAACGCAAAATTTCTTGCATTCCATTGCATCGTTGGAATGCAACGAAATTCTTTTTTATATTTGGCAAAAATAATTATTTGAATGGAGAATTTAATTACGATGATAAAATGATCGATTTTTGCCACCCCAAAAAGTACATGGACTCGAAAAATTTGCATTATTTCGAAAATTCAACAAATCGTCTATAAAAAAATATTTTTCTCGTTGGAAACGTTGCGAACTTATGATTCTGAAGTTTGCATCGTTGGAATGCAACGAAATTCTTTTTTATATTTGGCAAAAATAATTATTCAAATGGAGAATTTAATTATGTTGATAAAATGATCGATTTTTGCCACCCCAAAAAGTACATGGACTCGAAAAATTTGCATTATTTCGAAAATTCAACAAATCGTCTATAAAAAAATATTTTTCTCGTTGGAAACGTTGCGAACTTATAATTCTGAAGTTTGCATCGTTGGAATGCAACGAAATTCTTTTTTATATTTGGCAAAAATAATGATTTAAATGGAGAATTTAATTACGATGATAAAATGATCGATTTTTGCCACCCCAAAAAGTACATGGGCTCAAAAAATTTGTATGACATTGAAAATTGAACGAATCGACGCTAAAATGAAATATTTTTCGTTGCATTCCAACGTTGCAAACTTCAGCATCATTTTTATGGTCCAGATGAAAAATGGGATAAAAATCGTGAGATCTGATCAAGAAAAATCGCAAAATTTCTTGCATTCCAACGATGCAAACTTCAACGTCGTTAGAACGTGTTTAAATAGAATTTAAATCTGTGAGCAATCGAAGGGGGACAAGAATTTAGAATTTCGGAGGAGAGCGGGAATCCCATGGACCAACGTGGAGAGGAGACTCTTTGGTCGTCCGTTGGACTTGCGGTATAGAAGGGGAAAGGACGAGGATCGAGGAGCAGGGTCGAGGGTGGTTCACTGAGAGCCTGTCGTGATTACTATATGGAGAGGCAAACGCGTGAGCAAGAGAACAGTCGCGGTTAAGCCGGACCAGCACGAAAACCGCAGGTTCGCGGTAACGAACCGCTCGGTGACCGCGCGCCCGATGCCCAGAGCGTTCGAGGTCTATTCCTCTCTCTCTCCCGCATCTTTTAGCACGACGAGAACGTCCGAGACGACGAGCCGAGATGAGCTTTCGAAAACGCTAAATAATGCCACGAGGGACCACCAAAAACTCTCTCGCATCTTCGAATTTTCATAATCCATCAGAAATCCAAAAAATAAACACAAAAAAATGAATAAAATTGAAATTTCTGCTGGTGGAATTCAGTCCAATGATTAAATCGATAAATCTTATGAATCTCAAGTTCGCAACGTTGCAATCGACCGAAAAATATTTATTTTTACTGACGATTTGTTGAATTTTCAAAATTATCCAAATTTTTCGAGCCGACAGACTTTTTGGGTCCCAGAAATCGATCGTTTTAACGTCGTAATTATGGGATTCAAATAATTAACTTTGCCATAGTAAAAAAAAGAATTTCGTTGCATTCCAACGATGTTTCTTGACCAATTTCTAAACGCGAATTAATTCCCAACGTTGGGATCCAACGAAAAATACTTTTTCCCTTCATTTTTTGTTACATTTCAAAAGAAAAGCAAATTTTCGTATCAATTTTGTGTTTGAATTCTGAAAAATCAATCGTTTTATCGTTCTGATTCAAAATCGAATAAAAATCATGAATTTTCCTCAAGAAAATTCCGAATTTCGTTGCATTCCAACGATGTTTCTTGACCAATTTCTAAACGCGAATCGTGCAATTGTATTTTGCACGACACTGAAGTTCGCGACGTTGGGATCCAACGAAAAATACTTTTTTCCTTAATTTTTTGTCAAATTTCAAAAGAAAAGCGAATTTTCGTATCAATTTTGTGTTTGAATCCGGAAAAATCGATCGTTTTATCGTTCTGATTCAATATCGAATGAAAATCATGAATTTTCCTCAAGAAAATTCCGAATTTCGTTGCATTCCAACGATGCACAATTAAAAATAAATAAAAAATTTCTCGACAACGAAATAATGAATTAAAAATCTTTGCCTCGATCTTTGGAGCGTAAGAATTTTTGATGGATACGAAAAACAGTGTGTTTTATACAAATGACAAATATTTTGTTTCCACACGAGAGATGGCGATTTCTGCGAGAAATGTCACAAGCAAATTGCATTAGTAAAAGCACCGGAGGAGCAAGGCGCATGGAAACCGACGAATGCAAACAGACGCGCGGAGGTACAAAAGAGAGTTGGCGAGGTCCTGAGGCATGCAGAGGGAAAGGGAGGAGGGGGAGGGGGAGGGGGAAAGCCACCAACGTTATTTGCATAAGCAATGCATTTTGATTTGCGCGGCTTTCCCCGATCGAGTCCCTCGGGTGTACACATTGCACACACCGCCCTGGGAATGCTATGACATAAATAATACATGCCATAATGACGGTTGCGCGACGTGAATTTCGCAGGGACCGCATGAGACAGCTTCCCAACAAGAACAAACTTCCTTGCATCTCTACAAATTTATATACACACGTAGTAAAATGCTCGCTGTACAAATATATCGACAAAATTCAAATTCATCACTAAACTCCCAAATAAAACGTGTATCGCTTCAATATTTTCAATCATGGCCAATACATCGAGTCTCTTTGCCTCCGAATAGGAAAAAAATGGACAAATTCAGTCAAAAAACGTCGATATTTTGTTGAAAATTTAGTAAACTCAATATTTTCGGATAATTTCAAAATTTTCGTTATTTTGACAATATTTTTCATTCCTAACGGAACTGTCGACAAAATTTACGATTAGAATGACAAAAATTTACTTTCGAAGAGATTTTCTAGAATATTTCCTGCTGCAATCACCAAATTTTTGCGATTATAAAAAAAAAAAACGTCGATATATCGTTGAACACTAAAAATGTTTTGATAATTTCAAAATTTTCGTTATTTTGACAATATTTTTCATTTCTAACGGAACTGTCAGCAAAATTTACGATTGGAATGACAAAAATTGACTTTTCGAAGACTTTCCAGAATATTTCTTGCTGCAATCACCAAATTTTTGCGATTATTGAAAAAAAAAACGTCGATAAATCGTTGAACACTAAATATTTTTTGATAATTTCAAATTCTCCTTATTTTGACAATATTTTTGATTTTTAAACGAACTCTCAGCAAAATTTACGATTAGAATGACAAAAATTTACTTTCGAAGAGATTTTCTAGAATATTTCTCGCTGCAATGACTAAATTTTTGTAATTTTCCGAAAAAAACGTTTACTCGAAAGTATCCAAAAAAATATCAATTTTTTCCAACAAAATTTTCTTTTCAGTGTTGAAACCGCGCGATCTTGCAACAATGGCAGCCTCGAAGCTTAAAATTTATAGAAAAAAGATTCTCAAAACCTTCGTAACTGTGGAAAAACCATTGACACTCTTTTCTGTCAATAATTTTTCAACCTTCAATGATGCTGAGGTTCGCAACGTTGGAATGCATCGAAAAATATTTCATTTTATTGAAGATTCGTTCAATTTTTAATGTCATCCAAATTTTCCGAGCCAATATGTTTTTCGAAAGGCAAAAATTGACCATTTTACCATCTCAATTACATTCTGCATTTGAATAATTATTTTTGTCAAATATAAAAATGAATTTCGTTGCATTTCAACGATGCAAATTTCAGAGTCATAACCGTCAATGAAATTTTCAGAATTTCGTAAATTCGGTGAAAATTTTCAGCGAGTACGAAACGAGTCCATTCGAATTCGAGATTCTCCACAATTTTCTAATCTAAATACAAGAAAATGAGAATAAAGCAGTGTGTGAGTAAAACGAGAGGAGAATCTTAACGCAGAGATCGATATCTTCATCCTCAATTATTTTCCTTGCTCGTAATTCGCTAACTCGATTGGCGAAGCGAAGCGTGACTTAAACCACGAAACCCCCGAGATACTTGTACATAAATGTATATTTATATATCCAGACGCGGGAGGGAAGGAGGGCGCGTGTGTGTGTTGGGCGGTTTGAAATACAATGTCTGTGTTTATAGGAGATCCGCATATATACAGATACTCCGGGACGATAATGCACAAGCGAGCATTAAGCCAGAGAGAGAGTTGCAATGAGCTCGTGGGTAAGATAATCTCATAGCGGGTGCGCCTAATCAACCCTCGGCCTTCCCTCCTTCGTGGCCCTGTCTCCGCTACTTCCACCCTCAACTTACAGTGCACCGAGCTCGTCCAATTAATGGATCCTCGATGGCCGTCTCCCGAGCAGCCAATATATAGACACTCTCCGCGCGTTCTCTTGCTCTTTTATATCGCCCGGATTTTCCGTCCTCATGGCAACAAGTATTTAAAGTTTAGTACAAGAAAAACGCGCGCGACTCTCGTCCTGAGGGTTTTTGTCGTCGATCGCAACGTCTGCTGCCACCGTGTATCAAATTTAGCCAAACACAGCGACCCGGAGTAATGTTAATACGATCTAATTAGCATCGACATTCATGGCTTTTTATTCCAGTAATTAATCGAATTTTAATTACGCCTGGAACGCTAAATTGGGGTCAAAAACGACCCCAAGCGATTTTAGAGTCTCTTTTTCTTTCGTTTTACCGATTTTTATCATTTTACCGTATTTTTAACTAATTTTTTGGCTTCGAGCAAAAGAAAGAGAGAAAAGAACGAGCCCAAGTTCGATCTTTTCGTTAAATTTTGCCGGAGATGTGAATTTTTCATAAATCTGAAGTTCGCAACGTTGGGATGTAACGAAATTCTTTGATAATTCAATAAATTGATTAATTCTAATTGATACTTTAATGAATTTTCAAAATTATCCACATTTTTCGATCGTTTTAACGCGGTTATTGCATTATGCATTTAAATCATCAGTTTCGTAATGCGAAAAAAGAATTTCGTTGCATTCCAACGATGCAAACTTCAACTTCATGAATTTTTCAACATTTGGGTCATTTATGACTCGAGGTTACCAAAATATGTGAAAAAAATTAAGTTCCCGTTGCAGCGTTAATAAAAATGATGACCTCAAAGTGTAATTTGTTTAGCGTGAGAGAAAAAATACTAAAAATTAATTGTGACGAGGATTCTGTATGAAAAATTCATTTGTCGCGTACAAAAGCGTCAACAATTCGAGGGTTTGTGTTGTTGTTGTAACGGAAACGTTATTATACGCTAGTGGTTTCGTACAACACGCTATGAAATATGGCCGCGCGCACGTGCCAGAAGAACAAACTTGGCTGCAGTTCTCAGGAGTATCCACACCCTGAGAGCAACTCACTGCACTCTCTCTCTCGCTCTCTCGCTCGGCTCTCATATCGTTGCATGTACTTTCAAGGTCCGCCCACCCTCTGGCATACGCGCCACTGCCGCACTCTCGTAGATCCGACGATAAATGCCCGTGGCATTTTAACCCACCGGGCAATTAAGTCGGATACGATCGCAGACGCGGAATAACGCAACGTGTACACACCGCGTACACGTGGAGAATCAACGAGAAACCAGAAACCCACACACATTATATTTGTAACGGTACAAATTACGTTTTGCCACAGAGAAAATATTATTGGATAATTATATTGAAACTTGTGACGAATTGAAGAAGAAAAAAAAAGTAAAAACGTGTCTAACGATGAAAATTCGATAAAATAATCAAATGCAATTTTTTCGATCGTTATCGATTCAAAAAAATAAAGTTCCAACATTTTTAGTGTTTCGTGTCGATTATATTTCGTTTACATTTCGAAATTGTCGTTAATTCTGTGTTTTATTGATCTGGCGATTGTTTCGTTATTACAAAAGTGTTTGTGCGTGCGAACTAACTTAATAACGTACTCGGCATCAATTGACTTTGCCCACTCGACCGTACGATATCGCAATGAAGTGAAAAGTGGAGTGGGCCGAGGGAGAATAGAAAGAGAGAGAGGAGAAATAAAAGAAAGCGTTTGGTATCAAGTGCCCGAGACACGTAAAGTCTCGAGGGTCGTCGTTGCGGGAGCGTTAAGGGGGAAACTGCCCTGTTTCGAGCACGAAGCTTTTGTACCAATTTAACCCACTTCAAGTACCGCTGCACACATATTTATCAATTTTATACACACATACAGAAAAGTAAAGGACTCAATGACGTCAAATCTTTACTGCAAGTGAACATTTTGTCAAAAAACGTCGATATTTTGTTGAACACGACATTTTTTTGAATAATTTTAAAAATTTTCGTTCATTTTGACAACATTTTTCATATACAACGGAATCGTCAGTAAAATTTGCGATTGGAATGACAAAAATTTACTTTTTCAGGAGAATTTCTAGAATATTTCTTGCTGCAATGACAAAATTGCATCCAAAAATATTATTGAAAATAAATTATAATATTTATTAAATAAACTAATAAATAATAAATAAATAAATAATTATATTTATTTAATAAATATAATAATTCATTTTCGATAGAATTTTCAACAGAATTGAATTGAATATAAAATTATTCGATGAATGTAATAATTTTATATTTCATATTTTATCAATTGTTATATTTATTTAATAAATATAATAATAAATAAATATAAATTATAAATACAATGATTTATATTTAAAATTTATAAATTATAATTGTAAATATAATTATAAATATAAATTATTATATTTATTAAATAAATATAATAATAAATTATATAAATTTCTATAAATATTATATTTATTTTCAATTCTATTGAAAATCCTATCGAAATTCGATCGAAAATTCTATTTTTAATTCTATTGAAAATAAATTGATGAAAATTGAAGTGATGGCCGTTGAAACATTGTAAAAAAATTCCCGATCAAGTGAGTTACGAAAAAACGTGAGCATGATAATTGGAGCAATTCAACTCAATGAAAAGCCATCGAAAAAATAAAAATAAAATATGAAAAATGGAAAAAACATGGGCGTACAGAAAAAATCTATGGATATTGATAATTTCGAGCGTTCCGGCCAGAGCTGCATCGATGATCGAACAGAATTTAATTTCGATTAAAACTGCTTCCGGGAAAAATGCGTTTATAATTGAATAACGAGTTTGATGGACTCTCGAGTGATTGAAAAATACCGAAAAATAATGAATATCAAAGGAATGTTAGCCGATCAATTAAACGTTCGAATGTAATGAAATCAGGTTTGATCGTTTGTAGCGAATAAATTGAAAAATTTTCTACATGTTTCCATTTCAACGAGTTCACAATAATTAACCATTTTAATTGTTAATTTATTGTCCACGTTTGATAAATTTCGTGTGTGGGTATTACATGCACGAGCACAACGTCATCGTGCATTTAAATCAACAGACAGTTACAGATCACTCCCCGTAACGAAGCCTAAACGACATGATTGTAACCTGTCGAGTGTGCATGCGCTTCGAGTGAAAAATCAGAGTACAATTTCCCCTCCTTCATTACTCGCTCGTTCTCGCGCATTTATCCCGTTAACGGATAGAGCGAGAAACTTTGCCTAATAGCCGCTGTAACGAGTCACAACGACTCGTCGTAATGTTGTAACCAGTTCCATGTACATGGGAATTTCAATCTAAAGATAAATAGCATCGAAATTCATTTTTTCGTAAAAGCCTTAAAATTTTTCCTCTAGTTGAAAAATTCGAAAACGAATTTTCATTTTTTGAATAATTCACTGAAAATTAAATCTTGCAAAAAAAATTTCGTCATTTTATTGCACACGATAAACTAAATATTGTTGAATATTTTCGAAATTTTCGTTATTTTACCAATATTTTTGAATAATTTCGGAATTTTCGTTATTTTAACAATATTTTTGGATAATTTCAAAATTTTCATTATTTTAACAACATTTTTGAATATTCACTGAAAATTAAATCTTGCCAAAAAAATGTCGTCATTTTATTGCACCTGGTAAACTAAATATTGTTGAATATTTTCGAAATTTTCGTTATTTCAACAATATTTTTGGATAATTTCAAAATTTTCGCTATCTCACAAAATTTTCTTCATTTTAACAATATTTTTTATTTCTAACGGAACTGTCGCGAAAGTTTCCGATTGGAATGACAAAAATTTACTTTTCGAAGAGACTTTTTAAAATATTTCTTGCTGCAATGTCAAAAATTTTGTGGTTTTTCAAAAAAAAAAAAAAAAAACGTTTAGTTGAACGATTTTTCTTCAGTGGTGTGTAAAATTCCTCCAATAGTCCAAAAAGACTGGGCAAAGTGTATTTTGTAATAATCAAAAAAATCTGAAAAGCGATATTAAATATTCACAAAAAAATCATGGCGTAAAAACTCATTAGCGATGCCGATAAGAAATAAAAGCGATATCTCAACTAGAATTGAATATCGGCGTGGAATGGCTGATGCATAATGGTTATTACGAAACTCGGAAGTTTGTTCAGGTGGGCGAGAAAACAGTGGAGAGCAAAAGCTAGAGAGGGAGCCTGAGGGCGTGCAAGAAAATAGATTAATAATGCAAGCATGTTTGCACGGTTAATTATGATAGCTGGTGGACGGTTACCGTTCGTTTGTTCGCTTCTTAGGTTTTAGCTTGTGCTGCACGAGGTACAGCGCGGCAAAACGAGGAAAGGAAGAGAGACAGACAATTGTGAGTGACACTCAACGCTTTGCAAAGTGCCACCGTATCTCTCGCTTCCCATCGAGACAACGATGATAAATTATGAATTAAAGGATCAAAGTAATAAGCGAAATGTGTGTGGGCACAGGTTTCTCTCAAAAGCCTCTTAGCACAAAATATAAACATACAAGTTTGTACACAGATTATCTCGTATAAAATGGCCGCGATATATTTCATAGTGAAACGGTTTTTTTCATGGGGATGCAAAGGGAATTCCATCATTTCACGATACTCAAGTTTGCAACGTTGGAATGCAACGAACATTATTTTATTTTGTTGTTGATTCGTTCAATCTTCAATGTCATCCAAAATTTTCGAGCCGATGTGTTTTCGGGTGGCAAAAATCGATCATTTTATCATCGTAATTAAATTCTCCATTCAAATCATTATTTTTGCCCAATATAAAAAACTTCAGAATCATATTATTCAAAAACCAGTCAATTCAAATTGACTAATTTCGGAAATTGAGAAAAATATTAAAACGCTCGAACGTACCAACAGAATATTTTATTAGGAGGCAAAATAAAAATTGAATTCTTTACGGTTATTTACAATTTTTCGAAAATAACGTCATTTGTTTATAAAAAAAATACCAAGAGCAAGAAAAAATGAAAAGTCGTCTCGAGTGTCGACGACGTTGCAAGAATGCAGACGAAAAATAGGGCAGGAGGTAATTAGGGGTGGCCGGAAACGAAGGAAGAGAAAAAACAGTAAGAAAAGAAGAGATTAAAGGGTCGTGCACCGTTGACTTTGCATTACAGTAATCGAGCCACACTTCCCTGTCCCTCAAATGTTAATAGAGCACTCCCTCATTTCCCTCCTTTCTCGGTAACATTATCTGCAACCTTTTTACTCGTGGTGGAATGTGCAGTGTGAAAGCCACACCCGAGAAGATAAAATCAATTACCAGTATCATCGAAGCCTGACGGAAATATTCTTACGAAAATGGCCCCATAACGATATGCCTCAGGAACAACACGTTTATGAATAAAACGATAACTTTTTTTCACACTAATGCAAAAACGAGTATAAAGATAAGGAAAACTTGTACAGGACGTTTCAATTTAGCTCGATTAAAATAATCGATTCACTGAAAAGAAAATTTTGTTCAAAAAGATCGATATTTCGTTGAAAACATTCGACTAAACGTTTTTTTGAAAAATCACAACAATTTTGTCATTTTGTCTCTTCGAACAGTAAATTTTTGTCATTTCAATCGTAAATTTTGCTGACAGTTCCGTTATGAATCAAAAATATTGTCAAAATTTTGAAAATTTAGAAATTATCCAAAAACATTTAGTTCGCCGTTGATTTACGGAATAAAATAATCAGTTTCGTCGATTAAATTAGAGGTCAGACAAAAGGACGTTGAAGTCTGATTGAAAGCACGAAATGAATCAGATTCGAAGAAATCAATAAAAAATTAAAAAAATACACGAACAAACGCAGCCAGAATAAATTTAGGAAATGAAAGTCACCAACTCAGTATGACTCTGAAGTTTGCATCGTTGGAATGCAACGAAATTCATTTTTATCTTTGGCAAAAATAATCATTATGCAGAATATAATTACGATGATAAAATGATCCATTTTTGCCATTCGAAAAGCATATCGGCTCGAAAAATTTGAATGACATTGAAAATTGAACGAATCTTGAATAAAATTCAATATTTTTCGATGCATTCCAACGTTGCAAACTTCAGCATCATCAACTCAGTTCACTAGTATTATAGAATATCACTATTCGAAGGTGTAGAATCAAATACTCAATGCACTATTGATATATTTATAATGAACACCAACATTGTAATCTCGTCCCGCATGGAATTGCCTCAAGCAGACAGACAACATTTTTCCAACTTTCCATTTTTCCATTTGTATATACTTAAGCTATTTCTGCAACATGCAGAAATGGTGAAATAGTTGGAATTCGAGATGGCGATCGCGTGCGTGTTTGTATCTATGCTAATTTTGTGTCAGATTACCAAGCTAGGCAATGGTAATGGTAGTAGTGAATAGAGTACGGTTGGGTTTGATATCGTTGAGGGAATAAAGAAAATGAAGAACGGAGGGTGGGAGAGCAAGAGAGCGAGAGGGAGAGAGGAACGAAATGGAGTTCTGATACTTATCTATCCACGTGGTGTATTCCATGGTTGTATTTTTCGTCTCTCCCTTTCATACGTTCTTCCTTTATTTTTTAACATGCGTTCTCGAGCTCGTTTCAGCTCTCGCACCAGAGCTCGACGTCTGCTGATAAATTATGTATGACTTGCTGCTGCTGCCCACACGTCCCGCACCCTCATCGTTCCCCCATTCCCTTTCCCCGCCGTTTCTTCCTCCACCACCTTCTTCGGCCTCTCCCGTAAACCCCTTGTACATGTGCTATAACTCGATTCATAAATATGGATGTTTGTTCTCGCGTATAACCGGTGAGCACTTTGTAAGCCACGCTTTTGAGCGTGCTCGCGAAACGTCCTCGTCCCAGCAATATTCCGGCTACTACTACTTATACACAAATCGAATATAACTTGACCTACCACCGCGCGGCTGTGACGACCAAGAAGGACACTAAATCAACAACTATAACCAAACCCAACACACACCAAAAGGTGTAACATGGATGACGTTGAAGTTTGCATCGTTGGAATGCAACGAAATTCTGTTTTTTGTCTGCGAAACGCATCACCAACGCAATTGCACCGGATGCGATCTTTTCAACTGCTAGTATGGTAAAAATAGTTTGCGATTCGCAGCGGATCAAGTTGGGCTGACTAAGGAGGTCGGGAGGAAAGTCAAAACAACAATCCAATAGAATGGAATTTATAGCAAGTTTTCGGACCGAATATGAGCATCACAAGAGAAAAGTCCCTACCGAGTTGAAAGAAGAAAACAGATATAGCACAATGTATTGGAGGAGGAGGAGGAGGAGAAGAAAGAGAAACACAGTGCGGAAGGTTGAGTGTAAAAGTACATGGTGGAAGTGAACGTGACTAGGGAAACGTCGCGTATCGTGGTAAATGGGAAAGGCGAAGGTTGGTGTAGTGGCGAGGAAGGAAGGGGAGAGAAGATTGAGATGGGACGAAGGGTGGCAAAGTAAGAAAAACGAGAAAAGTAAAGAACGAGTGGTTAGAAAAAGAGGAGCTTTTTGAGTGAGTGAATGAGGCAAGTGGGAGGAGGAGGAGGAGAGCAAGAAAGAAGAGACTCCTCGAAAGCTCCCGGAGCCGTGAAACGTATACACTTGGGAGTGGAAAAAGAGTGAAGCAGGGAGTATATAAGTGAAAAAAAGAAAACATCGAAATAAAAGAGACACGAGCGGAGATAGTAAAGAAGAAAGAAGGAGGCCATAGGTTGGGGTGGTGGTGAAAAAAAAACGACGATAAGAAGGGAGGAGACGGGAGGAGCGATACGTATACGAAACGAATAGCGAGACGAGGAGAAACTAAGAAATGAAGGAATTGGCTCCGGTGTACCGGATAGAGCGGGTAATTACCCACTCTGGGAGTGGAGGTCGGAGGTACAAGACCGAGGCCAGCATTACGGGAGAGAAACAAAGCAGCGAAACAAAGTGAGAGAGAGAGAGAGAGAGAATCTAAAGAAGAATGACAAGACGAGTATAAGAAAACGAAGGCGAGAAGGAGGCGGGAGGAGAGTAAAAGAAAGGAGATGGGAATGAGTTGGAATGGGGTAAAAGTTCTTTCTGGCCGGACGTATTTTCCCGGGCGTGTTGCAACTCCCTTTCCTAGCCTGATGCTTGGCGTAGCATGCCGCGGTAAGATACAATGTTGCCTTTCCTTTTTCTTCCTGACGAAGGATAAGGAATGGGAGTGCATGGCGTATATCTATGTGCAGGACAAAGCGGAAGAATCAAGTAAATAACGACAAAAAAGAAAGAGTGTATCGTTGTTAGTGCTGAAGAAAGAAGGACACTGAAAGAAAACTACGCCAAAGAGAGAGGAAAGAGAAAACGCAAAGATAGCAACAGCTTTTATATCACTTTGGTAGAGTACAAAAGAGGCTCCTAGAAAATCGGCCAACTGTCATGGCCTGCTGGCTCTTTCAATAGGGAAACGATAGTAATAGTGGAGAACCCCCTGGACAATTGACGTTGAAACATGGCGACCCTAGTATCAATAAAAAAAAACACACCACCCTTCAATACGATTCAACTGGCAACGGGGGGTGCCAATGAATTTCAGGAAATAAGACGAGCGAGTGAATTTACCGAATCAATGACGTTTCCTCAACAAAACTTTTCCCTCCTCATCATAATTTTCCTCAGACTCCGATAACCGCAAGACAAAAGTATCAAGTGGAGCTAACTAAATTAAAGACAGCAGATCTGCAACGTACGAAAAGGGATGCGGAGTTATAGAAGCATCAGGAGAGTTGAAGGTGTAATAAAAAATAACGAGGAATACAATAGAGTTATAAGGGTGTGAGAAATGAAGGAGCACAAGGGTTGGTAACTTAATCTGTTACAGTCATAAGCCCGGAGTTTTTGTGCGTACAAGCACCCTGCTGCATCTCAACACCGAGTGACGTGACTTCTGCTTGCCTGATGCTTATTCCTATGCCTCTCTCGCAGTCTCCAACCCTTCAAAGTACTTTGCATCACATATATACAGGCGCGCGCAGCATACATATTGCAGAGAATAGGTATAATACCCCAGTCAGCTTGTAAGGCTACGTCCGTTACTTGTTGGTTTCTCACCCCAAGTTTTCGTCAGCCACGTTCCACGCAGTCCCTCGTGACTCTATTTCCATGCTGCTCATACATAATACACGTACAATGTTCATGTACAACATGAGGCACACTGAGCAAGAAAGCGGGAGACACAGTAAGGAACACACACTGACACACAAATATGTATATGCAGCGAGTGTATCCATCTTTGCAAATACGTGAATATAAATGCTCACGAATATTTGATGGCCCTTTACAGATATATAGGCTTCTCGTCAAGGCCTAAACACAGCGGGGTTGAAAATAAAGTAGATACGTCTGGCTGCGATATAATGGGACCGTCGACCCTCTTCGTGTGTCCTTTGCCTTTTACTCACATACAGTCAAAGCTGTGGAAGTGAGAGCAAGAGAGATTGACTGATTGATTGATTGATTGATTGATATTTTTATGCCCTGTAATAATCCATAGCGCAAATGTTGACAAAAAACAGATAAGGAAGCAAAATAGCATACAGGAATACAAATCAGAAACAAATTGCAAAAAAGATTATGAAGTTAGAATGCAACGAAATCCTTTTTTTAGTAAGGCGAAGCTATTCATTTAAATGCATGACAAAGGAAGATTAAACAAATGCTCATTTTCTTAACCATGCACCCCAAGTTTTTGTTGCCGCCGGTTCATTTTTCTTGGCTTTAAAAAAATGATTTCAATTCGTTTTTAATACTTGGCGTTTTTTCACTTTTGCAAAGTTATTTCATTGAGATTTCACTTTTTTTTGGGATATAACTTTTTTTCATATAACGAAAATAATAACGAATAAATAAATGAATAATTTTTTATGTAAATGGATAAAAAAGTACATCAGTTTAACGAATCCTTAATAGTAGATTACGAATCAGAATAAAAATGATAAAGAGAAATAGCACATGGAAAAATAATGAAAAAATTGAGGGAGGGAGAGCTATTCATGTATATGCGCTAGTGACTGTGTATGTGCATAGAATTAGTACAAGCGTCGTAACAGCGGGAGATAGGCGTATGGAAGGTTCGTGAGGTGGTGGATATATATGTGGTGGTGGATGTTTCTCTCGCCTCGCCCTAATGCCTCGCTCTCTCCCTTGATTTACCACTCCAACGAGCCTTAAGGGGTTGGCACGAGGGGAGAGAACTTTAGTTTCAGACAGTGCCGTGCAACTGGCACAGTCAGTATGTGTGTAAGTGTGTGTATATAACACTCTGTGTACTCTCTGATGGTTCTCGAGTACCGTGATCGTGCAAAGAAGGGGGTGAATATGTTACAATTATCGCTAAACCGATGTGCACTGTCGAGGGACCGGGAGAAAGTGAGCAAAGCAGAGAATCACCAGGGGTAGGGAACAAAGGAAAAAAGAAAGCGATAAAAAAAAAACCAATATAGGAAGCAAGGGTGAAGCGCAGAGGTTGAAAAGGACGACGAAAAAGCGTATACAAGGGGGAGATGAGATTTCGAGGGTGAGATGAAATGCCTCCCTCGTTCAAGAGTCGTCTTCTCCTCCGTCTCACTCTCACCCATTGTTTTCATCTCCCTTTTTCTCTGACTATCCCTATACGACGTACGAAACGACACGTTGAAGAATGCTCCGAAAGAGGGCGCGCGAAAACACCAACCCCTATATAGGTTTACGTCCCTCGGGCACAAAACGTACCGCGATACCTATTTCGCCTGTTATTGTGTTTTTTTTCTTTTCCCCTGGCTTCTGCTTTTATTGGGATTTCTATTTTCTACCTTACTCTCTCTTTTAAGCGTTATTTCACAGTAGAAGCTCACACAGAACATCGCCCGCAACGAGGGACAAATGAAATTTGGCCCAACGACGATTGCCGCGTGTGTTGGCCGATGGCAACCCAATACGACCCTTGTACCTCGTTTTTTCTTCTCTATTCCGATATGGCTTTTATTATCAGTCGTGTATATCTATACACAGTATGTGAATGGGTATGTGTGTTCACATGTGAGCAACTACATCAGGGGTTGCCGCCGGTATGGCTTTTCCACACCCTCCGAGCGAACCCTCGAACTTGTGTGACCCCGAAGAAACTTGGATCTCGTTATCTACGTCGTTACGCGGTCGCTCCAAATATGCCAATGTGGGTTTTGTACATATACACGTATGCCCTATGTATGTATAAATGGTTTTGTCTGGCTTTTCTCTCACTCTGGAATAGTGTGTCTCGTAACTTAGCGGAACAACCAGAAAACCTCCCAACCCTTGTCGTTCAGTTCACAATACGAGCGATCAAGCAACCCTTTCTCTCAGAGCTTTTCGAATCCAGACCTTTCTCCATTTCATTCTCTTCTCATTCTTATACTCTCTTTCTCTCTCTCGCTCTCTCGACGATAAATATTTGCAAACTGATAAATTTGTGCCAAGCAACGATACACGTTCGTGTGTGTTTGACGTTTGCGTGTTCATATGCCTGTGTCTGAATTTGTAGAAATAATGGGCGAGGGTTGAGCTGACACGCGACAAAAACTTGTGTGTTTTATTGGCCGTATTATCGTGCAAGAATGATCGCGGAATGCCCGATCGAAAAGAAGCTGAATGAACGATCGTCGTGGAAAAAAAAGTGAAAAAGCGCACAACCATATTGATTACGGTTTCCAAATCCAACGGGTCATGCCCTTCCTAATACCAAAGCGAGCCATAACGCACGAGTGCGAAAATATGAATGCGACAAACGAGGCAGAGGAATACTTTGTAGAGTCTCGACTAGGATGGTGTGCGAAGAACGATGGGACAGAAACCGTCCAGATGGGATCAAGCAAAATAGAAGGAGAAGTGGGCAGGGGTAGGAGGATGAGATATTTGGCCCTTGTTGGCCGGTGACAGTACCGATCTCTCTGCCGCCCTGCTGTACAGTAGTCCCTCGCCCCTTCCATGTATATCATTATCCTCATGGTCGTTTTTCGCCTCTTCAATTCACTCTCTCGCTCTCTGGCTCTTAATCCAAGCCACCGGCCTCCTCTTTTTCTTTTTCCGGAGGTTCCAGCATGGCTATGCGAACCCCCTACCCTCGATTTAGTCCGTTTGCCTGCAGCATCACGATCTCCGTAGAGAGTTCGCGAGAACTGGCTCTGCAACAGTCCTTCCTTCCTACATACATACATTTGCACAAACCATACCAACGTATGAGTGTTCGTCCATGTTCACCATCAACATAGACGAGCACTTATACATGGTCACTGATAAACACACAGGCAGACGTATGTACCACAAGAGACTACTTCTCGCCATCCTCGTTTCCCTTTCCTGGCCGCGACCTTTTGCTACATCAACCAACACGAAGGGTATGCCTGGTTGCTGAATCCTGTGTCGCTATTTTCATCTCTCTCCTTCTCTGATCCGCTTGCACGGAGTTCTCAACGCAACGATGAAACGAGCCGGCTACATTATCATGCCCTCTTTCTCCAACTCATATATACATACACACTTATATACCGCATATACAATGTATGTGGCGTATATAAGGACTTTCGTCCTCTTTCAACCCTCGCGGTTGACTTCAGAAATCGCGTAGGATTTAATCCACCTCCGTCTCTGTCCACTTGGTTCAGAGAGAAGCTCCAGCGCGAAAAGGAAGAGAGAAGTGGGATGGAGCGTGTATGTGAGCTCCCATGTACCTTGTAACACTTTCCCCCCTCCCTCTCTCTCGCTCTCTTTATCTCGCCTTGCTTTACCGCTTACATTTCAGCACATATACACGCGCATGTGAACACATATACCCTCTTCCTCAATCGCATAGTGAGCTAAGCCGGATCTCTGCGCCACCCCAACAGTTTCTCTCATCTCTGTTGCTCCGGTACTCGGACTGCCGGTCCATCTCACAGTCACCTCCGCGGTGCAAACGAGTAATTAACTATCTCCGTGTGGGACACGTGTTCCCTCTGCTCTGCTCGTTCACTCGCTGCTCGTGTATCCTCTCTCTCTCTCTCTTTCTCTCAATCCTTGTCTGTCTCCTTGTTGCTCTGCTGCGTTTAACACGCTCGAATTTACCACTGTCTCCCTTTTACTCGCTATAATAATGTACAATGTACATATACGGATAGATTCATATATACATGCCGTGATCCCCAACTCTCTGTCTTTCTCTACGTCTCTTGCTGCCTCGGTCTCTCGCACCCTCGGGCCACTGTGTTTGCACACACGCTCTTATGTTAATTTAGCTAAACACCCTCGTCGCGACCCGACGCCGCACTCCCGACTTGCCGTTCCACTTTGCTCGCTCTCCCCCTTTTCCTCTCTCCTCCCTCTTTCCCTATATCTACGTATTTCGTGTTTCCATGCTACTAACTACTGTTACACGGAAAGGATACTAATGTATTGGTCATTCGATGTAAGATCGAACGTTTATCAAGCGACGAATATCGATGACAACGTCAATATTTTTTTGAACACGGCCAACTCAATATTTTTGGATATTTTTAAAATTTTCGTTATTTCGACAATATTTTTGATTCCAACGGAATTGTCAGCTAAATTTACGATTTTAATGACAAAAATTGACTTTTCGAAAAGACTTTCTAGAACATTGACAAAAATTTTATGATTTAAAAAAAAAACGTTTATTCCATCTTTTTCAACAAAATTTTCTTTGCAGTGTGAAAAACGATCAAATCACTGAGTCACGAACTTCCCAGTATAAGGCCAGAGAAAATCAGAGATAAAAAAATCATCTGAAAAACAAACGCAACTAATGTCTGGCACGATCCAACGTCAGATTTCATTAAAGACAAACCCTTGGGTCGAAAAGTCGTTCCGAGCTGATCTGTAGGGTCCCACACTCCGCAAGGACATACACAGACCTACATAAATAGATGACGAAAAATTACGGTGGCTGAAAGAGCCGCGTGGCACGACGACGAGGGTTGAAATCTCTGGGAGTTACCGACTCGCTTGTGGTTTCGTTTCCCCCTCGTAGCGATATAGAGTGCGGTTCTGGACGGGGTTAATAACACGCGTGTTCGCAACAATTCCCTTCGCCAGTCTCTTGTTCTACCCCCTGTTTTTTGTTGCTTTTTCTTTCTTTTTTATTATTCTGATATAATAGCTTGCGAGAGAATAGTGAGTAGTTATATATATGAAAAGTAGACTTTAGGGTCGAGAATCGACCACGCGGATCTCGGATTCAAACATACACGGATGCATAATACAATAGAATTTGGTTCTGTAACGTTTAACGTTCCATAAGAAATTATACCGATGCCAGGAGGAGGAAGGGGCGCAAAACTTTCGGTCCGATAGTGGCCGGCGGTGGCGAGCGTTCGATGAGAATCGCGTGAACGCGATCGCGCCGAGCTCGAATAACATAGACGACGAAAAAAAAGGAAGGGAAGAGAAAAAACCACGAAAAGCAAAGACGATGAGTAAATTAATGCGGGAAACGATTCCGACTGAGAAAAAAATGAAAATAAAAATTCTTACGTGAAAGAAATTCGACCGTGGGAACCGTAATCTGAAGAAAGCATTTGTTTTTTTTCTCTCACGGGCGTTTTTTCAAGGAAGAATAAAAATTATAGATAAATGAAATAAAATGAGGGGAAAAAATTGCTGAGAGACTTTTCTTGTGCCGGATCCCAACTCCTTGACTTCTGTATTCTTTAAAAATTTTGTATAAACCTCCTTGGCACTAAAACTATGACTCTGAAGTTTGCATCGTGGGAATGCAACGAAATTCGTTTTTTATCTTTAGCAAAAATAATTATTCAAGCGCAAAATGTAATTGCGATGATAAAATGATCGATTTTTGCCACCCCAAGAAGCATATTGGCTTGAAAATTTTGGATGATATTGAAAATTGAACGAATTATCAATAAATTCAAATATTTTTCGTTGCATTTCAACGTTGCAAACTTCAGCATCATAAAACTAACAGTTTTCTCGTCTAAAGAAAAAATTTCTACCCTTTACAAAATTCGAGACATTTAATTTGCAATTTTTCACTTTCCCCATCCAAACGCGTGTAAATTCGAGTCACGGTTCGTCAAAAAGTAGCAAAAATCGAGTTGCGAAAAAAAATGTATTTAGGATTTTTTTTGCAGATTGCCAGAAAGGCTTTGAGCCGAAATTTTTCAAGAAAAATCCTAAACACATTTGTTTGCAACTCATAAACGAAACGGGACTCGAATTTTCACGAGTTTGGATGGGAAAAGTTAAAAATTGGAAATTAAATATCTCAAATTCTTGACGTCAGAAAATCTTTCTTTATAGCAGAAAATCGTTAGTTTGGGTGTCAAGAAAGTTGGTACAAAATTATTGAAGAATCCTATAAATAAAGTTATTTTATGATGGTAATACGTTTTTTAAGCTTTTCTGTATTTCTTCTACGAGCTTTGCACGTATTACATGCCCCATATACAAAAAGACGTAACAGTTTACATATGTAACATGTACCATACGTACGCTGTATATATTTCGGATTGTATATGTATAGCAAGAAGAGAACGATAACAGTAATGGCCGGGGGTAGTACCTGGCGTCGTCGCGGCCACTTTATCTCCGGCATTCATCTTCCCATCAGCGCTAGAATATAATTCTCTCCTCCTGCTCTTTCCTTTCCTTGCTCCTTTCTCTCTCCCATTCTATCGTGAGTACATAGCATTTACGTGCCAATTTCCCATTCGGTTGTCGTATAAACTGGCCGAATAGCGAAATGTAGCTGACTTTTGCTTCTGTGCGTTCTTATTGCCATTAAATTTCCCTTATTGACGTGGCGCAAACGTTTCCAACTGCATCAAAGCTCCAAGATTAAGGGAGCATCAAAAAATCATAATTCAACGAATCAATCCATTTTTTTTCTCCTGCTTCATTTCTTTCCACGAAATCCCAGCCTTACTGTCATGCAGACCATTTTTTTATAATGATGCTAAAGTTTGCAACGTTGGAATGCAACGAAAAATATTTCATTTTATTGATGATTCGTTCAATTTTCGATGTAACCCAAATTTTTCGAGGCGATATGCTTTTCGGGTGGCAAAAATCGATCATTTTATCATGGTAATTAAATTCTCCATTTAAATAATTATTTTTGTCAAATATACAAAAGAATTTCGTTGCATTTCAACGATGCAAACTTCAGAGTCATTTTTTATAACTTTTCCAGCTCCATGCGAACCTGCTTGTAAAAAGTGATCTAATTACCAACTTGGACTCCGGTTAAAAAATGATAATTAGATCGAATCCGAGCTGATCGGAATGAGACAGTTGGAAAAATTCGAAAAAAATTGTGTTTTCGCTCTCGATTTGAGATTTTGAAATATTATTGAAATGTTCCTACAGAAACTCTTTAACGATGAATCCAGCATCACATTCGCTCACAATCGCGTGAGTTTTTTCGTATTAAATTGTTTCTAGCCAAAGTTTTTGATTTTTTTTTTTTACCCAAGTCGTGTGTCATTCAGTCTCCGAGTACGGTGGGCTTAAAATATAAAAGCTTCACGCGACAGTACGTTGTGTTGGCGTTTCGAAACGGTCAGCGGAGCAGAGAGTTATCTCAAGAGAGGATACGTGATCTCACTCCCGATTGGGACTTGTACAAAGGCGTCACATTTCTCTTACCTTTGTCTTTCATTTCTCCGTAAACTTTTACTTTTCGTTCTCTCATTCATTTATTTTCGTCGTGTATCTCGGTCCATTCGTTTTTCTCCCGATTGTTTTTTATCTCTGCGTGTCTGAGGCTTTCGCCTTGCAATTTCTGCAATTCCTCGATAGTGCAGAGAGACTTTACGGTGGCAGAAACGAAAGGCAAGCGAGAAAAAAAGGCGAAGAAAAAAAACATGAAAAAATACGAAGCAGCCGTCGAAGGGACGATAAAATATTGCCGAGTACGTGTTTTATTCTCATTTTCTTGTCGCTCCTTAAAGAAGAATCTTTCTCTACATTTTTATTCTCGATGCTATATTTACAGGCGTGTAACGTGTGCGTCTGTGTGTGTGCTCGCCAGAGAGAAAATATACGAGAGGAAAAACGATGGAAGAGCCAAGAGCAACTTTGTAGGCGCTCGGTAAATACGTAATGGGCGAATGCTACTGACTTTTCTTAGGAAACTTTATATATTTATCTTTTTATTTACACTCGCGCTTTTCTCTACTCCGCCATATACGAAGAAATAAACGACAATTATGTCAATAATGTTACGTATGAAATGCCGATGAAATATTTTCATTCCTTAGCACGAAAACGGTTTTTCCAGAAAATTCAATAACGCGTAGGAAAACGTTGGAAAATTAGCGAAACTTTATCTTTATTTATGATTCTTTCAACATTTTTTTATAAACGTTCTTGAGGCACCAAAACTAACTGTTTTCTCCTATAAATTTTCTGACGTTTAGAATTTGAGATATTTTATTTGCGATTTTTGATGCTGAAGTTTGCAAGGAATGCATCGAAAAATATTGAATTTTATTCAAGATTCGTTCAATTTTCAATGTCATCCAAATTTTTCGAGCCGATATGCTTTTCGAATGGCAAAAATCGATCATTTCATCATCCTAATTACATTCTGCATTTGAATAATGATTTTTGTCAAAGATAAAAATGAATTTCGTTGCATTCCAACGATGCAAACTTCAGAATCATGCAATTTTTCATTTTCCCCATCCAAACGCGTGTAAATTCTCGTCACGTTTCGTTAAAAAGTTGCAAAAAAAAAATGAATTTACGATTTTTTTTTGCAGATTTCCAAAAAGGCTACGAGTCAAAATTTTTTAAGAAAAATCCTCAAAACATTTTTGTGCAACGCATAAACGACACGGGACTCGAATTTACACGCGTTTGGATGGAAAAACTTGAAAATTGTAAATAAAAATCTCAAATTCTGGACGTCAGAAAATTTTTCTTCATTTTAACAGAAAATCGTTAATTTCGGTGTCAAGAAAGTTCGTACAAAATTATTAAAGATTCCTAAATAAATTGATTTCGTGACATACGTTAAAATGAAAACGACGCAGGAATGCGAATAAATGGATTGGTCAATATATGCAAAAATAATCAATGCTCGCAGTATATTATAGTCAAACTCGAACGGAGATAAATCAGGGATTCTGGATACAAAAGTTGGAGGCAAAAACGTCAGGGATATAAAGAGCGAGAGCGAGAGGAAAGGAGGAAAAGAAAAGAGATGGGAAAAGTGCGAGGACGTACATCCTGTCGGTCCTCTCGTGCAGAGGAATAAACACGAGAAGAGGAGGAATAAGAGGAATAAGAAGCAGAAGAAGGAGGAGGTAAAAGTATTAAACGAGCAAATCGAGTTCCCAAGAGGGATTGTACGGGCTGTTGGCTTCCAAGTTATACTCGTTAGCGGGCGCGTTGAATCGCGTGCGAGTTATCCGCGTTCTTGCCATCTCCATCGCTCTCTGTCTCTCTCAGAGGCATAAATATATATATATGTAGACACGTCTATTCAATACGTGAATCTCTCTCTTCGGCCTGCTGGCTCGGAGACTCTTTTTCCCGGTTAAACGTTCGCAAAGACGTCGGTAGGGCTACCGTGTAGTTTTATATTTTTGCTCGTGCTTTTTGTCGTTCGACTCTCCTTATTTACTTCCTTTTATTCCTATTTCTCACTGTTGCTATACGAGCAACGACTTGAACGCGCCGTTATACACGAGGCGACTAGTCACATTTATTTATTCACGCATTATGTTAAGCTGGACGTTTATTTATACGAATCTATACGAAGTTCGAGTCCCTTCCAGTTGCAATTAATTAAATGGACCAAAAAAAATGCAAGGAAAAAAATGATGACTCTGAAGTTTTTGCATCGTTGCAATGCAACGGAATTCGGTTTTTATCTTTGGCAAAAATAATTATTTAAATGGAAAATGTAATTACGATGATGAAATGATCGATTTTTGCCATCCAAAAAGCATATCGGGTCGAAAAATTTGGATGACATTGAAAATTGCATAAATCATCAACAAAATCAAATATATTTCGTTGCATTCCAACATTGCAAACTTCAGCATCATAAAAAATGTTGCTCCATCTTCAAAATTTCCCTCAAATTTATCATAATTCTGCATTATTGCAATTGTGCATCGATTGCACAGTTGCAATCAATTAAATGAACGAGAAAAACGCGAGGAAAAAAAACGTTGTTCGATTTTCAAAATTCCCCTCAAATTTATCATTATTCTTGGATCATGGGCCGGGAGACAAAACAGAAAAATGTCGGTCACGTTTTCAATTATTTTTCCAAAATGACAAACTGAAATGTAAATTTCGTCAAAAAACGTCGATATTTTTGAGTAATTTCAAAATTTTCGTAATTTTCACAATATTTTTCATTTCTAATGAAATTGTCAGTGAAATTTACGATTGCAATGACAAAATTTTGGTAATTTTTCAAAAAAAACGTTTAGTCGATCTTTTCCAACAAATTTTTCATCTCGATGCAATTTAAATTCCAAAAGCATCGTTTTTTTTAAACTCACGGTCGGAATGACAAAAATTTACTCTCCGAAGAGACTTTTTAGAATATTTCTCTCTGCAATCAGCAAATTTTTGTGATTTTTCGAAAAAAACGTTCAGTCGAACGAATCCAACAAAATATCGATTTTTTTCTCAGACCTCGAACGTGTCTTGTCGTTATCAAACGAAAATTCAAGCGCCAAAGGAAAAATTGGAGCCTGGAATGAGAGCAAAATGGAATAAAAACGAAATTCATCCAGGAAAATTGATTTTCTACGCACCAAAGTAGCGATAATGGGACGTAAAAGGAATTGGACGAATTAGAGAGTTCCGACTGTGTGTTTGCAACGTCGTTTGCTCGTGTGGCGTGTGGTAAAATGAAGGCCTAATATATAGACAAAAAGTAGTGAATAAATATACGAAAAGAGAGAAGGAAAATAAAATATCGAGATGAAAGTGAGGAGGAGAGAGGAATCGCTTAGGCTCGGTGAGCACGAGACACGACAAACTGCCAGGCCTAATGCCAATTAGTGCCATTCCGACGTCGAGCCTTCTCTTCCATCTCGCGCGGCATCAAGTTGGCTTCCTCGCTTATTCGCACACAGTCGGAGCCAAAAGTAATGCCGTGTTCGCTACCGTGAACAAGCTCGAGCTTGGACACATTTTTTCTCATTTTTTATCTTTCGAGACCTTTTTTTTCGTTTAAACATTTTTTTTCTCTTTGAGTCTCTTCCTACGCGTTTTCCCCTCGCGGTCTCTGTTTCCCATTCACTTAATAAATTCCTCAGTCTCTCACGATCTAATGTAGAGAGCAGAATCGAGCAACGAAAATTCAAACGATGAAGAAACACAAAAACACGACGAGAGCTGAGCGTTGAAAAATGCGAGGGGCGTTTCAAATTGGTCAGAAACGACGAATCTCTCGAGTGGAATTTGCTGCACACTTTAGAGCCACAATTATCGCAATTGACGCTGCTACCAAGAGCTCGAGCCTTCCTGACTTATGTACAAACTCATTTATTTATGTACAGCACTTTAAAGATGATGCTGAAGTTTGCAACGTTGAAATGCATCGAAAAATATTGAATTTTATTCAAGATTCGTTCAATTTTCAATGTCATCCAAATTTTTCGAGCCGATATGCTTTTCGAATGGCAAAAATTGATCATTTTATCATCTTAATTACATTCTGCATTTGAATAATTATTTTTGTCAAAGAAAAAAAAGGAATTTCGTTGCATTCCAACGATGCAAACTTCAGGCATTCAAAAGGTCGAGAATTTACTGCTGGAATCTTTTGTCGCAAGGGCATCGTCGATGCCGCGTTGAAACGAGACGTAATTTGAGAATAATAAAAAAAAAGGAGGCAAGGAGCCAAGAGACCGACGGAGTAAAAGAGAGAGAGAGAGAGAGAGAGAGAGAGAGAGAGAAAATCGAAAGAGTGAGTGAAAAAGGTGGATTGGTTTGGTCGATGTTGGGCGCAGTTTCACGTCGGTTAATGCGACCAGACGTAAACACAATTCCAAGAGGACAATGGGTTACGGTACACGCTCGACAATCGGCTCTCCCTTTTTCATTCCGTCGAGGAAACAAAATACAACAGCAAAAAAAAAAGGCTACACGAAATAAAAAGGGAGAGATTTCTCGTCAATTGACAATTTTCCATGCGAGCAAACACGCCAAAGAAAATTACCAATTCCGAATGAAATCGAATCCGCAAGAATAAACGCTCCCGAAACGTGTAAAACGATTTTTAAATATTATCCAACCCCCATGAGAGTTAATTACTCACCAAAATATCGTCAAGGCTTGTGGAAAGGGAAAAACATAAAAAAATCTGGAGACAAACGTCAAGAGACTAAAATCGAAGATTTTTTTTAAGACTCGAGCGAGAAACACGTTAACCCAAAACATTTTGAAAAATGTCGAAATTTTCATAATTTTGACAGTGTTTTTGATTTTTTAACCGAACTGTCAGCAAAATTTACGATTGGAATGACAAAAATTGACTCTTCGAAGAATAAATCTGAAGTTCGCAGCGTTGGAATGTAACGAAATCCTTTGATAATTCAATAAATTGATTAATTTTAATTGATACTTTCATGAATTTTCAAAATTATCCAAATTTTTCGATCGTTTTAACGTCATAATTGAATTATGCATTTGAATAATCAGTTTTGTCACAGAAAAAATGAATTTCGTTGCATTCCAACGATGCAAACTTCAACGTCATTTCGAAGAGACTTTCTAGAATATTTCTCGCAGCAATGACAAAATTTTTGGGATTTCTCAAAAAAAAAAACGTCCATACTTTGTTGAATACCAAATATTTTCGGATAATTTGAAATTTTCGCTGTTTTGACAATATTTTTGATTTTTAACGCAACTGTCAGCAAAATTTACGATTGGAACGACAAAAATTGACTTTCCAAAATATTTCTCGTCGCAATGACAACGATTTAGCGCATTTTTTTCAAGAAAAACGTTTAGTCGAACGTATTCTCAAGTATTTTCCATGAAAACCGCCAAAACACTTGAACGTGATGTCGAAAATAATTTCTCAATGTTTGAGGCGATCGTATCCAACGAAATCTCGATCTTTTCCAACAAAATTTTCTTTTCGGTGTATATAAAAGCAGAAAAGTATATCCGGATGAAGGGAGGCCTGAGAGAAAACATAAGGGGATTTTCGAGGAGACCACACGAGAGACAGTGGACTGCTGCTGTTTACTATATATAGAAAAGGGGATGAAAGGGGGGGGGGGGTTGAGCTATATGCTTCGTCAAACAAGAGCCCTGTATTATAGGGGTTGAAAACGATTCTTGCCTCGACTGTTATATACATATAATCTTTTTTCTGTCTCTGAGCGATCGTCGGAATCGGATCCCTTAGTGGACCAATTTACGGGACCCTCAGGCAGGAGTAATACGGTTCGTAGCAGCTCGAGGGGTGGATCTCTCTTCATTCTGCGCCCATTGTTGTATACCGTTCACAGGATTATATACTTTTATTTTTTCGTCTTTTTTCTCTGTGGGTGAAAGACTCGACGCGATGGGGAGTCGTGAACGGAGGGTGTGGAAAAAAGAGAGCACGAGGGGGAGACGAATGTTGGTTATAACGAGTATTAGGAGGATTTATCGACACTTTTATATTTATCTAATATTTATCCATTACTCGGATTCTCATGAGCCAATTTTTGGAACTTCGATCTGGGTCGATCGTGAAATAATCGCAATCTTACTAAAATCGTTACGATGCAGCAAAAATGGCGAATAATCTGAGAAAAAAAAAGTTGCAAAACTACCGACTGAGGCACTGGAAATAAAATTTTGTTGAAAAAGATCGATATTTTGTTGGACACGTTCGACTAAACGTTTTTTTTTTTCGAAAAATCACAAAAATTTACTCATTGCAGCCAGAAATTTTCTAAAATGTCTCTTCGCAGAGTCAATTTTTGTCATTCCGACCGTGAGTTTTGAAAAAACGATACTTTTGGAATTTAAATTGCATCGGGAAGAAAAATTTGTTGGAAAAGATCGACTAAACGTTTTTTTTGAAAAATTACAAAAATTTTGTCATTGCAATCGTAAATTTTACTGACAATTTCGTTAGAAATGAAAAATATTGTGAAAATTACGAAAATTTTGAAATTACTCAAAAATATCGACGTTTTTTGACGAAATTTACATTTCAGTTTGTCATTTTGGAAAAATAATTGTAAACGTGACTGACATTTTTCTGTTTTGTCTCTCGGCCCATGATCCAAGAATTATGATAAATTTGAAGGAAATTTTGAAAATCGAACAACGTTTTTTTTCCTCGCATTTTTCTCGTCCATTTAATTGATTGCAAACATTTTGTCATCGCAGCAAGAAATATTTTTATCAATTTTTGTCATTCTGATCGTAAATTTTGCAGACAATTCCGTTAGAAATGAAAAATACTGTCAAAATAACGAAAATTTTGAGATTCCCACAAAAACTTCAGTTCACCGTGTTCAAAACGAGACATCGACGTTTTTTGACGAAATTAAATTTTCATTGAGCGAATTTGTTTCAAATTATCTATCGAAAAGTCATTCTGGCTGAATTTATCATGCACGAGTTGTAAAAAAAAAAGAGTGCGAGACATAAAAAACACATGAATCATTCACATTACAGACTAATTCTTGGAACCGTTGAGTGTATTTTTTAAAGTAAAGAAAAATATATGTGGAATTAAGGAAATGGTGACAAGGTGGTACAACGACGCAAATGTGTGTATATATGAACAGAAAATGAACGTTTTTTCAGCTGCTCATATATTTGTGCGTCAAATTAAACACCGGGACGAATGGCGCGAGCAGGCAACGACACGAAACTGGCCGCAAGAGGCACTCGGAGAGCATAGAGAGCGCACTTGGCGGTTACGTTTGACGTCAAAGCTTGCAAACTTTTTTATCACATTTTTAGCACCCTTTTCCGGTGTGGTCCCGAAAATTTCGGGGAAACTTCAATCCACGCCGTTGAAAAGTCAAAAGTAAAAAAACAGTGCTATCTACGAGATTTTCGAAATAAAAACCAAGAGAAAAAAAGGGTCCGGTAAGTTTTTCAAGGGACGAGAAAAAAATTCGGAACGGTAAACGTCGTTCGACTTTTCCCCCAAAGAAAATGAACTCGATGTGTGGAAGGACGTTTCAAGTTGGCGTAAATGTCGAGTTTACACGAGTTCTAAACTGGCCGATTAAAAGTATCAATATTTACAGGGATCGGCGTCGTCAGCTGGGGTGAATTTATTTCTCCGGATGTGGAGAGGATCGGGGAGAGTCCCCAGCCTGGGCAAGCTGTTCCAAGTCGACCGGAAGGGGATAAGTGTAAAGCTTGACTGTGTGGAGGAATTGGAAAAGGGAGTCGAAAGAGGGAATAAAGTGAAAAGAATAAAGGCAGACTCTGGGAAAGCAGGCAGCCAGAAAGAGAAGGAGAAAGCGTTGAAAAAGGTAGCAAAAGAAAAGAGATGTGCACACATAAATAAATGAACGAGGATGAAGAGAAGGGCACGTGCTCACTTTGGGTAATGGCCACCTAAATACAGGCGTACGACTACTTAGTATCAAAGCCCAGCAGGCCCATATAATTCTCTAGCTGAATTCCTTTGGATCCCCTTCCCTGCCTGCTCGGAATCGCCCCATTGTGATGGTCCTTCCACCCTTCTCGACCTTTTGGTGAAGCCCCCAACTCGGGTTTTACGAAGGGTATGTAACGCAACAAACCTCTCGACCCTCGTCACGATCAAACCTTCATCTCTGTCCCTCTCGGCCTCGTTTTGCTGGTCATTGTCAAGAGCACCCTTCCAAAGCCTAGAAAAGGTGGCTGACAAGCCCTAACTGGCAACCTCCCTATTTTAGGCTTGTTCTTCTGCTGTCACGACCTAAGGGAACACTATCCACGTGCTCTCTCATGTGGTAGCTCCACCTATCAACGCCCCATATATCCGCACCCCATGTGCCCCATACAGCACCTCACTTCATACATTTACGGGTAGCTACTCACACACGTGGATCTAAGTGTATTATATGTCGTGGAAAGACCGCGTGACTGCATCATTATTATTTGTTCGGATTCTCAACCATTTCCGCACAGCGAGCGACCCTCATTGGAGGCCCCTAGCCCTTTTACGACCCTAAACCCAAGGGGGACTAACACCCTTATATACCCCGTAATAGCTACGTACCTCGCATACATCCAGTACACATATTATATGGGAACAGCAATTACGGTTCTTGTGTTGGCCGAGTGAGAATAAACGTATTTACAATAATGACATATATATAAAAGCCTTACGGATTCGTGCCTCCTATAAAGTCCAACCATTTTTACCCAAACCAATACACTCCGTCGTTACCTTTATAATTCCGAACTATCTTTGTGGAAAAAATTACGAAATAAACACTCAACGAGCCCAAAATTACGATCGTTTAGTTCAAGGAGGTTGGAACCCGAAATCAGAAAAATCAGAATTTGATCAAATTTGGTAATAACTTTCTTGAGCATCAAGTACAGACACACTTATTTTTAAAAACCTTTGACCACGTGATTATCGATTGAGAGTTAATTCCAATTTCTTATGCACGTGATGCTTATACACGTAAACTTGAATGATTCTCAAGTTTGCATCGTTGGAATGCAACGAAATTCCTGTTCATCTGTGGCTAAAATAATTATTCAAATGCAGAGTGTTATTACGATGATAAAATGATGGATTTTTGATGATGTTGAAGTTCAATATTTCATTTTATTGATGATTCGTTCAATTTTCAATGTAATCCAAATTTTTCGAGTCGATGTGCTTTTCGGGTGGCAAAAATCGATCATTTTATCATTCTAATTACATTCTGCATTCGAATAATTATTTTTGTCCAAGAAAAAAAGAAATTTCGGTGCATTCCAACGATGCAAACTTCAGAGTCAAAAAAAATTTGTATCGTCATATATATTAAGAATATATTCACCAAATTTAATGAAAATTCTTATCTTTTTGAAATTTTTCATGTTTTTTACATGCGCAAAATGAAAAAATCATGAAAACCGTTGTTTGTAGAGGCTTTTGAAGGCGTTACTTTGTTGCTCGCATGAAAAAATGAAAATTTGAGAAATTTTGAGGTGGAAAAATGTGAATTGGTATGATTCACAGTGCGAGCACAGTATGGCGGTATAAAATCAATCGAAATCCTGCCGAAAGGTTGATAAACGCCTGGAGGGTTTGCGCGCGAATTGAACGAGAGCACAAAATGAGAGACGCCTGAAGGATGATGGAAAATTGCGATGCTCGCTCGGCAAATGTTCGGATAATGGGAAAACATAAATTTTTCTCGTTCCATTAAGAGTCGGATACACTTGTATACATATATCTAGTTCGAGCTGGAGAGTAAAAAAACTGTTAAAACAAGTCAAACAAGGAGATAAAGATGGAAGAGAGAATTCGCCTGGTAAAATTGGGTCACGATGCTGCTGCTGCTCGTTTATGATCAATCAGCGAAATAATGGCGAGATCGTATAAACGAGAAAATGGTCAAAGCAAAAAAATCAAAATCCTTCGTATTATTCCAACTGCCACAATCGTAAAAATCATTTTATGAGACAGTCCGCAAATAAAGCATGAATTGTTTTTCTCCTTTTGTTCCGCCATTCGCCAATCCGATAGAAAAACATGAAAAAATACGCTACGCTAATTATTTCAGTGTAATCAGGATTTTCTTGGCCAAACCGATTAAAAAAAAGCTCAAGAAAACTAATTCGAGTAATTTTTTTAATTACTTGTTAATTTTGTAATCGACAGCCTCGATTTATGAAACTGAATTTCGCATGATGCTGAAGTTTGCAACGTTGAAATGCAACGAAAAGTATTTTATTCATGATTTGTTGAATTTTCAAAATAATCCAAATTTTTCGAGCCCACATACTTTTTGGGGTGGCAAAAATCGATCATTTTATCATCGTAATTAAATTCTCCATTAAAATAATTATTTTTGCCAAATATAAAAAAGAATTTCGTTGCATTCAAACGATGCAAACTTCAGAATTATAAGTTCGCAACGTTTCCAACGAAAAATTCATTTTTTTATAGACGATTTGTTGAATTTTCAAAATAATCCAAATTTTTCGAGCCCATGTACTTTTTGGGGTGGCAAAAATCGATCATTTTATCGTCGTAATTAAATTCTCCATTAAAATAATTATTTTTGCCAAATATAAAAAAGAATTTCGTTGCATTCAAACGATGCAAACTTCAGAATTATAAGTTCGCAACGTTTCCAACGAAAAATTCATTTTTTTATAGACGATATGTTGAATTTTCAAAATAATCCAAATTTCTCGAGCCCACATCATTTTTGGGGTGGCAAAAATCGATCATTTTATCGTCGTAATTACATTATGCATCTAAATAATTAGCCTCGCCATAGAAAAAAAATTTCGTTGCATTCCAACGATGCAAACTTCAACGTCATCCAAGTTTTTTTTTTCTTTTACGAGAAAAAAACAAGATGGCTAATAAATTTCTGAGAGACAAGTATTCTCTGGGCAAATGTGAACGAGCGAGAGAGAGAGAGAGCCCAAGGCGAGTGAGAGGCCAGCAAGGATGTCGAACACGTGCGAAGCTGGCACAGAGACACGTGTCGCATGGCCACGCCGAACATGCAACCATCTATAACTATATGCACAGCCTAACATATGCCTTAGTTAGTGCCTGTAATTCATTGACTAACTTCTCTCCTCCCTTATCCTCCCTGTATAGCTGTAATTTCGACCCATGTCCTTGTTTTACATTTAGATTTCGACCTACTGTCACTGCGAGTCCCCTCAAACCAGTGTTTCATCAGTCGCGTACAGTCGCTAATAATCCTGTCGCACGTTCTATTCCAACGTACTCGAATTTCCAAGGGGAAAATTCACGACCTTCAACTTTTCTTTTTTCTCTTTAGAAATTCTTTTCTTTCCTCACTACGTCTCATAATTTTTATTTACGACCCTGAAATCCGCAAAATCGGACTCGAACCAAAACGAATTTCACTTTTCACAGTTTCTTCAATAAAAAATCAAAAAATACAAAAATTTCTCATCCATTTCGTGTTTGAATCCCAAAAAAAAATCGATTTATTGTCCTCATCAAATATTGAATAAAAATCATGAGTTTTTTTTCAAGAAAAAAACAGAATTTCGTTGCATTCCAACGATGCAAACTTTCAACATTTTTTCTTGCTCAATATTTGATCAGGACGATGTAATTTTTTAACTTTTCAACATCCAAACACAAAATCTATACGAAAATCGTCATGATCCATTAAAATTGAACAAAAAATTGATAAAAAATACATTTTTCGTTGGATCCCAACGTCGCGAACTTCGGAGTCGGTGAAAATTCAAAAGTTGCACGTTATTCACTTTTAATCGCTCGATAACAAAAACAAAGCGATGCAAATGTCTCGAAATAATTGAAACTTTAACGAAAAATATTACGTTCATGTCTTTGCATCGTTCGAATGCACCGAAATTCTGTATTTTCATCAGCAAAGCTCGCAATTATCATTCAATATTGGATCCGGACAAAAAAAACAATTTTCACGACTAAAAAAGTCAACAGACCCAAAAAAATTGCCGACGATTTTCAAAATTCGACAAACAATCGCTAGAAACAATATTTTTCAACAAATTTCAATTCACGGGCCACTTTGAACCATTTTCTGTTAAAAAAAATATAAAAAAACGTAGTAAAAAGGAAAAAAACGATTTGGAGGTTAAAAAACGTCAATAATTTTCCAAATTTAATGAAAAATCACTCGAAACGATATTTTTCATCAAATTTCAATTTCCGAGCGACTTCGATTCATTTTCTATTCAAAAAATATAAAAAAAGGAGTAAAAAAAAACGAAAGCACCGAAATTCTCTATTTTCATCAAAAGAGCTCGCAATTGTCATTCAATTCTGGATTCGGACGAAAAAACGATCCTCGAGATCAAAAAAAGTCAACAAACCCAAAAAAGTGTCGATAATTTTCGAAATTCACTAAATAATCACTCGAAACGACATTTTTCATCGAATTTCAAATTCCGAGCGACTTTGAACGTTTTTCCGCTGACAAAAATATTTAAAAAGGCGTAAAAACGGAAAAAAACGATTTAGAGGTTAAAAAACGCGTGGAAAAATGATGAAATTGCGATTGCTTACCGGATGTCTTGCGGCTGCGGCTGCGGCGACAGCGGCAGCATTGATGCCGGCACTGGGATACATATTGATAAAAACCCAATAATCACACAGTGGTAGGAAGAGAAAAAAGTGAAAAGCTTGGTCGTGACGATCACTTATGCCGCGTGTGCACTTGAATCACGTAAAATGACGCGATGTAATAGAAAAAAAAAGGAAAGAAAAAAAACACACACACACACGGGAAAAATCACTGAATAGTAAAAACGAAACTTGTGAAATTTCCCTCGGCAAAGGGGAATAAATCCTTGGGCCGCACAAGAGAATGAAAAAACGAGAGACGAAAACACTTCACGAGAAGCCCAACATCGCGTCGAGCTTAGACGCGCGCACCAACGTTCGCGCGCACTGTCGGTGCTTTTTGGCGGGAAACTTGACTGGGTTTGAAAAAAACGGCCGGCAATTTGGCCGGAACGATAATGAAAACAAGGCGAAAAGAGGGGGCAAGGGTTTACTTGGAACCCTTTGTCCACGCGGGCTACGTGCTAAGATAAATTTTATCGAGATTGTTGAGGTCGATTGCGAGGTTGGCTTGACGGGGACGCGAACGACGAGCTTGTGTAATCCTAATCGCATCGGCGTATCTCGCCATCCAATCGTTCGCCATACGCCAACTAAAATATCATTCTGAAGCGAGACTCGAACGTGTTTTTTTGCTTTCCACGGTTCACTCGGTATCGTTCGAGACACGCGGCAAGAGCAACACGCCAAAAGCGTCGTTAGAGACAACTGCTCGGTCGGTAAGCACAGATCGACCGAGAGAGAGAGAGCGCACGAGCGTCGTGGCGCGCAGCGAGAAAAGGTGCACCCCAAACTATTCACCGAGTCTCGTGGCCTGTTGTGCGAGAGAGACAACTAGAGACGCTCTTCACAGCACCGCGTATTTCCCGTCTACGTACTAAACAAATACGTACACACACTGTTTCACACGATCACGTCGTTAATCGCGATTTTTTATATGGCGCGTTTTAAATATTGAGTTTTTTCTAAACTCGTGGTAAGCGCTGTAAACAAAATTATGTTTCGGAGCATTTGAACAAGTCGCAGCGACACGCACACACCAATTTTCCGAGTTACTTTGTATTTATGCGTCTCGGCGCGGTAGACACGCGAACTATTAACTTTTCACCACTTTCCACAAAAGCGATCGTAGACGAATACGATCAACAATGGATTTTAATCCACAACGAGAATCCGGAGGAAATGTCGTTGTTTATTATTCACTTTAAACACTTTCGACGCGGCTTAGAACGCGGAAAAACAACGGAGCACCGTATTCTGCGTGTAAAGCGATCGAGAAGCGTCGAGCGAACACACAACCTCTCCTCACCGAGTCCACGGAGCTACTGGCCGCGCGCCCAGTGGTGGGGATAGCCGTGAGCGCTTCGCGTCGCTGCCGCTTCCCCCACCAGCGCGAGACAACGCGCACGAGGGGCGACACGAGAAGCTTCGAGCAATATACACCGCCAGTTTCCCCAGCCCCTCTCGCTCCACAAACTCTCCATCCACACGTATATCTCTTTCCTGTACACGCTCGAGCTTGTGTACGTGCACGAGGGCGAGAGAACGACGCCGTTTCGACAGCGTATTAACCGGTACGATAGCTCCTTTACAATTATTGCGATTAGTTACGTGAATGACCGAGGCGCTCGTGGCCAACCGGCCGGTTCTCACTCCCTCGTCGACACTCGCATCCACATCCCTCGAAAAACCCCTCCAACCTATACAAATCCATTTATACGACGATCTAAACTACACATGACTCTTTTAATTCAATATCATTGCAGTTTTAAGCATTTCTCCGATTTCATACCAGTTTCAGTCTCAATTACGCGCGCAACTCCCATCAAACTCTACGCTGCAAAAAAAACGCTAAAAGCCTTCCCAGAGCGGGCATAATCAGAGGAATCGAGAGACGCGGCAGCAAAACAGTAAAATCGGCGTTTTATGACGTCACAGAAACTTTAAATCGTTTTTACAGGCAAAAATCGCGCAACCACGCAACATTTTTGTCACGAGAAACGAAGAAAAACGTGAAAATTCAAAGACTCGATCGAGAAATAAGAAAATTCGAGTCTGGAAATACGCGACAGTAATTTTTGGGATTCGATGAAATTGAGGAGGTTGTTTGTGCGGATTTCGATTGAATTATTATTTATTAAGGGGTTCGAATATTGCATTTACATTTGTGTGTAATAAAACATAAGCCTCAAAGGGGTTAATGATCTCCGCATCGTTCGCGTTCGTTTTGCTTGTAAACACGGAAACGCATACGCGAATGTGAAACGGTGAGTGAAAATTTAATTCAAACTCGGCCGTTGCGCCAAACTGCTACCGAATAGGAATCCGAGAGGACGAGAGAGAGCCAGAAAGTGGGGTGGGGCAAAGGGGTTGATAGTGACTGGGTGTAATCACTGGAATTGGGTGCAAACTAGCACAGTTTATGCGCCTCCCGAATACCACATCGTGCATCCGTGCACAAGTGGCGCCACGTAGCGGTGTCATTTGAAAACGATCGGTAGAAGGGGAATTTGGCCCTTTGGAGGGGCGCGAATCGCTGGGAGGGGATGAAACGTTTCGGGTATCATGCAAATCTATTTGTAACGGATTTTGCGGTCGTGAACGGATTAGTCGACGATATTCCCCAATCATAAGTTACACATTATTGATTCTACTCTATATATTCATCTTTATGTATTTATATGTATGAATGTACGTCGCTTCATGCAGATTCCAGCGGACGCCCGTGTGTACTCTCGCTAAATTACATGCAACTCGATCCATTCTAATTTAACGATATTCTCCACTCTATCTCCGCGATTTCAAATGTTTATTATTATAAACTCTGCTCTCTATTGAAATTGCTGGCGTCGTTTATTTGCGATCCTCATTCGTCGCTGTCGCTGCAATCGCTTTTGCCGCGTCGTTGAAGATTTTTTTATCTTTGGGTGGCGATTCTTTTTTTTAATCACAAAAATTTCATTGCAGCGAGAAATATTCTCGAAAGTCTCGTCGAAAAGTCAATTTTTGGTCGTTTAACGCTTTTGCTGCGTCGTTGAAGAATTTTTCATTAATGGGTGCTCGAAAAACAATGAAATTTGTTTATACGGAGAGTTTCGGAATTATTGGCGGTTTTTTTTGTTTTTTTTTAATCACAAAAATTTTATTGCAGCGAGAAATATTCTAAAAAGTCTCTTCGAAAAGTCAATTTTTGTAAATCCATTAGTAAATTCAGCTGATTCGCGTATTCGACAAAATATCGACGTTATTTTGACAAAATTTAATTTTCAGTGCAGGAATGGTGAATTTTGGGATAAATTTGTCTGAGGCATTCGCGTGACTGAAATTCGAATCCATGAAAGAATGAAGACACTAAAATTTGAGAATGGTTGCTCGTAATTGGAGCTGAGCTCGAAGCGGCTGCGTGTGTCGTGGAAAAAAAAGGGTTGCAACAAAAATTTGTGGCAATTTTTAGTTTGAAATATTTTTTTTAATACCTCGCGGATGGATCAATTTCGAGCAGACGCACAGGGAGTATTTGAATTTAGTTTGTTTTGTTTTTCACATTTTTTCATCCCCGTGTACGAGCCGGGGGGTGGAAATCGAGGCAGGGGATGGTAAATCCAGTAGAGGGTAAACGAGACAGGGCAAACGGGGTGGATAGCATACGCGCAGGTATTAGCCCGAGAGCCCCTCGCCCCGCTCGGTCCGCGAACCCAGCAAAACGAACACGGGGGCGAGGCCAAAGAAGGGGTGAGTTTGCGGGGCTCCAAGGGGCGAGAGCTCCGGCAAACAAATCGAAAGTTTTTCGCAAAATGGCCGTCACCAGGCTGACACGGATGTCCGCATAAACCTCCCCCACCCTTTCACCCCCATCTCGCGCGTTTCCTTGCACCCCGTGCAAACTCACCCCCTCTGCTCGCGCCTTTCTCCCTCGCTCTCACGACGAGCAACCCCCAACACGTATATTTTTCCATCCTCTCTCGCTCTCGCCACTCGTCATTTCCCTCACTTCCCACACCACCACAAATATGGCGCCTCCATCACTCGCTTTTTACCAACCCCTCTGTAACGCGCTTTTACCAACCCCTATTTTTTCCCCCTTTTTTATTCTCCCTCTTTCGTACCATCCCTCATTCCTCTCCGGAACTGTGAGAGAGAGTGAAAGAAATGGAAAAGGACGAGATGCTCCATTACATTCGCCTATCTCGATGGACCACAGTCAAAAGGGCGTTTGTCCCACAGTCCTCGATACAAAATCCAAGACTTTTCCACACCAACCCCACGGAAAATATGCCGGATGTCCGAAAAGTTGAGACTCAAATTCACCCAGCAACAAGATTACGAAATTACGAAGAAAAAAGTCTGGACCCATTTTTCCAGAAGCTTCGGGCCTTAACGAAGAATCAATGATTTCATGATTTTTTAAATTTCGAAAACGGAAAACTCAATAATTTTGGATAATTTCAAAATTTTCGTCATTTTGACAACATTTTTCAGTTCTAACAGAATCGTCAGCAAAATTTACGATTCGAATGACAAAAATCGACTTTCCAGAATATTTCTCGCTGCAATGCCAAAATCTGTCCAATTTTTCGAAAAAACGATTCTCCTAATTACCGGCTCGCTAATCTCTCGTAGAGCAGAACGAGGATGCATCCGGCAGAAAAACGTTTGAGGACTTTTATCTCCGAAAAAGCCTCGATCTAATAATCACCTGGTTCTCCAAGCTGATGTTTCGAACGCCCGGTATATCCACGTATCTCGTGTATACAGACGAGATAGCGAATGAAGAGTATGGTGAGGATAGGGGATCGGTGTTGGAGGGGTGGAGGGGGGGGGGGGCGATTGTATATGCCTCGGCGTATCTCTCTCCCGAAGTATTCTCCTTATATTTACTCTGAGCATGCTTGTATATGTGTCTATACGTGGTTCATTCTCCGTGTCTATATTTCTGAGCGGGAATGTGCACGCGCAACCAATACAGGGATAAATGTTTGCAAACGATTGGTAGGGCGCAAAAGGTCGTAAAGGACATGATGTGAGGCGCGGAGACTTAATTTTTTACGCCCTTTTGCGTGCTGAGCAATCGTACTACAAGATACGACCATTTGTCAGGTCGGTGTGTGTGTCTTTCTATGTGAAATGAGGAGGCCTGTCTGTGTGGGCGAGGAGTACACAGTACTTTGTATGCGTACGCGACGTACTGTGGCGCGCATTTGCTTGGACGAGCGTGCAGGTGTAAGTATATGGTTCCTGGACTCTCGAGTATAACGTCCTACTGCCATTTCTGTTGTAATAGTGTAATAGTGTGCTACTTTATAGGTGTACGTGTAGCCATCGGTGTGAGTGTTTTTGTGTACTCGGAGCAGTCACGGAATTGTGTGGAGCCAAGAGAGAGGGCGAAAGAGGCAAGAGAATGGGAGGAAAAGCCAGAGAACCCACGCGGTTGATGGTGTTTATCTGAATCTGTGTGTGAGTGTGTGCAAGGGGCTGTCCTATGGAGGAGCCTCGTCATTTCTATATATGGGTGTCGGTAAGGGTTTCTCCGGCCTGTGAATATCGCACACAACGAACAAGACTGCGGGAGAGGGAGCGGGAGAGAGTCTCCCAAGCAGTTTCCTACTTGATTGCCGCTATCGTCCGCTCTCGGATCGTAAAGGAAGCTCACGGGGAGCGCAGTTGGTACGAGTCCGTGCGGACTCGCTCTCCTCGAGTCTCGTCTTGGCTGCACAATCTACTCAACCAATGCTGAAGCGTTAAAACGACACTTAACCAATCCCCGAAGCCGCACTCCCACTCCCGAGCCAATACGACGAACCCTGAACAAAGAATGGAAACGAGAAACTCGAGCTCCTCCAATGGAAACCTCCATTTTTCTACGGTACGTGTTTCTTCGCTGACAGACACGAAACCACGTCGAGTCCGCGCGGATCACCTACTATTTCGTCCTATATATTGCCTCGACGCTTTAGCTATAGCCCCGCGCGCATAGAAATGACCGAGAGAGAACATCGCTCCAGCAACAGAGATATGCCGAATGGGGAGAGAGTGTACCAGGTAGTATGTACAGACCCTGGCAAACCTCATCCTCCCCATAACCTCTCTCAACGTTCTTTACCCTCCCGCTGTTTCTCTCCTCCCTCCTCCCCTCCCACTCCCACTCGCTCCTTCTCTCTCTCGCGTTGACGTTCCCCAACCTCTACAGAGCTGCTGTGCTGCTGCTGTTCCCGCTGCTGCCGACGCCGTTTCTCCTCCACCTCCTCCTCCACCGCTCGACTCCACGGAATGAAGGTGCTACGCGAAGCCGCAGCGAAACATAAAAAATAGGGGTCTACGCGGGTAAAAACACGGCGGGCTTGGTGTGCCCACCAGAACGAGAGAAACAGCCCGACAAAGATGCAACCATCAGCATCGACCGGGAGCGGAAGGGGCTCAAACGGCTGATTGTACCGGGAGTGGAGAGCAAAGGGGTTCCCGAGAGAGACAGCGAAAAAGAGTTCAGGGGAATCGAGGGATGGAGAGCCTTCCAACAGAATATCCCACTGTGTGTGTGTGTATTTTTTTTTCTCTTCGTCTGTGTGCACACTTTTAGGTTGTCCACTGACGTTCCGCTCCCGTTACACACTCGCGGATATGTGTACACAAAAGCCCCCGAGAATTTCTCTCTTTCTATATCTCCTCCCTCCCTTTTTTCTCTCTTTTGCATCGCCACCGCCATCTCCCGTTCTTTCCAATGTCGGGTTCAACACAGAATCGCTCGGAATATAGTCCCGCGATGTATAGAACGCCCGGGATATCCACTCAACAGACAGCACGATCCTCCTTTGCACGAAAACGAAACGGAGCAAGCCAGTGAAAGAGAAGGGCGAAAAATGTACATACCAGCTTACCCGCGGCCCGGGGAGGGAAGGGGACACCAATGGAAATGAGGAATCGCAAATATATGGCTAAATTACCTGTCAAAAGGGCGGAAACCTCATTCGTTTTATGCTTTATAACGATCCCGTTACGCCGTTACAAATCTCATCCCCCTCTATATAATCACCATGTACTCGGGAGAGGGAGCGAAAAAGGACTCGGAATGGAAAAGTAAGCCAACAAAACGACCATCCCATTACCTGCAGCTCCCTCTTTTTCCCCCATCCTCCCCCCGCACGTATATATACCCAGGTCTCTGCTTTTACTTCAACCGACCACCGGCTCCATTCTTTTCTACCCAAAATCCCGTATAAAGTGTCGCTCAAAATTATACCAATAAATAAACCATTTTCTCCAGCATCGGGAGACTAACAAATTTTCAGGTCAAAAGGGGTCAGGATCTTACTAATTCTCTCTCCAAAGTATCGTTCGTCCACTGAAAACGAAAATTTGTTGGAAAATCTCGATATTTTTTTAAACGAAACGTTTTTTTTTGTTTTAAATCACTAAAATTTTGTCATCGCAGCAATAAATATTCTAGAAACTCTTTGAAAAGTCAATTTTTGTCATTCCAATGGCAAATTTTTCTGACAGTTCCGTTGGAAATAAAAAATATTGTCAAAATAACGAAAATTTCGAAATTATCCAAAAATATTTACCGTGTTCAACAAAATATCGACGTTTTCCGAAAAAATTCAATTTTCAGTCAATTTATTCGACCCAATCCCAATGGAAATAAAAAAAAACACATGCCATCCGTCGTGCATCACGCGTTCCTCGATAACTCATCAATTTTATAATTAAAAGATAAAAAATGATCCAAACAAAGTTTTTTTTTTTTTTCAAATTTCTTCCCTTCATCCATTCCCTTATTTTCCGAATGCCTCGCTGCAGGATTCCAAACTGTCACACACGTTGCTTCGATCTCTTTCGGTGCCTCGTTGTTTATATTTTTCAGTCATTAATTTTTTTGCTGTTGTTCGATGCGATAGATCGCGCGGTGTATATCTCGAGGGCTCTTTTCGAGTCTCGATCCTGCGCAAGGAGTTTTAGAAAAGCCCATTGTCTCGTTTGAAGACGAAAAAAAAGGTGCATTGATTCGTATCGCGTACTCCACTTTATGCACGATTAATAAACTACATTTATATTTATATATGTCGTGCGGAGCGTATTATTATGGAGACGGATAAAACGACAGGAGCAAAAAATTTTTTAGCCTTATTTTGCCTGGAGCTCGCACCGACCAGGCGATTACAAGCTCGGCACAAGTCCTAAACGCACATCGACACTCCCACCAGGTTTATACACACCCTTTTTCTTCTCAGCTTGTTCAGCTATTTCAATTTTTTTCTTTTCACTCTTCTCATCCAATATATCGTGGGCAACTTTTGCTCTCTCTCTCGCTCTCGTGCTCCGCCTCTCGGCGTACTTATATACCTGATTTTTGCAGCAAAAATATATATGTATACATGATTCATAAGCCCTGCAAAGCGTCAAGCACAGAGAGTAAAAAAAGAGCATTGGAGGCGATTCGACGCGCGCGCGAATCTTGGCCGCTGGGTGTCGAGAAAGGACCTTCCTTTTTATGCCTTTTTTCTTCTTCTTCTTCTTTCACTCGCAGCTCTTTTATCTCCCTATTTTTGTTCCTTTCGTTTCTCCTCTCATTTTAAATACTTTTTATCCCCCTCCCAACGTAACTTTGTGTGCGTCTGTGTGGCTTTTGCCTCTCACTGTCTTTTGCCCTTTTTTTTTCATCCTCGTTTTGTTTCAGAGGCTTCTCTCTTCGTCTCGTGCTCTTGCCCGCGAACCTCATCAGTTTCGGTACTCCGGGGATCCCGCAGTTTATTGCCGAGGCTTCTCTTCCGCTCTTTTTATTCTTTTTCCAACACTTTTCATCCCTTTCTCGCTCCTCCTCCCGCCTTATTTGTCTCTATTTCTTCTTTGCAAAAACGTTCGTGTTTATAGACGAAAAAACAGCCGCATTTTTGCCTTTAATGCGCCAGCTTGAGGCGCGCCTGATCCGGCGCCCCCGAAGACTCCGCGAGCAAGGGAAACCGCGAGTTTGTTACCCGGCGTTTTAGACTCGCGGAAAAGACACTCGGATCGCAGCCGCGATCAACTGCAACCGAGACTCCACATAAGCTCCGGATCAAGTCTAAACCGAGAGACACGGAATCGAATTTGAGCTGCGCCCAGAAACACACAGATTCAATGACTCTCGGAGATATCAAACGGAAGAAAGAACGAGAGAGAATGAGAAAAGCGAATAGTGTGTCGCCGCGAAACTGGCGGTCGCCGTTTCATGCGAAACTGCTCTGCGGCCTTCCCGCAGCCGGTTTGCCCGCTTCGTCTACCCTCGCGATACGTGTTACGTTGGCTCCGGGATACGGGTTCTTGGTGCTCGCACCGAATGCCTGTCACAACCCAGAACCCGAGAAATTTCTTCGTCTATACACACACATTGAAATTTTTTTCAAAAAACGTCGATATTTTGTTGAATACGGTCAATATTTTTGGATAATTTTAAAATTTTCGTTATTTTTACAATGTTTTTCAGTCCTAACGAAACTGACAGCGAAATTTACGATTTGAATGACAAAAATTGACTTTCCGAAGAGTTTCTAGAATATTTATTGCTGCAATGACAACATTTTCGTGATTTTTCAAAAAACGTCGATTGAACACGTCAAACGAAATATTTTCGGATAATTTCAAAATTTTCGTTATTTTTACAATATTTTTCATTTCTAGCGAATCTGACAGCAAAATTTACGATTCGAATGACAAAAATTGACTTTTTGAAGAAACTTTCCGGAATATTTCTTGCTGCAATGACAGCATGTTTGTGATTTTTCAAAAAACGTCGATTGAACACGTCAAACTAAATATTTTTGGAAAATTCCATAATTTTCATTATTTTGACAACATTTTTAATATTTACCGGAATTGTCAGCAAAATTCACGATTCGAATGACGAAAATTGACTTTTTGCAGAAATTTTCTAGAATATTTCTTGCTGCAATGACAGCATTTTTGTGATTTTTCAAAAAACGTTGATTGAACACGTCAAACTAAATATTTTTGGGAAATTCCATAATTTTCATTATTTTGATAACATTTTTCATTTCTACCGGAATTGTCAGTAAAATTTACGACAAAAATTCACTTTTCGAAGAGACTTTCTAGAATATTTCTCGCTAGAATGCCAAAATTTTCGTGATTTAAAAAAAGAAAAACGTTTAGTCCAACGTTTCTAACTAAATATCGATCTTTTCCAACAAAATTTGATGAATTTATATTCATCGACGCCTCGCCCTTGCTTGAAAATGAGTTTTTTCGATATTTGAGACACTTTTCGCCCTTAATATTCACTCGGACACTCTCTCCATAATTTACAGCCCAAGAGTCTTGATCATCCCGGCCATTTTCATCAAATTAACTGTTTTTTTTCCTTCTAGAATTCATGAGTCGTCGCATCAGTTCGTATTAGTGCAATGAAGAATTGGAAAAATCCAATTTATGTCGAAATTACGTACACGATTGGTGAGAGGTTGATACGATTGTCGCGAGTCTCCGAGTCTGAGGGCTGTTCCGAAACGCGAAAAGATGGTCGGATCTGGTAAATTTATAAAGGGGTTGAGATAGTGAGCAAGAGAGAGCGAGAGAGAGCGCTAGGGAAATAGTGGTCGTTGTGGTTAACCACGCCGATGCTCTCAACCTGAGCCCCGAGCCAACTTGCAACGGAGCTTCTCTCATCATCAGTGAAATCCGCCTACACCATCTGTGTGCCCATGTCTCTGTCCAATTCGTTGTCTTTGCGCTTCCGGTGGAAGGAACTGCGCGCGCCAACACTAAGAGCTTCAGAGACCTCTCGTGCTTGCACGAAAGTGCCGATCTTGCCATAGGACCTCACCGCACAACCCTCATCCCTACCCTTACCCAATCTCTGCTATTATGTCTCTCCAACACGAAGCTCAACTTCGCAACGTTCAAATCCAACAAAAAATATCACTTTTTATTCATAATTTGTTGAATTTTCAAAATTATCCACATTTTTCGAGCCGATTTACTCTTTGGGTCGGAAAAATCGATCGTTTTAACGTCTTAATCACATTATAAATAATTAAAAATTGAAAATTACAAAATTATTGTCAAAATAACGAAAATTTCGAGATAATCCAAAAATATTATGAATCTGAAGTTCGAAAAGTTGGAACGCAACGAAAAGTGTCACTTTTTATTGATGATTTGTTGAAATTTCAAAATTATCCACATTTTTCGAGCCGATTTACTTTTTGGGTCGGAAAAATCGATCGTTTTAACGTCTTAATCACATTATAAATAATTAAAAATTGAAAATTACAAAATTATTGTCAAAATAACGAAAATTTCGAGATCATCCAAAAATATCATGAATCTGAAGTTCGAAAAGTTGGAACGCAACGAAAAATATCACTTTTTATTGATAATTTGTTGAATTTTCAAAATTATCCACATTTTTCGAGCCGATTTACTCTTTGGGTCGGAAAAATCGATCGTTTTAACGTCTTAATCACATTATAAATAATTAAAAATTGAAAATTACAAAATTATTGTCAAAATAACGAAAATTTCGAGATAATCCAAAAATATTATGAATCTGAAGTTCGAAAAGTTGGAATGCAACGAAAAATATCACTTTTCATTGATGATTTGTTGAATTTTCAAAATTATCCACATTTTTCGAGCCGATTTACTTTTTGGGTCGGAAAAATCGATCGTTTTAACATTTTGCATTTAAATAATTAGCTTTGCCGAATAAAAAAAATAATTTTGTTGCATTCTCTGATAAGAATTATTTCGATCGAATTCTCATTCGATTTTCTTCCAGTTTTGATAAACTAAAAGTGAAAAATCCAAATTTTTCGAACCGATTTACTTTTTGGGTCTCAAAAATCGATCGTTTTAAGATCCTAATTACATCATGCATTTTAATAATTAACTTTGCCATAGAAAAAAGTAAAATTTCGTTCAACGTCATTTTTGAACTTCCCTCCCAGTGGTCATTGAACTTTTGCAACAAAAAAAAAACTCGAGCATCATCAATAACACAATTATAATAATTATTCAAGACGTTTCTATCATTTTAGTCCTGCGTTAGTTAAATTCCAAGTTTGATTGTTTAAAATTCGTTCGAACCTCCTCAAAAATCATACTCAACTGTGGCTAAACTTTGAGAAAGTTTGACTGTCCAAAAATCGAGTTATTTGTTGTAAAAAATCGTCTTTTTTCGTCACTTCCCATAAGACCTCGTGTTAAAGTTGCGATTTTAAAAACTGAGTATCTCGATCACCAGACGGTGAAACCTTCTCAAATTTTTAACACATTATGATACGACGCTCCAGGAAATTCACGCTAAATATCAAAACGTCATCTTGGAAAAATTTTGTGTAATGATTTCATGGCCATGGAAGCTCCTTAATAGAAAATTTGGCGCAGAATATCGAGCTGAAGCAACAAAACGAGAAATTCTGCGATTTTTCTATCAACCCAACGAATATTTGGATGAAATGTCAAAAATTTTATAGCCTTGTTTTCAAATTTCGATAAATTCGTGTTTGTTTCATGTGCAAACGTAAAATCCCCCGTCATAAACGTCTCGGTGAGTAAAATTCATTTTGGATGACACACGAACAGACTCAGGCAATAATAAAATATAATATCGGTCCTTCCTTAATGTTTTCATCTCTTTATTGTCTCATTTGCACTCGTTCCCTCGCAGTCTTGCAATAATAAAGTCGAAAATGTCTAGAAACCTCGTGAAAGACACTGCGCGTTGAAAAATATCGCATTTCTTCAGGTCCCTGTTTCGCCTTATCTCATTCTTGATTTTGTTGACTCTCGATTTTACTTCGTCGGTTGTAGATCCATAGAATTTGATTTTTTTCTTCGTTCATCTTTCTTATACGACTAAACAGTTGGAAACACGCCTTAATAAATATCCGAGACTAAATTCCAAGGAATGGAAAGCCTCGCACTAAGAGGCTAATACAACCGATGTCATAAATTAAGTACACACGCGGTAGTTAGTGTCTCACAGAGTCGACACTCGAAGAAACGTTTTTTCTTTCAAATCTCGACGACGCCTCTGGGGACCCGAAAATAAACAATAATATACGATTTCTGATCCTCTTCTGGCTCAGGAAATGAAATTTTGTTTTCTCATCAACACTTGACACTTTGGGACGATCGAAAAATATTTTGAAATTCTTATTTGTCAAATATTCTTGCATAAAATAAATCTTTCGAATCATTATCGTGTTCAGGCCAAATTTACGCTTCGCTGAAAAGAAAATTTTGTTGGAAAAAATCGATATTTTGTTGGACACGGTCGACTAAACGTTTTTTTGAAAAATCACAAAAATTTTGTCATTGCAGCAAGAAATTTTCTAGAAAATCTCTTCGAAAAGTCAATTTTTGAAAAATATTGTTAAAATAACGAAAATTTTGGAATTATCCAAAAATATTTAGTTTTTTCCGTCAAAATTTAATTTTCAGTTTTGAAATTTTCAAAACGTTCGGTCTCATCGACATTTTTACGGATTCAAAACGCGAGGGGTGGTTTTTAGGGGTAGCGAATTCTGGGCTATCGATTAAAATGATTGGAAAAACGAAAAATTCAAATTATTTTCGAAAAAATGGTCGAATTAACGAAAGAAATTTTGAAATTTGACTGCGGGTTGAAAAACGTTATTTTCGCTCACATTTTTTCCAGTACTCCGATGGCCACGTGCAAGATTGAATTTCTCTTGGGAGAAATTGATGTCGTAATCCAAATTGAGATCGTGGAGGTCTTTGAAAAGTTGTGCACACGGATGATCCATGGAAAACATGGTCGCCATTTTTAAACCTGATTTTTCCAGCTACTTCACTGATCAACCTCAATTTGTCGCACTAAATCGCGATGAAAACCACGTCAAACACAGTCCGAGACGTATTTTAAGGTTTTGCTAAAATTATTTGTCGTTGTTGATTAGAACACAAAACTTTTCGTACCGTGAATTTCGCGAAAAAAATACGAATCGTTAATTATTATCGTCAAATCCAAGAATTAGAGCGAAATTTCGTATCGTGAGACCGCGACGAGTTCTCCAACTGATACGAGAGACTATATCGAGTGATATTTCATACGCAGCTCGAAATACTGGTTGGGGAAGGGAGAAAAGGAAGATAGTGAGAGGGACGAAAATACAATGCCACGATTAGACGAAATGCCAATTTAAACGGTTGCCTATTGCGTCGTTCCGCGCTCAGCAAAGTCGTTCGTGTGAACAACAGCAAAAATGAATGAGAACAGACGCGATTATTATTCACAAAATTTCTAATCCTCTGTATTTTTTTTACGAAACAATTTCAACGATAAAGATACTAGAGTAATTCGCAATTACACTGAAAATTAAATTTTGTCAAAAAACGTCGATATTTTGGTGAATACGGTGAACCAAATATTTCTGAATAATTTCAAAATTTTCCCTATTTTGACAATATTTTTGATTTCCAACGGAACTGTCAGCAAAATTTAGGATTGGAAAGACGAAAATTGACTTTCCGAAGAGATTTTTCAAAATATTTCTCGTTGCAATGACAAAATTTTTAGGATTTTTCAAAAAAAACTTCGATACTTTGTTGAATAGCAAATATTTTTGGATAATTTGAAATTTTCGCTAATTCGACAATATTTTTGATTTCCAACGGAACTGTCAGCAAAATTTAGGATTGGAAAGACGAAAATTGACTTTCCGGAGAGATTTTCCAAAATATTTCTCGTTGCAATGACAAAATTTTTGGGATTTTTCAAAAAAAACGTCGATACTTTGTTGAATACCAAATATTTTCAGATAATTTCAAGATTTTCGCTATTTTGACAATATTTTTGATTTTTAACGGAACTGGCAGCAAAATTTAAGATTGGAACGACAAAAATTGACTTACTAAAATATTTCTCATTGCAATGACAAAATTTTTGGGATAAAAAAAAAAACGTCGATATTTTGTTGAAAACGGTGAACCTGCAAATAATAATTTTAAAATTTTCGCCATTTTGACAATATTTTTCATTTTTAACGCAACTGTCGGCAAAATTTACGATTGAAACGACAAAAATTGACTTTCCGAAGAGACTTTCCAAAATATTTTTCGTCGCAATGACAACGTTTTAGCGATTTTTGTAGAAAAACGTTTAGTCGAACGTATTTTCAAATATTTTTCATGAAAATCGCCAAAAAACTTGAACGTGATATCGAAAATAATTTCGCAATATTTTTAGTTTCTAATTTCCACTTAGTATCCTGCGTCTATTGTCCAAATTGTAATCCGATACAAAATTAAAGAAATCGGAGAGTAAAGTGAACAAAAGGAAGGAAAGCAAAGTATAATTTGGGTAAAAGGCAAGACAAAGGTTCATTGTTGAAGGCGATTAATACTTTTATGGGTGTCGAGTGTAACGAAATTCTCATGGAAATTGTATACCGAGAAAGTGCGGGAAGCTTCGTCGGTGGATAGTTTACCGCAGAAAGTTTAGAGTTGGGCGTTTGAGCGTGAAGTGCGAGTGTGAAGAGGGTGCAAAGAGAGACGCAAGGGACAGACGAAACCGACTACGGCGACAGTCGAGACCATTTCGAGCAGGGACCATTAATTCGATATAAAGCACGAGGGAGAGAGTCCAAGAGAGAAATCTCTCTCGCTCTCTCGAGAAATGGACCAAGCGAGAAGAAGAGAGAGACGCGGACGCGTCGTCGTGCTCGAATTCGCGCTCAGATTCGAGGAATTGATCTCTCGCTCGACTCGAAAATGGCCTTTTTCTTTCAACGGCCCACAAACCCGAGACACGAGTACAAACTCGCGTATTATTCCCATGGATCGAATTTCTAAACGGCCCAGCAACGAGGGCAGAAGAAAAAATTGAAAAAATCATTCCAACGACAAGGACAACTCGGCAATGGCAAAACCTGCCACTTAACACAGGCAAAACTAAATTCTCCCTGCCACATAAAACACAAAAGTGGTTCCTGAAGCTCAACCTTCCCTAAAACTCCAGCAAACCGAAAAAAAATATTTTTTTTCCTTTTTTTCGTGCGGTGGCAGGGAAAACGTGACAACTAGGCCAAATAAAAGGCTCGGATGCAGGAAATTCAATATCTTTACAGTTTTATCTCCCACAATCGATCTTTCGCCTTTCTTTGGCACTGGCAAATAATTATCTTGAGCCACACGCCTCGTAAGCTATTTTCATGCATCCTTTTCATTCCTGGTCCATGACACATGTCCAGAGACCCAGGAAAACATTCAGGAAAGAGATTTATTTATTGGAACCCATGGAGCACCGAATAACACGAATAAATTGAAATTTTGTGTGTCTTGGTAGCGAAAACTCAATATTTGGCTAAATGGTTTTCTGGTTCGGGAAAATGTGTTCGAAATTTTGTAATTTGGTCGCGTTACCTGGTCACTCGGTTTTGGTTGCCTGCTGCAGGGTTTCTTGCTGTCGATCTGCAAGAAAAATATCCACATTATACAAATAGGAAAAAAGTAAGACACTGAAAATTAAATTTTGTCAAAAAATGTCGATGATTTTTTGAATCCGGTGAACTAAATATTTTTCAACAAAATTTTCGTTATTTCGACAATATCTTGGATTCATAACGGAACTGTCAGCAAAATTTACGATTGGAATGACAAAAATTGACTTTTCGAAGAAACTTTCTAAAATTTTTCCTGCTGCAATGACAAAATTTTTGTGATTTTTCAAAAAAAACGAACAGAAAATTCGTCAAACACGTGAATTAATTTTTTTGACTGCCCATTTATTTAAATGTTCTCCCGATTCCAAAATACTTATAATGGTCAAATTACCTGGTCACTCGGTGCTGGTGGACTGTCGGGTGGCTCGTCTCGGTCGATCTGCAACAAAAAATTCTGCACTAAAGAAAAAATCTCAATGCGTTGATTTAGATTTCATTTTATTTGTTTTCGATCTGACTAACGAGGCGAGTGATTTCTCATCGAGATGGAGTGAAAAAAATGAATAAAAAGACGAGACGGAGAGAGACTTAGCAAAACACATCGATACAAATTGTCGCACGTCAAACAGGCCATACATGCATGCACGCTCAATAACGGAGCAAAGGGCGATCTGTAAGAAAAAAAAAAGGAAAACACGATGAAGACAGAGAGAGAAAGGAAAAGAAGGAAAAAAATGAGTATCGAAAATCCGTTGTAGGCGACGAGTCAGCACAGCAGCTTCATCGCGTCTTCTCGTGTTCGCCTCTCTTTCGAATTATCTCTTTTTCTCGTGCCGACACGAGACGCTTGTCGCGGACGTTATATATACCGGATCGCCTCGTTAATACCGGTAGTGAGAGGGCAACCTCGGCTCCTCTTTCTCCAATCTCCTCTGCTTCATCATTCATTCTCTCTCTCGCTCTCTTATGCACCTTCTTGTTCGCTCCTCCATGGAATTAACACGCCCAAGTATTTATGGATCTTGGCTTTGGCTTATATTGGTCCACTCTGGCTTGTACACATCAAATATGTAAAGGCTTTTCAAGGTCAAATCAAAGGTTCCTTAAGGCTCTGGATTTTTTGCACTCAAAACTGCATTTTGTGCACTCAAAACTGCATTTTGTGCACTCAAAACTGCGTTTTGTGCACTCAAAACTGCATTTTGTGTGCACTCAAAACTGCATTTTATGTGCACTTAAAACTGCATTTTGTGCACTCAAAACTGCATTTTTTATGCTTTCAAAACTGCATTTTGTGCACTCTAAACTGCATTTTTTGTGCACTCAAAACTGCATTTTTATGTACTCAAAGCTGCATTTTGTGCACTCTAAACTGCATTTTTTGTGCACTCAAAACTGCATTTTGTCAAAAAACATCGATATTTTGTTTTTAACAGGGCGAACTGAAGATTTTTTGGTAATTTCAAAATTTTCGTTTTTTGACAATATTTTTGATTCCTACCGAAACTGTCAACTAAATTTTCTATGAATCTGACAATATTTTTCGTTTCTTACGGAACTGTCAGTAAATTGACCAAAATCTCTATATCGATTCTTGAATAATTTCTTTAAATTGAATTTTTCAAATTGAATTAAATAAAATTCTTTAAATTGAATATTTTCAAAGGAAATATTTTCGGATATTTTCAAAATTTTCGTAATTTTGACAATTTTTTTATTCCTAACGAAACTGTCAGCAAAATTTACGAATTCAATTTTGCCGAAAATCGACTTTTCGAAGAAACTTTCAAGAATATTTCTCAAAATTTTTGTAATTTTTCAAAAAAACGTTTAGTCGAACGTATCCAACAAAATTTTCTTTCCAGTGAAACTTTTTTCTCGTCACTTTCGCTTCTAAATGTGCCGCGTAAAGGACAAATTTGCTAATAAAATGTTTGAATTACAAAAAAAAAACAGAGCGTGAATTCTTCCAAAAGATCCAGAATTCATTCGCCGATCGTTTGCTCGAAAAAAAAAAGGAAATTAATGATAATTCGCAGGGTGCATAAAAAAGGTCATTCGATCCGAAACGCCTCGTGGATGTGTGTATAAATAAATACATAATGCGCTCTCGAGCTCATCTATATTTCTTCGTTTTTTTCTTGTCTCTTTTCCTCAGGCTTGTCCCGTAGCAGGCTTCGATATTGGCCGCTTACTCGAGGCTTATTTTTTCTTTTTCAAGCCAGCGGATTAATTAATGAGGCTCCGGCGCGCCAGGGGGCTCCTGACGGCATTATCCGAGTCACGGGGGGCAACGGGAGATCGAAGGGTGCGCGGAAAATCATCGCACTATATATATTTACAAGGATACCTGGATCCCCATCGCTATATCTATATCTTTGGCTTTTCTCACCCTTTGCCCCCTTCCCCACGCCCCGCCATATACATGCATATAAAATACGACAGGGACATAAAAGTTGGCGGCATGTACAACAGTGCCAACCCCCCCCCCTCCCTTGTCTTGTAAATATAGCAGGTACACGGGTACACCTTTCCATGCTAACCCAACGATACCAATTACTATATACAAGCGTCTCGCCTATACCGATGTATATTTACACATCGACGTGTGTCTAGCGATATAGACATCAGTGTGTATAAAAAAGACACTGCGAAAAAGGTACAAAATCGTCCTGTTATTTTATTCACGAACAAGCTTCGATAACGAATTCATCTTAAGGGACAATTCCTAAGATTCATTCGTTTAAACGATAAAAATAAAATTGAATTTTCTATCGATAGAATTCCTTCAAATTCGCATTAGACCAAGAGAATAGTCACGTCTAATTGCTCGAGCAATTTTAAGGGGCTTCGCCATGCAGAGATATTTATTTATAAAAATCACAATTTTCAGCAGTTTCTCATAACGAGCTCGTGTTAAAAGTTGCAATTTTCGACATTAAATATTTCGATTTATAAATGGTGGAGTCTCTTAAAACTTTGCAGACGCTTTTACGTAACATCGAAGAAACTTTATCAAGTTTTTCAAAAAAATCGGTTGCGATTTTTTTCGAAATTTTGGTTATTATGTAAAAAATACAAATTACCTCGGACAATCTTGAATTTAGAGGATTTTGTTCTTTAGTCAATTTGCCAACTTGGCCTCGCGAACCATTTTGCATGTAAGAAAAAGTGAAAATTAAAATATTTGTTTTTGCAGAGTCCTTAAGAATTACGAATTATTTTGTCAACTTACCTCGTCATACAGATTTTTTATCATGCATCGATAGTACTGAGTTCGATTCAAGAATGTGAGTTGATCGTAGAACCATAAATCAGATTTTACGACCGCTTTCGAGGCTTTTCCACGTGACCTCAGTACCTGTGAATCAATCAACAATTTTCTGCTACACGGAGAGAATTTTACATCAAAATTTATCATGTTATTATAGTTCCCTGATAGCAAGTCGTGCCTCTGAGAAATTTTAACAAAAACAGTAATTTTTCATTCTTTTCTATCAAAATCGCGCAAATTATGAAATTTTTCGATTCCGATTAAAGTTTACAATTTTTTTGGCCTCAAATTTCTCGTGTAATGAGAACAGAATTTCGTTCCATCACAGTCTCGATAATTGTCCAAAATTGCCAGAAATTGCAAAATGTTCAATTGCCAGAAAAAATGGAGAAAAAGCTGCTGGGAATTCCCCATCAATTATGTCCGATAAAAAGGAACAAAAACGACTTTATTTAGAGTCTTTTCAAAATTTTGTATTAACCTTCTTGGCATCAAAATTTTTGCAGTGCAATTCTAGTTTGCACTTGTAATTGCAATTGGGTTTGCAATTTTTTATTTTCTCCATCCAAACGGTGTAAATTCGAGTCAGGTTTCGTTGAAAAGTTGCAAAAATCGAGTTGCAAAAAAAAAATGTATTTGGGATTTTTTTTGCAGATTGCCAGAAAGGCTGTGGGCCGAAATTTTTTAAGAAAAATCCCAAACACACTTTTTTGCAACGCATAAACGAAACGGGACTCGAATTTCCGGGCGTTTGGATGGGAAAAATTAAAAATTGTAAATTAAATGTCTCAGATTCTTGACGTCAGGAAAATTTTCTTGGTAGGACGAAATTTTTGGTTTTCGTGTCAAGAATGTTTATGCAAAATTATTAGCGAGTTACGTACCTTTCTCAAATCTCGACGATAATATTGTCGCATGACGCTCAAGTCTTTTTTAAGCTCCTGGACAGTGCCATCGGGTCTGAGCGTTTTATATATTCGCAATAACCAACCGAATCCTAGCGCCTTAAAATAACTGTTTGGGTACAGTGGATTATCCGGATCCCACAAGTTGGGCATTTTTCTGTATTCATTGATGATCGATGTCCATATTGCCTTTTCTTTCTCCGTTACCGAAATTATTGCTGGTCTCATCGTGCACAAAATATTGACACTTGTCGATTGTATTTGACACGCGCTAGTTCGCCGAGCGGAATTGTACTGATCGCTCTGAACTCGCGTTGATCGACGACGAAACGAGCCGAAAATTCGGCAGCTCGATATTAAAATCGCCTCCCGGATTGTTTATTTCGTGCGGACTTGTGGGGGCCTCATCGCAACATTCCGAAGATGGTGCGAAATATTTTGTTGAACACGGTAAACTGAATATTTTTGGATAATCTCGAAATTTTCATTATTTTGACAATATTTTTCATTTCTAATGCAACTGTCAGTGAAATTTACGATTGGAATCGAAAATTTATAAACAAAATATCGATCTCTTCGAAAAAAAATTCTTTTCAGTGCACACACAAATTTTTGCACTGAAAATTGAATTTTGTCAAAAAACTTCGATATTTTGTTGATGACGATGAATAATTGTGGATAATTTCAAAATTTTCGTTATTTTGACAATATTTTTTATTTCCAACGAAACTGTCTGTAAAATTTACGACTGGAATCGGAAATTTTTGTGATTTTTGAAAAAATCGTTTAGTCGATCCACCAAAATATCGATCTTTTCCAAAAAAAAGTTTCTTTTCAGTGCACACACAAATTTGTGCACTGAAAATTGAATTTTATCAAAAAACTTCGATATTTTGTTGAACACGATAAATATTTTTGGATAATTTCAAAATTTCCGTTATTTTGACAATATTTTTCATTTCCAACGCAACTGTCAGCAAAATTTACGACTGGAATCGGAAATTTTTGTGATTTTTGAAAAAAACGTTTAGTAGATCCACCAAAATATCGATCTTTCCCAAAAACAAATTCTTTTCAGTGCACACCCAAATTTTTGCACTGAAAATTGAATTCTGTCAAAAAACGTCGATATTTTGTTGAACACAGTCGCGAATTATTTCAAATTGCTCGCAACCGTTGCGTAAACACTCCCAAACAATAATTATAATCAATCCACGAACTAGAGTGCTAATAAAATTTCAAAAATCCTTTTAATTCGCTATAGCAGAATAATCTCAAGAATTTGTGTATCATTTTCCTTCCCGAGTCGCCAAGTATTTTTCTTCCTCGTCCTTTTTTGTATCCGCTATACAGCTTCACGCCCAACCCTCGGTAATTCGGTATGACAAATTGAGACGGTTGTAAAATAGTTCCGGTTTTTTTTGTAGCCTCTACAAAAGGGCGGTGGAAAAATACGTCGTCAAACGTGAGTCTGTGTGTGTGTACAAAATATATAACGAAATTTCGTCGTGGGCGTAACGGACTAGACGCGAGAGAGTCCTTCCATTCGTAATACCTTTTCCCAGTACTCCATAAGCTGGAAAAAAAAGAAGGAGATAGAGAAGCGATGAGCTACCGTAAAGAGGAGAGAGAGAGAGAGAGAGACAGGCCGGAATAGAGAAAGAGCGAGCTCCACGCTAATGGAATTACTCGAGTTCCCTAGAAGTTTTTAACGGTCGATTTGCCTTGCTCCCGAGTAGAACAGGCTGCACCAAGAGACCCTACGGGGTTGCTAAGAGAACACGTAGCACACACAGCAAACACGACTTTATTCCCTGCATGTATTTGCAACCCCCTGTGCGTGTGTTCGTCCCTAATACCCTTAGTTCACAGCTCAGGGAGAAAGCCACCCTTCGGCATCAACCAGCACTTTCTCTCTCTCTCTCGCTCAGCCTCACTTTTTTCGTCACTTTCACACTCTCGTTTCGTATATGAACGTTTCGTCACCCCCGGGGAGGCAAAACTGGCCGCAGATGTCGACCATAAACTCAATTCTATACCTACAATCTACATATAGATATAGCCTCGTGTTAAATACTCTGTGACAAAAACTAGCCTGTGCCCTTGCTAAGAGATTTTTGCTTTTCGGTTCATCCCTCTCGCTCTCTCGCTGGGTGTATTTATTTCTCTACATTGTCACGTTCCTTGTTGATTTCGACGACCCTCTATCTCGTCCTTCCAATTGTCATTAAAATTTCGCTCGAGTCTCCTAGTGTGTGCATCGGTTTTCTACACGTGTGTGTGTGTGCCCATTGCATTGTGTTTCTTCGTGAATAACACACCCTTAAATAAATCCATTCAGACGGAGACTCGACCGCACGTGGAGCTCGCACCACCCTCTTCTCTCTTTAGGCTTCTCAATACTCAGATTAGCTACGTGTGCTCTACATTTTACTCTTTGTTGAGCATGTTGCAAACTCCTGCATGGGGAAAACGACGCTTTAACCGAGTCACCCGCAACCCACGAGAGACCCAGACACACAATACGACAATGGAGAGCAATATTATATGCAGACACTCCCCCCCCCCCCCTTCAAAGTAATTGATTTTTCTATATGGAAATTCTCGCTTGTCAAATGTCATTCGATTATCGTTTCGATCAGATTTTTTATTCATTTTTTATGCAGCCTGAAGCTGATAGAAATTTTTTTTGGAAATGATCGACATTTTGTTCGACTAAACGTTTTTTTTGATAAATCACGAAAATGTTGTCATTGCAGCAAGAAATATTCTGGAAAGCTCTTCGAAAAGTCAATTTTTGTCACTCCAGTCGTAAATTTTGCTGACAGTTCAAAAATATTGTCAAAATATAGAAAATTTTGAAATTTATCCGTAAATTTCTAGTTTACCGTGTTCAACAAAATATCGACGTTTTTTGACTAAATTTTATTTTCAGAATCATTTGCATTTTCAGAATGCAAGTCTTTCGAGAAGTTTTTGCCGAGTTTTTTTCTTCTAAATTTATATTTAATGGATATTATGGAATATTTATGGATAATTTCAAAAATTTTGGTATTTCGACGATATTTTTTCATTGATAACGGAATCGTTAGCAAAATTAACGATTGGAATGACAAAAATTGACTTTTCGAAGAGACTTTGCAGAATATTTCTTGCTGCAATCACCAAATTTTTGCAATTATTCAAAAAAAACGTCGATATATCGTTGAACACTAAATATTTTTTGATAATTTCAAATTTTCCTTATTTTGACAATATTTTTCATTTTTAAACGAACTCTCAGATAAATTTACGATTAGAATGACAAAAATTTACTTTCGAAGAGACTTTCTGGAATATTTTTTGCTGCGATGCCGAAATTTTTGTGATTTTTCAAAAAAACGTTTAGTCGAACGTTTCCAACAAAATATCTATCTTTTCCAATAAAATTTTCTTTCCAGTGTCGTGAAAATTGAACGTTCAATTAATCAAACAATGGAGAATTACGATGCGAATTTAATTCCTGCTTGCTTCATGGGAATTGTCTTTTGATTCAACGACGCGCAGGTCGCAAAACGAATGATCTATAGATCTTGGAGAAAGATTCTTGGAATTCATCAGGACTGGTCACAAAACTCATTATCATAAAGTCGAAACTCGTGTGGAGAGAGAATCGAAGGAAAAAATGATATAAAATGAATTTCCTTTGGGTCAATAGTCGTGGAACGCTTGACGAGTCAGCCTCGGATATCACTTTGTGTTACATTCGTTAAACGGCGCGTTTATAAACTCTCCCCCCGGAACGATTTATGCCCCGGGTACAAAGTCTCCGCGCGCTCCAACACAAGAGTCTTTCGAAACGATAAGATCATTAAACTTTTTTATTCTCCTTGTCTCTCCCTTCAGCATGTGCGTTAATTGCACGATACGTCGAACGACGATGACGACGAGACGAGATATCTGGGTCGTTGCGAAGATTATTATTTGTGTACACCTTCGGATACATTACACGTGTTATTAAGTAGGTAAAGCGGACTCTTGAGAATCGTTGCCTGCCAGAGACTGTCTAACGAAAAAAAAATCTACACTGAAAATTAAATTTTGTCAAAAAACGTCGATATTTTTGGATAATTTCAAAATTTTCGTTATTTTGACAATGTTTTTGATTTCTCACGGAATTGTAGGCAAAATTTACGATTGGAATGACAAAAATTACTTTTCCAAGACCTTCTAAAATATTTCTCGCTGCAATGCCAAAATTTTTGTGATTTTTCAAAAAACGTCAATATTTTGTTGAACGCGGTCGATATTTTTGGATAATTTCGAAATTTTCGTTATTTTGATAATTTTTTCGATTTCTCACGGAATTGTAGGCAAAATTTACGATTGGAATGACAAAAATTACTTTTCCAAGACCTTTTAGAATATTTCTCGCTGCAATGCCAAAATTTTTGAGATTTTTCAAAAAAACGTCAATATTTTGTTGAACGCGGTCGATATTTTTGGATAATTTCAAAATTTTCCTTATTTTAACGATGTTTTTGATTTCTAACGGAACTGTCACCAAAATTTACGATTCGAATGACGAAAATTGACTTTTCGTAGAGACTTTCCAGAATATTTCTTTGTGATTTTTACTCCGTTTCGTATTATTTACAGAGTCACGTATTTTTTGAATACTTTTTCGATTTTTCTCTTGCTCGTTTTCTTGCCTTGAAGTAACGTACAAAAATGCCGATCTCAGAGACTTGTGGCGGGATGAGGAGGAGAAATTTACAGCCTCTTCCAGAATAAAATTCACGACGTCGGGTTGACTGAATAAATTGTTAATAAAAATGCTAATTTGCACGTTTCATTTATCGCAGCCTTAAGGAAAAGCTTCAACATTTATTCGCCGAGTTACTGGTCATTTAAAAATACCAACAACAACGATAACACTTTATTTACATATTTATTTTTGAATAATGATTATAAAACTTATCTGATCTAATTTTCGCATAAATTATTCGAGCAAATGAAGCAATAGCTTTTTCGCTAAATTCTCCACGTTATATTATGCGTCTATGAATAACGATGCGCGACTCCGCAAGATACCAGCTTATCTCTGTCCATTTAACTCTTTGCCAGCAATTACAATTTCATGATTTATGCCAACGATTTTTTTTCTTTTCATCGACTCTTGCATTTTTGTCTCTTCGCATGAATCAAGGCATTTTCAGCGTTCGAGATCGTATCGCGTAACAGTCAATACAAGATGCTCGATAACGAAATCGGTCGAGTGCTTTTTTCTCATAAAAATCATTCCACTTGGGAATTTTTTCCGCGGAAATCTTATTGTTTTGTAATTTTTTCGAATTTCGGTTCAAACGTCTGCAAGAATTTTCCTTGATTTATTATTTTTGGGGACATTTTTTGAAATAATTATTCGAGCAGCTCTACGAAAGACGAGAATTTTAATGGGCCGAGTATTTTTCACTTCTCTAACGAAATTCGAGGCTTCAGAGTTTTTTTTTTTTAAATCATGGAAATTTAGTCATTGCAGCAGGAAATATTCTAGAAAGTTTTTTGGAAAAGTCAATTTTTGTCGTTCCAACCGTAATTTTGTTCACAGTTTTGTTAGAAATGAAAAATATGGTCGAAATAACGAAAATTTTGAAATTATCCAAAAATATTTACCGTGTTCAACAAAATATTGACGTTTTTTGAGAAAATTCAATTTTTAGTGCAAAAAATTTGTGTGTGCACCGAAAAGAATTTTTTTTTTGAGAAGATCGATATTTTGTTGGATCGACTGAACGTTTTTTTCAAAAATCACAAAAAATTCCGATGCTAATCGTAAATTTTACTGATAATTCCGCCAGAAATGAAAAATAGAGTCAAAATAACTCAAATTTTGAAATTACCCAAAAATATTCACCGTGTTCAACAAAAAATTGACGTTTTTTGAGAAAATTCAATTTTCAGTGCAAAAATTTGTGTGGGCACTGAAAATAATTTTTTTTTTTCGAAAAAATCGATATTTTGTCGGATCGACTAAACGTTTTTTTCAAAAATCACAAAAAATTCCGATTCCAATCGTAAAATTTACTGACAGTTCCATTAGAAACGAAAAATAAAGTCAAAATAACTCAAATTTTGGAATAACCCAAAAATATTCACCGTGTTCAACAAAAAATTGACGTTTTTTGAGAAAATTCAATTTTCAGTGCAAAAATTTGTGTGGGCACTGAAAATAATTTTTTTTTTTCGAAAAAATCGATATTTTGTCGGATCGACTAAACGTTTTTTTCAAAAATCACAAAAAATTCCGATTCCAATTGTAAATTTTGCTGACAGTTCCATTAGAAACGAAAAATAAAGTCAAAATAACTCAAATTTTGGAATTACCCAAAAATATTGACCGTGTTCATCAAAAAATTGACGTTTTTTCAGAAAATTTAATTTTCAGTGTACCCTGATCGTTTCGTACAATTGAGCGATATGGGAACAGCCGCGTGAATAGAAAAACGTTTTGGTAAAACGTAACGGGAAGCGAGTTAGTGGCATGAAATCGTGATAACACGCGATACACACACAAACGAGAATAAATATATATGTATAGATAAATATTGTGTAAATCTACGTTATATGTGGGTATTGATAGATTGACGATCGAGATGCGATAATCGAAATTCCTCGATTCTATCGCCACGGAACAGAATCGTTAACGATCACTTCTGCGCTCCATCTCTTTTAGCCACTCGCATCAAACTCTATATCGCGGCGTTTAATTAGACGGCATTCGCAGTGTTCTGTCCATTTTATCGCCCATCCAAAATGTATACGTTTAAATACATATACATATATATGTTGATCAAGAGTACTGCGCGCATCCAAGTGCTCGTTTGATTCACTCGTGATAGGCTCAATAAACGCCGCGCACCAATGTTTGTGCAGTCGTTCTCATTTACCATTGCCATTAGATGTGTGTGTGTCCAATTATACATGCAAACACAAGTGTTCTCTATAAGTCATTTTTTTATTGCTTAAATTATCGAGCTTACGCCCGTTTATTATTGACTATGTTTTATTTATTTATTAAGGAGGCTGGATCACGACGATACAATTTTGCCAGGAATCCCGAATTTTCCGCCTTTTTAGTGTATTGTAATATTTGTCAAAAAACTTGGACATTTTGTTGAACACGTTGGACTAAATATTTTTGGATAATTTCAAAATTTTCGTTATTTTGACAATATTTTCCATTTCCAACGAAACTGTCAGTAAAATTTACGATTGGAATCGGAAGATTTTGTGATTTTTGAAAAACAACGTTTAGTCGATCCAACAAAATATCGATCTTTTCCAAAAACAATTTCTTTTCAGTGCACACACAAATTTTTGCACTGAAAATTGAATTTTGTCAAAAAACTTCGAGATTTTGTTGAACACGATGAATATTCTTGCATAATTTCAAAATTTTCCGTTATTTTGACAATATTTTCCATTTCCAACGAAACTGTCAGTAAAATTTACGATTGGAATCGGAAGATTTTGTGATTTTTGAAAAAAAACGTTTAGTCGATCCAACAAAATATCGATCTTTTCCAAAAACAATTTCTTTTCAGTGCACACACAAATTTTTGCACTGAAAATTGAATTTTGTCAAAAAACTTCGATATTTTGTTGAACACGATGAATATTCTTGCATAATTTCAAAATTTTCCGTTATTTTGACAATATTTTCCATTTCCAACGAAACTGTCAGTAAAATTTACGATTGGAATCGGAAGATTTTGTGATTTTTGAAAAAAAACGTTTAGTCGATCCAACAAAATATCGATCTTTTCCAAAAAAAATTCTTTTCAGTGCATAGCCACAAATTTCTGCACTGAAAATTGAATTTTGTCAAAAAACCTCGATATTTTGTCGAACACGATAAATATTTTTGGATAATTTTAAAATTTTCATTATTTTGACAATATTTTTTTGATTTCTTACGCAACTGTCAGCAACATTTGCCATTGGAATGTCAAAAATTGACTTTTTGAAGAGACTTTCCAGAATTAAAACTTGATCGGAAAAATTGGGTTTTCGCACAATGTTTTCAAGAAAATTCAATCTCGACTCGGAACTCTCACACATCGTGCACGATTCAAGGCAGAAACGCTCGAACTACCGTTCGATTGACTCTTGATTTCCTGTGTTGTGGGGCGGGATAGTGGAATTACAAGGATTCGATTTGAATAAAGAAAAAAGTTTGAAATGCAGGAGAAAATTTCTCCCGGATTTTGGCAATGTATATATTTAAATATAATTATGGTTGCGTGACTGAATTGCCCGGGAATCTTTTTCCCCGTACATTTTTAAAACCACGTGACCAATTTTTCGAGTGCGAAGCCTCAAGCGATTTGTACAATCTTGGTCCGTTCGTTATATTCGGTCCGATCTTTTGCGTGCTCCAAAGCTTCCTTTTTCCTTCACGAATAACAGATATTTCGCCAAATTGGCGAGCGTGCGCGTCTTGAAAATCTGCTTTTGCCGGAAATCGGGGCTCGAACTTGTGTGTAAATATGTAATGAAGCGCCCTGTATTTACTAATTAGGGGTTCCGTGCGTGTGAACAAAAAAAGTCGTCAGTCGAAAAGCCATCGAAAAACATTCGCGAAACAACGCCCAAGTCTTTCAAGGTATTTTACTTAACAAAATATCCTCTCGAGAATAAAAACTGCAGCATTTTTTCTCGCAACCAATAATCGACGTTTTCACAGAATAATTTTTTTAATTTAAATTTATTTGATTTTTAGTCCCGACGACTGCTGTCAAAAGATTTTTTACCATCAAGATGCGATCGAGATTCGACAATTTCTCGTCCAATTGTTATTTTTCCATCGTACGTAAATTTTTCCAATTCGTAAACCGTGACAAAAACATAAAAAATTTCAAAAAGATGAGAATTTCATAAAATTTGTTAATATAAAGAATTAATTAGATTAATTAATAATTAATAATAATTAATTATGGATTAATTATTAATTAATTATTTATATTAACAAATTGTATGAAATTTTTATCTTTTCGAAATTTTTAAATTTTGAATTTTTTATAATAATAATTAATAATTAATTGATTATTACAATGTAATAATAATAAATAAATAAATAATATAATAATAAATTATTATAATATAACAATAAATATAATAATTAATTAATTAATAATTAAAAATCATTAAAAATTAATAGTCGAAAATTTGGAAAAAAATTGCATTTCTTTACTCGATGCCAAAGAATTTTATCACGAAATTTGATCAAAATCGAATTATTTTGATTTCGTGATGCAACGTCCATAAAAATAATTGCTAATTCGGAATCCCCAACAATGAGTCAACGCTCCATTCTTGTTTATAGAAAAATATTAAGCGGTTGCAAGAATCCATGCAAAAACAGGAGGGTTTTAGAATTCTAACAGTGACGTGAATTATTTTATTCGCATTGTTTGTGTGTCGAATGGCTGCATTATTGAGAATGAGGTATAAATTCCTGCAACTCGTGAAACACGGCACCATCGTTTTTTCCGTTATATATTTACATACCAATACACATGCACTCGCGCGTACATGCATTTAAATATATGAACAAATAAATATTCTCCTCTAATTAGAGCGAAAAGTCCGAGATAAAAAGTACTTAAAATTCTTCGCGGCAATATAATGTCGGCAAAAACGAATGAACGCTTTCGACGTAATTGTCCAGAGTTCTTTGGCTCTTTATTTTTTTCTCCTTCGTTTCCGATGCCATTAAAATCCTCACGAGAGCACCAAACTGTTGCTATTCCAATAATCAAAAATCAGATGCGAAATTAAGTTGAAAAAAATGAAAAAAAAAAATTAATAAAAAGTACAAGCTGCACCCTGAAAAATGCATTTCTGCATCACCCCGAAAATTCAATTTTGTCGAACACTAAATATTTTTGGATAATTTCAAAATTTTCGTTATTTCGACAATATTTTTTATTTCTAACGAAACTGTCAGCAAAATTTACGATTGGAATGACAAAATTCACTCTTCGAAGAGATTTTCCAGAATATTTCTCGCTGCAATGCCAAAATTTTTGTGATTTTTCAAAAAACGTCAAAATTTTGTGGAACGCGGTAGATATTTTTAGATAATTTTAAAATTTTTGTAATTTTAACATTATTTTTGATTTTTTACGGAATTGTAGGCAACATTTACGATTGGAATGACAAAATTGACTTTTCCGAGAGATTTTCTAGAATATTTCTCGCTGCAATGCCAAAATTTTTGTGATTTTTCAAAAAACTTCGATGTTTTGTTGAACGCGGTCGATATTTTTGGATAATTTCAAAATTTTCGGTATTTTGACAATATTTTTGATTTCTTACGGAATTGTCAGTAAAATTTACGATTGGAATGACAAAAATGGACTTTTCCAAGAGATTTTCTAGAATATTTCTCGCTGCAATGCCAAAATTTTTGTGATTTTTCAAAAAACTTCGATATTTTGTTGAACGCGGTCGATATTTTTGGATAATTTCAAAATTTTCGGTATTTTGACAATATTTTTGATTTCTTACGGAATTGTCAGTAAAATTTACGATTGGAATGACAAAATTGACTTTTCCGAGAGATTTTCTAGAATATTTCTCGCTGCGATGCCAAAATTTTTGGGATTTTTCAAAAAAAAACGTTTTGTCGAACTTACTCAACAAAATATCGATTTTTTTCAACAAATTTTTCTCCCAAAAGAAAAACATGTTTCAATTATTTTTTCTCAACTTCCAGGACCAAAAATCGCCGAATTATTTCGAGAGATTTTTTTAGCTCCATCTCATAATCGGATAAAAAATACCGAGATAAAAAATATTGAGAAAAATAATAATGCAGGGAAGAATCAACGACTCTCTTTTCTTTCGATACTGGAGAGAAAAAAATCATAAAATAAAAGTTTTCTTGCCACGCTGCCTTGAATATAAAGAGAGTATTTATTAAAACCAGTTCTCTGCGAGCACTTTTTTTTATACGTGTATAAATACGATTGCACTCGAATCAAAGAGAGAAAAGGAGAAAGAGAAATTCTTGCTCGTTTCTGTTTTTTTTTGTCTTGTTCTTTCTCTCTTTCTTTCTTCAAGTAGAAGAAGAAGATTCGATACGCATCGCGCGTCGCTTCGATCGACCGGATACAATTAGACTCGCGCGGTTTAACGGTGTAGGAAAACGCGATGCGCTTTACGATTCGTCCGGCAACGCGCATATCAACTGTACACAGAAATACACGCTCACATTATACATTTTTATACCTTCACCCCACAACATAAAATCTTACCCTACGTATAGACCATTGTAACGTTCTCCTCAACTGCAAAAAGAATTCCTACCATTTCGTCCGCGCGGAGATTGCACTTTTCCTAATTATTACTTATTCCAGCATTTCCAACGTTTTTCTTTCTGATTTTATCACGAATCGAATTCTTTTCGCACTCGACATGCTAAGGAAAGTTTTCTTCACTGAAAAAATCAATATTGTTGAACAAAAAACGATTTTTTCAAAAATTACAAAAATTTTGTCAATGCAGCAAGAAATATTCTAGAAAGTCTCTTGGAAAAGTCAATTTTTGTCATTCGAATCGTAAACTTTGCCGACACTTACGGTAAAAATGGAAAATATTGTCAAAATAACGAAAATTTTGAAATTATCCAAAAATATTCAGTTCACCGTGTTAAAAATAAAATTAATTTTTATTAAATACTAATTAGATGCATGGAAAAGAAAATTTTTCTGGAAAAGATGAAAATTTTTTTTGAATTCGTTCGATTAAACTTTTTTTTTCGAAAAATCACAAAAATGTTGTCATTGCAGCAAGAAATATTCTAGAAAGTCTCTTGGAAAAGTCAATTTTCGTCATTCGAATCGTAAATTTTGCTGACACTTCCGGTAGAAATAAAAATGATCGTCAAAATAACGAAAATTTTGAAATCATCCAAAAATATTCAGTTTACCGTGTTGAAAATAAAATTAATTTTTATTGAATACTAATTAGATGCATGGAAAAGAAAATTTTTCTGGAAAAGATGAAATTTTTTTTTGAATTCGTGCGATTGAACGTTTTTTTTCGAAAAATCACAAAAATTTTGTCATTGCAGCAAGAAATATTCTAGAAAGTCTTTTGGAAAAGTGAATTTTTGTCATTCGAATCGTAAATTTTGCTGACACTTCCGGTAGCAATAAAAAATATTGTCAAAATAACAAAAAATTTCAAATTATCCAAAAATGTTGAATTCAGCGTGTTCGAAAAAATATCGACGTTTTTTGACAAATTTAAAATTTCAGTGTGTGGATAATTTTCCATAATTTCATCAAAAGCATTTAATTGCCAATTTGTAGGGAGTAATTTCGCGATCATGATGGGATTATATTTATTTTTCATTCCTGACCAATTACGGAAATGGGAATTTAATGAAAAATGTCGTTCGCTCGCAGAGCCCCGAAGGTTTGTGTTGCTTCCATTTAAATTCTCTCGTCTTCGCCCTTGTTCGATCAAAAGTACTTATTCTCAGGAGCAGTACAAGCAGCAGTAGCGAAACGTCGGTGTAACGGCGTAACGCATGCTAAACACGATAATCGAAATAAATTCATTAGGTTGGGCGATCGAGCGCGTCGGATTCGTTCGATCGATCGAGCGTGAATAACCAAACAGCTCGAATCCAGCATCGACTTTGCCACTCTGTATGTGTGGCTCGTATACGTGCCGAAGGAGAACTTGGCATGGTGAAAAGAACACACACACACACACACACAGTTTCATTTAAAGCCACCGCGATAATCGAGGCTAAGTGGTCGACTCCAGTTTCCATCAGTATCGCGTATAAACCGTACGAAATCAAAAGCAACAGTCATCATAAAAAAAAACCTCATTAATCAATCAATTTTTTTTCCTTCGACCATACGCGCGTATGGAATCTAACGAGCGAAGTAAGAACTAAAATTATCGCTGTAAACTGCTCCGTTTGGTTTTGTTTTTCTTTCAAACCCATTGCCCTCCGAATAATTGATTTATTTGCAAGTCTAAAATCTCTGTTATTGAAAATTCTATAATGTAAGTCGAGCGTCACACACTTTGGGACTGACAAATTCAAAATTGATTAAGATTTTTATTCTCAGACCTTCGAGCACGATTCACGCATCGACAGAAATAATTAATCGATTATTACAAGTTGAATTATAAAAAATGTACTGAAAATTAATTTTAGTCAAAAAACGTCGACACAAAAGAAAATTTTGTTGGAAAATCGATATTTTTTGGGTCGACTAAATTTTTTTTTATTCAATCACAATAATTTTGACGTTGAGCGACAAAAATTCTAGTGAGTCTCATCAAAAAGTGTCACTGGAACGAAAATTTTGTTGGACACGTTCGACTAAACGTTTTTTTGAAAAATTACAAAAATTTTGAGAAATATTCTAGAAAGTTTCTTCGAAAAGTCAATTTTTGGCATTTCGATCGTAAATTTTTCTGACAATTCCGCTAGAAATCAAAAATATTGTAAAAAAACGAAAATTTTCAAATTATCCACAAATATCGACGTTTTTTGACAAAATTTCATTTTCGTCTTCTAATTTTTCTGCAAAATCAACAATTCCAGTTGCCCGGACTAACAAATGAATTAAAAAAATGAAAAATATCGACTGGACGAATTACCAGAATTAATTTAATCGATAAAATATTCAAAGCAATTCAAATTTTGTCATTTCAATCGTAAATTTCGCTGACAATTCCGTTACAAATAAAAAATATTGTTAAAATAACGAAAATTTTGAAACTATCCAAAATTATTCAAATTTTGTCATTTCAATCGTGAATTTTGCTGACAATTCCGTTCAAAATAAAAAAAATTGTTAAAATAACGAAAATTTTGGAATTCCCCAAAAATATCGCCGTGTTCAACAAAATATCGACGTTTTTTGAAAAAAATCAATTTTTAGTGTAGATTTCGACTGTTTTTTTTTGTGCCTGTGATAAATTAGATTTTTTATTTTTTTTATTTTTTTTTACTATCGCTGTCGTATCGATAAAAACGCTCTTCCTGAATTTATAGATTGTTAAAGTGATTAAGGTAGTCGAGCATGCGTGCCGAATAGTTGCTCATTCGTGCGATCAAGAGAGAGAGAGAAAAAGAGAGGAAAAAAAAGAGCAAATGGAAGGCAATGCAGAAAGTGTGTTCTACTACATATTAAACGTAAGTACTGTGTTATAAGATGGAGTCTATCTTGGCTCTTGGCAAAGCCCGTTACATGCAACTAAAACACGCCAACATCTCGAGCGTAACAGGAATGAACTCATGGCTCGACGAGCACACGAAAAGAGAGGAAAAAACAGGGAGAATAAAAAAACAAACAGATCGTACATGTAATGGGCGCAAAGCGAGCCATGATTCTCGTTCCTTTACTTATCGAGAAAAATACTCGAGCGTACGTTTTTTTTTTCACCTGGTTTTTATTTCCTCAACAATTTGCCTGCAATCGTACAAATATTATCGCCAAGCAAACCTTGGCCAACGCTATAAATACCATAGCCTTACCATAAAAATCCATTTTATGCATCGTAATCATGCTCCTTATATTTTCGTCTCTTTCGAAATGCATTTCACTTTCTCTCTCATTTCGTTTATCACCAATTACCCTCTCCGCATCCACAGACCGTAGTTTACTAATATTTTCACTCGTGTTCAATTTTTTTTTCGCATTATCATTCAAAATCATTAATTTCGAGTTCTCTATCCAAAAATTTACGAAAATTGGCTCGTCGAGATTGCAAGCTCATCAAAATATATTCAAAAATCTCCGTTTTCGATATTCGCCCCAAATTATATGGAAAATCAGTTTTTTTCTGATGTTGTCGAGTATCGATTCAATCTATTTGAAATTTTCTAACGATTTTCCAATTATAAGTTTGGGGGCTTTTCCGAAAATGATTGGAAATGTTTAAATTTGCATTTTTTAAATATTTTTCCAAATTTTAAATACTTTTTGAATATTTTAAATATTAAAACATTTTTTGAATATTTTTTAATATTTAAATATTTAAATATTAAAAAATATTGAAAATATTTTTTGAAAATTGTACATTGAAAACATTTTTTAAATATTTTATATTTCATTATTTAAAATATTTTCAAGACTTACATTTCTCCTAAATTCCCATAAACGATGGTGTTCTTAAATTTTCAAAAATACTCTTTTTTTTTACTTGCGCTTATTATAATTGTCGGTAATTATGCAGTTTGGGTGCTTTTCCGAAAAATGATGGGAAATTTCAAAAATTGAAATTCTTTCGAACTTCTAAATTTTCCAAAAAAAATTTGGAGGCTAAAATTTTCAGTAAATTTCCATAAATTATGGTGTTTTCGAGTTTTTCAAAATACTCGAGAAAATGTCGAATATTTCGACACTCGCATTCGGAAAGGGAGGAAATAATTAACTTCTTTTTTGCTGGCGCTTATTATGATCGTTTTTCAGTTGGATATTGTTGTTATGATTATATTTGACGTCATCTCATAAATATCATAATTATGGTCGGACCTCATGGACCGTTCTTACGACTGCCGTCCCGGAGGGATTTCGCTGAGAAAAAAAATTGAATCTCGAGGCAGGGAGAGGCTCGGAGAGCGACTTAATAATACTTTGCTACGTTAGCCTAATGGGAGCTGCGAAGCGTGTGAGCCTACTAATTTACCGAGCGCCCTCTTCACCCTTTCGCCACTATGGGCCTGCACTCGCGCATTTTTATCCTTTTCTTTCGACTTTTTTTACGCGAGACCCGAACCTGTTTCCTTGCGAGAAACATCGCAGCTCCTGACGACGAGGATTTCACACGAAATCGGGATTATTTACATTAATAAGGAAACCTGATTCAACCAGGTGAGCAATATTTCATCGCGAATTAACGCGTCGACGGATAATTATCAATTTATTCAAATTTTGGGCATAAAACACGACAGCAACTTTTCAGATCATTCAAAATCCCAAAAAAATTAAATTTTCATTCAAACTTTAAATTTTGCGTAGTTCCAAAAAAAAATTTGCATCCCGGAATAAATATTTTCAAATTTGTGTTTCGAGCGATGCACTGAAAATTGAATTTTGTCAAAAAACTTCGATATTTTGTTGAAAACGGTCAACTAAACATTTTTGGATAATTTTCACGATTTACCGATTGGAATGACGAAAATTTACTTTTCGAAGAAACTTTCTAGAACATTTTCTGCTGCAATGACAAAATTTTTGTAGTTTTTCAAAAAATAGTTTAGTCTTGAGTCAAAATTTTGTTTTCAGTGCGTGATTGATTGTTTTTTAATTGACTAAAATTTATGGATTCAAAATGCACGTACTCGCTCTCATTTTTTTGGTTTATTTCGTAAGAAGAAAATTGTGAAATCTAAACAAATTTGGTAAAGTAACAAAACTTTGGGTGTGAGTTGATTGCAATTGGAAACGACGAGTGCGTCGAGAGTGGGAGATAAACGTGCGGTATAACAGAGAGAGAGGGGGGGGGGAGGAGGGAATGTTAATAAATGGTTTAAAAAACTTTTCAATCGGTCCGGGTTAAAAGAGAAAAAAATGGCGAGAGTGCGGAGCGCGCGTCGATGGGGCGCTTTTACCCCGGTCAATCGTTTTTTTTGTTCGGGCTTCTCATTTCTTTTTTTTTTTTTTGCAATTATCTTTGGTATTCTGTTGGCCGTGTTTCGCGTATTTTTTTTTAGCTCTCCTCGTTCTCACAACCTATTTCTCCCTCCCAACTCCTCCTTCACCCGTTTCGTTGTTTTTCTTGCGGTTTTTTTTCACATTCATTTTGTTTTATTCGATTTTTTTTATTTTCCTCCAGGACCAACGAAACGTCGATTGCCTCGCGGTGGATTCAACAATGCAACTCTCTTTTCTTTTGCTTCTTTCGATTTTGCTCCGGAATATAATGTAGACGAAGAAATAGAGCAAAAGTTTCATGTTCCGGTCTCACCGCATCGATTCTCCTCTTTCTTTTCCTTTCTGTATCGCCTCTCTGTGCACGAGAACGATTACAATGAGCGCGGCACGCGATTACAGCGCCGCGGTTACCTTAAAATGTTTCTTTCACTTTTTTCTTTTTGATTTCTCGTTTCTTTTTATTCTCCACAGTCTTTTCGCGCTGGTTCTCGGCTATTCGAGTCGGAATACTGTGTAGCAAGAATATTTTTCGTACCAACGTGCAAAAATATTTTTACAATCCTGTTAAGGACGTTGTATCATCGCTACGGTCAAATCTAAATGTTCGTTTTCAGTTTTTCTTACACCCAAAATGGCTCGCGAGCCCAAGTTCATTAAAAAACGTTGTTACAAATTGACTAAAGAACGAAATCCTCTAAATTCAAGATTTTCCGAAGTAATTTGTATTTTTTATGTAATAATCAAAATTTCGAAAAAATTTACGACCGATTTTTTTGAAAAACTGGATAAAACTTCTTCGATGTTGCACAAAAGCGTATGCAAAATTTTGAGAGGCTTCACCATTTAGAAATGGAAATATTTAATGTTGAAAATTGCAACTTTTAACACGCGCTCTTTATGAGAAACTACTGAAAATTGTGATTTTTAAAAATAAATCGACTTGTACATGGTAAAACCTCTTAAAATTAAGCAAACTATTGGACATGACTATTTTCTTTGTATGTTGCAAATTTAAAGGAATTTTATCGATGGAAAGTTTTGCATAAAACGTCCTTAACGTGAATTGAATTGGACAAGCTCTGAAAACTTGGAATTGATGACTCTGAAGTTTGCATCGTTGTAATGCAACGAAATTCATTTTTATCTTTGACAAAAATAATAATTAAAATGCAGAATGTAATTAGGATGATAAAATGATCCATTTTTGCCATCCAAACGCGTGTAAATTCGAGTCTCATTTCGTTTATGAGTTGCAAAAAATGTGTTTAGGATTGTTCTTAAAAAATTTCGACTCGTAGCCTTTTTGGAAATCTGCAAAAACAATCGTGAATACATTTTTTGTTTTTCAACTTTTTTTGGTAGTTTTTCGGGATTTTGAGACATTATTGAGAGTTTTGGAAGGGAAATGGGTGTGACTGGTTTCTCAAGTCGACACACAAGACTTTCGGCGTCTGTAAAGGGAGCTGAGGACAACCGCAGAGTTACAAGTTCAATATTATGGACATATATATAGATTGAAGGTCTCTTAATGTCAAAAGGCCATCAAGTTGATGCTTTTAGTTTTATTAATACGTCCGTATAAGTTTGGGGCGCCAAAATGGCGTAGGAAACCAATGGAAAGAGGTTTTGCGGTGACGAGAAGGAGCCCAAAAGTATCTCGCTCTTGAGATTCGTGAGAGTGTATGGATAAGGAGAACGACCGAGTCAAGTCCTTGGTAAACGCTCTCTATATATGTTGCCGTGTGCGACGACCACCGTCTAGCCAAACTTTATTGGCCATCTAGCACGATGCAGCCCCGAGTATTAGCTTCTCGTGGTTTGCTCTTGCCGCTCTTACTTTACTCTTGCCACCCCCTCCCTCTCCCTATCACTTTCTCAAACTCCGTCCTCCTAAAACCGCGATAGCGCTCGAACCCCTTTTGCTTTTCGCTTCCTCTCCTCTCTCGTCTTCCGAAATATTTTCGATCGAGTTAACTTCTCCAGAATCTGATTTCTTTCTCCTGCTCCAGACTTGATTGGATGCCGAATCGTGTTAAAAACACAAAAAGCATCAAAAATACAAGGAATTTATCAAATTTGGTTTTTATTATTTTTATTATTATTATTTTTGGTAATTTGGTAAATTATTCGATAATGTCATCGGCAAATTTGATCAAATTCCGATTATTTCGATTTCATGATCCAACCTCCTTAAATTTGTCTGCAATTGCATAAATTTTGGAACGAAGAGACGATTTCGAAATTTTGAAAAAAACTATTCGACAATCTTAATGTTGAAGATTTTTTTTCTCTCATTTTTCCCCGTCGAATTACGAGGTTTCTTGGAAGTTGTAAAAAAATAGAGGGTTCATAATTTTACGAACAACAGTAATGGGTTGAAGCAAACGCGTTTAATGTTGCTTGTGTTTACTGCTTCGTACTAAAATACACTTGGCTATAAGAAATTAAATGGTAGCTTCGATAAGTTTAAATCGTCTCACGTTGCACCAGTACATAAATGCGGGAGAGTAATTATCGCGCGTTTCTTACATGCTTGTTAACATTTTCTTACGGTTAGCTCCAGGCAGCATAAGGTACATACGAGAGATCCATTACTGTTGTGCCATTTTAGTTACTCTTCGACATGCATCATGATACTCGAACGCTCCTGATGGTCTCGAGAAGTCTGAGTAACTGCTATTTCGCTCTGCAGTCTCGTCTACGTGTCGTGGAAGCGTTTGATCTATGTAACCCTGCCACCGACGAATAACTACAGTGAGTTCCTTAAAAGTCCAGCCTGAGACTCACAGGATCGAAAGATAATTGAATTCTGAAGAGAAAAGTCCTGAGCAGTTTTTCTCTACGACGCATGGTTCGTGAGTTATCGCAAAGTTAGTGTCAACCAATACGACGCGCTGGGGAGGCGGAGTGGGGGAGCGCCGCGGACTCGGCCGTTGTATCCACCAGCCGATTGGCCCGCACCGTTCAAAGCCGATATCTCGTGAACTATGCATCGCAGAAAAAAATGGTCAAGGACTTTTCTCTTCAGAATTTAGCAATCTTGCCAATAACTCGTTCGGATCAAGCTTAACGTGACTTTTGGACTTTCCTGTATACCCAGATCGTATATAATGTGATTCGAGCGCGGAATTAAGGCTGGCAAGCAAGATTCATGCTGTGTTCATAAATGATCTTATGCTTCGATATCTTTTGCAATCATATATGTATATTAGCTGCACTTACATACACATAATACTCGATGCATGCTTCATATACACGTGTATTAATGCACGTGGATAAACGAAACTTGGATACGGATACATTATCCAGGTACCTATTTATACACCCGTTCCAGTCATTAAGGCAGTGTATTAATTACTGACAGAGACAGATGGAGCCAACCAATATGTAGTATACGATTGAAAATCCAATATTTCCATAATCGAGCTCTTGCAGAAAGCCAAAGGGGAGAACAGAGAAAGAGAAATTGAGAGAGCCCCTCATTACATGAATTTCAACGGCTGGCCTACAGCATTAAATCGATTCTCAACATACACAAAACGATGAATTATTGAGATACATATATACGACCTCAGTAGATTCCGGAGTTTATCAATCGATTATACTTCCATATATGTGTGTCGATATAATTACATGCATAATATATATTCAAGAATCCGAGTCTATATATGGATGAAATGATACTACCATTATTTACTACGCTCTCTATATCTATATATACCTCCATAATTATTCACTGCTTGAAATACACTTTCTTGAGAATACCAATTTCAGGAATTATTCAATTTGCTTGCAATCGCTGACGAATAAATAAACAATAGCCGCACTAAAATCCAATTCCCAAAAGTGCTTTTTGACGATTTGACCATTTTTTCCTCGTTATTACTCGTTCGCTAATTTCCACTCGATTAAATATTATTATTTCTGTTAATCCACTTATTTTGGTAAATTTTTACAAATGGTCCCTTCCCCAAAAAATGGGCCCAATTTTTTCAAACCCATCATTATCCATAAAAAATCGTATCACGATCAATTTTGGGGTGGGGGATGGTATCAAAAAATAAGAAAAATAACAAAAAGGTTAAAAAACGATTTTGTTGCGATTTTTTCCAAAATTTTTGGTTTTCGTTTTCTCAACTTCTCCCTTTTCAAAATTAATGAAAATTAATGAATTAAATTTTTACATTAAATTAATTAAAATTAATCAATTAAATTTTCAAATTAAATTAATTAAAATTTCTTCCAAAATTTTTGGTTTTTGTTTTTTCAACTTCTCCCTCCGTAAAATTAGTTAAAATTGATGCATTAAATTTTTGAATTGATTTAATTCAATTTTTTTCCAAAATTTTCGATTTTTGTTTGTGCAACTTCTCCGTTCTTAAAATTAATTAAATTTTTTAATGAAATTAATTAAAATTATTTCCAAAATTTTTGTTTTTTGTTTTTTCAACTTTTCCCTTCTTCAAATTAATTAAAATTAATTAATTAAATTAATTCAAATTTTTTCCAAAATGTTCGGTTTTTGTTTTTTTTTCCTTCTTAAAATGAATCGCAACATCATTTTTTTTTTTTTCAAGAATTTGCCATTATTCTCGAGTCTCGATTGCTCAACCGGAGTGCCTGCGAGCCCTTAAAATGGTTGTATCTTTTATTTGTCAGCTGGAACTCTTGCAGTCACAGTTTTTGAGTTGCGGATCTTTTGTGCGGCACAATCGATCGATTTGGCGTTTAAAATCCTGTGTACGGTAATGTACATCGAGGCGAGAATGTTACAAGTGTACTCTCGAATAACAAGAGCTTGTATACTATTAACGAGACTCTTGAGCGTCAGGTACTCTGGCTATTAAGGTACTGGAGCCACCGCAAAGCTACTACGGGACTATTATATCGCAGGAGCATACATTACGAGGCTGCAATGAAAGAGTAAGACAAAAAAAGCAAAGAACGAGCGCGAGAGATTCTCAAGTGCATAGAGAGACTCCGAGGAACGTGGTAATTTCGAGGCGATGCAATTTTCCGTTTCACTCCAAGGTGTAGACCTCGGAATAGGATTCTTGATGCACGTCAAACAGGGCGATAAAACCTCGAGTTACGCGGCAAACTGCCGACGAGAAAAATGGACGGAAACAATGAAAAAAAAAAACACAAAAAATTACTACATAATAAAAAGGAGAGGAATAAACGAGAAATTGCGGGAAGGCATTATAACGCAGTCGCTCACAACTATAAAGCCTCCAGCGTTTATCGGCTGAAAACTCCACGTTGCTTTCCACCGAGAAATCTATCCATGTACTTACATGGCATATTTTATATATATGCAGTGGCCATTTTACCATGTACAGAAATTTCTATGTATTGCTGCGAAACAAACTGGAGGTGAGCGAGCACGCGTCACATTTTTCACCGAGCTCTCGACACGAATCGTCGTTTACACGCGCCACCATCGACAGCCATACCAACCTCTACGTCTTTTCTCTCTTTTTCGCATCCTCTCTTATTCACTCGCTTCTTTATCTTTTGACGCGCATTGCTTCTTGCTGCTGCTGCTGCTGTTGCTTGCATTATTGTGTACGCTTGAGCAAGGTTCATGCTGCTTATGCTCCCAGCACAGAACACACATTTCTCCACGTATCCCTCGCTCCTTGCACGCGCATATACCGATATATATAAATGCACAGACACACTCGCATCCATCGCCTGAACTCTCGATGCGTATTTCTATTCGAGAAACTCCAGGAGTCTCTCATGTAAATTACATCGGGCACACAGAGTTCATGCTCGATGGAAAAAAAATAGAGTCTGAATTCTTCAGTGTGGAGCGTGCAGTCTAAAGCTCAATCCTTTATAGTGTTCGCCATGCAGTTTATGGGACTCTCGGTTCTTACGGAAAATACACTTGGCGAAGCAATTTGACCTGAATTTTAGGTTCTGAGCAGCGGAAATCGACGGGAAATTCGCAATGATGGAAGGCAACGAAAAATATTTCTTTTTATTGTTGAATTTTCAAAATTATACTAATTTTTTTAGCTGAGATACTTTTTGGGTCCCAAAAATCGAGCAATTCAATAATTTGATTCGCCATAGAAAAATGAGAATTTTGTTGCATTCCAATTTGATAATTTTGAAATTTTTTGTCATTTTGACTATATTTTTCATTTTCATCAGCAAAATTAACGATTTGAATGACAAAATTGACTTTTCGGAGAAACTTTCCAGAATATTTCTTGCTGCAATGACAAAATTTTTGTAATTTTTCAAAAAAATGTTTAGTCGACTGTACAAAATTTTCTTTTCATCGTTTTTATACAAACTTGGTCAAATATTTTCGGCAAACTCGTTGAAATTAAAAAGAAAATAATTTTCCATATTTTTCAATAAAGATTTCGTTGCATTCCAATTTGATAATTTCGAAATTTTCGTCATTTTGACTATATTTTTCATTTTCATCAGCAAAATTAACGATTGGAATGACAAAAATTGACTTTTCGAAGAGACTTTCCAGAACATTTCTTGCTGCAATGGCAAAATTTTTGTAATTTTCCAAAAAAATGTTGAGTCGACCGTGTACAAAATTTTCTTTTCCGTGCATTGCGATACGAGCTTGATCAAAGATTTTCGGCAAACTCGTTGAAATAAAAAAGAAGATAATTTTGTATTTATTGGAGAATTGATCAATCGATATTTGGCATTGCGGTTTCATGCTCGAGCGGACTCTATTTTTGCAAGATTGAAATTCAGACGGGAGGATTAAGTTGACTGCAATCTCAACAACGTTCACGTTGATCGTGATCGCGCGCGCGTGATTATCCAGAAAAGCTTGAGCCGGACTCTTGTCCGCGATATTTTGATAGTATTCCGATGATCCCCGTCGCTCAATACAAAACTCTGTTCGATCCCTGTTCACACTTAATCTTCGTTTTTCTCTTTTGCGTCGAGGAAACGTTGCCGAAGCGCATTATTCGTTGGATATTTTTCCGGGCGGCAAAAATAGAGAAATGAGGATTTTTCTTTTGATCCTCGCGCTTCTCTGCACTCGCAGCATCCGCGCCATCTCGCACATTTTCCTCTCCGCCAAGTTATTGCTCGGAGGTTTATTTTGCGGAGGAGAACGCGAGGACGACGTTGAGGACGCGAAGAGATCGAAGTTGCTTTCCATTCAAGTTTCCCTCACCGCTTCATTCCGCCCTATACGCGTTTTGCCTGCGATCCACGCGGATTAGAGGCGAATCAATATTGGCTGGAAAGCCGCCCCATTTTCCGGCTTTCATCGCGCCTCGATAGAAATTCCCTCGCAGTTTTTTATTCTCTTTGGGCCGCTCCACCATTTCGCGGTCATTGAAGCTGACGAGCGACAAGAAGGATTCGGAAAAGCGATCGCCATCGTATTATTCCACTGTGAAAAGTATCCTCGCACACGACTCGCTGCCAACGAAAATTATGAGAGGAACAAGCGGCAGAGCGTCCTATAGATAAGGGCGAACGAGAGAATTAAGATCTTGCGCGAGAGTCGGATCTTCGGGGTGGATCTCAACGAGAATAATGGCAAAGAGAGCAATTTCCACGTAATACTTGAAAGAGAACGATGCGAAAAGCTAAAGGAAGAAATTCTGCAGCTGCGCGGAGCCGGGAAAGTGCGAAGGAGCGCGAGAGACGAGCAAGACGCTGGAGTGAAGAAAGATGGCGGCTGGAAGAAGGAACGAAAAGAAGCGAAGAAATGCGAGAGTATGGGGAAAGAGCAAAAAGTGCAGGGAAAGAGACACCGAGTGGCAAAGTAAAGGAATCGAGTCCGCATATCCACGTAATATATGAAACGGCAAGGGGATCGACAGAGAAATAAGAAAGAAGCAGAGAATAAAGTGAAGAGCAGTAGGATTCGAGAAACTTAGCGGACTCCTGCGCGTTCTCCACGCCGGGGGATTTACAGATTACCAGCGAAGAACGTCTGAAAGAGAGAGAGAGAAACACAGTCTGCAAGTCCGAAGAAAAGCGCGTGTTGCGCGGGCAAAGAGTCTGCCAAACTAAGAGCTTCCACGGGAGAACGAGCAGGGGCTTGAAAGAAGATGCTGCGCGGAGCGCTGACGCGGAAGGGGTACTCGATGGATGCTCAAAATTGGATATGGTCGTTGGCCGAGCAACCACCGATCAAGCTCTCTCTACGTACTCACCAAATGGCTTACGAGACATTCACGACACAAGTGGATTGCGATGCTAACTCTGCCAATAACTGCAACTCCAACCTGCCCTCGTACACTTTTTCGTCCTATATTTTCTATACAATTATACGCTTTTACACGTATAGAGAGGATTTCGCTTCTGCGGAATCGCGCAAAGGGATTAAATGTGTGTGCGGCCAGAAAAGCGACATCCAAGTCCCTTAACGCGCATACAGTCATATTGTCCTGTGTCTGCATGTCTGCGAGAGACTCCAAGACTTGGAGGAGCAGCGACACACCAATGCATATCCAAATGAATGTATATATAAGCGGAAAAGGTTGGGAAGGAAGCGAAGAAGAAGGAGAAGCGACGCAATTACCGCGTTTGTATACATGTATATAAAAGATCGCGAAAGATCGCGGACAAGGAAGAAAGATCCTGTCCGCGCGGACTCGCCGTTGCTTCGGAGAGTCTCCGCAACCAGCGGTAGCGTCTCCAAGCTCTCTTCGCGACCTTCGCTTCCCACCGACCAATCAAAACGCTCCTTGCACTTCGTCACAACCAATCCTCGGCCAACTCGCGCATTACACGTTTATTATCGCTCTCCTCAAAGAAATTACTGTTTATAAATAATTAGAGAGGTTTTAATTAACCCTCGAGACGTTTCGCCCGCGGGCTCCCCCTCCCCCTTTTTCTCTCTCTCCCTCTCCCGCATTTTCCTCGTCCTTCTTTCCCTTCCACCCAACTATACACGTCGTACCTTCGTGTATGCATTTTATTTAAAACTGCAGTCGCGACTGCATACAATACGAACCGCGGCGCCCTTTCGAGCCCCTTTTAATCACCGCCTTTTGGCACAACAACCAACCATTTCCGTCCAACCTGACGAAAATGACGGAGGGGGGGGGGGGGGGGGGGCCGTCATCAAGACTTTTTTTGAGCTTTGGAAACTTTCACAACTACATTTTCTTTCACTGAAATCTCGCGTCTACGCACGAGGCCTCACGAGTTCTCGCACTTTTCCCGCTAAAATACACGCCTCGATACTTTCTCACTCGTTAGAATATCCACGGCCCATCAAAAAACTACGATTAATCAATTTACTCTGAGATTTTATGATTGATGGGAATTAGAGCAGTCTTTTTGAAATGAATAATTAGAAACAGCTGATGAATAATTTCGCTGGAATTCTTTTTAGGTAATTGGGAAATTATTGAGGCTAAATAATTCGGTTCATACGCAGACACAATTTTTCTTGGTCAGTAAAAAGAAAAATTTGTTGGAAACGATCGACTAAACGTTTTTTTTTTTGAAAAATCACCAAAATTTTGGCATTGCAGCGAGAAATATTCTAGAAAGTCTCTTGGAAAAGTCAATTTTGTCATTGAAATCGTAAATTTTACTGACGATTCTGTAAGAAATCAAAAATATTGTCAAAGTAACGAAAATTTTGAAATTATCAAAAAATATCGACCGCGTTCAGCAAAATATTGAAGTTTTTTGAAAAATCACAAAAATTTTGGCATTGCAGCGAGAAATATTCTAGGAAGTCTCTTGGAAAAGTAAATATTGTCATTCCAATCGTAAATTTTACTGACAATTCCGTAAGAAATCAAAAATATTGTCAAAATACCGAAAATTTTGAAATTATCCAAAAATATCGACCGCGTTCAACAAAATATTGAAGTTTTTTGAAAAATCACAAAAATTTTGGCATTGCAGCGCGGAATATTCTAGAAATTCTCTTGAAAAAGTAAATTTTGTCATTCCAATCGTAAATTTCGCTGACAATTCCGTAAGAAATCAAAAATATTGTCAAAATAACGAAAATTTTGAAATTACCCAAAAAATTTTAGTTCACCGTGTCCAACGACGATTTTCGCCAAAATTTCAATTTCAGTGCAAGCGAACGTTCGTAAATTCGTATTTGTCGAGTGATGCATCTTTGCTGCAACACGAAGACGCGACTGTACATATAAAACAAGAGTTTTTCGATCCATCTTTGGCAGGCTGTTTTTTCTTGCACTTTCTGTACAATTTGTACACTCACGCCCATCCAGATGCGATTATATATCGTGTACGCACATATATAACACGTCAAAGCATGTGCGGAGAACGAAACCCTTTGCAATATGACTCTCGAGTGGCAAGAGTGTGAATCAACTAACTGAGAGTTTGTTAGCGCAAGTGGAGAGACAGAGTCGGAGAATTTCTCTTCTCGCTCTCTTCGCCCTGTCTCTTCTGTATTTCTGCTCATAATAATGGACTAATATATTTCCCTCCGTCTCTCTACTAATTCATACACATATATATGCAATATGCATGTCTCTCTTGGTGTATTGTACGCTATGGTATTCATTATATAATGTATATGTGCAGTGGGAACATTCTGAGAGATCGCTCATCAGAATATAGCTCGTTGCCTTGTCTCGGTTTGCGGAAGACACTACTGCTTATGTACAGACGAGAAGTGTACGCGAGTTGTGCTGCTGCTGCTGCTGCTTAAGGCAACACACCACCGAGACAACATCATGGTCGGTAGAGCATACGCTTTGAAATAGCACGGAATATAAAGGCACTTGCATCTCATGTCCCATACACAACACATATATATGTATATTGACTTTCATCAAACAAGAAGGCATAACTCGTCAGATTTACTGTGTAAAATCATCGCGAATCAAAAGCATTCCTTTTGCTGTCCAAATATAAGTGCAACCTGCAGAACTGAATGTTGAATTTTGTCAAAAAACGTCGATATTTTGTTGAATACGGTGAATATTTTTGGAAAATTCCAAAATTTTCGTTATTTAGACAAGATTTTTAATAAAATTCCAGAATTTTCAGTAAAATTTACGATTGGAATGATAAAAATTTACTTTTCAGAGAGACTTTCTAGAATATTTCCTGCTGCAGTGACAAAATTTTTGTGGTTCTTCTAAAAACGTCGATATTTTTTGGAAAATTCAGAAATTTTCATTATTTTGACAACATTTTGGATTTTTACCGGAGTTGTCACTAAAATTTCCGATTGGAATGACAAAAATTGACTTTCTGAAGAAACTTTCTAGAATATTTTTTGCTCCAATGGCAGCATTTTTGTGATTTTTCAAAAAATCGTCGATATTTTGTTGAACACGTCGATATTTTTGGAAAATTCCAAAATTTTCGTTATTTTGACAAAAATTTTTATTTCTACCGGAATCGTCAATAAAATTTACGTTCAGAAGGACAAAAATTGACTTTTCGGAGAGACTTTCTAGAATATTTCTTGCTGCAATGACAGTATTTTTGTGATTTTTCAAAAAACGTCGATATTTTTTGGAAAATTCCAAAATTTTCGTTATTTGGACAACTTTTTTTCTTTCTTCTGGAATTTTCCGTAAAATTTACGATTGGAATGACAAAAATTGACTTTTCGGAAAGACTTTCTAGAATATTTTTTGCTCCAATGACAAAATTTTTGTGCTCTTTCTAAAAAAAAAATGTTTAGTCGAACGTATCCAACAAAATATCGATCTTTTCCACCAAAATTCTCCTTCCAGTGAATCGTTCATCACTAAAATAAAAGAAACGAGTCCTAGTTGGTTTTTGTTGATCGACATTGAATGGGAATGTCTTTTGTGTAGTTCCTTGTGTGTTTGTTCGATGAAGCTGGATGTTGTACATATTACGAATTTCCGAAGGTAAACCTCTCAAGTTCCGTAGCTCAAATGAACTTCGACGCGAGTTATAAGGCTAGTATGCACGAGTGTACCTGCAAGCGCTTCAGTTTGCTCTTCAGTCTTCTCGGCTGCTCTATTTTCTCGAATTTCAATGAACCAATATATACACTCCACATGTCTATACATATAGAGATCATTCACCGATATATTCACTGCTGCTGCTAAAGCTCTCATATATATCGAAGACAAAGAGAAATCAAAGCGAAGCAAGTCTCTCGGCAACACCTTTCGAGTGTGTATTATATTGCCTCGTGCACGGAGAATAGTCAGGCCTCTAGTACTATGTACTATATCGAATATATATATGTATATAAATGTTCGGTACGAGATACATGTGTATGTGTAATGCCTCCGTAGGCAGCGAGACTCTCGATCCTGCTCGGGTCTCTTGATCTCTTTGCAGAATGCGCGATCGAACGCGTGTACGGAGATAAGCGAGAGAGAGAAAGAGCGCAGGCAGAGGCAAACCGATGCGAGTCTAGAGTCTGCGCCTCGTCGTCGTGCCCGACTCCGTGCACACGCCTATCACGCCTTTTTGCAGTCGCGATCGTTCTGAGTGCACTATGTATACGGGATTACGTGATGTACACTCTGAAACAATATGTTGAATGCGGTGTACACGTTGATATCACGGAAAAGTACATTTTGGTGGAAAAAATCGATATTTTGTTCGATACGTTCAATAAAAAAAAATAAACTGTCATTGCAGTTTGATTCTTGTCATTGCAGCAAGAAATATTCTGGAAAGTTTCTTCGAAAAGTCAATTTTTGTCATCACAATCGTAAATTTTGAAAAAATTGTTGAAAAATATCGATATCTCATTCGACTAAACGTTTTTTTGAAAAACCTCAAAATTTTGGTCATTGCAGCAGGAAATATTCTAAAAAGTTTCTTCAAAAAGTCAATTTTTGTCATTAAAATCGTAAATTTGGAAAATATTGTTGAAAAAAATCGATATTTCATGCGACCAAACGTTTTTAAAAAAAAACCTCAAAATTTTGGTCATTGCAGCAGGAAATATTCTAGAAAGTTTCTTCAAAAAGTCAATTTTTGTCATCACAATCGTAAATTTTGAAAAAATTGTTGAAAAATATCGATATTTCATTCGACTAAACGTTTTTTTGAAAAACCTCAAAATTTTGGTCATTGCAGCAGGAAATATTCTAAAAAATTTCTTCAAAAAGTCAATTTTTGTCATTACAATCGTAAATTTTGAAAATAATGTTGAAAAAGATCGATATTTCATCCGACCAAACGTTTTTTTGAAAAACCTCAAAATTTTGGTCATTGCAGCAGGAAATATTCTAAAAAGTTTCTTCAAAAAGTCAATTTTTGTCATTAAAATCGTAAATTTGGAAAATATTGTTGAAAAAAATCGATATTTCATGCGACCAAACGTTTTAAAAAAAAAACCACAAAATTTCGGTCATTGCAGCAGGAAATATTCTAGAAAGTTTCTTCAAAAAGTCAATTTTTGTCATCACAATCGTAAATTTTGAAAAAATTGTTGAAAAATATCGATATTTCATTCGACTAAACGTTTTTTTGAAAAACCACAAAATTTTGGTCATTGCAGCAGGAAATATTCTAGAAAGTTTCTCGAAAAGTCAATTTTTGTCATTACAATCGTAAATTTTGAAAAAATTGTTGAAAAAGATCGATATTTTATTCGACCAAACGTTTTTTTTTGAAAAACCACAAAAATTTGGTCATTGCAGCAGGAAATATTCTAGAAAGTTTCTCCGAAAAGTAAATTTTTCGTCATTCCAATCGTCAATTTTACCGAAAATTCCGTTCCAAATGAAAAATATTGTCAAAATAACAAAAATTTCAAAATAATCCAAAAATATTTATGTTTACGTCGTTTTTTGACAAAATTCAATTTTCAGTGTATATTTCGAGTCACCGGAAATGTGGTCTGGAAATTCCTCCAGAATATTGATTGCATATAGAAAAATTCTGAGAAAACTCTGATTTTTTTAGTCCGGATTGCCATTTTGATTGAAATTTTCATTGCTGACGACAAATCGGGCAATCAGCTAGCTGCGCTGCGTTGGTGCGATGAGTTTCGTGGAGCAGAGAGCTCGTCACTAATTTGGCAATTTCTCATCAACGCTTCATCGAAGAAATAATTGGCCGAGAGCGTTTCCTCTTAGTGTGTACGTCGTGATCTCGGCAGTCTCTGTTTAGTCTGGAAACAGCTTTTGCGACAGCCTGTAAACGTGACTCTTTACTGGCTTCAAAGGAACGAACAGTAAACTAGAGGTGCAACGCGAGAACTGCACCGCGCAGACACATGCCATCATGAGCGAGACAGAGAGAGCGAGCGAGAGAGAGCGCGAATTGTTTGATAGGGAACAACTCCAACACCAAGTATTCGTGCAGTGTGTGCGTCTGTACGATCCAAAGGATATGAACAACCGCTATTATACACGGTTTAGTGTGTTTTAGCAAAAGCTTATGACGCCTCTGGCTTTGGGAGAATCTTAATTAGCAATTCCATCATACGAGCTTCCGGATGCTCGAGCTTTCGACGTAGAAATGCCGGAGCAAAGCTTCCGGCCAAAGCACCATTTCAAATACTCGATAGACACGTAAATATAAATGTTCATTTCGTACAACTTCAAGAGAACCGTCGTCGTATTTAACCGGATCAGATTAATCTGTTCTCCACACCGATATGAAGATTTATTCTCTTTTCAATTTATTTCTACACACTGACAACAAAATTTTGCTGGAAAACATCGATATTTTGTTGGATACTTTCGACTAAACAAGTTTTTTTGCAAAAATTTCTAGAAAGTAACTTCGAAAAGTCAATTTTTGAGAAATTTTGAGAAATTTTCTAGAAAGTAACTTCGAAAAGTCAATTTCTGTCATTCCAATCGTAAATTTTATGACAGGCACGTGGGAAATCAAAAATATGGTCAAAATTACGAAAATTTCAAAATTATCAAAAAATATTTAGTTTACCGTGTTTAAGAAAATATTGAACTTTTTTGACAAAATTTTGTTGCATTTTTATTTTATATTTTATTTTAAATGATAAATTTTCAATAATTCAACACTGGGAAGAAAATTTTGTTGAAAAAGATCGATATTTTGTTGGATCCGTTCGACTGAACGTTTTTTTGGAAAATCACAAAAATTTTGTCATTGCTGAAGAAATATTCTAGAAATTTTCTCTGAAAAGTCAATTTTTGTCATTACAATCTTAAATTTCGAAAATATTTTCAAAAAATTTTGAAAAAATTGGATTCGTTCAACTAAACGTTTTTTTGAAAAATGTCAAAAATGTCGTCATTGCTGCAAGAAATATTCTGGAAAGTTTCTTCGAAATGTAAATTTTTGTCATACCAATGGTAAATTTTGCTGAAATTTCCGTGAGGAATCAAAAATATTATAAAAATAACGAAAATTCTAAAATTATCCAAAAATATCGACGATTTTTTATAAAATTTGACAAAATTTGACTAAAATAGTAAAAATTATCGATACAACATCGACCTGCGTTTTGAACAGGATTTCTCTGAAAAATTATTCATTTTTCGTACAATTATATCAATTTTTTCGTGCCGGATACTTTGAGAATGATTAAGGATGGATTTCATTGACGCGCGGATTTAAGATTCCGAGCATATCGGCGCGCAGTTGCCGCGCAGACGTTTCTATTCGGATATCGATTCTCGATCGTGCTTGGACGATCTCTTAAAGGCCAAGAGGCGCGTACAAAATTCGTTTCCGGTCGTGCGGTTCCGCGAAATGATTTATTATGCCACGGAGCGTGGAGGCCCCCGCGGCGAGACCGAGCTGAGCGTGACCCCACGGGACTATCAATCGCTGTATATCCGCGCGTGTCGATCGACGACTATCCTCGCCTCCTCTACACTCGTCTCTCCCATCGAAAATTATTCACCCACATATACAACTCGATAAATTCGTATCAACGCAAGTAGCTTCATCGAGATTCACACAAATCCAAAATATTTCCGTCCACAATGGCGATTCCCTGAAAAAAATCAGAAAAAATTGTTCATTCAATTAAATAGCAAAAAATTCATCAATTTTATCGATAAAATCGAGAAAATTTGAATGCATTTCAAGTTGCATGCAAAAGTGCACAAAAAAGTTAACAGAAAAATTAAATTTTTCTGAAAAAACGTCGATGAACTAAATATTTTTGGATAATTTCAAAATTTTCGTAATTTTGAAAATATTTTTCATTTCCAACGCAACTGTCAGCCAAATTTACGATTCAAATGACAAAATTTACTTTTCCAAGAGACTTTCTAGAATATTTCTTGCTGCAATGCCAAAATTTTTGTGATTTTTCAAAAAACTTCAATATTTTGTTGAACGCGGTCGATATTTTTGGGTAATTTCAAAATTTTCGTTATTTTGACAATATTTTTGATTTCTTACGGAATTGTAGGCAAAATTTACGATTGGAACGACAAAATTGACTTTTCCAAGAGACTTTCTAGAATATTTCTCGCGGCAATGCCAACATTTTTGTGATTTTTCAAAAAACTTCAATATTTTGTTGAACACGCTCGATATTTTTGGATAATTGCAAAATTTTCGTTATATTGACAATATTTTTGATTTCTTACGGAATTGTAGGCAAAATTTACGATTGGAATGACAAAATTTACTTTTCCAAGAGACTTTCTAGAATATTTCTCGCTGCAATGTCAAAATTTTGGTGATTTTTCAAAAAACTTGAATATTTTGTTGAACGCGGTCGATATTTTTGGATAATTGCAAAATTTTCGTTATATTGACAATATTTTTGATTTCTTACGGAATTGTAGGCAAAATTTACGATTGGAATGACAAAATTTACTTTTCCAAGATACTTTCTAGAATATTTCTTGCTGCAATGACAAAATTTTTGTGATTTTTCAAAAAAATCCATTGGTTCACCAAAATATCGATCGTTTTCGTCAAAATTTTCTTTTTATTACCCCAAACGCCCTCGCACAGCAATGCTCTCAATCCTCTTAAATTACCATTCCATACCGCGCAGTGCACTTAATTACGAATTCCCTGTCACTGGCGCAAGCCAATTTGTACCGAAACAATTTTATGTCTTCCATAAAATCTCATCTTTAACGATTCATCCGTCAAATTGAATCGCGAATCACGTTCCCCCTGGAGCCTGCGCTCGCTTTTGTCTGGTGAACGAGGATCAAAGAATGATCAAGAAATATGATTGCGGCGATGGGTACATAAATGAAAATTGCAAAATCGATGCTCTTTTGTGTCAGTCGATCAGTATTTAATTTACCTGATGTACACCGCCAGGATATGTGTAGAATTATGATGATAGCGAGCCTGCTGGGACTGTGTATATTTAACTACATGCACATGCACGTTGCCTGCGAACAGAGAGAAAGAGAGACGAACGCGCAGAACTTGATAGCACGGATCACGGAGTCTCTCGTGTGTTCACGGATCGAGCACCGTAGCAGCGAGAGAGAGAGAGAGAGGAAACTACACGGGAAAACCGATAGACCGTGGAAAGGGAGGTAATCGTGGGCGCGGCTCGCAATCACGACCATAATCTCGTGGCTCGCCGAGCGTCCCGGTGCAGCAATAATAATGCAATGACCGGCGAGCGAATGCAATACCGTAGCGCGCGATCTATACGTGTGTGCGCGCGTGTGTGCACACTTGTGTGTTGCATGGTATGAAATCCGCAAATATATGTATAAAGCTATCAAATCTACTGTAGGCGATCAGCGTGTTCGCGTTTTGTCACGGATGATTTGGCGAAACCGCACGCCGACCGCGTATAACGATTACTTTTTTTTTTTTTTCAACTTTTTTTTTCTATTACCAACTCCGCAGCACCGCGTTCGCGAATTATCTAAGCCTTTCCACTCCTTTCGATATATATGTGGGTAATATAAAATACGTTTATGTCTATGAAACTCCGTGCGTGTGTGTCGCGTGTGCATGGCCAGCTAAAGGTGACCCGTAAAAATTTTAACGACCTCCTGATGGAGGTCGTGTCGACAATTCTTATAGAGAACCGGGACAACACGATCCACGCCGTTGCATGGGATATAACGAAGCGATAAATGCACTGCCTCTTGCACGAGACTGCGGAAGTTTGACATTCTCTTTGCGGATTAATTCGCAATTGGATTTTCGGGAAAATTGCGATCGTTTGGGGAATGTGGTGGAGTTTTTGGGTAATTTAGAAATTTGAGCTATTTTGATGAGGTTTTTTTTATTTCAGACGGAATTGTCAGCTAAATTTGCGATTGAAATGACTAAAATTTACTTTTTTAGAATATTTCTTGCTGAAATGACAAAATTTTTTCGGTTTTTCGAAAAACTTCGATATTTTGTTACGTCGGTCTAGATATTTTTGGATAATTTCAAAATTTTCGTCATTTTGACAATATTTTTCATTTCGAACGGAATTGTCAGTTGAATTCACGATTGAAATGACTAAAATTTACTTTTCTAGAATATTTCTTGCTGAAATGACAAAATTTTTTCGGTTTTTTGAAAAACTTCGATATTTTGTTACGTCGGTCTAGATATTTTTGGATAATTTCAAAATTTTCGCCATTTTGACGATATTTTTCATTTCGAATGGAATTGTCAGTCAAATTCACGATTGAAATGACTAAAATTTACTTTTCTAGAATATTTCTTGTTGAAATGACAAAATTTTTTCGGTTTTTTGAAAAACGTCGATATTTTGTTACGTCGGTCTAGATATTTTTGGATAATTTCAAAATTTTCGTCCTTTTGACGATATTTTTCATTTCGAACGAAATTGTCAGTTGAATTCACGATTGAAATGACTAAAATTTACTTTTCTAGAATATTTCTTGCTGAAATGACAAAATTTTTTCGGTTTTTTGAAAAACTTCGATATTTTGTTACGTCGGTCTAGATATATTTGGATAATTTCAAAATTTTCGTCATTTTGACGATATTTTTCATTTCGAACGGAATTGTCAGTTATAAATTTACGATTGGAAAGACGAAAATTAAGTTTTTGAAGAAAACTTTTTATGATTTTTCAAAAAAAACGTTCAGTCGAACGTATCCGACAAAATATCGATCTTTTCCAACAAAATTTTCTCTCAAGTGTCTTTTTTCTGGAGTTTTCTTCGAGTTGGTTTATTGTGTTTTAATTTTCTTCAGCAGCAGATCTCGATTTCGTCATACGCTCCGTTGATCCCTGAACTGAATGTTTGTTGGGCCTTTTTTTTTGATCGTTTATGAATTGAAAATGAATTTCGACAGCGTCGTTGAAAGTTGAAGGTGCGGCGATTAGGATCGTCAACGGTGTGTGCAGCACGCGACGACAGGATGGTCCTTGTCGCGTTACCAGCTTCAGAGGCTAAGCCATGCAGGCGAGGCTCGAATTACTCAATCCCGCGCGTTGTTTCGGTCTGAGGAAAGAGAATGGAGCAAGAATGAGGGAATGAGAAAAGAGAGGGAGAACATTGCGATTAAACAATTCCGGGGATTCCCGCGTATACCGAAACAAGAATGTTCGTCGAGACGATGCGACGAGAGCTGCAGGCACCGCGATATAGAGCCGAGAATTCGAGATGTAGAAAGACGAGGGGAAGAGTCAAAGAGGATGAAAGAATGAGAGAGACAGAGAAGAGAGCAAATTCCAAGGAGCAAGCCTCTCGAGTTTGCTTTGCATCTCTACGAGAGACGGCGCTCTTATCGCATGAACTTGTATACACGCTGCCGGATGAGATATGAGACGATCCGAGAACGAATCCGAAAAAAAGCGAAAGGATGGAAAAGGAGCGAGAGATCGAGGAAACGAGACACTCCGGCCAAGCCGAGAGTTGGTGAAACCCTCCGGGCGTTCAGACCGAATGAATGGAAGAATCGTTCGCGTCTCGTGCTTCTTTTCATGCGAATCGAGGCGGAACCAAACCTCGTTGAGACTTTGTCGTCGTCCTCCCTCCCGTTCTTCCTATCGCGAACGTGAAGCGGATCAACAAAATCTCTGTGAGATGAATCAAAAAACTCTCCTCGTACAGTAATATTGTTGCGTCTAAATTTCATCGCGTAGTTATTCTCTGCTTGGCAGTCCCCGAAACACGCCCTTAACGTCAAATCTTTTGATCCAATCTTCAGGGTTTTTTGCCATACAAACTCAATTTTTCGTCATTTTTCCAACATTTCACTGTTTTGCTCAAATTTCGCTGACTTCTCGATCCAATCATTTTTGGGAAGATAATTTTTTTTATCGCAATCATATTGAAAATTGAATTTTTGCAAAAAACGTCGATATTTTGTTGAAACTAAATATTTTTTGAAAATTTTTGTAATTTCAACAAAATTTCTCATTTCTGACGGAATCGTCAGCAAAATTTACCATTCGAATAACAAAAATTAACTTTTTGAAGAGACTTTTAAGAATATTTCTTGCTGCAATAACAAACATTTTGTGATCTTTCGTGAAAACGTTTGGACAAACGTATCCAACAAAATATCGATTTTTTCCAACAAAATGTTCAAAATCTACGATTGGAATGATAAAAATTGACGTTTCAAAGAAATTTTCTTGCTGCAATGACAAAATTATTGTAATTTTTCAGAAAAAAACGTTGAGTCAAACGTATCCAACAAAATATCGACCTTTTCCAATAAGATTTTCAAAATTTACGACTGAAATGACAAAAATCGACTTTTCAAACAATTTTTCTAGAATATTTCTTGCTGCAATGACAAAATTATTGTAATTTTTCAAAAAAACGTTAAGTCAAACGTATCCAACAAAATATCGATATTTTCCAATAAAATTGTCAAAATTTACGATTGAAATGACAAAAATAGATTTTTCAAAGGATTTTTCTAGAATATTTCTTGCTGCAATGACAAAATTGTTGTAATTTTTCAAAAAAAATGTTGAGTCAAACGTATACAACAAAATTTCCATCTTTTCTAACAAAATTTTCAAAATTTACGATTGAAATAACAAAAATTGACTTTTCGAAGAATTTTTCTAGAATATTTCTTGCTGCAACGACAAAATTGTTGTCATTTTCCAAAAAAACATTTAGTCCAACGAATCCAATGAAATTGTAATTTCCCTCCATCCAAGAGTTACCCCAAAAATCGTACCATCTCCTTAACTTCAACATTGACCTTTATCCCATGGCCCCTCGTCCCGCGCTAAACCTATTCAAAGTTTAACCTTAGTTTCTCTCTCGCACACACACACAGGTGCACATAATATCACACATACATCCGTTGATGTTGCTCAGGCTTCGGGATGTCAAGTAAACCTTGTGGTATTTCCGTGCCACGAGTTCCTGAGGTGTACCGCCTGTATATACCTCTCGAAAAGCAACGACCTACTGTACTGCACTCGTCTCGTACATATATCCGTAGCTTCAGTTCGGGACGACCTAAATGGGCCACTGGCAGGTGTCACGGAGTCTCCTCTCGAAACTGAGAAACAGAGACACAAGAGAACACAAGAGACCAGTTTATATGTACACACACACTCGGGACCAAGTCACCGTTGAGCTTTTGTTCAAGTTTTACCGCGACCATGGACCGAACAGCATCAAGATGCATTGTTCACATTGTCGTGTTTGTAGCTGCTCCGCAGACATGAGAAACGGAAAGAAGGCACAAAAAATGGGAGGGAGGGGGGAAAATCTACACATACATGTATATATTTCGTGTATATGGGTTTTTACACGTATTACACATTACACGGTGTGTTCCCTCGTACATATTCAACCGCGAAGCATTCCGAAAGGCGTAACGAACGACGTAACCATGACACAGATTCGCGAGGGTGCTCCCTTTTGGCCCAAACTCTGTTCTTTCCGTGGCATTCTCTTTTTTCACTTCTACCACGTCGCAGAAGGCTCCAAAGTGTATTTACCGGTGAAAAATTGGGAACGAATGAGCCCCGCGCGAGAGCGAATGAACGAATGAATTTCACGCTTTCTGTGACAAATTTTCGGGATACTTTTATTTCTTTATGAGCCATTTTGAGTGACTGAATCGAATTGGAACAAAAATGATTTATTCCGGGGAACTTGTTACGGGGTTGCGTTATGATTTCGGGCTAATTGAAAATTTTGCGGGTTCATTAAGCTCTCGCGTTATTATTTCGCGATTTTTTGTTGTTAATTAAATTTTCTTGTAATTAGTCGCTGTTCGTGGTGGATTTCTCGGGGATAAATTATTCGAGGGATCAGCCAGAATCGTCATAATCGAATGAGAAATTATTTAATGCACTTTCGTATTCACTTTTTTTGCTTCTTTGCACTGAACCGCATACTTTGCATCCCTTATTTACGCGCCTTCGAGTTTCTCACCATGTACACGTAACTACACGTGTACTTACGTACGGAAGAGGGATAATGACGCGAGCAGCGGATGGTGCGATTGTACGCGATGCGGCGTTTTGCGGGAACGTTATACACGGAAAGCGAAAGGGAGAGAGAATGAGCAAAGCAAGTGGGCAAAAGACCATTGTAAAACTCGAGAACCGAGAGCCTCGAGAGCGCGCGAGAGCTCGCAGGTGTTTTCGCGCAACCCAACCAACTAAAAAAACACTCTACAAAAAGGATCTCGAAGCGCGAGAGAGGCGAAAGGTCGGTTAATTAAAATCGTGCCCTGCCACTTCCCTCGGACTGCCTGGCTAGACTGAATCACACGGAACAGGGGACGGGGGACCCTCCAAGAGAAATTTAGCGACTGTAAAAAAAATGCATAAGAAAAATTGCATACACTAACATTTACTTTATTCCTGAAACGAAACATTAATTTCTTTTTTGATCAGCAATCTTGAGACACTTTATCGAAAAGAAAATTTGTTGCAAAAGATCGATATTTTGTTGAATACGCTCGACTAGACGTTTTTTTTGAAAAATTATAAAATTTTGTCCTTGCAGCAAGAAATATTCTAGAAAATTTCTTCGGAAAATCCATTTCTGCCATTCGAATCGTCAATTTTGAAAATTCTGTTGTACACGTATGACTAAACGTTTTTTTTTCGAGGAATCACAAAATTTTGTCACTGCAGCAAGAAATATTCTAGAAAAATTCTTTGAAAAGTCGATTTCTGTCATTGCAATCGTGAATTTTGAAAATTTTATTGGAAAAGATCGATATTTCGTTGGATACGTTTGACTAAACGTTTTTTTGAAAAATTACAAAAATGTTGTCATTGCGGCAAGAAATATTCTAGAAAAATTCTTTGAAAAGTCGATTTTTGTGATTTCAATCGTCAATTTTGAAAATTTTGTTAGAAAAGATGGAAATTTTGTTGTGTACAATTGACTAGACGTTTTTTTTGAAAAATCACAACATTTTTGTGCTCGCAGCACGAAATATTCTAGAAAGTCTCTTCAAAAAGTCAATTTTTGTCATCGCAATCGTAAATTTAACTGACAATTCCGTTGAGAGTAAAAAATATTGTCGAAATAACGAAAATTTTGAAATTATCCAAAAATGTAATCCGATGTATTCAACAAAATATCGCCGATTTTTAAAAAACCCCAAAAATGTTGTCTTTGCAGCAAGAAATATTCTGGAAAAGTAAATTTTAGTCATTTCAATCGCGAATTTGACTGACAATTGCGTTCGGGATAAAAAATATTATCAAAATAACGAAAATTTTGAAATTATCCAAAAATATTTAGTCAGACGTTACAAAATATCGACGTTTTTTGAAAAATCACAAAAATGTTGTCATTTCAGCAAGAAATATTCTGGAAAAGTAAATTTCAGTCATTTCAATCGCAAATTTAACTGACAATTCCGTTCGAAATTAAAAACATGATCAAAATAGGTCAAATTTTGAAATTACCCAAAACTCACCAATCAAATTTTGAAATTACCCAGACAAATCCGTGAGAAATAAAAAGTGTCGTCAAAATAACGAAAATTTTGAAATTATCCAAAAATATTTAGTTCACCATGTTCAATTGTGTTCGGAACGTCCGTATAATTATTTAAATGCAATTCAGAATATTAAAAAAAAAACAAAAAAAAAGATATCTCAATTCCACGAGTATTTATTTTCACAACAATCAAGCAATTAGCATCTAAACGAATTCATTATAGTGTGGCTCAGTGTGGGAATGAATTGAGAAGTAATTTAGGAATATCATTTTGATGATCCTACAATGATTAAGGACAAATTAATTTCTACGTGTTAGGAGGAGGGACAAATGAGTCGTTCATTAAGCCTCGTGCCGTTTCATCCTCTTTTCGGTTTCTTCTCCCTGTTTTTTTTTTTTTTTTATCGTCTTTTTGCTCTCTCGTCGAGGAGATTTCTCGAGGAAGAGAATCTTGGTCTTTTTTTTCTCTACTTCGCTCGTCTATTCATCGTTATGACACGGCCAAGAGTATTATGAGAATCAAAGAGGAAGCGAATAAAAAAAATGCCGTGAATAATGAAAGGGGAAGAAAAAAGTGGTTATAGCCCGAGTGCACGAATGGTCGAGTCATTATTAATCCGTTAATCAAAGTCTCGCGAGGCATTAGCGCCCACAGGCTACACTCGTCATTTGCCGCCAGAATCTGTTCAATCTCGCCTTCTTCAAGGAGGTATTATAAAGCCTATACATTGTATTATATTCCTGTACAAAAAGCCTGTCTATGGATATTCAACATTAATGCCTTAAGGGCATACTAAAGCAGAATTAATGTGTCTTAACTCCCGTTGCCTTGGATCCAGCTTCCATTGATGTTCTCTGTGTTCTGTAACGATTGGCACCAACAGTTTAAATCGATCCACATTTCTCGGAGACCTGCACTGAAAAAAAAATTCTTTGATACGTTGGACTAAACGTTTTTCGAAAAATCACTAAAATTTTGTCAGTACAGCAATAAATATTCTAGAAAGTCTCTTCGAAAAGTCAATTTTTGTCATTCCAATCGTAAATTTTGCTGACAGTTCCGTGAGTAATAAAAAATATTGTCAAAATAACGAAAATTTCCAAATTATCCAAAAATATTCAATTTGAGGAATTTAATTCAATTTAATTTGAAGAATTCGATTTTATCCAATTTGAAGAAATTAATGAAGGATCAGTTTCAGAATTTTGGCAAATTCGCTCACAGTTCCGTAAGAAATAAAAAATATTGATAGAATTACGAAAATTTTAGTAAGATTTGCTGAAAGTTCCGTGAGAGATTAAAAATATTATCGAAATAACGAAAATTTTGAAAATTATCCAAAAATATTCAATTTGAAGAATTTTTTAAAAATCTAATTTGAAGAATTCATTTTGATGCAATTTAGGGAAATTAATGAAGAATCAGTTTCAAAATTTTGGTAAATTTGCTGACAGTTCCGTAAGAAATCAAAAATATTGTCAGAATTACAAAAATTTTGGTAAATTTAGCTGACAATTCCGTTTGAAATTATCCAAAAGTATTTAGTTCACCGTGTTCAACAAAACATCGACGTTTTTTTGACCAAATTAAATCCTCAACGCAGACAATCAAGAGATTTCCATTTTTTTTCTCTCAAATTCAAAATTTGACATACTGAGCGCTCAAAATCGCAATTTTAACAGAAAGTCTCGTGGGAATTTACGAAACGAGACGATTTTTCACAACAAATAACTCGAATTTCTAGACGGTCAAACTTTCTCAAAGTTCACCAACAGTTGTGTATGATTTTTGCCAAAGTTCGGACAAATTATAAACAATTAAACTTGGACTTCAATGACAGTCAAGTTTCCATGACTCCCACGAGGATTTTCGTCGCAGTTTCTCATAATTTCTGATATGGAACTAATGAAACTAATTAACAAGAATTATCGTGTAGCTCTGATAACAACGAAGCTTCAATTTTGGTTTAAATGCATAAAGACGCAAAATTCAATTAATTAATAATGTTCAGAGATTCGTTTGTCTTGTTTCCACGATTTAAACGGCATTTTTCAAAATGTGATGTGCATCAAATGTACGGAATGAAATTCTGGTGAAGTTGCTTTGAGCTTGAGGTCGATAGTGAAAGAAAAAAGAGTGAGAGAAAAAATTGAATAAATGGTAAAACGTTCATTAATGTATTTTGTGTATAACGGGCTCGAGAAATTCTTTTGAGAATAAACGAGTGATTGTTACTACAGTTGGGCAGGGTGAGGCAAAAACGTGCAAGGGAGGGGGAGGGGCAGGAGGGAGAGTTCGTTAACATATATAGACAGCAAGCGTGGTTTACCGCGTCATTACCACCAGCTCATTCGTTAGCTCGGAAATAATTTCCCTCGTTCCTCCACTCAGTCCAGGAAAAGCCTCTTTTGTGCGCTTTTGTTGGCCAGCCATGTTCCCCGGTAATAGAGGGCCGCTAGAGCTTTTTATCTTTCTCTTCGTTTCTCTTGTTCCCCCGCATTCTCTTTCTATACGCCGAGCGCGTTACGCGCCCACGAAATTGGTACCGAATACAGCAGCCAACATTTGCGACCACCCTCGCCACTGGCACGTACTTTTTTTTCTTCTTTCCTTCATTTTAATGAGTCGCCCTATCCACTCTCCTCACCGGAATTAACTCACTCAAATCGTCCCAATCTCGGCTATTCGCCCCCAGCCCGTTGTTGTTACCACCGATATAATTCATTGCAAACTCGCACGTTGAAATTATATACCGTACGCGCCGACTCGTCTCTGTTAATATGTTAAGGAAAATCAGGAAAAATTCCACTCGTGTGCGAACTCGACAGGAATAAAATTTCTTTATTTTCCTTTGGTTAATTGTTGTTGTAGAATTTTGTTGAAAATGTCGATTTTTTTTTAACGCGGTAAAGTAAATATGAATAATTTCAGAATTTTTGTTATTTTGACAATATTTTTCATTTTTAACGGAATTTTTGGTTAAATTTACGTTCAGAATGACAAAAATTGACGTGTCCAAGCAATTTTTTAAACCGTTTCTTGCCGCAATGACAAAAATTTTGTAATTTTTCAAAAAAAAACGTTTAGTCAAACGTATCCAACAAAATATCGATCTTCTTCGAGAATATTTTCAAAATTTACGATTGGAATGACAAAAATTGAATTTTCGGAGAAATTTTTAAGAATATTTCTTGCTGCAATGACAAAATTTTTGTTATTTTTCAAAAAAAGGTTTAGTCGAATCAATTCAACAAAACTTCGATCTTTTTTAACAAAATTTACGTTTGGAATGACAAAAATTGACTTTTCAAAGAAATTTTCTAGAATATTTCTTGCCACAATGACAAAATTTTTGCAATTTTTCAAAAAAACCGTTTAGTCAAACGTATCCAACAAAATATCAATCTTTTCCATCATAATTTTCAAAATATACGATTGGAATAACAAAAATTGACTTTTCAAAGAAATTTTCTATAGAATATCTCTCGCTGCAATGACAAAATTGTTGTAATTTTTCGAAAAAACGTAGAGTCAAACGTATCCAACAAAATATCGATCTTTTCCAATAAAATTTTCAAAATTGACGATTGAAATGACAAAAATAGATTTTTCAAAGAATTTTTCTAGAATATTTCTTGCTGCAATGACGAAATTGTTGTAATTTTTCAAAAAAATCGTTAACTCGAACGTACACAACAAAATTTCCATCTTTTCTAATAAAATTTTCAAAATTCACGATTGAAATGACAAAAATAGATTTTTCAAAGAATTTTTCTAGAATATTTCTTGCTGCAATGACGAAATTGTTGTAATTTTTCAAAAAAATCGTTAACTCGAACGTACACAACAAAATTTCCATCTTTTCTAATAAAATTTCCAAAATTCACGATTGAAATGACAAAAATCGACTTTTCCAAGAATTTGTCTAAAATATTTCTCGCCGCAATGACAAAATTCTCAAAATTTACAATTGGAATGACAAAAATGGACTTTTCAAATAAATTTTCTAGAATATTTCTTGCTGCAATGACAAAATTTTGGTAATTTTTCAAAAAACCGTTTAGTCGACGGTATTCAACAAAATATCATTGTGTTTTGGAAATTGCACTTGCAACAAGATCGAATAAGTCATTTTGCTGTCACACAGGAATATTTTGCAACGCGATAAACAAGAAGCGAGAACGAATTGAATATGTGCTGAAAAAAAAAAAAAAAGTACGGATGTACATGTATGAAGTTAGGGGGGAGGATTGTGACAATCGAGAGAAGAAAAATTGCTGTCGGGTGTTGTGAGCCGACACGAGGTTTGCTAGGATCGTCAGACCTTACGTTTGCGCGCACATCACTTCTCATGCATAATACAGCGAGTCGCTGGTTTTCCTTGGCGCATGCATACATGCATGCATGCATAAATATATGTCGGAATAAGTAATAACTATAGATAGCGACAGTTGGGTGAATAAAGTTGGACAAAGAATGGAATGGAAATATGGGAGAGAAAGTAAAAAAGTATATAAGAAGAAAAAAAAGGATATAAATGAAAATATATATGGAGAAGAGTGTACAAAGGTGTGACAGAAATGCAGCGTAGGTTTTCATGAAATTCTTTCGCCTGGAGGATTCTCTGCATGTAGGTTGTCAGTGATCCATATGGAAAATCTCAGGAGCTCCTTCCAAGTTGCACCGCGCGAGTTGTCTCGTTCTTTTTTCTTCTTAGCCCCAGTTTCGCGAAACAACTTTTGGCTCTCGAGTCAGTGAAAGATAAATGAAGCCCCGGACAAGGGAGAAAGAGCGAGATGGAAACGGAAAAAACGACGTTTTGTACAGAGTACACGAAGGAAATGTGTGACGCGGTACAAAAGAGAGATGCGCGAGGCGACCCGACCAAGCGACCAAGTTGAAGCGTTGAAATGCTGGATAAGGACGGAGAAATATACCGGAAGACATGTACGAGAGTTGATGCTATAGCCCACGGGACACGAGGAGCTTCTCTATTCCGTGACCGTACTCTCCAAAGAGCTCGAATCGAGAACTACCGTGTGCATAGCCTGGAAACGTCATTGCATATCTATTTACATACATATATATGTATCATGTATATCTATATATATTTATATCTTGTCTGCTTCGCTACCCTCGCACATCCTTCTGTTCTTCTCTCTTACCGCGTCCCCCGACTCCCCCATCTCGAAATAACATGCAAATCCTCTGTAGAGATCTCAATGTGTATATATGAGAGTTTGCCGCCGAGTTGTCTCACTTGCACTCGCTCTCTCTCACAGCTCAGACAAGAACATGCGTTTATATTACGTACCGACGCGATATGTCGAGTCACACATATTCTCTTAACAAATTAGTCATGGTTAACCATTGTTTTCGTGAATTAAAACATTCGGTGGCTGCTCGTGACGTTACTGAAAAAAAAAAACTAAAAAAAAAGTTTTTCTTTTTGAAAAATCATAGAAATTTTGTCGTTGCAGCGAGAAATATTCTGGAAAGTCTCTTCGAAAGGAAATTTTTGTCATTCCAATTGAATTTTTCAAATTGAACATTGTTTAATCAAATATTTTTGGACAATTTTGAAATTTTTGTTATTTTGACAATATTTTTTATTTTTTACGGAACTGACAGTAGAATTTACCGAAATTTTGCTCACAGTTCTGTGAGAAATGAAAAATATTGTCAAAATAACGAAAATTTTGAGATTATCCAAAAATATTTCATTCGAAAATATTCAATTTGAAGAATTTTTAATCGTAAATTTTACTGACAATTCCGTGAGGAATGAAAAATATTGTCAAACTTACGAAAATTTCAGAATTATCCAAAAATATTTCATTCGAAAATGAAAAATTCAATTTAAAGAATTTTTAATCGTAAATTTTATTAACAATTCCGTGGGAAATGAAAAATATTGTCAAAATTACGAAAATTTCAGAATTATCCAAAAATATTTTATTCGAAAATGAAAACTTCAATTCAAAGAATTTTTAATCGTAAATTTTATTGACAATTCCGTGTGAAATGATAAATATTGGCAAAATAACGAAAATTTTGAAATTATCCAAAATTATTTAGTTCGCGTTCGGACGTTTTTTGACGAGATTTAATTTTCAATGCAGAGAATCAAGAAATTCCCATTTTTTTTTGGCATTTATTGATTATTGTGAAAAGTTATTGGGAATGCAACTCGAAAAAGTTGTGCAAATTTGCAGCAGTTTGCACATTGGAATTGATACACGAGAATTATGAGAATATCGGTGTGCGCGGTTAAGGCAAACGTATTTCTCTAGCAGCTCGCATATTTAACGCATATAGTACGTCACTGCACAGTGCACTTTGTGGGACGTTCGTTTGCTCATTGGGTAACTGCATAAGCTATGCTCGTATAATATCTTGCGTTTAGCAGCGACGTGTTCATACATGCTGCTAGTTCGTGGGCTGTACAAACTTTTTGTCACATACCCGGTGTCTGCAAAATCGTTATCCGTACCAAAATTTTCATCATAATTCAACCCAACTCGATAATTGGTAAATCAAAATTTCCCACGCGAATTTTTCTCTCGAATTTTGTCAAAAAACGTCGATATTTTGTTGAAAACGCTGAACTAAATATTTTTGGATAATTTCAAAATTTTCGATATTTTGACAATATTTTTGATTTCTTACGGAACTGTCAGCAAATTTACCAAAATTTTAAAATTGATTCTCCATTAATTTCATCAAATTGAATCAAATTTAATTTTTCAAATTAAATTAAATCGCGAATTCTTCACATTAAATAGTTTTGGATAATTTCAAAATTTTCGTCATTTTCACAATATTTTTAATTTCCAACGAAACTGTCAGCAAATTTACCAAAATTTTAAAATTGATTCTTCATTAATTTCTTCAAATTGAATCAAATTGAATTCTTCAAATTAAATTAATTAAAATTCTTCAAATTGAATATTTTGGATCCTTTAAAAATTTTCGTTATTTTGACAATATTTTTTATTTCTCACGAAACTGTCAGCAAAATTTACCAAAATTTTCCTAATTTTGACAATATTTTTGATTTTTTACGAAACTGTCAGCAAATTTACCAAAATTTTTAAATTAATTTTAAATTAAATTGAATCGAATTCTTCAAATTAAATATTTTTGGATAATTTCAAAATTTTCGTCATTTTAACAATATTTTTCATTTCCAGCGAAACTGTCAGCAAAATTGAAAAAAAAAACGTCGTTTTCAACGGAATTTCCATCTTTTTCGAAATTTTTTTCGTTCCAGTGGAGATTTTTGCACCTTTGATTGGCAGCAATGAGAATAATCGGTCGTGGCAAGTACAAAACACGTATTGGCGATTTAATCAGTCCGCGAATAAAAGGCTCGATTTCCAGGACACTCTATAAATTCATGTGCAGGGGGATAGATGTGAGGGAGAAATTCTAAAATGAAGCAAACGCTTCCTATGCAGCTCTATCCACATCGGCGTCCTTCGCATATGAATATTTCAATTCCACGAGAAATTCAGTCAACCTCGAAACCAGCGCAGTCAACCACGAGGCGGTCGACTCCATCCCAACGTATATATACCCGAACCTACTTCTATATCCTCCTGCTATCTAAACTCATACATTTACAAGCCTTAATATATATGGCGAATGTATGGATGGAGAGAGACATGGATATATGTGTTTGTTCGCATAGATTCTCCGGTGGCTTGTATTCGCCATCGAGTTTCGCGTCCTCTGAGAGAAAGCAGCGAGCTTGGAGGAAGCTTTTCCTAACCCCTGGCTCTATTCCCTCCATCTCGCTCCCTTTCCGCTCTTTCTCTCCGTTCTAGTGTCATCATGATGCTCTCGAACAGAACCGCGCGTTCACCGTGAAATCGATTTTCGCCCCAGGAACTTCTGAACCACCTTTTTTTCCTCCCTTTCTGCGTCTCTCACTATTTCACGAGCTTTTCCTTCCTTTTCCATCGCGCAGTTACCCTCACATGTATATTTATCATCCCATCTATATGGGATCAAATTATTTTCCGGTCCTCCTTTCTGCGCTGACCCTTCGGTCACGATTGCAGGAAAAACGCTCTAAGGAGCTTGCGGATCACGACGATACTCAGCTGTTGTCGTGCTAAGTCATGGTAAAAACGTAAAAACTTAATCAAATTTGGGACACTGAAAATTTAATTTGTAAAAAAATCGACGATTTTTTGTTGAACACGGTGGGAACTCAATATTTTTGGATAATTTCAAAATTTTGACAATGTGTTGATTTCGAACTGAACTGACAGCAAATTTACCAAAATTTAAAAACTGATTCGTCATTTATTTCTTTAAATTGAATATTTTTAGAAAATTTTAAGATTTTCGTAATTTTGACCATATTTTTGATTTCTTACGGAACTGTCAGCAAATTTACCAAAATTTTTTAATTAATTCTTCATTAATTTCTTTTAATTGAATTCTTCAAATTGAATCAAATTAAATTCTTTAAATTAAATATTTTGGAATGAAATATTTTTGAATAATTTCAAAATTTTCGTCATTTTGACAATATTTTTTATTTCAAACGGAACTGTCAGCAAATTTACCAAAATTTTTTAATTAATTCTTCATTAATTTCTTTGAATTGAATTCTTCAAATTGAATCAAATTAAATTAAATATTTTGGAATGAAATATTTTTGAATAATTTCAAAATTTTCGTTATTTTGACAATATTTTTTATTTCGAACGGAATTGTCAGCAAATTTACTAAAATTTCAAAATTAATTCTTCATTAAATTCTCTTAATTGAATTCTTCAAATTGAATGAAATTAAATTCTTTAAAATGGGATATTTTTGGATAATTTTAAAATTTTCGTAATTTTGACAATATTTTTCATTTCGAACGGAACTGTCAGCAAATTTACCAAATTTTTCAATTGATTCTTCATTAATTTCTTTTAATTGAATTCTTCAAATTGAATTAAATTAAATTTTTTAAATTGAATATTTTTTAATTAAATATTTTTAGATAATTTCAAAATTTTCGTTATTTTGACAATATTTTTTATTTCGAACGGAATCGTCAGGAAAATTTACGATTAAAATGACTAAAATTGACTTTTCAAAGAATCTTTCTAGAATTTTTTTATCGCCAAAATTTCCTTTTTTGAAACGGTTGAACGTTTTTTTTTTTTTTAATCCCTCGTCAAACTCAACTTTCATTCGCGTTTCTAATTCGCTAACCCAATTGCTTCAGCAACGGGGATTAAAAGGAACAATCCAATGATGCACAATCTCCTCTTTTTCTCTTTCCGCTCGCGCGCGGCTGTTGGCTTGTTGCGCGAGGGGTGCAGTAACTTATTTAGAGGGTGTCAAACATCGCGGAGATGCGCTGAGGCTGTGTTTCGGGACTGAAATAAATTTGGCGTCTGCGAAATTCGTAAATTCAATCTCAAATACACTGCGAGGAGTGGTTTACGCCCTCCTGCTGTTTTCTCGCTCAGTCCCTTCTAAATACGAGCCAACACATAGCCAGAACAAACCCTAAAAAGCAAAACTCTGTACCTGGAACAACTTTTGCAACTCAATTCGCACGTCCTTTCGTTTTTTCCTTGTTGCTGTTTGTCCTCGTGTGAAAAACATTCCGAAGAGTGTTCCCGAATAGTATTAATGCGAAAATCATTCCTACGAAATTCTATCGAAACCCCTCGAAAGCTGCAACTCAACGAAATAGATGTGCAGGCTTCAAAACAGCAAAAATGATACGCGACACACGGTAAACCAAATATTTTAGGATAATTTCAAAATTTTCGCTGTTTTGACAATTTTTTTGATTTCTTACGAAACTGTCAACTAAATTTACCAAAATTTTTCATAAATCTGACGATATTTTTCATTTCTTACGGAACTGTCAAAAAATTGACCAAATTATAAAATTGATTCTCCATCAATTTCTATAAATTGCATTCTTTGAATTGAATTGAATTGAATTATTTAAATTGAACATTTTAAAATGGAATATTTTTGGATAATTTTGAAATTTCGTAATTTTGACAATATTTTTTATTTCTCACGAAACTTTCAACTAAATTTACCAAAATTTTCCATAAATCTGACGATATTTTTAATTTCTTACCGAGCACTCAGCCAATTGACCAAATTTTAAAAATTGATTCTTCATCAATTTCTTTAAATCGAATGAAATCAAATTCTTTAAATTGAACATTTCCAAATGAAATATTTTTGGCTAATTTAAAATTTTTCGTTATTTTGACAATATTTTTCATTCCTTACGGAACCGTCAGCAAAATTTCGGTAAATTCTACAGTCAGTTCCGTAAAAAACCAAAAATATTGTCAAAATTACGAAAATTTCAAAATCGTCCAAAAATATTTGATTCAAAAATGTTCAATTTGAAAAATTCAATTGAAATGACAAAAATTGACTTTTCGGAGAGACTTTCCAGAATATTTCTTGCTGCAATGACAAAATTTTTGTGAGTTTTCAAAAAAAAAAAAAAAAACGTTTAGTCGAACGAATCCAACAAAATATCGATCTTTTCCAACAAATTTTTGTTTTCAGTGGGAATTATACGTTCCTCCGATTCCAAGCTACACTTTTTCCTTCACATTTGTATCATTATATCTGAATCACTCACATATTCGCACATATATATAATGTAAATGTAGATATATTTGTTCGTTTTGGTCTCTCACGACGATCCAGTTTCCCGACACCTCGCTCCGCAGTCTCGACGTGACTCTCGGGGTATCAATCTCACCCCTAGTACCGCACCAATCCCATATAACAGACAAGCCGAAGCGCTCACGTTCTCGACCCCTGAAACGCCGTGTTGCCACTTCATTACCTCATGCCCCGGCGTTCTCTCCGGAGGGAAGGATTTTCCCAAAGGAAAGATGGAAAGAGGAGGAGGAATGCGGATGGGGGGGAGGGGGGGGGGGTGGATTGGAGCGCGACGAAACGAGGGTGAGAAAGACTGAGCAATGGAAGTGAGAAAGCTCGAAATAAGAAGAACACGCAGCATCCTTATGTACTATAGATCCGTTGAAAGACAATGCGAGGGTTTATAAAGTACACACACACACACACACACACACATTTTGTCCTTGTCTATTCACACTCACGATGAACAGCAAGAACTTGAGAATTTCGAGCTTTCTCTCTACAAAATCCAGAGACGTTTACATTTTATTGCAAGATTTCCCTTCCACCCTCCAGAACTACTTTATTCAGATTCTTCAATAATTTCGTACGAGCTTTTTTGACACGAAAACTGCCAATTTTCTGCCATGAAGAAAAATTTTCCACGTCAACAATTTCAAGCATTTTATTCCCAATTTTTAACTTTTTTCATCCAACTCGTGCAAATTCGAGTCCCGTTTCGTTTACGAGTTGCAAATAAATGTGTTTAGGATTTTTCTCGAAAAATTTCGACTCACAGCCTTTCTGGCAATCTGCAAAAAAAATCCTAAATGCATATTTTTTTGTGACTCGATTTTTGCGACTTTTTAACGAAACTGTGAATTGAATTTGCATGATTCTGAACTTTGCATCGTTGGAATGCAACGAAATTCATTTTTATCTTTGACAAAAATAATTATTGAAATGCAGAATGTGATTAGGATGATAAAATGATCCATTTTTGCCATTCGAAAAACATTTCGGCTCGAAAAATTTGGACGACATTGAAAATTGAACGAATCTTCAATAAAATTCATTATTTTTCGATGCATTCCAACGTTGCACGCGTTTGGATGGGGAAAATTGCTAATTAAATATCTCAAATTCTAACCGTCACAGAATTTTACTTCACCGGAGAAAAATATTAGTTTTTTGGTACCGATAAAGTCGTTTTTACAAACACCACGAAAACTCGCTTTTCACGCCCTTTTGTTTTACTCCTTTTCCTATACGTTTATCCAGGCCAAATTTATATATGTGTCTTCGATCCTTTTGCTATATAGTTACGACAAACTTTCGTGGCGTCTCTTGCACACCGTCTCAATTTAGTTACCATTAATCTCATCAAGTTTGCCTCCCGGTGAGGGATAAGTCTGTGGTCGCCTGTTATGGTGCAGCATCATCAGGACGAGGATCTTCAGGAAACGACGTAGAGCGAGAGAGAGGATCAAAGTGATTTTGTGTATTCATGAATCCGTTCGTGAGGCTCGGTTTGAAAATTTGATAAATAATTTCGCGTACACAAAAAAAATCTTCGCAAAAATGAACAATTTGAAAAAATCGATATCAATTTTCCGCAGGTTTTTAAAATAATTTCAAAAATAGTTTTTTTTTTGGATTGCGAACAATTTGATGAAAAATTCACCCGGAAAAATAAACAATTTATTTGACACGCTAACAAGCGTTACAGGAATTAATAGTCACTCGTCAGGCTCATGGGAAAAATTTTATTTCCATATTGAAGCCATGTCAGAATGTCAGACTTGCGGACAAGAACATAAAAAAGTGTGGCTGAGCCATGAAAGAATGTTCCACTTGGCATGTGACGGTAAAAATAACTTTGGAGGCAATAAAGTTTTACGAGTTGGATTTTCCATATTTTGTATAGCTTCTAAAATGTCGCTCTAATCTAAGAAGGTCGAATTCTTGTGGCCTCTTATCGTCAAAAGCCAATAGTGACGCAGCTCGTTTTTTATTGACCCGGCACACTCGTTTTTTTAATAATAAAAATATTGAACTGAACATTTAATTTTGTCGAAAACGTCGAAAACGTTGTCGAACACGGTAAACTCAATATTTTTTGATAATTTTAGAGTTTTCGTTATTTTTACAATATTTTTCATTTCTAACGGAACTTTCAGCAAAATTTACCAAAATTTTCACAATTCCGACAATTTTTTTGATTTTTTACGGAACTGTCAGCAAATTTGCCAAAATTTCAAAATTGATTCTTCATCAATTTTTTGGAATCGATTTAATTGAATTCTTCAAATTAAATTTAATTAAATTCTTCAAATTAAATATTTCTAGATTGAATATTTTTGGATAATTTCCAAATTTTCGTTATTTTCACAATATTTTTCATTTCTATCAGAACTTTCAGCAAAATGTACCAAAATTTTCGTAATTCTGACAATTTTTTTGTTTCCTTACGGAACTGTCAGCAAATTTACCAAAATTTTTGGATTGATTCTTCATTAATTTTTTGGAATCGATTTAATTGAATTCTTCAAATTCAATTTAATTAAATTCTTCAAATTAAATATTTCCAAATTGAATATTTTTTGATAATTTCAAATTTCTCGTTATTTTTACAATATTTTTCATTTCTAACTAAACTTTCAGCAAAACTTACGATTGGAATGACAAAAATTGACTTTTCGGAAAGATTTTCTAGAATATTTCTTGCTGCAATGACAACATTTTTGTAATTTTTCAAAAAAACGTTCGAACAACAAAATATCGATATTTTTCAACAAAATTTTCTTGCCAGTGTGATTATTCTGTTCTATCAAATTTCAAGTGTTTCGTTAAACATGCGACGCCCAAAGTTTCTGCGTAGAACAAACAACGAACGCGGGATCATATGCGAAAGAATTGTCAGCTCATTGTGTGTTCATTCTCGTCGTAAAACACCGAAGGACACGTTTTTTTTTTTTATCTTCAAACGCTCAATTGTTTCGAGCTCGTCAATATTTGATCGCTCAAATTACATTGATAGTTTTAATAGCAGGGAATTTATTAATGTGCTCCGAAATTTCGTACGTAATCGCCACTTAAACGAGCTGAATGTACAACAACATTTGAACAAGACGTATTTTTCTGTTCTACGAAGAAATACATCGAGAGGTCCTCTCTCGCGCTTGGGCTTTGGCGTAATTACTCGACATGTGTGTGATCTTGGGGCCGATGCAATTTTGACGGATGGGGTCCCAAGTGACCCTTAGGTTAACGGGCACTGAAAATTCTGTCAAAAAACGTCGACATTTTCCAACGGAACTGCGTCTGCAAATTTGCCAAAATTTGAGATTCAATTTTTTATTCATTTCTTTAAATTAAATTAAATTCTTCAAATTGAATTAAATTAAATTCATCAAATTGCGTATTTTAGGATAATTTTTAAAATTTTCGTAATTTTTATAATATTTTTGATTTCCAACGGAACTGTCTGCAAATTTACCAAAATTTGGGACTCAATTTTTTATTCATTTCTTTAAATTCAATTAAATTCATCAAATTTAATATTTTAGGATAATTTTGAAAATTTTCGTAATTTTGACAATATTTTTGATTTCTTACGGAACTGTCAGCAAAATGATGGTAAATTCGGTAAATTTTGTTGCCAGTTTCGTAAATCTAGAAGTATTATTTAGAAATATTTAATAAAAAATTGTTTAATTTAGAAAATTTCATTGGAATGACAAAAATCGACATTTCAAAGAGACTTTCTGCAATATTTCTTGCTGAAATTTTATTTTCAATGATATTTTTGACATTGATTAATTCATCAAGTTTTTTCGTATCGAATTTTAGTTTTTTTCGTTCAGTTCGCCTTTTTCTACTTTTTCTTTTCCTCCGCTCGTGCGTTATAACCGTTGTTGAGAAATGAAACGCGCGCGCGGTAATATTTTTCTTTGGCAATTTTTGTTTCGTGCACTAAAATCGCGCGCTATTCTTTATTTCTTTGGCTCTTTCACATTGTGGACGATAAACCGTAGCAGCGCGTTTGGGCGCTGAATGGCGTATTATCGATCCTCGTAAACGAGAGGTTTGAAAAAACGAACGAACGCGGATAAAAATAAAAGTGAAAAAAAGGGGCAAACGGGAGGCCGCTTGGAGTCTGACGATCGTTAAATCGTTCGAGACGAGCCCGTTAGCCCCGGAGGCTATCAGCGCGTGTGCAACACACGGAATCGTGTTCCTCTCGACGAGAGTTTGTGCTGCCGCGTTTACGCAATCAACCCACGTGTGAATAAATGTGTCCTTCTATACAGGGTGTCTGGTCACAGATTTACACGCGCGACTTTTCAGTCAAGCTCAATACTCAAGTCCCTGCAAGTGGAAAAGTTGATGATTCATTCGGTCTTATCGACTGTTCCCGAGGATTCGTTAGCCTTGGCGACCAATAGCGCACGTTTTCTCCACCTTCGGCGCTATTTTTATAGGCAAACCAATTGGGTTGATAAAAAAATCTGTACCAAAAGGCCCCGAGCCTTTCGGGGAGTCTACGAGCACCGAAAATGAAATTTTGTTGGAAACGTTCGACTAAACGTGTTTTTTTGAAAAATCACAAAAATTTTGTCATTGCAGCAAGAAATATTCTAGAAAGTCTCTTCGAAAAGTCAATTTTTGTCATTCCAATTGAATTTTTCAAATTGAACATTTTTGAATCAAATATTTTGGGCCAATTTTGAAATTTTCGTAATTTTGACAATATTTTTTGATTTTTACGGAACTGACAGTAGAATTTACCAAAATTTTGCTGACAGTTCCCTAAGAAATGAAAAATTTTGTCAAAATTAAGAAAATTTTGAAATTATCCAAAAATATTTCATTTGAAAATATTCAATTTAAAGAATTTATTATAATTCAATTTTAAGAAATTAATGAAGAATCAATTTTTTAATATTGGTAAATTTGCTGACAGTTCCGTTAGAAATCAAAAATATTGTGAAATTTACGAAAATTTTGATAAATTTGGTTGACAGTTTTGTTAGAAATCGAAAATTTTGTGGAATTTACGAAAATTTTGATAAATTTGGTTGACAGTTTTGTTAGAAATCAAAAATATTGTGAAATTTACGAAAATTTTGATAAATTTGGTTGACAGTTTTGTTAGAAATCAAAAATTTTGTGAAATTTTGGTAAATTTGGTTGACAGTTTTGTTAGAAATCAAAAATATTGTGAAATTTACGAAAATTTTGGTAAATTTAGTTGACAGTTTCGTTAGAAATCAAAAATATTGTCAGATTTACGAAAATTTTGGTAAATTTAGTTGACATTTTCGTTCGAAATCAAAAATAGTGTCAAAATAACGAAAATTTTGAAATTATTCAAAAATATTTAGTTCACCGTGTTTAAGAAAATATCGACGTTTTTTGACAAAATTCAATTTTCACTGCGATAAAATGAAAATCAATTTTTCACTGATTTTTCGTGTGTACCGAATTTTTAACATTTTTTAATGCAATTGCAACGTTCGTCGCAGTTTCCGGTAATGACACAGCGTTCATTATTTTCGAATAGAATTAATAAACCAGACGGTTCACCCTGTATATGAATGCTCGAGGATGTGTGAGCCAGTAATCCCGATATCTATATATAGTTTTCACGATTTTAACGCTTTCCGCCCACCCTCGTACAAATAAAAAAAGAAAAAAATCAACCCCTGTGCGCTCGTTCCATCTCCCATCCGAAAACGTCGTGATAATGAGTCGAGTTTAACGATTTAATGAGACGATTTATTGCCCCGGAAAAATTCCTCGACAACAAGACTCGATTGTTCCATTCGAAAAACACGTCTCTCGATGAGGGTTCAATCGATCAAATAATTGGACACCCTGTCATTAAACAAAAAGGAGAAAAAAATAATCGACGCTCCGATAACAGTGATGGACACCGTTTTATAAAATCGCGGACTATTCGAAATCATTTGCCAACTCGATTATTGTCATTTCTTTTCCTCACGGACGACTGGCATTACTGAATTATCATAAATCATTCCTGTCATTGGCGTTTCATCATTTTTCGTTGTGTCTGCCAATTCGATCGCCGCACAAATTAATTTAACGCCGTAAAACCCTTAACTAATAAATTATTAAAACGTTTTCAATTTTTCCGACACAATAATTGTGTCCCAACTTTGGTTTTGTACACTGAAGTGAAAATTTTGAAAAATAACAAAAATTCAAGTGAAAATTCCGTTCAAAATGAAAAATATTGTCAAAATAACGAAAATTTTGAAAACATTTAATTAAAAAATATTCAATTTGAATTAATTCGATTTGAAGAATTCAATGAAAAGAACTTAATGAAGGATCAATTTAAAAATTTTGGAAATTTTGCTGACAGTTTTATGAGAAATGAAAAATATTGTCAAAATAACGAAAATTTTGAAATTATCCAAAAATATTCCATTCAAAAATAATCAATTTAAAGAATTTAATTTAACTCAATTTGAAGAATTCAATTAAAAGGAATTAATGAAGAACCAATTAAAAAATTTTGGTTAATTTTCCTGACAATTCCGTTCGAAATGAAAAATATTGTCAAAATTACGAAAATTTTGAAATTACCCGAAAATATTGAGTTCACCTTTTTTTTTCAATCGACTCATTCCCTCATTTTCACAAGCACCGAAATGATCGGCGAGGCCGAAACTTGGTACGGAAATCACTGCAATTTCACCACCGAAAGCAATAAATGGATGTGCAAGGGTGGGCTCGTGTATGCTGCGCGGGTATTTTTACTTTTTATTGGGCAGGAGGGGATCGTTGATGTTTCAACGAGAGTCTCGACAAAGAAGGATATTTGAAAAAGGGCGCTCGACCCGACGGGCTTATTATTATTGACAGTGTGGAGAGAAAAAGAGGGGAAACTCGTACAGGGGTCGTCGCCATCAACGGCACAGATTTTTCGAGGGTTCGTCTCTCGTTAACATTTGCCTCGATCCTATATTCAAACATAAACATTTACACATACATATATATATTCCATGTTTTTCCCCTATCGTAAAAATTCAAAGGGAGGGTAATTATTATATGAGCTGGGACAAGTTAATGACGCGGAACGATCGAGGGTCCCTCTTTCCGCACCCAACGTCCAGAAAAACTTAATACCCTAATAGTGCAATAAGTTAACCTCATGAAACCGGAAATTTCAGTTTTTAATTTCATCGAAACGGTAAATAATGTTTTTAAACAGGCTATAGACAAACTTTTTACAGGCAACACATGAGAATTCAAGTTTTCATGGCGCAGCAGATATTTGAGGAGGTTTGATCGCGATCATTAGAATTTTATCAAATTTGGTGATCAGATTCTTTGGCATCAAGTACAAAAACACAAATTTTTGCACTGAAAATTAAATTTTGTCGAAAAACGTCGATATTTTGTTGAATACGGTGAACTATTTTTGGATAATTTCAAAATTTTCGTTATTTTGACAATATTTTTTATTTCCAACGGAACTGTCTGCAAATTTACCAAAATTTGAAACTCAATTTTTTATTCATTTCTTTAAATTAGATTAAATTCTTCAAATTGAATTAAATTGAATTTATCAAATTAAATATTTTAGGATAATTTTAAAATTTTCGTAATTTTTATAATATTTTTGATTTCTTATGTAACTTCCTGCAAATTTACCAAAATTTTGAAATTTATTCTTTATTATTGAAATTAATTTGAATTCTTTAAATTAAATTGAATTAAATTCTGTAAATTGAAGATTTTTCAATTAAATATTTTAGGATGATTCCAAAATTTTCTTATTTTTTGATATTTTTTTATTTCGCGCGCAACTGTCAGCAAAATTTACGATTGGAATGACAAAAATTGACTTTTCGGAGAGACTTTCTAGAATATTTCTTGCTGCAATGACAAAATTTTTGTCATTTTTCCAAAAAAACGTTCAGTTGAACGTAGCCAATGAAATATCGATCTTTTCCAACAAAATTTTATTTTCAGTGAGCCCACATGACTATCGAATAATTACTCGAGTACTACGTGTGATGGAAAAATCGAAAAAAATTTGTATTGTCACGATATTTTTAAAGAAAATTTTGACCAAATTACATTAAATTCTAATTTTTTTTGAAATTTTCCAAGTTTTTAACATGGTTTAGTGTGATCCAACATCCTTAATTAAATTTTCACTCGGTCAATTTCGTTTCAGAGCCATCAAGTGTTCAATTAATTTGTGATCTTTTATTCCCTTATTTTTAGAGTTTTTCAACTAGAAACTTTTTTAATATTTACTGTTGACACCGAAAAATTCGTCGCATTGTCAACAATTCAGTTGAATGTCGAATAATATTGTTTCGCGTGACTGTGTGGTTGGAAATTTCAACGAGTATACAACATCAACTTTTATTACAGCACGTGCCGATAGAAAATTCGGCACGTCGTAATGTGACTCGTGGTTAGTTATATTCTCGAATGTTCTACGCGATATGAATATAATGATGAGCCTGCGATGCAGACGAGGGACAAAAAATAAGGGAAACGTGATGAGAGACACGATGATACATCATGCGGCGTGGAATAATAAATTCGTGATGGGAAAACCCTACGGGAAGAGAGGGTGTTCATTATGGACGCTACACCGATGGGATAATGTATTTCTCGGCAGTTGGAAATATCGCTGGAATAAGTATAGAGAGGGAGACGAGTAGTCTGAAAAGAAAATTTTCTTTAAAAAGATGAATATTTTGTTGGATACGTTCGACTAAACGTTTTTTTGGAAAATTCACAAAAATTTTGTCACTGCAGCAAGAAATATTCTAGAAAGTCTCTCCGAAAAGTCAATTTTTGTCATTTCAATTAAATTTTTCAAATTGAACTTCTTTAAATCAAGTATTTTTGGACAATTTTGAAATTTTCGTAATTTTGACAATATTTTTGATTTCTTATGGAACTGACAGTAGAATTTATCAGAATTTTGCCAATTGTTCCGTAAGAAATCAAAAATATTGTCAGAATTACGAAAATTCAAAAATTATTCAAAAAAATTTCATTTGAAAATATTTAATTTAATTCAATTTGGAGCATTCAATTTAAAGAAATTAATGAGGAATCAATTTGAAAATTTTGGTCAATTTGATGACAATTCGGTAAGAAATCAAAAATATTGTCAGAATTACAAAAATTCAAAAATTATTGAAAAAAATTTCATTTGAAAATTTTCAATTTAAAGAATTGAATTAAATTCAATTTGGAGCATTTAATTTAAAGAAATAAATGGAGAATGACTTTCAAAATTTTGGTAAATTTGCTGACAGTTTCGTAAGAAATAGAAAATATTGTCAAATTACGAAAATTTTAAAATTATCGAAAAATATTTTATTTGAAAATATTCAATTTGAAGAATTTAATTTGATTTAATTTGAAGAAATTAATGGAGAATCAATTTTCAAATTTCGGTCAATTTGCTGACAGTTTCGTAAGAAATAAAAAATATTGTCAAATTACGAAAATTGTAAAATTATCCAAAAATATTCAATTAAAAGAATTTAATTTAATTCAAATTGAAGAATTCAATTTCAAGGAATTGATGAAGATTCAATTTTAAAATTTTGGTCGATTTGCCGACAGTTTCGTAAGAAATCGAGAAAAATTGTCAAAATAGCGAAAATTTTGGTAAATTATCCAAAAATATTTAGTTTACCGTATTCAAAAAAATACCGACGTTTTTTGACAAAATTCAATTGTCAGTGTTAAGACGAGATTCAAAATGCACCCTACTTGCCATTTTTCTTTCCTTCCTGGACCTCCCTCATTCTCTGCTCCTGTATTTCTTATTGTTCCTTAATTTATATATATCTATGTATATTTGAGCTGATCCCAGTGACTGACACAAATAGACGCATCGAGAAATGAAACCCCCATGTCGTATCCATTACCTCTTTCAACCCCCGTTTCGCGTGTGGCGCGTGACGTACTCGATATTGAGGGTTAGCAAGGACCGAGGGTGACGACGAGTCATCCACCGCGTGTGCCCCCTCCCCCCGCCCTTTCTCTGTCTCGTGTGTCCGCAAACACCGATCCACTCGATACATCCTCGAGAGTTGGCTGGAACGGGATACTTCTAGGGTTATGGTACAAGCGTGTGCTTTCCAACCCCTCTATATACCGATTCACCCTTCCAGAGTAACGTGGCGATCGTCGAGGGTGGACGAGTTACCGTATAATGTGTTGAGAACTCCAGGGATTTGTGGGCTTCCTTCCTAAACCTTTTCGTGTGCACCCCAGCAGCTTCGAGTACACCGAAGGAATCGTACTCGGAAAATAAATGCGAATAATCGCAAAAGTAATAACGCACGACGTGCATTTTTCTAAAATTCCTAAAATCAAGTTTTCCTGTTGTAATTAATTAAAACATGACGTTGAACATTGAAAATTAAATTTTGTCGAAAAACGCCGAAATTTTGTTGAATGCAGTAAACTAAATATTTTTGGATAATTTCAAAATTAAAAACAATATTTTTGATTTCCAACGAAACTGTCAAAATTTACGATCGGAATGATAAAAATTGACTTTTCGAAGAGCTTTCTAGAATATTACAAAAGTTCAAGGTCAATTTGCTGACAGTTCCCTAAGAAATCAAAAATATTGTCGAATTACGAAAATTTTAAAATTTTCCAAAAATATTTCAATTTGGAGAAATTGAAGAAGAATCAATTTTCAAATTTTGGTCAATTTGCTGACAGTTCCGTGAGAAATGAAAAATATTGTCGAAAATACGGGAAAATATTTTCCCCTAAGTATCCAAAAATATTTAGTTGACCGTGTTGAAAAAAATATCGACGATTTTTGACAAAATTCAATTTTCAGTGTCAAATTTAGCGCCATAAAAAGTTGGATTTGACTCTCAATTATTCGATAAACGGTCCGAATTTTCTTACACTCGATGTCAAAGAATGTTATCACAAAATTTGATGAAATTCCGATTATTTTGATATCGTGATCCAATCGCCTCAAAGTCTGAAGGTTTATGACCGAGTTGGACCAGAAAATCATGACTCCGCAGTGAATAAAAGTTTTCCTCTAGCATCTCTTCCCTCTGGTTGAATCTCTTATGACATGTTGAGGTCGACTGCGAAGCTCGTTGAGCTGGGGGGGCGCGGGGGATGATACGAAGGAGCTTGAAGGGCGCGCGATAACTCATCGACGAAAAAACCTCTTAGCAGAAGCCACAAGTTTTCCTCGGCTTGTCCTCGCTCCAGGAGTCTGTTGGTGGAGGTTCTATCGATTAATTAGCCGCGCACACCGCGCGCCCTCGAGAAAAGCGAGAAAAAGTCAAGGCTCCGATACGGAAAATGAGGGAGCGAAAAAGAAACATGGTCGGATCGCTAGAAAGATTTGCGAGAAGAAAAAACGTGCTGGGAGTGCAAGAGAGACGAAAATATATGAAGAAAATATATTGCTAGTGGATATACAAGAAGCCGTAAACTACCCTCACGGGATTTGTAGCTACGAGCGAGAAAAAGGGATGAAAAAAAGAAAAAATGGAAAAAAACTGCGATAGGAGAATCCGTGGAGACTTTTTACGAGACCAGGCAATACAAAACGACGTCTATACTTCGAAAATCGATCTCCTCTTCAAGCGGCTTACGGGTTAACCTATAAAAGGGGGTGGGCACACACATGCATTCACTTATACATCGTCACACCCTAAACCACCCCATTTTATTGCAGCTTACCCTTACATGTACTTACGGTATATAGAAATTTGTGCTTTTATATATATAAATATATATTTACGTATATAGACAACTCTTCTCTCTCCATATATTTATGGGAGTGGGTGTATAAAGTTTTTACTGGTTTTCTCCTCGTTATTGATGATTGTACGACCCTCCCGTGTCACGATATCGCCCGTTCCAAGATATATTCAAATTGCTAAGTAAATAGATATCAACCCGAAAGTTTCGGAGCACCAGTTCACCCTTAAATTAAATTGAATTACTTTATTCAACTGAAAATTCAACTTTGTCAAAAAACGTCGATATTTTATTCAATACGGTCAACTAAATGTTTTTCGATCATTTCAAAATTTTCGCTATTTTGACAATATTTTTTATCCCGAACGGAACTGTCAGCAAAATTAGCTAAATTTTTAAATCGATTTTTTCAAATTTCTTCAAATTGAATTCAATTGAAATCTTCGAATTAAATTAAATCAAATTCTGCAAATTAAATATTTTTGAATGAAATATTTTTGGAAAATTTCGAAATTTTCGTTATTTTGACAATGCTTTTTATTTCGAACGGAAATGTCGCTAAATTTACCAAAATTTTTGTAATTTTGACCATTTTTTTGATTTCTTACGTAACTGTCAACAAATTTACCAAAATTTTAAAATTGATTCTGCATTAATTCTTTAAATTGAATAAAATTGAATTTTTCCAATTCAATTAAATTGAATTCTTCAAATTAAATATTTTTAAATTAAATATTTTTGGATAATTTGAAAATTTTCTTTATTTTGACATTATTTTTTATTTCGAGCTGAACTGTCGCTAAATTTACCAAAATTTTCGTAATTCTGACCATTTTTTTTTATTTCTTACGTACTGTTGCAAAATTTAAAATTTTTTTAAAATTGATTCGACAACAATTCTTTAAATTGAATTTTTCAAATCAAATTAAATTAAATTCTTCAAATTAAATATTTTTGAATTAAATATTTTTTGATACTTTCAAAATTTTCGTTATTTTGACAAAATTTTTCATTCCGAACGGAACGGTCCTCAAAATTTACGATTGGAATAACAAAAATTGACTTTTCCACGAAACTTTCCAGAATATTTCCTGCCGCAATGTCAAAATGTTCGTCAAATGCAACGTCAAATGTTCTTGTCAGTTTTATGAATTCGTTCATTTTTTTTCTTGGAAAATTATAGTGAAATTGATTTTTCGAGCTCTTTATCGATCTGCGGGAAGATTGAGCTAAATGTACAGTAGCTTACACGAGGGTTACATCGCAACAGAGTAACCCTCGTGTCAGAGACAAAGAGAAAGAGGAGCAGAGTCGCGCTAGGCATACGTCGAACGATCGGCTGCCGTTAGCTAATGTCTGCTGCTTGTTCTCGCCGTTACATATATACAATGTCATATTCTCTGTACATATATCTATATACACACTTAATATATATATATATATATATATGGATGTTCCAGGTTGAACAGAATGTAACACGAGGGATCGCGTGTTAAACATACACACAGTTAGCACGCCGAGAGGAGGGTCGGGTCGAGGGTAATGTCAGCACGGCGGATATTGGCAAGGGTTTGTAATAGACGTCACTTCCCCGTCCATCCCTTTCTTGCTTTTCACTCCGCAGCCACCCACGCTCACGTAATAGACCTAGAAAAAATATAAATCGATGCAAAAAAATGACGAAGTGTATACAAAATGCTGGGATTATGTTCACTCGAGCGATTTTTATCGTGCTCGGCAAACACCAGGTCATTAAAATCGCATGCAACTTTGCCTTCTTTCCGAAAGTCATTAAATTATGGAAAAAATGAGATAGAATAAGAATTGAATTTTTGCAAAAAAAAAATCGATATTCTGTTGAATACGGTGAACTGAATATTTTTGGATAATTTTAAAATTTTCGATATTTTGACAATATTTTTTTTTATTTCCAACGGAATTGTCAACAAATTTACCAAAATTTTAAAATTGATTCTTCATTAATTTCTTCAAATTGGATCAAATTGAATTCTTTCAATTCAATTAAATTAAATTCTTCAAATTAAAAATTTTTGGATAATTTCAAAATTTTCAATATTTGCACAATATTTTTTATTTCGAACGGAACTGTCAACAAATTTACCAAAATTTCCGTAATTCTGACAATAATTTTTATTTCTTACCAAATTTCTTAGCAAATTTACCAAAATTTTAGAATTGATTCTTCATTAATTTTCTTAAATCGCATGAAATTGAATTCTTCAAATTAAATATTTTTGAATAATTTCCAAATTTTCGATATTTTGACAATATTTTTTATGTCGAACGAAACTGTCAACAAATTTATCAAATTCTAAAACTGATTCTCCATTAATTTCTTCAAATTGAATCAAATTGAATTCTTCAAATTAAATTAAATTAAATTCTTCAAATTAAATATTTTTGGATAATTTCAAAATTTTCGTTATTTTGACAATATTTTTTATTTCGAACGGAACTGTCAGCAAAATTTACGATTTGAATGACGAAAGTTGACAAAAGAGACTTTCTAGAATATTTCTTGCTGCAATGGCAAACTTCTCCAACAAAATATCGATCTATCCCAACAAAATTTCCCTTTCAGTGTACTTTGTACCATTTTTTTGCCAGCTTTCGTCATAAGAACTCGAGAATATAAATTTCTCGTTGATCTGCTTGTTCGTCAGCTCCCCTACAAATCCGTTACGACCGAGTCACTCGCAGCTTCATCAGTAACCAATAGCACGCAGATAACCGAGGTTACTAAGTTATAGATGTACCTCGATGCATGTATTTTGAGTGCACTGACACTTTCACCCTCGGGCATCGTCGACAAGGTTATATAGGACAGAGGCAAGTGCAATCGCTTGGCACAGCCACTTCCGTTAGTTTACCCACGTGTATAGAGATATATAAGACAACTAGCAACCCCTACTCTCCGCACGTTCTTCACCCCCTCCCTCTCTCTCTCTCCCTCTCTCTCTCTTTCTCTTATGATGGTATCAACAGTCTCATCAGGGTTCATCCCTGTATATATGACGTTCCCAACGGCGTTACCCACCACACACCATGTATTTCTCTCCCACTTGTCCCAACAAACACCTCCGATGAACTCTCGGTTCAACCCCCCGCAGATGCTCCTTGAGATAGTCCATTTGCCGACATGAAAAAGTAATGAAGAATTCAAACTTGCTTTCCATTTAAAAAATGATGATAAAAATGACGTTCAAGATTGCATCGTTGGAATGCAACGAAATTCCTTTTTTCTATGGCAAGGCAAAACATTAAAATGCACAATTTAATTACGACGTTAAAACGATCGATTTTTTCCACCCAAAAAGAAAAATTTGGATCACTCTGAAAAGAGAATTTCGTTGAAAAAGATCGATATTTTGTTGGAAACGTTCAACTAAACGTTTTTTTAGAAAAATCACGAAAAATTTGTCATTTCAGCAAAAAACATTCTGCAAAATCTTTTCGAGAAGTAAATTTTTGTCATTCCAATCGTGAATTTTTCTGAAAGTTCCGATACAAATGAAAATTTTAAAATTATCCTGAAATACTTAATTAAAAAATATTCAATTGAAAGAATTTAATTTAATTCAATTCGAAGAAATCGATAAAGAATAAATTTCAAAATTTTGTAGACAGTTCCGTAAGAAATGAAAAATATTATAAAAATTATGAAAATTTCAAAATTATCCTAAAATATTTAATTTCATGAATTCAATTTAATTCAATTTGAAGAATTTAATTTAATTTGAAGAAATTAATAAAAAATTGAGTCTCAAATTTTGGTAAATTTGCAGACAGTTCCGTTGTAAATAAAAAATATTGTCAAAATTACGAAAATTTTCAAAATTATCCTAAAATATTCAATTTGATGAATTTAATTTAATTCAATTTGAAGAATTTAATTTAATTTGAAGAAACGAATAAAAAATTGAGTCTCAAATTTTGGTAAATTTGCAGACAGTTCCGTTGGAAATAAAAAATATCGACGTTTCTTGACAAAATTGAGTTTTCAGTGCATTTCGAAAATTCAACAAATCATCGATAACAAAAAAATATTTTCGTCTTCACTATAAAAACAATGATCGGAAGGATCACGTAAAAAATGATTGAGTTTGGAGATTTCGGAGCGAAAAATTTAGCTGCAAAATTGATTTTCTCTGATGCGATCGTAAGAGAATATTGTTTGGGAAAAAAAGAATTTAGTGAAGCAATGCAACGCCTTGGGGAGATTTTTCGGGCGGGTCATCATCATCGAGTAAATTACAGCAATGTGTTTCGCGCTTTTTATCTCGGCACATTCTCCTCCGTCCCCCTGGCGAGCGTTTATTATTCAATGACGCGTCGTAAATATCCCGAAAGAGAATTCGTTGCTTTTTATATCGTCTTATTTTTATAGCGAGAGGCTTAAAGAGATTTCAAGATAAAAAAGAGAAAAGAGATGAAAATGGAATTTTGATCCGTCTTGTCGGCGGGACGAGGCAAAGAGGCGATCGCGAGAGCGAGAAAACAGACTCGAGAGAGAGAGAGTGAGAGAATGAAAACTGGCTCGATCGCGGAGGCTGCGGGACGTTGTGCGTGCGGCAGAGATGAGAAGATACACTCCGGGCAAGCGAGAGCGATAAATCAATCCACCGCGTGGACGAGACTCGACGTAATCACCGCGTTGCCGGTGGGTTTGCTTTAATCGTTGTACACAGTGCCCACACAACCCTTTTACACACACACACAAACTGATACATTTATAGACACACACACATGGAATTCCTCGTTATATCTCCCTCGTCGATCTTTCTATATACATCGAGCTCTTTATCTCCCTTTAGATTTCGATCGCTTTATATGTCTCTCTTCCTTGCTCATTATTTGCCCCCCTCATTCGTCAGTATCACATTCATATCAAACGCGCTTGTCTACATATATATTTGTCCACGTTTTCTCTCTCTCTCTCTCTCCAAGATCGTCGATCCCTCGCAAACTCGTCGACCAATTTCTCACTTTCGTATATTTCACCATTTTGCATGAAACTCTCGAGTGTCTCGCTCTCTGGCTCTCGGTACCGTTCGCTCTCTGACAAACCAGACGAGTCCGGGCTCGAGGGGCTGATTCAGAATTAACATAACTGCAACAATTATTAGCAAATTGGGATAACTCGTTTGTGCGACCAGTGCGTTTCGGCACTCTCGCGCCGTTCTCGCTCTCTAAATGTGCGTGACTGCGTACTTGCCTCTCGATGAGCATTATCAACGCGAATTACTTTATAGGCTGATGCAAAATTTGTCTGGGCGCGATGAAACTGCATTTTTTGGTTTCGCTTGTTTTTTTTTTTTTTAGGGCGATCGGTTTTGGGCAATAATTTATGGCGGAAATTTTGTGGATTTTCTTTTTCAGTTCTCGTTGAGTTTTCCGGATCGACTCTCTCTGCGGTGGAAAGAAAATTTTGTTGGAAAAAATCGATATTTTGTTGATTCGTTTGACTTGAGGGTTTTTTTGAAAAATCACGAAAATTTTGTCATTGCAGCGAGAAATATTCTCGAAAGTCTCTTCGAGAGTCAATTTTTGTCATTTTAATCGTAAATTTTGTTGACAGTTCCGTCGGAAATGAAAAATATTGTGAAAATAATGAAAATTTTGTTGAAAAAAATTAATATTTTGTTGGATTCGTTTGATTGGAGGGTTTTTTTTGAAAAATCATGAAAATTTTGTCATTGCAGCAACAAATATTCTAGAAAGTCTCTTCGAGAGTCAATTTTTGTCATTTTAATCGTGAATTTTGTTGACAGTTCCGTTGGAAATGAAAAATATTGTTCAAATAACGAAAATTTTGTTAAAAAAAATTGATATTTTGTTGGTTTCCTTTGACTTGAGAGTTTTTTTGGAAAATTACGAAAATTTTGTCATTGCAGCAAGAAATATTCTAGAAAGTCTCTCCGAGAGTCAATTTTTGTCATTTGAATCGCAAATTTTGTTGACAGTTCCATTGGAAATGAAAAATATTGTCAAAACAACGAAAACTTTGAAGTTATCCAAAAATATTGAGTCTCCAACAAAATTTCGACGTTTTTTGACAAAATTTTTATCGGAATCGTCCAACGGCTCGGATATCATCGCGCCATTGCAGAAAACACGATCCGAATCGTCGTTCGAAATCCTCTCGAATAATGCCAATTAGTATTGGAATTTATAAATCACCGACATCATTTTTTTTTTTTTTTAGGGAACATGCTGACAGCTTGAAAATTTGAGTGATGAAAATAATGGAGATTTTATCGTACGAATAATTGGAAAATTAGATTCGGGTTGTCTCTGATTTTAACATCGCCAGCGATCGCTCTGACAGCTTTCGTAAAATCATCGACCAGCAGCCAGAGAGTATATCGAATTATCGCCCTCAACGAACAAGCTACTTTCTCCCTCTCTCCCCTTTTCACTCTCCGTTACAATATATATAAATATATAAGCGGGTATAGGTTGATGATAACGAAACGAAAATTACGTTCGAGGACCGTGAGTAACCCTCTCTGTATCTACGAAGAGACATCGCGTTTTATCAGCCGTTCCCTTGGCCCGTTGCACTGTGGCGTCCTCGATAATTCGATGTAGAGCTTGGACGCGAATTTCGTTTTGTCGTTTCGCATTGACAACCACCGGCGCGGCACTTTCCCTTCGGCGAGTGCGGTGCACACGCCGATTTTCCGTGAAAACGCGTTTCGATCCGAAATTCAAGCCTCTGCCGCGCAATTAATCAAAATATAATAATAAAGATCGGTAAATTGGCGAGTGGGTGCGGGAGGCTCGAGGATCGATACGAAAAATGCAAAAGCCTGAAAAATAGGAGGGAGAGAAAAAAAAGGAAATTATGGGGATGAAATTGCTTGCGGCAATTTTTGCTCACGTTTTCGTGTGTGACCCGGACAAACTTTATCATCGTATCATCAAAATACCTCGCGATTGCTGCTCCTCCAACGTGTTTGCTATTGTTTGCTTGTTCAGCCTCGTACATTCATGTGAACGTCCATGTGAGGCTCATTTTTGTTGCATTTGCCCTCACAGTTATTGCACCCTCGCACGTGATACATGCCGGAAAATTAAAATCGATTCTCGTCGAGGTTTCTCGTTGAAATCGAGTACGAGCTGGCGTGTATGACGCTCATGTATTCCATGTGCATGACGATTGAAAAAGGAAATTATATACACAAACCATTTCGAGCTGGATCGACTGCAACATCCTATTTTACAATTCCCTCAATTTTATTCTTTTCCCTACATATTCTGAAACGAGGCATAAAATGGAGGGTAAAAAGAAGCGATTATGTTTTTATCGAATTGTTTTTCTCGTACATCGAAAACAATTGTGGGAGGATTTTGAAAATTTCATTGAAAATTTTGTTGGATTCGTTCGACTAGACGTTTTTTTTGAAAAATCACAAAAATTTTGTCATTGCTGCAAGAAATAATGTAGAAAGTTTCTTCAAAAAGTCAATTTTTTTCGTTCCAATTTAATTTTTCAAATTGAACATTATTAGATCAAATATTTTTGGACAATTTTGAAATTTTTGTAATTTTGACAATTTTTTTCATTTCTTACGGAGCTGACAGAAGAATTTACCAAAATTTTGCTGACAGTTCCGGAAGAAATGAAAAATATTGTCAAAATTATGAAAATTTTGAAATTATCCAAAAATATTTCATTTGCAAATATTCGATTTAAAAAATTTAATTTAATTCAATTTAAAGAAATTAATGGAGAATCAATTTTATAATTTTGGTAAATTTGCTGACAGTTCTGTATGAAATCAAAAATATTGTTAGATTTATGGCAAATTTTGGTTAATTTAGTTGACAGTTTTGTTAGGAATCAAAAATTTTACTGACAATTCTGTTAGAATTAAAAAATATTGTTGAAATAGCGAAAATTTTGGAATTATCCAAAAATTTTTCATTCGAAAATATTCAATTCGAAGAATTTAATTCAATTCAATTTAAAGAAATTGATGAAGAATCAATTTGATAATTTTGGTAAATTTGCCTTCCGTTCCGTAAGAAATCAAAAATATTGTCAGATTTATAGAAAATTTTGGTTAATTTAGTTGACAGTTTCGTTAGAAATCAAAAATTTTGCCGACAATTCTGTTAGAAGTAAAAAATATTGTCGAAATAAAGAAAATTTTAAAATTAGTTCACTGTGTTCGACGAAATGTCGACAAATGAAATTTTGATTGCATTTTTTTCTTATTATAATTTATTACTACTCTGTACCAAATTCCATTAAATTCTGAACGGTAATTCCAAAACCGACAATCCTACTTGAACTAGACGTTATTAAAGTGTACATTAGAGCCCTCTGATAGTATGGATGATTATGTTGATGATGATGACGCATTAGTATGTTACCCTTCCTTTGTTCGCTCAGCCCCTAATAGTCACAAGGATATCGACCATAATACAACGATTCGACACGAACATGCCTGGGGAAATAAACACATGGGTTATATTCCATTACAATATATATCTGACCTCGATTGCATTCCCAATCTCATACATCATCCCCTCATTCATCGATTATACACTGAAATTTCAATTTTGTCAAAAAAATGTCGATATTTCGTTGAACACGGTGCACTAAATATTTTTGGATAATTTCAAAATTTTCATCATTCTAACAATATTTTTCATTTCGAACGGAACTGTCAGCTAAATTTAAAAAAATTTTTGTAATTCTGACAATTTTATTGATTTCTTACGAAACTGTCAGCGAATTTACCAAAATTTTAAAATTAATTCTTCATTAATTCCTTTAAATTGAAAATCAAATGGAATTCTTCAAATTAAATATTTGTAAATTAAATATTTTTGGATAATTTCAAAATTTTCATCATTCTAACAATATTTTTCATTTCGAACGGAACTGTCAGCTAAATTTACAAAATTTTTGTAATTCTGACAATTTTATTGATTTCTTACGAAACTGTCAGCGAATTTACCAAAATTTTAAAATTAATTCTTCATTAATTCCTTTAAATTCAAAATCAAATGGAATTCTTCAAATTAAATATTTGTAAATTAAATATTTTTGGATAATTTCAAAATTTGCCTAATTTTGACAATATTTTTGATTTCTATCCGAACTGTCAGTCAAATTAACGATTGGAATGACAAAAATTGAATTTTCGAAGACATTTTGTCAGAAAAATAATAAATAAATAATAAATGAAGGATAAATGCAAAATAGATAAAAAATAAATAAACAAGATAAATAAATGAAGATAAAAACAAAAGTGCACAGTCGGTAAATTTAATTTTGTCACGAGAAATTCGAAAAAATTTCGCAAGCAACGAAAAATTCCACTAAAAACTCGATTCCAATTAAATTGAGCCCTTAAAAATTGATTAAAATGGTCACGATGTTTCGTCGTGTGTGTAGAGAACTATTTTCCACGTTGATTTTGTATTTGCAAAGGAATTGCGCTGCGGGGGATAATTTGATAATAAACGTGGACTGTTTAATCGGCTCAAGTTAGAAACTTTTGATTTCGAGTGTATCGTTTTGGTGATACAACACGAATTGAGCACGCACGTGCGAATGCACGCAACATTCAGGTATACCGAGCATATAACTGGCAATGTGCTATATATTAATAACATGCCGATATATATATGTATAGGGAATACATGTTGATGCTTTTGCGGCTTCGGTACGCTTTGGATTGCCCGACCGCGTTGCCTCGTTGTTGGACTAACACACGAGAGAGCACGCACAGTTATGCAAAGCGGAAACGAAACGTCATTGGCGAGAGATAGTCGGTCGGAAAGTGGCCCTTCCCCCAGCCCCACCGCGTCTCTCCACCGATTCCCATTTCTATATATATATATATATATATTCAATGTACACATATATATAGTACAGCAACGTGAATCGACAACAGTTACTGTCACGATTCACCGCAGATGAGAATGACGGGTTTGCATCAGTCGTTCGAACAAGGAATTATCAACGTAACAATAATGATAATTTTCCCACACACATCCATGGGAATTTTCAATCGAAATAAATCGAGCATTATTGCATAAGCAGACATTTCATTTGTGTGTTTATCAAGTTTATTCTGTGCTACGAATAAATATCAATGGAATTGACTAATTCCATATCTCGTCCTCGAGATTATTCGTTATTTTGTTTCAACGAGTTAATTAAAAATAACACATGGAATTGCCAGTGCTGATTATTTCTACAAATTTAGTAGAAATTAGATAATTCATGATGCTCAAGTTTGCAACGTTGGAATGCAACGAAAAATATTTCATTTTATTGACGATTCGTTCAATTTTCAATGTCATCCAAATTTTTCGAGCCCATTTGCTTTTCCGGTGGCAAAAATCCATCATTTTATCATCGTAATTACATTCTGCATTCGAATTATTATTTTTGTCAAAGATGAAAAATAATTTCGATGCATTTCAACGATGCAAACTTCAGAGTCATGGTAATTATGAATAATTCCGTTAAAGGACGCTGGACGTTTAGCATAAAAAATGGTTTACGAGGCCAAGTTGGTAAAAAAAATTTGTTACTAATTGACTAGAGGAAAAAATACTCCAAATTCAAGATTGTCCGAGCTAATCTGTATTTTTTATGCAATAACCAAAATTTCGGAAACATTTACGACCGATTTTTTTGAAAAACTCAATAAAGCTTCTTCGATGTTGCCTAAAAGCGTGTGCAAAGTTTCAAGAGGCTTCACCATGTAGAAATGGAAATATTTTATGTTGAAAATTGCAACTTTTGACACGTGCTCTTTATGAGAAATGACTGAAAATTGTGATTTTTATAAATAAATATCTCGATTTTTACACGGTGAAGCCTCTTAAAATTGCGCGAGCAATCAGACACCACTATTTTCTTTATGTGCTGTAAATTTTAAGCAAAATATCGAAAGCTGCAGGCTCTAGACGAAAAATAATCGAATCTTTGATGTTTATTAGTTGCCTTTAGGTTGGCAGTGGCTCGTATGCACATGGAAGCTTTTGGCGACATTTCATGAATAAAGAAAAGTCGGCTGGGAGTGTCTGGTACAAAAGAAAAGAGTCGGTCATCAGGAAAGAGGTTGCTCTCTTAGTTGGGAGGGTGCTCATCCCTTTTCCGCATCTGCTTATCTCGTCGAAGGAAAAGGAAAACAGGAGCAGGCTCGTAGAGGAAGAAGACACTACAAAAAAAAAGGGGGGGGAAAGGAGAAAAGCTGATGGTGGCGTTGCTGTGGGTTACGAAACATCGCGAGACATATATTTGCAGAGTCGCAGCCATTCCAGATCAGCAGGAAACAAGTTAAAGAGAGCGCGCAATGAGGGAGGAGAAGAGTCTGTAAGAAAAAGAGATAAAGTATTAAAACTGGTAGGACGTCCGAGGGAACAGGCAGTCTGGAAAGCGTGTGGGAGGACGAGAACGAGATGGATGAAGAAAGAAAAAGCAGGGAGATAACTATATGGGGCTGGTAAAACGAAGGCAGACGTTTTGAAAACTTAATTACCTGTGTAGGCTCTATTAATTAATTTTCCTCGATTTCCCGCTCCTGGCCTTTCTCCCCCGGGAAAAACGAGCCAGTAGTACAGCTCAACCATTCGCCAGCCTCCTCCACTCTCCTCTCATACTCTTACTTCATCCCTGCTAAAGCAGCCCAAGCTCTCTCGCGTTAAAAGAGAGAGATGTGGAAACTTGTATATGTATACGTTTGTGTGTTAAAGAAACTGAGAGGAAAGCTCCACCACTCTGCGCTCAACAGCATTGAGATGGTGTTGGTGCTGGAGAGGCTGGCGCATAATTCCCGTGGCATTATTCCTGGCACGTCTGCCACTCCTATATATTTTCCAATCCCCTTCTCGCTCTCTCCCGACGACACCATACCACCTTCACAACCGCCATCACCATCACCACTACGGCCAACCTTTGTTCCTCATTTACTTTTTATTCGACTCTCCCACCCCCGCCCTCCACCGCTGGCAGAAGCGACGAATCCAATCCTCCCCTTTACTACACTTCTTTTTTCTTCCTCTCCGTTCATCCAACCTTCGCATATTCTCTAGTCCGCGACTCTTATTCCACCTCTCCTTTTTTTCATCCCCCAACCTCCTCACCCCGCCCACAGTCTTTTATATATTCCCCACCCCCTAGCTTTCCATATACATGGGAAATTTCATGCAAACTACGTAACTCTCTCCATTCATCTATCATAATCTTGTATAATTATTTTTTATGTAAAAGAACAACGTTACTGATAGAGTTCATGCAATATTTGCTAAACCGATCGAAATCAGCGAATTTATTAAATTTCTCGCCGAATCGATCGGTATTTTGTTGAGTACACGTTTTTTTTTTGAAAATTCACAAAAATTCTGTCATTGCAGCAAGAAATATTCAAGAAAGTCTCTTCGAAAAGTCAATTTTTGTCATTCCAATGGTAAATTTTGCTGACAGTTCAGTTAGCAATAAAAAATATTGTCAAAATAACAAAAATTTTGAAATTATCCAAAAATATTTAGTTTAAAAATATTTAATTTGAAGAATTTAATTTAATTTAATTTGGAAAATTGAATTTTATTCAATTTGAAGAATTAATGCAGAATCAATTTGAAAATTTTGGTAAATTTGCTGACAGTTCCGTAAGAAATAAAAAAATTGTCAGAATTACGAAAATTTTGGTAAATTTAGCGACATTAGCAATAAAAAATATTGTCAAAATAACGAAAATTCTGAAATAATCCAAAAATATTTAGTTTAAAAATATTTCATTTGAAGAATTTGATTTAATTTAATTTGGAAAATTGAATTTTATTCAATTTGAAGAATAAATGCAGAATCAATTTTTAAATTTTGGTAAATTTGCTGACAGTTTCGTAAGAAATCAAAAAAATTGTCAGAATTACGAAAATTTCGGTAAATTTAGTGACATTAGCAATAAAAAATATTGTCAAAATAACGAAAATTTTGAAATTATCCAAAAATATTTAGTTTACAAAATTGACGTTTTTTGACGAAATTTAATTTTCAGTCTACGTTTTATTTAGAGAATTTCTCGAATTCATGAGATTATTATGAGTAAATAATTTTTATTGGAATATTTAATTATTTATCGAGTCTTTTCGCTGATTTTCGCGACAAATATTTCGTAAAATTGAGTAAGCTCATGACGATTTTTTCAAATTGATTCTTATTTCTGTTCGTGCAAAGACACTTTTCCCCGACCTACCAATTAGACACGAAAATCCCTATGGATGATGGGCAGCATATATATTTGGCGTACTTTCTCTCGGTTCGGAAGACTTTAAGCATCCTCCTCACTCCGCCCCCGCGACTGCAGTACATGTACATAGTACACTTTGCTCCCTCTATATCTCAGGCTCTTTTCCATTATACATACACTCAACCCCTCTGTCGCTCCTGCCCGTGTTTCGCACAAGAGTCTCTCTCTCTCTTCCTCTGGGCACTTGTTCGTCCCAGACCAGGGTGAATGTGTCTCGCTCCCTTGACTCTCAGCATCTCCTTCTCCGTGCTTCACTCTTTATTTCCACGTGGGGAAAACGAGAGGAATGGTAATAGCAGCGGTGGAGTGCGAGACCAGGAGGAGGAAGGGACTTGTAGAAGAAGTGAAGAGACGAAAAATGGAAAAGAGAATGAGTCGTGTGTCTGTATGCGCGAGAGAGAGAGAGAGAGAGGGACAGAGAGAGCGCCCTCATCTTCTTGCATCCCCTAGTTCCATTCCACTCAAACTTCACCCTCCGAAGCTTCCACGTCGTCCGACAGTCTTGCCCACCCCTATCTCACTTTTTCTCTTCCGTTATATTTTCATCTCGCTCTCACCTTTTCACTTTCTCGCTCTTGCGCACATGTAGCCGCACTTTGTACATATATATATATGTCTTTTCCAGCATCACCAACTTTTCAACCCTCATCCTTTTTGCCTCACTCTCATTTCCTCCTTCTCCGTCTCTCCCTCGCTTATTTACTCGCTCGCATGCTCTCCCACCTTAGGATTATATATATATATATATTTTTGTATATATGTCTCGCGACCCTTATTTCCCTAAAATCTCGAGGGATTTCGGAGAATCGTCCGTACTTCCCTACGACGGGGGAATATTATGAGATTGCGAGAAGTTTTCACTCTCCCTCCTCCCTCTCGGCCCATTCCACTCTTGGAATTTCAGACTCTCGTTCCATCCCCTGGATATTCCCTCGCTAACCCTCACTTATTTTATCTTTCTTACCCTCGTTTTTACTTCTTCCCTGGACCTTCCGTTTCTTTTCCTCTCTTCGTCCGCCCCAAAGCCTGCTATTTCTTTTCCCTTTCCCTCGTCCTGTCCTCCCTCTTCCACCCTCCCCCGCGATCCCTTTCCTCAGCGCCCCACCGAGCTTTTCTTTTTCACCCTGTCCACCCCCTCCTCCCACATATTTCTTTACTCGCGCGCGCTTGCAGAGCTTTCGCTCAATCCCTCCGGAAGCCAGAAGTGCGGCTCGGCTTGATCCACCCCTGCTGCTGGTTTATCACGACGATGCTCGCCTCGTTACCCCCGCAAGTCCAGATGTTGTTTTTATATCGATTTCTCTACCGAACTACATTGTCTTTATCGACGCTATCTATTCTCCCTCCCACCCTAACCTGCTCCTTACACCAGCCATTTCATCCCTTTTCCCATTATCTCATATTTTTCCTCCCATCCCTCGTCTCCCCATTCAATCCTCTCCCATTTTTACCATGATACGATTTATCTACATTGGAATAAAAATTTCGTTCGAAAAAATCGATATTTTGTTGGAATTTTGTCATTGCAGCGAGAAATATTCTAGAAAGTTTCTTCGAAAAGTCAATTTTTGTCATTATGATCGTAAATTTTTCAGACAGCCTTGTTAGGGATCAAAAATATTGTCAAAATGATGAAAATTTTGAAATTATCCAAAAATATTTGATTTACAAATATTTAATTTGAAGAATTGAATTTAATTTAATTTGAAAAATTCGATTTGATTCGATTCAAAGAAATTAATGAAGAATCAGTTATAAAATTTTCGTAATTTGCTGACAGTTCCGTAAGAAATCAAAAATATTGTGAAATAACGAAAATTTTGAAATTATCCAAAAATATTTAATTTACAAATAATCGAATATTGTCAAAATCACGAAAAATTTTGGAAATTTAGCTGACAGTGACGTTCGGAATCAAAAATATTGTGAAATAACGAAAATTTTGAAATTATCCAGAAATATTTAATTTACAAATATTGAATTTGGAAAATTTAATTTCATTTAATTTGAAGAATTCGATTTGATTCAATCCAAATTAATGAAGAATCAATGTAAAAATTTTGGTAAATTTGCTGACAGTTCCGCGCAAGAAATAAAAAAAATTGTCAGAATTGCGAAAATTTTGGTAAATTTTACTCACCATTCCGTTAGAAATAAAAAATATCGTCAATATTACAAAAATTTTGAAATTATCCAAAAATATTTCATTTACAAATATTTAATTTGAAGAATTTAATTCAATTTCCTTTGAAGAATTCGATTTGAATCAATTCAAATAAATTAATGAAGAATCAGTTATGAAATTTTGGTAAATTTGCTGACAGTTCCGTTCGAAATCAAAAATATCATCAAAGCATCAAAAATTTTGAAATTATCCAAAAAAATTAAGTTCACCGTGTTCATAAAAAAAACGACGTTTGTTTTTCACAAAATTCAATTTTCAGTACATTCTCTTTAGAGCAATCATCATCAGCTCGTCACGGGCGTATAAATTTCTCGTACCAACCGTTGTATTAACATTTCTCTATTGACTCGAATGTGGTTAACTCTAGCGTGTGATTGGTGGACGGTATGCGGAGCCGGACTAATTAATAAAACGAGATAAAGCGTAAACCAGAGTAAATAAAAGTAATAAAGGTATTTGTACGGTCTGAAAGTTTTTTCAATGAGTCTGTGTGGCGAGAACACGTGAGTGTGTGGAAAAGCGAATGTTTTTTATCTACAAAGGTGTATCCGGGTATAGGAAAGCTGACGTTAATACAGCTCGGAGAAATCCTGGGTATTAATACTGGTCCGTGCACTCTGCTGGAATAGCGGTAATACAGGGCGTGCAGGAGTAACGCTCGTTGGAATCCCGACAAGCTCGCAAAGTCCAAAACTCTCTGTATATAGACGAGGGTACAAATATATATGTATAAATATGTGGCAATGTCGAAATGGTGTGAATCTTGTCTCACCTTTACCAGCGTGTTCTCTCCCAAAACTCTCTCTCTCTGGGCGATGTGCACCTCAATCTGTATAACAGGCAAGTATACGAAGCGTAGATCTCGACAAGCCCGTACCACACTCCACCGTAACGTCGCTCTCGCTCCCTCGCTCGACTCGCGCGCTGAAACTTTCAGTAATTACTATAATTAGTCCAATTAACGGACTCGCTCGAGCGGCTCCTCTCACCCCTTCGCACAGCCGCGAGCGGCTATATAAACCCCCAAGGCAACCGAGACACCCCTCCCAAGACCAACCAACGAGAGCACGAATGTTCTCCGCCAGACCACTCCGCGTCTATATATATATGTATAGAAAATATACACGGACAAATACGCACCGACACACCCGAATAAATACACGGAGATATAAATGTATTCGTGTTTATAGAGCTCTCCAGCAAAACCCCAATCCCTTTTACCCCTTCCCACCCCCTCCCACCCTCAATCAAAACTATATACATAGAGATACCGCAGTTCTATGGAGTATGTACTTCGCTCTGGCTCGTTGCCCACAGCATCGCCGACTCTGTTGCGACAGAGTGCAACGTGCTTCGTATACAACCCTTTTCTACTACCGGCTACCAGGCCCAGGGGTTAAGACCATTTCTCCTCCAATCTCACCCTCTCCCTCCCCCTCCAACTTCCTCTTTTACACTTTCCTCTTTTTTCACATTTACTCCCTTATTTTTAGACTCCTATTCCTCTTCAGCCACGTCCACCCCTACTTGCACTCATGCTGTGTGTGCGTCCACACAGAAAAACACACTGTGCCAACCCTCAACCCCAAACTCACCCACTAAAGTACCCAGACCCTTGTCCTATCGGAGATCCAGAACCCAAGAGGTGTCTGCCATAAGGATAAAGGTGTCGGATTCAGAGCAGATACTCCCAACCAACATTTCCAACTTCTAGCTTCACCCCCCACCACTCTACTCAATCACACTTGCCATTACGAGAGAGACCAGACTCACAATTTCTATATACGACGCGTATACACGTTGAGAGTTAAAAACACACGGATAAATACTCTGTAACGGAAGGGACAAATTTTTGTTCGTACACTGAAGAGGAAATTTTGTTTAAAAATATCAATATTTTGTTGGATACGTTCAACTAAACGTTTTTTCGAAAAATCAGGAAAACTTTGTCATTGCGCGCAAAAAACATTTTAGAAAATCTTTTCGAAGAGTGAATTTTCGTCCTTCCAATCGTAAATTTAGGAGACAGTTCCGTTAGAAATCGAAAATTTTTAAATTATCCAAAAATATTTAGTTCAACAAAATATCGACGTTTTTTGACAAAATTGAATTTTCAGTGTACGTGTGACGAATTCTGTGTCGAAAACATCGATTCAAAATTCTGCGTTCATTCAGACAATTTACTGAGTGGAAAGAATTTTTTTTTTTTGAAAAAATCGAAATTTTTTTGGAGTTTTTTTTTCAAAAATCAGTCAAATTTTGTCATTGCAGTGAGAAATTTTCTAGAAAGTTTCTTCGAAATGTCAATTTTTGTCATTCATGTTGTAAAGTTTGCTGAGGGTTTCGTTCGAGATCGAAAATTTTGGAATTATGCAAAAATATTCAGTTCAACAAAATATCGACGATTTTTGATAAAATTTAATTTTCAGTGCGAAAAAAAATGAAGGGAATTCCAAGGATTTTTACCGGCTACTTGGAAAATCTATATTTTGCCGTTTTATTTTGAAAAATTACGAATATTTTGTCTCTGCGAACACGAAGCATTAATTTAAGGGACCAGCTAAAAATTAGATTAGGGGTAGTTTAAGTTGGGAAGGACCATGGGGTTGGGAGAATCCCATACTCGTAGAAACTCATTCACTTCGAACTTGCAGTTCTCCATTATTACGATGGGACATGTGACTTTGTTGGCTTTCCACAAATGCACTCATACGTTCGTATTACGAATGCGTATGTGCAGAAATTGCCAAGTTTACGTAGACCGAGCAAAATGTCCATATCGTGCAGTCTCTTTGTAACGTATTTTACAACGGACTTGTGCACTTTTCCATGCATTTCACATAAAAACGATCATACAGACACTGGACAAAAAAAATTGTTGGAAAAAATCGACATTTTGTTGGATACGTTCGACTAAACGTTTTTTTTTTTTTTTAATCACAAAAATGTTGTCATTGCAGCAAGAAATATTCTAAAAAATCTCTTAGAAATGCAAATTTTTGTCATTTTAATCGCAAATTTTGCCGACAGTTCCCTGATAAATAAAAAATATTGTCAAAATAATGCAAATTTCGAAATTATCCAAAAATATTTAGTTTACCGTGGTCAACAAGTTTTTTTTTTTAATAAAATTTTATTTTCAGTACATTCATCGACACGACACAACATTTGAACATTGAAATGAAACTTTTCTTAGACAAAATCGATATTTTGTTCGATACGTTCGACTAAACATTTTTTTTTTTTTTTGAAAAATCATAAAAATTTTGTCATTGCAGCAAGAAAAATTCTAAAAAGTCTCTTCGAAAGGAAATTTTTGTCATTCCAATCGCAAATTTTGCTGAGAGTTCCCTGAGAAATGAAAAATATTGTCAAAATAATTTCAACAAAATAAATTAAACGAAATATCGAAGTTTTTTTGACAAAATTCAATTTTCAGTGAATGTGTGCGAATAATCCTGAAGCACTGAAATTATTTAAGGGTTGGTGAGAAAGTGCGAGCAGAATAAAAGGGCGAAAGATAGATATAGATCAAGTCGCGCGGGTAGTTTAGTCCGGGTCGCTATTAACACCTCACTCTTTCCCCCTTTTCTCTCTCTCGCTTTCTCCCTCCTTTTGCTCCTCGAGGGTTCGTGCTCGAGCGGTAGGAAGCACGTGAACGGGATGAGAAGTGCGCGGTGTACTTCAAACAAATTAAGCGCCGTCCTAATTGCGTTAGAGTGCGCGACACGAGAGAGACAGAGCACGAGTCCGAAGTTACCTGACCCCCCCCCCGTCGCCACTTCTCGCCCCTCAATCTTTTCCTCACGCTTTCCTCACAACGCGACAACCCGGAGAAACAAACTCCATTTTCATACACGTACTTGCTCTTGAATATTTATATACATTTATAACGCGCATATATTTCTATATCTGTGTTTGTTCCAACGTCAAAAGCAAAAACTAAGTAAATAGCCAAAGTCAAGCCACACGCTGTGTGCAATTCGACTCAAAATTCCGATTTTGTGCTCCGACACAAATTTACGTGAATTATCAAATCCAACACAACTGCGTCGTGACTGTCCAATCAGAATTTTTTCCAGCAGCTTCGTAGAGTTTTTATCATTCAATCTCGAGCGCGGATCGGACTGTGCGACGCTAATTTTTCAATTGCACAAAAAAAACTGATGGAAAGACTGAAAATTTCGTCAAAAAACGTCGATATTTTGTTGAACTAAATATTTTTTGATAATTTCAAAATTTTCGCTATTTTGACAATATTTTTCATTTCTAACAAATTAATGCTTCGTGTTTGCAGCGACAAAATAATTGTAATTTTTCAAAAAGACGACAAAATATCGATTTTTCAGAAATATCGAGCCGGTAAAAATTCTTGGAATTTCCTTTATTTTTTTTTGTACAATGAATGCGTCTTAAAAAATTTCATGTTTCGTGCTCGAATTTGAATTGCACTGAAATTTAAATTTTGTCAAAAAACGTCGATATTTTGTTGAACTAAATATTTTTGGATAATTCCAAAATTTTCGATTTTCAACGGAACTGTCTGCAAAATTTACGATTGGAATGACAAAAATTGACTTTTCGAAGAAACTTTCCAGAAAATTTCTCGCTGCAATTGCAAAATTTGAGTGATTTTTCAAAAAACTCCAACAAAATATCGATTTTTTCCAAAAATAAAAATTCTTTCCACTGCGAAAAGTTGCAGTGGCGAATATTTTTGGATAATTTTAAAATTTACGTTATTTTGACGATATTTTTGATTTCTAACGGAACTGTCTGCAAAATTTACGATTTGAATGACAAAAATTGACTTTCCGAAGAAACTTTCCAGAAAATTTCTCGTTGCAATGACAAAATTTTTGTGATTTTTCAAAAAAACGTCAAAATATCGATCTTTTTCAACAAATTTTTCTTCTCAGTCAATTAAAAAGTCACGATGAGGTTTTTCGGGGCGAGACACGCTCGCTATAGACTGTCAACATTTCGGTTTCTTCTCCGTCGCAGGGGAGAGAAAGAACAGACGGGATGGTTTCGCGCCTGCTTTCTGGGTGCATACCGACGGACAGCAGCAGCGTATCAATCGCCCGAGAGAGGTCCATATCCGGCAAGGGGTGTCTGGATATCGCCGCGGGCGATGCTTAATGGAATCGGAGCTGACGAGGTGGTTTACGGCAGCATTCACACGAGAATAATTTCCGTAGTTCGCGCACGGTGAAATCCGAGCGAATGCGGACACTTGTGCGTCCACGTGTGTGTGCAGATCAAGTGAGAAGTTAGTTCACTCTACAATTGCTTATATTGTCTGTGGCTAACGTTCAAAATGACCAGCGGCCATGTCAAGCAATGCCATATGTCAGTCGGTCCAGCTGCGCGATCGAAAGCGAAATGTATTCACTGAAAATCAAATTTAGTCAAAAAATGTCGATACAATCTAAATGTTTTTGGATAATTTCGAAATTTTCGACATTTTGACGATATTTTTGATTTCCAACGAAACTGTCAGCAAATTCACGAAAATTTTAAAATTGATTCTTCATTAATTTCTTCAAATTGAATCAAATCGCGAATTCTTCAAATTAAATTAAATCAAATTCTTGAAATTGAATATTTGTAAATTAAATATTTTTGGATAATTTCGAAATTTTCGTCATTTTGACAATATTTTCGATTTCCAACGAAACTGTCAGCAAATTCACCAAAATTTTAAAATTGATTCTTCATTAATTTCTTCAAATTGAATCAAATCGAATTCTTCAAATTAAATTAAATCAAATTCTTAAAATTGAATATTTGTAAATTTAATATTTTTGGATAATTTCGAAATTTTCGACATTTTGACAATATTTTCGATTTCCAACGAAACTGTCAGCAAATTTACCAAAATTTTAAAATTGATTCTTCATTAATTTCTTCAAATTGAATCAAATCGAATTCTTCAAATTAAATTAAATCAAATTCTTCAAATTAAATATTCGTAAATTAAATATTTTTGAATAATTTCGAAATTTTCGTCGTTTTGACATTATTTTTGATTTCCAACGAAAATGTCAGCAAGATTTACGATTGGAATGACAAAAATTGACTTTTCGAAGAGATTTTCTAGAATATTTCTTGCTGCAATGACAAAATTTTTCTATTTTATCAAAAAAAACGTTTAGTCCAACAAAATATCGATTTTTTTCAACAAAATTTTCTTCCCAGTGTCGAATTATTGAAAATTTATAATTTAAAATGAAATAAAATAATGAAATTAAATTAAATCGAATTGAATTCAATTAAATTCAAATAAAAATTGATTCAACATTCGTTGCACAATCTTTCCCATGCAACGTTATTAATTCTTATAAAATTCGTTCAGTTCTCTCGGACTTGTAATCCAAAATGATTACGATCAAAACGTCAGATCATTAGAGTTTAATTTTTCAATCTTTCACTCTCGTTTCCTTTCGCAGAGCGAACATATTTTCGTACATTCACCACAAAAGAAAAAACTCGCGGATCCTTGCGCACGTGTGTGTGTGTGTGTTTTAGTGGAATTTATATATTTTATTCGTCGCATTCTCTCAAGCGTTCGCGTGACACTCTCTCGCTCTTGTCTCTCATTTCGAATTCCCCGAATACTCGAGCTCTTTGTTTTTTCTGTCTTGGCTCTCTGTCGAATTCTCTTTCTCTCGGGGCCTACGCGGGGGAAATCCGCGAGACTCGTATATTTTAATCAGGAGTCCGCGTTCATCTCTTTTCGCAAACGCTTCCTACGTCCTATACGTATTTATGTATGAAGCTTTATTTCTTTGCTTTTTAGAACGTTTCTCTCTTTTCTTATTCCATCTCTTGAGCCGGTAATCTCGCTGTCTCGCTCTCTCGCTCTCTCCTGCTCGTATTTCGCGCTCTCTGGACAGACTCACGATCTTTATTCCTCCCTCGTTGTAACGACCGTTTGAAACACGTGCGAGCGACGGAGATTCGTATAAAGAATGAAATAAAGGGAGAAGAAAGGACGAGAGGAAAGAAAAAGCGAAAAGGAGGAGATAAAAGAGAGAAAGGGGGGGGGGGGAGAGTTATACGGCGCGCCCAGGGTCGAATGAAAAGAGCTGAATAACTCTTGGATAAAAGCAGAATAAATCTTTTTATTATCCCTCCTTTCGTTTCCTCCTCATTCACCCTACACCGCGCGCGCGACTCGTCCTGCAAAAACAAGTCCTCGTTCCTCCTTATGTAACGGACCTTCCGCTCTCTCCCTCCCTCGCTCGAGCTTTTTTCTCCCTTTTTTTTTATTCATGCTCTGGCTTCTTCTTCAATCCAGAAAAAGCACCTAACAGCAGCAGCAGCAGTACGTTTTCCCTTGTAGCTATTCCATTCCGAGACCAGGAATCCTCCCCGAATCTTCCTCTCGCATCATCTCGCTCGCTCCTTTTGTTTTTCCTCCGTTTATCTCAAGTCACCTCGCGTCTGCTTTGCTCTGGTTAATTTTTTCATATTTTTCTGAGTCATTCTTGCGACCTATGATCAAAATTAGTTTATTGCTACTGCGAAACAGATTTTGCAATCGCGTTATGTATGAATTCTGATCCATTACGAGTCTGACTAAACGTTTTTTTGGAAAATCATGAAAATTTTGACGTTGCAGCAAGAAATATTCTGGAAAGTCTCTTCGAAAAGTCAATTTTTGTCATTCTGATCGTAAATTCTGCAGACAGTTTCGTTAGGAATCAAAAATAATGTCGAAATGATGAAAATTTTGAAATTATCAAAAAATATTTAATTTGCAAATATTTCATTTGAAGAATTTCAATGAATTTAATTTGAAAAATTCGATTTGATTCAATTTGAAGAAATTAATGAAGAATCTGTTATAAAATTTTGGTAAATTTGCTGACAGTTCCGTAAGAAATCAATAACATTGTCAGAATTACGAAAATTTTGGTAAATTTGCTGACAGTTCCGTTAGAAATAAAAAATATTGTTAAAATAACGATAATTTTAAAATTATCCAAAATTATTTAGTTACTCACCGTGTTCAACTGAAATATCGACGTTTTTTGACAAAATTTGGTTGGAAAAGTTGGATATTTTTTAGAATACGTTGGACCAAACGTTTTTTCGAAAAATCATGAAAATTTTGTCATTGCAGCAAGAAAAATTCTAGAAAGTTTCTCCGAAAAGTCAATTTTCGGCATTTCAATCGTAAATTTTGCAGACAGTTCCCTAAAAAATGGAAAAATTGTCAAAGTAACAGAATTTTTGAAACTATTCAAAAATATTTAGTTGTTCACCGTGTCCAACAAAATATCGACGTTTTTTGACAAAATTTGGTTGGAAAGGATGAATATTTTTCAGAATACGTTCGACTGATCGTTTTTTTTTTTTTTGATAAATCACAAAAATTTTGTCATTGCAGCAAGAAAAATTCTAGAAAGTTTCTTCGAAAAGTCAATTTTTGTCATTTCAATCGTAAATTTTGCAGACAGTTCCGTTGGGAATAAAAAATATTGTCAAAATAATGAAAATTTGGAAATTATGCAAAAATATTTAGTTCACCGTGTTCAACAAAATATCGACGGATTTTTTTGACAGAATGTAATTTTCAGTGTGACGAATTTTGATCTCGTTATATTTATTAACATGAAAATTCCCTCAACGCGTATTACTGGCGCAATTTAAGTAATTGCGCGTAACCATCCCTTTCGAGATGCCTATTATATTGCTTTTATTATGACTATACCATTAATATTATTATGATTTTTATTGTTGTTGTTATTATTATTTTGTGCATCACTCATTAAAATTAATACGTTGAAAAAGGATCTCACTCCGTTTCTCTCGCAAGTCCCCAAGGTATATATCCCGATGATTGCAAATTGCTCATGCCTCTCACCGCGATAAGAGCCACCGAAGCATATACGCAGGAAACGGGGGAGCAGATCCCCCGCCCCCGCCCCCGGTTCTTTTCTTTCCCTCGGGGGCTCATCGAGGCGCGGAGAGAGACGGAATGAGATGGTACGGAAAAAAAAACCAAGAAACCAGAGCGAGAAAGCACTTTTAAACCCTTCGAGAATTTTAAGGATAAAGAGGGGAAACGCGCCGCATAGTCCTGTTGGAGTGAGCCATTAAGAATCATGGAGACGAGGAATAACGATCGAAATATATATTTTTCCATTCATATTCGTCCCAAGCAGCGATTACTCGTGCATCTCGATTTCTTCAACTCCTGCATCCTCCTGAAAATTGAATTTTGTCAAAAAACGTCGATTTTTCGTTGAACTCAACTTAGTATTTTTGGATAATTTCTAAATTTTCGGTATTTTGACAATATTTTTTATTTCGAACGGAATTTTCAGCAAAATTTACGATTAAAATGAAAAAATTTGCTTTCCAAAGAGATTTTCCAGAATATTTTTCGCTGCAACGCTGGAAAGAAAATTTTTTCGGAAAAGATCGAAATTTTTTGAACGTTTTTTTTGGAAAATCACTAAAATTTTGTCATTCTAATCGTAAATTTTGCTGGCGATTCCGTTAGGAACGAAAAATATTGTCAAAATAACGAAAGTTTTGAAATTATCCGAAAATATTTAATTCGCAAATATTTAATTTAAAGAATTTCATTTAATTTAATTTGAAGAATTCGATTTGATTCAATTTGAAGAAATTAATAAAGAATCAATTTTTAAATTCTGGTAAATTTGCTGACAGTTCCGTCCAAAATGAAAAATATTGTCAAAATAACGAAAATTTTGAAACTATCCAAAAATATTTGGTTATTCACCGAGTCCAATAAAATATCGACGTTTTTTGCAGCGACTAAAATATCGACCTCAGCAACACTGAAAATAAAATTTTGTCGAAAAAAATCGACATTTTCTAAACGTTTTTTCAAAAAATCACAAAATTTTAGTCATTCCAATCGTAAATTTTGCTGGCAATTCCATCAGGAATCAAAAATATCGTCAAAACAACGAAAATTTTCAGTACAATGACCAAATATTCATGATTTTTCCAAAAAAAACGTCAAGTCGAAAATATCCGAAACAAAATCTTTTTGGAACAAGGTTTTTGCTCAAAATAAAAATAAAAATGAAGAAGAAATAAAAAAAACAAATTTTTATTCGTTAAGAAACGAGGGGAGGGGCGAAGGGAAATGTCGTTTTGAGGAGAAACGAGAAAGGAGTTTAAATATCCCATTAAAAATGAGGACCGAATTAGGGATTCAGGGAACCGACAGAAGGACGTAAAAAGACTGCAATGGCGCGAGTCCTTTTTCGGCGAGGTGTCGCGGCGGAGAAACCACCAAAAGTATTAGCCACCTCGACTCTCCTGCCGCGTGTTTCTCGCCCGAGTCACCCCGATCTCTTTTATACACGTTTGCATTAACTATATTTATATACGTGTACATAAAAACCAGGCCTATTCGCGGTAATGAGCCAGCGGCATCGAGATAACGTGGACCACGTCTCATTTAGCAAATTGGCAATAAATGACGATAGCCATTGGCTTCGAGTCCCCATAAAAGCATCCCTCGCCCCTTTCTCCTCGTCGTCTCACTCGCGCACCCTTCCAAATCCTTTTCCCCTTCCCCCTCGCCCTCTTAATTCCCTGCAGCACTTTTGTGATATTTTCTGCTTGTCCTTCGTCACTTTACTGCGAGACGTCCCTTAAATCTCCCTCCCAACTTTCGACTCCATCTTTTTCGCTCCTGTTGCCCCAGAAAAAAAAATGTTTTCTCCAACTTTTCCCTTCTGGCTGACTTTGCCCTTCGTAGTCGGGCCGAACGTCCTCTTAAGAGATGTCAAGCTCATGGGGTCGGATTAACGCCAACGATATTGCTATTTTTCCTTTATCCTGCTCCACCCTCTCCCCTCCGCATTCACAAACGCTATTGACATCTCCGCACAGCATGTTTGGCGAATCTCGAATCGATGTCTTGGGCAACAGCCATTAAATCGCCACACGTTCACTTTTCGCACCCCAGACAAACGTCATCGATCAATTAAGCGATTTTCTCGAACAAACATCCACGTTTTTTCATTAATTATTTATATAACAATTCTCGCTGCTCCAACGTCTTTTGCAACCAAAAAAAATTTCTTCGCCTATCGGAATTGGATGAAAAAAGAAAGTCCAAAAGTCAAAATTTTGTATAAACGTTTTTGCAACAAAATCAAGAGTTTTCTCGCATGAAAAAAAAATTCTGACGTTTAGAATTCAAACGCGTGTAAATTAAATTCACGTTTCGTTAAAAATTTGCAAAGAAAATGTAATTAAAATTTTTTTTGCAGCCTAAAAGGCCATGAGCCGAAATTTTTTAAGAAAAATCCCAAAAATATTTTTTTTTAACGCGTAAACGAAACGGGATTTGAATTTCCACGCGTTTGCATGGGAAAAGTTAAAAATTGGAATTTTTTCTGGAAAATTTGGAAATTAGAAATTTATGATTTTTTTTTGCAGATTGCCAGAAAGGCCATGAGCAGAAATTTTTGGAGAAAAATCCTAAAAAAATTTTTTTTTAACTCGTAAACGAGACGGGACTCGAATTTCCACGCGTTTTTGGATTGAAAAAGTTAAAAATTGGAAATGAAATGCCTCAGATTCATGACGTCAGAGAATTTTTCTTCACAGGAGAAAATTGTTGGTCTCGGTGTCAAGAATTTTCGTGCAAAATTATTGAAGAATCCTAAATAAAGTGATTTTGCTACGAATTGCCTTGATTTGGAGTTTGCCCTGAAGGGCAAACGCGCCGAAGGGTGCGCACCGAATTTCCGTAATGTTTCTATACTCTCAGCCCGGTAAATCTTACGACACCGTACGTGATGTGTGCACGTATATATAGACATGGGTCTGCGGGTGCGTTGAGTGTTGGATCGTATAGTGAAAACGCCATCGTCAAACCCGAAGGCCATAAACGTAAATAAGGGTTGTTAGAATGAAGAGAAATTCAATGCGAAGGAGTGAGCAAGAGATAAAGAGCGACGGAACAGGATAATCTCGTGCACAGCCTCCGGCAGGAGCCTGAGGGTGAGATTTCGACGCCACAGTAGGCTTCGTGGCAACGAGAACCCACAATCAAGCGACACAAACATTTTCCACTCCCTACTCTGGCTATACACTCGCTAAACTGATATAAACACGTATACACGTGCGTGTATACGTCCATGAGGCTATGCACACTCTGTAGAGGATCTGAAAGACGTGCATGCGGTCGAGAACGCTGAACAGATGAGTTTAGGCAGTTCCAATGTCCCTGTTCGTTCCCTCAGACTCATTAAAACGTCAAGGGATCGAAGCTACGAAAAGCTCTACACTAAAAAGAAAATTTTGTTGGAAAAGATCGATTTTTTGTTGGATTCTAAAAAGTCTCTCCGAAAAGTCAATTTTTGTCATTCGAATCGTAAATTTTACTGACAATTCCGTTACAAATGAAAAATATCGTCAAAATATCGAAAATTTTTATCCAAAAATATTGAAAGGTTAAAAAAAATGAAACATTTCTCAAAAACCATAAAAATGCAAACAAATATTTGCTTACGAATTATTTTGAAAATGAAATTTTGTTGGAAATTTTTTTGAAAAATCACAAAAATTTGGTCACTGGGGCAAGAAATATTCTAGAAAATCTCTTCGAAAAGTCAATTTTTGTCATTCAAATGGTAAATTTCGCTGACAGTTTCGTGAGAAATCAAAAATATTGTCAAAATGATGAAAATTTTGAAATTATCCAAAAATATTTAATTTACGAATATTTAATTTGAAGAATTTAATTCAATTTCATTTTGAGAATTCAATTTGATTCAATTTAAAGAAATTTATGAAGAATCAATTTTGAAATTTTGGTAAATTTGCTGACAGTTTCGTTAGAAATCAAAAATATTGTCAAAATTACAAAAATTTTGTAATTATCCAAAAATATTTGGTTGATCGCGTGTTCAACAAAATATCGACGTTTTTTTTTTTACGAAATTCCATTTTCAATAATTAGTAGTTGTTGATTATTATCAAAATTACTCGTAAATCGATGAGACAAAAAGTTTCTGTAAGACGATGTTTTTCCAAAATTGTGTGCACCTCAAATTTTGCGACACCCCAACAAAAACGTCAATTTTCTATTTTATTTTCGCAAATCTTGAGAAATTAATTAAATTGTCATCAAAATATTAGAAAAAACCATCAAATTCTCATTCAGGAAAAATGGCATTTGCATTGAAAATAAAATTTAGTCAAAAAACGTCGATTTTTTGTTGAACACGATCAACTAAATATTTTCGGACAATTTCCCTAATTTTGACAATATTTTTTATTCCAAACGAAACTGTCAGCAAAATTTGCGATTAAAATGACAAAAATTTCCTTTTCGAAGAGACTTTCCAGAAAATTTCTCGCTGCAATGCCGAAATTTTTGTGATTTTTCAAAAAAACAAGTCGAACGCAACAAAATTATCTTTTCAGTCATAAAGTCCCGAAATAGCAATGGAATTGAAATTGTTTGGCTGAAAATGCTTGTACGGAGAGGAAACATCGAGAAGGCGAGGGGGGGTGCATAAGAGTCCGGATGAAAAGCCAGAGGCTGCTTATTCGTGTAACTCTGTATTATTTGAGGAGTCTGGGAGATGGCGTGGGAGGGAGCTCGTCAACTTCAGCCTGCTCGAGGAGAGAGAAAGCGTTGCTTCATTATTAATATCGTCGCCGAGGCTCGCACTGCTCTCGTGTTGCTCTCTGCTCATGCAAAAGGCGAGGGTGACAGCAGGGGGCGAGGGGGTGGGTTAGGATAAGAGTCCCTCTCGTGTGTGTCGCGCGAAGCTTCGGATGAGGGCGCTTCGTAACTCGGTACACACACGTACGAGCAGGGGATTTGAGAGTACGAAAGCTCTCACTTCTTGCAAATGAGTACGCGATGGGAGGGCGCCATGTACGAGTGTCAGACTAATATACATAGAGATATCTTTACCGCGTCGCCGCGAGCAGCTTTTAAGAGCGCAGGACACGTTGAAACTGCTCCGGAGGTGACGGAGCGAGCTCCACCGAGTCTCTCACTCTTTCTGTATCTCTCACGTACTTGCACCTTGTATTTCATCACACCATCTTGCTCTCTCACTGTCTCAACCGCAAATCTATATGGCAACTCGTCTTTCACACGCCGCGACACTGAAAGGTGCTACCAAAACCCCCATAATGTATCACTCCAACACACACGCCATAACTTAACACTCGCTGCTATGTTCATTATCCTAATATTCCATCCAATTCGTGGACCAAGTAAATAATCATGAGAGAAACGACTTTATTTAGGATTTTTTCAAAATTTCGTGTACAAACTTTTTTGACACCAAAACCAATAGTTTTTTCCTATGAAGACGAATTTTCTGATGTCCAGAATTTGAGATATTTAATTATTAATTTTAATAATAAACTAACAAATTATTATACTAAATAAACTAAATAAGTTATTATAAACTAATAAATTATTATAATAATAAATTTATTAATTTTCATTAATAAAAAATATAATTTTTAAATAATTCTTAATGTAAATGTAATTTTTAATGTGAATTTATTAATAAAAATTAATAATTTATGAATTTTTATTAATAAAAATTAATTTATGAAGTTATGAAATTAATTTATGAATTAATTTAGGAATTTTTAATAAAAATTATCAATAAATTGATAATTTGTTAATTTTTATTAATAAATTCACATTAAAAATTACATTTACATTGAAAATTACATTTTCACATTAAAAATTGATAATTTATTAATTTTTATTAATATAAAAACTATAAAATTGATAATGTATTAATTTTTATGATTAATTTATTAATTTTTATTAATAATTTATTAATTTTTTATGTTCCCCACGCAAACGCGTGTAAATTCGGGTCCCGTTTCGTTAAAAAGTTGCAAAAATCGAGTTGCAAAAAAAATGCATTTAGGATTTTTGCAGATTGCCAGAAAAGCCTGGAGCCAAAATTTTTCAAGAAAAATCCTAAACCCATTTTGTTGCAACTCATAATTGAAACGGGACTCGAATTTACACGCGTTTGGATGGGAAAAGTTAAAAATTTCCCAATAAAATATCTCAAATTCTTGACCTCATAAAATTTTTCAGTTTTCGTGTCAAAAATGTTCATAAAATTAACAAATCCTGCATAAAGTAATTCTGTGATGCAGCGATACGTTGAAATGACTTAAAATATTTGTAATTGTTCACTTTTTCACTCATTAAATTCCAAAGAAATCAATCACTACATTACAATCCTCCGCATTTTATTGAAAATTTCTTGAAAGATGAAATTTCCATGTTATAATTTTACACGTGCGATTAATTTCTATCCAATCGTTTTTTTTTTCATCAGTAGGAAATTGTGACACAAAAACATGGCGTAATTAAAATTCTGCGGAGGCCTTGCCTGTGATTGAAAAAAAAAACAGCTTTAGCGTCGCATACGTCGAATAACGAGAATCCAATAATCAATCTTGTTCATTAAAAGACTCATTTGGTAAGGGGATCGTGCAAAGAAATATGACTCGTAAATCTGCGCTGGTAAATACTGCGAAGAGTGGCAAAGGGAGGAAAAAAGGGAGGATGACTGCTGGAAGATGAAAGGATTCTTGTACACACGTACAGAGTCTCGTTATTTATGTGTACAGAGATATAGAGCGTGGAGAACGAAAGTCAACGGTATTTTACATTTTCTCATAAAAGCAGAGTAAGCGAATAGAGAGATTGGGGCAAAACGAGAGGGTGAAAAGTGTGAGGGAGCTTTTGAAAACGGGAAGAGAAAACGTGTGGTTTGCGGAACACGGAGAAAGAGAGCGAGAGGTTTCCGTCGAACGGAAAATGTATGTGGGCTGGAGTTTTGCTTTGAGGGGGTTGCAAAAGGCGCGGAAGGGTGATAACGGAACAGAGAGTGCGGTAACGAGGAAAAGGGATTGTGAAACGTTCTTTCTCTTAGCAAAGAGTACAAAAATGTAGCGGTGCTGTTAAAAACATGGTAGCAGAAGAAATGAAACGACCTCGCGAGATTGAGAGTGAAGCAGAAAGAGAGAAAACTAAAAAAAAAAAATGGGTCCATGTGGTTGGATATTAGTTGTAGTTTTTTGTGGGGCTTGGAAAAGAACGTTCTATACTTTATTCAAAGGTACGTGGGGCGAAGGGGAGCGGGGAAAAGCCGAGAAAATAAAGTAGAAAGGGGTTGGAAAAGTGGAGTGATAAAAGGAATGGAGAAGAAAATGTAACGAGCCCACGTGAAAGACAGAGAAATTAGGAAAAGTCGAACGAGCTTTCGTGCACATAGATATAGAAATTTCCATGTATAGCTCGTGTACATTGTTGGCAAAGAGTCAGAGCGGGCTTGTCGGTGCCAGAGGGTGAACCGCGACGTGGTGAGACGTCTATGGAGCCGCCATTATACTCTTCGACCGGGTGAGACTGTTGCTGTGCTTTTGCCACCCCCTGCCTCTCTGCTTTCCTGACAATTCTCTCGTACAGAATACACACGTACGTCCTAGTGTCTCGACGCTACTCAGCCCCAAAAAGCATCCGATTCCACCCTTTAAACCGACCCAGTTACGCCCTTCTTGCTTGCTCCGATGCTTCTCGCAGATTCTACAAGTTTCTAGAGCAGCCGAACACGTTACACTATCAAACCACACAACCACGTCCTTTTGCCACTGTCACCCACGCTTCGTTGCGCACGTGTGGTGTATACTACTGCTTCTATTACTCCTGCGGTACAGGAGTGCCAGTTCCGCTATCCCAGAAACACCGAGTGTTCAACGGCGCGTTTCCTATACCAACCCTCTCACTCAATCTCTCTCTCTCTCTCTCTCGTTCTCTTTGCTTTCTTCAACTTTTTGTTACTCTCCAATTTCTCTCCACCAGTCTCTTTCCCTCTTGTTTCTCCTCCCTCCTCTCTCTCTGCTTCCCAACCACTTTCTATCCCGAATAAACCAACGCCCCGTAAAGAACAAAAGTTTCCGCGAAGCTTGTACCACCCCGCCGCACGATCGCTACTCTGCTTTTCCTCTCTTTCTTTTCCTCGAGCTTAAGGAGACTCGACACAGTCGGAATTCCCATAATTTCGTTGCTCCGAAATTAAATTTAATTTAATTGAATACCTGAAAATTGAAGTTATTCAAAAAACATCGATATCTGAATATTTTTGGATAATTTCGAAATCAAATTTAATTTTATTTTGAAAAATTTCGAAAAAACGTCGATATCTGAATATTTTTGGATAATTTCGAAATTTAATTCAATTTAATTTCGAAATATTAAAATTAAATTCGAAATATTCGAAATTTTGAAATTCAATTTAATTAAATTTTGAAATTAAAAAAACGACGTTAAAAAAACGTCGATATCTGAATATTTTTGGATAATTTTGATATTAAATTTAATTTAATTTCGGAATATTAAAATTAAATTCGAAATATTCGAAATTTTGAAATTAAATTTAATTAAATTTTGAAATTAAAAAAACAACGTTAAAAAAACTTCGATATCTGAATATTTTTGGATAACTTCGAAATTAAATTAAATTTAATTTAATTTCGAAACTTCGAAATTAAATTAAATTTAATTTAATTTCGAAGATCGACGTTTTTTTAATAAATTCAATTTTCAGTGCAACGATCGAATGTACTAATTTTTATTTTTTAGTAATTCCAATCACTGGAAAGAAAATTTCATTGGAAAAGATCGAAATTCTATTGGAAACGTCCGACTAAAGGATTTTTTTTTTTTTTTAAATCACTGAAATTATGTCGTTGCAGCAAGAAATATTCTAAAAAATCTCTCCGACAATTATTGTTGATAAAATTTTTATTGTTCAATTACTCGAGTCCCGCCACACAGTCGCTACTCTCCTTTTCCTCTTTTTCTCCTTTTCGAGCTTAAGGAGACTCGACACAATCGGAATTCCCATAATTTCGTTGCTGCCTTTTTTATTTCGTCAGTTTTTTTTCGCCTGACTCGCCATTGTCAAGAATTTGAAACCGAATTTGACATTTTTTTGAAAAATCGTAAATTTTTAGTTCCCACGATCGTCGATATTCTTCATCGAAACTGTGTGAAAATTGCGGACAGGTTTGCAGCGAAAAATCACGAAAAGATTTAGATCTCGTGATAGCATCGAGGAACAGCATAAAAAAGTCAATACACGCGTGCTCAACTGTACATGTCAAAAAATATATATGTCACACAATCCTAAGCTCTGCCGGATGAAAATAAAGTCTGAGGCAGACTCCACGAGCATAGAAAAGCCTCGAGAAAAGCTCTATACACTTCGTAATACTGTGAATGTAAAAGTGGATGTGCTTGGAATACTTTTTCCCATTTGCGTGTCTGTATAAAGGGATGAAACTTGATGCACATCCTTTTTCATTCGACGACGCTTTCTATACGAATTTATGTTTTTTCTCGTGTTGTTTTACAACCAGCGAGTTCGAATCAATCACTGCGCAGGCTGCATGATTCATTATAGCGAATTATTTTATTTATTTTCGCTATTTCCAGCCTCCGCAGAGTTCGTTCGTTTTTGACGTCGGTGTTTATCGACCCCGGAATCGTAACTTTATTTTTTTTAGACCTATTCCCCTTAATCTGGGGTCAGAAATGGGCCCAATTTTGAAAAACTCGTATCTCTGGCAAAACTGAACGAAAAAGGGTCAACTTGGGCTCATTCTTTTCGTTTTTCAATGCAAAATCGAATAAACCTCAATTTTTGTTAAAAAAATTAGTCAAAAATGCGGTAAATGGATTGAAATAAGAATTTTGTTAAAAAACGTCGATATTTTGTTGATCGCGGAAAATATTTTTGGATAATTTCAAAATTTTCGTTATTTTGACAAAATTTTTCATTTCGAATGAAACTGCCAGCAAAATTGACGATTCAAATGACAAAAATTCACTTTTCGAAGAGACTTTCTGGAATATTTATTTCTAAAATTACAAAATTTTTGTAATTTTTCAAAAAAAGTTTAGTCACGATCAACTATTTTGGGAAATTTCAAAATTTACGTAATTTTGATAATATTTTTGATTTCTGACGAAACTGGCAGCGAATTTTACGATTGGAATGAGAAAAATTCACTTTCCGAAGAGACTTTCTAGAATATTTATTTCTAAAATTACAAAATTTTTGTAATTTTTCAAAAAAAGTTTAGTCACGGTCAGCTATTTTTGCGGAATTTCAAAATTTTCGTTATATTGACAAAATTTTTGATTTCTCACGAAACTGCCAGCAAAATTGACGATTCAAGAGACAAAAAATTACTTTTCGAAGAGACTTTCTAGAATATTTATTTCTACAATTACAAAAGTTTTGTAATTTTTCAAAAAAAATTTAGTCACGATCAACTATTTTGGGGAATTTCAAAATTTACGTAATTTTGACAATATTTTTGATTTCTCACGAAACTGGCAGCAAAATTTACTTCTCGAAGAGACTTTCCCGAATATTTCTTGCAGCAACGACCAAATCTTAGTTAATTGCCAACAAAATTCACTTTGCAGTCCAAATGAGTTTTTTGACAAAAAGCAAAAGTCCTCAATACCGCAGAAATTCAAAGTTACATTATCGATTGATTCGACCCAAAGATTTTTACGTACACGAGCATCATGAGCTTCATACGACAAAACGTGCGTGCATATATATTCATGTGTCTATAGAAAATCTACGGATCGAAGAGACGAGGTTGGAATCTGCAACATCTCTGGGATCCCCGGCCCCCGGAGTTCTTGGAGATCTCACTGGAAAATCTTTTGGAGCGTACAGCAATGTGTAATACACCGTGAGCGGTGAATGCATAATAGATAAAAAAAAAAGCCTGAAAACACGAGACCAGGAAAGCCTGCGGGAAGGACAAAGGGAGGGAAAGAGAAAAAGTGAAGAGGGAAGTAAAAAAAAGAAAAAAAGAGGGAAAAGCATTGCACCGCGAAATTATGATGCATCGGTGTACGGGCGGGCGGCTTGAAAAGCTCTCTGGCACTCGCGGCGGCAGCTTTTTTGCTCCTTTTGATCCCCGGCAATGAGAGAGAGCGAGTCAGAGGAGGAAGCGAGAAAAAAATGGAGTCGATAGAAAAGCGAGGTCGCGGAAGCTAAAGCAGCGAGATTTTTGTGTCGCGTTAGGGGATGAGAATTTGGCGTGTGTTGTGTGCAAAAGCGAGAGGCTTGAATCTCACGAAATCTCTCTCTCTCATTTGGTACACGCTCGAGGAAGCCTTGGCAGCGCTATAGACGAGAGTTGGTAATGAAAAAAGCAGTCCAAAAAAAATCAACGCGAAAGAGGCGAGAGCGAGAAAAACGTGCAAACGAGAGAGAAAATTTGTTGAGAAAAGTAAAGCGAATGATTCTTTGGCGCGTGAGCATCAGAGAAAAACGAGGCATTGAGTTCTCTGCGACGAGGAAGCGAGGGAAAAGGATAAAAAGAGACGGTGTCAAAGAAAACGCGAATGACGCGACGAAAAAAAGGGAGAAGGTGGAAATAAAAAGAAATGCTAGGGAGGGATTTAAATATCGCGAAAAGAAAGGTGGCGAACCGTTAAATTGTCGAAAGTTAACGAACCCTCTCCACACACCCTCGATCTCTCGCGAACCGCCTCGCGTTTCTCTTTACGACTTCCTTTCTCGTTATTCAGTCTTCCCGCCCGTTCCTCCCCCTGCAGCCTCTTTTTTTCTCCGCCTTTATTTGCTCGCAAGCTCGCGCGTCTATTCTTAACGCCGATGCTTATGTACGGCGTTAACCCCGCGCAAAGCTTTCAGAATGCAAAAGCCTGCTTTGCAGTCCCGCCCGGCCACGTGTCTTCGCGCTTTAACAACGCGCAAGCTAAATTCCGGGGATGAATGCACCTCCGGGCACCGAACCGCACAAAATATACACGAGCTTCACACCCGCCTTTTTATTAATCATCCCGCCAACCCTACATTTCAGCAGTCAGACCCCTCCAACCCTCTTTTTACATTAACAAAAGCACGCCGAGTAATTAAGACTCAATTATTTTATAGCCCTAGGCCACGTGTCTGCGTTTCTCATTGACGCAAATATTTCATTATGTTTCCGGAAGCCAACATTCTCATTTTCTATCTCTCATTATAATTTTATTTCGTCAAAATGCCTTTCATTTAGCTCTGCCCACAAAAATCATGAAATAAATGTGGCAAGAGTCGTTATTTTTTGAGAAAAATCCTCAACACACACTGAAAATTCAATTTTGTCAAAAAACGTCGATATTTTGTTGAATGCAGCGAACTAAATATTTTGGGATGATTTTAAAATTTTCGTTATTTTGACAGTATTTTTGATTTTCAGCGGAACTGTCTGGAAATTTACCCAAATTTGAGACTCAATTTTTTATTCATTTCTTTGAATTAAATTACATTTTTTAAATTGAATTAAATTAAATTCATCAAATTGAGTATTTCAGGATAATTTTGAAAATTTTCGTTATTTTGACAATATTTTTGATTTTCAACGGAACTGTCTGCAAATTTACCAAAATTTGAGACTCAATTTTTTATTCATTTCTTTAAATTAAATTGAATTTTTCAAATTGGATTAAATTAAATTCATCAAATTGAGTATTTTAGAATAATTTTGAAAATTTTCGTTATTTTGACAATATTTTTGATTTTCAACGGAACTGTCTGCAAATTTACCCAAATTTGAGACTCAATTATTTATTCATTTCTTTAATTAAATTGAATTTTTCAAATTGAATTAAATTAAATTCATCAAATTGAGTATTTTATGATAATTTTGAAAATTTTCGTAATTTTAACAATATTTTTCATTTGTAACGGAACTATCAGCAAAATTTACGATTGGAAGGACAAAAATTTACTTTTCGAAAAGATTTTCTAGAATATTTCTTGCTGAAATGACAAAATTTCCATGATTTTTCAAAAAATCGTTAAGTCGATCGTATCCAACAAAATATCGATCTTTTGCAACAAAATTTTATTTTCAGTGCATTTATTTTAAACTCACAAACGAAACGAGACCCGAATTTGCACGCGTTTTGATGGGAAAAGTCGAAAATTTGAACTTGAATCTCTCAAATTCTTAATTTCAGAATTTTTTTTCACATTATCAAAAAATCCGAAAAAAAAAAATTATTTTTAATTCGTAACGTTATTTCGTTATTTTGATTCGACGTTAATTCATAAAATTCTCGGATTAATTCATCAAATTTGGAATGAGGGAAGAAAACATGGCGACGAATGAAAAAAAAACGTATGAAAAGCTTCAATAGAGAAGAATGAAGTTTTGCATGCAGAAGGGAATGAAGCGACAGAGGAAAAGCGTAATAGCGACGTTGACGCACGCGAGGAAACGTCTCTTGAACGACGGAACGTAAAAGCTCTCCGGTTACGAGAGACTCCCTCGATGCGTTTTCGTAAACACCCCTTCAAGGTGGTAGCTCGCCATCTAGTGGTAAAGAAAATAATGCGCTTGAGCATAAATATACAGGACGGTGAAACTGCCAAGTTGCCTTGTGTATACGACACACTCTCTGCTGTGAACCTTATAGTGTCGAGCTCGTCTCGAGACTCCGCCACTTCGCGCTCTCACATCTTTCTGAGAAAGTGATAACAGCCTCCTGCTGCCGTCAGCAGGACATTTCGCTGTGGAACGTAAACGTCAAGCACATAAAATACATACATGCATACGTTTGTACAGAAGAAGCTAAAACGAAACAAGAAAAAAGGGCAAAATGGAACGGCGCTTTAGAAAAGATGGATATTTTCTTGGAAACTAAACGTTTTTTTCAAAAATCACAAAAATTTTGTCGTTGCAGCAAGAAATATTCTAGAAAATCCTTCGAAAACTGAATTTTCGTCATTTCAATCGTAAATTTTGCTGTCAGTTTAGTTAGAAATGAAAAATATTGTCAAAATTACGAAAATTTCGAAATTATCCAAAAATATTCAGACGTTTTACAAAATATCGACGTTTTTTGACTAAATTCAATTTTCAGTGTAACGATCGAATAATTTTTTTCTTCAGTCATTGAAATCACTGAAAAGGAAAAATGTGGTTGGAAAAAATGGAAATTTTCTTGGATCCGTCCGACTAAACGTTTTTTTTTTTGAAAAATCACTCAAATTTTGTCGTTGCAGCAAGAAATATTCTAGAAAATCCTTCGAAAACTAAATTTTCGTCATTTCAATCGTAAATTTTGCTGTCAGTTTCGTTAGAAATGAAAAATATTGTCAAAATGACGAAAATTTCGAAATTATCCAAAAATATTCAGACGTTTTACAAAATATCGACGTTTTTTGACTAAATTCAATTTTCAGTGTAACGATCGAATAATTTTTATTTTTTCAGTCATTGAAATCACTGAAAAGGAAAAATGTGGTTGGAAAAAATGGAAATTTTCTTGGATCCGTCCGACTAAACGTTTTTTTTTTGAAAAATCACAACACTTTTGTCGTTGCAGCAAGAAATATTCTAGAAAATCCTTCGAAAACTAAATATTCGTCATTTCAATGGTAAATTTTGCTGTTAGTTTAGTTAAAAATGAAAAATATTGTCAAAATGACGAAAATTTCGAAATTATCCAAAAATATTCAGACGTTTTACAAAATATCGACGTTTTTTGACTAAATTCAATTTTCAGTGTAAAGATCGAACATACTAATTTTTATTTTTTCAGTCATTCCAACCACTGAAAAGAAAATTTTGTTGGAAAAGATCGAAATTCTATTGTGTATACGTCCGACTGGACTTTTTTTTTTTTTTAATCACAAAAATTTTGTCACTGCAGCAAAAAATATTCCAAAAAGTCTCTTCGAAAATAATTGTTGATAAAATTTTTGTTGTTCAATTACTCGAGTCCCACGTGGTGGAAAAATCTTTAAAAAATTGTATCGTCATATTCATTATTAAAAAATATTTTAACCAAATTTTCTAAAATTCTCTTTTTTTTGAATTTTGTTTTCTTTTTAACATGATTCAGCATAACAAAATTGCACGGTCGTGACCCAACCTCCTGAAGTTTCGTTTATCTGCTGAAAAGTGAGAGAGAATTAAATTCGTTGAGCAATAAAATGATGAAAAAAAAAATCATGCGATGCAGAATCCGGTTATTGTGGCACAGCTTCGTCATTCACTGATAATCGTCGTCTCTCGCGCAGTTGCAGAGATAATATTGCTATTGGTATGATAATAAGGTAATTGGGCCCCTTCCACGATAGCGGAATTCCTCAACCCCATTATAATGAACAAGTCGTTTAACGAGCCTACTTAAGCTCTCAAATGTATGTCCCCCGCCTCGAGAATCTCGGTTCCTCTCGCGACTTGCTTTTTAAGATAAGAAACTGAGTTTTGTTCTCGTGAGAAGAGAAAATGAGACTCGAACGTTTGCATTCGAGCGAGGACTTGAAAATTCTTCGATAAATTCGATATTTAAGCAATTTGAGGGCTTTTTCGAAAAACGATGCAGTTTTTTGTTTAATTATAGTGTTTTCGAGTTTTTCAAAATTCTCGCGAAAAAATTTCGAAAATTTCGACATTTGGCTCCGGAAAAAAATCAAAATTATGAAAAAAAAAAAAAACATTTTCCATCATTTTTTGGAAAAACTTTTGGTATTTTTTACTTTTTTGGTATATCAGGAAATTGCGAATCGACACGATTTCGTGAGGCCGACATATGAGAGATAAAAAAATTTCTGATTCGAGGCTGTGCAATAATAGATTCTTCAATTAGCGAACTTGAATGAAATTAATTAAGAATCCGAACGCATCGACGAGCTGGAAAAATGGAGTACGATGAGCCCGAAGTGAAACATCGATTTTTTTCAAAGGCATGGCAGAATTAATTAGTCTAATTTGACAGTATTTTCTGGATAAATTCGACGAATCCAGTTGATTAAATATTCTACCCAATCCGGGGAATCGTCGGGTTCAATAAATTCCTTCGTTATTTTGCACGTACTTTTATTGCAAAAGTAACGTTTTCATTTAGCGAACGTTAATTCTCGATGCGGACAAATAAGAAATTCACGGAAATCGTCATGGATAATTAATGAGAGTTCAATTCGTACGATCGAAACTTTCATTCACTGGAAATAAAATTTTGTTGGAAAAGATCGATATTTTTTTTGGATACGTTCGATTAAACGTTTTTTTGAAAAATCACAAAAAAATTTGTCGTCGCAGCAAGAAATATTCTAGAAACTCCTTCTAAAAGCAAATTTTTGTCATTCCAATGGCAAATTTTGCTGTCAGTTTGATTAGAAATGAAAAATGTTGTCAAAATAACGGAAATTTTGAAATTATCCAAGAATATTTAATTAAAAAATACGAATTTTTATTTATTCAGTCATTAATATCATTGGAAATAAAATTTTGTTGGAAAAGATCGATATTTTTTTGAATACGTTCGATTGAACGTTCTTTTTTTGAAAAATCACAAAAAATCTTGTCGTTGCAGCAAGAAATATTCTAGAAACTCCTTCTAAAAGCAAATTTTTGTCATTCCAATGGCAAATTTTGCTGTCAGTTTGATAAGAAATGAAAAATGTTGTCAAAATAACGAAAATTTTGAAATTTTCCAAAAATATTCAGTTAGAAAATACGAATTTTTATTTTTTCAGTCATTACTATCATTGGAAATGAAATTTTTTTGGAAAAGATCGATATTTTTTGGATACGTTCGATTGAACGTTCTTTTTTTGAAAAATCAGGAGAAATCTTGTCGTTGCAGCAAGAAATATTCTAGAAACTCTTTCTAAAAGAAAATTTCTGTCATTCCAATCGCAAGTTTTGCTGACAATTTCGTTGGTCAAACATCGTCAAAATAACGAAAAATTTGAAATTATTCAAAAATATTTAGAAAGAAAATACGAATTTTTATTTTTTTCAGTCATTACTATCACTGAAAAGAAAATTTTGTTGGAAAAGATCGATATTTTTTTGGATACGTTCGATGAAAAATGTTCCTTTTTAAATCACAAAAAATTTTGTCGTTGCAGCAAGAAATATTCTAGAAGCAAATGTTTGTCATTCCAGCCGCAAGTTTTGCTGTCAGTTTCATTAAAAATTGTCAAACTAACGAAAATTTCGAAATTATCCAAAAATCATTTGCAAAGTCTAGCCAGCATCAGGTAATCGTATGGAGAATCGAAAAAGCAGAAGTAAAATTGCCAAGCGAAAGGTGGAAGTTTATATTATTAGCCCTCGCACTATAATGCATGTTGAAAGCTTCCGGTTCCAAGAAAGACGTAATATAAACTATCCAATATTGACGTGAGTTAAACTTTGGAATAATCGAGTGTTGCATCAGACATTGTACCATGAATTATTTCTTGAAATATCGCGATGCTATCCTCATTCTCATGTGCATGCATAACGAAACTTTTGGCTTGTTCGGTATGTGATTATTCTCCATACAGAGTTGCGTATGGATCGATTTCCATGCAGAAAGCGATCGCGCATCGAGGAAATTCAAACAAAAAGTTGCCCAAGGTAAAAACAGCGAACGGAATTCTTTGCGTGCGTTTGTGCAGTCGCTTAGGCAGGATGTAAAAAAAAATGCATACAATGTTCGTCAGGGCGGTTGTTTCGTTTGTACTGATGCGAATAAATAAGGGCGACGAAGTTGTAAAGAAACGAGGCCGCCGGAAAACACGAATGCGATCATTTTCCTCGATACTTTTGCCCTTCGTGGCTCGTAGAGTCGAACGAGGACTCGACTTGGATCACTTTCCACTTTAATTCCTCTCCAAAATGAGTTTTTTATTAACTTTTGATCGAGGCTTTATTTCGGCAAAATGTTTGTTGACGTTCTCCCGAGTTTTGTATGACTCACAAATGAGCAGAGAAGTTTCTGAGAGTCTGGCAAGTTCGTAAAGAAGCTTGAAAAAGGCTGAAGAAAATGCATTTTTTTCGTGACAAATGACACGGAAAGATGAATATCTTTCTGCAAAGTTTGTCCGCGCTCACGGTTTATCATGAATAACGCTCTGTGCAGAGATATTCTCGTGCTTTCTCGAGTTTTTGACACTGCGCAAGAGAAATCGCGAATGGGAAAAATAAGAGGGATTCGCGGTGGATACAAGAGACGCAAACATTTTTTTTTATTTGCATTCTTATCCGCGCAAGTATAATGTAGTATCCAAGTGGAAAAAGCAGAGGGAAACTTTGGACTGGCTTGCATGTTTTCCGTGTGTTTTGTCGTACACGTACGCACACGTATGCTGTACAAATATATTCTTGTAAAATGCATTCGTCTCTACACTTTCTATTTAAAGTTCCATAAACTTGGCTCACCCACGCTTTGTCTTGTATATTTCACTTGGTGAAGCTTGACATACACATCGCGTGGTCTTACACTCGCTTTTCCCACCCTGCAGCACGATTCAATATTCCCTTTTCCGCCCCCAACCATTCGTCCACGTCCACTTTTACACTGGAAATTTTATTTTTTCAAAAAACGTCGATATTTTGTTGAACACGTCGGACTCAATATTTGTTGATAATTTCAAAATTTTCGTTAGTTTGACAATATTTTTTGTTTCCAACAAAACTGTCAGCAAAATTTACGATTGGAATGACTGAAATTGATTTTTTAGGATATTTCTTGCTGAAATTACAAAAGTTTTATGATTTATCAAACAAAAACTTTTAGTCTATCGTATCCAAGAAAATATCCATTTTTTACAGCCAAATTTGGTCAAAAAACTAAACATTTTTGGATGATTTCGAAATTCCGACACTATTTTTTGATTTCCAACGAAACTTTCAGCAAAATTTACGATTGGAATGACAAAAATTGACTTTTTGAAGAGACTTTCTAGAATAATTCTTGCCGAAATGACAAAATTTCCATGATTTTTCAAAAAATCGTTCAGTCGATCGTATCCAAGAAAAAATATCCATTTTTAGAGCCAAATTTTGTCAAAAAACTAAATATTTTTGGATGATTTCGAAATTCCGACAATATTTTTTGATTTCCAACGAAACTTTCAGCAAAATTTACGATTTGAATGACAAAAATTGACTTTTTGAAGAGACTTTCTAGAATAATTCTTGCTGAAATGACGAAATTTCCATGATTTTTCAGAAAATCCTTCAGTCGATTGTATCCAAGAAAAAGTCCATTTTCTCCAACCGAATTTCGTCAAAATACTAAAAATTTTTGGATAATTTCGAAATTTTCGTAATTTTGACCATATTTTTGAGTTCCAACGAAACTGTCACCAAAATTTACGATCGGAATGACTAAAATTCACTGTTCAAAGAGACTTTCTAGAATATTTGTTGCTGAAATGACAAAATTTTGATGATTTAAAAAAAAAACGTCAATTCCAACAAAATACCGATCTTTTCCAACAAAATTTTCTTTTTTCTTTTCCTCCGTTTCTCTTCCGCACTTACCACCCGCCCCCTTATCGATTCACGTCTTACTTACTACTCTATTGGCCTGTGTACACAAGAGACACCCATCTGGGCCATCTCATCGAATCCCTACCATGTTTCGATCGTAAATCAATATATATGTGTGATGAAATATCGTGAAGCAAGTATTGCCACTAAGATGGCAAAACTTTGACGATCGTGCAAGTTTCTGCCAACTTCTCCAAGTCTGACTATACAATCCACCCGCTTGCTTTTTCGTTGATACATTTATACCACGTTTAGACGCGGATATTCGCCGATATAATATTTACGACGAAATAAACCCCCTAAGGAATAATCTCGAGCATCAAAACTTCTCAGAGAAATTTCGAAACTTCTTAACAACCGTTTGATCCAAAAAATGTTTAAATCTCTCGACTTGAAATCTTGCTCTTTTCACTCCATCGTTTCCGCACACCATTCCCTCAAAATATGATGCAGAATTCATGAAAAAATTCTCATTTTTTTCCTTTTTTTTGTTGCCACGAATTTATTTATTCGTCAAGTCCATGGCAAACCGATTTTGTCGCTCCAAGTGTCAAACGACCTGACAGTCATTGGTCCAGACTCGAATAAAGATAGAAAAAAAAATGGCGTGTGATGCGAATTCGTGGGAGCTGCAAAAATGTGAAGGAGACACAAGAAGCTTTCAGGCTCTGTTGGTGCAAAAAAAACACAATGTGAGCTAAAGTTTGTAGAGAAACTTACGGAAAGAGAGAGAGAGAGGGAGAGCGAGGGAGGGAAAGAGCGCGGGGGCAGAAACAGGGAGAAGAGGAAACGTGTGCTTAAAATATTAACGCCGCAGGCGCTTACACCGAGGGATCTTTGTTTCGTTGTTCTGGACGGTGGACAAATATATGTATGTGTGTAGAAAGATCTCACCCTTTGCCTCTCTCACTCCCTCTTTCTCCCTCTTGTCGTATCTCTATGGCGTGCATTATACGTGGAAAAGAAGCTTGATATACCGTCGGGGATTGGGAGAGAAAAGCAGCGAGCTATACAAGGGGTGAATAAAGAGCTCTCGGTGCAGCACGAACGTGGATGGTGATGAAGAGTTCAGAAAGAGAGACGTGAAACAACGAGAAGGATATTAAAGGAAAAAAATGGAAAAAAGGAGGAAAAAAGCACGTGAGAGTGAACGTGGTAGAAAAACGAAGGGGATGAGAGCCCGAGTCTGAGCTCGGAGCGAATAACCTGGCTGGGAGCGTGCAAAATAATATATGAAATATGCACTGTGGTTGTTGTACAAAATTTTTCTCCTGTTAAAGTCTTTTTCACCCTCCTGCTCCGCTTTTCTCCACCGTACAACCCTCGCGGCAATGGCCAAGCTTCTCCTCGCACCAAACCGCACCATCACCACCGTCGCCACTCCAACCACCGCAACCGCATGAGACTCCGAGCAGTCCTCGCGAGTTTCACGTTTCTGTTTTCTCGCTCGGCAAAACGTCGCTTTTCCCAGAGAGCCAGAGCGAGACACACGACCAAAGGCTGGACCAGAGCTTAACACAGGCAACCTCCACTCCGAGACGAGTGCCAGACGCGAACCCACACGGCTTGCGCGCTAATGAAAAACCTTGAATTTTCCATGAAGGAATTATGCTCCACTACTGTGTCCCTCAACCCTCTCTCTCTCCCTGCACACACACACACACACACTCGATTCTTTGTTCCAGACTCGTCCACGGTACACGATACCAACTCGAACCGCTCTATTTTCTCTCTCCGCACAGCATCCGCACGAGTTTTATCTCATTTCGAGCCTTTTCTCACTACCGGACGTTTTGTGCTTTAACAATTTTTATACATGCCTCAAATTTTGCTTTTGTTCGCGGACCCAACGCAGCAGACTATTTCCTCAGAACCCTCGACGTTATGCAAATTTTGTTTCACACGCGTTATGGAGAATTGCTTCGGGATAAATAAATCTTCCACCCCAGTTTTTTCATGGGACTCCATGACGATTAAGGACGTTGTATGCAACATTTTGCATCGATAGAATTCCTTCGAATTTGCAACGCACAAAGAGAATAGTCGTGTCTAATAGCTCGCGCAATTTTAAGAGGCTTCACCGTGTGAAATTCGAGATATTTATTCATAAAAATCACAATTTTCAGCAATTTCTCATAAGAGCGCGTGTTAAAAGTTGCAATTTTCAACATCAAATATTCCCATTTCTAAATGGTGAAGCCTCTTGAAACTTTGCACACGCTTTTGCGTAACATCGAAGAAGTTTTATTCAGTTTTCCAAAAAAATCGGTCGTAGAATTTTTTCGATTGATCAAAATGACTTTCATTCTTGTTTTTTGATACCAACGATTTGGCACGTGATGATAAAACCGTTTTCGCAGTTTTATTCCAGTAATTTAATTGAAAATTCACGTGTCAAGTTTTCTATCGATAGAATTCCTTCAAATTTGCACGACACAAAGAAAATAGTGATGTCTAATTGCTCGCGCAATTTTAAGAGGCTTCACCGTGTAAAAATCGAGATATTTATTCATAAAAATCACAATTTTCAGTAATTTCTCATAAGGGCGCGTGTTAAAAGTTGCAATTTTCAACATTTAATATTTCCATTTCTAAATGGTGAAGCCTCTTGAAACTTTGCACACGCTTTTGTGCAACATCGAAGAAGTTTTATCCAGTTTTTCAAAAAAATCAGTCGTAAAATTTGTTCGAAATTTTGGTTATTATATAAAAAATACAGATTAGCTCGGAAAATCTTTAATTTTGAGAATCTTGTTCTTTGGGCAATTTGTAACAACTTTTTTCATGAACTTGCGCTCGCAAATCATTTCGTATGGAAGAAAAACCGAAAACGAACATCAAGATTTGATCGCGTCGCTATACAACGTTCTGAATTTATCGTGAATCTTGAATCCGATTAATTAATTCGATTTCTGGCTATAGATTCTCGGAATTGGATATTTTATTAACTCCTAAAGTTGCAAAAATTGCTTTTTACTCTCCGTTTCCATGATTCATTCACGATCTAATGGAAAAATACCGAAACCATTAAATTCTCCATGTATTTTCCGAGAAATCGGAAAAAGTCTGACGCAATATCGATTACAGAGAGGGTGATCGACCCGAAGTGGCCTCCCGACGGTAACGTCGAAGAGCAAACTACCCGATGCTAGTTTTTCTGAATAATTGAAGTGGCAGTGTACCCGATGGCGTTACTTTCACCATCGCGTTCGTAACGCGGAAATATATACCCATAAAAGAAATGCAGACACAAAAGTCTTTTCCTCACATTTGACCTTTTTGACCTCTCCATCTCGCTCGAATTGCACTTGGAAGTAAAACTACAAGAGGAAAATTGAAGCATACAAATAAAAACTATAATCAACATTTTTTCAACTTGCATTTCAATTGTTGAGTGAAAATGGCAAAAAACGTTCGCTGCAGCAAATTTCCACCCTTAAATAACTTTTCTCGACACGCTAATGATCACCAAATTCCTAATTATCGCTAAACTGACGCAAGAAATCAAAAACTCTCGTTTCAGGTTGGAAAAAAATTCTCGTTTCATCGAAATTGTAAATAAAAATGTGTAAAAATGACTCTGAAGTTTGTATCGTTGGAATGCAACGAAATAATTTTTTATCTTCGACGAAAATAATTATTCGAATGCAGAATTTAATTATGATGATAAAATGATCGATTTTTGCCACTTGAAAAGCATTTCGGCTCGAAAAATTTGGATTACATTAAAAATTGAACGAATCGTCAATAAAATGAAATATTTTTCATTACATCCCAACGTTGCAAACTTCAGCATCATAAAAAATGGTAAACTGGTGAAAAGCTCATTGGACCTTGAGAACAGCGACCATCAACCAAGATTTTTGACCATCATTTGTCAGACATGAAGAATAATTAGGAACGACGAGAATTTTTTCTCTGGAACGTCAAAATTCGATGTGAAAATATAAAAATTGAGATTGCCAGAGTTACAATTCTCGTATATCTATGGACGATCGTACGGTGCAAGTTTACACAGCGTTTGTGTGTACAGAGACCGAAACAGCGAGCGAGAGAGAGAGAGAGAGCATGGGCATGGAGAAGCCGAAGCATAGACCACGAAATATTTGAGTTGCTCGAGCGCAAACACGTAAATGTAAACGGGGCGTTTACATTGACGTTTACTTTTCTCCCTCTCGAGGAAAGAGCCCTCTGGTCGTCGTCGGCATCGAAGGCTATGGCGCTGTTGAAGGGGTGGCCGAACGGAGAGGAGATTCGCGGGGGGGTGCAGGCGGCGGGGTCGTTGGCAAAGAAGAGCTGGAGGGAAAGGGGACCAGGAGGAAGAAGAGGGTTAGCATAGCATTGGGATCGCGATGTGCTGGTGAAAGAGCAAGAGAACGACGGCGAGGTATTGCGGGTTTGAGGATGAGAGTCGAGTCGACTAACCGTCGGGCAAATATTGACCTAGCTGGATATTGCTCCCAATGCTTGTTTGTTTATTTCAATCCTCGTGACCGATGGGGGACCGAGCAATAGAGTTTACACTGTGGCTCTCGTGCATGTGCGTCATTCACCGAGAAAGATCGACAAAGACACCATCACCGAAAGACGCCGAGCAGGGGCAAGCGAAGAGCACGGCAGCAGGAGACACGGAGACAAGGATCAAAGTGTGTACCAAATATACAGACCCGGCTCTATGTGAGCAAGCAGATAGTGTGTATAGGTATTTAGTTATCCACATGCAACGGTTCATCTCAGCTGCGACTATAAGCAGAGCAAAACCCGTCCAACTGCGAACGTCCTAATAAACGAATCCATATGGAATTCTATGGGATTTTCAGAATTCTATGAATAAAATGTCACTCTTTGCCATTGTACTTTTTGTAGAACACTGGAAAGTGATTTTTAGAATTCTATGGGCTTTTTAGAATTCTACAGAATTCTATGGGATTTTTAGAATTCTATGAATAAAATGTCCCTCTTTGCCATTGTACTTTTTGTAAAACACTGGAAAGTGATTTTTAGAATTCTATGGGCTTTTCAGAATTCTATGGAATTCTATGGGATTTTCAGAATTCTATGGAATTCTATGGGATTTTGAGAATTCTATGAATAAAATGTCACTCTTTGCCATTGTACTTTTTGTAGAATACTGGAAAGTGATTTTTAGAATTCTATGGGCTTTTTAGAATTCTATGGAATTCTATGGGATTTTTAGAATTCTATGAATAAAATGTCACTCTTTGCCATTGTACTTTTTGTAGAATACTGGAAAGTGATTTTTAGAATTCTATGGGCTTTTTAGAATTCTATGGAATTCTATGGGATTTTTAGAATTCTATGAATAAAATGTCACTCTTTGCCATTGTACTTTTTGTAGAATACTGGAAAGTGATTTTTAGAATTCTATGGGCTTTTTAGAATTCTATAGAATTCTATGGGATCTTTAGAATTCTATGAATAAAATGTCACTTTTTGCCATTGTACTTTTTGTAAAACACTGGAAAGTGATTTTTAGAATTCTATGAATAAAATGTCACTCTTTGCCATTGTACTTTTTGTAGAACACTGGAAAGTGATTTTTAGAATTCTATGGAATTTTATGGGATTTTCAGAATTCTATGAATAAAATGTCACTCTTTGCCATGGTACTTTTTGTAGAACACTGGAAAGTGATTTTTAGAATTCTATGGGCTTTTTAGAATTCTATGGAATTCTATGGGATTTTTAGAATTCTATGAATAAAATGTCACTTTTTGCCATTGGACTTTTTGTGGAACACTGGAAAGTGATTTTTCGAATTTCATGGGCAAAATATTTTTTTAACACTACAAGAAATCACCATATAACGAATGTTTTTGGATAATTTCAAAATTTTAGATATTTTGACAATATTTTTGATTTATAACGAAACTGTCAACTAAAGTTACGATTAGAATGCCAAAAATTGACTCTTCGAAGAGACTTTCCAGAATATTTCTTGCTCCAATGTCAAAATTTTTGTGATTTTTCAAAAAAACTTCAAGTCGAACGTATCCAACAATCTTTTCTATCTTTTCCAACGAAATTAGATTTTCAGTGTACGTTAAAAATCAAATTTCTTCACAATTTTTGTCTTCCACTCAAAATTTTTCCATATTTTTAGACATTTTTTTTTTTTTAGAAGCATAAAATTAATTTTTAGAAGCCTAGTGTTAATTCTTAACTTCTAGGCCCCTGTTTTCTTCGTGCTGGCTAAAATAAACTTATCGTAAGAATCGTATTTGTACGAGCCGAGGGTGGTAACAATGTATATACGAAAAACGGAAAGAAAAGATGGAAAAAAAAAAAATAAAAAGAGAGTGTGAAATCGATCTCGTACGGTACGTACACGATGATCGTGTCCCTCGAGTTTGCTGCGAGATGATGAGAAAGAGAAAAAGGTACGGTATCGCGATATGAGTCAAAATGAGGAAAAAAGTGGTAGGGCCTATATCTATACCGAAATTTAGTAGGTACAGCAATAGACTAAAAGACGTATACACGAAAAACGTAAAAAAAGTATATAACACATGTGTATATACTCGAGTTTGGTACATAAAGGTCGGAGAGTTGGTGTATAGGGGGGCGATACGCTCGTTCGGTTCTTTCCGCATCGTTTTCTCGCTCACGGCTTGTCGTTTGGGTTTGTCGGCTGCGGAAATGGTTTCCGGCGGGATATAGACGAATCCAAGGGGGGGGTGGTTCTTTTTCGCGCTCAAGGGTCGGACGAGAAAATGCTCGTTGGAGCGTACGCAGCTTCGCTCGAGTATTTTCTGCCTCTATTTTTTAACCTCCCCTCAATCGTTCAATTCCCCCACCCCCTCTTTTCGTCATATATATATATGTATATCGGTTCGTGTCTCTCAAGCTTCGACGCTAAATCACTTTTACTTCACCTTCTCCACGAAACAACCCCTCGTATATAAGTGCGTCAGCGTTTTATACTCGTCCCTGCAGTCTCTTGTCTTTTATCCTCAACTTTAGGGGAATAAAGAATCTGCGAATGCCCAATTTCTCACGTCTCCGTGTAGCGTGAGATTTCATTTTGAAAAATGGCTCGCCTCCTAAGATCTGCAGCCCAAAAAGCTTCTGAATAATCTCCTACTCAAAAAAAAAACTGGTCCATTTCCTGCAAATAAAAATAACTTTAGTTTATTCACTGTTGCTGACTAACTTATTTTTCTCCTTCCGTCATTCCTGCACTGGGACAAAAAATTTTTTTGGACACGTTCGACTTAGTGGTTTTTGAAAAATCACAAAAATTTGGTCATTGCAGCAGGAAGTATTCTGGAAAGTCCTTCGAAAAGCTCATTTTTGTCAGTCTAATCGTAAATTTTGATGACGGTCCCGTTAGAAATGAAAAATATTGTCAAAACAACGAAAATTTTTCAAAAATATTAAGTTATCGACGGTTTTCGAAAAAAATCACAAAAATTTAGTCATTGCAGCAGGAAATATTCTAGAAAGTGTGGAAAAGTAAATTTTTGTCGTTCCAATCGTAAATTTTGGTGAAAATTCCATTAGAAATGAAAAATATTGTGAAAAATAACGAAAATTTTGAAATTATCCGAAAATATTTATAGTTCGTCGTGCTCAACTAAATATCGACGTGTACAGAAGGATTTCAATGGCTGCTGCTTCTCTTTCACTTCTCTTTCGACACCCTCGTTGGATGTCCGCAGTGAAAACGTCGATCGTTTGAGTTGTATGGGCATTGGGTGGGCGTTTAACCCCTCTAGATCGAACTCGTGTTTATTTTCATGTATACCCCGCGATCATTCCTCGTGACTTGGTCACTTTGAGCGCCTAATCGAGCGTGTATTCCATAGCAAGCGTTAGAGGGCGCGTATACCCGGATCTGCTCCGATTGCTGACTATTTTCCCGCTAACCTACATTCACCCTCCCTCCCTGGCTCTCGCCTCATCCCATCTTCCCAAAAAGCTTTCATCCCTTTGAGATTTTCCGTCACACGTCGTTGGATTCTCGCTCCACAGAAAATAACACATAAGACGAATCATTCGAATTAAGAGATTGCCTCAGTTTCAATCAACACGAGCCAGCTCATCCGGAATTATTCCACGGTGTATAGTTTATATCAAAATCTGCAGACGGTTCGGCAGCTTGAACAAATGCACAATCTCCATCCAAATAAATATCGACGTCCAATGAGCACTAAAAAGGAAATTTTGTTGAAAAAGATCGATATTTTGTTGGAAACGTTCAACTAAACGTTTTTTTGAAAAATCACGAAAATTTTTTCGCTTTAGCAAAAAACATTCTAGAAATTTTTTTCGAAAAGTCAATTTTTGTCATTCCAATCGCAAATTTCGCAGACAATTTTTTATATTATCGCAAAATATTTAGTTCGCTGTATTCAACAAAATATCGACGTTTTTTGACAAAATTGAATTTTCAGTGAGCTCAGAATCTTTTTTTATTATGTTTTTGAAGGAAAAAAAATGTCTTCAAGTTTTTTTGAAAAAGTCACAAAAATTGAGTCACTGCGATACTAAAAAGCCCACAGAATTCTAAAAATCACTTTCCAGTGTTCTACAAAAAGTTCAATGGCCAAGAGCGACATTTTATTCATAGAATTCTAAAAATCCTATAGAATTCCATAGAATTCTAAAAATCCCATAGAACACTAAAAATTTCTTTCCAGTGTTTTACAAAAATCAAAATGGCAAAGAGTGACATTTTATTCATAACTTTGTAATATTCTTCGTAATAGTGGTTCAGAAATAACATGCACGCATTATTTTTCCTTATACAGCATGTATATATAGGACTCGGGTCTCCGCGAGAATTAGTTGCAAAAGTAAGATGCACCATTTTTATGAAAAATGTTATCAAGAAGTCTCAAATATTGCCGAACTAAGCAGCAAAATGCTAAATTTTCGAGAATCGAATCCCAGAATTTGAAAACCTTCAAGTTTATCGTTGAGTATGATTGATCGCAAAGCACGAGTTTCGGTAAATGATAAAGTTGTAACTAATAGTTTGAATGTGGGGATGTTCAGGGAGTGAATTACGAAATTGAAGGAGTGGCTTATTAATGTTTCCGGATAGCTACACGTACGTGGCACAGAAATTCGCACCTCGCAATATACATGTATATATCGTATATATATATACATATATACAGGTTTTAGCATGCACTAGGTATAACAAGGCTAGCACTTGATTACGTCAGTTAGTTCGACGTAGCATAGTCCCGGCTCAATTCCGGCTATGAGGCAGAGGGCGATACATCCACCGTTATGCCCCTTTCATCGGCTTGCTCTCCTTGCGCCAATGGCGCCACGATCATCTCTCTATTCACAGCTACCCTTGCGCAATGCCCTAACAACCCCCATCGTTGCAGTCTCGTGAAGCAACGTGCAAAGCTAGTGCGCCAATACACTCTCTCTCTCTTTCTCTCTCTCTCTCTCCCTCTCTTCGCCCGTGTAGTGGATTCTAAGCTTCATCCCTCTTCATCCATTCGGTATACGCGCATACAACCTGGCAATCTGACCGGCTCGCAACGGCAATAGTACGCCAACGTGCAAAGCCAATGACAACCAGACCACCCCACGCACGCACGAAATCCTGCATCACTTTCGCTGAAACGAGAGCGAGAGAGCCAGCCAAGTTTGCTCCTGCTGCTGCAAGGGGTGAAGAGACAAGAGAAGGAGGTTTAGCTCCAAGCCACTGCAACGCAGATGAGGGAGAGAGGCACTCGAGAATACGTGTGGATGTTGAAGCGGGTATCGCAAGCACTAAACGTAATTAAACGGATAGTTTCCGCATTAGCCGCGATTGGATAATCATTCATCGATTATCTCCGATCCCCGCGGTGACAATGCATATCCCTTCTCCCCCACCGTATCATCCACCTCTATCCGCTCCGACTATATCACTCAAGGTTTGTCCAACCAAAGCGTGCCACGTGTGAATACCTATTGTCATTTTCATCTGCCTCCTCCCCCCCCCCCCCCCTCTCTCGTGCCACACTCGCTTTGTTGTCATCTGTTCGGATTTCTGTCTCAAGTCGTACCACGCGATTCCCCAGGACCATCGAACCCCATCACTTTCTCCATAACCAAACATAAGATGAAGAAGTTCAAGTCTCCAAATCACAATTCCAACTGCGACGATCACTCATTTCGTATCGACGTAGAATCAATTTGTTGTGTACTTTTCTCCAGAAGATTCAACTTCCATCTGAATTTTCGTGATAGCAAAATGAACCGGTTCAGGAATCCGTCAATTTTAAATATAAATGAACAAGCTTTTACGCTGAATTATGCCTGGAAATGAACTTTGGCCGTACTAGCAGATTCTGAAAATAAAAAATTTGTTGGAAAAGATCGATATTTTGTTGGATACAATCAACTAAACGTTTTTTTTTTTTGAAAAATCACAAAAATGTTGTCATTGCAGCAAGAAACATTCTAGGAAGTCTCTTGGAAAAGTAAATTTTTGTCATTCCAATCGTAAATTTTACTGACAGTTCCGTGGGAAATCATAAATATTTTCAAAATAACGAAATTTTTTGGGTAATTTCAAAATTCTCGTGATTTTGGCAGAATTTTTTGGGTAATTTCAAAATTTTCGTGATATTGGCAAAATTTTTCTTTTCGAACGAAATCGTCAGCAAAATTTACGATTGAAATGCCAAAAATAGATTTTTTGGAGAACATTTCTAGAATATTTCTTACTGGTTTGACAAAATTTGTGTGATTTTTCAAAAAAATAACGAAAATTTTGGAATTATCTGAAAAATTTAGTTTACCGTATTCGACAAAATATCGACGTTTTCTGACAAGATTTAGTTTTCAGTGTAAGGACGATCAGTGGAGTCTGCGATCGACGAGGGGAGGGGCGAGGTGTCCCAGAGCCAATAATCTGCGGGTATAAATATATAAGCACCGAGTTGTATAACGTCATAGAATTTTACCTCATCCGGAGACGAGAAGTTGAATGGGATCCGATTGGAGAGAAGCTAGTGCTCGTAAACGGTCCATAATAATTCAATTCAGGCGGTGTGACATGGCCACAATCAAAGTGATATAGGATATTCAGAGAATAAAAGAGAGCCCGCACACACGCGTGAAAACGACACGCAGGGTGCAGCACAGATATCCAGACACACACAGTGACTCTTGTAATAAATGCCAGAGGGGATGCGAAAGGTCGTAGCCAAAACGGTTGACAGTATATAAAGCAATGGGGTTTGGCGCCCTTTTGTTTCCTAACAGTCGATTTATATAAAACGATCTAGTTATACATCCAAGTTCTATGCCGAAGACAGGCAGGGTCACCGAGGGTTGAATCTCTGTTGATGAAGTGCGGCGCCCTCCGAATATCCTCGAGAACGTAAAAGTGTGATAGAGAACGAAGGAGCCAACTCAAAGTATCCTCTTTCACGAGGCGTAAAAGGAGGGTTGATTGGCGTCTGGGTTAAGATAAAAATAAGACAAAAAAAAGCCTCGTTGGTCCTTCCTCGTATATATAAATATACAAACACGTTGGATATGCCTATCCCAAAAAGATCCAAGTCGTTGTCGCAAATGGCAGGCCTACCACCCGAAATGATATCCCTTCTTGACTTACCATCCACGAAAGGTCCAGCGATCCGGAAGATAAAGTTTATCTCTTGCTCCACGATCCCTACGCTCTTCCCTCCCTCTCCCTCTCTCGAGGATCTCTCCAGCTATAATAATAACAATAACTCCAAAATGGGAATACCTTCCTAAGAGAACTGCGGAACGAAGTCGGCCAGCCTGAGAACCTTTGCCCACGATTACAATTGCCAACGGCCCGAGCAACCCACAGGGTGGTTTGACCCTTTCCGCTCCATGACATCCCCACCCACCTCCCTCGCTCCTTTTCCTTCGCCACTCGCTCTCAACTCGAGAATTCGAGTTTATATTCTACGAGTTGGAGTCTTGGATAAACACATACATTTCGCTCCAACCCAAGTCTCCCCGCAACGTTATGTGACTCTATACCGAGTACACTAAGATACATCTGCGTTGTTGGCTCTTGGGATATTGCGGGGGCGGATCGAGATGGAGGAAATACCAATCGAGAGATAACAGTCACATCATATCCTGTTGGGATATCGTCAGATTTTTTATCAGCCAAGATGGATGATCCTGCGAATTATGGTTATCGGAAAATGAGCTTTTCATATGAAGCCTGATCGTTGCTTAGAAATTGAAACACTAATTCACTGAAAATTGAATTTTGTCAAAAAACGTCGACATTTTGTTGGACGCTGAATATTTTTGGATAATTTCAAAATTTTCGGTATTTTGACAATGTTTTTGATTTCCTACGGAATTGTCAGCAAAATTACGATTGGAATGACAAAAATTGACTTTTCGGAGAGATTTTCTAGAATTTTTCTCGCTGCAATGCCAAAATTTTTGTGATTTTTCAAAAAACGTCAATATTTTGTTGAACGCGGTTAATTTTTTTTTGATAATTTCAAAATTTTCATTATTTTGACAATATTTTCGATTCCTTACGGAATTGTCAGTAAAATTTACGGTTGGAATGACAAAAATAGAATTTATTTTGCTCCACTGCCAACATTTTTGTGATTTTTCAAAAAAACATCAAAATTTTGTTGAACGCGGTCGATTTTCTTGGATAATTTCAAAATTTTCGTTATTTTGACAATATTTTTGATTTCTTACGGAATTGTGGGCAAAATTTACGATTGGAATGACAAAAATTGACTTTTCCAAGAGACTTTCTAGAATATTTCTCGCTGCAATGCCAAAATTTTTGTGATTTTTCAAAAAACGTCAATATTTTGTTGAACGCGGTCGATATTTTTGGGTAATTTCAAAATTTTCGTTATTTTGACAATATTTTTGATTTCTTACGGAATTGTCAGTAAAATTTACGATTGGAATGAAAAAAATAGAATTTTTTTTTGCTGCATTGCCAAAATTTTTGTGATTTTTCAAAAAAACGCCGAGTCGAACGTATCCAACGGAATTTTCTTTGCGTCAATCAGTTTGTTGATCATTTCATCCCCGAGGCGTATAGGGATAAGCGAAAAGGAAAGAGTAAAAAAAATATTGTTCGTCGTTGGGTGTTTTTATGGCGCGTCGTTGGGTGTTTTCTCGTTGCGTGGATAGACTTAATTTGCTGACTGACTCGGAGCCTGCTCGTCCCTCATTTTCCGCACACTGGTGCAAAATTCTCACGCCTTCTTTACACGCACGAGGAATTCCTCATTGCTTCCGTAGAATCGTACTAAGATAAGCCACACAGTTAAACACTGAAAGTGTGATTAAGGGTGTGCGAATGTGTGTGGTCGTGTGTATTTTACTGTAGCAGGGACTTGTGCCTTAAGCCCGCGCGTGAGCTTTGTGGAATAGGGATGAGGAATTGTAGTCGCGTGTGCATTCTGGCGTGTTGGGGCTCGAGCGTGCGAGACTCGATGGTTTACGAAGGGCGAGAGAGCAGGAGATAGCCACGGCCTCACAAACTCAGCGGCCAATTCACTCGTGCGTGCGAAATAATCTCGCGGTCGGGCTGTTTCTCCTCAACACACTCACACAAACACTCACACATACAGCTTCGGACTTGCCTATGACGGAGTTTCGCGCGGAAAGCAGATACACGGGAGTTCCTCGACCATCGCGTACCGGGCTAACCCCTGGAGCGATCCGCAGTTATGCAAAAGGGTCGCGTATGCGTCATGAATTATGTAAGCCACCCAAGAGAGAAGGAAAAAGAGAGAGAGTTAGTCTGTGCGCGTGTTCATGTGCGTAATATAGTCTTACTCGTGTGGATTCTCGATCAGGATGACTCTGGCTTCCGTGGTGCACTCAAAATCCAATTTTCGAAGAGATTTTCTAAAACTTTTCCTGCCACAATGCCCAAATTTTAGTGATTTAAAAAAAAAAAAACGTTCAGTCGAGCTTTTCCAACGAAATTTTCTTTTCAGTGAAAAAACGTCGATATTTTGTTGATCACGGTCAACTATTTTTGGGGAATTTCAAAATTTACGTAATTTTGACAATATTTTTGATTTCTAACGAAACTGACAGCAAAATTTAAGATTGGAATGACAAAAATTTACTTTTCGAAGAGACTTTCTGGAATATTTATTTCTACAATTACAAATTTTTGTAATTTTTTGAAAAATTTTCAGTCGAACTGGACAAAATATCGATCTTTTCCAACAAAATTTTCCTTTCAGTGAAAAAACTTCGATATTTTGTTAAAAACGGTCAACCATTTTTGGGGAATTCAAAATTTACATAATTTTGACAATATTTTTGATTCCTAACGAAACTGACAGCAAAATTTAAGATTCGAATGACAAAAATTTACTTTTCGAACAGACTTTCTAGAATATTTATTTCTACAATTACAAATTTTTGTAATTTTTTGAAAAATGTTCAGTCGAACTGGACAAAATATCGATCTTTTCCAACAAAATTTTCCTTTCAGTGAAAAAACTTCGATATTTTGTTAAACACGGTCAACCATTTTTGGGGAATTTCAAAATTTACGTAATTTTGACAATATTTTTGATTTCTAACGAAACTGACAGCAAAATTTAAGATTCGAATGACAAAAATTTACTTTTCGAAGAGACTTTCTAGAATATTTATTTCTACAATTACAAATTTTTGTAATTTTTTGAAAAATGTTCAGTCGAGCTGGACAAAACATCGATCTTTTCCAACAAAACTTTATTTTCAATGTGCAGATGCGATTTTGAGAATAGGACGAGTGGAAACTATGGAAGAAAATGCCAGAAAACATTTTCCTGAATTTTCATTTACCCAAAAATCGTTCTCACGTACATACAAATAAATAAATGTGTTAATAATCAAAAAGTCTATTTATAAATTCAAATCGAGTGGCCCGATTTTATTATTTGAAATTAAAAAATAATAAAAAGTTTAGAGTATGTGGGAAAATTGTTCACCAGGATATGGAAAAGTTTACCGAGCTGTATTTTTTGATGTGCAATTAATTATTCAGCGAAAAATTACAGATAGCGCAGTGCGTGGAGGGAAATTTTTACGATGCGGGTCATTATCGCATGAATAAAGAAACATATTTTACAGGATAAAAATTTCGAATCTAGATACACGCACATTTGATGAACATTTTACCCGAGCAACCCATAAAATTAACTGCGTTTCGCAGTAACAATTTCTCTCCGCACAACTACTTATGCGTGTGTGCAAACTTGAAATGTTACGTATTGCATTCGAGCCTGCGTACGCATATCTGAAATAAAAAGAAACGCCGTAATTTGAACACAAAAAATTACCCGCACGTTTCGATATTTTACAATGTAATCATTACCGGGAATTCCACAATAAAATTTCCGGGATAATTATTTTCCGTGGATACTCATGAATACAACATTTTTCCGAGCACCCCATAATGGGCAACTAACGGACCCTCGGTTTTTTTTTTTTTTCAACGTACAAAAGTGAACGAACCCGCAAGAGAATTTTGATCAAATTTTTAAGTTCGCAAAACGACTTTATTTCAAAATTTTCTATAAACCTTCTTGGCACAAAAACCAACAATTTTTCCTACGAAAAAAAAATTTCTGAAGTTCCCAATTTGCGATGTTTAATTTTCAATTTTCTTATTTAATCGCGTGTAAATTAAAATCACGTTTCGTTAAAAAGTTGCAAAAATCGAGTTGCAAACAAAATGTATTCAAGATTTTTTTTGCAGACAGCCAAAAAGGCTGTGAGCCGAATTTTTTTAAGAAAAATCCTAAACACATTTGCTTGCAACTCATAAACGAAACGCGACTCGAATTTCCACGCGTTTGGATGGGAAAAGTTAAAAAAAATTGTAAATTAAATGGCTCAAATTCTTGACGTCAGAGAATTTATTCTTCAAGGGAGAAAATTTCTAGTTTTGGTGTCAAGAATTTTCATTCAAAATTATTGAAGAATCTTCAATAAAGTAATTTTGTGATATTAATTCGTTAATTCATTTTGATCTGCTTTATATTTGTATTTTTAAGGAAAATCCTAAACACATTTATTTGCAACTCACAAACGAAGCGTGACTCGAATTTCCACGCGTTTTGATGGAAACAGTTGAAAATTGTGAATAAAAATCTCAAATTCTTGACGTCAGAAAATTTATTTCTTCAAGGGAGAACATTTCTAGTTTTGGTGTCAAGAATTTTCATGCAAAATTATTGAAGAATCCTAAAAAAAGTAATTTTGTGATAGTAATTCATAAATTCATTTGTATTTTTAAGTAAAATTCTGAAAAAATTTAGTTGCAACTCACAAACGAAGCGCGATGACTCGAATTTACTCGCATTTCGATGGGAAACGTGGTCAGAAAATGTTTTCTTCATCGAAGAAAATTGTTAGTCTTTTTGTCAAGAATAATCATAAAAAATGATGAAAGATTTGCATTAATGGAAAATTGGTAAACGCGAATCGTCCTTAATCCTGATTTTCACTCCGAGAAAGGGAAAAAAGGCTGAGAAAATAAATGTAGCTTCTTAAACGAAAAAGCCTGATTCACGGTCGAGTGACTTTAATGAGGACGGGATATCGCATAAACGAGGAGCTAGGGGGGGTAGGGGGGGGGGGGTAGGATAATTACGATTGTGTGAAACGCAGCAGAGAACACGGGACAACCGGGCGCGTGATACCGGCTATTTGTGGGTGAATGTGAACGAGCTTGTTCGTCACAACATCTACAAACAGAGAAATACCGCACAAATAGATAAACGAACTATATAGTGTGCAAAACACACGTAAACGCGTGGGTGTATCGACACGAGAGCGAGAGAAAGAGAGAGAGAGAGCGAGAATAGGTGTCAGAGTGTGAGATGAGCTGTTCGCTATACCGATCTAATTCGACCACTGGATAAATTATTAGCGTTCGCCACACTTTGCCTAGGAGAGGAGAGCACAGACATTTGCGATGTTATACAATTGTGTCTAACGCCACGTTGAACTAAACGCGAATTCGCCATTTCTCTACCCCTCCCCGTCTCTCTTTTGGTGATTGTACATTTACTAATAGAATGGAGTAGGGATGGACCATTCGGGTGTTCGTACATCAACTCTGCTATGGAATTAACATTTGCATGGGCATAACTCGCACAATTCGCTAGACAAAGTCACTAAGGATACGCCATTTTCTTTATCACCTCTCTTTGCTTTTCGCTCTATGTCTATATGCGTCACATTTAGTGATAACAAACAGATCTATGGCTTAAATGTACAAGTGCTGCGCGTATGGATATACACAAAACTATCTGCATGCCCGTTTCATGGCTTCGTACTCGCGTGGTGTACTCCATCGCCACAACACACGTTAACTAAACGTATAATAAATTTCTACACCCTCTACTTCGATGTGGCGCGGTTTCAACGGTCCACCGCAACGTGCATTTACGTTTCCGCGTCTACCCAAGGCTACTATCATTTTCTATTTGTACGGTATGGACTTGTGCTGCCGATTGCTCTAGTTTCCAACTACTTGCTTCCTCGCCTTTAACTTGCGACCATCATTTTTTTAACAAGTCACACTGGGAAGAAACTTTTGTTGGAAATGACGGATATTTTGTTGGATACGTTCGACTAAACGTTTTTTTTTGAAAAATCTATAAAATTTTGTCATTGCAGCGAGAAATATTCTAGAAAAGTCAATTTTTGTCATTTCAATGGTAAATTCTGGCGACAGTTCCGTGAGAAATCAAAAATATTGTCACAATCACGGAAATTTCGAAAAATTTCCATTTTTTTTTATTTCACGCGGAACTGTCGGCTAAATTTACGATTGGAATGACAAAAATTTACACTAAAATGAACATTTTGTTGGATAAGTTCGACTAAACGTTTTTTTTTTTGAAAAATCTATAAAATGTTGTCATTGCAGCGAGAAATATTCTGGAAAAGTCAATTTTTGTCATTTTAATGGTAAATTCTGCTGACAGTTCCGTGAGAAATCAAAAATATTGTCACAGTCACGAAAATTTCCAAAATTATCCAATTTTTTTCTATTTCTCGCGGAACTGTCGGCGAAATTTACAATTGGAATGACAAAAATTTACACAGGAAAGAAAATTTTGTTGGATAAATTCGACTAAACGTTTTTTTTTTTGGAAAATCAATAAAATTTTGTCATTGCGGCGAGAAATATTCTAGAAAGTCTCTTCGAAAAGTAAATTTTTGTCATTCCAATGGTAAATTTAGCTGACAGTTCCGAGAGGAATCCAAAATATTGTCAAAATTGTCCAAAAATATTTAGTTGATCGTGTTCAACAAAATATCGACGTTGTTTGACAAAATTCAATTTTCAGTGTAATTTTTGAAAAGATTTTCTAGAATATTTCTTGCTGCAATGACTAAATTTTTATGATTTTTAAAAAAAAAAAATTCCCCTTTCAGCGCCACGCAATTTGAACAATTTTAATCCATTGAGATCACTGAATAAATTTCATTGAAAAAAAAATATCAAGATTAATTATCGATACAAAATTCCTCTAATAATTCATTCATTAGTGTTGATTGCGTTGAGACAATAGCTGGTTCGATATAATTCAGCATTATACACCTCGAATCGAGGGCTTTCATTCTACAAATACGTGCAATATCATTTAACCAACAACTTGAAGAAGAAAAAAAAATGTTTTCCGAGCTCTATTGAGGTTAAAGTGTGCACAAGTGGACAGTCCTCGCGTGCACTTTGCGAAATTGTCAAAGTGACAAGCTCGTAGAGTTCAGGGTTACGAATGCAACGTGAAATTTTTATGGAAACATCAAAACTTTTTCCAGTAATGAGTCGGAACAATGACAGAGAATTATGAAAAATTCATGTCGTAAGTTCGTAATTACGTTTCCCTGAAACACTCTGTCTTTCCACATCAATAATCCACGAGATTCCTTCATATACTTATTTGGAAGCATAGCCTAGAATTCATACAAGACGTAGAATTGTCTATAACCAACAATTTATCGGTGTTTTGTTTCCACAAATATCTTGAGTCTCCCAACAACGGATACAATGTAAGGTCAATCGTTTCCACGTATTGATTAAGGCATTACAATCACAAAACGACTTTATTCAGGGTCCTTTCAAAATATTGTACAAACGTGAAAAATTTTCCGACGTTTAGAATTCGAGGAATTAAATTTGCAATTTTTCATTTTCCCCATCCAAACGCGTGTAAATTAAAATCACGTTTCGTCAAAAAGTTGCAAAAATCGAGTCGCAAAAAAAATGTATTTAGGATTTTTTTTGCAGATTGCCAGAAAGGCTGTGAGCCGAGATTTTTTGAGAAAAATCCTAAACACATATATTTGCAACTCACAATAAAATATTCAATTCAACAATTTCCAACATAATTCTCAATATTCTTATCCGCGATTCATTCCATTTTTTGATGAGAAAATTTTTCATTTAATTGATAATTCAAGGACGTTGTATGGCCACATAGCAAGTTCCACATTTGGATATGTAAACCCCAATGAAAAGAAAAAAAAATTTCGATTTGACCTCGTAGATCCCAATGAAAAAAAAAAATAGATCCCAATGAAAAAAAAAAATAGACCCCAATGAAAAAAAAGAAAAAAAATTAAAAAATCGTTTTCGTCAGAGTCCATTCGTAGTCTCTGTCCGTAATTAAACAAAAAATATTCAATTCAACCATTTCCAACATAATTCAATGAAAAAGAAAAAAAAATAGACCCCAATGAAAAAATAATATAAACCCCAATGAAAAGAAAAAAAAATGTTAATTTAAAATAGTTTGGGTTCAAGACGCTGTCGCATATCTCGATTAGTTATTAGAAAACCGTTCGCGCGCGTGATGCCCCCAAGTAAATTTTAAATGGCTCGAATTCTTGACGTCAGAGAATTTATTCTTCACAGGAGAAAATTGTTAGCCTTGGTGTTAAGAATTTTCATACAAAATTCTTGAAGAATCCTAAACAAAGTAATTTCGTGATCGTAATTCGTTAATTCATTTTTATCTGCTTTATATTTGTATTTTTAAGAAAAATCCTAAACACCTTAATTCGAAACTCACAAACGAAGCGCGACTCGAATTTACACGCGTTTTGATGGGAAAAGTTAAAAATTGTAAATTAAATAGCTCAAATTCTTGACGTCAGAGAATTTCCTCTTCACACGAGAAAATTTTTGGTTTTTGTGTCAAGAATTTTCATACAAAATTATTGAAAAATCCTAAACAAAGTAATTTCGTGATTGTAATTCGTCAGTTCATTTGTATCTGCGAAGCCTCAATATAAAAAAAAGGTCGACAATTACTTTTTTGCCATTATTTTACTGCGAGGCTCGTATTCCCAAGGGTAGGAAACTTGTAGATGAAAAATAGTGCATATATAATTGATTCGATAGATAGTGGTTTGCAGGCTCGGAGGAATAACAGTTTGCAAAAGCTTTTAGGTACAATTACATCGATCGGGTGTGTCTGGCAAATGAAAGAACGAGCGGGTCGTGCGGTAGAGAGAGAGAGAGAGTCTGGGGAGTTGTGGGGGATGAGGGAAAAATCAATTGCGGAGAAAGGTCTCAAAGATTTATATTGTAATTGTTCAATTTGTGCTCTCGGGTTGTGTGTAACGTTGCTCGATTGGGCTGTAAAATATAAAATAAATAAAAAGGACACGTTACGAGATTCTGGATCTGGATACGAATCCCTTCGAAATGTGGGAAGGAGCAAAAAGCTCGAATTCAAACAGGTAGAAAATTTCCTTTGCCAAGGAAAAGCTGCATTTCATGATCACACCGATCTCCCTCTCTCGGTCTCTCGTTGAGTTTCTCCTGCTTTTCAGCGGGTGCGAACGAACCATTTGAGATTTAAGGGGACTTAATTAGTTGCGGAACGCTATAAATTCTCGACTCGCTCGCTATGCGCCTTCTCTCCAACAGTTTCGCCCCCTGAATCACCCTCTTTCTCACTCCCTTAACACGAACCAGTTCGCTTCTCCTCTCTTCGCTGCCGCGACCTTTTCCCAAAGGTCTTCTTCGTTTTCTATGTATATATTTCTCTTCCTCTCTTTCTCCGCAGCCCCTACACACGTTCGCGGGTACTTGGCATTTGTTCGTACAATCCGGAACCAGAACGAGTAGCGACTCGCTGTAACCTCCCCCCTGGGTAACCTCCGATGGATAAAGTTCCTTGTAACACGAACGTAAAACTCTCTATATATACAATGTGTGCAAATGTCTACATATATAGATATTTTCGCATTTAAGCGCAGTCTTGAACGAACCAACCTTTTCCTTCTAAATCACGTCGCCCTCTTAATTTCCTATACGCCGACGTCGACGACAGCACGAAATTAAAACGTTCCTACATCTCCGCGAGTTCTCTCCGAGATACCACTGGAAAAAAATGCGTCTCTTGGGCTTTTTTGAAGAAATGAAGGAAAATCCAGTCGAACCAAAACTCCCGAATGGTTCCAAGCAGATTATTTTTCTGGCAATTTATTTGGCTGGATATTTTAATCATTGTGCATTGCTGAAAATTGAATTTTGGCGAAAAACGTCGATTTTTTGTTGAACACGGTCTACTAAATATTTTTGCATAATTTTTAAATTTATTTTTCAAAGAAACTTTTTTTTGGAAAATTTTACTGACGATTCCGTTAAAAATCGAAAATAGAGTCGAAATAACAGAAATTTAGTCATTGCGGCAAGAAATATTCTAGAAAGTTTCTGCAAAAAGTAAATTTTTGCCAAATTTTACTGACAATTCTGTTAAAAGTCGAAAATATCGTCAAAATAACAAAAATTTAGTCGTTGCGGCAGGAAATATTCTAGAAAGTTTCTTTAAAAAGTAAATTTTTGCAATTTTTGCCAAGTTTTACTGACGATTCCAATAAAAATCAAAAATATTGTCAAAATAACAAAAATTTAGTCATTGCAGCAGGAAATATCGTAGAAAGTTTCTTTAAAAAGTAAGTTTTTGAAAAAATTTACTGACAATTCCGTTAAAAATCAAAAATATTGTCAAAATAACAAAAATTTAGTCATTCCGTTAAAAATCAAAAATATTGTCAAAACAACAAAAATTTAGTCATTGCAGCAGGAAATATCGTAGAAAGTTTCTTTAAAAAGTAAGTTTTTGAAAAAATTTACTGACAATTCCGTTAAAAATCAAAAATATTGTCAAAATAACAAAAATTTAGTCATTCCGTTAAAAATCAAAAATATTGTCAAAACAACAAAAATTTAGTCATTGCAGCAGGAAATATCGTAGAAAGTTTCTTTAAAAAGTAAATTTTTGAAAAATTTTACTGACAATTCCGTTAAAAATCAAAAATATTTTCAAAATAACAAAAATTTAGTCATTGCAGCAGGAAAATTTCCAGAAAGTTTCTTTAAAAAGTAATTTTTGCAAAATTTTACTGACAATTCCGTTAAAAATAAAAAATATTGTCAAAATACCAAAAATTTAGTCATTGCGGCAGGAAAATTTCCAGAAAGTTTTTTTAAGAAATAAATTTTTGCAAATATTTACTGACAATTCCGTTGAAAATCAAAAATATTGTCAAAATAACAAAAATTTAGTCATTGCGGCAGGAAAATTTCCAGAAAGTTAAAAAAATAAATAAATTTTTGCGAATTTTTACTGAAAATTCCGCTGAAAATCGACAATATCGTCCATATAACAAAAATTTAGTCATTGCAGCAGGAAAATTTCTAGAAAATTTCTTTAAAAAGTAAATTTTTGCAATTTTTGCCAAATTTTATTGACAATTCCGTTAAAAATCCGCTAAATATTGTCCAAATAACAAAAATTTAGTCATTGCGGCAGAAAATATTCTAGAAAGTTTCTTTGAAAAGTAAATTTTTGCAAATTTTGCAAAATTTTACTGACAACTCCATTGAAAATAAAAATATTGTCAAAACAACAAAAATTTTGAAATTATCCAAAATATTTAGTTCACCGTGTTCAACAAAATATCGACATTTATCGACAAAATTTAATTTTCAATCCACAATGACTAAATTTGCGAGATTTTTCAAAAAACATTTACGCGCACACGATTGAACAAAAAGCTCGACTAAAAAATGAAAAAATCGTCTCGAGTGCGATGCCCAAACAATTTTATTCCGAAAAATGTGATTTGCCCGACACGCCGAGTATTACGTAAAATGACGGAACGATGAGAGTGAAAGAGAAAAAAAAGGCGTGTAGGAATCGTGAAATGATAAAAAAAAATGGGGAGTAAACAAGTAAATCCGAGTACGGAGTGCAAAGTGGCGTGCATCGCGCGTATAGCAGACCATTAATATGACGTTTCCGTTCGATGAACGCGTGCGTCATCGTTTTGAATTCTCTTCTGCTGGCCTCGCACGCTGGACTCTCCTCGCACTCCCCTGTGACCTCCCACGCGTCAACGCTCCCTTTATATAAATACGCAGACAATATGGCAAAAGGGCCTCGGTACATGCGACAAGTGTGTAACAATAATGTTGCTGCTCGTGTTGGGCTAACTGGGATGTTGTGCGATTTGCGAGTGCACAACTATATTTATATTAAGCGTGTACACGACCGCTAAAACGGGGGCTACACGATGTACACACAACCCAGGCGATAGAAAGCGGCCAAGAGGGAAATATGGGCAGGAAAGAGAAATGCTGCATAAAATAAAATAGAGATCGGCTCGATGGGATTTTTGAGCGTGCCCGACGAGGGCGTTACACAAGCAAAACGTCGAGAGTGCATTTTACAGTCTCGTGTCATAACACACGACGAATTTTCCATATCCAGATGCGAAATGCACGCGGCTGGTTCGATATGGGCGAAATGTGTTATCGGAAAAATTTGCCCGACGCTATTTTGTGCTGAACAAAGTGAGCGAAGGGGCGAGAGGATTTGGTAAAAAGGGAGGGACCAGGAAATACGATAAAATGTGGAATCCAACTTCCGCCCTATACAATTTTTCCTCTATGACATTGCCGTGTGTGTTTCCGTGTGCGGGCTTATGAAAATACACATCGAGATCCACACACATTGGGCATATATCGTATTGATTGTGTAATCATGAATTGGCGAGAGACTCGAGTCCACGGATGCCTGCAGACCTTCATAGATGTTGTAAATACCACTCGCTATCTCTCACTCCCATATATATTCGACCTCTACACATATAAACCCAAATGGAAATGTGTCCTGGAGCCATTCAGCCGCTTGCCGGTCAAGTAATGAAATTTGACTGGAAATTAACCACCGAACTGCGTACACACTGCCCAGACCACCACCAGAAAGGAACCCCCGCCGGCCAACGTTTGCCATCCCGAGTGAGACAGACTCCAATGTCCAATGCGCGGATATGATGCTATGGGGCGTCAGAACTTCACACATTCAAACCGTATCAAACCCACACTCGCTCTCACGACAACGCTTTTAGATCCGCCACGTATATATCGAGCTGTAGGCTGATTGGTGAAAAACGAAACGGCGTAACTCGTTGCTTTTTGGCATCCGGACGCCCGGACACCCATGACCTTTTGCCTCACGTTTTCACACTTTACGTGTGTGTCCATAAAGCGCCTGTTCCATCCCGAAAACCAACACCAACGCACCTCCCTATTCCAACCTTTAACTTCACCTCCCACGCGCTGCAGTTTTGCATGCAGATGCACAAATGCCCGTATGTACGTGTCACTGTAAACGCCGGCTACGGTTACCATTCTCGTGTGCTACATACTGCGACATGCATACTGTGAAAACAAGAGAGAGAGAGAGAGGCAGTCGTAGCATCATCGGGGAAAATAATGGCCAACCGTTTCGTGATAACGATGAGTTAGCGTTGCGCTTCGCTCTCTCCCATGTACCGGTAACTACACCTACATGTGCATTTCTACCATGTCTACCATTGTACAGGCTCTTTCATCGGAAATCCACACTATGGGAAGAAAATTTTGTTGGATACATTCGGCTAAATGTTTTTTATTGAAAAATCAGTAGAAAGTTTCTTTGAAAAGTCAATTTTTGCAAAATTTTACTGACAATTCCGTTAAAAATCAAAAATATTGTCAAAATAATAAAAATTTGATCATTACGGCAAGAAATATTTTAGAAAGTCCTTCGAAAAGATCATTTTTGTCATTTTAATCGTAAATTTTGATGACAGTTTCGTTAGAAATGAAAAATATTGTCGAAATGACGAAAAATTTTCAAAAATATTTATTTGTCGACGGTTTTTGAAAAATACGCAAAAATTCTGGCATTGCAGCAAGAAATATTCTAGAAAGTTTCTCCGAAAAGTAAATTTTTGTCATTCTAATAGTAAATTTCGATGAGGGTTCCGTTAGAAATGCAAAATATTGTCGAAATGACGAAAATTTTCCAAAGATATTTATTTATCAACGGTTTTTGAAAAATACACAAAAATTCTGGCATTGCAGCAAGAAATATTGTAGAAAGTTTCTTTGAAAAGTAAATTTTTGTCATTCCAATCGTAAATTTGACTGACAATTCAGTTAAAAATCAAAATTGTTGTCAAAACAACAAAAATTTCGAAATTTTCCAAAAATATTGAGTCATCGACGCTTTTTAAAAAAATCACAAAAATTCTGGCATTGCAGCAAGAAATATTCTAGAAAGTTCCTCCGAAAAGTAAATTTTTGTCATTCCAATCGTAAATTTCGCCGACAATTCCGTTAGAAATGAAAAATTTTGTCTAAATAACGAAAATTTTGAAATTATATCCAAAATTATTTAGTTTACCGTGTTCAACGAAATATCGACGTTTTTTGACAAAATTCAATTTCCAGTGATTTTACGAAGAGATTTTTAAAAATATTGCTCGCTGTACTGACCAAATTTTTATGATTAAAAAAAAAAAAGTTCCTTTTCAGCACGCGGAAAATTTAAACAATTTGAACCCATTGAGACACGGATCACTGAATAAATTTCATTTCAACAAAAGTATCAAGATTAATTATTGCCACAAAATTCCTGTCGTCGGATTTAATTCATGCCAATTTTTTACGTTGCTCCAGATCTCGATTCGAGTCTCGCTTTTCCATCTTTTTACACTCGTCGCAACATCTCTGATTATGAAACGAGGAGCGACCGACAGTTCACCGTGTCTGGGTCTAATTTGAATTATTCATTTCGCACTATAATTGAACTTAAATTTCGGACAAATGGACAGGGTGGATAATTAATTGAGAATTTGATGATTTGCCTGGATATCAATTTATTAACAGATATAAATATGAATTATTCGAGGCAACGGGCTTTTTTTATAGTCCATCGAGTATATTCAAATGGCGACACATTCAACGGACCAAATTTCGGAAAATCATAACTGTGGAAACAAAGTCTGAAAAATACAATAAAAACTCCACCGATGTATGGATTCCCTTCGCTCCTATGCAGCTATAAAAAGTAATGGATCGAATAAAAAACACGGTTGGTTGACAGCTGGTCGATTTCAGGTGGAATATTTCATATACATATAGATCATGTAGATATTCATATAGATATATCGTGAGGTTTATGCATAAGCTTACTGCTGTGAAGCTCTCGTGTACATCTCGTGTATTATTTCATATATGAGTAGCTCGAGTGTATATGTTGACGTATACACGTTCTGTGACACAATATTTTTTTCATATACACTGAAGATTGAATTTTGTCCAAAATATCGATATTTTTGGGTAATTTCAAAATTTTCGTAATTTTGACAATATTTTTCATTTCTAACGAAATTCTCATCAAAATTTACGATTAAAATGACAAAAATTGACTTTTCGAAGGCGCAAGGTTGGATCTGAAAATGAAATTTTGTCAAAAAACGTCGATGTTTTGTTGAATACGAAATATTTTTGACTCATTTCAAAATTTTCGTTATTTTGACAATGTTTTTCATTTCTAAGGAAATTCTCAACAAAATGTACGAATAAAATGACAAAAATTTACTTCAATCAAAATTTATTTCAAAATTTTCGTTATTTTGACAATATTTTTCATTTCTAACGAAATTCTCATCAAAATTTGCGAATAAAGTGACAAAAATTGAGTTTTCGAAGAAACTTTCCCGAATATTTCTTGCTGCGCTGACCAAATTTTTGTGATTTTCCAAAAAAAAACGTTTAGTCGAACGTTTCCAATAAAATATTCAACTTTCCCAACCAAATTTTCTTTTCAGTGTCATGATAGAAAATCGATTTGGAATAAAACAGCGCAAGGTTGGATCTGAAAATGAAATTTTGTCAAAAAACGTCGATGTTTCGTTGAATCCGAAATATTTTAGGATAATTTCAAAATTTTCGTTATTTTGACAATATTTTTCATTCCTAACGAAATTCTCATCAAAATTTGCGAATAAAATGACAAAAATTGAGTTTTCGAAGAAACTTTCCACAATATTTCTTGCTGCAGTCACCAAATTTTTGTGATTTTTCAAAAAAAAAAACGTTTAGTCGAGCGTATCCAACAAAATATCAATCTTTCCTATTAAAATTTCATTTTCAATCCAGAAACGAACATTTTAATCCAAATCTCTAGAAAAAATGAATCACCCCTCGATTCCAAATGTTGCAATAATCAAAATTCCCAATTTCTGTCCCTATGAAATCTCGTCTTCATCCTCCAAGCGATCCTCTCCGTCCCATGCAGTATCTCGTTCCACCCCAAACCTCCTCGTCAAATAAGTCACAACATATTTGTTTGTCTCCAGCATTTGATTCCCTTCCTCCCCCGTGCGTCGCATCCGATTGACTCCGGATTGCACGTTCACCAGGAGCGCGCAAGGAGAGCGAGCGAAAGAGCGGAGCAAAAAAATGAATAAAAAAAAAGTACAAGCGCAGCAAAAGGTCGGATACGATTCCGCATAAGCAAAATGGTCCAGGGACGCGAAACACGCGTACGTTTCGCCATATTTCTGCACACTCCATACCGTTCTATATATGTAGAGGAAATTTTTGTATATATTCGTGTCTGTCCTGGCCCATATCGTACTCTCAGCGTCCACAAACATTGGTACGAAACGGCAGCCACACTTGGCCCTAAAATATGTACATGTGTGTAAATCTTTACGTACAGCCAAGAATAAGAAGTAATACAAAAGCAGTGGACGCGGTGAGGCAGTAGATAAAGATATATCGGTTCAGACCAATCGACCAAAATGGGAGAGAAGGAGGAAAAAGAAACAAGTAGAATATACAAGCCAGAGAATAACAGAGAGCACGTTTTGCAATATCGCTCGTCGAATAAATTTTCCAAACGGCTTGCACTGCGATGGTCTGTTTGTTTTTTTTTCGGAATTTCCTTTCCTGTGTTCTTATGCATATGGAGGAATAAAATATATATTTTTGTGTATATTTATGTCTGTGTGTTTCATCCTGTCCCGAGGATTCCTGCTCCGATCTTTTTGAGACTCCGAACAACTCGCTGGAAAATCGCACAGTCGCCCAAGATCGACTGCAATATGGAAAAGAAAATTTTGTTGGATCCGTTCGTATAAACGTTTTTTTCGAAAAATCACACAAATTTTGTCACTCCAGCAAGAAATATTCTAGAAAATTTCTCCAAAAAGTCAATTTTTGTCATTTCGATCGTAAATTTTGCTGACGATCTCGTTTAGAATGGAAAATTTTGTCAAAATCACGAAAATTTTGAAATTACCCAAAAATTTCGTTGATTTCGTGGAATTTTGCTTACGATTTCGTTCAAAATGAAAAATTTTGTCAAAATCACGAAAATTTTGAAATTACCCAAAAAATTTTGTTATTTTGAAAATATTTTTGATTTCTCACGGAACTTTTAACTAAAATTATGATTGAAATACCAAAAATTGAATTTTTTTTCAAAAATATCGATCTTTTCCAACAAAATTTCCTGTTCACTGTCTCGTTTTCGAAGACTCAAAGGATCGCGCGCCATTTCCGTAAGTTCCAAACGCAAATTCTGCAGCAAAACATTTTTTTCCGAATCAAAAGTCTCAATTTTTGGACGCCACACAATTTTTTTTCCTCAAAATCTCATATTTTTGGTTTAAACAAAAAAAAACCATAAAAAATCGAAGAAAAACTGTCTGAACGGAAATGTTAATTTGACAATATAATAATTAGTACAGCACAAATCGAACGAGACCTTAAAATCCTTCAAATACTTTAGGGAGCGAGTAAATCCTTATCTGCCGGTGTGAAAGTCACCGAGACGAGTTTCGCGATATCGAAGCACACACGGGGGAATAAATTTTTGGGGTTCCACTGCGGAAAGGATGCTGGCCAGGCTGTCCGCTGGCTGCACTCGGTACTTTTGGTACACGCGGCTTATATAGTCGATATATCGAAAAAGGAAAAAAAGCCCGAGATAACTTTGGAGCTGGAAAAGGGGCTGCGAAGGGGAGCTGGAGAAAAAGTCTGCGCTGGCTCGACGCTTTTTCTTCTCTCCTGTTTTTTTTGCAGCGTTCCTCTTTCGAACTACTTTGCAATATCGAGTTGCCATGAATCTTGCAACGTGCCAAAGCGCGCGGGCTTGCTTCATTCCCGAAGACGTTTTTATTTTAAAAAAATTGAAAAAAAACTGAAATAAAGCGGAAAAAAACTTGTCGAAGGTTCGGGTCGATTCCGGGACGAAGGAAACGTAGAAATCGCGCGCTATCCAGCACCGAGATCTTTCTTCTTCTTGCGCTGTACTTGCAGCCAAGACAGCGGCGCGTTTCTGACAGTAACTCGCCGCATAGATCTCGTTTCCAAGAGCTGACAATCGCGCTATAGATACGAGTATATTTAAGGGGATACGAAGACGAGAATATAAAGGAATGGAGCAGGAAAGCTGGAGCAAAATGTGAGCGCGCCCGATATACGTTCAATTCCGCGCCGCTTGCTGCGGTATCTCGATCTCGAGGCTCTCTCGTTATGATTTATTCATGGCTGAACTCTTGGTGTGTATCAATACGAGAGCATATAGATTTTATACAGCCTGTTCTCGTGTCTCTCGGCCGGGAAAAAACCCAAGATAATCGATGTACTCCCGTTGTGTTCTCCCCGAGTTATTCCCAGGACTCCCTTAACAGGCGAGTATATCGATGACATACACGAGTACGATAGTGTTGGCTAAAGTCGAACTGAGTGACGGCCGCGCCGATCGAATCGAGTTTTCTCGTCATAAACCCTATAGAACCATTCGTTTTATTTACAACGAGCATAAGGCACACTGAAAATTGAATTTTGTCAAAAAACCTCGATATTTTGTTGAACACGGTAAATGTTTCTGGATAATTTCGAAATTTTCGTTATTTTGACAAAATTTTCCATTTATAACGAAACTGTCAGCAAAATTGACGATTGCAATGACAAAAATTTCCATTTTGTCAAGAAAATGTCGGTATTTTGTTGAACAAGGAAATATTTTTGGATAATTTCAAAATTTTCGTTATTTTGACAAAATTTTTCATTTGTAACGAAACTGTCAGCAAAATTGACGATTGCAATGACAGAAATTTTCATTTTGTCAAAAAAAACGTCGGTATTTTGTTGAACACGGAAATATTTTTGGATAATTTCAAAATTTTCGTTATTTTGGTGAAATTTTTCATTTATAACGAAACTGTCAGCAAAATTGACAATTGCAATGACAAAAATTTCCATTTTGTCAAGAAAATGTCGGTATTTTGTTGAACACGGAAATATTTCTGGATAATTTCAAAATTTTCGTTATTTTGATAAAATTTTTCATTTCTAACGAAACTGTCAGCAAAATTGACGATTGCAATGACCGAAATTGACTTTTCGTTCATTTTAAACGTTTCAGTAAGAAATATTCCAGAAATTTTATAAAAGTAATTATTAAAATTTTCCATTAATGGTAAAAATGACTGATGACTCCGCGTTCGAAATTGAAAATACTGTCAAAATAATTGTCAAATTATTTTTTTTGTCAAAATTTTGATAAAATATGTCAAAAAAATAAAATAAAATAAATAAAAAATGTAAAAATAACAAAATAACAAAAAAAATGTCAAAAAATCGGAACTATCCAAAAAATTTTGGTTTACCATGTTTAACAAAATTGGAATGCATCGAAAAATATTGAATTTTATTGGAGATTCGTTCAATTTTCAATGTCATCCAAATTTTTCGAGCCGATATGCTTTTCGAATGGCAAAAATGGATCATTTTATCGTCCTAATTACATTCTGCATTTCAATAATTATTTTTGTCAAAAATAAAAATGAATTTCGTTGCATTTGCAACGATGCAAACTTCAGAGTCATACTGTACGCCTTAACGACTGATTCGAATCTATGGCGAGCGAAGAAAAAAAAATGTGTGCGAGGAATACGGTAGAAAAGGTTGACTCCGTTCGGTCGGATCGATGAGCTCGTCGAACTATCTCTCGCGATTCTTTCCGGTTAATTCCTCAAATGGCGATCGTCCGTGTACACAAGTAAATAGTCTGCTGATGTATATAACACGTACGTTTCTGTTCCACATGTCGTGCATGAAGACAAGAGTACGTTTCTTCTGCTCCGGCATTCGTTTAGAGTTGGAGACTCTCAGGCGCGGAATCGCGACGAGGTGGCTGCGGTTGCTGACTGGCATGCACAGGTTCTCTTCTTCGGGGTATAAATAAATGGCTTTTATCGACCTGCAGCCTTATGGTGAATGTGTGCGTGCTTCATACTCCTTAACCACAATTCTATTTCTCTCTCGTGTGTGCCTCCATAAGCTCATTCTAGTCTCGAACCAAGTTTCCCTGACCATTTGTGAGTCTGCACTGAAAAGAAAATTTTCTTGTCGATATTTTGTTCGAAACGTTCGACTAAACGTTTTTTTGAAAAATCCCAAAAATGCTGTCATTGCAGCAAGAAATATTTTAGAAAGACTCTTCGAAAAGTCAATTTTTGTCATTCCAATCGTAAATTTTGCTGACAATTTCATTAGAAATCAAAAATATCGTCAAAATTACGAAAATTTGGAAATAATTCATCAAAAAATATTGAGTTTATTATGTTCAACAAAAAATCGACGTTTTTTGACAAAATTCAATTTTCAGTGCACACTGAAAACAGAATTTTGTTCGAAACGATCGATATTTTGTTGTAAATGTTCGACTAAACGTTTTTTTGAAAAATCCCTAAAATTCTGGCATTGCAGCGAGAAATATTCTAGAAAATTTCTTTGAAAAGACAATTTTTGTCATTCCAATCGTAAATTTTGAAAATTTTGTCGGAAAAGATCGATATTTTGTTGAATTCGTTTGACTAAACCTTTTTTCGAAAAATTACAAAAATCTTTTCATTGCAGCAAGAAACATTCTAGAAAATTTCTTTGAAAAGTCAATTTTTGTCATTCCAAACGTAAATTTTGAAAATTTTGCTAAAAAAGATCGATATTTTATTGAATTTGTTCGACTAAACCTCTTTTTGAAAAATCCCAAAAATTCTGTCATTGCAGCAAGAAATATTCTAGAAAATTTCTTTGAAAAGTCAATTTTTGTCATTCCAACCTCAAATTTTCAAAATTTTGTTAAAAAAGATCGATATTTTGTTGAATCCGTTCGACTAAACGTTTTTTTTTTTTTAAATCACAAAAATTTGGTCGATAAAGGCCCTAAAAAAAAATAAAACATTGATGTCCACCAAGCCAGATCGTTTTTCCAAAAACATCTCCAAAGTCTGCATGGTCCAGGGTCGCATCTCACGATCTTGTCATTTATCTCATCGATTCCGCCGAAATTCACGATTTTGACGTTCCTCTCGTGATTATCCGCAACAATCATAACGAAAGCATTAGTTCAACGATTCGTAAAAAGATTTTTACACACAAACGCGTTTAGAATGCATAAATGCATCAAATTCAGTTGGGATGAGAATTCGGTTCGTGTAAATAAGGAATGGCGTCGATAACCGCAATGGCAATCGGAGAAAACTGGACAAAAGCTACGCACAAAATGGTCCATCACAAATAAAGTCGCGACGATACGTTACGATCGCGTCTGCAGAGTAAAACGATCCGCGATCCTTGTAAAACGGTCGAGCACCAGAGTCGATAATGACGAGCTGCGGAACGAAGGGTTTAAAAAAATGTGAAAAAAAAAAAAAAGCAAGGAGACGTTGAAGGGAAGAGGCGAAGAAATGGCTGAATCGTGCAGGACGCACGATCTCGTTGTAACGACACAACGAGGAAGTGGAAAAACTTGCTCTGCTGTGAGGCTGCAAAACTCTCTTGGAGCTTCTCGATCGCCCTGGGGAAACAAGACTCACGTTTTTTTTTTTTTATTTCTCTCTCAGTTTCTTTTTCTCATTCCACGTGGATACGAACAGCCACCAATGGTATAAAGAGCAGCTTGCAAAGAATTTATTATGCTCACGTAACTAATTTTGTTTGTGTGTGCCCTCCAGAAAATATAAATGTGTGTGCTCGGCTATCCGACAAAAAAGAACAGCCTCCGAGGCTGTATAATAATGCTGTAGAGGATTCCAAGTCAGGAATCGTTTATATATACACAACCAAGTTTTATATACAAGATTCTCATATATATACAACTTTTGTGTGTTTATACGTACATAGGACGTTGTATTGTACGACTAATGCGTTAGGGAGCAAAGTCGACGGACAGTTGTTACGAAGCGGCGATGAAAGTGTTCGCAGGTGCTGCTGACTTGGTACTCACAACTCTCGCGATCATATATCTATACGTAAAAGTGTAAAAAATATGTGCAGACGTCGTAACATACAAGACGGTATAAAAAAAAAAAAAAAATTGCCCGTTAGCCTCCTGTACACTTTTATTTTTGCACCGTGATACAGATAATTTCGCAATTAAGTGAGACATTCCGTGTGCACCAGAATGAAAAAAAAAAACACTTGCAACTTCCATGTCTAATTAGAAATTGCACACTCTGATAAATCCTCGTGTCGTCATATCGGAAGATACGCGCAGGAAAAAATTACGAGCTACGTCTCGCGCTTTTCTTTTAATTAGATTTCGTTTGGAAGGAGCGGGAGCGATGTGGAAATTGTTGAGAGTTTTTTTACGGATGGAAAAAACGATTTTTGTGGAAATGATCGATATTTTGTTGGATCGACTAATTTTTTGAAAAATTACAAAAATTTTGTCATTGCAGCGAGAAATATTCAAGAAAATCTCTCCAAAATGTCAATTTTTGTCATTCCAATCGTAAATTTTGCTGACAGTTCCATTAGAAATCAAAAATATTGTCAAAATTAGGAAAATTTTGAAATTATCAAAAAATGTTCAGTTTTCAACAAAATATTGACGTTTTTTTTGAGAAATTTTAATTTTTAGTGCATGCAGCGAGCGAATGGATTTTTTTGCATGTTCGTACACAAATATTTTTCCGCGTTTTTATGGTTTTTGAGAAATGTTTCATTTTTTTTTAAACCTTTGAATATTTTTGGATACAAATTTTCGTTATTTCGACGATATTTTTCATTTCTAACGGAATTGTCAGTAAAATTTACGATTGGAATGACAAAGATTGACTTTTCGGAGAGTCTTTTTGAAATCCAACGGAAAATCGATCTTTTCCGAACAAAATATTATTTTGGCGTGCTCGCTTTTGTATAAACAGGAGATATGAAAATTTTCGTTATTTTGTTCAAAAATCACACAAATTTTGTCAATCCAGCAAGAAATATCCCAGAAATGTTCTCCGAAAATCAATTTTCGTCATTTCAATCGTAAATTTTGCTGACGATTTCGTTCGAGAAGAAAAATTTTGCCAAAATCACGAAAATTTTCAAATTACCCAAAAAATTTCGTTATTTTGAAAATATTTTTGATTTCTCACGGAATCGTCAGTAAAATTTACGATTGGAATGACAAAAATTGACTTTTCGAAGAGACTTTTTAGAATCCAACAAAAAACCGATCTTTTCCAACAAAATATTATTTTTTGTGTGCTCGCTTTCGTATGTACAGGAGAGATATGGAAAAGTCACGAGTCCCTCGTACAACCAATCGCCAGTTGTGTCCTCTGCGTCGTTTACGATAGTACCCGAGGGATAAAAGTAGCGAGATATATACATAACTCGAAGCCGATAAGGCTCGGGCCGATGCGAAACTGCCAAAAAAAGGGCACGACAAAAAATGAAAGAGTTTGGAAAAAGAGATAACGAGATATCCCTGCGTGTAGGACGTCAAGGGAAAGGGAGCGAGAGAGAAAGGAAAGACTAAAAAAAAAAAGGAGAAAAAACAAGATCGCCGAGGCGCGAGACTTTGTATTTAAACTGGCTAACGTTCAACAGCAGGGAGAGAGCATCGAGACTTCTCTCCAGAGTGCGAGGGTCATAAATTAATTCCTCGCGGCTCTAATTGACACTGCGTCGAGTCTCTCTCTCTCTGGTACACGCTTTTTCTGCTGTTTCATTCGCTCCTTTTCTTTATTCCACTCCATTTCCTCTCCTCCTCTTTCTCCATCGCTCGAGCAACCTCCAGTAAAAAGTTTCGTTTGCTTCTCGAATTTGCTCTCAGCTTTTGCACCACCTTGTGACTATTTGCACCTCCACGGAGCACAGCCATTTGCAAACATCCGCCTTTCGTTATTTTCTTGTGCTACACGCAATTCTACTCTTTTATCTCTCGGACCCCGTTCTCCAAACATATTTTTCCTTTTTTACCCTCTCTCTCCCTCCCTCTCTCTCTCCCCGCGTATGAGTACATACAATGCCAACGATTATTGGCCTATGTTATCTCTTCTCTATACATTTTACACGACGTGATAAATGCTCGTGTATATTACGCCCAGACTATCTTTAAATGTTAACGTTTTTCCGAGCTACCAGCAGGTTTTACCGACTCCACAGATAATCTACGAAACTTTTTTTTCTCCAAATACGATTAATCCTTGACACGAAATCTAATAATTTCCTCGTATGAAGAAAACATTCTCCGACGTCAAGAATTTTTTTTCCATTTCTATTTTACTTTATTTTTTCCAATTTTTAATTTCCATTTAATTTTCAATTTTTAATATTCTTTCCAATTTTTAATTTCCATTCAATTTTCAATTTTTGATATTCTTTCCAATTTTTAATTTCCATTCAATTTTCAATTTTTGATATTCTTTCCAATTTTTAATTTCCATTCAATTTTGACTTTTTAATATTTTTTTCAATTTTTAATTTCCATTCGATTTCCAATTTTTAACTTTTCCCATCCAAACGCGTCTAAATTCGAGTCGCGTTTCGTTTGTGAGTTGCAAATGAATGAGTTTAGGATTTTTCTTTAAAAATTTCGGCTCACAGCCTTCCTGGCAATCTGCAAAAAAAATCCTAAATACATTTTTCTTTGCAAATCTATTTTTGCAACTTTTTGACTCAACGTGACTTGAATTTTCACGCGTTTTGATGGGGAAAATGAAAAATTGCTTATTAAATGTCTCAAATTCGAAACGTCAGAAAAATTTTCTCCAAAGGAGAAAATTTGACTTAGTTTTGGCGCCAAAAACGTTTACAGAAAATTTTTCAAAGAATTCTATGAAAAGTCGTTTTGGAATACGAAAATTGACGTTTCGGAGAGACTTTCTAGATTATTTCTTGCTGCAATGACAAAATTTGAGTGATTTTTCAAAAAAAAGTTTATTCTAACGGAAAATATTCATTTTTTTTGACAAAATATTCTTTTCAGTGTAACTGACGAGAGCGAAGACAAGACTATTTCCTGCATGAAATCTCTCGAGCACGCCGTTGCATTCTCTCGTCTCGTCGTCAGTTGAGCGCGCGCGGGTTGAGGAGACCGAGCACCAACGGGAGTTACTGCTACTGTATGGAGAAGTAGTTGGTAGTAGTAACGGCAGTAGAGATCCGCCGAGACGGAATGAGTAAACGAGGCGTGAACGTAAACGACCTGCTCTGGGCGGCTCTCGTTCTGGTGTAATGCCAAAGCTTTCTCTCTCTCTCTTTGGCTTTTCCGTTCTTGCTCTTTCCCCAAAAGAGCTCTCCCCCCCCCCTCCTTCCATTTACTCTGTACTTTTTCGTCTCTCTCTCTGTACGGTTAGAATAATCAGCGAATTTTGGCACTCAAAATCCTCTTCGTTTTTCGTCCTCCCTTTGCTCTCGTCCTCGTTCTCGTGTAACGCATGTGTTTGATCTGACGACCCGTGTAAATTCACAAGTTTCCTCGCGCCGTTTCTCAACAAGAAGAAACAGCCTCCTTCTTGGCTATTATCGTCGCAAAGTTTCCGTTCGTACGTCTTTAACCAAAAAAAGGGTCGGAAGTAGCAGTCGTGATCCTCGTTGGAAACGAGACTCTCTGCTGGTTTAGACGTTCCCAAGGAATGCAGAATGTATCTCGACCCTCGAGTCCGAAGGGATTTTTAACGGTTTTTTGCTTGAGCGAATATTCTCATTAATCTGGTACTTTTTTTATACTGGAAAGTTAATTTTGTTGGAGACGTTCGACTAAACGTTTTTTTTTTGAAAAATCACAAAACTTTTGTCAGTGCAGCGAGAAATATTTTGGAAAATTTCGTAGAAAAGTCAATTTTGGTCATTCCAATCGTAAATTTCGAAAATTTTGTTGAAAAAGATCGATGTTTTGTTGAATTCGTTCGACTAAACCTTTTTTTGAAAAATCACAAAAATTTTGTCATTGCAGCAAGAAATATTCTAGAAAATTTCTTTGAAAAGACGATTTTTGTCATTCCAATCGTAAATTTTGAAAAATTTGGTTGGAAAAGATCGACATTTTGTTGGATACGTTCGACTGAACGTTTTTTTTTCGCAAAATCACAAAAATTTTGTCATTGCAGCAAGAAATATTCTAGAAAATTTCTTTGAAAAGTCAATTTTTGTCATTTCAATCGTAAATTTTGAAAATTTTGTTGAAAAAAATCGATATTTTGTTGAATTCGTTCGACTAAACCTTTTTTTTTTGAAAAATGACAAAAATTTTGTCATTGCAGCAAGAAATATTCTAGAAAATTTCTCTGAAAAGTCGATTTTTGTCATTCCAATCGTAAATTTTGAAAATTTTGTTAAAGAAGATCGATATTTTGTTGAATTCGTTTAACTAAACCTTTTTTTCGGAAAATCACAAAAATGTTGTCATTGCAGCAGGAAATATTCTCGAAAGTCTCTTCGAAAAGTCAATTTTTGTAATTCCAATCGTAAATTTAACAATTCCGTTCAAAATGAAAAATATTGTCAAAATAACGAAAATTTTTCGACACTTTTTCGGCAAAATTGAATTTCCAGTATCGCAGAATCGTGCAATTTTTATTTAGCTCGAAAAAATAAAAAAGTGCAAGTTCTGGGTGCAATTGAAAGATGATTCTTTTCACAAAACGTCACGCAAAAGGATTTTACGACAAAGGCAACGTCCACACTTTATGATTTCTGTTTATAGCCATTTTTATTATTCTTGAGAAATAAAGTTAAATAATCTCGCATGTGCATAGATATAGATACAGTTGCTTGGGATATGTGGTGCATGGAAAAAGCTGCCGCGTTACTGCAGGAGTAAAAATGTCAGTACGTGGGAAAACGTGAACACTTTTTTTTTGTTATCATATATTTTTTTTAGTCGCGATGGTCGAGAAACGATACAGTCCTCCTGGGAGATGGCATAGATGTAACGGCAAGGCTGGATAAAGAGAGCGAGAGCGAGAGAGAGCTCGAACGACGTCGTCCCTCGTGGAAGAGTTCTGTTTTATTATGCAAAAGCTCTCGGCGGCAGTCGGGTCGTTCCCCGCGAGTACTGAAGGGGAGGAGGAGCTGCATCCGCGCACCAAGCCATTGCGAGTGCACCGAAGCTCGCACCACGAGCACATCCATGTGTATGGATAAGCGTACACAGTCGGAGAAGAAGAGAAAAAGAGAGAAGAAGATTTGGGTGAAAAAACGGGGGTAAAGAAAGAGAGAAAAAGAAGGTGATGGGGTGAAACGCGTTGGAGGGTTGGGGAGGAAAAAAGCCTCCGCCCCCGAATCGCGTAAATACGGGCAGCCATTTTGCGATAAACTTTTTTCGGTCGGTTCCACCTCGAGGTTGCGGAGCGATGGGAGGAGAGACGCGCGAGGGGTCGGGAGGGGTCGGGAGTGTGAGGAAGGAAAGCGAGATAGAGGGAAAAGCTTGATGGAGAGAAAACTATACATATATGTGTGTGTACAGAGAGAATGAAGGACAGAGATAATTGGAGGAGAGATGCAGAGAACGTGGGAGTGCTCGTGGAAAGCTTGGTCCAGAGATAAAAGGAGCAAGAGAGGAAAAGCGTAGAGGAAGATGGCAAACATTCGAAAGCTGGGGAATATGCAGAGCGAAAAAAAGACAGAAGTGCGGCGGGAGAGGACAGGAAAGAGCATGGGAGGAGGCTCGAATCAACGAGAGAAGTGGTAGTGTGCCAAGGGGTGGAAAGAGGGCGCAGGCTAGAGCCGGAATGAAAAGCGTCGAGAGAAAAAGTTTCACCTCCTCCCCGCGGTCTCTCCAACCTCCGGAGCTCCAGCCACGAACACACCGGGAGTGAGAGAGAGACAAACACACACGCAGAATGGGAGAGGAAAAGAAATAGTCGTGGTGCACTCGTGCACTATGATCCGGCGTAGAGCCGACGAGAGTTTTCGTTGAGGGAGAGCATCGTGGGAGTGCGCGAGGAAAAATGAAGGAAAGAGGAATACGAGAGTAGGAAAAAAACACGCGAGACGAGCACGCTAGAAATGAGTGTGTAAGAGAACGACGAGACAAAAAAACTGGGAGTGCAAAGAGAAGAGCGAGAACATCAACTGGAGAGCTTCGGGGGTCGCAACAGGGATCCTCAACCGATTGCTCGATCACGCAAATTTTCCTTTTTTTCTCTTCTTTTTTTGCTATCCGGGGGAAAATTGCTTTTTTCCTAGCCAACCTTTTGCGCGCAAAGGGCGCTGAGGAAACTGCAGAGTGGAGCTTTAATACCAAGCTTGCATAACCGATGCACCTCCCTAGTTCATTTTCTCCGAGTCCCTTATCCCAGCCCTCCTCCCCGCCCCTCCCTCTATCGACATTTTTTCCGTTCACAATCTCGTTTACTTTCTTTCTCCTTTATCCTTCACCTTGTGCGATCAATGTCCATCTGCGCGAATTTTACGCAATTTTAACCTGCCCTCCGTAATGTATCAATCATCTCGACGTAAACTAACTAGTTTTTAAACTTTTGCCAGACTTCGCACACTTTCCAATCACAATCGAACTTTCTCACCACTCACATGTTTTTTTTCTTCATTCCAGAGCGGATTTTATTCATAGAATTTGACAGAATCGGCTCTCGAAATCGCAAAAAGTGTTCCATTCACGTGTGAGTGACGATTCGTTGAAAAAAAAAGTTTCAACACTCGAAATTCAGTCAAAAGGAACTTTTTTTTGAAAAGATCGATATTTTGTCCAGCTCGACGGAACTTTTTTTGAAAAATTACAAAAATTTTGTAATTGTGGAGATAAATATTCTAGGAAGACTCTTGGAAAAGTAAATTTTTGTCATTTCAATCGTAAATTCAGCTGACAGTTGCGTTCGACATAAAAAATATCGTCAAAATTACGTAAATTTTCAATTTACCCAAAAATATTTTACCGTCTGTTTAAAAAAAAATATCGACGTTTTTTCACTGAAAAGAAAATTTTGAAAATTTGAAAAGAAAAGATCGAATTTTGTCCAGTTCGACTAAACTTTTTTAGAAAAATTACAAAAATTTTGTAATTGTAGAAATAAATATTCTAGAAAGTCTCTCCGAAAGGTAAATTTCTATCATTCCAGTCGTAAATTGTTTTGCTGGCAGTTTCGTGAGAAATCAAAAATGTTGTCAAAATAACGAAAATTTTGAAATTTTCCGAAAATATTTTACCGTGTTTAACAAAATATCGACGTTTTTTCACTGAAAAGGACATTTTGTTAAAAAATATCGATTTTTGTCCAGCTGGACTAAACTTTTTTTAAAAAATCACAAAAATTTAGTCGTTCCAGCAGAAAATATTCCGGAGAAGTTCGAAAATTCGATTTTTGTCATTTCAATCGTAAATTTTGCTGACAGTTTCGTCAAAAATCAAAAATATTATTAAAATAACGAAAAATTTTAGATAAAATTCAATTTTCAGTGTGGAAACGATTCGCTTATTGAAAATATTTTTATTCCTGTTTTTTTTCTTTATTTTATTTCTTTAGGTGAAAATAACTGCAGCAAGGCTGCTGCATTTTTTGATGCAGAAATAAAGCTGGTTTTGGGGTGTTTTTGTCTCCTTATGAACGCGTCAGAAAAGGGTGTTTTATATAGTTTTTTTCTGCATCTCTCGCGGCATGCAGTATTGAGAGTGCCGGCAAACATGTAGAGTGCAAGAAACGTGCCGGAACTAAAGGAGCGCGAGATGCTGGTATGGCAAAGAGCGAATAAGAGAAGATCAGAGAGAGAGTAGCGACGAGAGAGGTGTTTCCGCGTTGACGACAACGACGCGATTCCCCAAGTGACTCGTCGCCAAAGGCGTCGACGTTGGAGCTGCTTTGCGAGGATCTGTTTCCCGACTCGCTGGCTCATTTTCTCTGGCTATTTGTCACTCAATTCCATACGGAAAGTCAGAAGATTTGACAGGCGGTGACGAAAAGTTGGAGAAAGAAAATCCGTGACAAAGTGTTGGCATTGTTTTTCGCATATCTGTCAAAATAAATATAAATCGCGTATCGTTGTCGAGACTTTAGTGAGGCCAAACGTGTAAAGCCAAAATAAAAGACAGAGAGGAAAAATGCCGAGATAATCTGACGTAGGAAATGTCGTGGAGAGAATTTTTCATCTATCGTATACGCGGGAGGCTTTTTGCCCCTGGAGCAAAGTTTCAATTTGATATGTCAGAAGATGCGGAGCGAGGATTCTCGAGAAAAATACACGATGGTTATTTGCACGAATCTTGTGCCAAACAACCGGATGTACGTTCTTTCACAGCCGCGCTCTTCTCCTTTTTCTCATACTTTTTATTTCCTCCCAACTCGCTAGTGTGTGTGGGCATTGAATACAGACACGTTTATCGGGACCACGAAAACGTAGCGGAGAAAAAAGATAACCAGAGTGGATGGCAATAGCGTGTGGCGAAGCCTCGAAAACTATTTCAGTGGCCGAGCGAGTTAACGCTCACACTCGCGCTTTTTTTTCTTCTTTTCTGCCCCTCGAACGTCTTCGACGCAGTCGATAAATGGTCCAGGAGTCTCTTTCCTCAGAGTCTCCCCAATTTTTTCCTTTTTTTACCTTTCCTTCTTCCCTCCACTCCACTCGCCACCAACTCTATCGAGGATTCGCGTATCGGGCGTCGTCTTTATAAACCCCCCACTCCCCCACCCCCCTTTGCAGCTTCTCGCTCCAGCTCCTCTCGCTCTTCGCCTCGTCTTGCCAAGAGGGAACCAATCTCCTTTACGATCTTTCGAAAGAAGCATCGAAGAAAGCGAACCAGAGATAGAATCCTTGTAGTCCTCGCTCTCTGTGCCGAGAGATAGCGTCGTGTATCCTGCTGCGATACTCCGACGTGTATAAATAGATATATATATTAAGGATAATGTAAAAGGCAGCAAAACGTGGAGGCTGGGCTAACAATTTAAGGAGAAAAGAGGAAGGAAAATGCACCAAGGTCGCTCAAGGTAAAAGCACCAGTAAAACGAGTCAACGAGAGCAACGAAGAAAGTCGAGTAGTTTTGCTGAAAGGAAAAACGTCAAGAAATACAAGATGGACCAGAGCATGAGATAAAAAAAACGACGATAGAGCTCTGAGGAAAAATAAGGGAAAACGGGGCCGAAGTCTTTCACCGAAAAGTGATGGCTAAACCCCCCAGCCAGACTCTAGACAGTTAACCTCTCGAGACGTTGCCAACCAACGAATTTCCAACTCTCTTCCCAACACATTATCTCGTACATTCTCGTTAACTCAAACATTTAACTGATGCGCTTGTACATTTTACAAATATTTTTCAATCTCTCTTTAACTCCCTGAGTAATCGTCCGGCTTATGTTTCTTCATTATCTTGTCTCGTTTTATAATGGACACATTTTTCCATTTGAATTACAAAATTCTGCTGAATTTTCGGCTGTCAATAAATTCGTCATATCCCATGAATTTTAGTACTTTCCGTGGATTTACTGAACATTAAATTTTGTCAAAAATCGTCGCAGTTTTGTTGAACACGATTAACTAAATATTTTCGGATAATTTCAAAATTTTTGTAACTTTGACAACATTTTTGATTCCTAACGAAACTGTCAGGCAAAATTTACCATTGGAATGTCAAAAATTGACTTTTCACAGAAACTTTCATGATTTTTCCAAAAAAAAAACGTTTAGCCGAACGTTTCCAACAAAATTTTCTCTTCGGTGTGCACTAAAAATTCAATTTTGTCAAAAAACAACGTCGATATTTTGTTGAATACGATTAACTGAATATTTTTTGATAATTTCAAAATTTTTGTAACTTTGACAACATTTTTAATTTATAACGAAACTCTCGACAAAATTTACGATTGGAATGACAAAAATTGACTTTTCGAAGAGACTTTTATGATTTTTCAAAAAAAAACGTTTAGCCGAACGTTTCCAACAAAATTTTGGCGTCGCTGTACACTGAAAATTGAATTTTGTCAAAAAAAAACGTCGATATTTTATTGAACACGATAAACCAAATATTTTTCGATAATTTCAAAATTTTCGTTATTCCAACAATATTTTTCATTTAGAACTGAAATTTTTTTTCCCCTGTACCCAATTTCCTTCATTAATATATTTTCCCTTCCAAAGCGTCTTCATGCCCTGATAATTTATCGCTACCAGATCGAAAGTTTCCAATTAGTTAATTCTAAAAAACGGCTAATTCCCAAAAAAGCAACGGATCAGCATGAATAAGGCAAATTCAAGGGTGGCAGCTCGAAGTCAGTCTCTAATTTACCAATAATTCTCAAAGCACCACCGAGAGAGAGTTTCAATCCACCCCATGCATTTTTTATGCAAACACAACACGAAACACATGAAACACACTCTTTCCCCATAAGTAGGCAGAAAATACGGAGAGCAAGATTCTAATGCGTGTATATAAATATGCAAGGACGAGTGTGTATATAAGCCAAAATTATAGAACAAGGAAGAAGGTCAGATGAGCCTAATTTGGACGTAGCAGTAGTAGGATCGTGTGGGAGAGGGAATAATAAGAAGAGAGTCGGATGAATAAGAGTGAGGGCGATGCTACTCCGATTCATTACCGCGGGCGGGGTCGTCGGATTATTACGAGCCCGAATTACCTAATTTCGCTGGTCGTTACGTTGTTTCGGGAACGGAGGGGGCGAGAGAGCGAGGAGGAGGATGAGAAAAACGGGTTCTCGGTCTTTCTCGTGTGCTTGGTATAGAAATTTTGCCTCTTGGTTCGGATACACGAGCAGGGCGCTTTCTGGGGCGCTTCCGGTTTCTGTCGCTTTTGCTCTCGCCGTTCTTCACGAGGTGGACGTCACGACGCCAGGCACGACCGCGAGACCTCCCACACACACACACACGGACATAAATACACAAATACACGTATAAAACGTACAGTTTGCTCCGGCTGACGTTCCCGGGTGAGTCCTTCTGGTTGCAGGCTCGGTAGTAAAGAGGAACAGGGTTGAGAATAGAGCAAGAGAGAAGAGGGCGAGGTTCGCGTTAAACCAGCCCATTTGAGCGTTTTCCACCCCGACGACGACCTTAGCGTAGGGCAAATATAGCCCTAGCGAACGCGGTGACGCCGGCTTTCGTGGCGCGCTGGTGAGCAAGCCTGCGATCCTGCAAAGGAACGAGAGTGCGAGCGAGCCAGAGTCGAGCCCGTTGAGTGTGCAAGCGGCTTGTGGCTCCTCCACGGAGAGTTCCTGTGGCAAAATATAATGCATGTTCTCCGCTCCACGCGGACTCGCGCCGAGAACGACCGACGAACCAGTCAGAAGCGCTGAATTCGTCACTCAACCAATCGCCGCCAACGTTTCTTGTGCTCGCGACCCCCACTCTCGGGGAATCCACGTCAAGCCGCTTTTATAAAGAACCAATCAACGACCCGGACCAACCAATCGACCGCCAACTTTGAGCCTGAAACTGACTCGGTTGGTCGACGAAATGCAACGATTAGTCCGCGCGGACTCGCACTCCGGACTATACCGCGATGTATATTTGTGTTTAAAGGCCCCAAGCATCACTGTATCCCTGCAAATGTGTCCGTGTCTCCATCCATACACATGTTAACCGATACAGATATATTCGCCGCTTAAAACCATTCGGAAAAGGATGCCCAATGGCTCCAACGAAAAAGGACAAAGATGGCGGTTAAATGCTGAGAGAGAGACAACTCGACACGCCACGTTACGAGGGCAAAACTATCGGCCACCCACACACACGACCATCGCGCCCCCTTTTTCTAGTCGCACACAACGACTAGTTCTTTTTCTCTTCCACTTGCCTGCGAACACTCTTTCCCCGCAGCCTCCCTTAGGACCATAGGGCTCCGCCGCTCCGACCTAAGAGCCTCGCCAACTCGCAAACCAAAGAAGAGACCAGCAAAAAATCTTCACAGCATCCACTCAACTCCATATAACAGAAACAGAGCAAACTCCGAGCTGGACCCCGGGCACTCATCATTGCTCTCTAACTCAACCTTTTTTACGCGAGCGTCCTATCACAGAAGTGGACCCCGATACCTTTGCTTCTACTCCAAACATCATCTCTTTTTTCACCTCAACAACAAACCCTGAAAACAACATTTTTGGCCACTCAAAAGTCAAGTTTGGTCCAAATTGTCGATTTTTTTCGATTTTTTTGAAAAATTTGATAAATTTTGACATTGCAGCAAGAAATATTCTTCGAAAGTCAATTTTTGACATTCCAATCGTTAATTTTGCTGACACTGAAATTACGAAATTTTTAAAATTATTCCAGAATATTTTGTTCACCATTTTTAACGAAATATCGACGTTTTTTGACAAAATTTGATTTTCAGTGCGGAAAAAAATGAAGGGAATTCCAAGGATTTTTGCCGGATACATTTTTGGGCACTCAAAAGTCAAGTTTGGTCCAAATTATCGATTTTTTTCTTGGATACGTTCGAAAAAAACGAGTTTTTTTGAAAAATCACATAAATTTTGACATTGCAGCAAGAAATATTCTTCGAAAGTCAATTTTTGACATTCCAATCGTTAATTTTGCTGACACTGAAATTACGAAATTTTTAAAATTATTCCAGAATATTTTGTTCACCATTTTCAACAAAATATCGACGTTTTTTGACAAAACTCAATTTTCAGTGTGTGCCGGAGCAAAATTCTCTTTTGTCGAGAGAGAAAAAGTCAATTTTTGTCGGAAAAAGTTGATTTGGTGATCACGGTGAACTAAATGTTTTTGGATAAATTCAAAATTTTCATTATTTTGACATTACAGCGAGAAATATTCTAGAAATACTCTCCGAAAGTCAATTTTTGTCATTCCAATTGTTAATTTTGTTGACACTAAAATGACGAAAATTTTGAAATTATCCCAAAATATTTAGTTCACAATTTTCAACAAAATATCGACGTTTTTTGACAAAATTTAATTCCCAGTGTGTGCCAGAACAAAACTTTCTTTTGTCGAGATAGAAAAAGTCAAATTTTGTCGAAATATGTCGATTTTTCTAAATGTTTTTGGATAATGTCAAAATTTTCCGTATTTTGACAATATTTGCAAAATTTGCGATCGGAATGACGAAAATTTACAACGAAACATCGATTTTTTGCAACAAAATTTACTTTTCAGTGCATGGAATAAAACAAATGTACATGTTGCTCCTTCTGCAATGCTGTTTATATATATTTGTATATTGTATATGCATTTTATGGGAGAATAAAGATACATACATAGAGAATCGCCCTTTTCTTTTGCATTGGGCGAATGCACTCGTCGCAAGAAGACACCGCGTGCACTTCTTTTCCTCTCCTGCATTTATATTTCACGTCCGCAGCACTTTTCCAATCTCTCCTGTATCTCCCATTTCTTCTTCTTCATCTTTCTCGTGTTTTTTATTCGTCTTAGGGTTCCACTTGTTTTATTTATTTTCTGCATCGATCTATGCACTCCATTATTCCACAACTCTGTCTCTTTTCTCTATAACTGTCTTTACCTTCTCGTACACGCCTTTCGATGTTTCTTCTCCAACCAACAGTTCCCTCCCCACATCCTTTCTTCCCTTCTAACCTCCTTGTCTTCCTCGCTATTCCTCCCATTGTATTTATATTTATATACACGCCTATAGACACGAGCTACGCGTCCATTTCCCCACGGATTCATCCACCATTCTTACTTTTACCGCGCCCTACAATTTTCTACCCTATCCTACATTTCCCAACTGTCTATATACGTCTCTGTGTGTCTTTTCATCGCTAGACACCATAACCCAACGAGTTTTCTTTCTGCTTTTTATCAAGCACACTTGTGCCATCAACGCCAACTCCCAGTTTATCGTTTCGATGTGTATAAGCAGCGCAAAATGACGGATTTTCATCAACAACTATATCATCGTTTCAACTTTGACCCTTCGCTTTCTGCGTCGATAAAAAAAATCATTCAACACTCTATGGGAAATTAAATTTTGTCCAAAAACGTCGGATTTCCGTTGGTTACGATGAACTAAATATTTTTGCGTGATTTCAAAATTTACGTTATTTTTACAATATTTTTACATTGGAATGACAAAACTTTCAAGAATATTTTTCGCTGCAATGCCAGAATTTTTGTGATTTTTTCAAAAACCGTCGAAAATTTAATATTTTTGGAAAATTTTCGTTATTTTAAGAATATTTCTGATTTCTAACGAAACTGTCAGAAAATTTGGCGATTGGAATAACAGAAATTTACTTTTCGGAGAAACTTTCTAGAATATTTTTGGCTGCAATGTCAGAATTTTTGTGATTTTTTTCAAAAACCGTCGATAACATAATATTTTTATAAAATTTTCGTTATTTTGACAATATTTTTGATTCCTAACGAAACTGTCAGCAAAATTGACGATTGGAATGACAAAAATTGACTTTTCAGAGAAACTTTCTAGAATATTTTTCGCTGCAATGTCACAATTTTTGTGATTTTTTCAAAAACCGTCGATAACTCGATATTTTTGGAAAATTTTCGTTATTTCGACAATATTTTTGATTTCTAACGAAACTGTCAGCGAAATTGGCGATTGGAATAACAAAAATTTTCAAAGAGACTTTTTAGAATATTTCTCGCTGCAATGACAATTTCTTTGTGATTAAAAAAAAAAAACGTTTAGTCGAAAACTATTCAACAAAAAATTCATCATTTGCAACAAAATTGAGGTTGGAGTGTGGGAGCGTGAAAAGCACAGGCGGAGGAGTGTCGATGAGATAGTCATGCGGTCAGTACACGCTCGGTGGAGCGTTGAGAGAGGGAAACAAGAGGATGTGGGCAATATTGGAAGCAGAAGGTAGAAAGGGTAAGAGGTTCGAGGAGAGGAGGGAAAAGGGGAGGCTTTTGCCACGAGCCAGCATTGAGAGATAGTAGTCTCCGCACTGAGCCCATTAATTAGCGAATTACACCACGTGGTCTTCGATCCTACTCGAGCGGTCACGCGGTAAGATCGTTCGCTATGCAACCAACCCATCGTCCGCGCACCCTCTCTCGCACACTCGAGACCGCTTTCGAGCAAGGGTGCACTTTCCATATATCTGTGGTCGTATACTTAATGCACACTCCACGTCCACGATATATATATATACACACACACACACATTTACAATCTATTGTCCTTAAACCTTAATCCCTTTTGACTGACTCCGTTATTCTGATATTATCGTTAAACAAACGACAATAATTAATGTTTCGCTGTACTAATTATAAGCTTTTAAAACCGCGAGTAGTCCGAGCAAACCACAAGAATTATTAATTCTCGTTTATAAAACATACCAAAATTTATTTTCGTTCCATATTTTGAGGCTTTTCAATACCGGCGCCGTAAAAATATTAAAAATTTCAAAATAATTAGAATTTAAGGAGGTTGGATCACGAAATCAAAATAATCAGAATTTTATCAAATTTCGTGACGACATTCTTTGGCATCGAGTCAAGAAACACAATTTTTTCCAAATTATTAGAATTAATGTATATTATTAAAAAATTTATTTGCCAAATTTGATAAAATTCTAATTTTTTCGAGTTTTTTTATGTTTTTGACATGGTTTAGCATGGCAATCCCTTTCGCTTAATCCCTTTTGACTGACTCCGTTATTCTGATATTATCGTTAAACAAACGACAATAATTAATGTTTCCCTGTATCAATTGTAAGCTTTTAAAACCGTGAGTAGTCCGAGCAAGCCACAAGAATTATTAATTCTCGTTTATAAAACATACCAAAATTTATTTTCGTTCCATATTTTGAGGCTTTTCAATACCGGCGCCGTAAAAATATTAAAAATTTCAAAATAATTAGAATTTAAGGAGGTTGGATCACGAAATCAAAATAATCAGAATTTTATCAAATTTCGTGACGACATTCTTTGGCATCGAGTCAAGAAACACAATTTTTTCCAAATTATTAAAATGAATATATATTATGAAAGAATATTTTTGGCAAATTTGGTAAAATTCTTATTTTTTCGAGTTTTTTAAATGTTTTTGACAGAATTTAGGATGGCAACAATGTATCGTCGTGATCCAAGCTCCTTAATAAAGTTTCAACGATAAATCCTCCGGCATTAAGGTCTGGGAGAAAAAAAATGGTCTCATGGGATTGAATGATGGTATTCGAGAAGTCAATCCAAGATGAAAAAAGGACCGAGGGGGAATTACACGAAGGGAATGAGAAAAAGGGTTAAGTGTCTCAGCGTGTGGTTCGTTTTTTTTTCCACTCTCCGAGTCTCTCTCGCGCGCGTTCTCCACGAGGAGTAATTCCGTTTCCCATAGCGCGCGATGACTCCGATGAGAGCCCAGCGATTCCATTTGCTCTCGAGACGATGCAGCACACACGGAGCTCTCTAATTCGCCGAGAACAATCGTCTGCTGCCTATCTATGCGATGGGTTCTCGCCCTTACATAAAGCTCAACACAAGCAAAGGGCCAATATGACCCGAGAGTGAGAATGCAAGAGAGAGAGTCTCGTGGTGAATTCGATTTCGGATGATTGAGAAACACGCTTTCGCGCGCACTTACCGCAGCGAGCTCACGTGCACTATAACCCATCGGAAGGTTATGCATACCGTTTCCATGGCAGAGGGATGAATTCGCAAGAGATGTTCGCCGCAGCAAGAGAAAGACCCCCGAGTACACGAAGTGTATAAGTCCGCGCGCGAGGAACAGGCGAGCGAGAAGCGAATCAACAAGATCAAAGAATCAGAGAGAGAAGCAACACCATAACCACAAGGTCTACGTGGGGCCATACACATCTACTTACTCCGGTAGTTACCATAGTCAAAGAGGCTTGCAGCTTTCTCTCTCTCTAAATATACATAACTATGCAGCTCGCACCGGAAGCATCAGCAGCAGGATCGCAACGGCACGCTGTTTCGTATAGCTGCTGGGAATTATTCTCCAGATTGCATAGCTCTGCTCCCGTCTACTGTACACACGTACACCCAAATGTATGCGCCCGAACAAGAGCTGTTAGACCGCGCAGACTAGAGTACCCAACAGAACAAGAAACAGAGAGCGCAGCATTGAGAACCAGAAGGGCGAGCAAGAGAAATTTAATCAAGAGAAATATAATACACACCGGTAGCAACATTCAAACTGTACATACAACTTATCTTAAATACATATATATATATATATATATCGGTGTGTATTCCTTTATGCATATATACCAGAGGCACGTTAAGCGAGAAAGATCTACACGGTAGTTAGTACTTGTCAAAGGGTTGTTGTACCGTAGAAACAGCACAGCAACCGCTACATTTATACAATCTCTAGCTTCCAGGCTAAAGAGAAACAGGAGAAAGAGGACGTGCAGAGAAAAGGAACGAGAGAGCCAGAGGCAAAGGTTTGCTGCAATGCCTATGAATGCTAAAGTTTTACTTTCTCTTATGTTTCTCACCTATGATTCCTGTTTTTGCTAGAATTCACGTCCCTGATACCTGTCAAGTTCTCATATCTTTCGGACCCTACCCTCCGGACGCACTGAACATTCAATTTTTTCGAAAAACGTCGGTATTTTGTTGAACCCGGTAAACTAAATATTTTTGGATAAAATTTTCGTTCTTTTGACAATATTTTTCATTTCTAACTGAATTTTCAGTCAAATTTACGATTTGAATGACAAAAATTTACTTCTTGGAGAAACTTTCTAGAATATTTCTTGCTGCAATGCCAGAATTTTTGTGATTTTTTCAAAAAGTGTCGATGACTTAATATTTTTGGAAAATTTCAAAATTTTTGTTATTTTGACAACATTTTTGATTTTCAACGGAATCGTCAGCGAAATTTACGATTCGAATAATAAAAATTTACTTTTCGGAGAAACTTTCTAGAATATTTCTTGCTGCAATGCCAGAATTTTTGTGATTTTTTCAAAAAGCGTAGAAGACTCAATATTTTCGGATAATTTCCAAATTTTCGGTATTTTGACAATATTTTTGATTTTTAACTGAATTTTCAGTCAAATTTACGATTTGAATGACAAAAATTTACTTTTCAGGGAAACTCTCTAGAATATTTCTTGCTGCAATGCCAGAATTTTCAAGTTTTTTTCAAAAAGCGTCGATGACTCAATGTTTTTGGAAATTTTTTGTTATTTTGACAACATTTTTGACTTTTAACTGAATTTTTAGTCAAATTTACGATTCGAATGACAAAAATTTACTTTTCGGAGAAACTTTCTAGAATATTTCTTGCTGCAATGCCAGAATTTTTGTGATTTTTTCAAAAACCGTCGATAACTTTGGATTTTTGGAAAATTTTCGTTATTTCCACAATATTTTTGATTTCCAACAGAACTGTCAATTAAATTTACAATTGGAACGACAAAAATTGACTTTTCGGCAGACTTTCTAGAATATTTTCCAACAAAATGTTGTTTCTGGAAATGAATTTTTTTCAAAAAACACAATTTTCGTTATTCAACAATATTTTTTATTTCTAACGGAACCGTCAACTAAATTTACGATTGGAATGGCAAAAATGGACTTTTCGAAGAGACTTTCTAGAATAATTTCCACTCAAATTTTCTTTTCAGTGTGTACTCAAGATTTAGTACATTTTAGATGTGCCTGTGCCGGTCATGTGTATATATGATAAATACATTAACGCGCATTTAGTTTCGATGTGTTGGTATGTGTGTTTACAAGGATAAATCTAGGTAGATGGTAGAGTAAAATCGTTCAGAGTTGAGGAAACGGATACTGCGCAAAGCTACAATTGCGGGAATGCTATATGTGCGAGTTTCTCGGGTGTTCAGGTACTCCGGCAATATTAAAGGGATCTCGTGGTGGCGGCTGGTACTCGCTGCAGAGGCTTTTCACTGTAGAACCTCCAACAACTTGCTCGCACACCTTCACCTACTCTTGTTCGCCCTTCCTCCTCTTTAACGATCTCTCTCTCTCCATCCCTTTCGTGTATATAGTTCGCTTTGCTAGACCGTTCCGTGAGAATGGTCGCGAGGCAAAGTGCACCAGGAGCTTTCTCTCTATCGTTCATTTTACGCCTCGAGATCTGCCTCGCAGCATCTCCTTCTCTGCCTTGTTCTCTCCTCCATTTCTGGCCCTCTCTATTACACTCTGTCGAGCAATGCGCCGCAGCATCTTCGTCCCCGCGTCGCCCTTGAACCAAGTACGGGCGAGGCCACAGCGGAAACCAGCTGCATTCCCGCGGCCATTAGAACCCCACACGGTAGTGAAAATTTACTGTCGTAACCCAGTCCTAATGCACTGCGTGTACTGCACACAAAGAGACATCCAAGAGAATGAGAGAGCAAGAAAATTGCGCGCACACTTTGCCTCTCGCGTATACGAACTTGGACTCATGGACTTTACTCGCGTTTGGTATAGCACTTGGCTTTACAGAAGTCTCTTTTTTCCGGCTCCCTCGCTCAAGACATAACTGAGAAGAAAATCAAAAAACCGGACAGCAAGCCGAAGAAAAATAAAAGTTGAAGAGGAAAAATGGATCAAAGCCCTGAAAATTTTATTTTTAGTCAAAAAAATATTCTGTTTGACACGGTAAACTAAATATTTTTGGATAATTTCAAAATTTTTGTAATTGTGTAAATTTGTAAGTTTGTAAAATTTGTAAAGAAATGTAAATTTGTAAATTTCGAAATATAACGAAACTGTCAGCAAAATTTACTATTCGGGAGACTTTCTAGAATATTTCTCGCTGCATTGCCAAAATTTGTGTGATTTTTCAAAAAAAAAAGTTTATTCGAACGTATCCAAGGAAATTTTATTTCCCCTGGAGTACCAAACGAATGACTTTTGATTCTCCCTTTTTATTTAGTTCCTCTCTTTTCTGGTTCCCTCACTGTCTTGCCCTTTTATCTTTGTTGGTTTCCATTGGTCTCTCACTCTCCGTACTCTCGGCACTATATAGAGAGCCAACAAGTCAGCCAGCAAAGCTGTGGTGTCATGGAGCTATGTTATCTGCCACCCTCTGTTGCCGCTAGACGATGAGGAGGCGACAAAGAAGGAAGAGAGGGAGAAAGCAAGAGAGAATGCTTGCAGAGAGCGAGAGGAGAGTGTTTCGTCGGTGCTACGACGTACCTTTCAGGGTAATGGCTTATAGTCAGCGCCGTAGGTAGTTACAACTCGTCCTGAGTTCTCGCATGCCACGTATAACCATGAAACACGAAGCAGGCTTTTAATGGCAGCCACAAAACGTACAAAAGTGTTCTTGGAACATTTTGTACTATTTCCAAAATGAATACAATTCCCCAAATAAATCAAACCCTCCCGATTCTCTCATTTTTGTCTGGTTGCTAAAAAGAGCCTGAAAAGTGCATAATTCGTGACGTATTCAACAGAGGCCGAGTTAGAGTCCTTGAAGAGCCTGGAGGGACAACTAAGCGGCTCTCCATTCGCCGGATGCTTTTCCAAGAGCCTTCACCGAGGAGCCAACAAGAGAAACGCAAAGTGACGCAAGCACCAAAACACCCGTTTCCTTCCTTCTCTCCTCGTCTCAGCCTAGGAAACGTAGTACACGTCGGGGAATATTAATTCGAACGAGACCCGAAGGACCCTCGTGTTATACTATAATACTATCTTCCTTCCACTCGTTTACGAAGGATTTTCGGATGAGCACGAGACTGGAATCTCGTAAATAACGACAGAGGGTACGTTGGGTTCCCTTGGGCACACACACAAACGCACACAAACAAATACACACACGTATAGCCTGATCCTTTATTTCTTCTAGCTTTCTTCTCCTTCTCTCTTTTTATCTTTCACAATTTGTCTCGGTCCATCGGTCCTTATACCCGCGGCGGCAAACCCTCTTCCAATTCGACCACAACGACTGTCGGCTCGCCCTAAATCATCGGCGCCCTGAGGCCGACCTCGCACAGCTAGAAATTAGTCGCACAAACTTCTCTCCTTCCTCCTTCCGTCAATACACCTAAACTCCAGACTCCTCTGTATACCAGTTTCTAACCGACAAACCAATCGCTTCTCGAATCCACTTTCGACCATCGAATATCGCATGCGGAACAAAATCGACTTTCCTACACGCAATCTCTCTCCCTCGCTCTCCTTCTCCAGTCTCGGGGAAGGGAGACAAATATTTTCTGAAAAATTGGGAGCGAATTTTTTTTCCATTTATCAGGAACGAATTTCTATGGGGAAACGATCGTATATTTTCACAATTAAGTTTATAGCCTTGGGAACTCAATTGTTATTGCAAATTAATTTGTTCTTAATTAATTTATCCATCAATTAAACTTTCGGATTGCTAAAAAATTACCAAGAATCTTGTATGGACAGAGATTTTCATTGCCAACACTCCGCTTCCTACAAATTGGTCTGAAATGACGTAAAAAATTGAAATCGAAATCGGTTTTTTCAGTAAAAATTGGAAATTTCGATCAATTTGATATTTTCCTCATTCCGTGGAGAAAAAAAATGTCCAGCTCCCGAAATTGAGCTTTAGACAAGTTTTTGTCTGTAAATTATTGTGATTGATAAATTTTATCCGGGATAGCGCGAACGCAGTCCCGACTAACAAAAATTATACGCCCGAGATATCCACATTAGGGATATTCGCAAGGGTCAGCTCGACCGAAGTGCAATGGAAGAGCCTCGCCCTGGAGGAACCGCCTTGTTGATCACGGTAACCTCTGCGCCAGGTAAGTATGCTTTGGCCAACGACAGTCGAGCTTATATAGCCGCCGTGAGTCGGATCTTGTGCGAGTTGGTTCTCGAGCGAATGCGCGGCGTAGCGGCCAGTTGCCGAACTATTTTCTCGTGCCAGAAGATTTGAGCGCCTTAGCAGCGTGTGGAGCTAGTGTGGAGGGGAGCACTACGGGACAAGAATTTTCTTATGTCGCTTGAGTGAGCACAGATCGATTACAGGCCGAGAATTTCATGCATTCCAACAATTAAGAAAAAGGAGCAAAAAATAGTCGAAAAAACGTCGATTTTTTGATAGACACGGCGAACTAAATGTGTTCGGATAATTTCAAAATTTTCGTTATTTTCACAATATTTTTTGACTTTAAACTTTTTTTTTAAATTATTGAGTATTTTTCAACAAAATTTTATTTTCAGTGTGCAAATGGAATTCAATAAAAATCAATATGCCATTTTCTACAGCAACGAAAACGAATATAAACAAATAAAAGAGTTGGATGTCAACGCGCGCGTGTTTCCTCGAAACTTTTCTCCATTCTCATATGTTTCGACCTTTGAGATTCTGAATCCTGAGAAAAAGAGAGAATGGGAGCACCAGGAATTGGAAAGCTTGACGGAACAAATGGTATGAAGGCAAGGACGCCGGAGGCAGTGCAGAAACGTGTAGTACGAGGGAATAAAAGCGAGCGCGAACCGGATGAAGAGGAGAGAATCATAGCGAGATGGTAGAGAGCCACCGATCTGGCGTTTATTAGCTTCTGCAACAGCGACTATACACGGACAGGTTCAACAAATGTCAAGCTGGATTACGAGTTCGAACGAGACAGCGACGCCAATAATCGCTCCCTGGTGCGCGATGTTGAACAAAATTAAGTACGCCCCAACACACACGTGAACTTTGGAAACTTGCAATTCCCCGATGTGTAATTCCTTTGAAAAAAATGATAACTGCGTCGATGTATCATGGTCTGCAGCTTCGTACAACGCGCCATCTTTTCATCTTGGTAATCCCTCAGAGGACGAACGCGACACCGAGATATGCAACATATTCCAAAAAAAAAAAGGTATAACCTTTCATGAGTACATATTTAGAGACGCGGCAGGGTCTCGACGTCAAGTATTAAAAAGAAAAGTTTAAAGCTACAAGGCATAGGGCTAGGGCCTTTTTCCGTTACGTTCAAACTCAAAGTAGTCGCCATTAAAAAACGCGTCGACTTATGAAAAATTCAATTGCAGTTTACCGATGTATGTCGGGGGTTGTGCATCTATTTTTCCATGAATTTTTTACCTGTGACCTCGAGAAGTCCCTCAAACCATGACATTGAGTACCACTACCCGCCAGTTCCCATCATGGAAACTTTTAATAAATTTGACGGAATTATAAAGACATTGCAACCTCTTTTCAGCTTACGTTCTTCCGGCAAATCTGTTTCTTAATGCACAACTATTGGATGATGTTGGTCTCCGCGTGCTATGTTGTTTGTGCTGGTATACAATGTCGCGGGTGGTTGATGGTTGAAGAGAGGATGGACTTGAACGGCGGCAAGGCTGCTCGCCACTAAACTCGAAATGGCCAACTCGTCGACTGGCTGGTCGTTGGTTGCTCTTCGCGTTAACAGCACCGGTAATGTACATATATCTACGGTACATAGTTTCAACGGCAATTCCGCACTTGACGTTCATCCTGGCGCGTACTGCCAGAGCGGAGAGGCGAGCCATAGCATCCACTTATTCCTCGTAATAGCGGCACGGTTCATGTGTGACTATACATGTACCAACTCTTGCCTCAGCACATATACGCCATTCTCACTCAGTCTGCTCGATCCCTTTCCAATCGATCCGTCTCGGTCTCTCCTTCTATATCGCACTTCCTAAGTATTCACTCCTCCATACATGCATGTGTTTACGCGCCAACATACGTTGCACATACCAAGTGTGGACACATGCAGTAAAGTACAGTGCAGCAGTCTGCAGTTGAGATTACTAGAGGTATTCACTGAGGGACAGTAAGTATCATCAAAATACCACCAGAAGTAGAGGAGACCAGGCGGGAAAAGTAGCACACCTGGCGGAAAAATGATTTCTTTTGCGATTAACATGAAAACTGTCTATTCGCGTCACTAAAGTTCTATGGTGTCGAATTAGATTGATCATTTGACCATAATTTAAAAAGTTTTTTATAGTCGCTTAACAAGTTTTCCATTGGCCGTGAATTCAGCGAAGAATAAATGTGGACACCCCCTCATATTATAGGTGCACACGTATCTAGGCATGCGTATCTACGGTAGAAACTCCATCTTTGTCTTTCCTTTAGCCCCTTCCCTCTTATTTATCTTCAGTCTTTCTCACTCACTTAGTTTCGTTAGCTGTTGGCATGTATATAAACCGCATAATGTGCAGCATGCATGCAAGTAACCGCATGTTTCCGTGGCCTGAGGGAGGCGAATGAGGACTGTACATGGGTGAATGTGGATTCATGTACATACATAGACGGTATAGACATGCGTTGTCCCGAACGGGACTGCCACCATCACCACTCCCGCCAGGATTAGCGTTAAGTCGACGTTAAGTACGGACCTCGGGCACCGAGATTATCGTATCGGGCGCATTAGCGCCCGATATTAAAATCGCTTGTCGCGTTTAACCCGAGCTTCGACCGGTCTCGAGATATCGCAAACATTAAGTATACATATGCATATACATCTATATACCTATCTACATATATATTCATAGCAGTTTTACCTCTGCTCGTGTATGCTCTTGGAGACTCCGGAAGATAGGTATTATTAGGTGTCGTATGTTCCATATTCGTGATGTATTATTCACTCCCAAGTGCGTCAGTTTACACGCTGATACAACATTCAGTGTACACACATATGCCGGCAGATAGGTAAACTCGGAGACGGAACGTGATGGAGTGCTTAGTCATGCGTCCTATACATTTATGTATAAATAAAAGTAGCTAAATTTGTTCAATATCTCGTCTCTTATTCGAGTGCACTCCAATCTCTCATTTTTCTCACTCCAATCATAAATTCTTCAGCAGATATGTTTTATTTTTGTTGTTGTTTTTCACCGCGTCATCGTCCAACATTTCACAGCTGCTATATATTTTTGGCATCGGAATGGAAAGTGAAATTCCGCTGCTTATACAAATTTCGAGAAGTTTACACTGAAAATTGAATTTTGTCAAAAATTTTCAAGATTTTGTTGAACACGGTGAACTGAATAGTTTGAATAGTTTCGAAATTTTCTCATTTTTTTTGGAATGACAAAAATTTACTTTTCGAAGGGACTTTCTAGAACATGTTCTGCTGCGATGACAAAATTTTAGTGATTTTTTTAGAATATTTCGTTCGCTGATCGCGAGAAAGCGATGAATCGTATATAGGAATTAACGGATTTATCAGTGCGCAAATAATCTGCCTATAAATACGTTATATACTGTTTATATAAAGATGAAAGATGAGGTAGGTGAGCGTTATTCGAGCGTTTATTTTCAGTTTGAAATTCCATGGTTTAAAGTTGATTAAAGATCGTTGGCGCTTTCTATACTATTCCATTTACTCGGAACATTAATGTATACACGTATATTCGGTGAGCAGCAGCGGCAGCAGCAGCAGCAGCAGGTCTTGAATATATAATCTAGCAAGGTCGTTCAATAAATTTGAGCTTTATCGTTCCGTCGGAGCGTTTAAGCGATTAGCCTGGAAAGACGGATGTGGGCGAGTTTATCCATCCTCAATATCGTATATACACATTCAAATGTATTATCTGACGCCTCCTCATCGCCTCCTAACCGTCGTCTTCTATGCTTGCTCGTTCTCTCATCGTAATACACACAGCGGCATAGCTCCGCGTATATATACACAGTTGACATTATTTAGGGCGAAGACATGGGTGAAGAGAAGAGGGAAGAACAGCAGAATACCGGCTTAAAGCCAGCCAGCTGTGCAATAGATGTTTCGTAGTACATCTCGCGCTATTCGGGTGATTAGAAGATTAGAACAGCCCGCTTCGGATTACTCGAAGTAAAGTACCTCACTCTCAAGCATCAGCGATGTCACGCCAACGTAGAGCTTCTTCTTCCTCGTCTTTTCAGCAGTCTCTCCTTTTGAGCTCCTCCAACTTGCGAGCAAACCTACAACACCGAAAAACATGTACCTTTTATGTATGCAGACGCATATATAGATACAAAAGACTCATACATTAAGCTCTACACTTTAGGGAGCCTCGCGATGAGCAAGAGAGGCAGCAGAAATGAGGGAGAGAGAGAGACTGCCGTGCAATAGAAAGAGAAATATTGTCCGATGGCGCGCACACGCGAGTTCCTTTTGTGAACGACGTGGCACGATATCTCTCTTCGCTCGAATTAAGAGGCGAGAGACGAGCGACTCTGCGAGAGAGATTAATAATTTGTCGGGTGGAGCAAGTGAAACGGTGAGCGCAATCGTGCCAAAGTATCTCAAGTCCCTTCCATCTCGTTTCTCTTATTCGTTTCTTGTTGCCTTATTATTCATCTCTTTTCTCTGCAATCAATGTGTACATATATAAACGTCTTCAACATCGTGGAAGAATCGGCTTTGGTGGCTGTCGTAAAAGAGCAGCTTGCCAAAAAGCTTCCAACAGCATCCGTCACTTGGTCGTACTCCAGAGTTTCTCCTCGCCCTTCTCTCACTTTCTGTCCGTCTCTTTCTTTCTCTCTTATGCTCGTTGCTCGTCGCCCCTTTTGCGAATGCTGATGATGGTCTGGTTGGCTCTCTTGAACCGGAAGACCCCTTGCATCTCGTCGTAATCGACTCACGACAAGTCTTCGACACGACGTACCACCCGGACGAGGGCCCCAGCAACGTCGGGACATATCCACAGAATCGTCAACATCCAACGTCCAAATACACTGGCAAGATCAGGCTGTGACACGGGGACGAGCCGAGTCAACTGACGAAGTAAAATACCATCCCCAAATCCATCTTCCCATTTCCGTTTGCCTCGCGGTTATTGGACACGTGTCTCAACTGAGAATATTGAAACGAGTCCACTCCTCGACATTTCAAGCCTGAACAACCGACGGAGAAGTCAGGCCGTGAAAAGAGCACACACACGTTAACGGATCACGTCTCATTCGACGCCAGTCTTGGCTTGGATCTTGCCCGATGAAAAACGAGAATCTCTACTCAGTTGCCAAATTTCTATATACATATACGCGCCGCACTACCAAAGACGAATTATCTTTGCATGGTCCCTGAATTTGCCAAGATGACCTGACACCTCGTTTCCTGTTGAAACAGCAGTAATTGGGAAATAATACTTTTGCTCCCCGTAACATCTACGCGGAGAAACTAATTCGGGTTCACTCGCTCTCCGGTATGTTAATGGACTACTTTTATTTGCCAAGTCACGTCTCTTTAACTTCGTTCCCAATTGTAAGCTAACGGTAATTGAACAGTGCCCAATGTGACACTGGCAATGAGGTCAAATAGTCACACTGCGGTGTTCCATATATAAATATACAGAATCAAGCTCCAACTTTGTCCCGCTGTGAATCAGTTTGCAGAATTTATTTTTTTCCCTTTTTTGCTCAAGTGCGAAAAACTCAGCCTATGATCAGGTTATCGTCGCGACACCTCTGCGACACTCGAACTCTGCCAAGCCGAGGGTTTCGTTCTCGAGTTCGCTCATAATAATTCTGCCTCCTCCGCAAGCCAGCAGGCTTCTGCGATTTTGATTTGGCTTCCGCTTGAGCGCGTTCTACCGGTCTGGAGTACCAGCTGCTTACTCGGGCGTTCGAGTACACAGCACGTACACCACGTACAAGTACGGAAGAGGGTGAACGTACAAGTGCAGAAGTGCCGGCGAGTAAAAAGAGTGGAAATGGAAAAAAAAGTGCGAAAGAGCGACGAGTTACCATATATTGTGTTATGTGTGTGCAAACGTGACTTCGTAGCGTATGTAGTGAACGAGCATATGTGCATCAGAAAATAAAGAATGAAAAGCAGAAAAAGCGAGACCGAAAAATATGAAAGAATGAGCATCAACAAAGCGGAACTACTCTTGGAAACAGGGAGAAGAAATAACGACCCGAGTTCATTTACAATTCGTGTAGCAACCATAGAAGCCAAATCCATTAGGATGAAAACTGGACGAGAACACCCGAAACAGCAATTTTTCAAATTAATAGTCAACTGCATGCGTTCATCGTATAGAGTTGTTTTTATTTATTGTAAAATGTTTCAACATATCTTGAGAATTAAAAATTACTTTGGAGGAAACTGTTAGTTTTGGTGTAGTTTTGTGATAGACCCCTACCCTATAGTTTAGAACAAAATGTTGTATGAACTGCTTCCTATAATGAATACACCATATGTGGGCTGCCTTGTAAGTTCCTACACGTCTCCTTATGTGTCCAGCGTAAGTTTTGTTCAATAAGTTGGCCATTAGGGTCTAACGCAGCGGTTTTTGAGGTCGCGAGGACACATGGCAAGCAGAGGCCATAGTATAAGCAGTAAAATTCATATTCGTATTGTGATAATCATGTACGTGTAAAGTACGTACGCATTGTGTGTAGCACTTGGATCCTTGACCCGCATTATGCGTGCACTAGAGTTGCCGAGACAAAAGAGCTGGCTGCTTGGGTGGCGGAGTGGCGCGAGCGCGGGAGCAGCGACGCCAGAGCAGCAGTCATCTCGTTCTTGGCCGCGCGGAGGGCGAGCGGCAGAGGGTCGACAGCATGAGACGTGGCGCATCAGAGAGAAGAGGACTCCGAGGGCCGGGAAAGGGAGGAAAACATTGTGAGATAGCAAGAGAGCCAGAGCACGTGAGTCTTGTAGCTCCCGCAGTGAAGATCCAAGCACATAAGATGTATGTTCACAAGAGAATGACGGTGAAACTCTTCTGGCAGCAACGTTTCGATATATATGTGTGTGCATAAATGTATAAATGGTTATGTGTATGGTTTAAGGTGGATACACATGCATGTAGTGTACACAAAGTTTCTGCGGTGGTGAGTGTATCCCAGTATGGATATATGGACACCAAGAGGATACCAAAACGCGAGGTATTCTGTGATAGGTCATGCCGGAGTTTTCATTGGTTGCTGCTCTGACCGCACCGTTCTCGTTGGGTTTCCGAGTCCGCGCGGACTCGAGCACTCCATGACGCGCTTTGCTACACCCGTCTCTCCGACTCCCACGAATTTAACCCTCTGCTCATCTCTCTTGGACGCGTGCTTCACGAGCAAGCAGCCTCTCTTGCTCACTTGCTTTTGCTGCATGGTTGCTTCGGTTGCTTGCCGGAGCCACCACATGGGTTCCGCCCGCGTTTCTCCGTAAAGCCCCGCGCGTAGGTAGACGATCCGGACAGAGACCCATACACAACCTGCTCCTTCCATCTTTGTTCGTCTCATTCGCTCCGTTGCTTCCAATTCCCCCTGCTCCTCTCCGCGCGCGTCTCCTCTCATTCCCATCTTTCAGTCACAGCTTCTCTCGGTTACTCTCCCAGTATTGTCCTCTTTCTATCTCCATTTCTCACTCTACCCATATCTTCATCTCACTTCAGCTTGCCGCTGCTGCTGCTGCATATCTCTCGAGCGCACCCTCCTCCCACAGACTCTTCGCTCTCGTATTATACACCATTCTCGCCAGCCATGCTGCCAGGGCGCAGCAGCCCTCTCGAAAACAGTCTCTCAGCGGCCAAAGCAGCAAGATCCCAACGACGAGATATGAATTCTCCTTCCTTTTATATTCCACGCTTGCCTGCCCTCCATTTTGCTTGCTCGGGCCCTTGTCTGCCTCGCCGATCTCTGACTACCGTATGTGTAGTCGGCTCCACACTCCAGGGCTATCTCGTCGCCACTCTCTCTCCCTTTCTCTCTCTCGCTTCTCTCGCTCTTCCACCTTCTCCTCCCCATCCTCATCCCACTCGTCGTTCTGCTCCTTGCGACTCTCCTTCTTGCATTCTCGCCATCTCGCCTTATTCTTCTCTCCCCGCACCTCTATAAGCTCTCTTTCTGCCGCTCTGGCTCGTTCCAAGCGTAGTTCCACCCAGCTATCTCGTACTCTGGTTTCACCGCCTCATACCCACTTCCCTCACTCCCAACTCTCTCGCTTTTTCTCTCATGGTACAAGACAGACGCTTCACTGATCTCAAACTCCACTATCGTGCTTCCTTCTTACGATTTCGTCGTTTCTTCCTATTCACGCGATCCCTCCACAGCATCCTCTTCATCGTCGCTTCGCTTCTTCACCGCGCCCCCGGCCCAACTATCCACCGCCGTCGTCCACTTCATCTCACTCCTTTCGGTCGCTCTTGCTTCCTTAGCATCTTTCACCTCGATGACGCGATGCTTTGTGCCCATGTCGAGTGTGTACTCACTCACTCATGCTCTCCTTCATTCATCTCATCTCTTCTCTCTTCTTTTCTTCTCCCTTATCTCATCTCCCATCATCTTTTCCTCCGGCTCTCTTTCTTCGCGGACTATAGCTCAACCAACATCTCGTTCTCTCCTTATGGCTATACAACCAAAGTTTATTATTATATACGTGGCCCACTGCCTATATAATGTATGTACCCATTTGTGTACCTACCAGGCAAGTCTGACCGACTATCCGGGCTATATCGAGAAGCAAACCACGCTGGCTGGGCTGGAGCCTCGATGGCTTGTATCTCTTTAGTACACATAGTAGTATCGTTGTACAATTTTTATTTTTTATTTATTTTACACACGTTTTTTTATCACTTGTTTTTTATATGCATAGCTTCGCGCGGACGTTTATTTATACTTTGCCGCGCGAGATCAGCGAATGGTTATGAGTAGGCGGTGAGCTCGAATACGCGACACGCAACCAACGAGAATCGAGCGAGACACTTTAGGTGGCAGTGTGTGTTCGATATTAAAAATAATTGAAAAAAAGAAAGAGACTTGCATCAATTAGCGATAATGTCTTCAGGGGTTAACTCTCGACGGGGAGTGGGAAACCTGCTCGAGCCGTATATACACGCGCGTGTATGAATTCAGGATTGTCTGTATGGTCGGAATTGTACGAGCGGAAGAGCGTGCGGAGCCACATGGAACATTACACCCGGCAGAAATTGGTATCATTTTGGTTCGTTAGTCAATGGACCACCGTCATCCCATGTAGGAAATGCCAAGCTTGACAACAGGGCCAACGCTTGGCCCACGAATGGCTTGCCGAGTGTAGTCTGCCAAGCCTGGCCCATCCTTGGGCGTTCATCGGGTGCCGTTGATAAAAACAGAATATTTCTGCCAATATCAAATCGACACTTGGCCCATGAATGGCAGCCTATGATGAGCCAAGTAAACTTTACCAGTCTTGGGCCATTTATTGGCCGATGACTGAATGCCATAGATATTTTAATACAATATTTGCCGATAAAAATTCGACACTTGGCCCATGAATGGCAGCCTATGATCAGCCAAGCAAACTTTACCAGTCTTGGGCCATTATTGGCCGATGACTGAATGCCATGGATATTTTAATGCAATATTTGCCGATAAAAGTTCGACACTTGGCCCATGAATGGTAGCCAGTGATCGGCAAAGCAAGCTTACCAGTCTTGGACCATTTTTGGCTGATTTCTGTAAGCCGCCAGTATTTCGGTCCTATTTTTTATAATAAACATCAACCTTTCGATCACATAGGTTGCAGAATACCGAGCACGAAAATAATTTAAAAAAAAAACGTTCATTTCGATAAAAATGTGTATCACATTATTTATATGTATATAGAATAATAATATAATAAATAATAATAATAATAAATAATAGTATTGATTAATAATAAAATAATTTTTGATTGCATAATCAAGTTTTGTATGTACAAATTATTTATTATTAATAATTCATTATTATTATTAATTTATTATTATTATTATTACCAATAATAATTGTTAATAATAATTATTTTATTTTATAATTTATATAAAATAATATAATACACTAGCATATATTATTATATAAATAATATAATAGTACAATAATATATAATTTTATTTTTATTATTATTACCAATAATGATTGTTAATAATAATAATTTATCATTTATTAAAATCATGCATACACATAGAAATAATACGATACACATTTGTATCGTAATAAACTTTTTCAATTTCGTGCTCGGTATTATGCAGCTTATTTAGATGAAGAATTTGATCTTGGAAGTAACAGCGTTTAGTGTAATGGTTAGCGTCCCGGGTTAGTAAGATAGGTGTTAGGTAGGAAAGACATAGGTAGGCAGTTCGAATCCCCCATCTGGCAGAAAAAAATAATCTTCAATGAATTGATAAATCTGTTTTTTTTTTTTAATCTTCCCCATATTCTGCCATATTTTGACAATAAATAATCTTATTTTACGGAAAAATAAGGATTATTTAATAAAAATACAATAAATAAACTACTCGATGACTTAATCGGCCGACGACCTATTCCCATTCTTGGGCCAAGAACAACACCCAGTAACGGACCGAAGTTATCATCCGTTCTTCAGCCGTCACTGCGCCAGGCTTGGCTGCCTTTAACGTGCCAAGATTGAAACTACGGCTGCCGTCACTGGGCCGATCTTGGACCCTTCGTAAAACCCTACATGGGATAAATTTTCTCCTCCCTCCTCCCTTTCTCTTTATCTTCGTGTGCCTTTCGTACCCACCAACCACGCCGTTTTTATTGCTTCAATATGAGCTCGTTGTTGAAAAGCGGTAGGTGTAATAGATGCAAATGCATGGCTAATGCCCATGTAACAAGAGACAACTAAGCGCTCTGCTCAAGTACAAGGGAAGCAGTGCTTGTGCACCAACTAACTGGACCGATCAACTGATGATCCCAATTCGTTATCTCTCTTCGAAAACGTTATTCTCGACCCACGCATCAATTCCACCGTGCCCACGCGTTTTTTTGGTATAATCTACCCAAGTTATTAGCTCAACGAAAAACAGCGAAAAAGACAGGCGCAGACAGTGTTTTCAATCACTTCACACCAATAAAAAAAGTTCCAACAACTCGCTAAAGCCTGCCTCGCATACCGATCATTTTTTTCTTCAATTTATTCACTTACCCCGCGCGAGAATTAAATTTTGTCAAAAAACTTCGATATTTTGTTGAACACGGTAAACTAAATATTTTTGGACAATTTTGGAATGACAAAAATTCACTTTTCGAAGAGACTTTCTAGAATATTTCTCGCTGCCATGCCAATATTTTTGTGATTTTTCAGAAAAACGTTCAGTCGAACGTATCCAACAAAAATTTCTATTCAGTGCGAGCGAATTTTATGCAGCGTGTAGGGAACGTGGTAAAATGGAGAACGTGGGAGGGAGGAGTAGATTGGAACAGAGGGCACAGAGCAGCACATCGCGTACCTGGTGCTCTATGGTTGCGGCATAAGCGCGGTGAAACCGCCTGCGATTCGACGCCGACCGCACGCCTCGCGGTATTCTATAGTCTGCATATACATACATACATATCTGCTCATATATAACACGGAAATATAGCCCATACTGTTTTATCCAGCCTCTCACTTGGACCAGCAACCCGAGAGTGCCATGACAAAAGCGGAAAATTCGGCTCTAAGCGAGAGACAACGTTTGGTGCAAGAGAGGAGGAAGAGAAAGCGTTGACGGGATGTGGACCACTTACGGGCGTTTCTACCCTCTCATCCCTGAAGCTAAATCGCTACTATATACATCACTCGCCATAGTCATAGCATACCAGCAAAGATATAGCAGCTTCCATGGATCATTTGGCTCACTAGACTTATATGTATACGTATAAAGTTGTATGGATGGATATACCGACGGAAGGGAGGCGACATTTTCGTCGGGGGTTGTTCACAACCCCTCCTACGTGATGCTCAGGCTGTGTGTATCCTCCCTGTGTACAGTATAGAGCACGCTGCTGCTGCTGCTGCTGCTGTGCGGCTGCGGATGGTGCGGTGTAGCGGTCGGGGGATGGTTAGGGCACAGGCACCACAAGGGTGGTCAAACCGCAAACGAGACCACCGTCCTGGCTATCTGCTATCTGGATAACCACCGCCGAACCACCATCACCACGCGGCCGCCAGAGCTTCCACGAACGTTGCCACTGCTGCTGCTGCAGCGCTTGCGACGTCAGTGATGCAGCTCTCCCATCTACAAACTCCCTCCCCTGCTTCCTCTCAATTCGAACCACCTATACTCGGCCCGTTAACCCTCATACTGAGGCAGCCAGAGGGTACACCTCAACAGCACAAATAGATACATAAGAGAAATTCATCCCTTCCAGTCACAATATTCAACATACCAATTTTCAGCCACCGGTCAACGCAGTTTCACCAAATTTCGCCACGGCCACTTTAGGAATGAAGATTATTTACACTTGTGGCTTTCAGTCACCCTAGCTCCTCGTCGTGATCTGAAGTTCCATCTGTCTGATGTGTTACGACGCCCAAGCAGTACTTGTTTTAATCTGACAAGATAGAAACCCAACCAAGATTCCAATCTCGTGTTGTTTTTTTATTTTATTATTTGATCAGAGATGTAGCCGACATACCAACAACAATTATACAAGTTCAATACGTTGTTAACGCTCCAGCAGGCATCGTAGATCTTATGTGGATTGGCCTCACTTTTGCCATCACTGTCGTTGATAGGTCCTTCCCTATAATAAGTAGTTCCCTATTATTTATGATCTGCCTATCCGATCGAGCCGACTTCTTCACGTTAGTTCTTCGAAGATGACACATGGAAAAAAAAACGTTACTGCGTCAATCTGAACGTACTATTGTGTTTCAGATTCGAAGTTCCGGTACGTCACCATCATCATCGCTATTTCGTCAATGCGAGCGTACATCACTCCTCTCTCCCTCGCTCTCTGTGTGACGCAATGAACCGAAGCTAATCGCGAGTACGGGAGCAGGGCTTTACGAACGAGGATTTTACCGAGTGGGTGGAATAGTGTGTATGCGGTAACGCATTTGCACCCACACCGAGAGATCCATCCATAGCATGCAAAGCGACGCATAAACTAACACAATTTGCTGTTATTGTTGTAGAATGTACATGCAGAGCAGGATGCTGGAGAAAGGGAGAACGAGAAGGCTAAGAGCGATGGGAGTGATTGTAAGAAAGGGACATTGCGATATGAATATCGGGAGCAGATACGCGTATTCTATGGATTTTCGATTAAACGCGTTCGCGCTTTTCCACATATCGTTGCGGCAATTGTCCTCCATAGAAGGGCCAACATAGCCAGGATCCTGTGCATTTGAGCTCATGCTAACCGGAGCCTTTTCCCCGTTCGTTAATACTGATACGTCGACCACCCCAGCCATCATAATCCGCGGCAGGGAGCTTACCCCATTAATTCACTAATTATTAAAACGGCATTTCGCGTCCTCCCTCGCACTCGTTTATTTGGCGAGCTGTATATGAATAAATTACAAATTTTCTATCGCACCACGATCGACTTTTCCGCGCATTTATTAATCATTCCTCCCATCCCCGCTGCCACGGCCCACATATTTTTACGAGTCCATAATACACGCATGTTTATCCGTGCTTTTGCAAAAACAAAATAGCCAATGAACGCCCAACCGCACGCGTACCATAAAACGTGCTCACACTTGACCACACGCACGCTAAATTCGCACGAGAAAGCATCCACGTAAACCCATGGGCATGACACATATGAAATGCGTCAACTATGTCTCTATAGATATTCATCCATATTCGATAATTCATATATGAAAAAGGACGTAAAAACATGGTATATGGCAGAGACCAGCAGGATATACGAATGGAAACGGAATTACACGAATGGCAGAGAAAATTGTAGTATTGTGTACGCGCGTGCAGCCCATATAACAGAGAGAATCACGTTTCTCCAGGATTCAACCACTTTCGCTGCGAATACCTATGTGGTAGGTGTACACCTATAGATACATATAATAATGTGTGCATGTATGGACTTTATACATATAGCTAGCGAAATTTGCACATATTCGCGATTGACTGGACTCCTCTGACACGCACACGGACGATTGTTTCCTGGAGCATCATACACACATGCTTGCCAACACAGTTGGTATGGCCATACATTGATGATACATATGTGCCCAGCTAGGGTGCTCTATCCCCGGCGATGCAATGACGGCGCAGAGGATCCGCTATATGAAGTCGATTCGTGGGATCATCACCCAATGTTCTCGTTCGGCATCGCGCGTTCCCCTCATCCCCCGTCATCCATTGAAATCGTTCCGGCCTATTCATCGGCAACTCGTTTGTTCGCACCCTCGTTCGTCCCATCAACCCTTCGCCGCTCTCCAACGCCCCCCTACATCCTCCATGTACCATACAAACCGAATTTCACAAGCCTCACTTTTCCTCCTCCCTCCTTTTTCATCTGTCCTTTTCTTCTTCTCATCCAATCCTCCTCTCCTCCATTTCACTCTTTCTCATTCCGCCACACTACAAAACACTCCCCTCTCGTTTATCCCAATTCGCCGAAACCCACTTTCCCCCTAACCAACAACTATCCAACAACATACACATTGACTTTCACATCTACCCCCCTATCTATACCTCACAAATGCAACATCAACCCCTTGCCTGCACATTCGTCAGGATATATACCGTAATTTTCCATGTTGCGTCAAAACAACCCCCGGGACAACCATCTCCCATACCACTTCCGGTTTTAACCCTCACTTACCGATACTATTATCACCTGATGCTGACTTTCCATCCACCCACGTGTACCACTTTGTAGTTTTACTTCCGCGAGTTCTCCAATTCCTAGGTTGCAACAAAAATGACAATTTTTCGGAAATTTCGAATTTCTCGTTTTTTTTTTCACCTCCGTACGAATTCCGTACGGAATCTCTTCTTTATTTTTGTTTACGCATCGTTTGACGTTTCACGTACGCGCGTTTCTCTTTCTCTCGGATATTCTCTCTTTCGCGATCGCATGTACCCGTGTCTATATAAATTCGTCTTGTCTTAACAAACAGAGATTTATATATATACATTCTGTATACACGAGTACGGGCACACCACTCGCTCTGAAAGTTGAAGCTTCGCGAATGCGCCTGCTGGGTGGGCCCAGCAGTAAGTTTCGCTTCGTTCCGCGTCTTTTATCCCGACAACTCCGACCCACGATAAGTATACATGCATTATACATATACACTTTGAGATAGGTGCAAAATAATGTACAGGCTGTTGCAAAAATCGCCATTGCGAGTTCGGACGAATATGCGGGATCGGAAAATTCTGCAAAGAAAAGTTGTCAGTCATTTTTTGCCTTGACGCGTTGGAGAAAAACATCGCGAGGGACATTTGAACTGAATATTTTTGGATAATTTTAAATTTTTCGTTATTTTGAAAATATTTTTTATTTTGAATGGAATTGTCAATTAAATTCACGATTGCAATGACAAAAATTGACTTTTCGGAGAAACTTTCTAGAATATTTCTCGCTGCAATGCCAACATTTTTGTAATTTTTCGAAAAACGTCAATATTTTGTTGAACGCGGTCAATATTTTTGGATAATTTCAAATTTTTCATTGTTTTGAAAATATATTTTATTTCTAACGGAATTTTCAGCTAAATTTACGATTGGAATGACAAAAATTGACTTTTTGAAGAGAATTTCTAGAATGTTTCGCGCTGCAATGCCAACATTTTTGTAATTTTTCGAAAAACGTCAATATTTTGTTGAACGCGGTCAATATTTTTAGAAAATTTCAAATTTTCCGTTATCTTGAAAATATTTTTTTTATTCTAACGGAATTTTCAGCTAAATTCACGATTGGAATGACAAAAATTGACTTTTTGAAGAGAATTTGCAGAATATTCCGAGCTGCAGTGACAAAATTTTTGTGAGCTAAGAAAAAAATTGTTTTAATTTCCGTGAGGGGTCATTTTTCAATATAAATTTGGAACAGCCTGTAGGCGAACGCGTATGGAAACGTGTGGCAACGGCAAACCTATACGAGATTTTCATTAAACGCTTTCGTTCTCTCCCTCGCCACTGCAAACTGCATATACAGCAATGTTTGCATGTCTGTAGTGTCGTTCCTGCTTCGACGCATCGTGCACTTCTCTCGCGTGCACGTAAACTCTCCTTTGCCACCCTCCGCGCGCGGTACACAAAACTCCTTGGCAAATACGCGCGGACGGCGTCGTGTTGCCGTAAACGGAAAGATGATTCTCTACCTCGTTTCGTATGAAAATTTCAGCCAACCAAGAGCTCACTCACAGTTGCATTAATTGGGGCTGCTCATATACTTGCCTTTTAAATGTCAACCTCTCCACCGCCAATCCGGAAACGCTCGAGCTCGTATTAACTGCTGATATCTTGGAATCGAGAAAATTTAATTTTTGGAAAAAATATTTTCGGATATTTTCAAAATTTTCATAATTTTGACAACATTTTCAACTTTTCTAAGAATTCTTAAGAATTTCTAAATTTCAGCTAAATTTACGATTTGAATGAAAAAAATTGACTTTTCCAAGAGACTTTCTAGAATATTTCTCGCAGCAATGACAACATTTTTGTGATTTTTTCAAAAAGCGTAGATGATTCAATATTTTTGGAAAATTCTGAAATTTTTGTTATTTTCACAACATTTTTGATTTTTAACTGAATTGTCAAGCAAATTTACGATTCGAATAACAAAAAGTTACTTTTCGAAGACACTTTCTAGAATATTTCTCGCAGCAATGACAAAATTTTTGTGATTTGTAAAAAAAAAAAAACGTCTAATCGAACGTTTTCAACAAAATATCCATCTTTTTGGACAAAATTTTATTTTCAGTGTACAAGCGGAAGTTGGAAAAGAGATGGAGTTGTTGGAACGTTGTTATAATGAACAGAAAACTCGAGGTTAAATATATAGAACATTAGTGTTGTGTATAGCATAGCTCAGAGTAATATAAGAAGCGTTGAGAGGATTGACTCGTTAGAATCGTGACTCACGTCTATCTCGAGGAGGAAGTGAATGGGAACAGGGAAGATGGAAGACGAAGCTGTTGGGGCCTGAGAGAGTACACACGGGCTCACGTAGATTCTAATTACTGCGATATATACACGCGAAGGTGGCTATTAGAGGAGAGCAATTTTCATACTCCTGCACTGCTACGAAGATCCTCTCGCCAGTCTTGCTCGGAGCGAGACTATGAGAGAAAATGTATAGCCGAGTCTCCCAAACACGTATATATATATATTCGCGTTAACTTATTTTGCTTCATTTCAAACTTGTATAGATATATATTCATGAGAGAAAAAGGGAGATATGGAGGTAAAATTTACTTGTCGAGAGATTCGACAGAGTGGAATGAAAGCCAGCAATGGACGAGAGTTAAACTCGCGATGCTGCATGTGTTTCTCTCGGTTTATTTCGTTGCTGCACGTACCGACCGAAACGTGTTTCGAATCCGCACTTGATTCTCGCGCGAATAATCCAACACAGACTCATTCCCAATGTACCTGCATTCTACAATTATTACATATACGTATATTGTACATTATTCACTATAAATGTACATTATTGTTTATATACATATATATATTCATATAATACAGTGTGATTCCTCGAGGGAAACCTCGCATGGCCCATTCACTTTAATCGAGTTACCAAATGAACAAATATTTTACCGCGACCACCAGCACGACATGAATTTTTATCATTACACTTTTATCCCATTCCCTCTTTGCCTTTCTCTCCCTCCTCCTCGTCTCCCCGGACGACGTAATCACCGGAATATAAATTACTTTTTCGACTCGAATCGAGCATGAAACGAGAATATAAGAAAACTCGAACGCTCATTAGAGAAACCTGCAGAGAATTAAGTCCAAAACTACCGAATTACCTCTTATTTGCGAACTTTTCATTTAGGAAATCTATCGATTTATTTTATCGACGATATCGTTTGATTAAAGTTTCAGGTTTTCACGAAATCTTTGTTGCACATCATCCGTTCGCACAATCGACGATCATTGTTTCAATTATTTAATTAGTATCGGATTAAATCTGATGGACCAATTTTTTTGAATACGGTGAACTAAATATTTTTGGATAATTCCAAAATTTTCGTTATTTTGACTCTGGATCATTTTTTGATTCTGGAATTTTTCTGGAAGAAATTTTCTAGAATATTTCCTGCTGCAGGAACAAAATTTTTGTGATTTTTCAAAAAGAGGTTCAGTCGAACAAATTCGACAAAATATCGATCTTTTTTAACAAAATTCAAAATTTACGATTGAAATGACGAAAATTGACTTTTCAGAGAAATTCTCTAGAATATTTCTTGCTGCAATGAAAAGATTTTTGTAATTCATCAAAAATAAAAACGTTTAGTCGAACGAATTCAACAAAATATCGATCTTTTTTAAGAAAATTTTCAAAATTTACGTTTGGAATGACAAAAATTGACTTTTCAAAGAAATTTTCTACAATATTTCTTGCTGCAATGAAAAGATTTTTGTAATTTTTCGAAAAAAGGTTTAGTCGAACGAATTCAACAAAATATCGATCTTTTCCGACAAAATTTTCAAAATTTACGTTTGGAATGACAAAAATCGATTTCAAAGAAATTTTCTAGAATATTTCTCGCCGCAATGACAAAATTTTTGTGATTTTTCAAAAAAAACGTCAAGTCGAACGTATCCAACAAAATATCCTTCTTTGGGAGGAAAATTCCTTTCGAAACACGTGCGAAATGGGGGAGAGAGAACTCGCAAATAGTCGAATGAGCGTTAATAACGAAAGCGGCGATCTAACAGCTCGATTATAATGAAAAGGTTTCACGAATGCGTTTACCTTGTCTCGGCATAGTTGGCTCATTCCCTCGTCCACTTAGTTTTTTTCCTTTTTTTTTTATTCTTTCGCGTTCTCTACGGTTTATTATCTGGTTGATATTATTCCTCGAGCAATTTTGCCTTCGTTTCAATATCTATAGGAAAGCCGGGCATATCATTATCATGCAAATATACAAGGCTGGCGTGCCGCGTTTGGTTGCGTGGCAATGCATCACAAAACTCGAAGCGTTTTCGTCGCGTCTCTTTTTCTCTTTAAGCAGTGCACCCAGTTCTCTCCTTTATCTAGCGAACCATATGGAAAACGTGCGCGCCACTATTATAATAACATTTCGCCCAATGAAGCTTCCATTGAATATCCCGCGAGCCGTGAGCATGCATGGCATCGCTAATTACATACCGGGTGTGCAATTCGCACGATGCCTTGTGCGCACAAATCTTGCACATTATTACATTTGCTTCAAACGCTTTTTCCCTCCCATTCTCCCCCTCGTCCTTCTTTTTTATCATCCTTAATCCCCCATTTGCTCCGAGCCTCGTTCCACTCCATTTTAGCCGAGATAATCCCATTCCCGGAGAGAAAACTCAGTAGTCTGCGAGCCTCTTTTTTCCACCCTGCCCAGTTAGTCCGTAAAGCCTCGATTTTTTTCCTCTCTTTTCGTTTTTTCCGCTAAAATATATTTTATCCTGCAAATGCGAATATTCTCGTTCGCCAGCAGCGCCAGAAGCAGCCGCTCCGAATTCCCATTACTTTTACCCGATGTTCGGAGCAAGTGGACTAATCAGCTGATGGAAAACATGGAAAAAAAATTTAAAAAACATGCTAAATTCTAGAAAAGAGCTAAAAGACTCGTTTCGACAGTTCACGTCCATTATGCTTGTGTCAACAACACAAAAAATTACAAAAATATGAAAATTCAATCAAATTTGGTGAATAAATTCTTTAATGATATTTATGACGATTAAAATTTTCTTTAATTCAATATTTAATTAAATTAAATAATTTAAATTTGAAATAAATTTTGTTGGATACGTTCGACGAAACGTTTTTTTGAAAAATCCCAAAAATTCATTGCAGCCGAAAATATTCTAGAAAATCTCTCCGAAAATTGAATTTTTGTCATTCCAATCGTAAATTTTGCTGCCAGTTTCGTTGGAAAATGAAAAATATTGTCAAAATACCGAAAATTTTGGAATTATAAATTGAATTATTTAAATTAAAAATAAATTTTCTTGGATACTTTCGACGAAACTTTTTTTGAAAAATCCCAAAAATTCATTGCAGCGAGAAATATTCTAGAAAGTGTCTCCGAAAATTCAATTTTTGTCATTCCAATCATAAATTTTGCTGCCAGTTTCGTTAGAAATGAAAAATATTGTCGAAATCATGAACATTTTGAAATTATAAATTTAATAATTCAAATTAAAAATAAATTTTGTTGGATACGTTCGACGAAACTTTTTTTTTGAAAAATCCCAAAAATTCATTGCAACCGAAAATATTCTAGAAAATCTCTCCGAAAATTGAATTTTTGTCATTCCAATCGTAAATTTTGCTGACAGTTTCGTTAGAAATGAAAAATGTCGTGAAAATCATGAAAATTTTGAATTCATCCGAATTCAACAAAACATCGAAATTTTTTGGCAAAATTTTATTTCCCAGTTCGATTCAACTTGAAATTTTTCCATAACTAAATTTGATCAAACTCCGATTATTTTGATTCCGTCATTCAACCTCCTTAAAAAACAAGAAAAATCCTGTAAAAATTGGTATCTAAAAGTTCAAAATAAAACGAGCACTTACCTTCATCGAAGGGATCAAAGTCGTACGACCAAAAAATGACAAAGAGCAGGGATGAGAGATAAAAAAATCGTTGATGTAAGAATCACGTTCGTTTTGTTTATTTAATCGATCATCTGTTCATCTCGCACATATCTGTTGGCTCCTTGACCATATCGTACACACATTTTCCATATTATTTTCTTATCGAATGTTGATTCCTCTTGCACATTTATATCGTCGAATCATTCATGCTTCGCCCGTTGTCACATCAATTTTCGTATTCCTCTCGTTCCATAAGTCAGTTTCATCCTCGCATTCTCTCGCGCATTCACCGAGACGGGCACGACATAAAACACTCGGGGACACGAAGGAAAGGGGGGGGGGGAGGGAGGCAAAGGAGACGGAAAGGCAGGAAAGGGGCAGCGTTCAATAAAATATTTACAATTCTTTCGTATCATCGACGACTTGAATCCAACCGCCGGACGTATAAAAATATTACAGTATGTGATGCACGCGTGATTGGCGTGTGCGTGTGTCCGTGTCTCCGTTTCCGTGTCAACGTGTTCGAGTCTTGATGTGAGAGAGTTTTTGTGTCTGGCGACTTTGCCATTTTGATCGAATTTCCAAATTCGCGAACGCCTTTGGGTTCGTGTGTTTCCTGTATTTTCATTCATTTTCTCAATTTTCTTAAGGAGGTTCTATCGCCATAAAAATATTTACAAAGTACCGGCAAAATCGTCGGAAAAATTTTTCCAACATGACGTTTTGACGTTTCTCGTGAATCTCCCGAAGCGTCTGGCAAAAATTTGGGAAGATTTCAGCGTCTGGTGATCGAGTCATCAATTTTTTAAAATCGCAACCTAAACACGAGGTCTTGGGGCGAGTACCGAAAAAAAAACGATTTTTTACACCAAAAACCTCGATTTCTAGACGATCAAACTTTCTCAAATTTTACCCACAGTTGAGTGACATTTTTACGAAGAAAAACACGATAGAACGATTCCGAAGTTTGCATCGTTGGAATGCAACAAAATTCTCTTTGATATTTGTCAAAAATAATGATTTAAATGGAGAATTTAATTGCGATGATAAAATGATCGATTTTTGCCACCCGGCCCGAAAATTTTTGATGACATTAAAAATCGAACGAAACAACAAGAAAATAAAATATTTTTCGCTGCATTCCAACGTTGCAAACTTCAGGATCGTACGATAGAACCTCTTCGCCCTAATTTTCCTCATTACAACGCCCAAATATATACAATGTGTACATAATTTGCAACGAATGTTGATAATCCACAAATATATATAAATATTTATATATATATTCACGTCGCCTTACTAGAACATCGCCGGCTCACTAATAAAAATACCTCAAAAAATCTAATTAATTTTAATAATAATGATAATACCAATAAAAATCATAATAATAAAAAATAAAAAATAAAAAAAAGGCGATGATGATGATGATGATCGACGCGCGCGATGTCGTATCGAGAAGGAAATTTTTAAATCTCTATCGCGTTTCCTTCTCTGACGGAAAAATGAAAATAAAAAAGAAAAAAAAACGAAAACAGAGATGGAAAAAAAAAATTTATATATTTTTCTATATATCCATCGACGAACTGTTCAAATTCAAAGTTGGCGCCAAAACTACGCAACGTCCCGGGGGACTGGTAAATTATATCACTTTGAAAAATCTATTCGTCCCGCACCACAGCAACAACAACAACAACAATATCAATAATAATATTAAAAGTAATAATAATCAATAATAATAATCGTAATAACATTTATAACTATATTTACATTTTGGGGAGCTCTCTGTGGGTTCGTGCGGTCGTTTAAAATTCATAAAACCTCGTGATGTCGTATCGCGAACGTTTTTTTTTTCTCGTTTCAATTTTGAGACCATTTTGGCGGTGCGTCCAGTCGGAATGAGCGAAAAATGCCTGAATTTTTTTATTTTCCGTTCCGAATTCGATGAACTCGGATTGAGAGTTGGGGAAATTCATTTGATCGAGTTCTCGGTTTTTTTTTGTGGGAAGAAAAATCGTGAAGATTTGAGAAAAATGAAAATGTGGTGGGGGAAATTTTGGAGTGATTTTCTCTGCATTCCGACTGGGCAAACTGGTCAATGGAATTATTAACGCGTACTCGTGTTGACGCGTGGGTTTATGCGAGTTGCATTTGTGTTTTTCTGCATTTTTTGTGTCGTCTCTTTACCTCGTCGTTCTCTCGTTAGTACATGACCTCGTAGACGGTCGCTTTCTTGTCGCCCGAACCCGTAACGATGTACTTGTCGTCGGCTGAAATGTCGCAGCTCAGTACCGAGGACGATTCCTTCGACTGCAATTTAATAATAATGGAGAAAATGCGTGAGAACGAGGAAAAGAATTTTCAAGTATTTTTATGCATTTTTTTGTGCTCAGATGCACCAAAAATGAAATTTTATCAAAAAACTGCAATATTTTTGGATAATTTCAAAATTTTCGGTATTTTGACAAGATTTTTTATTTCTAACGGAATCGTCAGCGAAATTCACGACGGGAATGACAAAAATTTACTAACTATCCAAAAATATTTAGTGTTCAACGAAATATCGACGTTTTTTAACAAAATTTAACAGAATTCGGTACAGGAGTAAATTACGATAAGAAAAAGATCGAGACAAATTTTCAAAAAGCTACAGAAAACCAGAAAAAAAAAGTTCCAATCGTTCATCCATTTGGCATTGAGTTTTTTGTGTTAAATCTCAATTTTTATTGTATTTTACAACAAATTCTTATTAATTCTTCAGCGAAATCATCGTGTCCATTGTAAAATACAATGAAACGTATAAAAATGTGTAAAATAAAATAAAATACAATAAAATATATAAAATACCGAAAATTTTGATCCAAAAATGTTTAGTTTACCGTGTTCAAAAAAATATCGACGTTTTTCGACCAAAATTCATTTTCAGTCCGAGTCTTTGGCAAGAATAGTCGATCGCCAGGAAACTTGAATGCACTGAAAATGAAATTTGGTCAAAAAACTCCGACATTTTTGGATAATTTCAAAATTTTCGTTATTTTCACAAAATTCACGACTGGAATGACAAAAATTTATCGAAAAATATTTAGTTCACAGTGTTCAACAAAATTTCGACGTTTTTTCACCAAATTTCATTTTCAGTCCAAGTCTTTGGCAAGAATACGAGATCTCCGGCCACGTTGGAAATAAATTAATGTATGGACGCGAGCTTTTTCCTTTCTTCCCTTCGGCCAAGGGTTCATATACATGGGAAAATAACACTGGCGGGATATGGAAAGGAGGGAGGGAGGGAGGGAGTTGGTGATTCAAAGTGCGTGCGTGCTTGGCGGGTAGCCGGGATATCTAACAAGTAGTAGCCAGCACGATAGGTGGAGTACATGCATGTAAACATGAACACTCGCTCGAGGACGTCGTTACACGAGAGGAGCAGCAGGAGAGAAACGAGAGAGGGTGCTTACCGGCTCTCGACCTCACTGGAATTAAATTTCCACTTCCCCCCATTCTCTCTCTCTCTCTCACGCTCATTCTCGCTCGGCGAATAGCCGGCGGCACCTCTCTAATGCTCTCCTGTACAGTAATCACGCTCGAGGGCTTCCGGGCCTAAAGGAGTGTACGAATGGGTCGCACGCGCGCTCTCCCAAATTTTCCAAACGCGTGTGGGATTTATCGAAGCAAAAAATGCTCGAGATTTTTGAGCCTCTTTGAAAATTGAAATTTTCTCGAAGGATCGAAAAATAAATGACGTTGAAGTTTTTTTTTATGGCGAAATTAATTATTTAAATGCAAAATGTAATCACGACGTCAAAACGATCGATTTTTGGGAGCCAAAAAGTGTATCGGCTCGAAAATTAGGAATTTTTTATCATTTTGAAGTTTGCATCGTTGAAATGCAACGAAATTGTGTTTTTTCTCGAGCGCAGGCTCATAATTGTTATTCAATATTAGTTATGGACCAAAAACTATCGCCTCTCGAGGCCCGAAAACTCAATCGAGACGAAAAATTGCCATAATTTGCAAAATTCAATAAATAATTGATCAAAACATTTTTTTTTCGTTGAATTGCAACGTTGCAAACTTCAGAGTCATATTATTTTGAAAATTAAACAAATAATCGATAAAGAGATGGATTTTTCGTTACCTGGAATATGGAGGCTCCGTAAGGTGTGCGCCAGGCATTGAGAAGATTATCCTTGCCAGTGGAGACGAACCATTTGCCACAGGAAGCGAATCTCAACGAGAGTACGCAAGATTCGTGAAGATGTAATTGATACTTGTCAGGTTTGGTGGCGTGCAAAACTTCGACGTTTGAGTTTTCCATGCCGACGGCGAGCCATTCGCCGGTGGGACAATAGCCGAGGGAGAATATTTGTGAAGTAAAATCGTGCTGTTGTAATTGTCTGCCTTCGCGAAGGTCCCACGATCTAACGGTGTTGTCAAGTCCGCCGGTCCATAATTTCGAGCCATCGGCAGAGATGTCGATGCAAGAGGCGCCGTCGGTGTGTCCCTGGAATTGTCTTACGAGCGTTTGATTCTGGAGGTCCCAAACGGCGATGTTACCGTCGCTGCAACAGCTGAAACAGACTTTCGAGTCGGGCGATATCGCGAGGGCGTAACACGCCGGCGCTGACGATGTCAATTCGGCCTTTATCCTCGGCGTCGGACTCGCCAAATCCCAAATACTCAGTTGACTCGCTTCACCACCAACGATCAATGTTCTACCGTCCGGCAACAACTTGACCGATCTTATATAATTATCACGCTGAAGACAGTCCAATTGTGACACTGGCTTTGCGCTCCCACCGGCACCTTGACCAATGTCCCATACTTTAACGCAACCCTTGCCACCGGTGTACACGTATTTCGTCGGATTTGAAATCGTAACCGCACACACAACTTCCCCATGAGTAAGTGTGTTTATCTGTCGCGCGTGCCTCGGTATCCCCGGCCCTATGAGCGCATCCGGGGGAAATGGCACTGGCTGCATTTGACCCTCGCTCGGCACGTGGAAGCTATAAGCCCTGCAAAAGCCCCAATCGGGTATTGCCCCGTTGTACAATTACCAAACGGCCACGAGCACGAGCTCAAAAATTAAATTTTTCTTTCAAAAAACGTCGATTTTTTTTCGGACACGATAAACTCAATATTTTTGATTAATTTCTAAATTTTCGTTATTTTGACAATGTTTTTGATTTCTAACGGAATTGGCAGGAAATTTACGATTGGAATTACCAAAATTTACTTTTCGAAGAGACTTTCTGGAATATTTCTTGCCGAAAGAACAAAATTTACTTCTCAGAGCGCTTTAAACTCGGATAAATTTAGTTTGACCCAATTTGCCTCGCAGGAATAAATAAAACTTTTCTTCAACTTTTTCTGAGCCATCTCGAGCCACTGGAAAAAAAATTTCCTTGAAAAAGATCGAAATTTTCTTGAATACGTTCGACTAAACGTTGTTTTTCAAAAAAATCACAAAAATCGTCACTGCAGCGAGAAATATTCTGGAAAGTTTCTTCGAAAAGTGAATTTTTGTCATTCCAATCGTGAATTTAATTGACAATTCCGTTGGAAATGAAAATATTCTCAAAATAACGAAAAATTTGAAATCATTCAAAAGTATTTAGTTCAAATGTCTCTCGCGATGTTTTTTTCCAATCCGTCAAGGCAAAAAATGACTGACAACTTTTCTTTGCAGAATTTGCCATTCCAATCGTAAATTCGACTCAAAATTCTGTTCAAAATCAAAAACATTGTCAAAATACCGAAAATTATGAGGCTGAAGTTTGCAACGTTGAGATTCAACGAATTTCTGTCGATTATTTATGGAATTTTGAAAATCATGCCAATTTTTCGTCTCGGTTGAGTTTTCGGGACTCGAGCGACGATCGTTTTTTTGGTCCGGACCAAATATCCCACAATAATTATGAGACTCGCTGAATAAAAAACAGAATTTCGTTGCATTGCAACGATGCAAACTTCAAGGTCGTCGAAAATTGTGAAATCGACGTTTTTTGACGAAATTTCAGTTTCAGTGATGAATTTTAGTGAAATAAAATTCTTACGGTTTTCCACCAGGTACTCCGATCGATCCCGCTGGCGCTCTCATGGCCGCGTGAGGATCGTAAAGTTGCTGAAGAGACGGTGGCCCTCTCGGCGCACCGTAGCCATTGTAGGCCATCATATCAACGTGCGGATGGAGTCCGCCCTGTGGCATATGATGAGGCGGTGGTCCAGGTGGATAATGAGGCGGATACGCACCGGCAACACCAGGAGGCGGTGGTCCCTGAAGAAGTTTAGCAGAGCTAGTGGCTTTTAAGCTTCCGGAGCCTCCGCCGGACGCCGAGGTCGGCGTCATCGGTTTGGAAATCGGAGTCGTCGGTTTTTCTCGTTCTTCCATTTTTTTTGCCGAAGGCGTACTCGCGTTGCTGCTCGTGCCACTTCGCGGCGAATGCGGCGGAGCATCCTTTTTCGCTTGTGCGCTGGAATTGAGGGAGGAAACGCCAACTTTGTCGATGCCGTTTTCACGCGGCGAGGACGTGCCGTTTACGGCCGGACTCGGTGGACCTTCGCTACCGTCGTCCACCACTAGATCCGGGTCGCTTTTCTCACCGTCGCTCTATAAATCATGCGAATAAACCGAAGAACGTGAGGCTCGCAAACTCTTCAATCATTTTTTTGTTTTTTTTTTTTTTCGTCTATCGTTGAAAATGAAAAGAAAATTTTGTTGGAAAAGATCGATATTTCGTTGGATCCGTTCGACTAAACGTTTTTTTGGAAAAATCCCAAAAATTTTGTCTCTGCAGCAAGAAAAGTCAATTTTTTGTCATTCCAATCGTAAATTTTGCTGACAATTTCATTAGAAATCAAAAAATATTGTCAAAATAACGAAAATTTTGGAATTATCCAAAAATATTGACCGCGTTCAACAAAATATTGACGTTTTTTGAAAAATCACTAAAATTTTGGCATTGCAGCAAGAAATACTCTAGAAAGTTTCTTCGAAACAATTTTTGTCATTCCAATCATAAATTTTAATGACAATTCCGTTAGAAATCAAAAATATTGTCCAAATAACGAAAATTTTGACATTTTCCAAAAATATCGACGTTTCTTCACAAAATTCCAAAAAAAAAAGTGCCACGAATTAAAAAAGATCTTTCGGAATAAGGAAAATTTTGAAATTATCCAAAAATATTTAGTGTTCATCGAAATATCGACGTTTTTCAACAAAATTTAACAGAATTTCGTACAGGAATAAATTACGATGAAAAAAACATCCAGACAAATTTTCGTAAAGCTACAGAGAACCAGAAAAAAAATATTCCAATCGGTCATCCATTTGGCATTGAGTTTTTTGTGTTAAATCTCAATTTTTATTGTATTTTACAATAAATTCTCATTAATTCTTCAGCGAAATCATCGTGTCCATTGTAAAATACAATGAAACGTATAAAAATGTGTAAAATAAAATAAAATACAATAAAATATATAAAATACCGAAAATTTTGATCCAAAAATGTTTAGTTTACCGTGTTTAAAAGAATATCGACGTTTTTTGACCAAATTTCATTTTCAGTCCAAGTCTTTGGCAAGAATACGAGATCTCCTATTGTCTTTTACAATAAATGCTTATGGAGCGAAATCATCGTTTCCATTAAAAAATGTATAAAAATGTATAAAAATGTACAAAATAAAATAAAATACCGAAAATTTGGATCCAAAAATGTTTAGTTCACCGTGTTCAACAAAATATCGGCGTTTTTTGACGAAATTTAATTTTCAGTCTCGTTCAAAATGCCCCGGAGCGACGATAACGAGATAAAGAAAAAAAATTAAGGAAAACTTGAGTCATTACTTACGTGTCCGATATCCTTGTCCTGTTCCTTCTTCATTTTTTTAATATGCATCGGATGATCGTGATGATTTTGCGAGTGGTGCTGATGAAGTGATTCCTGAGGCGTTCTCGGCCTGCTGTACTTGTCGCCGGGAGATATTGAGCTCCTCTACAAAAATCAGACAAAAAAAGCAACGTTAAAAAAAAAATTCATACAAAACGAAACGTCAAGCTTCTCGCGACGTAATGAGTTTGTAAAAAAAAAAGAAAAATCGTAATTCCAATTATCGCTGATCGAATTCAATGGGAAATCAATCGAGAGCGTTGCTCGATATTTTTTCACACGCCAAGGGCTCGCCAAACTTTTTGCTCCGTTCGATTCCTTGCGGGTGTTGGCGAATAAAAAAAAAAAGCAGTTTTATTCGTCGCAGAAAGTTGCTGTGCGTCGAGTCGGTGAATCGTGCGAGTTGCTCTCTGTTTTTGTGACGATTCACAATTTGCGCTCGCGGGGGCGGAGAGAGTTACATTCGAGGCCCCCCAGCCTCAAAGAACATAAACAGAATGCTCGATATCCATTATCGGATTGCAGTTCGTGGAGCATGTGGGTCTGTGCGTGTGTGGAGCAAAACGATTGCGATAAAACGATAATATTCGGTAACTGGGTGCGTGTCGTGTGTCGACGGGTTTATAACACGCGCTCTCCTATTCCGTTTCCATCTCGATACGCAAACGGCCGAGCCATGCTTTATCCTATACGTGCAGCGTCGTTCGCGCGTTTTATCGTTTCAGTTTTTCAGTTTTTTTTTTCCTTTTTAGTTCCGACAATTCAAAGTGCCAAAAAAATTTATTTTTTCAATTTCAGGCTCGAAAATTTCGATATTTTGTTGGATACGTTCACGTTTTTTAAAAAAATCACAAAAATTCGGCATTGCAGCAAGAAAAATTCTCGAAAGTTTCTTCGAAAAGTCAATTTTTGGCATTCCAATCGTAAATTTTACTGAAAATTCCGTTGAAAATGAAAAATACTGTCGAAATAACGAAAATTTTGAAATTTCGAAATTTTGGAATTTTGAAATTTTGAATTTTTGAAATTTTAAATTTTGGAAATTTTGAATTTTGGAAATTTTGAAGTTTTGGAATTTTGATATTTTGAAATTTTGAAATTTTGGAATTTTGAAATTTTGAAATTTTGAAATTTTGGAATTTTGAAATTTCGGAAAATCTGGAAATCCAAAAATATTTGGTTTACCGCGTTCAGCAAAATCTCGACGTTTTCTGACAAAATTTAATTTTCAGTGAAAATAAAAGAAAAACAATCACCGAGTTTCCTTCCCCGAAATTTATTTCGATTACGATTCAGCGTTTTTTATTTATATCGACGATTTGGGCAACATTTTCATTGGATATCGTGCCAGCATTGGAATAATTAATGGCGTATATGTTACCAGTTTACGGTGGACCAGCATCAGACGAACAATAAACACGCTTTGTTGCATTAATTACGAGCTTATGGACCATTTCCAGAACAGCTTATATATGGATATGGTCTCGTGGACGAGAGAGTTTCTGCGTCAGTATGCAGTACGTCTGTCGTTCGAGAGACATGCCCCTGGACCTGCCATCTTCATCGTTTCATACACACACACACACACACACACACATAGCTATATATGAACATCCACGTGCATGACATTGGCCTCTCTTATACAATGAAATCCTAATTAGCGTTTGGATTTGAGGACACGAGCATCTCCAACCGCGGACAAAGGCCTTTGTCGAACCAAAATACACAAAGAGCCTCCAGTGACAATCGATATTACAAGATATTCCGAACGTACTATCAGACAGTTTGGACAGCGATGTTTTTTTTTTTGTATGGAAAGTTTCTTCCGTCTATATAGACAGAGGCACGAGCATTTGCGCGATTAGCAACGCGAAGCGCTCATGGATAAAAATCGTGACGTGAAATTTTCAATTATTCATCATTTTCCCAGAAAATCCATCACTGAGACGAAAATTTTGTTAAAAAAGATCGATTTTTTGTTGAATACGTTTGAATAAACGTTTTTTTTTTTTTAAATCATTAAAATTGTGTCATTGCAGCAAGAAATTTTCTAGAAATTGTCGAAATAACGAAAAGTTGTTTAAAGATAAAAAAAAGTTAATTTTAATGGCAACTAATTTTAGGTAAAATCGTTCATTAGAAAATTTTCACATTTTGAATGAATTGATTTCAGTGAAAATAATTTTAAAGGTGTTTAAAAGTAAAAAAAATCAATTTTAATGGTAACTAATTTTTGGTAAAATAGTTAATTAGAAATTTTTTAAATTTTGAATGAATTAATTTTAGAAAAAATATAATTTTAAAGGTCTTTATACATAAGCAGTTAATTTTGAGGGTAATTAATTGTAGGAAAACAATTTTAAAGGTGTTTGAAGGTGAAAAAGTTAATTTTAATGGTAACTAATTTTTGGTAAAATAGTTAATTAGAAAATTTTTCAATTTAGAGTAAAAATTTAAGAAAAAAAATAATTTTAAAGGTGTTTCAAAATTAGCAGTTAATTTCGAGGGTAATTAATTGTAGGAAAACAATTTTAAAGGTGTTTGAAGGTGAAAAAGTTAATTTTAATGGTAACTGATTTTAGGTGAAATAGTTAATTAGAAAATTTTGAAATTTTGAATGATAATTTCGAAATTATCCAAAAATCCTTAGTTCAGAGTGTTCGACAAAATATCGACGTTTTTTGTCAAAATTTACTGTTCAGTGGCAATTATTTCGAAATTTTATTGCAATATTTTGGAAATCCAGTGATTTTTTTATTATTTCGACCGATTTTTTTTATCTCTCAACTTGTCTGCTGCAGCGTATGATTTTAAAAACATTTTATTGGGCAAAATATAAAATATCAAATCTGGCGACCGCCGGCAGGTGATTGTAGTGAAAAAATATTCTGAAAATTGCACGAGAACGCTGTGCATGAAAGCATTGAATTGGCGTTTCCGAACATTCGAGCTTTCGATGGAAAACGAAACAAAACAAACGCGATACGATTGAGGCAAAATTTCATTTTTATAATCTCGATCCCAACGGCAATGTTTTTCACTGTCGGAATAAATAACGATTCGTTCTACCGAAACGATACAACGCATTTTCAAAAAAGTGGAAAAAATATTCATCGCTTTCGCATGCCCGCTGATAAATTCAAATCCTGCGACAACCATAATTGGCAGTGTTGGCAAAAAAGTCAGTTGCATGCACTGAAAAACGAATTATTTCGAAAAAGATCGATATTTTGTTGGAAACGTTCGACGAAACATTTTTTTTTTTCGAAAAATCCCAAAAATTTCGTCATTGCAGCAAAAAATTTCTTCGGAAAGTCAATTTTTGTCATTCCAATCGTAAATTTTGCTGACAATTCCGTTCAAAATGAAAAATATTGTCAAAATAACGAAATTTTTGAATTTAAAAATTTTGAAATCCAAAAATATTTATTTCACCGTATTCAACAAAATTTCGACGTTTTTTTTTTGACAAAATTTAATTTTCAGTGTGAACAAGATGGAAAATAAAAAAACAATTTCATCCAGCGTTGGTTTTTAGCAAAAAAAACGGCGAATAAACTTTAGTCAATCACTAAAATGAAAGCGATGCGTAAACTTTAAACTCGGAGTAATTCATTTTGGCCGCACGGTGCAGCGATAATATTGGAGTACAAGTAAAATTCGGTTAAAACGATAAATGCGACGTTCGATCGCGCGGTTCCTGTAAAACGATTTTGTTTCTCCTGCATTGGTTGCCCTTATAGATTGATGGTGCGTGAAACTGCGTGGTATTATTTACGATCGCCGCGGCGTCGTTTTACGTCGATGGCGTTAACAGCCGGAGGGTTCACGAGAGTGTGTGACAAAATAGTTGAACGTTTTCTCGCACATCGAGCGCGCGTCATCGGGGTTTTAGAGCGTTGCAATATTTTCCATTGACTAAAAAGAAAATTTTGTTGAAAAAAATCGATATTTTGTTCGGTCCGTTCGATTTTTGGAAAAAAAAATTCAAAAATTTTGTCATTGCAGTGAAAAAGATCACAGAAAGTTTCTTGGAAACAATTTTTGTCATTCCGATCGTAAATTTCACCGACAATTCCGTTAGAAATCAAAAAAAATTGTCAAAATAACGAAAATTTTGAAATTATCCAAAAATATCGACCGCGTTCAACAAAATATTGACGTTTTTTGAAAAATCACAAAAATTTTCGCCTTTTAGCGAGAAATATTCTTGAAAATTTCTTCGACAAGTCAATTTTGGCATTCAAATCGTAAATTTTACTGAAAATTCCGTTAGAAATAAACAAAATTGTCACAATAACGAAAATTTTGAAATTATCCAAAAATATCGACCGCGTTCAACAAAATATTGACGTTTTTTGAAAAATCACAAAAATTTTGGCATTGCAGCGAGAAATATTCTAGAAAATTTCTTCGAAAAGTCAATTTTTGTCATTCGAATCGTAAATTTTACTGAAAATTCCGTTAGAAATAAAAAATATTGTCAAAATACCAAAAACTGTTGACATTATCCAAAAATATCGACGATTTTCGACAAAATTCCATTTTCCCCGTATTTGCTCGTACGAGAAATAAAAAAAAACTGAACAAATCCATTAAGCATTCGTCGTAAGTAAAAAAAAAAAGAGAAAAAGTGCCACGAAGTAGAAAAGATCTTTCGGAAATTCGCAAAGAATTGGCTGCAGACTTAAGGGCTCGCTCGATAAAGTCAAACTTTGCGGGCGAGTTGGCCAAAGTCGAAAAGTAACTTGGGAGGCTGCAAAAAATTCTTGTCGAGCTCTCAAATGGAAGAGTCTGCAGAGAGATTTTTCTCAGGCATCTTCATAGCAGGAGGTGGTTGAAACTTGAACGTATGAAAAGTGTAGGCAAGAAGAGAACGAGGCAAAAAAGGTGAAAAGCTTGAATGAGAAAGAAAGGAAGAAAAAAAAGAGAGACAAAAATATAAAAAAAAGGACACACGGCGAGTTTCATATACAAAATTCCCTTGGGTGTTGAAGAGCGCGCGAGAGAGGGCTTGAAATTGCTATAGCAGAATTTCCGTGGGGTGGGACACAACCGCGGACCAATAAAAACGAAAAAGATACAGAAAAAAATGAAGAAAGAGAGATGAAAAGATGGAGAGACGAAAATACAAGGAAGAGCATAATCGCAGAGACTTTTTATATCTATAGGCGCGTGTGTGTGTGCACGAGATAGGAATACGAAAGAGGAGGATCTCGTGGGTTGGGTGATAGTGATTATAGAGTGCAGAATAAGGGAGAGAGCGAGGCAGGAAGAGGGAGAAAGTGTGCAAGGCGTGGGAGATGGAAAGAGTAGAGAAAAAAAGGCTCGAGGCGAACGAGACAACAGTGAAAAGACTGTGATCGAGATACTGGAAAAAGAAAATAAAGGAGGGAGAGAGAATGATAATAAAAGGGAAAAATGGAGAAAAAAGGAACAGATTGGAAAAGGTAAGAGAGAAGACAGGCCTGAGGACGTGGAGAGTTACGTGCGGTAAGAGAGCAAAAATAGAATGACGAAAGAATGAGAGAGGGCGTCGATGGGCGTTCCAGCGGTCTCGCGATGATTACAGACTCGGCAAACCTATAATATTCCCTGTTTCCCTCTCCCTCTCTCTCTTTTCTCTTGTCCTTTTCTCGCCATCTCTTCCTTTTTTCCTTCCGCTATTTTCTCATCGTGCTCGTCTTTATTTTATTTCTTCCGAAATCCTTTTGAAGCGACTAATTTTTAGCAATGACAATAAAGTTTTGATGAGTGTTAAAATTTGCGGAAAACTGAAAATTAAATTTTGTCAAAAAACGTCGATATTTTGTTGCGATCTAAATTTTTTTTGATAATTTCAAAATTTTTCATTTCCAACGGAATTGTCAGTAAAATTCACGATTGGAGTGACAAAAATTGACTTTTCCAAGAAACTTTCTAGAATATTTGAAAACTATTCAAAAAAAAAACGTTTAGTCGAACGTTTCCAACAGAATATCGATCTTTTTCAACAAAAAATGTTCGTTATTTCGACATTATTTTTCATTTTCAACAGAATTGTCAGTAAAATTTACGATTTGAATGACAAAAATTGACTTGTCGAAGAAACTTTCTAGAATATTTCAAAAATTTTCGAAAAAAAGTTTAATCGAACGTTTCCAACGAAATATTTTTCATTTCCAACGGAATTGGCAGTAAAATTCACGATTGGAATGACAAAAATTGACTTTTCGAAGAAACTTTCTAGAATATTTCAAAATTTTCCAAAAAAACGTTTAGTCGAACGTTTCCAACAAAATATCGATCTTTTTCAACAAAATTTTCATTATTTTGACATCATTTTTCATGTCCAACGAAATGGTCAGTAAAATTCACGATTGGAATGATAAAAATTGACTTTTCGCAAAAACTTTCTAAAATATTTCAAAAATTATTCAAAAAAACGTTCAGTCGAACGTTTCCAACAAAAAATCGATCTTTTTCAACAAAATTTTCTTTTCGGTGCATCAACTTGCACGATATGCCAAAATTTTCAATTGAATAATTTTTCTAGACCTGCTGAACCATTAAAATGAAGAAAAAACCAAATTTGGTCGCGAGAGCGCCCCGAACTTTCGTCGAATCGTTTAAAAAATGGATCATCGTGAAATGAACGACGAGGCAAGAAAAATGATCACCACGTGAGGAGTAACGAGAGAGAGAAATGTGCAAAAAAACACACAACTGCACATAATCGCCTGGAACACTTGACGCTAATTGAAAAAGCGCTCAATGACGAAATCAGCAAAAATCGATCATAAAGACTAAAAAAAATGGTATAAAATATAAAAATCAACTCACGTGTCGTTCCTCGGTGGAGCTGAGTCCTGAAACACACCGAAAAAGAGAGAAAATGCGTATTAATGCGAAATGAAAAATCCATCGGATCATATTTGTTTGGAGAAGGGTCGAGAGTTGTGCCGAGTGGAAAGAGGTTTGAGGGAGCGCGAGGAGGAAAAATAGTTGAAAAATCGTCGAATGGTAATCGCCATTGGTCGTTGAAAATGTTTTATCGCCTCGGCAATGTTTGAAGGGGTTGAGAGTGATTAAAACGAAAAAAAAAGAAAAAAAAGAGGAGCGAATCTCGCGGGCATTGGATGGACACGCAGTGTCGCGCTTTTCCTGGGCTGAGAGTTGGGCATAACGTTCAATGCCATATTTTGCTAGCTGTATCATTTTTTTTTTCGCAACATCACAATATTTGTTATTGAATTTTGTATTTTTCACTAAAAGTATCAACTGCAGGGAAGCCCCTCGGTGTACATCGCGTCGTCCACGTGTCAATGTACACTGAAAAGAATTTTTTTTCGGAAAAGTTCGATATTTAGTTGGCCGTTTTGTCAAAAATTCACACAAAAAAATTAAATCATTACAGCGAGAAAGTTTCTTCGAGAAGGAAAATTTTGTCATTCGGATTGTAAATCTTACTGACAATTCCGTTAGAAATGAAAAATATTGTCAAAATAACAGAAATTTTGAAATTATTCAAAAATATTTAGTTCACCGTGTTTAACAAAATTTCGACGTTTTTTGACAAAATTCAGTTTTCAGTGTGAGGATCAAAATTTTTTTTTCCAGTCATTACTGTCACTGAAAAGAAAATTCAGTCGGAAAAAATCGATATTTTGAAAAATCACAAAAATATTTTCAAAAAATCACAAAAATTTAGTCATTGCAACGAGAAATATTCTAGAAAATTTCTTTTAAAAATGGATTTTTGTCATTCGAATCGTAAATTTTACTGACAATTGCGTTAGAAATGAAAAATATTGTCGAAATAACGGAAATTTCGAAATTATTCAAAAATATCAAGTTGACCATATTAAAAAAAATTGGACGTTTTTTGAAAAGATTTTAATTTTGAGTGATACGTACATGAGGCACGAATATGCGTAACAGTATTTTTGGCAGCGATGAGGTCCCACCGCACGAAAATAAAAAGGGTAGGATGCTAATACAAGCAAGTACGCTTTGGGGGATGAAATTTCAATGGGGGTTGGTAATCGGCCTGGGAGAGGGATAGAGATAAAATAAAAGAGAGGCAGACTTTTGTATAAGCGATTTCCATGCATATTTATGTCGGCCATTTTCACAAAAACGAGACTAGCCAACCAAGCAAAATATAACTATATATACGTTTATGCAAACGTGTCCCTGTAAACTGTACCCTTGCCGGCCCTCTTTGTGAAGCATCTCTCATCCCCCCCATTGGGCATTGTCCATGTCGAGAGTAACGCACAGAGAGGCAAAATTTCACCTTTGCCATTGGAAAACATGCGCGCAGTCCTGCCCCCCGTGCAATGCTCGCTCCCAGTCATCCAAACCGGATATAGGTGGAGAAGCTTTAAAAATTTCCACCTGTACGTGATTCTCACAACGTTAGTCACCCGAGAACGTTCAGCTTTTTTTTCCTCTATTTTTTTTTTCGACCAGCTTTTTTCTCCCCCATGGTGCATATTAATTTTCTCGCTTCAGCCCCAACTTTTATGCAGCGCGGTGTCTCTCGCCCCTTTTTTACACTATCCCCCTTATTCGGTGCCTGTATGTGTGTCTCTACGTGTAATATATGTATGGAGTTGCCATTCCCCGGTGTCTGCCCTCGGTAGCTCGTTGATTACGGTTTTATTTTTTTATTTATGTTTTTTTTTCCTTTTTTCATTTCATTTCTAATCCCTGTCTCGTCTCCCTCAGACTTTCTCGCGTGCAACAATCATCCGGGGGCTTCTTATGTTTTGGGCATAAATGACTTCGGGCTCGCGTGAAAAGTTGCACTAATTCGAAAATAATAAAAACCCGGAAGGCATAGGAAAGAAAGGAACGAAAGGAGTGCGAGGAAAAGGAAATTTTGTTGACAAAAATCGATTTTTTTTTTTGGAAATCTCAAAAATTTCGTCATCGCAGCAAGAAATATTCTAGAAAGTCTCTTCGGAAAGTGAATTTTTGTCATTTCAATCGCAAATTTTGCAGACAGTTTCGTTGGAAATGAAAAATCTTGTCAAAATAACGAAAATTTTGAAATTATCCAAAAATATTTAGTTCATCGTATTCAACAAAATATCGAATTTTTTTTCACAAAAATAAATCTTGAGTTCGAAGGAATATTGGCAAGTTTGGACGATTGAAATAAAATGGTGAAAGACGATTCTTACCTCCGTTGCTTTTGAGGTCATCGGGTTGACCTCTGTGAAGATCGGGCTTTCCGAGCATGGAGAGCGGATGGGCACCGGGGGCAGCGGGTGTCGTTGCTGCCCCGGGTGTAAGGCCCAAGCTCAGGAGCGCCGCAGAAGCGGAAGTTGGGACAGGCAGACCAGCACCAGGCCCAAGTCCCGGGAGCCCGGGTAGTCCGGGATGAGCGCCGAGGGCGGCTCCAGGTGGCAGTTGTTGCGCGTGCATTTGTTGCAGAATTCGCGGTATGTCGGGCCTCTGTTGCTGGAGGAGAAAAAAAATACACCGTGACACAAAAATGATAAAAATCTCTTTGGAAAAACCGTAAAAAGAATTTTCGAAAACAGAAGATACAGAAAAAAAACGACATAATATAATGAAATTCAATTGAATGATATTCAGAGGGAAGATCCGAAAATTTCACCGGCACTCGAACAACTCTGGGCAAAATGACGATGCGATTTGCTGCACCAATTGTGTGCAGCCCGTGGGCAAAAATCAATTCATCATTTTCGTACGTAAATTTGTATGATAATAGGAGAGCGCGGGGCTATGGGACAAATGTTCAATTCTCACGCGCGAAAATCATTCGGATGCGTGATGCTCCAACACTGCCACATTTTCTCGCATATACACGCATAAACCCATCAACACGTACCGTGTACACACAGAACGTGTATCACGTCCGCCAAATCCGAATTCTACCCCCTTGCCGAGTTCACAATATCCCGCGAGAGAGAAAGAGACTCATCGGACAGAGAGAGAAATATGAAAAGAGATCGAACGAATGACCGAAAACGCTAGTCTGTTCGAACTTGGATGAGGAAAATCGAAACGCTGAAAATTGAATTTTTTCAAAAAATGTCGATATTTTGTTGAATACGGTAAACAGAAATTTAGTCATTACAGCAAAATTTTAGAAAGTTTCTTCGAAAAGTCAATTTTTGTCATTCCAATCGTATATTTTACTGACAATTCCGTTGGAAATCAAAAATATTGTCAAAATAACGGAAATTTTGCAATTATCCAAAAATATTTACCGCGTTCAACAAAATATCGACGTCTTTTGAATAATCAGAAAAATTTTGTCATTGCAGCAGGAAATATTCTAGAAAGTCTCTTCGAAAAGTCAATTTTTGTCATTCCAATCGCAAATTTTGCTGACAATTCCGTTAAAAATCAAAAACATTGTCAAAATAACGAAAATTTTGAAATTATCAAAAAATATTTAGTTTACCGTGTGTTCAATCAAATATCGACGTTTTTTGACAAAATTCAATCGTCAGTGTGTACAAAGTGAGCAACAGGACAATTCGCGCGCACGAGGGATCGACGTTATAACAATATTATCCAAAATCTACATATAAATATAAACAACGACCGGAAATCGAGTGATAGCAAGTAGAATGGCGTAAACGTAATAATTTGGGTTGGTAAATGGCGTACGAGTTAGGCCCATTTGTCCGGAAGCATTAGTCACGAGTGCATACACGCGTAAATGCGTGCGTGCGTGAGTACGAGAGCGAGACGAGAACATGTAGTGTCGATGGGCGTCACGCGCTCTCGCTTTTAGGGCAAACAGCGCGTATTACCATCTCGTTGTGTAAGTCGTAGGGAACCACTCGCAATTTTCGGTAGTGGCAATCGGCACCCCTCGGGTTTCCGTTATAGAGACCTATAGAGTGTTACCAGTCAGTGTGTAAGGGTGGAAGAGCAGAGAGAAGAGGGTCGCGGTGTATATGGGTAGGGGGAGCAGTGGATATTATGGTAGTAGGGATTCTATCCTCGCCGTCGGCCGATAAACTCGTTACGCGCCCGAATCCTGCTTATCTGGTGGATTTCACTTATAGGCATTTAGGGGTCGTCACCCGCCCCTTATAGCCCGAGGGTGAAAGCGAGAGATTGACTATAGTGCGCGCAAGAGGAAGAAAGAGAGAGAAAGCGATAAATGTAGCTGGCAGATCGTCGCTGGGCCTGCTTTCGACAAGCAACTTTGTGCCCTACTCGAGCCCTATTGGGAAGGGTGAGATTAACTCAAGCGAGAGAACACGTACACGCGGAGGGGTTGCAAAAAGGGGAAGAGAGAGAGAGAATAAAGGAAGCATTTGTTCGCAGAGCTCGTGGACGAAACCAGAGAGTAATTCACTTCTCATCTCCATCCTCACTTGCTTCCATGCACCCTGCCATCCTTCGTCTCTTTCCCTAGCAGAACCGTAGCTTTGCCATTTTAGCCTCTCGTTCGAGCATGTCATGGCGATCGAGTTTCCAGCAGGCGATAGTCATTTTCACGATAGGGCTCGCCACCACGAACGAACACCCGAAGGGGCTTTTCCCTCTGCTCCTGCCCCAAGACTGCATCTATGTATACATTCATATGCACCCCAAACCCAGGGTTCATATCGCGTTATAGGGTATCCCCACGTACCTAACATCGAATCGCTCTTCCCTGCTGTGCTACGTATATATCGAGGGTTCCAGAAGCTCCCTCCTTTGGTCACATTATATATATATGTATGGACACCCATGTAGCTCGCAACGAATGGGTATGATCGAATGGGTAGGAGAGTGCAAACTGCAAGCTTACAGTGGCCCGATACGCCCGTTTGCTTTCAAACAAAGCTCCATTTACGTGTTTCACGCGTGCATACATGTATCTCTTAGCCAAGGTGTATGAGTATGCGATATGCGCGTCACGCTAGGATGCCAATTGCAATTCGTTCGGGTATTAACTTCTGGAATATAGGATCGGGACTCCATTAAGCCTATTGGCCGGATCGAGTATACATCGCGTCGATTAAATCCGCTCCTTCTCCCAGCAATAAGCTTCCCGCCGCATACACATATACATGTCATACATCATCCCTTTTGTTCCAACTTCCATGCAACATGTATGGTCACTATTCAACCTTCCATTTTTCTAGTTTTGACGAGCATCACGTCCGTTGCGAATTTGTAGTCTCGATGGGCATGCCCTTACCCTTGAGCGAGATGGAATATAAAAAACATAATGACACTCGAGGCTCTCGACTTTCAGGAGTGGATGATTCTTGGACTCTTGCATCTTTTCTGCCTTTTCTCGGTTCCTAATTGAAGCGAAGAATTTTCATAGAGAGCCGACGGTCTATTAAAATTGCTAATCGACACGAAACTGCATGGGAAGTGTGAAAATTGACGTTTTGCTACTCGCGTAGTTGTCAAACGAAAGTCCTTTGCGTTCATAAGGAACACCGGGCAAAATCGTATGAAATTAAATAATCCAAGGAGCTTCGATCCATGAACAAACACGGTACTAAAAGAACGATCGTACTCGAGGGGAGAACAAGAAAGAGATCCATCCAATAAGGGAGAAAGAAAAGAGAGAGATCGACGAAGAAGATTCTCGTCCGGGTGTTCGGTACACAATAGAGGAGCCCAATAAATAAATATGCCTAAACGCATATATGCATCTATGTATATATTCCGAAGGAGAGAGAGAGAGAGAGAGAAATGAACTATTCATCGATTTCGCCTTGCCAATCATCCCCTTAGGATCTGGCATCGGATTTGCTCGTACACATTTTGGCTCGTGTGAGCATACAGAGAAGGGACATCAGGGGACAAAGTGGAAGCAAGTGTGAGATCCATAGAAAGAGAATATATGGTACAAGACCAAAAAAACCTCAGCCCTCGGTGTGTCGGGTGTTATGAAACGAAATATTGATTCAATCCCTGTTTACCGAGTAATACATATTCATAGGAAGGGTGAAAAAGGGGGAGCGGAGGGTTAGTGCGATCCTGTCTGTTTGTTCGTGCTCGCTTCCCACTTGAATCCCTCGATCCCTTGCGCCCCAATCCCCCAAATATACGACAACAAAACCGCTCATTCTCTGAGCCCCGGAGCCACCCTGCTACCCCAATATTCTATTCCAGGCATAGGCAATGTACGACACATGTGAGAACGTTGAAACAGTTCACCACAAATTCAACTCAACCTATATTAGTATCAAAGTCTAACAATCAGAAAGGCGTAATGCTTTCAAATTTCCAGGTTATCAATACCTGACCTTTTCCATTTTCCATCAAACGCTACACGCTAATGAGTATGCACTTAGCATCGTTCAGATTCAACGAAAACTATTGTTTCTATTCATTATTTAGTGAATGTTGAATATCATGCCTATTCTCCACCTCAATTGAGTTTTTAGGACTCGATTTGTCCGGAACAAATATTGAATATAAATCATGATCTCTGTTCAAGAAAAAACAGAATTTCGTTGCATTCCAACGATGCAAACTTCAACATCATAACACGCTATACATTTCCCAAGGTTCCCATGAATTTGTGAGCGACCTGCTGCAGCACAACGCGGCTACTGTAAGAAAACCAAGAACAACAGTGGGTCCTGAACAAGTGTGACCGTTTTGAATAATTTCCAACTATTCTGAAGCCGTTGAAACTCGTGCAATCAGCTTTTCGAATATCCGTCCTTATCCGATAAAATATCTGTATACACCCAACTGTCTCTCATCTCCACTATAACTATTGTCTATGATTCTGTAGCACAAGTTGCTCATTGTGGCCCTCGACTCTTGTCACTACTCTACAGCAGCATTTTGCAACATCAAGAGGGGGGGGTAAGAGGAACAGAGAAGCAGAGACAGAGAGTACTAACAACGCCTCGTGTGGCGACCCTACACGTGTACGAAACGTGTCACAATGTAGCCCAGGATCGTTTGAACCGGTTCTCGATGCTGTCCGAACCGCGTCGACAAGCATGCGCCAAACTATGCATATGTACATAGAACATCTATATAAATGTCTCTGCATGTGTATGTGTGTTATATAACCACTAGAATTTCGACGGTAGTCATTGTCCTGTACTATATCATCGAGTATCCCAACACGTGTATCTTCGAACATGTACAGACGAACGGACACGAATCCACATGTGTTTGTGTTGGATAATACGGCCTTCTAGACCTAAGAATACTTTATATAAATATGAGTTTACGATTCAAAAACCAATCGACGCAAGGGTCGATGTAAACAGTCACCATACACAAAAAAAGGAACTGGAGACTTCTTTGTCTGCATACGGTGACGTTATTCTCTGAGAGTTTCTCGTTGCAAGACCTTTTGCAGCCTCGTCAAGATCTCTGAACAGTATAGTCGTTTCTTCCTTGCGCATTCATTAATAAAGAGATTAATTAAACTTGATTCACTGTGTATATAATATTATTCAACCCTTCGAGTACACAGTTCGTCAATTTGACTCGAAGCGTTTTTCAAACAGTTGTATTCCGATAAAATTATTTTTTGACAAAAACGAATGTTTCGGCACTGAATTGGAAAACAATCGGTTACAGAACACTTTTGGGGGTCAAACCGACCCAGTGTGTACTCAAAGGGTTGACAACCCCTTTCCAATAGTTTGTATTACACATGTATGTCTCGTAATTACGGCATTTCTCAGTATCGACTGTATAAAATATATAGCTACAAAGATAGGTGGCCAAATGAGCTCTTTCAGGAATGTTGAGAATCACGCGAAAGCAAACAGCACACGAGAGCGATAATAGACTTTGAGTACGACGAATTTATTAGTGTCTCTGGTTCGCTGGATGCGCGCACGCCAACTTTCTGTATATCGTTCTTGTATCGCCTCGGGGCATTATGGTTAACTGTGGGATAGATGAGCATGGATGAATTCAGTGTGTGTGTGTGCTATTTTAGCAACGGAATTATGAGAAATTGAGGGTGTATCAGAAATTCTAGAACTACTCGAATCCCGAGGCAGGGAGTCCCACGGCCGGACTAACACAAGCACACCTTGTCATACGAACATTAGCAGGTTTAATATGTGTGTTTGTATCCGCAACCGAACAGGGGTTGGAGGATTTCGGTGCCAGAGAAAGGGAGACACAGACGCGCACACGTGCCTACATATAATTATATATATACATGCTCGATAGACACAAATATCAGAGTGGAGTTATCCATACTGATCGAATGTACGAGACATAATAACCATGTAGATGTAAATGTATATTGATGAGAGATGGCCGAGTGATTACTGTGACGTTTGCGTGCGTAATAACGCATGCACCGATAATAATGTGCGTCTATGACAAGCTCGCACAGTCTATACATCTTTGCCTATATACATGTATAGCCATATGTGTTCGTGTATAGGACGAGGATCATTTGTCGGAGGGTCGCGACGCGATTTACGGATGGATAATACACACACACGCTCGCGCGCGTGTCTGATGTGTGTGTACGATTGTGTGACTATGTCTCTGTCTCTTAGATTTAGCATAGCTCTGTACCATACTGCATCCAAGTGTACACATTTGAAGATGATGATTGTATCGAATATTCCGGGCCTCGCCGCCATTACCCATATAACGATACGGCAGTCGACTGTGTTATGGCCAGCAAGCACGTATTATGTGTATACGCGGCTTAGGTCTGTTCGGCGAGATATGAGACTAGTCATCCGAGCAGCAACCATTCGAAACGGTTGAAAAAAGTATCACGGCTGCTTCAATTGAGCAATAGCATTAATTGAATCAGAGGATAAACCGTTGATGTTTTATTGGACAAGTAGATGAATACTAGGGTGGGCCGAAAAAAAGTCCATTTTTTTTTCGATTGGTACTCCGAAAAATAGGTTCCTAGACACCTCTAAGAAAGTCTCTTCAAGTATGAGCTCTTAATTGTAACGGTAAAGTCCTCCGCCTCACAGCTTTCTATTTTTTTCTTTATTATTAGATAGAAAAATTCAAATCTCACTTCCAACTACTTGAAAAAATATCTCGTTCCATAGATTTTGTAGGAAATTGAATGCTCTACAGGAAAGGTCTCTAACGATTTTCTCGTAAACCTAACCCTTTTGAAGATATTAACGGTTGAAGTTCCATTATTTTGAGGCATATTTTGTTTTTTTCTCTGAATTTAATAACTCATTGTCAGTGAAAAAAAAATCGTTATCAATCGGAAAACTCATAGTTTTTGGATCAAGTTAAATGAGCCAAAATTCTCAACTGTCTGCTCATGTTTTCATTAGGCAATGGTACACTATCATGACATTTGAAATATTCTGCCTGTGGGAGAAAATAAGTTTTGACAACACGTTATGGCACGGATTTGGAACAGAGAGTATGAACGATTCAATAGAAGCGAAAGCTTGTATGGCGTCGAGATATATATGTGTTAAAGTATGAATGCACAGTCATGGGAGGGGGGTAGAACGAAGCTCGGAACTCAATTATACGGGTGGAGAACGGCCGCGAATGCCAATTAAATCGCTTATCGGTGTAATACACAGGGATGAGAAATAAGTGTGCGCGGAGCTGGTACTATTCGCGTGTTGTAGGGTTGATGGTGTTTTGGCGTTGAATAGAGGGAGGGCATACATATATACATATTTGTGTATAAAGTAACAACGGGTGTCGAGTGGCGCGAGCCACTGAATTTCAATGCACGCATCACAGCCCACCAAGTACAGTGTACGAGTATGAACATTGCTCGATGGGTATATATGTTTAGGTGGGTACCACCTACTCTCCCTTTCTCTTTCTCGCTCTCGCTGCATGGTGTAGGGATCCTCGTGCGTGCGTAGATCGATTAACAATTATTATTGTCCGCGGATGTGGCTGTTGCGCGTCGAGAAACACAATTAACCAGGCCCCAAACTACCCTCTTCTGGATCCTCCATTACGAGGATACACACGCAGTTGACTCATTCCCTAATTCACCCCTTTCGCTCATTCGGGCCTCCTCTCTCATTTAAACTGTCTTTCTCTTTGTCTCATTTTCTCCGTCACATACAATGCCACCCTTCGAATCCGACCAACCGCCAAATGTCGAGTATACAATGATGACGAGGAGGGTGATCAAATCCATGAGGGCTTTATGGGTTTTCGAAATAATTTATCGCCAGGCACCAACCAACGCGACGCGACGATCAATAAGCGATACATATATTCATAAATATAACCTCCTCATATATTTTTTTTTATGGAATGAGAGGGAACTGCATTCGAATCGATCAATTTTATTGATTGAGCCCTATGAAGCGGAAACGGTCTAATATGCGCCGAGATACATTTATATTATCGTTACAATATTCAATCCACTTACCCCGACTATAGAGTTGAGCTCAGCCATTGTAACCTGCTTCGCACGATCCACCGCAGCGACTACTTGCTGCTGATGATCTTGCGACAGAAATGGCAGTATCTGACATATTATTGCGTTCAGCCTCTTCGATATCTCGGTCTGCAAACAGGTCAAAACAAAACAAAAACAAAATTAGATGCGAGTCAAAAAGTGCGCCCCATTCCTCATTCCATACTTATAATCACGACAACGAATTTAGATAAGTCGACAAGTGTCCTTTTGCGAAAAACAGTCCGAAATTTTTCGACAATGTGTCATATGAACAAAAAATGATATTACGATTAATTTCAAAATGGAGGACGGTAAAAAAAAACCAGAAAAGAAAAAAAAATTTTTTAAATTGGAACGTTTGCCTTATTTTGTTTCCTTCTTTATAACTTCCCCCTCCCTAAAATTGATCGCGATGTGATTTTTCATTAATCATGATAATGTGTCATTAGAATTACTTGTACCGAGCCCGCCAGAGTGCGCCAAGTTCCAAAAATACTTGTTCGACGCTCTGGACACGTTGAATGACACGTTGAAGATATTGCGATCGGGCGATGCGTCACATCCAAGCACGACTTTTCAATATTTATCGTACGATTTATCGCCGTCTCGTGTCGAGAACGTAAACAGAAACACCTATTTTATGTATTTTTTCCATATTTTCTTGATGGTTATTGATTCTTTCGATTTCACCATCGTGGGGGAGAAATTAAGGGATACGAACAACTGCAGTCCTCTCGCGGCTACCGCGTTCCCCAACCAGGAGGAGAGCGGAAGAGAGTCGACGAAAAAAATGACGTCCCGAACGGTAAAGAACGAAACGACGCGTTCCGAGTAAAAAGAAATCGGTTCGGAAGTGGAGAAGGAAAAAGAGAGAAAAAAATGAAACATCAAAGTTGCCCTCGAGGTCGAGAGAGCCAAAAAGGAGGAGGACAAAACACAAGAATCCGATAAGAGAAAAAAAAATGTTGTTCGTATACATGTATATACTTGGGTTAGAAAGAAACAAGCGAGAAGAAATATACGAAGAGGAAGAAAGAGCGTAAGAGGCTGGAGGTTGGAACTCTATACTAAAATATTCGTTTCGTGGGAGGGATGAGGAGGTCCCGCGGTAATCGCCTGTTTTGCTGTGTAAGCACGGCGTACGGCTCGTGCGTGGGTTGCCGCCAAGCAAACGAGGATTTATAACGCGTGTTTTACCGCCCGCGCTCTCTCGCCTTCCTTTCTCCGCAGCCTGCCTCTCCCCAACCCCTTTACAAGTATAGTAACCTTTCGATACATACATGTTGTGTCGGTATACCTATATATACTATTATTTATCATCGCAACGACTATCATTATATACGAAAACGTGTGTACGTATACACACCTGTACAAATTTTATATATTTATCTATAATTTGTACACACAAACAGTAGATTAGCATGTACGTGTGTATAAAGTCGGTTTTTAAGGAGGTTGGATCACGACGATATAATCTTGCCATGCTAAACCATGTTAAAAACACGACAAAAATTCAAAAATACAATAATTAAGGAGTTTCGTTACCGTCGATACAATTTTGCCATGCTAAACAATGTTAAAAACATAAAAAATTTCAATATAATTAGAATTCAATAAAATTGAATATGACTATACAATTTTTTTTGAATTTTTCTTCTAACCAGTTGTCGAGTAATTGAACATTCGAGTTCACTTGGATAAGCAGATCCGATCATTTTGATTTCGTGATCCAACCCTCTTAAACGATTAGGACGTTGCCCTCGCGATCTTCGGGGCCCGCCAACGACGTCTCTCTCCTAATGTTTATCTCTCGGGGAAAATTTTTTTTTCTCGTCGTCATACGGTCATGTAAACTAAAACTTGCATTTCTACATGTTATTTTATTGTTTTCATATGTTTTATTTAGACTGTGGGGAAATGTTGGCGCGACGAGTTGGGCGCTGCGCGAGAGTTTCTCGTTTTCAACGTCATGTTGAGCATGTCATTCGAGTTTTTTCTTTTTTCTACTTGTTCTTGTCAGCTTTTTATTTTATTTTTGGTGACTCTTATTTGCTCGCTCGATTTATTCGACGCGGGAGAGCGAGCAACGCGTGAGGTTCATCTTTTATTCTGAGCCTGTCGCCGCCTCTACGTCTCTGCACCAAAAATTCGACGTTCGAGGAAATTTTTCATGTTTAAATTTTACTTGACGCGGATATAAAAATTCCTAAGTTTGTATATGTTGAATGTATACAACGCGCGATATTGTAAGCGGTTTGTGAAGAAGTTGAAGCTTCGCGCACCCCGAACTCTCCAACCAATCGGTTTTGCCCAAAGAATCTCATTCCGAACTTTTCTTCCTCTTATTTCTCCCGGCCTGCTCGCGCCCCGAGCCAACAAATTTACGCTTTATCTCGAATCGCTGTTCGATCGCCCGTAAACCGCCATGAATAACAAGTTTCTACATATGAATTTGCTCTGTCAATGTCTAGGAAAATCCAACCAAGATTGTTCGAGATTTACACGTTCGATGCACCGAAATTGCGATATTTATTTTCCTAGTCCAACAGATTTTTCCTCCCAAACTCATTTTCGACCATTCTTCTCATTTGTCCCGTAATTTATTGAGAAAAAAAAACTGCACATCACCGGGAAGCGACTCAATATCAAAAATGCGACGTGATCGAATTTTATTTATAATTAATTAATATTATTTTATTAATGTAATTTATTAATGTTATTAATATTCTAGAAAGCGAAAAGTAAATTTTTGTAATTCCAATCGTAAATTTATGAATAAATTTATAATTATTTCTATTGATGATTTGTTGAATTTTCAAAATTATCCATATTTTACGAACCGACATACTTTCTGGCTCGGAAAAATCGATCGTTTTAACGTCTTAATTACATTATAAATGATTAAAAATTAAAAATTGCAAAATTATTATCAAAATAACGAAAATTTTGAGATTATCCAAAAATATTATGACCCTGAAGTTCGAAAAGTTGGAATGCAACGAAAAATGTCACTTTTTATTGGTGATTAGTTGAATTTTCAAAATTATCCACATTTTTCAAATCGAAATACTTTTTGGGTCGCTAAAATCTATCGTTTTAACATCTTAATTACATCATGCATTTAAATAATTAGCTTCGCCAGAGAAAAAAAGAATTTCGTTGCATTCCAACGATGCAAACTTCAACGTCATGTAAATTTTGCTGCCAGTCCCATGAGAAATTTTGAAATTATCCGAAAATATTTGGTTCACCGTAATCACCAAAATATCGACGTTTTTTGACTGAATTCAATTTTTAGTGTACTCATTGACGCACACTAAAAATTTCCAAATTTTTTTTGGAAAATCCCCCAAATTTTGTCATTGCAGCAAGAAATATTCTAGAAAGTTTCTCCAAAAAGTAAATGTTTGTCATTCCAATCGTAAATTTGACCGAAAATTCCGTTTGAAATGAAAAATATTGTCAAAATAACGGAAATTTTGAAATTATCCAAAAATATTTAGTTCACCGTGTTCAATCGACGTTTTTTTTCAGTGTCGTTTCGCGAAAACGAAGAAATACGACATAACTGCAACGTTAGATATTGTGTGTGCGTGGATCTAGAGAAACTGTGCAAGTTTGTCATTCGTCGAGTTGTAACTGACGCTCGGTTAGTTCGAAATTCAGAAGCTTTTCGAAGGCTGATGCCAAGAAAAGCGAAGGTGCACATATGCAGAAAAAGAGTGCGAGCGAGACAAGTTTCGAGAGGAGGTTGAAAGATTAAGCAAAAGTGAGGAATGGAGAGGGACGCGAGTGAGCGAGACGATGGATGCTGTTAGTGGTGCGAGGATAGCTCAAAGTTGGAGTCTTATTTCCAACAGTGACGACGCGTCATGGTGTCAACGAGTGCGGCAACATGTCCGCGTTAAAATAGACGAGGACAAAAACGTCAAAGAGCAGAGAAACAAGATCGAGAGCGAGAGAGAGACTGAAAATAAAAGTAAAGAGTTCGAAACTCTCGAGTCTATTTCAGTCCTCTCATGTGGCTTTTTCGCCTGGTGCATCCTCCACGGTGTGAACGTCAAATTCTCCATTTCGTGTACACACAATACACAAAACACGTGTGTGGGTATTTAAGTTTGTATATAGAGTCAGAAATAACCGTTCGGATGCTCGAGAAGCTCATAACGAGAGCATGGGAGAGGCAAAAGAGCTCGAGACTTTAACCAATTTCTGTACAACTTTGTTTATTTTTAATCGTTATTATTGTCGGGCTTTTGGCCCTCCCGGACGTCTCGGAGTTGAGGACATGGGGGCGAGAGAAACTTCAAGAGCATGAGGAAAAAAATTATACGGGCCACCCAACAGAGTCTCACTCTCGACAGCCTCTCGTCATACTTTCTCGCATTTTTTCTGCCCCGACAAAGTATCAGGTCACGCGACACAATCGACTAGTCGACGCGTCTCAACGTTATAGGATTAACAACAAAGTTAGAGAGACGCAGAGAGGGCGAGAGACGATGAAATACTTCAATGCCCTTAAACTTTTGTCACGAGAGCCTCAAGAATCATTGAGTGCCCGCTGCTCACGTAATTAAATTATATTTCGACCGGATAAAAAGATTTAGATAAATACATGTTCGTAAAGACCAACATTTTCGTACTGAAAAACATACTAAAGTTGGAAACGTAAAGATTTTTTGATAAATTGTAGATTTGTGGCAAAAAACAACGATTAAAAAAAAAAAATATTGGAAAAAATGGACATTTTTTTGTTCGACTGAACGTTTTTTTGAAAAATCACAAAAATTTAATCATTGCAGCAAGAAATGTTCTAAAAAGTCTCTTAGAAAGTCAATTTTTATCGTTCCAATGGTAAATTTTACTGACAATTCCGTAAGAAATCAAAAATATTGTGAAAATAACGAAAATTTTGAAATTATCCAAAAATACTGACGGCGTTCAACAAAATATTGACGTTTTTCGAAAAATTACAAAAATTTTGGCATTGCAGCGAGAAATATTCTAGAAAGTTTCTCCGAAAAGTCAATTTTTGTCATTCCAATCGTAAATTTCACTGACAATTCAGTAAGAAATCAAAAATATTGTCAAAATACCGAAAATCTCAAAATTATCCAAAAATATTTATTTTACCGTGTTCAACAAAAAATCTCAACGATTTTCGACAAAATTCAAAGTTCAGTGAAGTGATGTCTCGAAAATTTAGCCTCAGACCGTTTTTTAATGACTCATGATAAGAACAAATGATAAAAACACGTGAATCTGGATGCGACTGCAGTTGAGATTTCTTGAAAAGCAATTTTGTTCAATTAAATAAGAAGAACTGAATTTTCGGCGAGTTGGATGTCAGATAAAATATTCGAGAGGTCTACGGCGAAGAAAATGGCATGGTGGTCGATCGGTATAGTTGGAAAATGCGAGAAATGTGCATCAGAGAAACCGGAAGTGGTCGGTGGAAAGCTCGGACGTGAATGTGTGAGCAGAGCAATTTACATATCTGTACGAACCAGGGGGGGGGGGGGGAGAGAAGGAGAGAAACGGATAGACGTGACAGAGAAAACGAGCACGAGAGTTGAATAAGCGCTCGGATATTTTAATTAAAACACGCCCGGTCGTCCGCAGCCGCGTAATTAATTGTCAAGAGCAAACGCCACGTATATAAAATACGAGAGAGAAGCTCGAATCATTTTCTCCGACTGAAACAGCCGGAAAAGTGAAGCGAGAAAGCGACGAATCGCGAGAGAAAAGAGAGAAAAAAAATTTGCACGTGAAAACAGCAAAAAAAGTATAAAATCTTGCAATCTGATTGGTTGTTGGAAAAACAAAGGTTTTCGTAATATGAGGAGAAAAAATCAAACGAATGAAATGGAGCAAAGAAAAAAAAACGAGACAAAAGGACGAGGACGCGAGAATCAAAAAAAAAAAAACTTTTTCTTGAAAAGTCGTAAATGAATTCGTAAAAAAAGTGCTGAATGCGAAATCGACTGCGCGCGCGCGATCCGCGCACACATGCGAGCCCAGAATATTTGCAATGGAAATTCCGCGGAACGCTAAATTCATAATAAATGAATAAAACTCTCATCTCGTACAATGTACATTTTGGTATCGCAGTCATCGAAACTGTTAAATGTTGAGCGCCGAGCCTTCGACAACGTGACATCGTTAAATTAATATTTATCGAACGCAAATTCAAAGGCGACCTTGTCACAAGTTTGTCATACGTGCTAAATCGTTGTCCGCTTGATAGAAATCTTTTCAACGTTAGGCCACGTACAAAACCCAAAATCAAATCAATTCCTTCACGAGCGCGTGTACTTTTATCAAATTCATCATTTTTCATTTGCGATTTCAAGACAAATACGAGAGCTAATTAAACAAAAAAAAAAGGAAATATTTTCACGCAAATTGAGGCAGAAAAAAAATGTAAAGCTCGATCGTACGCTGAGAAGAAAATTTTGTTGAAAAAGATCGATATTTTGTTGGAAACGTTCGACTGGTGAACGGTTTTTTTGAAAAATCACAAAAATTTAGTCCTTGCAGCAAGAAATATTCTAGAAAGTCACTTCGAAAAGTGAATTTTTCAATAAAATTGATTTTTTATTGCTTATTTTAAAATTTAACACGATCGTTTCGACTTCTCTAGTAAATTCAGTTTTCCAATTATTCCAATAAAAAATGATGATTTTTCTTTGCATTCCAATTATCCAAAAATATTAAGTTCACCGTGTTCAACAAAATATCAAAGTTTTTTGACAAAATTCAATTTTCAGTGCACACTGAAAAGAAAATTTCATCAGAAAAGATCGATATTTTGTTGGAAACGTTCAACTAAACGGTTTTTTTGAAAAATCACTCGAATTTTGTCATCGCAGCAGAAAATATTCTAGAAAGTCTCTTCGAAAAGTGAATTTTTGTCATTTCAATCATAAATTTGACTGAAAATTCCGTTAGAAATAAAAAATATTGTCAAAATAACGAAAATTTTGAAATTATCCAAAAATATTTAGTTTACCGTTTTCAACAAATTATCGACCTTTTGAAAAATTATTCAATTAAAAAAATTGGTATATCGTGGAAGTTGATGCACGAAAAAGAAAATTTTGTCGTAAAAAATCGATATTTTGTTGGAAACGTTCGACTAAACCCATTTTTTTTTTAAATCACAAAAATTTTGTCATCGCAGCAAGAAATATTCTAGAAAAATTCTTCGAAAAGTAAATTTTCGTCATTCTCATCGTAAATTTTGCTAAAAGTTTCGTTAGAAATGAAAAATATTATCAAAATAACGAAAATTTTGAAATTATCCAAAAATCTTTAGTTTACCGTGTAAAAAAAAAAATATCGACGTTTTTAGACAAAATTTAATTTCCCCATTTCGCATGCTCTACTCTCCCGTACGTTCACACCTGAGGATCTCGTGTGCACAGGGACCGCGAAGAAAAAAAGGTAGAGAAGGGCGTGAGTGGAGGGGCGTAGAGTACGAACGCATATTGCATGCGATCGGTCTGTGCACGAGAGTGTCGAGAGCGTTAATTTACAATAGTAAGAGCACGGGGGAGCCATTGTTATTAATCGAGGAAAAGCGCGCGGGCCTGGGTACAGCAAAGCCGCGGAGAGGCTCACCTCGTAAAAGTAATTACCACGTTATCGTTTTGCGGAGCTTGGGCGTTCGCGTTCTACGGCGTTGTGGCTCTGCGTCGAGTTTCGAGGGGGCTTTCGCTAAAAGGGGTTGCCGGAATCGTGTGTACGAGCGAAAAAGAGAACGAAATAATAAGAGACGCGGCGCCACTTAGCACTCCGAGAATAAACCGCGTTTTCGCATCGGAGAATGAATCGCAGCTCGAACTTACGAGAGCTCACAAAATTATACGAGCCCGCATTTGAATTTGAATTTGGACGAGGTTGAAAGTTCAGTAAAATTGACGAAAAATCTTCACGACACGAAAAAACTCACAAGAAAGTCAAAAAATCATTAAAAATTGCGAGGGCCGGAGGGGCAAGTTGAAAAATGTATAAAACGAATGAAAATCGCGTCTAGACGCGCGGGGAGGATCGCGCGATTTGATAAACCAATTAGTCCGCGTCTATTATTAACTATACAGCATTGGCGGAATAAATGGATATCGCATTTTTGAATGACGAGCGCGAGGGGGTAAAGCGGAGTAAAGCAGTGAAACGGGCACAAAACGTACACATATATAAATGCGAGTTCCATGGCTCTCGGGAGAATTTTCGTTTCGCGTTTTCGATGAAATAATGAAGTGCAATTACCGAAGGCTCTTTCGGTGAACCGCGCTGTAATTGCATTTTCACCGATAACCGAGTGTTTCGCGTTGTACAGGACCGAATGGAGAATACGAGAGGCATGCACACCTACACATAAACACACGTGCAATTAAGCAGCCTGTATAAAGTGTGCACCAGCGAATGAGGAGTGTGGAGAAAAAGCCGAAATGAGGATTTTCAAAAGCTCACTCGCAGGTACACTGAAAAGGAAATTTCGTTGAAAAAGATCGATATTTTTGCAAATTATTGCAAATCCCAATCGTTTCGATAAAAATGTATTCAAAAATGAATGTTTTTGAATAAAATTGATTTTTTATTCATTATTTTGATAATTAATACGATCGTTTCGATTTATCTAGTAAAATTCAGTTTTCCAATGATTCCAATAAAAAATGACGATTTTTCGTTGCATTCCAATTATCCAAAAATACTGAGTTTACCGTGTTCAACAAAATATCCAAGTTTTTTGACAAAATTCAATTTTCAGTGCACACTGCAGAGAAAATTTTATTAGAAAAGATCGATATTTTGTTGGATGCGTTCGGGCAAACGTTTTTTTTGGAAAATCACTCAAATTTTGTCATTTTGCAGCAAGAAATATTCTAGAAACTTGGAAAAGTGAATTTTTGTCATTCGAATCGTAAATTTTGCCGACAATTCCGTTCGATATCAAAAATATTGTCAAATTAATTGAAATTTTGAAATTTTCGAAAAATATCGAAGTTTTTTGTGAAAATTCAATTTTCAGTGCACACTGTAGAGAAAATTTTATCAGAAAAGATCGATATTTTGTTGGATGCGTTCGGGCAAACGTTTTTTTTTGAAAAATCACTCAAATTTTGTCATTTTGCAGCAAGAAATATTCTAGAAAGTTAAAAAAGTGAATTTTTGTCATTCGAATCGTAAATTTTGCTGACGATTCCGTTTGAAATAAAAAATGTTGTCAAAATAACGAAAATTTCGAAAAATATCGACGTTTTTTGACAAAATTCAATTTTCAGTGTAATTCTTTGCCTTTTTATCGAAATTACAATGAGCGAGAGCGCGTACGATCGATCGATACGAGCCGGAAGAAAGCCCGAAGAATAATTATCGAAAATTGGAATAAAAAAGAGAAGAATATTTTAATAATGAACGAGAGTCCATCGACGTGAACAAAAGTTCCAATTTTCCCGATAATCTCTCCTGCCGATGAATTTTTCTCATCGAATTATACATTCGAGCATGTATAGGAAAAAAACGAATGAAACGAGAACGAGAGAGAGAGCAGGCGACAGGCATTTGAACGTCTGGCAATTTTTCAAGCTCGCAATTACGCGAATGAATTATTTCCGGTGGGAATAACGAGGCGGTCGTATTAAAAAACGAAGAGCCATGGAAAAAGCTCGTTCCTCATTTTCAATCGCACGATCCGAGAGCAATAATTCGGAAAATAAACTAAAAAATCAAAATACTTGTAAATCAACCAAAACATTAAAAAAGCAACGACCAACGAACTGAAAATCCAAATTTATCAAAAAACGTCGAAATTTTGTTGCGAACTAAATATTTTTGGATAATTTCAAAATTTCCGTTATTTTGACAAAAATTTGCGATTTGAATGACGAAAATTGACGTTTTGAAGCCACTTTCCAGAATATTCCTTGCTGCAATGACAAAATTTTTGTAATTTTTTAAAAAAACGTCAATATTTTGTTGAACGCGGTCCATATTTTTGGGTAATTTCAAAATTTTCGTTATTTTGACAATATTTTTCATTTCTAACGAAACTGTCGGCAAAATTTGCGATTCAAATGACAAAAATTGACTTTTCGGAGAGACTTTCCAGAATATTTCTCGCTGCAATGACAAAATTTTTGTAATTTTTCAAAAAACGTCAATATTTCGTTGAACGCGGTCGATATTTTTGGATAATTTCAAAATTTTCGTTATTTTAACAATATTTTTCATTTCTAACGAAACTGACGGCAGAATTTACGATTCGAATGACAAAAATTGACTTTTCCAAGAGACTTTCCAGAATATTTCTCGCCGCAACGCCAAAATTTTTGTAATTTTTCAAAAATCCAACAAAATATCGAAATTTTCCAACAAAATTTCATTTTCAGTGCACCGGCCGCGAGCAAAGAATTCCACAGCGATAGATTTGTTAAACTAATTAAAATACGAGCAGCATAAACTCTGAGGCAATTGTGAGGAAAATAAAAAAACGAAACAAAGTATAAAAAGTGGCGGAAAAAATCAAGTTTATGAATCGCAACTCTCATTACCTTGCCGCGATTAGCTATAAGCGGAGTGACGTTGGAGCAATCAACGATTATTACGGCTTCGCTAATTACTGCTCATGCCAGCGGTATAAACATAAATATGCGTTTTGTGCATGGGCGTGTATATATACGTGGGGATTTATACGAGAGAGCGTGGTCGACTCTCGTCTCTCGTGGGACTATCGACAAAAGCATCGTCTCGTAACGTTGATCGGTAAATACGCAGAATCGCGAAACACCCAGTGATTATATTTAATTCGCGTCAACCTACATTGACCAGAAGCCAAAATTGAACAGAAAAGCAAAAAAAAAACGTTCCGTAATGCACCAAAAAAATTAATATAAAAATAATTTCCAAAAATACTCCAACGCCGAGAATTCCGAGGAATTTTTTTCTCAAGAATAACAAAAAAAAATCTACTTTGTGTTTGATTTTTCGATCGAGTCCCATTTTGCCTTCCCTTTCCATTTTCCCCCCAAAATTTTTAATTATCAGTCAAAAAGTCGATCGAGATGGTTTTTTACGAGCCTGTCCTTACGTCCCATAAAATCTTAGTAAAACGACAAACGGCCTTCGCGGATAAAAGTGCAAATTTATTGCGACGAAGGAAAAAAAAATAGTCGGAGAATTGGCAAAAGAAACGTACGTTCGTAACGTCGTGTGTGTGTTTTTTTTTACTTTTTTTTTTGCGAATGGTTGTCGCATGAGTGTACGACATACCGATTGGGCCTATTGTTGTCGGCGATTATAAACGCTTGTTACTATTTTACGAGGCGTTTCAAAGCGTCGGAAGGAAAACGCTCGGCTCGTATTATTCCAATTGCTCACGTCGGCATGTATCAATTATTTTTCTACTTATCGCGTTTTCAAGCCAGTTAAAAAAGACTCAATTAACGCAATATTGATTAACGACGTATGATTAATATAAACAAACCAATGAACAGTCGAAACTTAATTCATGGGATTAATATTTTCTTCCTGACCTCGAAATATTCCCCATAACTCATGGAATGTCATTTATGGTGACACTAAAAAGAAAATTTCGTTGAAAAAGATCGATATTTTGTTGGATACGTTCGACCAAACGTTTTTTTCGAAAAATCATAAAAATTTTGTCATTGCAGCGAGAAATATTCTAGAAAGTCTCTCCGAAAAATCAATTTTTGTCATTCCGATCGTAAATTTTGCTGTTAGAAACAAAAAATGTCAAAATAACGAAAATTTTGACCCAAAAATATTTAGTTGACCGTATTCAACGAAATATCGACGTTTTTTGGCAAAATTTAATTTTCAGTCCATTCAAGGAATATTTACGAGAATAATGAAGAAAAGAAAGAAAATGAATTTGAAAAAAAGATGATGCTGCAGTTTGCAACGTTGGAATGCAACGAAAAATGTTCAATTTTCAATGTGATCCAAATTTTTCGAGCCGACATGCTTTTCGGGTGGCAAAAATCGATCATTTTATCATCCTAATTACATTCTGCATTCGAATAATTATTTTAGTCAAAGATGAAAAATAATTTCGTTGCATTTCAACGATGCAAACTTCAGACAATGGAATGCATCGTTGGAATGCAACGAAATTCGGATTATTCTTTAGGAAACTCATGATTTTTATTCGATATTGAATCGGAACGATAAAACGATCGTTTTTCAGGATTCAAACACAAAATTGATACGAAAATTGACTTTTCTTTGAAATTCAACAGAAAATTAAGGGAAAAAGGATTTTTCGTTGGATCCCAGCGTTGCAAACTTCAGAGTGATAAAAAAAAGTACGAAAAGGCTTACCTGTTTGTGCATTTCTACATTGAGGCCGTACGACATCTCGTAATACTGCAACAAGATCAAACATTTCGTCATTAAATAAGCGTATAGGAAACGTATCGCATAATAATTCGGTGCGCAATAAATTGGTAGAGAAAATTTGCATTTTTAATGATATTTCATTGAATAAATATATATAGAGATATTTCGTTTCAATTGATTCCAACACACGTGTGCACACGGTTGAGATATAATTTCTCAATCAATTATAAGCCCGATACGTGTTGGTGGAATAATGAGTTTCGGTCAATATATACGCGTCCCGTAATATATCTAACGAGCGAGTGTAATTAACATCAATGACTGCTTATATTTTCAATGCAAATATATATAAACGCGTATCTACATTGGATTTCATATAAAAGCGAGCAAAAAAAATCAATATAAAGAAATAATGAGCATCTATATATATTTATGCAAACCGTTACGATCAAACTGCGCGTAAAATGGTGCAAATTATGCCTTTGCACGTTTGCCATCGTTCGCCAACCGTAGATTAGCCATCGCGAAAGGTGAGGCGATTAAACGAGCAAACGTGTGATACACCTCCAACCTGCCCCCTAAACACACGCCACTAAACTCTCAGCAATCATTCCCGGATTCAGCTGAAATGCTACTCAACTTTGCCACGTTGGGCTCCAACCAAAAATACTTTTTCTATTCATTTCTGAATCAATTCCCAAAACCATGCAAATTTTTGTAAAGATTTTCGATTAGAAAACTCAAAATTATGACGTTGAAGTTTGCATCGTTGGAATGAAACGAAATTTTTTTTTTTTCTATGGCGAAACTAATTATTCAAATTGATTAAAAATTTTGATTATTTTGAAAATTCAAGAAATCATCAATAACAAACAAAAAATTTCGTTGGATTCCAACGTTGCGAACTTCAGTTTGATAAAAAAAAATTACTGAAACGAGATAAAAACAAAAAACTTGGACTTGTTTGTCGTTAATTAAAATTATGGATTGATCAAGAAATGCGAAGAAAATTTGATCTGATTTGTTTCGAGTTGTCCATAATTTCCGAAACGATATAGATCACGATCAAAAAGACTAATTCCTTAGTGAGTCTATGCACGTAACGTGCTCAAAGTGTTCGTGGACTGAGATAATCGCGAGAGAGCGGGAAGCTAAAAAGAAAGACGATGAAAAAAATGTTGAAAAAGGAGAATTCACCAAGATCGTAGATACGAAATATGGAAAAAGAGGCAAAACTGTGTATTGGCCGCACGAGCATATCGCAAGTGGTACGCACGGACGTCTGTTAATAGAGTTTACATATAAGAGTATATAAGTAAATAAACGTAGACGCATGTAAACGACATAAGAGAGTTGTACGAGCAAGGCTCGGAGGTTCTTAATTTTACGGGCCATTAGCCCGGTAATTACGTCGAGCGAATTAATTGCACCGTAAGTGAGTTACTCGTTGCTCTCATACACACGAATATATCCGTGGCGTTGGAGAAAATTCCAAAAGGAAAAAGAGGGAGAGAGAAAAAAGAAAAATATCATAAGCACGAGGGAAAAATACACGAAGCTTGTTATAGAATCCATTGCGGTTTCTCCTTCGGACTTTGCGGTCTGGCAGTACTCGTTTTTCTCGTACCTAATCTCGGAGGTGTTATAAATAAAATGTAATGCAATTGCCAAAGCGCGCTACGAATTTCTCCGCGGAACAAGCTTGCAAATCTCTCCCGCATTATTATTATTGTTGTAACACAAAGAATACAAAAACGAGCAATTGTCCTGTCGGGGCGTGTTCAAAAACGTTTTTTGACCCTTAATAGTCACGTCCAGTGAGTGACGTAATAGGAAAATCGTAAAAGAACATAAAATAAAAATACTACAATGTATTTTCAACCCTCGAGTAACAACCGTGATGATTCTATCAAATTCGTGCAATTTTTAATATAAAAAGAATGTCGAAAAAAAAAAATTCTGCAGAAATGACTTTTTTTTACATAAAATGATGCAGAAATTGTAATTTTCAATCGAAAAAGAAAAAAATCGTTTCACAAGTCTGAAATAGCGTGCTTTCGGGTGGGACTGGTCAAATTAGCAACCGTTTCAAAAATTATGCTCCAGGTTTTACACCGTCTGCTTCCTACGGCTTCTAAAACTGAACCAACGGGCCCTTTCAAATAATAACGACGAGGCTCCCTACCAGAAGGTTCAAACTGCCGATAGAGGCTGTTACAAGTCCCATTTTTTCGAAAATTCTATTACGTATCGTTGGACGAAAGTCGCTGGGGTAAAAATGACCCCATATGACCTTTAAGGGTTACGCTACGTAATTTTTCTTAATTTTGTACATACGCAACATGTTGAAAATTGTTTGACAAAAAAGAGACCAGAATATTTACCTCTCTCGATATTGTGACTTTCAAATTCTCATGTACCGAAGCATTATCGAGTCCGCGGCTCGAATGGAAATGGGAAATGTCTGTAGATATGAGAAACGAACGAAACGTATGGGAAATTACGAAGCGTGAGAGCGAGAGTTAATGAATTCGGTTTCTCAATACAAATTCCGCGCGTTGCTGTATATAGTCCCGACAGTGTATGCCCCTCTCTTTCGATGATAATTGTATATATACTCTGCGTTCAACATATATCGTGAGCATAAACATACACGTGAATTAGAAACGAAGTAGCCACTAGGGCGCTAATTAATCGAGCGCTAATACTCTCGTGGTTCGCCACAATTAAACACCTACGAAATAATTGTTATTATTTATGTTGAAGGGTACATACCCATGTGCATGAAAATATATACGTAAGCCCAATGTATATAACTTTGTTTATTACGAATCTGAAGCGTACGGTGTTTTGAGCGTTTAGAATTGATTGAGTTACCGGAGCACAAATCAGGCTGGACATATTGAAATATCGATGCAAATATGCATGTGGCCAGTGGCGACTTTAAACGATAACTCGTGTAATTATTTTCACTTCACCGATACGATAAATCGCATTGAATAATTTCCCGATTATAATATCGAATTCAAACGGAATTATTATAGAAGAGAGAAAAATATAATGACAGAATTGTAATCGCACACATTGTTGTCAATTATTGTTTTTCGTCCAAGCTAGAAAGTCAATGATCGCGCGAATTACCAAATGATATTCAACATTCCAAAAAGCCGTTTGAAAGGAGAAACGCGCTCAATTGAATTAGCCAACGTTTTCGTCGGTGTAATCAACAAATTGGTTATTGAGTTTATCAATTTGTGCGCTCTTTTGTGTGCATCGTGTTTGTCGGCAATATTAATAATATTGTCGGCAAAATGTATATCATAAAATACAGCAAAACAGACGAAAACTGGCAAAGGCAACCGAAAAAAAAAAGCAGAATTCAAAATTATTAGGATTTGGCGTTTTGGTTGTTCAAATAATTCAACAAATTGAATAATCTTTGTGAGATTTTATTCTTTATATTTAGGCAGAGAGACGACGTCCTTACTTTTTGGTTGTTCTTCTCAGACTGTAATATTCTAACGAACTCTGACCGACTTCTAGTTTCAAGTACTTCAAGAAACATGGGCCCTTTGTATAGAGTCCTTGCTCAGAGTCTTTCTCTCTGTCCTCAGCAACTCTCTATTTTAACTTCCCTTAGTTTCTCTCAACATAAATTGTAACTGGATATTCTTATATACTAGAGTTGAAACTAAACAGATTCATTTGTGTAGTCGCTAGAATTGGAACAACACTAAAAAATGTATAAAATTACGCAAAATTTGAACCGAAACAATTGTATGAGAAACAAAACTCGGTCACCCAACCAAATTACAAATTTCGCCGATGGGGTTTGCTCAAAGTGAGCACCTGCCCAATAAGCCGTACACCCATAGTTTTCGGCTTTCTTTCCTCAATTGATCCAGCGCATAGATACAACTATTATAAACAATAAATAGATATACAAAAGTGAATCCTATACGTGTAGCTCGTGGCCAATATAAATTGAGCGTCTCAACGGGAGTCCGTGGCCGAGTCTACCGCGACGTTTATTAACACATGTTCATTAGTGCCCGGGTGGCTATGTCAAAGCGCGTGTAAGTATGTAAAGCTTGTTCAACAATATAGATATATACACAAGATATATAAATGCCTATAAACTTGAGAAAGATCTCTTTCTATTTCGTTCAAGCGGTTAGAACGACGGGCGGTTCGAGAAGCACTATATCCTGCTTATAAGCCTTTGGTGAACATATTTTATATACATCCAGGGTGTATATATATGTATAATATAAATTATATATAAAGGGAACGCGGGCTCGTGGCTCGCGCGCTCCGATAAATCACCGTGAAGGGAAGAGGGACAGAGAGGAATGAAGGATAAGAGAGAGAGGGAGAAGAGAGAACACGACGACTTCCTTCCTCAGCGGCGCGGTGCACCATACCGACTCGAATCTCCCACTATCCCCCCCCCCCTCTCCTTTCCTTCGTGCTTCCTATTCACGGCAGCTTGATTAATCGTGTTTAAACTAGTCGCCTGCGCGCCAATTAAGTCTATACGCGAAGCAAAGAAGCCGCGAGAACAAGGGCGAGACGAAGAGAGTGTGCAAACACGGCAATATCGCGGCGCGCGGTTAAGAGCTGGCTTATTCACGACGCGGCAAAGAGACGCGTGTTTTCAATACAGTTGGCAATCTGTACGTCAGTGCAGCGGGAGCTCAAACTATACTTCAAAGAAACAAAAAATTGTGAAAAATTCAAATCTAATATGAAATTTTTCCGGTAACCCGTTTTTCCGTTAAAACGATTTGAAATTGTGATGACGTCACATAATACGTGAACGCAGGAAGAAATCGCGACTACTCCTGAATTTTCAGTTTTTTTGCACTAAAAATGAAGACAAAGTACGGAATTCGAAGGATACAACGTGTCCCGGTTGTATTTGTGTAAATATGCGTGAGTACATGGCGTGTTTCTCGCTGGCTAAAGACACGAAGTCGGGAGGGGGGCGAAAGAACCAAGAAAGGAGAAACAGAGGAAGAGAAATAGCCGGATGAGAAGACGAGACATTAATAAATTAGCTGGTATATCGTGCGGAATCGCGTGTACATAGCGAAAACACGCCAAGCCCGAAAGAAGGCAGCGAAGAGTGATCGGAATGATATCGCGAGCCAAAAGTCCTCCCGGAGAGGCTCCACATTTGCAACTATATAAGTACAAGAAAGTAATACGTTTAGCACGCGGCTATGAAATACGAATAATCAATCCAGATTCTCGTTAAAACTACTGGCCGTTAATTAACATTGTTCCAATCACGCACAGCCTCTATTACAAAATAATTAGAACACTATATGATTACAACTGACTGAACTGACGAGTACTTGTCCATGATTAAATATTTATCAAGCCAGAAGGAGTCAATCAATTGAATAAACGACGAATACGTGACTGCAGTATAAACGCTAAAGTTGAGCAGCCTCCAGGGACATCGATACCTTGGCATTCGACCGATTGGCCCATCAACAGTTCCAGGAAACCCAAAATTTCTGCATTTCAACTAATCATGCAATTTAGCAAAGTGACCATACCAGAAATACCAAACTAGTGAAGCGACTTGAAGAAATCGAAAAAAAAGGACGTGGAAAAATTTGAAAAGTAAAAAACGATTGGAGTGGTCAAAACGGTCAAGAAGGTAATTGCGAGGCGAAGGGACATGCTAAGAGAATAAAGGGAAAATCTGTCGGAAGCATCCAGGTTACGTGTCAGATAACTCTCGGTATTGGTATGTGTGTCTACAGAAAAGAAGAGGAGGAGGAAGGAGATGCGGAGAAAGAGAGAAACTGGTTGGGCTAGATTGCAACGAACAACCAAAGCGAGGAGATGTAACATCAGTACCAAGAGTAGTTCTCCCGTTTGATGAAGGAAATAGCCAATACATATATATATGAATTTGTATGAAAGGAGGTATATACGTTTACGAAATAGGAGAAACAGCGATTGTACGTGTGAAGGCAAACATCGGTAGCTGTGCAAGTCCTCTACACAATTCCGATACTGGTTTAACTCGGTGTGTTACCACTTTCTCGTCACGTATCTCCTCCCCAGCCAACTATATACCCAGACTATTCCTTGTATAGTTCCCGTTTGTTTCAAAGCATAGTTGGCGCGAACATATATTCATTACTGTTCGATGTACAAGGCGAGGCCATGACTAATAACACGGGCAAAAGTGTCGAGGAATTTTCACTGGATTCACTGGAGGAAGGGAACACCTTCCCATAACAAAGAAGTAGAATGTACGAACTTTAGGCGCATAAGGCATGCCCCCTTCATGCTGGCCCAAACCATTGTAGAATTACGCACTTCCCATCATGGGTTAGATTTGTAACCCAAAATTTAGATAAAAAACGAACTGCTGAATATAGTTCGACTTGAAAATTGTTGTAGAACATATTGAAAGCCTTCTTCAAATAGATTGTTTGCTTTGTATAGCCACAAATTGAATTCAACTAATGTTTGTATTAGATGATTTTTTATATTCACTCACCATAACGTAGTGTCGCTGAATCTCGATCTTTTCCGTCGCCAATTTTTCGCACTCGAGTTTCATACTGCGAAAATATAAGAATAAAATTGTGGGTGTTAAACAATGAAAATTACGATGGTACAAAGAAATTTCAACGCAAAAGACAATTTTGGATTTTTATCATCGAATTTCGAATTCGGAATCGTCATGGAGTGAGGGATTCCAAGTCAATTTAACGTGTGAGGGAAAAACAATTTCTTTTTATTGATGATTTGTTGAATTTTCAAAATAATCCAAATTTTTTGAGCCGATATATTTTTTTGGTGGCAAAAATCGATCGTTTTAACGTCGTAATTCCATTATGCATTTAAATAATTAGCTTCGCCATAGAAAAAAAAGAATTTCGTTGCATTCCAACGATGCGAACTTTAACGTTACAAGTTGATTGACATATTGGTAATCGAGTAATCATTGTAAACATACGATGCAAAGGAATCAAACAACGTAAATGACTATACGAAAACCACGAAATACTCACTTGTGGTATTGTGCTTGTAGAAAATTAAATTCCTCCTTGATGCGATCGCACGATTCGCCAACGGTGAATTTGAAGGGTTGACCAGGTTGTGGTGGGCCCTGAAAAATAAAGTAGAGTGTCGAGGTTTGATTATTGAGCATTACGACAGAGAACAATCTCATAAAACATGGTAACAAAAAAAAATACTAAAACAAGATAAACGAAATGACCGCAGCAATAAATTAATGAAACACATTGCGAGCTGATCAAGGAGACTACTGTAATAAAAATTGAACAAAATAAATTAAATCTGCTAATAAAAAAAGAAAAGAAAAAAGATTGAATTGGAGGGAAGATTGAGGGCTCGGTGTACGGATTCCAGGGATGCCAGGCATGAGAGAGAGAGCCACAGATGCATTTCTCCGGCATTTAAAGCTTTCCCCATCGTTTTTTTTCGTTTTCCTTGGCACGAAACGTTCTATCGTTCCAACCAATTAAATTCTCGGGAATGCCAGATCATGGTCGTCCATTTTTTCCTTTCGGACTTGAAAATAAAAGATTCAAAAAACCTCCAGGAGTAAAAAACAGACGAAACGACCTCTGCACGGAAAAGAATTTTTTTTCTGGAAAAGTTTGACTAAACCTTTTGTGGAAAATCACAAAAATTTGGTCATTTCGGCAAGAAATATTCTGGAAAAATTCTTCGAAAAGTAAATTTTCGTCATTCCAATCGTAAATTTTGCCGACAGTTTCGTTAGGAATGAAAAATATTGTCAAAAATTTTGAAATTATCCAAAAATATTCAGTTCAACAAAGTATCGACGCGTTTTTTTGATGAAATTTCATTTCCAGTCGTACTCAACATAATTTCCCATTAAATTTCATAATAATTCGCCCGAGAATGATGTAAAGACATAATCAATGCGAGAAACCGCAAGTAGGCACAACTTTATATTGACGAATATATATAAAAATAAAAACATAAATATTAATAGAGTAATAATAACGTTGGCTGATAAGCTCGAAAGAGGTTTCGCGACTGGACAACATGGTCGATATCAAAGATCGAAAAGTTTGCAAGGAGCAACGATAAACACGTTGGAATCGTCGGGGATAAAAACCGGCGAGAGATCGAGGAGCGATACAGCGATTCCGCGTTTATAACTCGCTGGTACATAATTCTCATTGACTCAGAGGCTCAAAATAAGAATAAAAACGTACGAGTTACATTTATATAAACGATCGTAAGACGATAAAATGAAAGGCTTACGAAACGTCCGAGAAACACACACGAGCAACATTATTATATTATAAATTGATGAAAAATAATAAAAAATAAGTGAACCAAGAGAACTGAGTGATCAAAATTCAACGCCGGTAAATGCTGGGACGTAAAATACGAGAAAAAAAAGGGAAGCAATGATCGTATCAGCTCAATACGTAATATGTGCTTGCCATACACATTCGCCTTTTTCCTCCCTCTCATTCTCGCTCTCCGTCTCTTTCGGTAATTCAATTCTTTTTATTCTCTCATCATTATATACGTATATGTACATTTGTGTACAGCTCGTGTCCGTGGCAGAGTGGAACACAACGTTTATTACGTATTCCCTTCACGCATCGAGACAAGTTCTGCACATGCTGTGAAACGAGTGGTTCGCGCATATATATAGATGTATCAATGTAATACCATCGTGTACATTCCGTACTACCCACTTGTCCAATTTCGGTGTCATCATTATTCCTTCCAAACTCGATAACTATATTTTCAATTACTTTTTTTTCTCTCCCATGGACCCAATTCCAAGAATCTGATTTTTTTTTTATTATTCTGAAGTTTGCATCGTTGGAATGCAACGGAATTCTTTTTTATCCTTGGCAAAAATAATTAATCCAATTCAGTATTTAATTGCGATGATAAAATGATCGATTTTTGCCTCTCGGAAAGCATATCGGCTCGAAAAATTCGGATTACATTGAAAATTCAACGAATCATCAATAAAATCAAATATTTTTCGTTGCATTCCAACGTTGCAAACTTCATGAGCATATTTTTTTACCGATTGACTCTATTTTCATGGTCCCGAATGTTTGCAATAAACAATTGGAAGCGAAGAAATTCATAATCGAAGAAATTCGGGTCGTAGGCAAATTGAGAAAAAAAATTTCACACTTCCGCAGAAAAAACTTTTGGAATTGACTAAATTGAGGGACCGGAAATGAAATTTTGCCAAAAAACGTCACCAAAATTTCTAAATTTTCGTTATTTCGACAATATTTTGGAATTTACGATTGGATCGACAAAAATTTACTTTTCGAAGAGACTTTCTAGAATATTTCTTGCTGCAATGACAAAATTTTTGTTATTTTTCAAAAAACGTCGAGATTTTGTTGAATACGGTCAATATTTTTGGATAATTTCGAAATTTTCGTTATTTTGACAGTATTTTTAATTCCTAACGAATTAAAATGACAAAAATTGACTTTTCGAAGAAACTTGGGGGATTTTTCAAAAAAAACGTTTAGTCGGACGTATTCAACAAAATTTTATTTGCACTGTGCGTCAATGAGTACACTGAAAATCAAATTTTGTCAAAAAAACGTCGATATTTTGGTGAACACTAAATATTTTTGGATAATTTCAAAATTTTCGTTGTTTCGACAATATTTTTCATTCGTAACGAAACTGTCTGCAAAATTTACGCTTGAAATGACAAAAATTGACATTTCGAAGAGACTTTCCAAAATATTTCTTGCTGCAATGACAAAATTTTAGTAATTTTTCACCAAAAACATTTTTTCGAACGTATCCAACAAAATTTTCTTTCCAGTCCAATTCTTCAATCTTCTCCGAGTCTCGTGCAGTATCAAATTTGGCAAAAGCAAGAAAAACTAAAGTTAAAACATCACCGATCAAGAGGAAAGCCGAGAGCGAGAAAAAAACGATTTGCCTACTTAAAAATGCATTGACGGAAACGTCAGGCGTGTTTGTTCGAATGTATAAATATTTGTGGGCAACATTATAGTCTCGATCAGTTTGACTCGTAGGTGTAAACGTCGGGTTGAAGAGCTCGAGGGCATTGAACACTCTCAGACGTCGGAGGCATCGAGATAGAATTACATTACGAGCATAATATATATAGATATATGTATATAATTTGCATTATGTATGAGAGCATATAGTGATAGGCCCGGAGGCGATAAAGTGACGAGATAGTTCGGACAAGTCGAGAGTGAGAGAGGGAGAGAGATTGAGCAAGTGTTAATTACATGTTTGCGGTGTCCGCGAGGATTACACGCTGCAACCGAAACTATGAGCTCTCTGGACCGCGTGTCGGACGACGTTACAGGTTGGTATAGTCAACTGACTATAAGGCTAGTCATAGCAGCCCCGAGTAACTCAATTATCTCGTTTTATCCCTATTTTCCAATAGGCTAAAAAAATCAAAGTCCCTTGAATAATTTTCCAGCAACAAAAAACTCAGTTTTTGTTGCAATTTTTCAAAAAAATGTTTAATCGAGAGTTTCCACCAAAATATCGATCTTTTCCAACAAATTTTTCTTTCCAGTGCACCCAATTACCAGAAAATCACAAATTTCGTTGCACACATTTATGAAAAATGTAAATTTTCATGGAAAAGTATCCGGAATCAAAGGCAACGATTTTTTTTTTAAGAAAAACGTTACGAAAGCGATTCTGCCTGTAATCGTGAAATTGCGATGCAACTTCGTGGTGCGTGTAAAACGAGAGCATCGTCAATATAAAAACGACGTATGACTCTAAAGTTTGCATCGTTGGAATGCAACGGAATTCTTTTGAATCGTTGACAAAAATAATTATTCAAATGCAGAATGTAATTACGATGATAAAATGATCGATTTTTGCCATTCGAAAAGCATATCGGCTCGAAAAATTAGGTTGAAATTAAAAATTGAACGAATCATCAATAAAATGAAATATTTTTCGTTGGATTAAAAAAAAAATTTAGATAATTTTGAAAATTAAACAAATTATGGATGAAACGAAATGTTTTTCGTTGGATTCCAACGTTGCAAACTTCATGAAGCTAAAGTGATGACTCTGAAGTTTGCATCGTTGGAATGCACCGAAATGCATTTTTATCTTTGACAAAAATAATTATTCAAATGCAGAATGTAACTACGATGATAAAATGATCGATTTTTGCCATTCGAAAAGCATATCGGCTCGGAAAATTAGGTTGAAATTAAAAATTGAACGAATCTTCAATAAAATTAAATATTTTTCGATGCATTTCAACGTTGCAAACTTCAGCACCATCGCACCGGTCCACCTATTTTTATTTTTATTCCCCCCTATCAGGACTCGTACTTGGGGCTTCATTTTCCCACACACACACACGTGTAAAATGTCTCATTTATTTATGAGTGTCCGTTGGAGAGCGTGTTTCTCCAAGAAATCGTATAAACTCGTGACCGGAATAATCAAGAGAATGAACCGGAGAAAATGGGATTGTGTGTGGAACCAAAAAAAAACAAAAACCACGGAGGAAATCTGACAAACGAGAACGAACTATATACAGAGGGTTCGAGAAACCCCCAAGGCGAAACGCGCGCCAAGATTTCGCAATTAAAAATCGCTAATAAAAATAATTTAAAAAAAAATGTATCGAAAATGTTTTCACCGCGTAAATTGGACTGGCCTGTATTTTGTTTTCTCTATACGACGGTCTTCAACGTCCCATGAAAAGAAAAAACGGAGTAACGAGACAAAGAAAAAAAAGCCACGCAGCACGACGAGGTAAAATAGTGATCGGCAGGGGGGGGGAGAGAACCAGGTGAGAAAGAAACGAGTGTGTTTTACCACCGTTCTAGGATTCCAGGCACGATCGTAGCGCGTAACACGGGTACACCGCACGAGAGAGCGTTCTCTCGTTTAGTACATGAGGTTCTGTAATACACACACGCAGACACACACATATATATATTTATATAAATATATAGTACGCCTTATGGAGTTACTTAGAGCATTAGCACGCTCGTGTAAAGCGCTACAGCTGCAGTTAAAATGCCGCTACTGGAATAGATGACGTTGAAGTTTGCATCGTTGGAATGCAACGAAATTCATTCATTTTGTGACAAAACTCTTCACAAAAATGTACAATGTTATTACAATGATAAAACGATCGATTTTTGCGGCCCAACAAGGGCCGCAAGGGAAAACTCAAAAGTTTTCGATGTTTTATTGAATTAAATAAATTGTCAATAAAAATTCATATTTTTCGTTGCATTCCAACGTTGCAAACTTCAGCCTCATGCGATAGCGCATTGTATGCGAGCAATTCCGATGAAAAAACTCAATTCATGATGCAACGTTGGAATGCATCGAAAAATATTCAATTTTAATGAAGATTCGTTCAATTTTCAATGTCGTGCAAATTTTTCGAGCCGATATGCTTTTCAAATGGCAAAAATCGATCATTTTATCATCCCAATTACATTCTGTATTTGAATTATTATTTTTTTCAAACATCAAAATGAATTTCGTTGCATTCCAACGATGCAAACCTCAGAGTCAAGCAATTTTTCATTTTCCCCATCCAATCGCGTGTAAATTCAATTTTGCCATGTCAAAAACGTAAAAAAATTCAAAAAGATAAGAATTTTATAAATTTTTCGTATTCTTCAATAATTTATATGGCGATACAAATTTTTTAGATTTTCACGTTCGTGTGGCGAAACATTTGGAATGAATTCGTGTTTCTGTACTCGATGCCAGTTTGATCAAATTCTGATTATTTTAATTTCGTCCCCCGCTTAATTTAATAAAAAGAGAATTTTCCAAGAAATTTCTTCGAAAAAATGTTGCGTCCATCGCTTCGAACGATTTTCTAAGAGTCCTTGACCCGCTGACGCGATTTTTCCATTGATAAAACAATAAAAAAACAGTTAAACGAATAAAAACCGCGTAATAGCGATAAAAATACAATTTAAAGGAAAAACTGACGAATCGTACTGATTCGACGTGAAAAGTCCCATATCCAGCGATTCAAAAATAGAAGAATCAACACGTACATCCAATAAAAATTTATTCCTATAGCTGGAGCTATGAATTTCTACGGGACCGAGTGTTACGAGAAAAACAAACATCTGCGAGTATTTTTTCGTTCATTGGCCACACACGCGTATATTTGAACTAAAAAATTTCGAAAATCATTCCGCCAAGTACGAGAAATTTTGATATTTTTCAACACTAAACTTCGAGAGACGCGGGAACGTGTTTTTTTTTTTAATCCAATTTTTCTCGTTTTTATCTCGAGTTTTATTATAACGAGTATTAAAATGGCAAATTTTCTTATCGCGCGATAAACTCGGTGTAAATTTACTCTCTCCTTTGTACGGTCTATCTCGTTCCACATGTACCTCGAGGTACCTCGAAAAACATGAAATATTTGACAAAGCACGAAAATACTCGATCGCGAGACGTTGAATCAAGATTCGCATCGTTGGAATGCAACGAAATTTTGTTTTTTTGATTTTTCATCAACAGAGCTCATGATTTTTGTTCAATAATTAATCAGGACGATAAAACAATATTTTCCGAGGATTCAAACACGAAATCGGCACGAAAATTGTCTTTTTTTTTGTTATTTTTAAATTTAACAAACGGTGAAAAGAAAAAATGGTTTTCGCTGCGGATTTCAGTGTCGCGTTCGATCGTCGAGTACACGCGTACGTAATAAAGCGTTTTATTTATAGAGCAAGAGATTATTCCAAAGTGCGTTCAAACTCGGGGCAAAAAAGTTGAGAGGGACAGAGAGGGGACTGAGAGTCAACATACAAATTGACTAACACTCATTTTAGTGAATGTACACAACGCGATAAAAGGTTCGTTGTTTGGTCGGAATGAATTTTCAGGCCGAGACGTGTGTTGAAAGACACGAGCTCTTCGCTCTTTGAGACGAGAATATTTTCGTCGAGTCATCGTAAAGAATAAAAATACTCCGAAAAAAAAAAAGTCAAGAAAATTAATAAGACGATTTGCAGTTGCAAATCTCAATCGTTTTAGTAAAAATGGATTCAAAAATGAATGTTTTTGGATAAAATTGATTTTTTATTCAGTATTTTAATAATTAATACGATCGTTTCGATTTCTCTAGTAAATTCAGTTTTCCATTGATTCCAACAAAAATTGATGATTTTTCGTTGCATTCCAATTATCCAAAAATATCGAGTTCACCGTGTTGAACGAAATATCGAAGTTTTTTGACAAAATTCAATTTTCAGTGCACACTGCAGAGAAAATTTTATTAGAAAAGATCGATATTTTGTTGGATGCGTTCGGGCAAACGGTTTTTTTTTAAATCACTCAAATTTTGTCATTTTGCAGCATGAAATATTCTATAAAGTTGAAAAAGTGAATTTTTGTCATTCGAATCGTAAATTTTGCCGACAATTCCGTTCGAAATCGAAAATATTGTCAAAATAACGAGAATTTTAAAAATATCGAAGTTTTTTGACAAAATTCAATTTTCAGTGCACACTGCAGAGAAAATTTTATTCCAAAAGTTCGATATTTTGTTGAATTCGTTCGGGCAAACGGTTTTTTTGAAAAATCACTCAAATTTTGTCATTTCGGAGCAAGAAATATTCTAGAAAGTTGAAAAAGTCAATTTTTGTCATTCCAATCGTAAATTTTGCCGACAATTCCGTTAGAAATGAAAAATCTTGTCAAAATAACGAAAATTTTGAAATTATTCGAAAATATTTATCGACAAAATGATTTTTGACAAAAATCAATTTTCAGCGGAGAAAAGAGAGACGGAGAATCCGTAAAGGAGCAAGCAGAAGCGAAGGGAGCTGGAAAGGGAGGTCGAAGTGGCCACGGGATGAGGGAAGTCGTGGTTTTGTGGTGCGGCGGTGGTTGCGGCAGCAAATTGAGATAGTTCGCAAACCGCGCACTGGTCTGGTGCCTACGTTGGCTGACCTAACGGTCTGTATAGCACAATCCTCGAGTGCATGTGTGCAACACGCCTCTTCTCCGCGTCTTGCTCTTCTCGCGTGTTCAAACTCATCTCGTATACACACATTTCCAAACATACACCGCGTTAGCCAACATTTATCGTGTATAAATCCGAAATGGCGCGTGTACTAAATGATTCGCGTTACGCCACGTAATTACGACGATCCAATAGACCAAACGACTGCGAATAAAAGTGTCAAAAATCACGACCGAACCACCAAAACGCTCTGAGCCCCAAAATCGTCAAAATTCATACCCAAAAACGATCATAACGAAAATTTCGTATCAAAATTCAAAAAAAATGTTTATGGTCGAAAAAAAAAACGAAATTTTGATTTTTTTAAATAAAATCTCGATCGCGTATGAGAAATTTTTGAATTTGACAATAAATTTTGGCCCCAGAATTGAAACGGCGTATGGAAAGGCAAAAAAAAGTGTCCAAACTTATTTGAAAAGGGTCAGGGACGAGTTGAGAATCACTGGAGACGGAGAAAGCTTATGGGGATAAGCTCTCGACTATATTGTATTTGTGTGCTTAGCCCAGCAAATATTAGCCACGATATCGCTTATGATGCTTGTCGAGAGGAAAGGGGTTGCTGCGCGCGGAGGTCGATGGTCCGCGGCCCTCTGTTACGCGCCAAGGGTGAGCGAGAAAACACGTCAATATGTATTATACATATAGATACATATATAAATATGCCCACGTGTACAGAAGGATTTTAGTGCTAGTTTGCAATCGTCGATGCCACACTGAAAAGAAAATTTTGTTGAAAAAAATCCAAATTTCGTTGGATACGTCCGACTGAACGTTTTTTTTTTTAAATCCCCCAAATTTTGTCATTGCAGCAAGAAATATTCTAGAAAGTTTTCTCGAAAATTCAATTTTTGTCATTCCAATCGTAAATTTTACTGAAAATTCCGTAATAAATTAAAAATATTGTCAAAATAACGAAAATTTTGAAATTATCCAAAAATATTGACCGCGTTCAACAAAATATTGACGTTTTTCGAAAAATCACAAAAATTTCGGCATTTCAGCGAGAAATATTCTAGATAATCTCTTCGAAAAGTCAATTTTTCGCATTCCGATCGTAAATTTTGCAGACAGTTCCGTTAGAAATAAAAAATATTGTCAAAAAAAAGGAAAATTTTGAAATTATCCAAAAATATTTAGTTTCGCGTGTTCAATCGACGTTTTTTGGCAAAATTTAATGTTCAGTGGAGCTGCTGGTACGTGGGGAAAGTAAAGTGTACATATATGAAGGTTTCTCCGTTCATCGGTTGCTTCTAGAGTTTGCACAGTCTCGTATGTGTGAACAATCTCGCTCTGTCGTCTCCTGAATCCACAGAGACGCGGAGGTACACGTTCGCGAGGCTTTATCCACACACAACGTGAACAGTTCGTATGTACTTTTGTACCTTCTCTGCGCGTGTTTGTTCTGCAACGCATGAGCAAAGAGACAACTAGACAACTAGAGAGAGAGAGAGAGAGAGAGCGAGAGTTCAATCACAATCGGCTTGTGTACTCGCAAGTACAAGACTCTGGCGCGTTGGCTCGTATATATATTTGTACGGTTCGTCGACGTCATGCAGACAGAGCCACAAAACAGGCATAAATTTCGTTCGATTTGCCTGCACGAAAAGCACAAAATGAAAGAGCAACTCGAAAGCTGATGGCAAAAGAAATTGCCAACGCTAACGAATCAAGATCTCGAAACACACTGGAAAGAAAATTCTGTTGGAAAAGATCGATATTTTGTTAAATACGTTCGAATAAACGTTTCTTTTTTTGGAAAATCACAAAAATTGTCATTGCAGCGAGAAATCTTCTAGAAAATCTTTTCAAAATAACGCAAATTTTGAAATTATCCAAAAATATTGACCGCGTCCGACAAAATATTGACGTTTTTCGAAAAATCACAAAAATTTTGTCACTGCAGCGCGAAATATTCTAGAAAGTCTCTTTGAAAAGTCAATTTTTATCATTCCAATCGTAAATTTGACCGAAAATTCCGTAAGAAATGAAAAATATTGTCAAAATGACGAAAATTTTGAAATTATCCAAAAATATTGACCGCGTTCAACAAAATATTGACGTTTTTCGAAAAATCGTAAAAATTGTCATTGCAGCAAGAAATATTCTGGAAAGTCTCTTTAAAAAGTAAATTTTTGTCATTCCAATCGTAAATTTTACTGACAATTCCGTAAGAAATCAAAAACATTATCAAAATAACGAAAATGTTGAAATTATCTAGAAATATTCTAGAAAATCTCTTTGAAAAGTCAATCTTCGTCATTCCAATCGTGAATTTTGCTGAAACTTTCGTTAGAAATAAAAAAAATGCTCAAAACAACGAAATTTTGTTACCCATGCAGCGTTTCATAAAAAATTCCAAAATTATTAGTCACTCCTTGCAAAATTCCGAGATCAATGTTTCATCCACGAAATCCCCATTTTTATATTCGCTCCAGACTAAAGAAGCATCGCAAGAAATACGAAAGAAACAACGACAGAACAAGCAACGAGACTGTTCGTGGGGAGATTTCGCTGCCACACCACGACGAGAGTTCAGTTTTGTCCGAATGTCCGCCCAGGGAACGTTTCTCTCTCTGTCTCTGGCTCTGCCTCTCGTTTCTCCTCTAAATCCACCTCGGTTTGTTTGTCCTTGCAATCCCTGTTTGAAGAAGCGTCGTTCGGGTTCCAGGGCCTGTGCAAACTCCTCATTATTGCGAACCAGACCCCTCCGCGCCGATGCGTATAGATGTATGCATTGCGTATGTATATAGCCAATGTATGCACATCCACATAACACACAAGCATATATAGATATACACACAATACATAGAAATCGTATACACACGTATATGGCCAATTGACAACAGGAGGCATGGAAGAACACTCTTGTTAATGTGTACTGAGCATACACACGAATACACGGCCGATGTAGCATCGTGACACACACACGCACACATAGACACGTGGGGACATATATTCAGGGCGATATGCGGCTCGATATTGTTCCGGATGACGTGTTTTTGTAGCGGGAAAAAAAATATATTCACCGCACAAAATCGACGATAAATTTTACGGAAAATCTAAACTTGACTCGGGCGCATTGAAAATTGAACTTTTTCGAAAAATCTAGATATTTTGGTGAACTCGGTAAACTAAATATTTTTGGATAATTGCAAAATTTTCGTTATTTTGACAATATTTTTTATTTCTGATGTGGAAATGAAATTTTGTTGGAAGAGATCGATTTTTTTGGAAAATTGCATAAATTTAATCGTTGCAGCAGGAAATATTGGGGAAAGTTTCTTCGAATAGTCAATTTTTGGCATTTCAATCGTAAATTTGACTGAAAATTTCGTTAGAAATGGAAAATATTGTCAAAATAAGGGAAATTTTGGAATTATCCAAAAATATTGATCGTGTTCGACGAAATATCGACGTTTTTTGGAAAATCACAAAAATTTTGTCACTGCAGCAAGAAATATTTTCGAAAATCTCTTCGAAAAATCAATTTTTGTCACTTCGATCGTAAATTTGACTAAAAATTTCGTTAGAAATGAAAAATAGGGTCAAAATAACGGAAATTTTGAAATTATCCAAAAACATTGATCGTGTTCAACTAAATATCGACGTTTTTTGAAAAATCACAAAAATTTTGTCATTGCAGCAAGAAATATTTTCGAAAATCTCTTCGAAAAGTCAATTTTTGTCATTTCGATCGCAAATTTCACTGAAAATTTCGTTAGAAATGAAAAATATTGTCAAAATTACGAAAATTTTGAAATTATCGAAAAAAATGTAGTTCACCGTGTTCAAAAAAATATCAAAGTTTTTTGACAAAATTTAATTTTCATTGTCACGATCGAATACGTTAATTTTAACTTTTTCAGTCATCACTATCGCTGAAAATAAAATTTTGTTCCAAAAAATCGCCATTTTCTTGAATACTTTGGACTGTACGTTTTTTTTTTTCTTTGGAAAATCACAAAAATTGTCATTGCAGCAAGAAATATTCCAGAATCGCTCCAAAAGTAAATTTTTGTCGTTCCAATCGTAAATTAGACTGAAAATTCCGTTAGGAATGAAAAATATTGTCAAAATAACGAAAATTTTGAAATTATCCAAAAATATTTAGTTCGCCGTGTTCAACAATTTAATTTTCAGTGGCTCGCTCTCTGCATGTAGATTCAAGATCGTCTCTTCAGAACTCAAGCTCTCGGTAACTACTTTAGCTGCTTCGAGCGTGAAAAACTGGCCATAGTTCCGACAATGGTACACGACAAGTTCCGCAGCAGGTCCTGAACTCTCTTATTCCCCTTTTTTTCCTCTCCCTCACTCAGTCTCTCTCTCCCACGCATTTTTACGAACAAGAGAGTTTCATTGTCCGCGAGAACCTTGTTCCAGGAAAGGTCTGTATTTATATATACGCCCATAATACACGTACAATGAATACACACAAAAAAAGCTTGTTCTGTCTCACAATGCAGCTGTCGTCTCTGTTTTTTCGTCTCTCGTCTTTTTCTTCGAGAGCACGACCCTCGAGATCCAATTTTTGTGTGGACCGATCGAATCCACCCCGAGAGCATGCGAGAGAAAAATTTTCCAACACACTCGTTGTGTTTTCTCTCTTTCTCGTACATTTTCATGCCCCAAACTTGTTGTTTCGTGGGGTAGCGAGAAGCAGAAAAAATACGAGGCTCAAGACTCTCTCGCAGACTCTCGAAAGCGAGCAGCAGACGAAGAAACAGATTAAGGAGATTGGTGCGAGATCTCGCTGGGGGAATTAGTGCTGTTGGCCAAAGCGTACGAGGCCGGAGAAACGACTGAAAAAGCAACGGAAATATAGAACCACCGGAGTCGTGACGGGGCGCGAAAAATCGAGAGGAATTTTCGTTTCTTTTTCGTGAGAAAAAGAGAACGAGGCAAATCCGTGAATCATTTCCATGAAGCTTTTCAAGTTTAATTTTCACAATAAACGTCAAAAATTTCAAAATTTTCCTCATTTTGTCAATATTTTTCATTTCTAACGTAATTGTCAGTCGAATTTACGATTTTGGAGTTCGCATCGTTGAAATGCAACGAAAACTCTCAATTTTTCATAGCAAGGCCCAAAACTTTCATGCAGTATTTGTCAACGATAATGAGACACTTTTTTGCCATTAAAAAACAGAATTTCCTAAAAAAAATTACAACGATCGTATTAATTATCAAAATAATTAATAATAAATCAATTTTTCGTTCTTTTTCACCGATTCAAACTTCAGGATCGTGAGGAATTTTCGTTTTTTTTTTTTGTGGCTTATTTGTGAGAAAGAGAGAACGAGGCAAATCCGCGAATCATTTCGATGAAGCTTTTCAAGTTTGATTTTTACGTTCGAGACTCGAAAAAATTGAATTTTGACAATAAACGTCAAAAATTTCGAAATTTTCGTCATTTTGACAATATTTTTAATTCCCAACGGAATTTTCAGCTAAATTTACGATTTTCCATTTATTTGTCATATTTTACGATTTTCAATGGTCCAATTAAACGCATTCACACATGTTTCATGTGAATGTGCAATCTGTACTTTGGCTACTGTTCGATTGAGACACAAAGACGAAACGCGATAACAAATCTATCGGAGGGGGGAGCCTGATGACGAACGAGATGTTTTTGGCAACTTGCCACAGTCTCAAGTTTGGCAAACGAGGCACAAAACGAAATATCCAAGTTTCTCTCTCGCTCTTTCATTCGTTCTCGTTTCTCTCATGAATTTCGGGCTGTTTTATTAGCTGCCAAAGTTCTTGGCGTGTTACAAATCCCGACCATCTTGTCAAGGTTCTGGGCCATTGAAATCATAATGAAAAAATCATTTTCGACCTTCAGGAATGATCAAAACTCCATCAATTTGATTTCGTCCAAAAAAATCGTAATAAATGACTAAAAAAAATTGAATTTGTCCATTCGACGTTTAAATTTTCTCATTATTTCGTTTTCTTGTTTCCACGTAGTCGCAATTTTGCCAAAGACGCATCGGGACTAACTCTCGAACAGAGTTTTATCGGTTTTGCTTGGCAAGGGAATTTCTCTTGAGCTCTGCCACCCACTGAGCGTCGCGAACGTCCGCGGGAGCTTTGCCAAACGCGATTATCCATCCGCGTATTCAATTCCAACAGGACACGCGGCACGTTTTCCATCGTAATACTCGCTTGTTTTTTGTATATCGCTCAAAACACAAAAATGTCCATCATTTTTTTCTTCCATCTTTAGATTTGGCCTTGATGGAACGATTTCCAAAAATGTCAAAATTAAATTTTGTCATAAAAACTTCGATATTTTGTTGAACACGGCGAACCAAATATTTTTGGATAATTTCAAAATTTTCCTCATTTTGACGATATTTTTCGAAATCACAGAAATTTTGTAATAAAAAAAAACAAAATTTTCGTATTTGGCCGCCATGGAACGATTTTTAAAAATGTCTAAATTAAAATTTGTCAAAAAAAAACTTCGAGATTTTTTTCAACACGGTGAAACCAAATATTTTTGGATAATTTCAAAATTTTCCTCATTTTGACAATGTTTTTTATTGCTATGAGAACTGTCGACAAAATTTACGGTTGCAATGCCATTTTGTGATTTTTTTTCAAAATTTTTTCGAATTCTAGCCAAAAAAATCGAAAAACTAATTATTTGATAATTTTTTAAGGCTCATCAAGTTTGCAACGTTGGAATGCAACGAAAAATATTTGATTTTATTGATAATTCGTTGAATTTTCAAACGGGTGTCGAAACTCGATCATTTTATCATCGTAATTAAATTCTAAATTCGAATAATTATTTTTGTCAAAGATAAAAAAGAATTTCGTTGCATTCCAACGATACAAACTTCAGAATCATATTTTTTTAGTGCTTTTTCTTTTTTTTTTTGAAAACAATTTTTTTTCCTTCCTTTCAAAGTATGAAACTTTTGCCAGTTTCATTTTCTCTGACCCTCCCTTTTTTTCGCGTATTTGCATCGCAAAAAGAGAAGCGTGAGACGTGCCAGAAGTGCCTGCGCCTGATTCTCGGAGCGTACGCTCTGTGATTTACGAGACTCGTGAAAAGAAGAGAAAAAAACTAAAGAGACGAAGCCTGAGAGAGAGACGGAAGGTCGAAAAAGGAAACGTGGGCGCGAATTACTCTCTCTCTGTAATTTCTACTCACGAAAATTGAAAGATATATATTTTCCTCTCCCACAATGTCGCTTATAATGTCCCTTGTCGTTTCCATTTCCATTAGGATTATCACTCTCGTAAGTTTTTTGGCATCACGAATTATTACCAGTTCAACGCTAATTCAAAGTCATTTTTTGTCTCTCTCGTGGCCTGCTCGTTAACGAGCAAATTTCTCGAGACCACGTAATAACGACGTCGTAAAAATCTGACGAATTAAAATTGAACGTTTTTTTTCAACAATTCGACGAAAAAAACGTCGAGAATTTGTTGATCACTCAATATTTTTGGATAATTTCAAAATTTTCGTTATTTCGACAAAATTTTTCATTTCTAACGAAATTGTCAGCAAAATTTCGATCCTCCAATAATTGAGCAAACTCGACTAATTGTCGTGTAAACACGATCGAAAAATTGACGCAATTTACACGAAAATGTAAGAAAAAAAAAAAAAAAAAAACTCCCAGAACGAGAATATCGAACGAAATATTTATGACGTACGGAATTTAATTGTTTCGTTCACAAGTGGAAAATTATCTACAAGCACCGAAATTAAAATGCTCAATCGTTGAGTTTGCTATGCTAAAATATTGATACGAACATCAAACAGTTTCGAAGAGCACACAATAAACGTATAAAAAACAAGAAAAAATGTGAAGAAAAAAAAATAATTGGCGTACACTTTATAATTAATTCGTGCGTCAATAAAAATTCAAGTCTTTTTTTTTTCCACCGCGTGTATTGACATTCGAATACGCGTACGTGCAAACCGGAGAATTAAATTTCGGGTCGTTGAACCGAAAGTAAGAAACGAATAAAAAAAACACGAATTTTCGTCGAGGAATGCCAAATTTTTTTAAAACTTTATTTATTTTCTAAGCTTTTTATAAATTAATTTTAAGAAATTTTCACCTGATCCATATTTTTTCAATAAAAATTGAAAATATCAAAAAATTCCATAATCTCGAGTCGATCTCGATGTTGAAGTTTGCATCGTTGAAATGCAACGAAATTCTGTTTTTTCTTCACCAAAGTCCATAATTGTTATTCAATATTTGTCCCGGACAAGTCTCTCGAGTCTCAGAATCTCAATCGAGCCAAAAAATAGCCACAATTTTCAAAATTCAATAAATAATTGACCGAAACAATATTTTTCGTTGAATCTCAACGTTGCAAACTTCGGAGTCATTTCTGACCCTCGGACTCGCACTCGAAATGAAGCTGAAGTTGGCAACGTTGGAATTTACCGAAAAATATTTATTTTCATAGATAATTTCTTGAATTTTCAAAGTAATTCAAATTTTTCGAGCTCACATACTTTTTGGATCGATTTTTCCCACCCAAAAAGTGTATCGGCTCGAAAAATGTGAATAATTTAGAAAATTCAACAAATTATCGATAAAAAGTCAAATTTTTCGTTGCATTCCAACGTTGCGAACTTGAGATTCATAAAGGAAAATGAAAAAAAAGCATCAAAGATTAACGCGCGGTTCGAGACAAAAGGGCGAATGCAAATTCGAGAGCCCAGTGTGAAGCTTTTTCGTTTTCCCGAAGCGCTGCGTTTATAACGTGATTGCGGCGAGGCTTTGTTCGCCATGGCGTGTATCAACACGAACTACATTTATTTTAGTCGGGAAATATAAGCAAATGCATGGGGTAAAAAGCGAGCAAGAGGAAAGCGACGCGCCAGAGCTTTTCCGGTTCGAATGAACAACGCGAGAGGGCTCTGCACACGTCGGGGTGGGGATCGCTCCTGTTTACGCTCCAATGAAAATTTGCTGGCCGGCCAAATATTTTTTTTCTCCCTCGCGACAGCGTCCGCGCATCTATTATCAGTTTTTTTTCTTCTTTTATCTCTGGCTACACCGTCGCGCCGCTACTACCAATTCCGGCGTTCATGGCTCGCAATGTGTACGCCGAGGATTCGCCATCGGTGCAGGCAGAAAGAAGCAAAAATAAAGATAAACAAATGCATGTGCGCATGGTCTTTTCTATGGTCGAAAAAAAAATCATGAATCTGAAGTTCGCAACGTTGGAATACAAAGAAATTCTTTTTTACATTTGGCAAAAATAATGATTTAAATGAAGAATTTAATTACGATGATAAAATGATCGATTTTTGCCACCCGAAAACACATCGGCTCGAAAATTTTGGATGACGTTGAAAATTGAACGAATCAACAACAAAATAAAATATTTTTCGTTGCATTCCAACGTTGCAAACTGCAGCATCGTGAAAAATCATGAATCTGAAGTTCGCAACGTTGGAATGCAACGAAAAATACTTTTTCCCTCAATGTTTCGTTGAATTTCAAAAGAAAAGCCAATTTTCGTATCAATTTTGTGCTTGAATCCTGAAAAACGATCGTTTTATCGTCCTGATTCAATTTCTAATAAAAATCCTGAGTTTTCCTCAAGGAAAAACCGAATTTCGTTGCATTCCAACGATGCATACGTCAGCATCGTAAAAAATCATGAATCTGAAGCTCGCAACGTTGGAACGTAACGAAATTCTTTGACAATTCAATAAATTGATTAATTTTTATCGATAATTTCATGGATTTTCAAAATTATCCACATTTTTCGATCGTTTTAACGTCGTAATTGCATTATGCACTCGAACAATCGGTTTCGTCACAGAAAAAACGAAAAAACGTCACAAAAAATCGAGTTTTTCATTGAAATAAATTTCGTTCAAAGAAATGTTGACATTTTTTTTACTTTTTCCAGCTTCTGAATGGAAATTTGCGAAGAATCGCGAGCTTAGTAAAAAAAAAATATCGAGCCTTCCCTATCAGAGCGAAAAGAACCAAAAAATCGTGTCCAATTTCGAAAAAACTTGGAGAAAAAAAAAAATCGAGATTGCAGAAAATTTTCAAAACTCTCAATTTGGTATCGAAAAAAATGACGTTGAAGTTTGCATCGTCGAAATGCACCGAAATTCTTTTTTTCTATGACGAAGCTAATTATTTAAATGCAAAATGTAATTACGACATAAAAACGATCGAAAAATGTGGATAATTTTGAAAATTCATCAAATTTTCAATAAAAATCAATATTTTTCGTTGCATTCCAACGTTGCGAACTTCAGATTCATCCAAAAAAGCTCGTTATCGAGAAAATCTCTCGAACGAGTCGAGATTCCACGTGGAAAAGCCCATGGGCGAATTTTCATGTAAATGGACAGCTCGAGCTTTTCCGTATTCGTTGGATGGGGATAAAAAGGCTGGACAGGTTGGTCGGGAGCGCCAGAGCGAGCGAGGACTCTCCATATAATGGAAACGAATGTGGACAACGTTGGGGAACGAGGCGAGAAGAATGAAAAGTCCAAACTACCAAAAAAATAAAAATGCAACAAAAAAAAACTGTAAAGCGATTGGGTCGTAAAAATTGAGATAATCATTGGAAAATCATGGTAAAAATAATCGGCCAATTACGAACGACACAATCAGCAACGAACGTGATTGGAGGGAGGAGGAAAAAAAAAGAGAGAAATAAAATAATGCTCGATAGATCGTCACACCATCGATGCAGTTATTTTTGTTTAAGAGCCCCTGACGAGTGCAGGCATTATGACGAAAAAAAAACACACAAAAATGCATAATACGTTGGAGAGTTTCATGTCGCACGCAATCGAGATAGACGATCGTGTTACACCGCACGAATGAAACACACAACCATTTTTTTCATCATCATTATTTATCTGTTTCTTTTTTTGCCTTCACCTCGCTGTTTCATTGTCAGCCTGAAAATTCCATAGTCATTCGCGTGTTTCGTTTTTTTTTCTGCCATTTCAACGCTTTTCCTCGCTTCCCGCGCGCCGCCAACTGTTATTTTATTTTATTTCTATATTATTCTCAGCAGCTTCGTCCCCACTGTAATTCTCTTTAATCGCTCACGGTGTTTCAATTGTTTCAAGGGTGTCATAATCGTTTTGGCATATTTCGTGACCGATGCTCGCTCTCTCTCTCGCTTCGTCTCGCATTCTTCATTTTCTCTCATCTCCATCGTCATTATCGTAATCATCATTATGATCGTCAGAGACCTCGACCCCCGGAACAATCGCGCTTCACTGACGACGATAACAGAAAGTGAGAAACAGAGAAAAGGATGAGAATGGAAAAAAAAAAAAAAACACATTGCCGGTGGGAAAAAGCATTAACCGCGAGAGGGAGACTCCAGAAGAATCATCAACCGACCAGTCATCAAGTTTCCAAGCTCATTTTCTCCCACAAGCTTCCCACCAATGAAACACTTTTTTCTTCTCCATTTTTTCCTCTTTTTCTACACAAACCGTTACACGAGCCATTCTTTCGACCTTCAGGTTCGTCCCTTGCCATTTCAATTTTTTACTCTCGTTGTTATTAATAACGAAAATAAAAATGATAAAATTAATAAACAAAATAATAAATAAATTAATAAAATAATAAATAAATAACAAATAAATAACAAATGAATAATAAATAATAAATTAATAATAAATAAATATTGAATAAATAATTTATTGAAAAATTAATTAAATTAAGTGAATTTTTCATATTTTTATAATCCAATGTTTAAAAAAATGGACTTTTTAATTAATTTCATTATTTTAATTAAGAAATTAATTCATTAAAATAATGAAATTAAAAAAAAAATACATTTTATTATTTATTATGTATTTTATTATTTTTTATTATTTTAATTAATTAATTTATTAATTAAAATAACAAAATTAATTAAAAAATCAATTTTTTCAAACATTGGATTATAAAAATATGAAAAATTCACGAAATCAAAAAACAAACAGACTTTTTTTTCTGCCCCAATTAATAATCAAGCAAAAGTGAAGAAAATGAATAAAAATCGAGGGATTTCAATTTCAACAGGGAGAACAAAAAAAAATGGCTTTTGTTGTGATCCAACGCGATGAATTTGCCATTGGGGTGATAAAAATGATAAAAAATTCAAAGATGAATGAAAAATGTGAATTTCCATGATTTCGTTGTCGAGAAAAATGTTTCTACAGGTCCGGAATTTGCACGTGTTTAAAAATTCATAGCGAACTCGCATCTGGAATGAGGGGAAAAAAATTCCACATGTCGAGACCTTAAATTGTGGGTAAAAGGAAAAAAGAGAGTGTTGGAGAGCGAGCGAGCGAGAGAGAGAGAAAACATCAACGAGAAGGCCTTCAGAGCACTCGTTAAAACGACTCTATACTATCAATACGAATTATTCATCGCTTGACCCGCATAACCGTCCTCTCTGCACGAGATATGCGCATAACGTTTCGCTCGTTACAAGACGAAAAAAGTCTGAGCGAGAGAGGTGAAAATAAACAAGATGGAAAAACTCGAGGTTCTCGAATGAAAACGCCCAAGAAAAAATTGTTACATACAAATTAACTTTTTTTTCGAGCTTGTTCAAGCAGTTTGGAATGAAAAATGATTTATTTCTGTACTGAAAAAAAAAGTTGTTGAAAAAGATCGAATTTTTCGGGTCGACTAAACGTTTTTTCGAAAAATCCCAAAAATTTTGCCTTTGCAGCGAGAAATTTTCCAGAAAATCTCTTCGAAAGTCAATTTTTGTCATTCCAATCGTAAATTTTGGCGAAAATTCCGTCAGAAATGAAAAATATTGTCAAAACAACGAAAATTTTAAAATTATCCAAAAATATCGACCGCGGTCAACAAAATATTGACGTTTTTCGAAAAATCCCAAAAATTTTCCATTCCAGCGAGAAATTTTCCAGAAAATCTCTTCGAAAGTCAATTTTCGTCATTCCAATCGTAAATTTTGGCGAAAAATCCGTCAGAAATGAAAAATATTGTCAAAACAACCAAAATTTTGAAATTATCCAAAAATATCGACCGCGTTGAACAAAATATTGACGTTTTTCGAAAAATCTCAAAAATTTTGTCATTCTAGCGAGAAATATTCCAGAAAATCTCTTCGAAAGTCAATTTTCGTCATTACAATCGTAAATTTTGGCAGAAATTCCGTCAGAAATGAAAAATATCGTCAAAACAACGAAAATTTTGAAATTATCCAAAAATATTCAGTAATCGACGTTTTTTGATAAAATTAATCGGCCATGATAGACAATTTTCCAAAAAAAAGCGTATTCTATCATGAAAATAATGAAAAATTATGCAAAAAGCTGTGAAATTTTATCAACAAAATTCATTTTTCCACTCGTCACAATTCTCCCCATAAAAAACAAAATTTTCAACCGTTTAATCGATTTCAATAATTATTATAAAAATTTTTATCATTACGTCGAGAATTTCGTAATTTTCGTCATTATTTTGCCGTGAAAACCGAACCAAAAACGATAAAACGCGATTTGTCAAAATTCGGGGGGGGGGGGGGAAAAAATGGAAAAAGGTCAAGAGTCAGGTCTCCGAGGGCGCGGAGAAAAGAAAAGTTGAAGTAAAACATATTATTGAATTTTAAAACTGTTAGTGCTCTTGAGTGTGGCTGCGAGAGCGAGAAACTGGCGGAGAGGGAGAAAGATGAAAGGACATGGTGGAAACACTTACCGGGTGTCGTGCAGCAGCTGCCGCGGCGACAGCTGCCGCGTTAATGCCGGCGCTCGGGTACATCCTTCCCCAGGTCTAAATAATATTATATATCTAGCTCGTTGGTTGACTGGAGCGGAGGGAGGGGGGGGATTTGTCTCTGTATGGCTCTCGGGGGGTTCAAGTTTATTTGCCACGTTGGCTAGTGGTGCTGCAGCGGCGAAAGCGCGAACGTGAGCCTCAGTTCCGGCGTAGACGCCCTCGAGAAAGCACACGGAGTCGTAACGAGCGATATAAAAAAAACTAAAATCACAAGCTCGTCGGCGACTGGACGTCGCCGACGTATTGACTCCGAGCGATCTGAGGCAATGCCTCGATGTATTTTCCGCCTTTCGTGTAAAAAGTAACGAAATAAAACTGATTAAATCGACACACACACACACACGCACGCACAGACACTGAGCGCAGGCTCGTTTCGGGCCTCGGGCCACACGCGACTCGCGAGTCGCAATGCCCGCGTCGTTATAATTCACGACGTTTACACCACATACGAGAAAAAACAGCCTCTAAACGGAGCAACACTTTTTATCCTTCGAGTCGTTGACACTTGACTCGAAACCTCGAGCACCTCAATTTTAAAACTAAGAAAACTTCTCCGACGAATTAAGGCACGTGTTCACTTGGAACGACACACACGCACTTAATGTATTAGAGGGAACAAAAAGGACGCGATTTATCGTGCGGAGCATTCGCTCCCGATAACGTGAAACGACACTCTCGTATTTATCCTCATAGTACTTGTGTGTGTTGCCGATTAAAAAGGGACAAGAAGGCAATAATAACACGAGCTGCCATGTATTCGAGTCTAAATTAATATCTATGTGTCACGCTGCTTAATTGGAATGAGAATTTAATGAGAAACACGAAGCTCGAGAAACTAATTTTGATATCAAGATAAATTTAATAAAGATACGAGCATAATAAAATGGCGCTTTCAAGTTTCAGAGGAAATTTCGACAATCATACGCGTATCCAGCAAATGCGAGCACTTTCGTGTATTTTTTTCACTCTTTTTTCTTCACGTCGCTCGTAGTTTCGGTTAAACTGCAAACCACGGAGTTTTTATAATCCAAACACGTTGCACTCACGCGTATCGTGCACTATTGTTGAATTAGATAATCCAGAACGATTGGCGAATTGGTTTCGATGTATTAAACACGTACCGGAGCGTTTTGAAACCGGCGACGACGCGATACGCACTACGTGACGGTCCGGCGTAAACTAAGTGGGCGCGTAGCCTAGCGCTTGGCGGCTTGGCGCGGCAGCGAGGCGAACTCGCTCCCCCCACCACTTGCCGATTTTCCCCTACTGCGCGACACACTGCGCCGCCGAACGTTAGCACGTGGATTTCATGGCGTTCTCTTGTCTTTCTCTCTCTCTCTCTCTCGCCGTTCTACTCGTTATTTGCTCTGTCCTTTGTCCACACGTGTATTTACGCGGCGGCGTCGCGAGGGGGATTCGGAGACGAAGAGAAAGATGGAGAAACCCCGGCAATTCGTACACATGGACGGTGTACAAGTTTGCGTTCTTCTGCTTTCTCTCTCGCACTCTTTTCTGCACGTTCCTCGCGCGTCGCTGCCTCGCGCATGAGCAAAGAGACGCACACTAACGCCGCGCCCTTCTTTCTCAGTCTCGCGCGTCCTCGCCACCGAAAAACACTGTCCTCGTCCCTCCGACGACACATTTTTTTCATCGCTCTCGCGCTCACTTGCGAGCGTCTTCCGAGAGCTCGTATAGTCCCCCCCACTCCGCCCGCCCCTCACACACAAGCACTCTTGTAACGTTCCTCCTCTTCGACGTACGGCGTCGCTGTTGCCGTCAACTCCAACCGCCACTACATACCATAACACACTCTTGCCTCTTTTTTCATTTATTTCTCTCTCTCTCTCTCTCTCTCTCTCTTGCATCTACCTCTTTCCCCATCCTTTTCTCTTCTCCTCGTTTTGACGACGAGAGTCTCGACGCCTATACATTCCGAGGGCGCGCGCGTTTCCGTCTCGCACTTTACGCGCGCGCGCACCTACCACGCTTTTGTTCTCGTTCGTCTCTTCTTCGCTCTCTCTACTCTTCGACACTCACTCGAGTTTTCGCACCTTCGCTGCTACTTCCAAATCCTAAAAGATTTTCGATGCTTCGGTTCGGTCTTTTATACGCGCAGAGCAGTTCATTCGTTATGGGAACGATTATTTTTTATTGATTTACTCCACGATGCTCACTTTTTATTTTCCGGAAATGACATCAATTTAAAAGGTTTATCGATTTTAATTACACTTTTTTTTGTTTCAACGTGCGCGATGCACGTGGGGAAATTGTTTACATTTTAGGGTTGACGCAGAGATTATTGAACGGCGACCTGACGGCCATGTTTTTTTTCTCCTATAGATGACGCTGCGGAGTGATCCGAGCGATAAACACTTTTTGTTTGAGCTTCACAAGAGTGCATAGTGTCGCACAAAATTTTATCAACCAATCAAATGTTTATTTACGCGAAAAGAGGCTCGAGACAGACGAGCGTTGTGTTTTTCTAAAACGTTCCGGTCCCCAATGTCCTCGATTCATTTCGCGTTGCGTAAACAATGCGCAGCGGCGCCATCTATCGCGCAAAAATCGTGGTACTTTTTTCCCTCTTTGTTCACTTTGTTGGTCGCACGAATTTCTTCAAAAAATGCCAGTTCATCGAATATTGACGTTTATTTATCGACATTTTCTATCGCAAATCTGTAAAGGGGAGAATTACAAACTTTTCCGAGTTTCTTCGATGTCGATCGAGAAATAACCTGCCACGGCACTTTACTCGCAAAGGCGAAATTCAATTATCAAGAGAGTGGCGTCGGTTATTGTTAACGTCGTTACGATGACAGAAAACGAGAAGTGAAAAACGAATAAATAAAAAGCCAAAAAAATTCGATCCGATAAACGTATAGAGAAACAAGAATGCCGTTTTTTTTATTTTTTTTTTTTACCACTGACGAGATAGGGACAAGGGGACCAAGATGCATGTATATCTATATACACGTTTTGTGAGAAATCTCGAGTGGACACCCAAGTGAGTGAACACGACGAACAACCTCTCGATAAACTCGATACTCGTACTTTTGTATATATCATTCCTATCTATACATATATATGTGTGTGTAGATTTAGATATTTATCGGTCGCCCAATGTTTGCTTCCATCCGCTTTTTATACGGGCTGTTCGATGTCAAAACGAGTGTTTTTTCGAGTATAAACGATAAAGTTACGTTTTTGGATGACGTTGAAGTTTGCATCGTTGGAATGCAACGAAATTCATTCATTTTGTGACAAAACTCTTTACAAAAATGTACAATGTACGATCGATTTTTGCGGCCCAACAAGTTTAAAAACTCAAAAGATTTCGATGTTTTATTGAATTAAATAAATTGTCAATAAAAATTCATATCTTTCGTTGCATTCCAACGTTGCAAACTTCAGCCTCATCATTTTTGGAATCTTTTCTTCACCCTCGGTTCAATTCTCAATCGTCAATCAAATTTTTACGTCGTTGCACCGGAACCATCGCAAGGCTATCAGAGACGCCATGCAACCTAGAAGAATCTTGAACCCTGCTCGATCGAATTTATTTTTGGTCTTGAAATATGGATCGCTTTTGAAATGCTCGCTTTCCTTAATGTATTTCGCGTGCGCGATCGTGGAGAAAAGCGGTTCCCCCATAGATGTATCGTTAATTGCGTTTTACGTGAAATCATTTGTAGGTTATCTCGATAGCCCGCATATAGGGACAGAGAACAAAAAAATAAAATTAGTTCTCAGACGACAGCGAAACATCGATAAGGGAACAAGAGAATCTGCTTCCGTCTGCTGATTTTGTCTACACACGCTAGATAGTAATTTTCTGTGTGTGTGTGTCTTTCGATTGTTTTTCTTGTACTCTTCCTTCGAGTTCTTATCATTGAAATCACGAGCAATTTTCAACGACGAAATAAAGCGAGATTCTTCATTGGATTTTTAGGAAATCGAGTGTGTTTCGCTGTCGTTCGTGAGAAATTTTCCATTTTTTTTTCAACTTGATCTTTTGCGGATTATTCGTCTTTGGGTTAACAGTGGGTTAAGTTTAATTAATCTCTTTATTAATGAATGTGCAAGGAAGAAACGTCTATACTGTTCAGAGATCTCGACGAGACTGTAAAAGGTCTTGCAACGGAAAACCCTCAGAGAATAACGTCACCGTATGCAGAGAAAACATTCCCAGTTTCTTCTTTTTATGTGTTGACTGCTAATTACATCGACCCTTGCGTCGATTGGTTTTTGAATCATACGTTATAAAAAAAAAAAAGGAAAAGAGAAAAAAATTCACTATTTCGTGGTAGTGTGATTTTTAGTCAAAGCAGAAAATAAACAAATCTTATCAAGTTCTTTAGCATTTTTTCCTCAGCTTTCGTAAACCGAGAAACTATTTAGCGGCACAGAAACCCAGGACTTTTGCCTCCACTCTCTTGCAGGGCGTTTCTCACTGCCTGTTTAACGAGGTACCTTATGGGAACGCTTAACAATCCGGACTTTTAACAACATCGAATAGTCTCATTAAAAAGAGGAATAATGAAAAAAAATCTGAGATGTGGTAATTTAAGGAGAATGTGAATTGCTCTATAAAGATTTTTATTACACCATTAGCCACGGAGTGTGAATATAAATCAATGAAAAAAAAAATCCATTTATATCTTACTAAATAAATTTCTTAAAATCATTAGATCATAAGAAATTTCCAGTCGATTATATTGCCACTAAATTGTGGCAATTGCAGCACGGACAATTCTCACAAATTAACGACAATACGAAATTTTTCTGACTCGAGAACCAAATTTTCTATTCATTTTTTTTTCCCATGTTTTCACTGGATTTCTTCAAGTTTTTCGATGCAGCACTTTTCACGCGACTCTATAGAAACTCCAAACGAGCCTAATTATCAGGATTTCCGAGTTTTCCCATGCGATTTTCGAGATTCGCTCTATTACGAGATCTCTCTTTATCTCCCCCCCCCCCCTTTCTCTTTCGCGTGCTCGGTGGCGTTATATATGTGTACAATAGAACGGATTTCTCTGCATACAGTCGTTAATTGCTAGCTTCAGGTACATGCCGTAGGCCGCACGAAACCGCGGCGTGTGCATGAATGCATGCATGCACGAAGAGCTCCCTAATCCGTTGAGCATATACACGTATATATATATTTATTATATTCACATGTATACGCACTCGGAGACCTGTGCGAGCATTATTATCGCAACGTAATTTTATATAGCATTTAATCACGTCTGCACGCGGCATACAGAAGCATTACACCATGCGGTTCAGCAATTTTCACATTTATATGTACAAGCTCACATATCTATAGAAACATGTTACGACAACAACATTGAAACATTCCTTATTATTGTTATAATTGATATTAATTATATTATCATTATACAAATAATTCAGCACCAACATTGTTACTTTTCATCTTTTTTGTCCTCACTGAGCATTTCCAATTTGAAAACCATTTGGTTTCACTTTTTACGAAATTGTCTGTTGTTTTTTCATCGTTCTCTCTTTTTATTCATTACTCGGTTTATAGTTATTAACATCGTAACTTTCGCGATCATTTTTACCCTCATTTTTTTGAGCCACGAGAAGGCAATATATATTTTTTTTTTTTCTATATTCCAACCTTTGGTCCACGATCCGGAAACGAACTTTTTGGTTGTTTTTTGCCAAGCATTAGAACAGAAGGGGGAAAGTAAAATTATACGGTTTTGTAAGAGAAAACTCGATCTTTTGTTCCGCTGTCCCTAAGCATGGGATCGAATGTCGAAATTCTATAAGCTCATGGCTACGAGCGCATAAAATAAAAAGGGAATAAATATCGTTGCCGCACATTCTCACATGTCAATTCTGCGGAACAGATTTGATTAGCTGGATCATACGTAAGTTTCTGTTGCAACGAATACACGTATGAAAATATTCGTACAGGTTGATATTCTTAGCGGACGTTGTAATTAATCGCAGTGCCAGATTCGAGGAAATCCTGTCAAGTGTTACTTTCGAACTACTATACAACAAAATGCTTACAAACACATAACGATGAATTTATATGCCTGGAATAATTGAATTAATGGCTGAGCACACTTATTTTTAATCGGGTCTACCGAACGGAATTTCATATCTCGTATTATTTATGTATTTTTTTATTTTTTCACCATTTTTTATTTCCTTTGCCTTTGCTTTTTCATTTAGTTTTTTTTTTTCGTAACGTATTTTATTCGACATCAGCATAAAGTTGAGACCGCATTCCGCGAGCAAAGGACGGACGAGTGGCCCAAAGACTCGAGAAATAAGAGATAGCAGCATATTTATGTGTTTATGTTTATACATATGTATATATGTATATATGCGCGAGCTTGTATTTGGGAATTTGTATGCACAGTGCTATTACAGAGAAGAGAGATAAAGACCGAAATGGAATCCAAGAATCCGGAGTCGAATTAACAAACATCGTCGAATCAACGAATTTATTCGTGATGCGAACCAAGGAGGTGGCCTTTTGTGAGCAATATTCTTCCTCCTTTTCTTTTCATTTATTTTTCCCCCGACTGTCGTGTTTAATTCAGAGATTTCTTTCAAACTCTCGGCACGCTGACGATTATTCCTCTTGTTACCAGACAAAAAATGATTTCTCGAGCACTTACCTCGAGAAATGTTGTCTTGATTTTCTTTCATACGAAAAATTCTTAGTCTCGTTTCTGCAATAAAAACTGAAGATTTTTTTTTTCATTCAGTCAATCAACGATTGATTTTTTACGACGCAGGCATCGACGAGATGAAAACTCGATTTATTCGAATTACGGAGACCATCGACCCTGCGTGTCATCTTGGAATATTATTCTCGGAATATTTGTTCTCTCTGCTATTCTAATGACGCCTGAATCTACACACATATTCAATTAACCCGAATATAAATATACACATAGATACGTATCTGTATACGTAACGAACAAGTGGAGAATGACAAGAACGCGACGAGGAATCTAACGATTATGACTGAGTGACGCCCGTCGAGACTGCGACAACTTTAGACGCGAGGGAGAATCGAGGAAGTCACGACTACGAGCTGCATTTGTACAGTTTAATCTACATTCATACTTACGTGAGTCCACCCATACATGTATTTTGTAATTAAAATCCTTGCCGCGTATTCTTGCCGGTTCCTCGTCAATATATCTCAACTTCTCAAATATCAATAAAAAATACACGATAGTCAACAGCTTTTTAATTTTTCAAACGATTTTTCAATTTCTTTTTCCGAGCCCGGACACTGAAAATTAAAATTTGTTAAAAATCGTCGATATTTTTTTAGACAAGGTTAACTAAATATTTTTGGATAATTCGAAATTTTTCGTCATTTTGACAATATTTTTTATTTCTAACGGAACTGACAGCAAAATTTACGATTGGAATGACAAAAAGTTACTTTTCGACGAGCCTTTCTATAGATAGTAACCTAACAATAAATTTTATCAAAAAGGCTGATGGGCGACACATTTCCGAACATGGAGAATGAATGAAATTTAATAGTCTGCGTTTACAAATTTTTATTCTATATATGCATAAATACAATTGTACATTTTATGGATTAGTATTTAGTGCGTGGGACTCGTTGCGCCTAGTTTGGATGCACCAATGTCTCTCAGTTTTTCTCTCTTTCCACCATTCGCTGTTGGCCAGCTTCGTAGTAACAAGCGTATATTTCTCATTCATTGCAAAACGCATTTATTGGTTAATTGCATCATTCTTGCCAAGTGCTTGGCTGCCAATTGGCACGGCCATCAATCGGTGCTAGTGAGAGCGACGAGCCATGCACAAACTGCTCGAATGATGGCTCTCTGCCTCTCTCACGCTTTTTTTCCTCGATTTTTATCTGTAGAAACTATAATAGCTACAACACTCTTGATACAAGTTGAAACGTTACCTGCCTTTTGCTTGCAACCGATGGAAAAATCATTCAACTCCCGCGTAACCGTACTTGCGACGCGGTAACTTTCGAAATCCACTTTTAGCTTTGGTTCTCATTGAATTAACATTCTGATTTTTTTCCATGTGTAGTGCAGGATATTTTTATTTTCGATGAATTGATGAAATTCTGAATTTTTTACCCAATATCGAGAAAGATCGAGACGAAAACACGACGTGTAATATTTTCGACATACTTTTATCAAGTCCTTTTTTTTTAGCGCCGTGATTTATGGATACCCAAATCGAATCGGCGTTATTCATAATTAACTTCGTTTTTTCTCGAGGATGTGTTTTTTTTTCTCAAAATGATGCTATTTAACGAGTTGTCCCTAATTCTTGGGTATTTCCGTGAGGATTATATATTAACGCTCCTAGCCACGGAATCTCTGTGCGAAATCCATTGAGAAACCCATCGCCTCGAGAGAATCCGGTTTTGTCGGTGAGAAAAGCCATTGACGATTATACTGACAAAGTATATCACAAAGTACGTGTACGCGTTGTCCCAAAAATCGTTTCCAAACCGACGCGGTCGTCAAATGGCACAATTCTAAGAATAAAAGTCCTTTAGCATTTCTCTGTAGGACGCTTCATTCCTGAGTAATCGGCTAATCGACGCCACAGCCAATCCCGTGCGCCGCTAGGGACGCTATCCCCACTCCACGCGCTCCTGCCACAGCCATCATTGGCCAACACAATTCTATCCGATAACTCGTAAACGCTTGAGCTTAGACAAAAATCGCTAAGGACTTTTCTTTTCAGAATTGTCAGATTTATCGATCCTCTCAATCTTAAGGACAACTTTTGATACACTCTGTATAGAGTGGTAAATCGTTTACCGTGTTGCGAAAACTTGTGTCGTACAGTGTAGTTCTCGGGTATTCGGCTCGAGCGGCAAGAAATCAAGCAAGACGGATCGGACATACAAACACGACTAGCCATATATACACACACACGTGAAACAACTCTCGCGAGAATGAATATTGTGAGCATTGATTTAACACAGCTGTAAATATCTTGTAGTATCGCAGACTCGCTCGAGATGTCATAAAATTGAACATGATATAAGTTTGAGGATTATAAGATTAATCCAAGCTTCTGAAGGTATTGCGAACCGGACTTTCGTATATATACATAGAATATCTTGTATACATATATACATTAGCGTAAGCTGATACCGCGAGACGAAACACTTTGATTTTTTTCGTTACTTCATTTTCACGTGCATATATTTATAAACATGAAACGAATGGGCGAAATGAAAAAAAGTTTGCAGAAGCGAGAAAAATGTGAAAAGAAATCCCTTCGAGCGAGCGCGATCCGCCCGATATATACGACACATTCATTAATTCTGTATACATTCCCAGTGTGCGATATAGCTTATTCTTGAAAGAGATTAACGAATAAATATTTAAAAAACAACAACAACAGCACGAAAAGAATGAAAAATAGAAGAAAAAACAAGTTGGGAGGAAAAACCGTTTCAACGTTTGAGGTTGGCTCAATACGAAAATTTCAAAGTTCCAACATAACCCCTCGTTAAATCCCCAATTCTCGTATACGCGAGAGATATGCGCGCCCTCTCGACCATCAGACGGGACCGAAAAATACTTCGAGCACACGCCATCCATACACCAACCCCAGTAAAGAGTCTCGAGAGTTCCATATCGAAATTACTCGCGTATATACGTCGAGAAATAGTTGTTTCATTCATTTTTTATTTCGTTATTCTTCTTCAATGGATGTGGTCGATATTTTTTCTCATTTTTTTCTTTTTATTTCGTTACAGAACCCAATGATGAATTGGTTTGTGTTGAATTCGATTCTAAATAACGTCATTCACTCATTCTCCGTTGTAGAAAAATTTCTCATTTTGTAGAAAAATCAAAATTTATTTGCAAACATTTTTTTTCGTAAAAGATCCGTGTCTGCAGAATATTCGGCGGCCTCTTGGAACTATAGAACACAAGTCGAATCTCTATTTTCCGGGTACTACCATAATGGCGAAGAGATTCGAGAAGTTTTCGAATAATTTGAGTAACATAAACTCTTTAGTAAGGCTGATGGTTGTTTTGTTTTGTTTTTTTTTTCTTTTTTTATCGTGTAAGCGTTTCTCGGAACATGGCTAGCTCAATTTCTGAACCTCCCTGTACGTTAAAATACACAAAAACAGGCGATGAGATAGGAATGGAAGAGAGAGAAAGGGAGAAGTAAAGGCCCGTGGTGCGCGGGTCGAGGAGAGGAACGGCGGGGGATATTCGATGGAACGAAGCTTCGCAACGCGAATGCTCTTCACTGATTTCCTTCTCTAAATATGGCCGCCTTCGCCTTCTCCCGCTTTGCTTCGTCCTACTATTCTTGTTTCGCTTCACTGCTCCGTTTCTTCTCTGTCTTTCTCACACTCTCTTTTTGTGTTACGCTCTTATTTTCTTTCTTTCTCTTTGTGTGTTTCCTCTTATTTTCTTGCTCGCTCCTTTTTTGTGTGTGTTTTTTTTTCGTTTTGGCTCTCTCGCGCTGCTATTCCTCTCTGTTTCTCTTTCTACCGTCACAGCACTCGTGCTTCTCGTACCCTTCACGAATATATCCCTCCCGCGTCGGTTCGTAACCACCCATAACCGCCCCTGCTTGCCCGAAGGTTCTACTTGATTGCCGAGGCATCTTAACCTCGAGCTCTTTCTCTCTCCCTCTACATTTTCCCCTCTCCCCTCGCGGCCCTGCCCCACTCTGTTTTTTCGATCGAACTAGTCCGCGCGGACTCTCGTACTATAAAGTTATACAGCTGCCAACACCGTGGCTCATGCGTTTAAAAACAGCCAAGAGAAAGAGGAAAAGAATGAGCCTATAAGAGGCTCCCATTTTCCATTTCGACCAACACGAGTCTGTAAAAACTTGCGTCACGCCTACCACTCACTACTGAGGGCGTACGTGAACATTGAAAAAGTCCAATGGTCGAGATTATCAAGCTACGCCAGAGCCAATCAGACCGCAAGGAAAGCCACACTAAAGACAGAACGACTCTTCGACGCTCGGTCCGCGCGGACTCGAGCTCGACCTTTATTATGCTTTATGCACACTCATACACACATATATACATATATACATGAAAATACCTAGTATACATGTATATACGAGGTTGTTGGTTGCGCACCCCTGGCGCGGAACGCGGAGCGAAACGACCGCGGTAGGAGGCCCGACGAGACTCTTCGGGTCGCGGCAACCGACAGAGTCCGATAGATAATACTCTTGCGGGAAAAAAAGAGACAAAAAATCTCAAACATATATATATTTGAGCGAAAAAAAGAATAAAAAGATCATGCACGAAACGAACGTTTCCGTGCCACGAACTTTGCAGTCTCTCTTTCTTCACCCTCCGCACGTCCCACTTCATCTACCCACGCCATCTAGTCTTTTCTCGTGCAAGTTGTGCCCTCATCGCGTTCGTATAGCTACCAACCCCGCGGTATTATCACCATCCCCAATTTTATTCTCCTCTGACCATTCCACGCTTTTCTCCCCAACCGCTCCTTGACGTCCGGCCAATTAATACCGCATAGTCGCATTTCCGTTTTTTATACTCCATTTTTATCTTCTTATTTTGCTAGAATAAGCTTGTACTCTTCATTCGCTGCTCTCAACTCGCCGGAATTATATCCGAAACAACTGGCATTTCAGTCTGTGTTTAAATAAGACTCTCGTTTTAGATTTTTAGACCGAACGCACAGTCCTTCAACGTTTTTTAACGCTATTGTATGTTTTTCTTGGAAATTACCTGTCGACGAATGATCGCGCTGACACTTTTATCCTGCCCCGAGTATAAATTTCATCGCGTCTTTGTTGGCTCGGTGCCGAATACTACAGAGCAGATTCAAGAAATGGATCACAATCCTTGAAACTCGAAACGGTCGAATGAAAAAAAAACGTGCTGATGAAAAAAAGGCTGAAGTGAGCTGAGCGTCAGTCAACGACAAGCAAAGGTGTATGCAGCGCTGTGCATCGGCAAACCCTTGAAGTAGTCGCGCTAAAATGTAGCGAAATGTTGCTCGGTCGATAACAAGCTCGCTTCAAATTATAATATTGTCGGCTGCTATATAGAATGTTAAATCATCGAAATTTTTTTTCCCACCACCGCGAATCGTCTTACTACGAGAAAGCAGCTGTTTTCAAATGTACTTGTCCCGAGACTCTGCCGAATCTCTTGATTATAAACATTCTCGAACCTAAACCGAAACGATAATCAATCAATATATCGCTTTTCTCGACTGCTTCAGTCACCGATTCAGACATTGAATGCTGGTCCAGTAGGTCCCTGGTGTATCAAAAGGAAAAATATCTCGCGTCATCTACTGCCGTTACGTCCCAGCGCCGCAAGAAATTCTCGTCATTGGTCGCAATCGAATCAACCATTTTCTAAATTTTATTTGTCCATTTGATAGTAGAATGAAACAAAAAAAGGATTTTAAGCATGAGCACATGAGAAACATATCGCGTGGTCTATCCAGATGAATATACGAGCACGAGCTCATTTCGTCGGCAGAACAGATGATGGCATGAACCCTCGATATTCAAAAGTTCAACGTAGTCAAGGATTAACGAGTTCGGTTATTAGCGAGTTGAAATAAATCGCGCTCTGTTTTCCTCCTCCCGTTTCTTCGTCCTCTTCGTAATCGGGCAAGATCTCATAAATTTCGTGCTTCTTCCAGCAATTAGTCACGTTTTTGTGCTCGCAATATATTCCTTCTTTTGCCCTCCTGCCCCCTCGTGATTTCATCGCTCTCTCAAAAGTTTCTCGGTTTCTCGATTGAAGAACTTTTCAAGAATTATCGGACCCAATTTCCTCGCTCACGTACAACATCAAAGTTTTCAAATGCGAATTGCAATTGGATGAATTCTGGAACGCTGTGAATAAGAAAATAAATAAAAACGAGGAAAAATAATGACGCTTTTTTCGTCGTGAGATCTTCCGATTGGTTCCCCATCGGTTTTCATGGGGCAATCAACAGATTTCGTTGTATAGATAAATGTTTTTCCTCAGCAGAAATGTGGGAAGCGGCTGGAATCAAATATTGTTGAAGTAAATCTGAAAAATTAAGCGAAATCCATCGTTTCCATGTTCGAAATGACTAATCGAGTGGACGGAAAAACGGGAGTCACAGGTGGACAATAATTTGATCTTAATTGGCATAAGGGCTAATTTATTGATTTCCAAATGTTGCATTTATGAAAAAAGCCCATATCGCGTGCGTATGAATTTTCAGCTACCGGTCAAACGGTCCCGGAATCGTTTTATTTTTTTCTCATCGTTTCGGGGGCCGTCCAACGCTAATTGCAGTAACACGATACGGTGTGTTGGAAAGTTAATTATATTCTTCAGCTAAATTCAATGATAAATAGCCCCGAACGGATTCTCGCTATGCGCCCAACAGTTTCCAAGTTGGCATCGTTGCAATGGAACGGAACGAATTTTCTTGCAACCCAATTCTTTTTCCACAGACTACGCCCCTACCAAATTTGCTCTCACTTTCAGCTAATTTCTGATCGTATGCAGATTACATCCGCACTATTCTAAAAAAGTGGTACAAGTTGGAACAATTTACAAAGTAAAAGAGAAACAAAAAACATTTCGGTCCATTACAGCGATATAAAATTCAGGATTTCTTACGTAAACCTTCCCTCGACGACACTTGGCTTATTATTATTATTATTATTGTTATTATTAATATTAATTTAAATCTCACACCCAGCCATCGTATTTTTCCATGAATATATAATTCAATATTTATATATAGTCTAAATCGACCCTCTTGAAATTTGTAACCATCAACTTGCAACAATATTTCTTTGATGAAACAAAAATTTCATTTTTTGAGAGAGGAAGAATTCTTTTGATTTTTTCTCTTGATATTTTATCGTTTTCAGAGGAAGGAATTTGAAAAAAGAAATTTCGTTGCGTTGAAAAGTTACAAATTTCAAGGATGTGGAATTTTTTATGGGATTTTGTTTTCCATTTGCCATCATACCTCGCGCATTTTTCTTCGCTCTCTTTATTAAGATTTCTTTCTGATCAAGCTCATTGTTTGGCCGGTTTATCCTTGTCCGAAAAGTATCTCGTGGCGTTTGGAAAACGTCTGGCATCGGGAAAATTGGGGGATTCGAGTCTCCGAGATTCAAGACATTCGCGTATGGCTTGACCGAAAGCACGTCTGACCCCTGGGTCAGCTGCAACCGCCGCCGCAGAACCGTCCGCTTCTTCGACGCTCGCCCCAAATACACTTTCTCTTACGAGACGCTCCACAGATGCCGATATTACCGATTGATTCGGCGGCGGGTTGACCAACAAACGAGGCTTCAAACGCTCCACCAACTTTCGCCGTTTACTCGGCATTCCCTCCAAATACGCGTCACTGAAACCCGTTATCCCCTCGCTCTGCAACTGCAATTGTCGTCTCTGTCGAACCCCATCACGTGCTATTATCGGCACCCATTCCTGCGAGGCAACAGAATTATTTTGAAACCGCTAACTACGATCTGATGCCATTTATTAACCTTCGGATACAAAACTACCCCAGGCCTCCGTTTTTTTAAAGCGGTTCTATCGTTTCTCATGCGTTAGATAAATTCCAAGTTTAATTGTTTAAAATTCGTAAGAACCTTCCTAAAAATCATACTCAACTGTGGGTAAACTTTGATCAAGTTCGACCGTCTAGAAATCGAGTTATTTGTTGTAAAAAATCGTCTTTTTTCTCAACTTCCCATAAGACCTCGCGTTAATGTTGCAATTTTAAAAACTGAGTATCTCGATTACCAGACGGCGAAACCTTGTCAAATGTTTCAACACATTATAATACGACGCTCCAGAAGATTCACGCAAACTGTCAAAACATTATCTTGGAAAAATTGTATCTGATGATTTTACCGTTACTTTGTACATACTATTATGATTGTGACGATAGAATCCCTTCAAATTTAAGTATCCAAATTGTAAAAGAATAGTTTAATAGCAACATTTGTTAAATTTGATTTTTAGCTGCATAAAGTAGAGAATCTGTTGGAAAAAGCTTTCCATATGTTCTACAACAATTTTCAAGTCGAAATATTCGGTAGTTCATTTTTTATGACAATTTTTGTCACTAGGGCCACGAATTTTGTCAAATCTACCCCATGCTGGCAATTAAGAGTTAAGATGAAGGAAAATTTACCGGCAAGAAGTGTCCGTAGCCTGCGAAAATGCTCGGGACCGGTTCGCCGTCGTCCACATCCAAGGGATCGTTAATTACCCTGGTTCCACTAGCTTCCTCCGTTTCCATTGGCTACCCAGCAAAATGTGCATTAATTTGAAATTATTATTAAAAGAAACTGGTGATGACCGCGAACGGTCATTTATTTGTTCTTGAAATGACTGCATTGAGCTACCGACCTCGGGTTCTGGCTGAGGTGGAGGAACCATTTGTGTTCCCAAGATACCCGCGACATCCTCGCAAATAGGCATTTCCGGAGTTTCGTCGATTCGCTGAGCGTCTTCCGCGTCGAGTTCACCCTCGCGGGGTCGTGAATATTCGCAGAACCACTGTGCTACGCTATCGACGATCCACTCTCGCAATTCTGGGTGAACTTTGCACGATGCACGATCCTGCCGTCAATTTTGTTTTCAATTATTAATCATTCTATCATTTTTTCTAGTCAGTTATCCATTTTCCAGTAATTGAAAAACGCAGTGACTAATCGTCTGGGTATTCGGATGAATAATATTCGTCCGGGCACGCTTTATCCTATGATATCCGCTTTATTTATCCGGACGAGCAAGGATTGCTTATTCGTCCAAACATGTTTTTAGTGTACGAACTATCCGGGCGAGTAGCCACAGCCATTAAAAAAATGCGATAATTACTCACAGTGAACGTGCGAATAAAGTTTTCCACTGCTGCTTGTTCTCGGAGTTCACCCCGATAACAAGCTAGCCGATTAGCTCGTACAAACTCGTACAAGCTTGTACGGAATATTGTGCACATCTCGCGCGCACGGCGCTGCACGATGGCGCTCAGATTCGCGCCCCATTCTTCGTCCGGGAGGTTCACTGCATTATAAAAAGCCAATGTAACCGGAATTTCAGTATTTAACGTATTGCCATCACAAAATTGTTAATTTCTCAAGTTACCATTTTTTTCTATGAAAGTTGCAGGCTCTCCTAAAAGTTGTCTGATAAGGTTAGTCATGTTGACTCCGTATACCATCCACTGATCATCGACGATACGTGCACTCTCGTCACGGCCCCAAATGCTGCGCAAATACAGTTCAATCTCCATTGATAAACTTGAGACAAAAGTGCTGGCACACAATTTCCCGGTGACCGACATTAAATTCGTAATTTCAGTTCTGAGGCGATGCCAGGTGTCCTCGCGATTGAATTTCCCAGTATCTATCAGAGCGTACCATTCGCTCAGATCGATTTTCGCCTGTCGCACACAATTTTCCATTTTTAATCCATCTTCAATATTCCAATCGATCAATACCTCATTTTCATATTTTTATTTTGCTTCGTAGACAAAGAAAACTCACGCATGCTGTGTAGAGTTGCCACAATAATGATCCTGGGAGCAATCTGTCTGTCTCTCTGATTCCTCGAGACAATAGCAATTCCTCCAGAGTCACCGGATTTTCAGATTTCCTGATAAATTCATACGAAACACAAATGGTAATTAGTAATTAGGAAAATTATCCAAAATAGTAGTTAATTGGGAATCAAAAACGTACGTTCCATCGGAGCGTCGCTGCTGGGCTATTGCGACTTTCAAACGAACATTCGTCTCGGTTCCGGCCGGCGTAGCGTTGGAGGCATTGCCCGCAGTTGTTGAGCCTTCTGTAATATAAAAAATCATTACATTCAACGTTTCAGGGGCTGAGACAAAGAGAGAAGACGATTCTGAAGTTTGCGTCGCTGCGCTTTGGGAAAATAATCAGTTTTCGTTGCATTTAAACGATGCGAACACCGTACAAAAAAGACGCTCACCCGGTTGCTGTGGAGCGACTCCGTTCGGTGTTGTGCTCTGGCTAGGCTGACTCGTTTGTTGTGGCGACGCAGTTGCGGTGCTGTTATTGGATGTTGCCGCACTCGGTTGCGCTCGACGAATGTGATGCGAATTGCAAGGTAAGAGAACATCGAAATCCATATTATGTCCCATGCCCACGCCAAGGGGATGGGCGTTTGAACGAATAACGTGGAGTCGGGATGTACTTCGTGTTTGAGTCGATGTTGTTGGGTGCGTATCGACGTTACTCCTGCAAATAGAGTCCGCAACAACAACAAATTACATCAATCGATACTAAAGAAAAATGTGGCCGAATTTTTACTAATTACAGCGAAAACGGTACCTGGCTTGTGTACTTTGGCCGGGAGTCCGAGGAGCTCGTCTTTCAGCCGATGTCATGACTCTTCGGCGTAAACAACCGAGACGTGGATTCGTTGGCGTCGTCGTCGTACTCGTTGTCGTCGTCGTCGCTGCCGTAGCCGCGTTTGCTGCAGCAGCCGCAGCAGCTGCGTTTCCTGCACCTTGCACCATATAACCGGCAACGGCGTTCATCAAATTCTGAATCAGACCCGGCGGTGGGGCAGGACCCCATGGAATCATGCCAGGTACGCCGCTTGCTCCGGCTGTTGAAAAGTAAGTCCACGTTTTTCCATCATAAAACTCAATTTATTATCAAAGAAGTTCTATCGTTTCTCATGCTTTGGATAAATTCCAAGTTTAATTGTTTAAAATTCGTATGAACCTTCCTAAAAATCATACTCAACTGTGGGTAAACTTTGATAAAGTTTGACAGTCTAGAATTCGAGTTATTTGTTGTGAAATATCGTTTTTTTTCGTAACTTCCCATGAGACCTCGCGTTAATGTTGCGATTTTAAACACTGAATATCTCGATTACCAGACGGCGAAACCTTGTCAAATGTTTCAACACATTATAATACGACGCTCCAGAAGATTCACGCAAAATGTCAAAAAATTATCTTGGAAAAATTGTATCTGATGATTTTGCCGTTACTTTGTACAGACTATTATGATTGTGACGATAGAATCCCTTCAAATTCAAGTATCCAAATTGAAAAAGAATAGTTTAATAGCAACATTTGTTAAATTTGATTTTTAGCTGCATAAAGTAGAGAATCTTTTGGAAAAAGCTTTCCATATGTTCTACAACAATTTTCAAGTTGAAATATTCGGTAGTTTATTTTTTATGACAATTTTTGTATCCGACGATTTTGCCGTTACTTTGTATATTCTATTATGATTATGGCGATAGAAGCTCTTTTCAAAAAATGTGTCTGATTCAATTTAAACAATTACACTCACGAGCATTGTTGTTGATGTTTATATTATTGTTGTTGTTACTGCCGTTGTTTTGACCGAGTTGCGTCGCAGTTCCTCCAACCCCGCTGACCGTTATTCCTCCACCGTTTTCCGAAGGCGCCATTTCCATTAAAAGTTCCATGTTGTTTGTTAGATTGAATATCGCACCGATCGTCGAGTTTACTTGCGGGTGATTATGCGCTTGTTGTTGTTGTTGTTGCTGCTGCTGCTGTTGCTGTTCCGACTGCTGGGTCGGCGTGGATGACGTCGTTTCCGATTGGTCACTCGCCGTGTCCGTTGCCGGTTGCGCGGTCGGTGCAGCGCCCGCGGTCCAGTTTGGTGGCCGGTTCGCCGATTCGCTATTCTCCTCGCCATTCGCCGATTCGCCATGGTTTCCGTCATTTCGAGCTACGCTTATATGAGCCTAAAAAAAAACCATTGAAATTTTTTGAGCATTAAAACGAGTTCGGGCGAGAAAATTTGAAAATTTTAATCAACTCACTTCAACTTGGATCGGTATCGCGCCCTGCAATATCGCCGACTGATGAATCAAAACGGGACGACAACGCAAATTTCTCGGTGGTTGTTGACCCAGATCGACTATTACGTCGCTAAGAGCGTGATTCGCGTGAGCCATGTAGTGAAGACATTCGCTCACGCCGTCAATTAAACGTTGATTTAGCTCTACCAGGTTTTCTCGATCCTCGCCCCTACCAATATTTACTGACGGTAACACCGGGTCCATCATCATCAGCTCCCGATAAAGCACCAAGTGATTACGCAGTCTGGCCTCCGTGTCCATTAATGTTCCCAGCAGTGTTCCCAATGCTGCGGTCCTTTGAAACGATCGAAATTTATGAAGCTGAAGTTTGCGACGTTGCAATTAAACGAAAAATATTTATTTTTCCTCCAGTTCCGAAATAAGCAGTCAGAACTAAAAGTCCCATCCATATCTATACCAAAACTGTACTAAAAAAAAGTTTTCCCTGCGCTGAATCTGGTGAAAAGCTTATTTCGGAAAAGGGCCATGATTTGTTGAATTTTCAAAATAATCCAAATTTTTCGAGCCGATATACTTTTTGGGTCTATGCAAACTTTAAGGTCATCGAAATTTTCAGTCTCCAATTAGAGTTTCATCACTTTTTTCTCCAGCAAGTCTCCAGACAAAGAATTCAGTGTTTTGCAAATTCAACAAACGCGAAATTAATAGAAAAAAAGGATTTTTCCGATTAAAATGTGTACCCCGAATTCTGTTCAGACGGCCGGTTATTTTCGCTAGTAGCCGCGTTAGACCTTTCCTGTCGCGGGGATTGTTCTTGCTCCTGTGTGGCTGATTGATTTTCATCAACCGTCTCAGCGGCCGGTGCCGATGGCTCGCTTCCCGAAGTTCCATTATTGCCTTCTACAGAACGAAAACAAAAGAGATAAACGTTTTCATCGGAAAAGATTAAACAGGTTTGATGACGAAATCAAAACAATCAGAATTCGATCAAATTTGGTGATGACGATCTTCAACATCAAGTGCGAAAACCCAAAGTTGTATCGTCGGTTAACGAAACGGCTTGAAGAAACGTTACGTCAAAGACGCGTATGAATTACCTCTCGTCTCGGAATTGTTTGAACTTCTAACCGCTTGAACAAAACCAACGGCTATTTGATAAGCAGCGTTCGATACCGCAGAGGTTGAATGATCTGGGATGAACATATCGAGAATATCCAAAGCGGATTGTGGCAGTTCGGCGTTTGCATCATTGCCCGAAGCTGATTCGCTGTTTTCGGAAACACTCGCATCCGACGAACTGGAATCTGCCGTTGCTGTTCCATCGCCACGATTCGCAGCTGCTCCCCTGCTCGCCGCCGCGGAGCTTTCGTTCGCCGACCTCGTTCTCGGGACCATTCCCGTGCTCTCCAGTCGATCCAACACGAGATTCGCTTCCTGGAGCATTCGCTGCGCAGTCATCGTTCGGCTCGTGGCCAATGTGATGCTCAGCTGCGGTAGCGGCGATTCTAAAAATGACACGATACGACATTCAGTACGAGGAGGAAAATAATTAAAAACTTCGGAAACTCTTGAACGGGATGCTACCGACCGGGCCCTTCGACGACTTCAGCTGGAATGGATATTGATCCGAGATACATGGGATTCCCATGGAATTGGGCTCTGGCCTGTCTGAACCCGTGTCCTCGATTCTGGCCCTGATCATTTTGTCCTTGGCCTTGCGACTGGCTGTTGCCGTGTTGGACCGATTGAGGAGGCGCCCGATGAACCAAATGTATGACTTTTCCGTTGACGTCTGATCCAATTGCACATTTTTCATTATATTTCATGTTAGAAAATTATTCAAGGAGGTTGGATCGCGGAATCAAAATATGATTCTGAAGTTTGCAACATTGATATTCAACGATAAATATTGTTTATGTTGATTATTTATTGAATTTTGGTAATCGTGGCAATTTTTCGTGTAGATTGAGTTTTTGGGTCGCAAGAGAAAATCGTTTTATTGGCCGGACCAAATATTGAATAATAATAATGAGCTCTGCTGAAGAAATAACAGAATTTCGTTGCATTCCAACGATGGAAACTTCAGAATCATATCAAAATAATCTGAATTTTATCAAATTTCTTCATTTTTTCCAATGGTCATCGAATAATTAAGAGTTGAGGAGGTTCTATACCCATAATCACAATAGTATATAAAAAGTAATGCCAAAATCATGAGATACTATTTTTCCAAGATAATGTTTTAACATTTAGCATGAATCTTCTGGACCGTCGTATTATAATGTATTGAAACATTTGACAAGATTTCACCGTCTCGAAATCGAGATATTCAGAGTTTGAAATTGCAACTTTAACACGAAGTCTTATGGGAAATTACCAAAAAAGACGATATTTTACAACAAATAACTCGATTTCTAGATGGTCAAACTTTATCAAAGTTTGCCCACACTTGAGTATGATTCTTAAGAATGATGCTGAAGTTTGCAACGATGGAATGCCTAGAAAAATATTGATTTTTATTGGGGATTCGTTCAATTTTCAATGTCATCCAAATTTGTCAAGCCAATATGCTTTTCGAATGGCAAAAATGGATCATTTTATCATCGTAATTACATTCTGCATTTGAATAATTATTTTTGTCCGAGATAAAAATGAATTTCGTTGCATTCCAACGATGCAAACTTCAGAGTCATTGTTGAGAAGGTTCATACGAAATTTAAACAATCAAACTTGGAATCTATCTGAGGCATGAAAAACGATAGACCGTCTTTGAATCGATGAAGCTGAAGTTTGCAACGTTGGAATGCAACGAAAAATTTATCTTTTTATCGATGATTTGTTGAATTTTCAAAATAATCCAAATTTTTCAAGCCGACGTACTTTCTGGGTGTGAAAAATAATTAGATTATGCATTTAAATAATTAGCATGGCCATATAAAACAAAACAATTTCGTTGCATTCCAACGATGCAAACTTTATGCTTATACACGTGAACTTTAGTGTCCAATTACTCGAGCACTACGTGTTAAAAAAATCTAAAAAATTGGTATCGTCATATATATCAAAGAACATATTAACCAAATTTAATGAACTTCGAATCTTTTTGAAATTTTTTATATTTTCAACATGGTTTAGCATGGCAAAATTGTATCTTCATGATCCAACTTCCGTAATCATTACAATTTCATTGAATCACGCGCGTTTAACAAATTTGTCATCATTTATAATTTTTGAAGATAACAAGCGACAAAAAAATGAAATTGTTTGCAAAAATGGCGCCTGGATTCAGGTTGGAATGAAAAATTGGCTGAAAAACGACAACTTGCCATAATCGCTGAGGTGTTTTTCATCTTGGAGGACTCTGCCGCAATAAATGAGTCGCTGCGAGTCAGCGGCAACGTTGACAGTCGCAGCGATGTGTTCTTTGAACTCACGAATCGTAATCTGCTTTCGGATCATATTAATTAAAATTAAAACAGCAGCAACGACAACGATAAATGGGGCAAAAAAAAAATTTGGGGCAACTGTTTTGGATGGAGAAATTATTTGATTATTCGATCGATTGGAAATTTCTTCTTTTTTTTCGCTCTACCGCGTAATAATCGATACGATGATGCGCGAGTTTCATGATGATGGAATTTGCTTAATTTTTGGTGTTTTCGTTGCGTGACGTCATTTGCCCAATTGCTTTGATGAAAAATGTGGAAAAATTGATTGGAGATACATGACGAATGGGAAAACTCACATCGTCGGCCAGGGAAAATGCATGATTCTGTGAATCCAACGTCTTCACCGTCAGATCGATCATCTTCGACGATTTCTCGTTCCGAGTCCGGAATAACAAGCCAAAAGTTCCTCCGGCACTTTGTCTACTTTTTCTCTATAGAAATATCCCCGAGAATTTGGCTTTCTTTATGTTTTTCTAGCGCAAGCAACGCGTGCAACACTTTTTTCGTATATCTGCGAATCTGCGATCGCGACTATCGCGAGTCGGTTGAAGAAAAAAAAATTGCAGACATGGGCCCGGACACGCACTGAAGTTGATCACGTTTCTCACTAACAAGAGTGAACAAGAGTCACGAGCAGTGAGACAACCTTGCAATTATTCAATTATAGGGTTTTTAGTTATATTTTTACTTTGGAATTGACGCTTTTCCCCCGCAGCACCAGTGGCGAGCGATCCAAGTTCTGAAAACATTCCGCACTCGCCAGTTATCTCGGTCGGTAACTTTGGAATCTGTTCTATCGATTTTACGCGAGACCTTCTGTATCTTTTCCGTCGATAAAAGTAGAAAGAACACCGAAAAGAAAATTTTGTTGGATACGTTCGACTAAAAGTTTTCTTTTTGAAAAATCACCAAAATTTTGTCATTGCAGCAAGAAATATTCTGGAAAATCTCTTTGAAAAGTGAATTTTCGTCATTCCAATCGTAAATTTTTCTGACAGTTCCGTTAGAAATCGAAAATATTGTCAAAATAACGAAAATTTTGAAATTATCCAAAAATATTTAGTTGACCGTGTTCGGAAAAATTGTATTGACGTTTTTTGACAAAATTCAATTTTTAGTTCGGCTGCAGATTACTTTGTTTCTTTTTTGCGAATTGTACTCGCAGCATCCGCGGAGACAATAACGCGCTTTAGTTTTTCATGAAAAGTTTAATTCGCATCAGTAAAGACATGACCTTCATTGACCTCGACTACATGTCATCCTAAAAGAGTTAAGAATGATAATGGGCCTTGGATTTTGTATGCAGGAAGTGTGCGGCCAGACCCTCCTCCCCCGCGTAGCGGGATGGCGCCTCGCGTTCGTGCAAACAAAAATAATAAAATTGAGAAATAATAAATAAAACAAACGGCAGAAAAACAGTAAAATGAAATCGCAGAGTTGGAAAAGATTCTCACCTCGGACCGAGAAAACCTGATATGCCTTTTTAACTACAAACCATTAACACACTCACGCAGTGATTCTCATTTTTTTAATTTTTTGCTTTCTCGTAAAGAGAAAGATTTGTGTGACGATGAATTTTTTTTCTTCCAGATTTCAATGTCACAATTTGCTATATCTAGAAAAATACGATATTTTAGGGCATTTTGGCGTTTCCAAAAAAGTCACCGCTCCAACTACCGCGAGTTTTGAAGTTCATTCGAATTTGGTTTTTTAAAATTATTATTATTTAAAAATTTAAATTTCATCATTTTTTGAATTTTTTAACATTCAAAGTTCCAACTTCCGTCAATTTTAAGGTTTATTAACACTTTTTTTTTTAAATAGAGTATCATCATATAGGAAGGCGGGTATCACATTTCAAAAACGCTGTAAATTGCTTCATCCTCAAGATTAAGCACGATGCTCAAATCTTCCTCTATGAGGAACGAGCCAAAATGAAAAATATAGTAACTCATGGAGAAAGGAAGATTTGAGCATCGTGCGCTAAATCTTGAGGAAGCAATTTGCCACATTCAATTTGCAGCGCTTCTTAATAACTCGTGCGAACGTGCATAACGTGAAAATAAAAAGAATTCGCTCTGTGCCCACTCATACACTCTCACCAAAGTGAGAATGTGTAGTCGCGAAATGTGCGTACTGGTGGCGACGCCAACAGTTGACGAAAGGCATTAATTGGACGTCAAAATTGTTCTATGTACACGAGTACACGTTCTGACTTTAGTGAGAGTATATGAGTGTGCGCAGAGCGAATACGCATCGGAGAGAAGGGTCAAAAAATGAAGATGAGATCGAAAGGGTACATTTGAGTTTCGGGCGATAAACAGTGAAGCCGGAAGTGCGCGGAAGTCGAACGAAGAAGAAGAAATAAGAATGAATAGCCGAAAATGACTCGATGAAGTTGCAGGCATGGAGTGAAAAGGGCATCAGGAGTCAAAAAGGGAAAGACTTCAGACCGAACGACAGAATGAGGGATGAAGATGAAAAAATAAACGATATAGAAGGGAGAAGAAAAATAGAAGAAAAGAGAAAGTGCCGATAGGAGCGAGTCTGAAAAGTCTCTTTATAATGTTGTGTAGCTGTTTCTCGATTTAGCTCGTGTTCTCGAGGAGTTGCGTCTTTGTTGGTGTCTTTTTCGTTTTACCTCGCATAGCAGGAAGCTCGAGAGAACGAAACGTGCGAGGAAGAGTTGAGTTGGCGTTCCCTCTTGCTCCCGTGTGCAGAGTCTTATGATTTTTCGAATGGTGAAGCGGTCACGAAGAGAAGCGGATGAGAAGGCTTCGCGCGCGGTCTTTGGAACGCGAGAAGAGACACAACGCGCGAGGATACGATGAATTGAGGTTTGGTGAAAATAAAGAAAGGAAGAAAAAGCCGCGGAGGAGCGAGACAGCGAGAAGGCGCGTGAGACGGGAGCGAAGATCCGCGTTCTTCATTCTGTCATTCGTTTCTTCCTTTTTTTTCGTCTTCTTCTCACATACTTTTACTGCTTCTTATTTATTACGGCTATTTATTCGCTCTCTCCACACTCATACACTCTCACAAATGTGAGAACGTGTTATCGTCTACATGCATTCATTTTGACGTTCAATTAATGCCTTTCCTCGCTATTGGCGTCGCCACCAGTATCCATATTCACGACCACACGTTCCCACTTTGCTGAGAGCGTACGAGTGTCACGGTAGTCCGTGCCGCGACCGCGCTGTGGCGCTACTGGTTTTGTACACGAACTGCTGCTGTTTTTTCGATATATCGACGAGACAATTCTCGCATTCTATACATATAGGGTGTCCTTGGTTCAGCGCAAAGCTGGCAATACCGATTCTAAACCAAACCTCGGATTCTGCGTGCGACTATTTATCGATTATCGCGCGATAACAATTTTGTCGAGCAGATAGTTCTTTTCGCATATCGCAGTTCGCGACGCGGTCTCGAGATTTTATCCGTCGGAACAGAAATGTGGAGCCCTCGAAAATCTCGTCGGTTTTGAGAGACTCCCAGCAGCAGAGCTAAACAACTAAAGCAGATAAGGAATGTTTGCCTGGCGCGTTTGTTCTATGAAATTTGATTATTTGTTGATGCCACGAGATTGCCCGCAGCGCAGGGCCTTTTCCTTATATCTCCAGCTTTGGACCGAGAGGCCAAGGCGTAAACTTGAGAAACTGATAAAACTCAGCACAGCTGTATGGGCTCGAGTCCGATAAAAAAAAAACAGTGTTAGAATTTTTCAGTCGAAATTTTTGATGCAGCCGAACTTGCGATGGGTTTGCGTTTTGTGGGAATTTTGAGCCTGGGACTCGAGTGTGTGTATATAGTCAATGCACACAAGATAAATCGCGAAATTTATTAAGGACGACGAGGAGGAAAGACGAAAGATTTGTATATATGCGATAAATTCTCAACGGGGCTAAAAGGGAAAGAGAAAAAGAAGAAATACGAGAAACATATCAGGCCGAGAGTGTAAATACAAATAAGACCAAGCAGCACATATTCTTTGGCCTGATGCTCTCTCGCCCCAAGCCCTCGTACCCCTTGCCATCGACAAGACCCCCCCGGCTCCCGGCATTCACGTTCGTTACGCGTCCTCGTGCGTGAGGCGCCCGCGCTTACGTTTACTCTGTATGCGTTGGCGCCAGGCTGCATTCTCGCATTCGTTATAACCAACTACCCGGGCAACCGGGCGTCCTATAGAGTTATACCTAATGCACACACGCCGTTTAAAGAGTTTCAAAGAAGAAAACAAAAAGTGAGGTTAAGTCTCACGTACACACCAGAGCACCCAGATACCAATCTGTGAATCTGCTGCTGCTGCTGCTGCTGCTGCTACTGCTCTGTGTACTTTATTTCCTTTTCCATCATTCTTAAACCTTTATATATGCGAATATCGTTTTTATGAAGATCGAGTGCATTGAAAAGTATTACTGTCAATATTATTTCGTTCGATACGTTCGACTATACGTTTTTTTTGAAAAATCACTCAAATTTTGACATCGCAGCAAGAAATATTCTAGAAAGTCTCTTCGAAAAGTCAATTTTTGTCATTTCGATCGTAAATTTTTCTGACAGTTCCGTGAAGAATTAAAAATATTGTCGAAATTACGAAAATTTCAAACTTATCCAAAAATATTTAGTTCACCGTGTTCAACAAAATATTGACGCTTTTTGACAAAAAAAATTCTAGAAAATCTCTTCGAAAAGTCAATTTTTGTCATTTTAATCGTAAATTTTGCCGACAGTTCCGTGAGAAATCAAAAATATTGTCAAAATAACGAAAATTTTGGAATAATCCAAAAATTCGTATTCAACAAAAAAATCGACGTTTTTTTTTTGGAAAAATTGAATTTTCTGTGTACGGGACCCTGAAAATGCTCAAATTTTTACGGTCCATCGAAGCGAGGACGAAATGGTTTTTGTTTTTGTTTGTAATTGTACGGATTCCACGGTAAACGTTGCCAGCAGCCTTTTTCTTGCAGGACATATAAATGTGCGAATGATAATCTAGATACGATCGAGCGTAAGTACAGCTTGAGTCATAAACACGAGAGCCAGGAGATCGGGATCCTCATCGTCATGAGGATGGACGCCTGTCTGTCGCGGCATGCACCGCACCAGGAATCTCGTTTACTGCTACTCTGTTTCCTTCCTCGCGCCTCGTCCTCTTCAATCCGTTACAAAACACAATGCGGAAGAAATCGATTCGCACACTTTAAGAATCCAAATTCACACTGAAAATTGAATTTTTTCAAAAAACGTTGATTTTCCCACTGAAAATTGAATTTTTTCAAAAAACGTCGATATTCCCACTGAAAATTGAATTTTTTCAGAAAAAACGTCAATATTGCCATTTAAAATTGAATTTTTTCAAAAAACGTCGATATGCCCACTGAAAATTGAATTTTTTTAGAAAACATCGATATTCCCACTAAAAATTGAATTTTTTCAAAAAACGTCGACATTTTGTTGAACACGACAAGCATTTTGGATATTTTCAAAATTTTCCTTATTTTCACAAGATTTTTCATTTCTGACGAAACTGTCAGCAAAATTTACGATTACAATGACAAAATTTTCGTCATTTTTCAAAAAAACGTTGAGTCGAACGTTTTCAACAAAATTTTCTTTCCAGTGCACGAGCGGGACTCGAAATTGGTACACGATGGGCCAAAGATGGTAAAAAAATGAAAAAGAGACAGAGACGAAGAAACACATGCGAGCATGAATAGTTGTTGAGCATATTTGCAGCGATAAGCGAATTGTTGCTCAACTTTCGACCTTTGCTTGACCGCAAATAAAAAGAAACAACATCGCGAAGAAAATATGACACTGTACTGATAAAACTGTGAATACCCTCGCGATGAGTGAAAGACGCGGTGTCATTCTCTTTCTCACATTTTTTCCACTCATTCCTCTTACTCCCACGCGTTTCTTCTTCTCGATCGTGCGTCTCTCTGGCTTTTGCAAAATGCATTAAACTTTCTGCTACATATTTTAGTCATCGTCATTCTGGCAATGCGGAATAACGCGCTCGCGGTTTCTCTCCGCCCACCAAATTCTTTCGAACCCCCAAACTTTTACGACTCTTCCATTTCGATCTTTTTTTAACATTCTTTCCGATATTATTGAACTCGCACGCATTTTTTTTGCCAACGAATTTTGCGCTCCTGAGTTACTTTTCAGTGAATTTTCGTTCGATTTCCGTTCAATTTCGACGTTGATAGAGATTTTCATCGTTTTTTCTGTTTTGCTGTAAAATCAAGTGTGAAAAGTGCGTCGAGAATTTTTTTTATTAAATAAATGACGAATATGTTTGTGAAACGCAATAACCGAGTTCGAAATGGGCGAAGAACGAAAATAAACATAAAAAAAAACCAACGAAAATAATAATTAAAAAAAAAGTTGAAAAAATTAAATCAAAATCGGATGCATTTGTTTTTTTTAATTTATATTTTTTCATGTTTGTGTCATCATCGTCGTCATCATTGAGGTAGACAAAGGATTTGGAAAAGATTTTAATAGTTTTTTTCTTTTGAGCTCGTGGAATTGGGTTTTTGAGGGCGATTTGAAATTTTAAAGTCGTCTCGCGCGGTCGAGAATTTGTCATTGCGCCAGGCCATCCCTCACTCGCGGAATTTCCAGCCTCCCGTCCTCCGCGGGACATCCCCGCACTGGGATTTGAGATGCGCGAGAAATATTGGCCGCTTAAGAGGCCTTAATACGCGCCTGTATATCTCTTGAGATCGCAATACCGAATGGTGCCTGTGACGCAGTCGAAATATTTCGCGAGGTGGACGAACCTACGAGCGTGCCTGGAATGTGCCAGCTCTCCAAATGCTTTTCTTCTCTTTGTTTTTATTTCATTTTTCTCTCTTCTCTGAAACTGCATTTTGAAAGTAAATTTTTCAGCCACTCCGCTGCCTTCAGAAAAGAGTTTAGTCGCTGAAAACGTTCGATTAAACGTTTTTTTTGAAAAAGCACAAAAATTTTGACATTGCAGCAAGAAAACATTGGAAAGTCTCTTCGAAAAGTAAATTTTTGTCATTCCAATCGTAAATTTAACCGAAAATTCCGTTAAAAATGAAAAATATTGTCGAAATAACGAAAATTTCGAAATTATCCAAAAATATTTACCGTGTTCAACAAAATATCGACGTTTTTTGGAAAATCACAAAAATAATGTCACTGCAGCAGGAAATATTCTAGAAAATCTCTTCGAAAAGCCAATTTTTGTCATTTCAATCGTAAATTTGACCGAAAATTCCGTTAGAAATGAAAAATATTGTCAAAATAACGAAAATTTTGAAATTATCCAAAAATATTGAGCGTGTTCAACAAAATATCGACGTTTTTTGAAAAATTACAAAAATTTTGTCATTGCAGCAAGAAATATTCTGAAAAATCTTTTCGAAAAGTCAATTTTTTCCATTCCAATCGTAAATTCGACCGAAAATTTCGTCGGAAATGAAAAATATTGTAAAACAACGAAAATTTCAAAATTATTCAAAAATATTAACCGTGTTCAACAAAATATCGACGTTTTTTGGAAAATCACAAAAATAATGTCATTGCAGGAAGAAATACTCCAGAAAGTTTTTTCGAAAAGTAAATTTTTGCCATTCCATTCGTAACTTTAACCAAAAATTCTGTTCGAAATGAAAAATATTGTCAAAATAACGAAAATTTTGAAATTATCCAAAAATATTGACCGTCTTTAACAAAATATTGACGTTTTTTGAAAAAATTCAATTTTCAGTTTAGCTCTCGCGATGATGTTGATGACTCTTTCGAAGGCTGTCCCAGAGAGATCAGTCGTTCGCGTATATATTTCAAAAATGTTTCTCTGTCTTTATCTTATTCAGTCATTTTCCCTCTCTCTCTTATATATTCTTCACGAGACGTCGTTAATGTCGTTTATCCCGTTTATATCGACGCACGCGGATTCCCAAGAGGGTAAATATCGAACATCGGGCTCTGGTCCGACATTGTTTACGCGTGGTCGTTCATTCAATTGATATCCCGCGACATTCGATATACACAGTCGTACTTTCCGTACGACTGAGAAGTATAAAATCCATCACGCAGACGTCAAAGCAACAATTTATTCCTCGTTTCCCAGCCGGAAATAATTTAAACATTCCCACAAACCCAGAATTTTCATCCACTGAAAATTAAATTTTGTCAAAAAACCTCGAAATTTTTTTGAACACGATCAACCAAATATTTTTTGGATAATTTCAAAATTTTCGTTATTTTGACAATATTTTTCATTTCTAACGAAGCTGTCAGCAAAATTCACGATTGAAATGACAAAAATTCCCTTTTCGAAGAGACTTCGAGAATATTTCTCGCTGCAATGACAAAATTCTTGTGAGTTTTCAAAAAAAAATTGAAAAAAAAATTTCAAAAAAAATTTTTTGAATAAAATTTTTCAAAAAATCCAACAAAATTTTCTTTTCAGTACAAAAAAATGGAAAATTCATTCACATTTTTCGAAAAATTGATATTTGCCAGGCCGCAGAATAAATTTTCTATAATTTCCAACAATTTTTAGTAAATAAATCATTTTTTTTTAAATTCTTTCATCTCGATTTCTGATATACACAGAGCAACGTATGTGTACGAGTTATTTACGTTTTTTTCCGTCGTGTCTGTTACAACAACGACAACAGTGGCCCTGTTTGGTATCTAGCGTACAATTTTCTTGAATGCCAACGAAATAAACGATAAATCGTCGTCCCGCGAGCGATTCATTATCGCGTATACTATGTACGATAATGAATCGAGCTGATTAGAAACTTATCTCGTCAATAACGACAGTCTGACGCCTGGCAGTGATGCTGCTGACCCGTGTTTTGGATTCACATCGTCGTCGCAGTGTCAGAGTGGACGGTAACAAAAAAAAAAGAGAAAAAAAGGAAACATAAAAATTAAAAACGTACGACAGAGTCTCGTTCCATTCGCGATGTAGAACTGGAGTTTCAAATGACAGATGTCAGTCTATAAAACTTGGGTGGAGCGCGATTACCAATCTCTCAATCCTTTGACACACTTTGTCCGAATAAATTATTTTAATTTACTTGTAACTAACAAGAGAATCGATTAAATGCCGCGAAACGTAGACTGAAAATTAAATTTTATTAAAAAACGTCGATATTTTGTTCAATATTTCTGGATAATTTCAAAATTTTCGTTATTTTGACAATATTTTTGATTCCTAAGGAAACTGTCAGCTAAATTTACGATTGAAATTGCAAAAATTCACTTTTCGAAGAGAAATTTTTGTCATTTAAAAAAAAAAAAACGTCAAGTCGAAAGTATCCAACAAAACTTCGATCTTTTCCTAAAAAAAAATTCTTTTTTACAAGAAAATCGACGAAATGCCGCGAACCATAGACTGAAAATTAAATTTTGTCAAAAAACGTCGATATTTTGTTAAATATTTTTGGATAATTTCAAAATTCTCGTTATTTTGACATTATTTTTGATTCCTAGGGAAACTGTCAGTTAAATTTACGATGGGAATAGCAAAAATTCACTTTTCGAAGAGAACTCTGTCAATTTTCAAAAAAAAAACGTCAAGTCGTACGTATCCAACGAAATATCGATTTTTTCCTAAAAAAAATTCTTCTCAGTGATCCGGAATTTTGACGAAAGTGAAAAATCATTCGAAACGTTCACTGAAAATTAAATTTTGTCAAAAAACGTCGATATTTTGTTCAATATTTCTGGATAATTTCAAAATTTTCGTTATTTTGACAATATTTTTGATTCCTAAGGAAACTGTCAGTTAAATTTACGATTGGAATGGCAAAAATTCACTTTTCGAAGAGAACTCTTTGTCAATTTTCAAAAAAAAAAACGTCAAGTCGTACGTATCCAACGAAATATCGATTTTTTCCCAAAAAAAAATTATTTTCAGTGATCCAAAATTTTGACGAAAGTGAAAAATCATTCGAAACGTTCACTGAAAATTAAATTTTGTCAAAAAACGTCGATATTTTGTTGAACACGTTGAACTAAATAATTTTGACAATATTATTGATTCCTCACGGAACTGTCAGCAAAATTTACGATCGAAATGCCAAAAATTGAATTTTCGAAGAGACTTTCCAGAATATTTCTCGCTGCAATGACAAAATTTTTGTAGTTTTCCAAAAAAACGTTTAGTTGAACGTTTCCAAAAAAATATCGATCTTTTCCAACAAAAAGTTCTTTTCAGTGCTTGTTTAAAATTTGAAAAAGCATATTCCAAAAAGTATAAATTTTTTTTTGTTATTTTCTCACGCGAATCGTGTCAAAGGACCAATAATTGATTGTACGGGGCAAAAAATGAGAAAGAAAAAGGTTTGGCGTTGAGATATTACGAGTTCGATAAGAAAACGCATACCGTGCATGTATATATATTGCCGATGATGAGCCACAAAACGCGCTTGTTTAATACTGGGTGATACGCTGGCCGAGAGAGACGAGGGAGAGACGAAGAGTGCGGATGCTGTGTGGGTCTCTTGCGGTTGAGGGGATGAGTCGGCGCCGCGAGAATCCGTCTCATAAATCGGAGAGAGGGGGGCTATAAGTAAGTCTCCCTCGTCGAGCCACGGTTTAATGTCGTCGCGGCGTCCGTGGCGCCAAGTAGAGAGAAAGAAAGAGAGAGAGAGAGAGACGGGCGCGAGCGATAGGGTCGAAAATCGCGGACACTTCAAATCTCCCTAATCAGCGAACCAATTGAAATCGCGAGAAGAAAGAAACAACAACAAAAACTTTTTTTTTCTTCCTCACAATGTCGCCGAACTTGCGCGCGATGTTTCAAATTTGAAAATCGTCCCGTACGAAAAAGTGCGAAATTTCCAAGGGAGCTTTTTCATCTCAGCCGAAAATTTCGTCATTTCAGACCAAAAAATTCAAGTGCATTCACTTGCATCACGTGCGCGTGCTGTGCGACGAGTGACGATGTGACAGTGCAACGAAAACCAAACAATTGCACTTGGAAAAGCTCGAAAATAATCATTTTTGTGTCGCCTCCTAATAAAGTGAAAGAAAATCGAATAAACGAGTGTGAAAAACGAGGGAGAGCTCGAGAGGCGAGAAAAGTGAATAAAAAACAAACATTTTCATTCGCCTCTTTTCATTAAGTGACTAATTAATGATTAATCTTGACCTAACGTCACAACAACTGTAATTCGTCGGACGCAAACGTCACTGGAGCCTCGTGAATGACGGAAAATCGCACTAACCAATTTGGTTAATTCGAGATAAAGTTTTAAAAAAACGAAAATTCGGAAAAATTGAGAAAATTTTAGGGGCGAGAAAAAATCTTCGTTGAGAGGAAACCGAGCGCGGGAGCCGAGAGAGTCTTTGACACTCTCGCCCTCTCATTATTTTCCAGATAATTGTAAAATTTCAACGATCCTTCGATTCGACGTTTTTCTCACTCAATTTGAGCCGAAAGGAAACAGGCTGTGGTGGTCGCTGCGCATGGTCCATGCAGGGATCATCGCGGATGGTCATCTTCTCGTTTATGATTTATTTGCTCTTCAGGGAGCGAAACTTGGCGCCGAAATTTTCTTTCCGTAAATAAATTTGATATACAATTCAAATAAAATCATTTTTTTATATCTTTGGGCTGCATTTCCGCTTGCTCCATAAGGAGCAAACCAACAAAAATACAAAACGTCGCAACAACTGCCGAATTACATACACTGAAAAGAAAATTTTGTTGCAAAAAATCGATATTTTGTTGAATACTTTCGACTTAACGTTTTTTTTTGAAAAATTAAATAAATTTTGTCATTGCAGCAAGAAATATTCTAGAAAATCCTTCGAAAAGTCAATTTTTGTCATTTCAATCGTAAATTTCGCTGACAGTTCCGTTAGAAATCAAAAATATCGTCAAAATAACGAAAATTTTGGAAATTATCTAAAAATATTTAAGTCAACGTGTTCAAAAAAAAAAATCGACGTTTTTTGACAAAATTCAATTTTCAGTCTTAAGATCAATTTTAATTTTTTGTAATTACTATCGCTGAAACAAGAATTTTGTTGCAAAAAATCAATATTTTGTTGAAAACTTTCGACTAAACGTTTTTTTAAATTTTTAATCTCAAAAATTTCGACATTGCAGCAAGAAATATTCAAGAAAGTCTCTTCAAAAAATCAATTTTTGTCATTTCGATCGTAAATTTTGCTGACAATTCCGTTTGAAATCAAAAATATTGTCAAAATAATGAAAATTTTGAAATTAGCCAAAAATATTGATCGTGTCCAGAAAATATCGACGTTTTTTGAAAAAATTCAATTTTCAGTGCAATTGGTGCAGAAAAATTAAAGAAAATTGTTGTGCCCGTCAATTATTTTCTTAATTATTATTTATTCATCAATAATAATAGCAACACGACATGAATAAATAATAACGATGCCAATAATATAAAAAAAAAAACAGAAACAACGATGTCAGGGCTGCTGTACACCCTCCTTGGACTCGCAGCGAGTACAAGTCTGCACTGTGCTGTACGTCGTGAAATAAGTCCGTGCACGTGTCGCCAAGAAGACTTTGCGACACCTGTGATTCAAGCCAGTCCGCCGGCAACTGTCGCGACCGACAACAGCAACAATAACAACGGGAACAACAATGGAAACGCCAATAATCCTAATCCGGTGCATATTCATGGGGAACGAATCGAAGTCGTTTGCGAGAGAATGGAGTCCTTTGGGCAAGTCGCCGATGCTCTGAGGGGAAAATTCACGGCTGAACAACAAATTACTCTGAGGGTTGCACATTCTCAGCTCAGGGACATATCCAGGCACGATTTCAAGGAATTACGAATGTCCATCACGAGACTTGAACTCAATCACGATCATCTTGGGTAAGATTTTTTTATTTTTCAGTTTTTTTTATCTTCTAATAATCAAAATGCTCTGAAAAGGAAATTTCGTTGAAAATCATCGATATTTTGTATCAAAATACAAAAATGTTGTCATTGCTGCAAGAAATATTCTAGAAAGTCTCTTCGAAAAGTCAATTTTTGTCATTTCGATCGTAAATTTTGCTGACAGTGCGGTGAGGAACCAAAAACATTGTCAAAATTACTTAGTTCATCGTGTTCGACAAACTATATAGACGTTTTTAGACAAAATTTTATTTTCAGTGAACGTATCGAATGATTTTTCACTTTTGTCAAAATTCCGGATCACTGAAAAGAATTTTTTTTTTGGGAAGAGATCGATATTTCTTTGGATACGTTCGACTTGACGTTTTTTTTGAAAACTGACAAAAATTTCTCCTCGGAAAGTGAATTTTTGCCATTCCAATCGTAAATTTAGCTGACAGTTTCCCTAGAAATCAAAAATATTGTCAAAATAACGAAAATTTTGAAATTATCCAAAAATATTTAACAAAATATCGACGTTTTTTGAAAAAATTCAATTTTCAGTCTATGGTTCGCGCCATTTCGTCGATTTTTTGTTCGTTGCAAGTGAAAAGAATTTTTTTTAGGAAAAAAGATCGATATTTCGTTGGATACGTTCGACTTGACGTTTTTTTTGGAAAATGACAAAAATTTCTCTTCGGAAAGTGAATTTTTGCCATTCCAATCATAAATTTAGCTGACAGTTTCCCTAGGAATCAAAAATATTGTCAAAATAACGAAAATTTTGAAATTATCCAACAATATTTAACAAAATATCGATGTTTTTTGACAAAATTGAATTTTCAGTGAATGTATCGAATGATTTTCCACTTTCGTCAGAATTTCCTAACACTGAGAAGAATTTTTCTACGGAAAAGATCGATATTTGCTTGGATACGTTCGACTTAACGTTTTTTTTTTTTCAAAATCACAAAAATTTTGTCATTGCAGCAAGAAATATTCCAGAAAGTCTCTTCGAGAAGTAAATTTTCGTCATTTCGATCGTAAATCTTGCTGACAGATGAGAAATCAAAAATATTGTCAAAATAATGAAAATTTCAATAATTGTTTTTCTTGAATTACAAAACGATCATAATTTTCGTACAAATTTTGGATTTGGACCCCCAAAAAATATCGTTTTATCGTCCTGACCAAAAATTGAACAAGAATCTTGAAATCTGCAAAAAAAAAAAAACAGAATTTCGTTGCATTCCAACGATGCAAACTTCAGCATCGTATTTACCATTGATTTAAATTTCTCATTAAATTCGCAGATACATTCTTTACGAAATTTATCCCCATCAGCATTATCGTCGTCGTTATTCATTCGTAGTTTCAATCATTTTACGATACGACAGTGTGTAACTTGTCAATCACCCTACAAGTGTCGTGATTCTGTGAAAAAAAAACACGGAGCGTAAAAAAAAGCGAAAAGCTTGACCGATAACCTTTTCTTCTTATCCTAAGCCTCGCTCACACGATCCAGCACGACACGCCGTTTCCACACTGACTGCACAGTCATGTATCGCGCGAATTGTCTTTTTGTCGCGTGAAATTTGTGATTTCGGGGTTTTCCTAAAGAAAACGAAAAAAAAAAACAAAGAAAAAAAAACTCGCTTGATCTTGTGACACGCGGCCATTTTTCGTCGTTTCAAAAAAGATAAAAAAATTACGATAATATGTTTTTGTGGATTTACCAGATTTTACCAGATTCACTTCTTCGTCTCGTGGTCACTTTTTCGAGCCGCGAAACTCATAGCGGTTTCGCGCTGCCTGACCTAACAGCTACACAACTACTTGCTCCTTATTATCCACGCAGTTTATCGGACTCTGCAAGGTCCCCGGAATTTTTCTCACACTCCGTAACGTCAAGAATTTCTCTGTCCCCGTATTTTTTGAGTTCACGTCAATCGCACTGAAAATTTAATTTTTTCGAAAAACGTCGAAATTTTGGTGAACACGCTGAACTCAATATTTTTGGATAATTTTCAAAATTTTCGTTATTTTGACAATATTTTTCATTTTTGACGGAATTTTTTAACGAAATGCTCGCGCAGAGAAAAATCGCAGACTAAAAATTCAATTTGGTCAAAAAAAATTCGATATTGCGTTGAACACTAAATATTTTTGAATAATTCCAAAATTTTCGTTATTTTGACAATATTTTTCATTTTTAGCGAAATTGTCAGCAAAATTTACGATTGAAATGACAAAAATTTAGTTTTCGAAGACATTTTCCAGAATTTTTCTTGCTGCAATGACGAAAATTTTGTGATTTAAAAAAAAAAAACGCTTTGTCGAACTTTTTCAACAGAATTTTCCTTTCAGTGCGTTTTTCCTCGTTAACTCGACACAAAGTTTTGCAGAATCCTCAAGTGACTTTATTCGTTCGGTGCGTTTGTTACTTTTTCACGTCGCGATTTCATGTTGAGAGAAATTTCGTCGCAAAACGTGAAGTTTTACGATTATTGCGAACTTTTTTTTGACCTAATCATTTTTTCACTAGTTTTCTGAGGATTATCTGATTTTTCGGTGAGAATCTAAGTGATGGGAAAGCGAAGGAACAATAACAAAAGGAGCTCGTACAAGTTCGACTATAAATCGACAGAGTGAGGGAGAGGGGGGGGGGGAAGTAAAAAGATAAGAGAATTATCGCGCCGTGCTACATTCATCATTGGTAGTAATTAAATAATAAGTCACAACGACCCGGTATTAAGTGAATAATGAGGCGATAAAGAGAACGACAGCACGACGAGTCAAATTCTTTCGTTTCATTTTCGCTCGGCCACATTTGCACTGAAAAGAAAATTTTATTGGAAAGATCGATATTTCGTTGGATTCGTTTGGCTAAACGTTTTTTTTTTTGAACAATTACAAAAATTTTGTCATTGCAGCGAGAAATATTCTAGAAAGGCTCTTCGAAAAGTCAATTTTGTCATTCCAATCGTAAATTTTACTGACAATTCCGTTGGAAATGAAAAATATTGTCAAAATAACGAAAATTTTGAAATTATCCAAAAATATCGACCGCGTTCAACAAAATTTTGACTTTTTTTTGAAAAATTACAAAAATGTTGTCATTGCAGCAAAAAACATTGTGGAAAGTCTCTTCGAAAAGTCAATTTTGTCATTCCAATCGTAAATTTAACTGACAATTCCGTTGGAAATGAAAAATATTGTCAAAATGACGAAAATTTTGAAATTATCCAAAAATATCGACCGCGTTCAACAAAATTTTGACTTTTTTTTGAAAAATTACAAAAATTTTGTCATTGCAGCAAAAACTTTGTGGAAAGTCTCTTCGAAAAGTCAATTTTGTCATTCCAATCGTAAATTTTACTGAAAATTCCATGAGAAATGAAAAATATTGTCAAAATAACGAAAATTTTGAAATTATACAAAAATATCGATCGCGTTCAACAAAATATTGACGTTTTTTGAAAAATCACAAAAATTTTGTCATTGCGGCAAAAAATATTCTGGAAAGTCTCTTCGAAAAGTCAATTTTGTCATTCCAATCGTAAATTTTACTGACAATTCCGTTGGAAATGAAAAATATTGTCAAAATGACGAAAATTTTGAAATTATCCAAAAATATTTAGTTTGTCGTGCGTTTAAAAAAATATCGACGTTTTTTTGACAAGATTGAATTTTCAGTGTGCCGTTTCGTTTTTTCTTTTCATAATTATTTTGCCTCTGAATCATTAAACTTCGTAATGCCGCCGAAATCCATTTTAACAATTGTCGTAACATACGTTTCCGGAAGCAAAATATTCAATAACGTTTTTTTGTTTCTTTCGCGCAAATTTTTTTCAGTTCCGTCGATGGCGAAGTATTTGCTGGTCTCGGACGGACTCAGTATCTCAGCCTCGCTGACAACGAAGTTCCCTCCATACCTCGACACATACTGTCGCATCTGTCGTTGTTACGAACTCTCGATCTCTCCCGGAATCGAATCAGTCGTATCGATTCGGATGACTTTAAGGTAAGTCGAAAAATTCTCGAAAATTCCACACGGTCAAAAAAACGTCGATATTTCGTTGAACACGGAAAACTAAATATTTTTGGATTATTGGAATGCAACGAGAAATCGATATTTTTTATTGGAATCATTGGAAAACTGAATTTACTAGAGAAATCGAAACGATCACATCAATTATCACAATAATGAATAAAAAAATCAATTTTATTTCAAAATATTCATTTTTGAATTCAATTTCATTAAAACGATTTGGACTTGCAATTATTTGCAAGTTTTCTTGACTTTTTTTGTTTTTTGGAGTATTTTTATGCTTACGATGAAATTTTTGTAATTTTGGCCATATTTTTTATTTCTCACGAAACTGTCAGCAAAATTTGAGATCGAAATGACAAAAATTGACTTTTCGAAGAGAATTTCCAGAATATTTCTCGCTGCAATGACAAAATTTTTGTAATTGTTCAAAAAAAAAACGTTTAGTCGAACTTTTTCAACAAAATTTTCGTTTCGACGCGCAAGTGACGCAATTTTCGTTGATAAAAAAAAAATTTGACGACTTTAAAATGAAAATATTTTTATTATTAACCGAGAATTTTGATTCTCGTGTTTCTCGCGCGTAAAATGCACTTTGTCAGGCTGATTGTTTTGTTTCTGTTATCATCAGTACAATCCAACGTTACAACATCTTTCGATGGCCGGAAATTCGATATCGGAAATGGTTCCTGGTTCGCTTCCGCCACTCGTAAAACACTTGCACGTTGGCCGGAATCAATTGAAAACGTTGAATCGAACTCTCCGGTAAGTGAAACGTGTAATTTTCAATATGTGCATGTGGGAAGGTATCCAAATTGAAAGAAACCGGTTTCAGGCAGATCCGGACGTCCTGCGATGTTGTTTTTACTCTCCGATTCTATTTCAGCTCACCATCAACTAATAATAATTAGCTCGATTCGTTATCAACTGGAATTTCATGCTTAATTGACCATAATTCGATGTTTACCAACGTAACGAATCGTCCTTGATTAATCATCTCGCAACCGAGCTATTAATTCAGGGGAAAGAAAAATTTTGTTGGAAATGATCGAAATTTTTTTGGATCCGTTCGACTAACGTTTTTTTTTTTTTGAAAAATCACAAAAATTTTGTCACTGCAGCAAGAAATATTCTAGAAAATCCTTCGAAAAGCAATTTTTGTCATTTCAATCGTAAATTTTGCAGACGGTTCCGTTGGAAATGAAAAATATTGTCAAAATAACGAAAATTTTGAAACTATCCAAAAATATTTAGTTCAACGTGTTCAACGAAAAATCGACGTTTTTCTGAAAAAATTTAATTTTCAGTTTAACGATCGAATATACTCAGTTTTATTTTTTTCAGTCATCACTATCGCTGGAAAAAAATGTTGTCGATATTTTGTTGGATACGTTCGAGTGAACGATTTTTTTTGAAAAAGCTCAAAAATTTTGTCATTGCAGCAAGAAATATTCTAGAAAATCCTTCGAAAAGCAATTTTTCGTCATTTCAATCGTAAATTTTGTAGACAGTTCCGTTAGGAATGAAAAATATTGTCAAAATTACGAAAATTTTGAAATTATCCAAAAATATTTGGACCGTACTCAACAAAATGTCGAAGTTTTTCGACAAAATTCAATTTTCAGTATTGATTTAGTTCTTTTCATGCTTTTGGGAATATTTATCAAGCGCGCACGTGTGTATTTCCATGAATCTGAAGCTCGCAACGTTGGAATGTAATGAAATTTTTTGATAATTCAATAAATTGATTAATTTTAATTGATACTTTAAGGAATTTTCAAAATTATCCACATTTTTCGATCGTTTTAACGTCGTAATTGCATTTTGCATCAAAATAATCAGTTTCGTCATAGAAAAAAGAATTTCGTTGCATTCCAACGATGCAAACTTGAACGTCATTGTAATTTCAATGTGACGAATTTTCATTGAGCCTGGAAAGAGAAATTCGTGTCGAGGCAAAAGAAAAATGAAATTTCGTTATTTCGGTGTAAATGACCATTGGAAATAGTTGTTTGGAGATGGAAACATTGAGCGAATGATAGAAAAATAAAATGGATAAAACAGGGACCTGAATCAACTGGAGTGGCTGCTCATTAATTCGAACGAGCTCGCGTCCTTGGACGGGGAACTTCCGGCCTCGGGACACAATCTTAAAATGCTGTACGCGGTCGACAACGAATTAACGCATTTGCCAACCGAGTTTCGTTATCTTCATCGTCTCGAGACGCTATTCCTTCAGCACAATAAGATAAGGAGCTTGGACGGGACACTGCAGAAAGCTCGTCGTCTCAAGTTCCTCGAGATATCGCACAACGAGCTCCAGGAGGTGAGAATTTAACATTCAAATCGTCAACGTCCGTTCAATTAAGAAAAATCTTGACCAAAACAAGTCCCTGATTAATTTTTCGTGCCCTTTTCGTCTCAATATTTTTTCTCGTCACGCCAAGGAAGAAAAAAAATATGAAAAAATTCAAAAAAAATTAAAATTTCATAAAAATTTGAGTTTTTTTTTGTTTAATCGTGACACACGCGTTTGTACGGACGTGCGGTGCGTTTATGTACGTGCGTTGTTCCCTGGCACGTGTTCCGCGTGTACGCACGTTCCACACGTATTCCCTGGCTTGGAGGGGAGAAATTCACTGAGCGGAGGCGTCGCGTGTGCCGCGCATTAAAGCAATTTATTCATGCACATAACTCGGTTATTACGTGCGCGTTTACGACGCGTCATTTCCGCTCCGGGACCGCGCATGCTCTTCCTCTCTATTTCCACCCTTTTTCTCCATCCCTCCCTCTCTCTCTTTCTCATTTTCTACTTTCAGATTGCCAGATTAGACAATTTATCGAATTAGCTGCTTGCCAATCTCAAATTACCAGATTCATTTCTCCCCTTATTCGCGTTTTTGCGATTAATTCACTGGAAAGATCATTTTGTTGGAAAAAATTGAATTTTTTTTTTTGTATCTCTTCGACTAAACTTTTTTTTTTTTAATCACAAAAATTTTGTAACTGCAGCAAGAAATATTCTAGAAAATCTCTTCGAAAAGTCAATTTGTGTCATTTTAATCGTAAATTTTGCTGACAGTTCCGTGAGAAATAAAAAATATTGTCAAAATTTAAAAAATTTGAAAATTATCCAAAAATGTTTTGTTTACCGCGTTCGAAAAAATATCGACGTGTTTTGACAAAAAAAAATTATAGAAAATCTCTTTGAAAAGTCAATTTTTGTCACTTTAATCGTAAATTTTACCGAAAGTTCCGGGAGAAATAAAAAATATTGTCAAAATTACGGAAATTTGAAAATTATCCAAAAATATTTTGTTTACCGTGTTCAAAAAAATATCAACGTTTTTTGACAAAAAGAAATTCTAGAAAATTTTTTCGAAAAGTAAATTCACGTCATTTCAATCGTAAATTTTGCTGACAGTTCCGTGAGAAATCAAAGATATCGCCAAAATAACAAAAATGTTGAAATTATCCAAAAATATTCAGTTTACCGCGTTCAACAAAATATCGACGATTTTTGACAAAAGAAAATTCTAGAAAATCTCTTCGAAAAGTAAATTCACGTCATTTTAATCGTAAATTTTGCTGACAGTTCCGTGAGAAATGAAAAATATTGTCAAAATAACGAAAATTTTGAAATTATCCAAAAATATTTAGTTCACCGCGTTCAACAAAATTTCGAAGTTTGTTGACCAAAAAATTAAATTAAATTAATCTTGCACTCGACTCGATTTATTGAAAATAAAAAAATTGAACAATTTCGTCAATTCTTCTGAGGGGAAAAAAGAACATCGACAAAGATGAATGGATTTTGTTTTTATTGTTTTTAGTCAACTTATGTATATTTTTCATTCGTAAAGCTAAACGAGGAGGACTTTGTTGAAGCCGAACTCCTCGAAGATCTTGAGCTTGGTCACAATTCTTTAAAGTCGCTCGGAGGCGGTAGAGGAAGCACCCACGTGGACGGAAGTGCATCCAACAGCGCCCTTTGGCCTTTGAGATCGTTGAAATGTCTAAATCTAACTCACAACGAGCTCGACGAATTTTCCTTCGTTTCACTGCGCGGATTGAGAGAGTTGCGCTTGCTCGATTTATCGAGCAATCGAATAGCTCGATTGTTGCGCGGAAGGCCACCGACTGAAGTGAGTTTTTGTTAGTTCGACTCAAAAAACAAATTCGATGCACTGAAAAGAAAGTTTTTTCTTTAAATCCCAAAAATTTAGTCACTGCAGCACAAATTTTCTTCGGAAAGTCAATTTTTGTCATTCCAATCGTAAATTTCGCTCACAGTTTCGTTAGAAACAAAAAATATTCCAAAATCACGAAAATTTCGAAATTATCCAAAAATACATGAATCCGAAGTTCGAAAAGTTGGAATGCAACGAAAATTTTTACTTTTTATTGATGATTCGTTGAATTTTCAAAATTATCCACATTTTTCGAGCCGATACACTTTTTGGGTCGGAAAAATCGATCGTTTTAACGTCCTAATTACATTATAAATGATTAAAAATTGAAAATTACAAAATTATTGCCAAAACAACGAAAATTTCGAGATTATCCAAAAATATCATGAATCTGAAGTTCGTAACGTTGGAATGCAACGAAAAATTTCACTTTTTATTGATGATTCGTTGAATTTTCAAAATAATCCAATTTTTTTGAGCCCAGATATTTTTTGGGTGTGAAAAATCGATCGATTCAACGTCTTAATTACAATATGCATTTAAATAATTAGTTTCGCCATAGAAAAAAAGAATTTCGTTGCATTCCAACGATGCAACGTCATAAAATATTCATTTCACCGTGTCCTCGATCTTTTTATTGCACTTTTGATAATCCGTTCGTCGATTCGATTCTAAAATTGAAAACAGAATTTGGTCGAGGAGGAAGGCGACGAGACAGCTGGCTCGAGCATTCAAGACCTGCAGCTCCAGCATAATGAATTACGAAGTCTCGAGGGTTCACTTTTCGTAGGAATGCGCGAACTCCAGAGATTGAATCTCAGTCACAACGCTCTTGGGCCTACCATTGGGCCTCAAGATCTTCGTGGCCTCGATGCACTCAAAGTGCTCGATCTTTCTTACAACGAGCTCACCACACTCGAGGATACTTCCGAGGTATTTTCCGTCATCCACAAATTTTCTACCAAAAATTCATGAAAACATTGAATTTCCGAAAAAAACTTCACCAAAATAAAAAAAAAATAAAAATTTCAATTACGTGTTTTCGTTCTCAATGAAAAAAGAAAATTTAGCCGATTTTTTGCCATTCCCAGACGTGGTTACCGGCGCTGGAAGAATTGAACGCGTCTCACAATCGTTTGGTGACTCTTTCCGAACGAGATTTCCGGGGATTCCCGATCCTCTGCTCCGCCGACGTCACCGCCAACCGAGTTCGATCCCTGACTCCGGAACTCGTTGCCAACACGCGATGTACCGTACACGGAGTACCGGACGTTCTTCGGATTTATCTCCAAGGTGAGCCCTGGATTTTCATTTTTTTTCTCTTCCCTCGAAAATACTCTCGTCGAAATAATCCGGTGAATTTTTTTCCCTGGCGAACGTAGCAAAAAAAAAAAATGTCGACAAACGTCGATATTTTCATACGAAAAACGTTTTTCAATGATTTTATTTTTTTCATCCCAAGACGATAATGTTATTGTTTGTGAATTAAATGCCCTGTTGATTCGTGACGTGACCTCGTCACGGAACATCTGTTGGATTCTCGACAACATTGTCATTCTCTTATTGCCGCCTGCCCCGATAAACCTCGCTCGACGGAGATCCATTTAAGAATTTCGCAAAACTCTTATAAACTTCACTGGAAAGAAAATTTTGTTGGAGTTCGATTGAACGTTTTTTTTTTCAAAAATCACAAAAATTTCGTCATTGCGGGAAGAAATATTTTAGAAAATCTCTTCGAAAAGTAAATTTTTGTCATTCCAATCGTAAATTTGACCGAAAATTCCGTTGGAAATGAAAAATATTGTCAAAATAACGAAAATTTTGATATTATCCAAAAATATTGACCGCGTTCAACAAAATATCGACGTTTTTTGAAAAATCCCAAAAATTTTGTCATTGCAGCGAGAAATATTTTAGAAAATCTCTTCGAAAAGTAAATTTTTGTCATTCCAATCGTAAATTTGACCGAAAATTCCGTTAGTAATGAAAAATATTGTCAAAATAACGAAAATTTTGATATTATCCAAAAATATTGACCGTGTTCAACAAAATTTCGACGTTTTTTGAAAAAAACACAGAAATTTAGTCATTGCAGCAAGAAATATTCCAGGAAGTTTCTTCGAAAAGTAAATTTTTGTTATTGCAATCGTAAATTTGACCGAAAATTCCGTTAGAAATAAAAAATATTGTCAAAATAACGAAAATTTTGAAATTATCCAAAAATATCGATGTTTTTCGACAAAATTCAATTTTCTCGATTTATTCTCATTTTCAATGACGAGCAGGTCAAGAAATTCGGGCTTGCCAAATTCCTGGGATAAAAACACATTTTTTGCATCCCTTGTAGAATTTTTATTACGACGTTATTTTATCGGGTTTTTGTACGTCGGGCCATATGTCAATAGCGTGAGTTTCATTCTATAAAGCAGTGTGAATCAAGACACGCTTCGTTTCGACGATATTCATTCATTATCAACGAGGTCGCCGATAAAGTATTCAATTTCTACATTACTATTCTACAAGCATGTACGATTTATCGTGTACAAACGAGTATCGATCGATCGTATTATTGACTCTTTTTTTCTTCTATCTATCTCTCCCCTCGTCGTTCTCTCTTCTCGAGATAATTCACTGGCGCCACTGAATAGTCCGTCTAAATCTTTGTAATTTGTGTCTCTTTCCCAATGACATTTTTATGCTCCTACTTATCTTCAACAATGAATCAACGCTAGCTCCGAATTGACACAATTTTTCATTTGTTCCAACGATTATCTCGCGCTCAAACGAAACTCAGTTTTTTTTCTCTCTTTTTTTTCTATGACCGAGTAAAATTAGGGGCGCAAATTTTTAATCCATTCCGATACACTGAAAATTGAATTAAAAAAAAAAAAAACATCGATATTTCGTTGAACACTAAATATTTTTGGATAATTTCAAAATTTTAGTTATTTTGACAATATTTTTGATTTCCAACGAAACTTTTAGCCAAATTTACGATTGAAATGACAAAAATTGACTTTTCGAAGAGACTTTCTGGAATATTTTTCGCTCCAATGACAAAATTTCTGTGATTTTTCAAAGAACATCGATATTTTGTTGAACACGGTCAATATTTTTTGATAATTTCAAAATATTCGTTATTTTGACAATATTTTTGATTTCCAACGAAACTTCAGCCAAATTTACGATTGAAATGACAAAAATTGACTTTTCGGAGAGACTTTCTGGAATATTTTTCGCTCCAGTGACAAAATTTCTGTGATTTTTCAAAAAACGTCGATATTTTGTTGAACGCGATCAATATTTTTGAATAATTTCAAAATTTTCGTTGTTTGACAATATTTTTAATTTCTGACGAAACTTTTAGCCAAATTTACGATTGAAATGACAAAAATTGACTTTTCGAAGAGACTTTCTAGAATTTTTCTTGCTCCAATGGCAAAATTTTTGTGATTTTTCAAAAAAAAAAACGTCTCGTCGAATGAATCCAACAAAATTTTCTTCTCCTTTGACAAATTCGCTCAGGACTCAAATTTTCCATCGTCCTCATTTTCATTTTTGAAGACCGCGCCAAAAACTAAAGTAATTTCATGCTTTTTGTTTTTTTTCTCCATAATTTATTCAATTCAGATAATCCGGTGCTCTGCGACGCCGGTTTGGCCGATTTGACAGTCGCTCTGGAGGTAAATCACGCCAAGGTTTATGGGGTCGCTAACGACTGTCCGACAACGACGAAAATCTCACCGGAGGTGACGTCGCTGCGTCCCCCGCTGCCACAAACACTTTTCCTTGCAGCGGCAGCCGCGGCGGCCGGCGGTAACGTATCGTTCGCCGCGACTCTCGAGTAGTGTATTTTAATTTTATTCCTTAGATTATTATTATTATTATTATTATTATTATTATTATTATTACAATTGTTGTTATCATTTTAGTCTTAACCGAATACATATCGCGTAGCATAAGAATTTGAAAAATGACCGACAAACTACCGTAAAAATGAATTTGGTCTGTTTTTCGAAAATCCAAAATTTTAGACTTTTTTTTTTCAAAATTCAATTTTTTTTTTTTTTTTAAGATTCTTGGCCTGACGGAAATCACTCGCAAATGAAATTATTCACAAAAATTTTAGAGTTTTTTTTTTTAGTTGTGGTATTTTGCCTCGGTTTTACTCAAAAAGTTGAAAAATTTGGCTGGAAACGATAGAGCGATGGAAATTTTGCTTGAATTTTTAGAAATTGTTGGTCATTTTTTGTTTTTATTTTATTTTATATATTTGTGCACATTGTAAATAGCTCCCTCACTCATCCCTGCCTTTTTGAGCGAACAACGATACCAAAACATTCGGACTAACGACCTCTATTGTACTCGTTAACGAATTCTCATCATGACAGAAAAAAAAGATATGAAAAATAATAATAATAATAATAAAAGATTTATCATTAATCGTAGCGTATGCGTATGTTTTTACAGCTGCGATCTTTCTTCTCCCGCGGCTGGATTATTAATCCGAGTTGAATTTAATACGCGTTGTCTCTTGCCCGACCTACGCACTGAAAAGGAAATTTTGTCGGAAAAGATCGATATTTTGTCGTTGTGGCAAGAAATATTCTAGAAAGTCTCTCTGAAAAGTCAATTTTTGTCATTTCAATCGAAAATTTTGCTGACGGTTTCGTTGGAAATGAAAAATTTGTCAAAGTTACGGAATTTTGAAATTATCCAAAAATATTAACCGTGTTCACCAAAATTTCGACGTTTTTTGAAAAATCCCAAGAATTTTGTCGCCGCAGCAAGAAATATTTTAGAAAGTTTCTTCGAAAAGTGAATTTTTGTCATTCCAATCGTAAATTCGACCAAAAATTTTGTTAGAAATGAAAAATGTTGTCAAAATAACGAAAATTTTCAAATTATCCAAAACTATTGTGTTCATCAAAATTTCGACGTTTTTTGAAAAATCCTAAAAATTTTGTCATTGCAGCAAGAAATATTTTAGAAAATCTCTTCAAAAAGTAAATTTTTGTCATTCCAATCGTAAATTTGACCGAAAATTCCGTTAGAAATGAAAAATATTGTCAAAATTACGGAAATTTTGAAATTATCCAAAAATATTGACCGTATTCAACAAAATATCGACGTTTTTTGAAAAATCCCAAAAATTTTGTCATTGCAGCAAGAAATATTCCGGAAAGTTTCTTCGCAAAGTAAATTTTTGTCATTTCAATCGTAAATTTTGCTGACGGTTTCGTCAGAAATCAAAAATATTGTCAAAATTACGGAAATTTTGAAATCACCCAAAAATATTTAGTGTTCAACAAAATTTCGACTTTTTTTTTGACAAAATCGAATTTTTAGTGTGCGCGTATAAAAGTTTTACGTGTCGATGAATTAATTAAAAACGTAAGCATCAAATAATATCGGAAAAAAATTTCATTTGTTTGCAGCAAATGATCTCATTTGCATGTTGGAAAAAAAAGTATTGAGCTCGTGTAAAAAACTGGTTTCGGGGGAAATTGAGAAAGATGTCCGAATTGAGAATTTATGTGCAATGTCAAATTGAATGGACGAGAGAACTTCGAGTACTAATTAAGTGGTCGATTATGGGAGAGGAAAAAAAATACAGGACGCAGTTAGAGCTCGACTCGGGCAGCGGGTCAACGAAGTGAATAAAATCTGTTAACTCAATGGTTGCCCGCGGAGAGAGAGAGAGAGACAGAAACAGAGAGAGAGTTTGCGACTTGTACAATAATTGACAGTGGGCGAGAACGCTTGACCTCGCATTGACTCGTACCAATAAAGACGAATTGTTATCGACTCGTTCAGTGCATACGTAATACAAATTGCCGAGGTTTTCTATACCCGAAGCCCTCTCGCTCTCCGCAGTCTCTCTTTTCTTCTTCCTCATCCCATATTCGAGACTTTGCCATGGGAAATTACTCAATTATTCGGAACAACCGAGTCCAGCCCACGTGGGGAAGAAAGTTTCGAGCACTTGGATGCTGACTGCTAGTTTTTATTAATAAGTAGGACTCTGGAGTTTAAACTCAAAATTCAACTAATCTCCAAGTATTTTTTGTACATGTAAATATATAATTAAAATATAATGCATTTCGATAGATCGTAGCACGGTCCGGAACAGAAAAGTTATCATTTCATTGTGGCACAAAAAAAAGCACGATGTTGAAGTTTGCATCGTTGAAATGCAACGAAATTCTGTTTTTTCTTCATCAGAGCTCATAATTGTTATTCAATGGTTGTCCCGGACAAGTCTCTCGAGTCTCAGAAGCTCAATCGAGCCAAAAAATAGCCACGATTTTCAAAATTCAATAAATAATCAACCGAAACAATATTTTTCGTTGAATCTCAACGTTGCAAACTTCAGAGTCATAAAAAAGCCAATTTATCGTCAAATTTATAAAAATTGTTTCATTACCAAGGACGAAATGTTTTTTCAACAGAATTATTAACACGAAGATATAATTTAAAATATTCAATTATTGTTATCGTTTGATTATAAAAAATATTTTGCCCGTGGCCACGGGGATCGTGATACGATAAACGAATGACGATGAAGTTTGCATCGTTGGAATGCAATGAAATTCTTTTTTTTCTGTAGCGAAGCTCATTTGAATGCACAATCTAATTACGGGGTCAAAACGATCGATTTTTCCCACCCAAAAAGTATATCGGCTCGAAAAATTCGAATTATTTTGAAAATTCAACAAATCATCGATAAAAACAGAAATTCCATGACGTTCGAGTTTGCATCGTTGGAATGCAACGAAATTCTTTTGTTTTCTGTGGCGAAGCTAATTATTTAATTGCATAATCTAATTACGAGGTCAAAACGATCGATTTTTCCCACCCAAAAAGTATTTCGGCTCGAAAAATTCGAATTATTTTGAAAATTCAACAAATCAGCAATAAAAACAGAAATTCTATGACGTTCGAGTTTGCATCGTTGGAATGCAACGAAATTCTTTTGTTTTCTGTGGCGAAGCTAATTATTTAATTGCATAATCTAATGACGAGGCCAAAACGATCGATTTTTCCCACCCAAAAAGTATTTTGCCTCAAAAAATTCGAATTATTTTGAAAATTCAACAAATCGTCTATAAAAAAATATATTTTTCGTTGCATTGCAACGCTGCGAACTTCAGCTTCGTGTAAACGAATATAAAAATTTTCACGTGTATGCACATGATCGATATATATTTATAAAAAAAATGTATACGCGTGACAATTCGTAGGATAAGAAAAATGTCTGTATGTAATTTTAGTCTCTAAGTAATTTATCAACGCTGTGCGATTTGCAGTTTCTGATTCATTATCGGTTTTTTCAATTCCATCGAAAGATTCATTCAACTTTGAACAATGAAGGATTCAATTGTTTCAAGGAAAATTGAATTTTTTTGTAAATCAACGAATTTAGAAATCTTAAGTACTTTTCAAAATTTTCACAATAAAGGCTTCACACTTGTAACAAATTTTTGGTAATTTCTCGAAAGTCGAGATTCTCCCACGATCGGCCTGAATTTTTCGGCTTTCCCGTAGCAAAAAAAAAAAACGTTTTATGGTTGAAATTTTATTTTAGTGGTCAAAAAAAAAGTTTGCGGAATTTTCACCCAAACGCCAAAAATATTCCAAAGTTTGGAAGAATTTTATTCGACATCTTGTATGAAAATACAAAAATTGTTGTATGTTTAAAAATAATTATCGATTATTGGTCAGTTAATAATAAAATATTAATTATTTACATGTCGAGACGACTAATTAACAATTGCAAATACCACAAGCAGAAGTTTCCGCTGAATCTGATTTACAAATTAGATGGAAAGCTTTTCAATTACCGGATTCGATATAATTCGAACAATATTTAAGGGGGTTGGCTACATACAACAATATGATAAGAATTCAATTAAATTTGGCGATGAAATTCTCAAGCATCAATGACACAAATTTCTTCAAATTTGTTGTCCACACAGTTGGCGAATAATTCGAGTTTACAATACGTTGAAGTTTGCATCATTGGAATGCAACGAAATTCTTTTTTTTCTATGCCGAAGTTAATGATTTAAATGCATAATTTAATTAAGACGTTAAAACGATCGATTTTTCCGACCCAAAAAGTATATCGGCTCGAAAAATTTGGATTATTTTGAAAATTCAACGAATCATCAATAAAAAGTGATTTTTTTCGTTGCATTCCAACGTTGCGAACTTCAGATTCATCTCAATTTCGTATCGAAAAAAATGACGTTGAAGTTTGCATCGTTGGAATGCAACGAAATTCTTGTTTTCTATGGCGAAGCTAATTATTTAAATGCAAAATGTAATTATGACGTTGAAACGATCGAAAAATGTGGATAATTTTGAAAATTCAACAAATCATCAATAAAAAGATATTTCTTTCGTTGCAAACTTCACATTCCTCGATAACAGTGTAAAATCTCAAAAAATTTATGAATCTGAAGTTCGCAACGTTGGAATGTAACGAAATTCTTTGATAATTCAATAAATTGATTAATTTTAATTGATACTTTAATGAATTTTCAAAATTATCCACATTTTTCGATCGTTTTAACGTCGTAATTGCATTGTGCATCAAAATAATCAGTTTCGTCATAGAAAAAAAGAATTTCGTTGCATTCCAACGATGCAAACTTCAACGTCATAAAAATTTGAATCGTCATATTTAATACTAAAGAATTCCGTCGCCAAATTTCATTTAATTCTAATAATTTCGAACTTTCCTAAGCTTTTAACATGCCAACATTGTTGTGTGTCTCTTCCTCAACTTTTATTGCTGATGTAATACTTCAAGAAGGTTTTTCGTAATCTGCACAAAAAGGCCATAACGTGGACAGTGCTCAGCGGCTTTGACAAGTCCATGGAAGCCCTCGTTTTCTCTAAATGAGTCTCTTTCAGAGCAGGCTCTGTCCGCACAACTGCAAATCATTGAAAATTCGTTATTTTCTCATTGTCCAATCGCATTGCTCCACAGCCGGCAACATATATTTTGCTCACCTCTCCAGGTGCTCGCGCGCTTCTCCAAAATCACGTAAAAATTGTCGCGCTCCGGATTCTTTGCTTGGAACAAAGTCACTTTGACTTTATCGCAATCTTTGGATTGTTCGACGTTAATGTGGACGTCAAGATTGTCCTTGTAATACGTACACGCCATTTTGATGGCGTTCCAGCGATCTTTTCTGTGTTTTTTTGCATCTTCCATCGCTGGAAAAGTGGAGAAAATTTTTTTCTGTAATTCAGTCCCGAAAAACGGCTACAGAGTAAAAAATCGATGACCTTGAAGTTTGCATCGTTCGAATGCAACGAAATTCCTCGTTTTTTGATAACGAGGCTAATTTTTTAAATGCGTAACGTAATGACGACGTAAAATCGACTCGAAAAATTCGGCGAAAATTCAACGAATCGTCAATGGGAAGAAAATTTTTTCGTTGCGTTCCAACGTTGCAAACTTCAGGTTTTTAAATAGCGCTGTACAAACTTTGCGTCAACTCGACCATTTCCAACGAAATGCTCTCTTTTTTCAATTTAGCGTCGTGGATTTCTTCGCTCAACGCCGATCGCTGGTTATTGGCCAGAGCAATTTTTTTCTCCGTTATTTTTCGTTGCAAACTTATTTTGTCCAATTCGGTTTTGTTGTCTTTTTTCGCTTTGTGCAATTGAGAAATATTCTCGTTGACGGATTCTTGCTTGCGTTGGTGTTCTGACGAGCGTGAACAATTAAACGTCATGAAAAGGATTCGTCGGGCTTTTTTTTTTAGACAGATTTTTTGGATTTTTCGGGGTTGGAGCAGAAAAACAACAAACCTTTTTGTTGGACGACATAGCCATCGACGGAGGCCGCTGCTTTCGATTGAATGTCATGACAGAACGCCGATAACCTCTGAAGGAGTTTGAACTCGTCGTTGTCGCGTCGCTCGAACAAATTTTCCAGCTTGAAATGCAGTCCGTCGTCCCCCATTCTCGCGCTGTTTTTTTACACCAATTTTCATTCACTCTGAAAAGAAATTTCGACGATATTTTGACACCAACGACAAATCTTATTTTTAACGAACTTTTCAACCACCCAAACGACACGAAACGAGACCCAAACAATTTTCAAACAAGCAGGTTTGCCAACACGACGCAATTCACAACAACGTCCAACGGGCTACGGTGGCGTCGCATCGGTGCGGCGGCGAATTTGGGAACTTCTGAGCCCGCGAAAATTTGAAAAGTTGACAAAAACGTCCGCTCTGTCCATTTAATTCGTTGGCCATCTCTTCGTGATCGGAAATATCGATTACGATTATGTATTTTATTTCGAAATCATTCATCTCGTATTAACGCACGTCGCAGGTCGTAGAAAAAGTTTAAAAAATCAAAATTCCGACACACGTGCTTAATTCTGAAAACAGGAGCTTTGAATTACGTTCTTTCGGATGGCAATAAACTCTGCTTCGAGATTAAAACAAAAAATAGATCAAATATCATGTGTTTGCCAGAGACACTCTCGATGTTCCCTGATAATAAAACGAGATGGGCTGCGGTTACAATTTGACAAAGTAATCTCGCGATAGGTCGACGATTTCACAAGTTTCTGAAAATCATTCATCATCGCAAATACGAATTTTTCAATGAAAATAAAATTGTTTAACAGAATTTTGCCAATATAGCAAAGTCACTTTTTTGATTAATAAAATTTCAATGTTTTATAGGCAGTTTGAATATTTTGTTTGAATTCCTGATTTCGAAATTTCGAATTATCGTGTTTCATAGAGTTTTGCAAGAATTTTTTTTCCTATTCTCCCAGTCGAATGTTCTTCGAACTGACACTATTTGAAAATTGTAAATCATGCAAAAATACGAAATTACATCGCAAAAAAGATGTCAAACAAATATAAATCCAGAGAGTCGCTTATTATTGTGACTAAATTCAAGTACAACCCTCCACCACTCGATTTCTATTTACATGACCTCATTAACCGCAGCACTATGCTAGATCTTTTTGTACTTGAATTTTTTTTCGTCTATGCCAAGAAAAAAAAATGAAAGCCACCGTGAAGACGACGTCCTAAGCGATCAAACACACACTGGAATGTTTTATGAGGGTGCCAAAAAAGCTTAGAGATGTTTTATAAGAACGTTTTCGCCGAAAAATTTTGCATCATCGAAATTTTCGATAATTAGTTACTCGTCGAAAATTTTAAACAAAATCAATTCTATCTGAATACGGAGCTGAGCATTATAGACATTTTCAAAACAATAATCCATTGTTCAATCACTTTTCTGTCGTTTTTATAGGAAAACGAGCATAAAATTTATTTGCGAAGCGGAAGTAAAAAAATTAGTGTCATTGGAAACTTTTAATCGAAAAAATTCGCATGTAGACTCAGTTTTTGCAACGTATGGTCGAAAAATTATAAAAATTGAGAACCAAATTTTTAAAAAAGTATTTCAAACCATCGAGGGAAATTTTCGTCATTTTTTTCGTTATTTGTAACTCGTTGGTAATGATTTTTTCAATAAATTCGTACATTCGCAGAGGGAACCTGAAAATTCGGAGGCCTTCGCAACAGCTAGAAAATAAACAGTGACAAGAAAAATTGCGAGGATGCATTCAAAGGTTTGAAGTAAATCAAATAAAAAAATAGTTAACCGCGCGGGACACGTAAAGCACGAGATTGGTGAACGTCACGTTGAGCCTACGATAGAAGCTTAGAAAGAAGTACAGATTTATTGACGCAATTTGGGCCAACTTAATATCATAGCAAACATAACGATTACATAAATAGCGGAATGTTGATTTTTTTTGGTAGTTCAGGATCGGCGCTCCGCGAGTTTTATTGTGAGAGATTGAATTTTAATTTAGCTTGCTATGGTTACGCCAAGTTTGTGTTGGCTATTTTTGGGCATCGCCTTGGTCAATGTACGGTTTTTCGTTCCCTTGATCGCGATTTAGACTAACATTTTTAATTGTTTACTACATTTTTCCCTTTGCTACTTAATTTTGGTTTTCAGGGCGCCGCATTGAAAGGGGGTGACGATAGTGGATATTGGAATGCTAACTTAGAAGTATCCACTGTTGACCCGGACGAGTGGGACTATGACAATGTAGTGCATTTCGATTTTGATGCTATACAAGAGGAACCGGACTCCGGAAGTCATGACAGAAACTACAAAACGGTTCCGGAAACGGAACTTGACTCCGGAGTGGTTAACAAACACGGCGTAACCATACAGCATACCGGAACTAACACCGGAAACAACGTAAGCACAAAAACTCACTAAAGCTAAAACAATGTTACTTGGAATATATTTGTGAATAATTTTGCAAATTCATTCACGTGCGAAAATGAATTTCCAATTAACCATTCTCAGTTTTGTTGAATTAGTATGAAATGTCATCTGTTAACGTTTATTCCTTTCAGGCTTTCAGCATTGCCGACATGGGCCTCTTTAAGGAGGTATTGACATGATCACTATTGATAACGTAACTTTTATTAAAACAAGATTCAACTATTGGAGGTTTCCATGTCACTTGACACGAATAGCAAAACCAAAGCGTAGAGAACTTGATAAAAAAAAATTATCGTTGCACAAGATTAATTGCTTGTTTTTTTAACTGTTTGAAGATCGTGTTGGAGAATTCAAAAATTATGCCATTAACAAAAGTAGAATTCATTATTTAAATACGAGAATTTTCGAATTCAGAGATCGGGTCGCATCGTAGCATCGGAATCTGCCGCCACTTCGAGCATAAAAACTGAACTTGATGAGGAAAAGGAAGAAAGAGACGTGAGTGTTGGTCCTTTAATCATTCATTCAAAAATAATTGCGTATCTGTTCTCGGGTCTTGTAACGCAAAATGATGATGCATTATTTTTCAATTCTCAGGTCGAATTGATCGAGCCTGCCGTCGTATCGAGAAATTCCTCGAAAGTCACGACCATTCGTAAGCAAATCAATGAAACTGACTGTCGTTTCACCACTGAAGAATTGTTAATCAAGATTCGAGAGGTAAATATTCTTGGTGTGAAATTATCGATTTATTTAATGTTATTTAATATTAATAGAATTTTTTGAATATTCACAGCTATTGGACGAACGCTTAAGCAGTGTGAGTAAATAGGCTACGCCGATTCAAAAGCAAAGATGATTTCTTTGATCCGAATGAAACAAAACTTGAATTATCACACCGATCTAATGAGAACAGTAACTATAACAAAAATCGAAACTTTTAATTGCAGCCGATAAAGGGTGATCCAAAAGTGACTGAACAAACTCCTGTTTCGAGCGTGATTACCGGAAAGAACCCCATTCCAAGCGTGACCGGAGGAACTCCCGGACTTAGTGTGACCGAAACGGATCCTGCTCCAAGCGTAATCACGGAAAGACCTGCTGTAAAGGTGACGGAAAAGGAACCTGCTCCAAGCTCGACCACAGAAACTACAGCTGTTACCGCGGAAAAGAAAGAACCTCTACGGAGCGTGACCACTGAAACTCCAACTGGTACCGTGACAGAGAAAGAACCTCTTCCGAGCGTGACCACCGAAACTCCAGCTGTTACCGTGTCAGAGGAAGAACCTCTCTCAAGCGTGATGACGGAAACTCCTGCTGTTACCGTGACCGAAAAGAATCCTGCTCCAACCGTGACCACAGAAACTACAGCTGTTACCGTGGAAAAGAAAGAATCTCTTCCGAGCGTGACCACTGAAACTTCAGTTGTTACCGTGACAGAGAAGAATACTGCTCCAAGTGTGACCACAGAAACTACAGCTGTTACCGAGGAAAAGAAAGAACCTCTCCCAAGCGTGACGACGGAAACTCCTGCTGTTACCGTGACCGAAAAGAATCCTGCTCCAACCGTGACCACAGAAACTACAGCTGTTACCGTGGAAAAGAAAGAACCTCTCCCAAGCGTGACCACTGAAACTCCAGTTATTACCGTGACAGAGAAAGAACCTCTTCCGAGCGTGGCCACTGAAACTCCAGTTGTTACCGTGACAGAGAATGATACAGTGCCAAGCGTAACCACAGAAACTCCAGCCGTTACCGTGTCAGAGGAAGAACCTCTCCCAAGCGTGACGACAGAATATCCTGCTGTTACCGTGACCGAAAAGAATCCTGCTCCAAGCATGACCACAGAAACTACAGCTGTTACCGTGGAAAAGAAAGAACCTCTTCCGAGCGTGGCCACTGAAACTCCAACTGATACCGTGACAGAGAAAGAACCTCTTCCGAGCGTGGCCACCGAAACTCCAGCTGTTACCGTGACAGCGAAAGATACTGTTCCAAGCGTAACCACAGAAACTCCAGTTGTTACCGTGACAGAGGAAGAACCTCTCCTAAGCGGGACGACGGAAACTCCTGCTGTTACCGTGACCGAAAAGAATCCTGCTCCAAGCGTGACCACAGAAACTACAGCTGTTACCGTGGAAAAGAAAGAACCTCTCCCAAGCATGACCACAGAAACTACAGCTGTTACCGTGGAAAAGAAAGAACCTCTTCCGAGCGTGGCCACTGAAACTCCAACTGATACCGTGACAGAGAAAGAACCTCTTCCGAGCGTGGCCACCGAAACTCCAGCTGTTACCGTGACAGCGAAAGATACTGTTCCAAGCGTAACCACAGAAACTCCAGTTGTTACCGTGACAGAGGAAGAACCTCTCCTAAGCGGGACGACGGAAACTCCTGCTGTTACCGTGACCGAAAAGAATCCTGCTCCAAGCGTGACCACAGAAACTACAGCTGTTACCGTGGAAAAGGAAGAACCTCTTCCGAGCGTGACCACAGAAACTCCAGCTGTTACCGTGACCGAAAAGAATTCTGCTCCAAGCGTGACCACAGAAACTACAGCTGTTACCGTGGAAAAGAAAGAACCTCTTTCGAGCGTGACCACTGAAACTCCAGTTGTTACCGTGACAGAGGAAGAACCTCTCCTAAGCGGGACGAGGGAAACTCCTGCTGTTACCGTGACCGAAAAGAATCCTGCTCCAAGCGTGACCACAGAAACTACAGCTGTTACCGTGGAAAAGAAAGAACCTCTCCCAAGCGTGACCACAGAAACTACAGCTGTTACCGTGGAAAAGAAAGAACCTCTTTCGAGCGTGACCACTGAAACTCCAGTTGTTACCGTGACAGAGGAAGAACCTCTCCTAAGCGGGACGACGGAAACTCCTGCTGTTACCGTGACCGAAAACAATCCTGCTCCAATCGTGACCACAGAAACTACAGCTGTTACCGTGGAAAAGAAAGAACCGCTTCCGACCGTGACCACTGAACCTCCAGTTGTTTCCGTGACAGAGAAGAATACTGCTCCAAGTGTGACCACAGAAACTACAGCTGGTACCGTGGAAAAGAAAGAACCTCTTCCCAGCATGACCACTGAAACTCCAGTTGTTACCGTGACAGAAAAGGATACTGTTCCAACCGTGACGACAGAAACACCAGCTGTTACCGTGACAGATAAAGAACCTCTTCCGAGCGTGACCACAGAAACTCCGACTATTACTGACACGGAAAAAGATCCTCTCCCAAGCGCGACCACAGAAACTCCAGCTGTTACTGTGACAGAGAAGGATGCTCTTTCAAACGTGACCACGGAAACTCCAGCTGTCACCCTAAAAGAAAAAGAACCTCTTCCGAGCGTGACTACGGAAACGCCAGCTGTTACCGTGACAGAGAAGGGTCCTGTTTCGAACTTGACCACCGAAGCTCCTGCAAGTGTCTCGACAGAAAAAGAATCCGTTTCGAGCGTAACCACTGAAAGTCCTGCTGTAAAGGTGACGGAAAAGGAAGCTGCTCCAAGCGAGACAACAGAAGCTCCGGCTGTCACGGTGACAGAAAATAATCCTATTCCAAGCGTGATCACGGAAACTCCAGCTGTTACTGTGTCGCAGAAGGAACTTCTCCCAAGCGTGACCACAGGAACTCCAGCTATTACCGTGACAGAGAAAGAACCTCTACCGAGCCTGACGACAGAAACTCCAGTTGTTACCGCGACAGAAAAGAATACTCTTCCAAGCTTGGCCACAGAAACTCCTGCTGCTACCGTGACCGAGGAGAATCCTATTCCAAATGTGACTACAGAAACTCCTGCTGTAAGCGTGCCACCAAAGGCCTCTGCTCCAAGCGTAACCACGGACATTCCTGATCTTGTTGTCACGGAGAAGACTACAGAGAGCCCCGATGTAAGCATTGCCGAAAAGACAGTAATGTCAACTACGACCGAGGAAGGCCCTTCTTCGCCGGACTTTGTCATTGTAGATCGTTTCGCATCCGGGATAGAGACGGTTACATCCGCAACCGAGAAAAGCCCCGTCGCAAGCAAAGCTGAAGAAATGCCTGTTCCGAGCGTGACTACAGAAATTCCTGAACCGGCAGTAAGAAAACTTAATTATTTTTCACCACACCCGCATCAGAGACTCAGTTTTAGTATATTCTCATTATCGGATTTCTGCTTTGCGTTGTTAAATCGAATGTGAAATAAAAACTCGCGAACATGAAAAATCTGCAGCCTTCGATATTTATAGGAGAGATAAAAGTTTACAAAATTCCGACCGTCGTAATTCGAATCCAGGAAAATTAAACCATTTTTTTTCTTTTAGTCTGGACCTTCGGCAGCATTGACAGATCTTGCAGTGACTGTAAGTAAATAAAATTGCTGAAAAGCTCGCAATCACGATTCAAAATGACTTTTGATAAATATATCTGCATACAACGGATCTGCTCCTAAAAAACATTCTCCTAAATCATCATTACAGGATGAGCCACCGGAAACGGAGACGGTTCCTGCCGAAACGGTCAGTACGATTTTTTTTTTTAACTATCAAAGAAAATCAATATAATAAAATAACGATTATTTATTCACACAGGTTGAATTACGAAAAACATCGGAAAGCACTACAGCAATGGTACGTGATACAAAAATTACCATAATTCATGAAGAACATTTTGGTCTAGATTGAGAAAAACCAAATATCATAGCAATATGTAATTGAAGAATAAATTTCTTGAATTGTTATTATTCACAGCTAACAACGACACCAACACCGAGACCAGACATCGTGGCTCCAGTAACCGTGAGTTGACGAGAATTCCGATTTGTATGAATCTGAAGTTCGCAACATTGGAATGTAACGAAATTCTTTGACAATTCAATAAAATTGATTAATTTTTATCGATAATTTGATGAATTTTCAAAATTATCCACATTTATCGATCGTTTTAACGTCATCATTGCATTATGCATTTCAATAATCAGTTTCGTAATAGAAAAAAAGAATTTCGTTGCATTCCAACGATGCAGACTTCAACGTCATCGATTTTTAAACTTCATTTCAACATGAAATCCCGAGAATCGAAAAGTCGTTCATAAGTATCATGCAAAAAGTTCACATATCAAAAACAATAACTATTGATAGGTAACAACGCCACCAACACCGGATCTAGAAACCGAGTCTCTAGTAATAACTGTGAGTTATCAAAAATTCAGATCCTCAAACTTGAATTCGACATGAAATCATGAAAATCAAACATATTGAATAAAACATTCATATCATAAGCGACAACTTCTTTTACAGGTCAAAACACCAACGACCACATCAACACCACCCCCACCACCACCAGCCAAAGTAGACCCTGGTTCTCCAATAGTCATTGTGAGTACAGAAAACAATGTTCCCGATCCATTTTTTAATTATTCAATACTTCAATTTGAAATACAAAAACGGACCAACATTGCAAGCAATTGCAATTTGTGGTCGCAAAAATTAACATATTTATGATTATTTATTTTCCTGATGCAATTGTCGAAAAAAAGGCGAATTGAAAATTTTGTATGGTGTTTACGATATGGGGAATAAAAAAAACTTTTTTGTTATCTACATGTGCAGAATGCTGAGCAAGATGCTGCTACAATCGTAAGTACATAAAAATTCAATTTTCTTCCCGTTTTTTTTACTGCGTTGAGCACGACCTGCAACTAAGTCGGAAATCGGATTTTCAGGCCCAGTTCAAACATTTGTATGAGCTCGTCAACACCATGATAAATCGTACGAATACCTTGATACAAAAAACTGAAATAATCAAGGGAACGCATCCAACGGTGAATATTGAGTCAAAAAAATTTAAACATGGTGGAAAATGTGGAAATTTCGCTACTGCTTCCACGGAAAACTAACGTTCGTGCTGATTTTTCTTCTCACATGTCTTAGATGCATGGAGTCATGACACTCGAGGAAACGACAACTACTGAAAAACCCCGTGAAAAGGAATCGGAAAGCATCGTCTTAGCGGAAGACCTGGAACTGGATGTTTTCTTGAAGAGGCTGAGAATGGTATTTGAGAAAAAATAGTCAGCCCATTAATTTCATATTCGACAAGTATAAAACTAATGGGAACTAAATTTATTTGACTTTTATTTTTGCTCGTAGGTGCAGGAAAAAATAGACCGATCTTTACCGGAGGTAAGTGTTCCAAAACGACGATTGAGAAGGATAAAAAAGAAATAGAAAAAAAATGAAATTAAGATTTGGTGAGATGAGGATTTAAACAAAAAAACTCGAATAAACTTGTAATTTTTTTCTTCGCAGTTGGACAGCGGAGAAGAACTTATTTATACAAAGGTGAGTTGTCGTGAAAAAGAAATGATCGAAAAATCATAATAAAAAACGAATTTTCGTCAAGATTTGTTGTATTTTCATGTTTACTTTGCAGATACGCAACGACAGGTTTTCCCATAAAAAGAAAAACAGAAAGCCAACGTACTTCCAATTCAAAATTCGAAATGATGGTAGCAATGTTGTTCCGGAGCCTGATAGCGCGGAGGTGATTTCCCCAGAGTTTGTCTGAACAATCAATGTTGCAAGAAATGACCCATAAAATAGCTAAGAAAATAAAAAATAATTGAAAGTAATGAGAAATGCGAAATTTTACAGCAGACAGGAAAATCATTGAACACCCTCAAAAATGTAAGCTGAAAAAATCAAAGTGTGTCATTTATTAATTGATTAGTTAATCAAAATAATGTTAATCAATTAATTAAAATAATTTTAACTAATCAAAATAATTAATTAATTAAAATAATTTCATTAGAAATAATTTTAATTAATTAATCAAAATAATAATTTCAATTGAAATAATTCTAATTAATTAATCAAAATAATAATTTTAATTGAAATAATTTTAATTAATTAATCAAAATAATAATTCCAATTGAAATAATTTTAATCAATTAATCAAAATAATAATTTTAATTGATTGACTTGGTAATTGGAACGAGTTGAAATGGATTTCAGAATTTAATTGCCGAATTAAGTGGAGCCTTAGGCGCGTTCAAGGACGCTACTCGTGAAGTCGTGGACGAGGCAGCAACAAGATTGCACGAAACAAGAAACGGTTTCCGTAGAGCGGGCCACGGTGGCGTCGATGCAAGGGAAAGCCTCGCGGATGGAGAACTGGAATTGGTAGAAACTTTTCCTCCGATTATCCGCCCCAGAAATCCCCATGGATTCAACGGACGCAGAAGAAGATTGAGGTCTCCTTAATTAACGTTGATTAATTATTGTACGACTCGTAAATTCCGAGAAGAAAAATAGCGATTGATTAGTAATTGTTGTCGAAAATATACTTTTTTATCATTTTTCCATACAAGTTTGGACTGGAATTGAGGAATGAGCTCAACGGTGTACAGATATTTTTAAATGAATTGTTTCGTTCTTTGTACCGGAATTCCGAATAAAATAATGTCAAATCATTCCAAAATATCCCATCAAAGTAATGTAATACTTTTACATTTCATTCTCAGCTCGCGAGATTCTTCTCCCAGTGCGACTATTTCCTGCATTCACCAGAATCTTCACTCGTAGCTAGAAATCGAGTTATTTGTTGTAAAATATTGTCTTTTTTCGTAACTTCCCATGAGACCTCGTGTTAGATTGCGATTTTCGACACTGAATATCTCGATCACCAGACGGTGAAACCTTCTCAAATTTTTAACACATTATAATATACCACGCTCCAGAAGATTCACGCTTGAGCAAATTTTTTTGTTTTTCTTTCATAACCCGTGACGTGGCGGTGTCAATAAAACGCTGTAAAGATGCTGCAACCGAAAGGTGTTGATAATAAATCATCGCTGAACGAGTCAACTCTTTCCGGTCGGTGTAAATCACGAGCGTCTGCTCGTGTAACAAAAATAAATTGCTTTCTCAATTTATTCAAGGAGGTTGTATATGCAAAATTTTCTACCGATAGAATTTATTTAAATTGACACCACACAAAGAAAATTGTGATGTCTAATAGCTCGCGCAATTTTAAGAGGTTTCACCATGTAGAATTCGAGATATTTATTTATAAAAATCTCAATTTTCGGTAGTTTCTCATAAGAGCACGTGTTAAAAGTTGCAATTTTTAACATTAAATATTTCCATTTCTAAATGGTGAAGCCTCTTAAAACTTTGCATACGCTTTTGTGTAACATCGAAGAAGCTTTATTCAGTTTTTCAAAAAAATCGGTCGTGACATTTTTTCGATTGATCAAAATGACTTTTATTCTTGTTTTTTGATAATAATGATTTGGCACGTGATGATAAAACCATTTTCGCAGTTTTATTCCGGTAATTTAATTGAAAATTCACGTGTCAAGTTTTCTATCGATAGAATTCCTTCAAATTTGCATCACACAAAGAAAACTGTGATGTCTAATAGCTCGCACAATTTTAAGAGGCTTCACCGTGTAGAATTCGAGATATTTATTCATAAAAATCACAATTTTCAGTAATTTCTCATAAGAGCACGTGTCAAAAGTTGCAATTTTCAACATTAAATATTTCCATTTCTAAATGGTGAAGCCTCTTAAAACTTTGCAGACGCTTTTGTGCAACATCGAAGAAGCTTTATCCAGTTTTTCAAAAAAATCGGTCGTGAAATTTGTTCGAAATGTTGGTTATTATATAAAAAATACAGATTAGCTCGGACAATCTTGAATTTAGAGTATCTTGTTCTTTGGTCAATTAGTAACAACTTTTTTTTAATGAACTTGGGCTCGCGAGCCATTTTTTATGTAAGAAAAAGTGAAAACAAACATTTAGATTTGATCGTCGCCATACAACGTCCTTAAAAAACGTTGAAATGACTGAATCCATTTTACCCAGATAAAAAAGTATCGCTTTATTCTTTCGCTCAAATTTACATTGATGCTCATCAGACACGTAACAGTAATAATATCCCAAGTCATCGCGAAGAATATTTATCACAGGGTAGCCAAGTCCTAATCATTAATTTTACTTACTTATGGCTAACAAAGTATCACGCGAATCGCAAGTCTAATCTAGTGTACAGGAAAGTTACACAAAAAAAGAAATAGGGAAAGAAAAAAGTGTGTTTTTAGGAGTCTTGGCCCGAGACACTCGTCGTAAAACGTGAATCACGTTCCTTTTTTTCTCAAAGTATTTCGAACGATGGAACGAATGTTAAAAAATCTGGAACGGACGTCGCTGGCTTGGCACTAAATCCAAAGTAAACTCGACGAGTTTACCTTTCCAGGTAACCTTGTGTTTTGGCACAATATAAATCACTCAAACGTAACCTACTAATTTGATTATTCAAAATCGTAGTTTTTTTTCAGGTCCAACGATCCCGATATTTTTTCTAACAATGAACCTGAATTGTTCGTTGCAATTCGGTTAGAGTTTTCTAATTATTTAATTTCCAGGATCTGCGGATAATTCAGTACGAACATTCTTGACACCAAAACTAAGAATTTTCTGCTATGAAGAAAAATTTTCTAACGTCAAGAATTTGAGATATTTAATTTACAATTTTTAACTTTTCCCGTCTAAACGCCTGTAAATTCGAGTCCCGTTTCGTTTACGAGTTGCAAAAGAATGAGTTTAGGATTTTTCTAAAAAAAATTTCGGCTCAGCCTTTCTGGCAATCTGCAAAACAAATCCTAAATACATTTTTTTTTGCAACTCGATTTTTGCAACTTTTTGACGAAACGAGACTCGAATTTACACGCGTTTGGATGTGGAAAATGAAAAATTGCCAATTAAATATCTCAAATTCTTAACGTCGGGAAATTTTTCTTCATAAGAGAAAACTTTTAGTTTTGGGTGCCAAGAACGTTCATACAAAATTTAGAAAAAACCCTAAATACAGTCGTTTCCCAAAGAGTCTTTTCCAAAAGTCTTCCAAGAGTCTTTTTCAAAAATCCTAAATACAATTTTTTATGCAACTCGATTTTTGCAACTTTTTGATGAAACGTGACTCGAATTTACACGCGTTTGGATGTGGAAAATGAAAAATTGTAAATTAAATATCTCAAATTCTTAACGTTGGAAAATTTTTCTTCATAGGAGAAAACTTTTAGTTTCGAGTGCCAAGAACGTTTATACAAAATTCAGAAAAAACCCAAATAAAGTCGTTTCGTGCCAAACACTATTTGTTCGCCAATTTAACATTCGCTCCTTGGTTACCGTGAATCTTGAAAATATTGAGAATAAAGCATCAGGGAAAAAAGTTTGAAAAAGAAATTCCCGAGTATTTTGATGAAACACGTTCTGAATTTTTTGGACTGTACGTGTACGAGGCTGGCGTTTGAAGGTTTCTCAAACAGTCATGAAGAATATTTTAAAATTCTACTTTTTCTTTTATGATAAAAATCCTCTAGTCGCCGGCCCAGCTGCCAGAAAGTATCAAAAGTCTTAAAAACGAAGATTACTCGTGTTGACGCAATTGGAGGGATATCGCGTAAGATCTATAGCAAACAAGAAACCTCCATAAAACGTGAAAAATTAATTTCTCATTTGGTTAGTTGAAAATAGTCTTTCCTCGTGTGTTTTACACGTGAAAAACGAAGCAGCCGTAGAAATATTATTCAACAATGTTTAATCGAGTTTTGACACTCGGATTGATCGGAATCGTGTTAATTAACGTACGTAACTCAATAAACCGAGTTTTTACATAAAAAAGACGAAATTTTAGAGTCGCTGAGCTTGAAATTCGTTGAAAAATCAATTTCGAATGATTTTGTTTAAACAATTACGTTTAGGGGGTTGCGAGCGTAGTGGACAATGAAAACAATGGATTGCTCGTGCTGCTCAGACCGAACGATAATCAGCCGAACGAAATGGGCCCGAACGGTTACGTGGACGAAAATCTGGACGATTTAGAGCCAAAGCCGAAAATCGTTGATCCAGAGAGCGAATATGATCCTTCTTTGAACGCGATTTTCGTGACCGATAATTATGTTGAGACGACGGAATCGTATGGAATAATTGGGAACAGAATTGGAGAAGGTTCTGAGGGGGGAAACTTTGCAACGGAGAAGCCAAAACCAACCGAAAAAGTTGGAGCTCAACCGCCGGAGGAAAGTAGTCTCGATAGTTGATGAATTTTGTGCCCAAAGTTTTTGGAGGTTGTGTAAATATCGAATATTTTCAACAGGCACCGTCAGGATTCATTTGCTCGCTTGCTTTGTGCAAAAAAATAAGCGAAGCTTTGACGAGCGCTCGCAAAGAGGTGGACAAGACTTACGTGCCATTTGCAAATGCTGCTAAATCGATGCACGAAGCAAAAGTCAAATTCCTCCAATCGTTACCAACGGCGGGATTCACATTTTTCCGATCGCTCATGGAACGCGACGAAAAATCATGAATCGTACGAATTGATCGGTAGCTGCGACCCTCCGAATCGAAAGTGTCATTTTTAACGAAAAAAAAATATTTTGCATCCTTTTTTTCGAGTTGCTAATAATAATCATTATAAAACCTCTTCGGAAACTGCCCCCGCTTGATCCTCGTCGTTCCAGCAATCAACCGCAACTATTTCCAAACTGCCGTCCTCAGCCAAAGTCAACATTTGCTTCGACGTATTTTCCTTCGTTTTCACCATCGCGTCCTCATTCATCACCGGTATCAAGCTCGTTTGTGCAAAATCTTCGTTTCCTCCAAATCCCTGCAATACTCGCACGAACAACGGCTGACCGTCCCGCAAAGATCCATCTGAAAAATGCACCTTTTAGCCTCTCGATGAAATTGCTAAAAGATGACTCTGAAGTTTGCAACGTTGAGATTCAACGAGAAATATTGTTTCGGTTAATTATTTATTGAATTTTGAAAATCGTGGCTATTTTTTGGCCCGATTGAGCTTCTGAGACTCGAGAGACTTGTCCGGAACAAATATTGAATAACGATTATGAGCTCTGGTGAAGAAAATACAGAATTTCGTTGCATTCCAACGATGCAAACTTCAACATCGTGCTAAAAGTAATATTCCAAGGAGCTTGGATCACGACGACACAATTCTGCCATGATTTACCATGTGAAAACCATGAAAAATTTCAAAATTATAAGAATTTTATCAAATTTGGTAAATATATCGTTCAATATTGCAAATTTCACTTCGATTCAGTTTATTGAAATTTAATCCATTTCATATTAATTATTAATTTATAAACAATAAAAAAATTAAAAAAATAGAAAACAAATAACAAAAAATAAATAAATAATTTATAAATTATATAAATTAATAATCAATAATTAATGAATTATATAAATTATTTATGTAATAAATTATTATAATATTTATGAATAATATATTATTTACACAATTGATATAATTATTCATAATTTATTATAATTGTTATGAATTATTTTTTAATTTATATAATTCAAATTATTTACGTAAATAATATATTATTCATATTTATATCAATATAATATTTGTATTTATGTTATATTATTGATATTATTCAATGATCCTGAAGTTTCCATCGTTGGAATGCAACGAAATTTTGATATTTCTTCAGCAGAGCCCATAATTATTATTCAATATTTGCTCCGGCCAGTAAAACGATTCTCTTTTGCAACCAAAAAACTCAATCGACTCGAAAAATTGCCATAATTTTCAGAATTTAATTAATAATCAATGTGAAAAAATGTTTTTCGTTGAATCTCAACGTTGCAAACTTCAGAGTCATTATTATTCATATTTATATCAATTTATATGAATTCGAATTAAATTAATTTAATTCAATAATACAAATAATACAAATCAGTCCAAATTTTTTGAGATTTTTCCACGACGTAGTTCTCGAATGCATCGAAAAATATTTAATTTTTTGAAGATTCGTTCAATTTTCAATGTCATTCAAATTTTTCGAGCCGATATGCTTTTCGAATGGCGAAAATCGATCATTTTATCATCCTAGTTACATTCTGTATTTCAATAATTATTTTTGTCAAAGGTAAAAATGAATTTCGTTGCATTCCAACGATGCAAACTTCAGAGTCATCTGGAATTCACGTTTTTAAGCATGTAGTTTACACATAAGCGACTTGTGCATAAGAAATTCGATTCAAGTCTCAATTATTCGATAACCACGTGGTAAAAAATTCGGAAAAAATTTGTGTTTTTGTACTTGATGCCAAAGAACGTTATCACCAAATTTGATCAAATTCTGATTATTGTGATTTCGTCATCCAGGCTCCTTAATGACTTTTTAACAACCGACCATTGGCAAGGAAGTTTTGAAACTGCAGCGCGCCTTGGTTGGCCAAGCCAACCAGTTGAATTTGCTCTTCCTTGGGGACTGCGACGCAAGGCTCTGGGTTTGAGGGGACGCACACGATTTTATCAGGATCTTCGTTGCTTCCTGAAAGGTCAATCGTTTCCAGAGCCGCAGTTTGGATGGCTCGCGGTTCTGAGAGGAAAAACAACAACGAATCACGATTTTTATCCCATGCGCAAGAAATTCTAACGCGAGCCTCAAGATCTTTACCGTCGTCTGGATTTTCCAGGTCGCCGCCCGGTTTCCGGAGGACAGAATTCTTGTCGCAAAAACTTTGTTTTCTTGACGGTTGGCTCGTGTGGCGAGCGGAAAACGCGCTGCCCAGCGTCGTGTAACAACATTTGTCGCAACGCATCCAATAATCGGAACTTTCGCTCGCCTCCGGCTTTCCCAAACAATTTTCTCCCTCCATACAACTCGCGGATCGTTTGCGCGAACAATTTTCTGTCTTTGACGATTGGCTTTTTGTTATCTGCGGGGGCTGCCCCAGCCTGGCGACTTGCGTGCAATTAATCAATTCGCCTTCCGCCAGCGAGTATTTCTCCTCGAGAAACCTCAAAACGGCGCTTTTTACATTTTTCATTTCGCACTCGAGTCTGTCGAGAGTGTTTATCAGGTTTGCGCAACAACGACAAATGACGTCGTCTTCGGAAATGACCACGACGTATCTTAACAAAGAGACAAAATGCCAATTTCTTAATTTCGTTCATTTTCTCCAGGAGATTGAATCACGAAATCGAAATAATCAAAATTCGATCGAATTACGACGTCGAAGTTTGCGTCGTTGGAATGCAACGGAATTCCTTGTTTTTCTAGGGCGAAAATCATTATTTTAATGCATATTGCAATTACGACGTTAAAACGATCGATTTTTCACACCCAAAAAGTACGTCGGCTCGAAAAATTTGGATTATTTTGAAAATTCAACAAATCATCGATAAAAAAATACATTTTTCGTTGCATTCCTGCGTTGCGAACTTCAGCTTCGTATCAAATTCGGTGATTACGTTCTCGGGCATCGAGTACAGAAACAATAATTTTGTTAACATTTTTTTAACACATGGTTATCGATTAATTGAGAGTTTAATCAAATTTTTCATGCACGAGATGCAAAAATCTTTGAAAAAGATCGAAAAATCTTGCAAAGTTTGTAGAATCACCAAAATTTATAAAATTCTTAACTTTTCGAATTTTTTGACATCCTTAACGTGATTTAGCATAAAAAATTCTTTCGTCGTGATCCAACCTCCTTAAAACGAACGTACAAGAAAAAGAAATGTGAAAAAAATTTCTACCTTTCGCCGACGAGTTCGCCCAGTTTCTCGATGACTCGTGTCCGCGAATTTTGAGTTTTGCACGTGGCCAGAGCATAGCGACGACCTTGAACGTTGGCATCGCACACGAAACATTTAACAATTTCAGAATCTTGTCCATTTTCCTCAACCGAGCTAACTTTTTGAAAAAAACTTTTATTTTCACTGTCACTGCTGTTTTGTAAGTCTGTTGCTTGAACGCACCAGCTCGAGGAAGCGTCGACGATTGATGACATTTTGCGATACGTAAACAAACCACCGCGTTAACCTAAAAATCTCGTATTTTCGAGGTCCGTCCAAAATTTACAGATTCAACGGCGCGAAAGTTATTTTTGCGTCTTGTCGAAAGTTTTTCACGCCCGTTTATCAGAAATTTCCTTGTTCGTCGTTATTTCGTGAAAAAATATCGAACAAAACGAAAACAAGAGAAAAACGTTTTTTCGCGACTGATTTGTTTTCATTTGAACGGCGTAACGGAAATGAGGGAATTTCGGAAAGTTGCCACCAGACGTCGCATTTTCAATTTTCAACGCGAAATAAAATCTCGCAATTTTATTCGTCACAAGCTTTATTGGATACACACGTTACATGTTGAAAAGTTTTTTGCACATTGTAATTTTTCATTGGATCGTTAATCGCGATATTGGCTGATTGAAAAAAAAAAAAAAAACAATTATTTACACATTATATCGAACGAAGAATCGATTCCGCATTCTCGACCATAATTCCAATGGAAATTCGCCCAAATGCACTGAAAAGAGAATTTTTATCGCGGTTAACGAAGGACACGATTCAATTAATTTCGAAAATAATTAACATTCCGATCGGGCCGATTCATTTTCGCCCATTTTCAACAAACTTTTCTGTTTTTTTTTTCTTTCGCATTTTTGTAACGCACGTAAAAATTGGCAAAAACGCGATCATTTTCCAACAATTTCACTTTGTGCCGCTTTTCCTTTTTTCTTTCCACGATTTTTTGTCCTCTACAAGTTTAGACATTTCATTTCAGAAGTCAACGCATACGGAGAGTATAAAGTTGCATGAAAAAACTTGCGTCAGCTCCGCGGCACTCGGCAAAAACGATTCTCGTCTCTTTCATCTTTCTCAAGCGCGTCGTTCATCGTTTTTTTCACCGATTTCACGAAAATTGCTGATTTTTTTGACACTGAAAAGTCCAGCCTCGAATTTTTGCCGGCAATTTTTAAGGATTTGGATCGCGATATCAAAATTATCAGAATTTCATCAAATTTGGACATTCCTCGGCATCGAGTATAAAAACACAAATTTTTTCCACATTTTCCGACCACGTGGGCATCGAATAATTGAAAGTTCGATCGAACTGGCGGGAAAAATTTGAAAAAATTTGTATTTTTATGTTATTGAGGAATTTTTACCAGATCTTATGAAATTCTGATCTTTTTGCATTTTTTCATGTTTTTCACGTGATTTTGCATCGCGAAATCGCATCGTCGTGATCCGAGCCCCTTAAACTGGAAAATCACTGCACGATCAGTTTTTTATAGTATGAAAAAAAAATCTCCAACCGTTTTGTCGTCTGGTAAAAAAAAAGTGCGTGTAAAAATTGTAAATTATGGAGGAAAGAAAATTCGCGACGAGATTTAGAGAAAATGCAATTTTTCAGTTGGATGAAAAAAAAAAGGATTAAAGTGACAATTTGGTGGAGCTGACGTTGGGAAAAACGATGATAATGAAGAAAAGCGAATAAAGATTTTCGTACCGAGAGTTTAGGCCTTGCGTACGAAGAAAGTGAATCGGAGGCTGCGCAATTTGTGGAATTTGGACTTTGCTCGTTTTTTTGGGTTTGATTTTATTGGGAATTGCTGTAAAGACGAGAAATGGGACCGGATTCGACCGGTCGGTTAGCGGGCAGAATATTTTTTCGGTGCTCGCGTGCTTTGTTTTTATTTCTCAGTTTTCAGTTCCGTTTTGACTTTGGTCTCGGTTTTTTTGGGCGGACTGAGAGTCGCGGGAGTTTCTTGGGTCTCGGCGAGTTTGCCCTCGGCTCGTTCTTTCTCCTTGGGGAGTTGTGAATTTTTTTCGGAGTTGCGGAAACGATCGTAGCGCGAATCCTCGTCGTCGCTGGACTTTGTACCGGGCTCGGCTTCCCGCAAAATGTCGCCGAGATCTTTGTCCACGTCGTCCCACAATTTGTCCCCCAAATCCCCTCGGAATTCGTCCTCTTCGTCCTCCTCCTCCTCCTCGGCGTTATTTTCCTTGTTCACTTTGTTTGTCTCTTCGGCCGATTGTTGCGTCGCGTTTCCGCCGCTCGTCTCGCTCGCGACCACCGATTTTTCCTCGTTCGTCTGACTCGCGTTCCCGTTGTTCACGGCGTCCGCCGACAGCGCCGCCGTCGCCGAACCGCTCGGACTCACATTCGCACCGTTCGTCGCATCACTCTCGTTAGTTTCCGCTTTAGAAGTCTCCGTTGTTGGGACTCCCGACACATTTGTCGTACTCGCGCCAGTAGACGTTGTCGTTGATGTTTGTAAATGAATTCTTTCTGCCTGACGACGCAACGCTTTGTCATCGTTGTCCCTCACGTATCTGCAAAGTTCCGATCTACCGTCAAATTCATAAATTCTCTCAGAAATACTATGACGGTCGAGTTTGCATCGTTGGAATGCAACGAAATTCTTTTTTTTCTGTAGCGAAGCTCATTTGAATGCATAATCTAATTACGAGGTTAAAACGATCGATTTTGGACACCCAAAAAGTTTATCGGCTCGAAAAATTCGAATTATTTTGAAAATTCAACAAATCATCAATAAAAACAGAAATTCTATGACGTTCGCGTTTGCATCGTTGGAATGCAACGAAATTCTTTTGTTTTCTATGGCGAAGCTCATTATTTAAATGAATGATCTAATTACGAGGTCAAAACGATCAATTTTTCCCACCCAAAAAGTTTATCGGCTCGAAAAATTCGAATTATTTTGAAAATCCAACAAATCGTCAATAAAAACAGAAATTCTATGACGTTCGAGTTTGCATCGTTGGAATGCAACGAAATTCTTTTGTTTTCTATGGCGAAGCTGATTATTTAAATGAATAATCTAATTAGGAGGTCAAAATGATTGATTTTTGACACGCAAAAAGTGTATCGGCTCGAAAAATTTGAATTATTTTGACAATTCAACAAATTCGTCAATAAAAATTCATATTTTTCGTTCCATTCCAACGTTGCGAACTTCAGATTCATGAAATACTCGATTCTCTCGTTCGCTGTTTTAATTTCGTGGCTCAAAATTTACGGGTAAAGCTAAATTAGGTTCTTTTGAAATTTTTCATAAACACTCTTGCCACACCAAAATTAACAGTTTTCTCCAATGAAGACAAATTTTCTGACGTTTAGAATTTGAGATATTTAATTTACAATTTTTAACTTTTCCCATCTAAACGCGTGTAAATTCACGTCTCGTTTCGTTAAAAAGTTGCAAAAATCGAGTCGCAAAAAAAAATGTATCCAGAATTTTTTTTGCAGATCGCCAGAAAGGCTGAGCCAAAATTTTTTAAGAAAAATCCTAAACACATTTTTTTGCGACTCGTAAACGAAACGCGACTCGAATTTACACGCGTTTTGATGGGAAAAGTTAAAAATTGTGAATTAAATATCGCAAATTCTTAACGTCAGAAAATTTTTCTTCATAAGAGAAAATTGTTAGTTTTTGGTGTCGAGAATATTCATACAAAATTATCCAAGAATCCTAAATAAAGTAATTTTACGATATTTATACGTTAAAAAGTTTTCTTCTTGATTTTTTTTTGTTATTGAATAAAGAAAAATTACCTTTTGAGATGACTTCGCGTGGAGCAATGCAACGCGACAGCTCGTTCGCTGCTTTCGTTACGCGGCAAATAGACTTTGCACAATTCGCAAAATTGCACTTCGACGCGTTTTATATATTCCAAGCCGACTTTAATCATTTGTTTGTTTTTCGGTTTTTTCTCAAGCTCGGCAGTGCTCATTGTGCAAGTTGTTGCGATGGTAGTTGCGGGCGTGGTCGTGGTCGTCGTTGTCGTCGACGTCGCCGCCGCCGCGTTCGTCGTTTCGGCACTCTCGGGCTTTTCTTTCTTTTTTTTCTCGCCGGCCGTCGCCGCCACAGCTTCGTCTTCTTCCTCGGCTGGAAAATGCGAAAAAACAATGGAGAAACCCAAATCGTACGCGTCATTTGCATAAAAACTAACGAAAAGTTCGAGATAAAAACAAAAATTGCTCAAATTTTTGTACCATCAACGTCTCCGACCGAATCCAACGTCATGAAATTGTCCAGATTCACTTCTTTGTCATCCTCTTCCGGGCCGCTCGAGTCTCCCTCGGCATCTCCGTTGCGCGTTGTCAATCGCTCGTCCACCATGCTCTTGCGCTAAATGCACAAAAAAACATTCATTTCTCGTCTCATCGGATATTCCCCCATAGAAAAATGACGAATTTCAACGATTCCGAAGTTTGCATCGTTGGAATGCAACAATGCAACGAAATTCGTTTTTATATTTGGCAAAAATAATTATCTAAATGGAGAATGTAATTACGATGATAAAACGATCGTTTTTTGCCACCCGAAAAGCATATTGGCTCGAAAAATTTGGATGAAATTGATAACTGAACGAATTAACAATAAAATAAAATATTTTTCGTTGCATTCCAACGGTGCAAACTTCAGACTCGTCGAATTCCAAGAAATTTCTAAATAAACCAAAATGCAGCGACAGTTTTTGAAAAAATTGAATTTCCTCAAAGAAATTCCATTTTTTTTCATGCGTTGGATTAATTGAACGAATCAACAATAAAATAAAATATTTTTCGTTGCATTCCAACGTTGCAAACTTCAGACTCGTCGAATTTCAAGAAATTTCTAAATAAACCAAAATGCAGCGACAGTTTTTGAAAAAATCGAATTTCCTCAAAGAAATTCCATTTTTTTTCATGCGTTGGATTAATTGAACGAATCAACAATAAAATAAAATATTTTTCGTTGCATTCCAACGGTGCAAACTTCAGACTCGTCGAATTTCAAGAAATTTCTAAATAAACCAAAATGCAGCGACAGTTTTTGAAAAAATTGAATTTCCTCAAAGAAATTCCATTTTTTTTCATGCGTTGGATTAATTGAACGAATCAACAATAAAATAAAATATTTTTCGTTGCATTCCAACGTTGCAAACTTCAGACTCGTCGAATTTCAAGAAATTTCTAAATAAACCAAAATGCAGCGACAGTTTTTGGAAAAAATGGAATTTCCTCAAAAAAGTTCTATCGTTTCTCATGCGTTGGATTAATTCCAAGTTAAATTGCTCAAAATTCGTACGAACCTTCCCAAAAATCATGCACAACTGTGAGTAAACTTTGAAAAAGTTTGACCGTCTAGAAATCGAGTTTTTTGTTTGCAACGTCGAGATTCAACGAAAAATGTTGTTTCGGTTAACTATTTATTGAATTTTGAAAATCGTGGCTATTTTTTGGCTCGATTGAGCTTTTGAGACTCGAGAGACTTGTCCGGGACAAATATTGAATAACAATTACGAGCTTTGGTGAAGAAAAAACAGAATTTCGTTGCATTTCAACAATGCAAACTTCAACATCGTTATTTGTTGTAAAATATTGTCTTTTTTCGTAATTTCCGATTTAGACCTCGCGTTAAAGTTGCGATTTTTGACACTGAATATCTCGATCAACGGACGATGAAACTTTCTCAAATTTTCAACACATTATAATGCGACGCTCCAGAAAATTCGCGCAAAATGTCGAAACGTTATTTTGGAAAAATTGCATCACATGATTTTGACGTTGCTTCGTGTATACTAAAATTCAAATCAATTATGAAATTTTTCTGTCCCCCCGTTTTACCGTAAAAATGATTTAAAGTTTCTGTGACGTCATGAAACGGCGATTTTACTGTATATAAGAGTGCGGCGAGCTCGCGCAACGTTTTTTTTCAATACTTGGCGTCGAGCCAGTGGCTCTTGATTACGATTATGGCGATAGAATCTCGTTAATGTGAGAATTTATAATTCCACGAAGCCCCGTCAAGGATGCTGAAAAATATTTCTAGAAAGTGGAGAATTTTTTTTTATAGATGGAAAATTAGACGGAAGGGCGGGAAAATTTGTGAAAACTGATCAAATCACTAATTGAAAGAAATGAAAATGAAAATTGTGAGGGTTTTTGGGTAGAATTTACCTTGATATGATCGAGCGAGCATACGTGACTCTCGAAAAGCATTGGCGATCGGAATTGTATGCGGCAAACTCGGCAGAACGGTGTCAAGAAACGTTTCATTTGTCGATGGGATTCGGACAAGTGATGCATGGCCTTGAGCGAGCGGTAATTCAATTTGCAGATGGGACAAAACATGGTTATCGAGGGCAATGTGCCGCGGGAAGCATCGCGAACTTCGACGCGGCGTTGCTCTTGTCTTTGGACGACGCGCATACGCGCTAGAGTCGCTTTGTGACGAGCTGCGATGCGCCTCATGGCAGAATTATGACGGCCCGAATAAAGATGCAGCGAATATTCCTTGAAGGTGACACTGCGATGCGAGCAGTGAGGACAATTGAGCTTTATGAAACGTTTGCCGTCGCGGCGACTCGGCACTTGCCCAGATCTTGCGGCACGTTCCGCCTTTGAATTTTCACCCTCTTCGGCCTCCTCATCGTCCTCCTTAACAAATTCAATTGTTACATCAATGAAAAATCCCCTTTTCGTTACAACTAGTGATTTGACCTGCCTTCTAGCACTTGTTTCCAAAATTTTCACTATTCTCCTTTGCCTGACCTTCAATCTCAACATTCTCAAAATTCTTTAACCCTTAATGGTCACACGGGCTTAATTTTACCCCAGCCGCTTTCGACCGACGATACGTAATAGAAATTTTGAGAAAATGGGACTCGTAACAGCCTCTATCGGCAGTTTGAACCTTCTAGTAGGGAGCCTCGTCGTTATTATATGAAAAGGCCCGTTGGTTTAGTTTTGGAAGCCGTAGGAAGCAGACGGTGTAAAACCTGGGGCATAATTTTTGAAACGGTCGCTAATTTGACCAGTCCCACCCAAAATCACGCTATTTCAAACTTGTGAAACGATTTTTTTTCTTTTTCGATTGAAAATTACAATTTCTGCATCATTTTATGTAAAAAAAAAGTCATTTCTGCAGAATTTTTTGTTTTCGACATTTTTTTTTATATTAAAAATTGCCCGAATTTGATAGAATCATCGCGGTCGTTGCTCAAGAGTTGAAAATACATTGGAGTATTTTTATTTCATTTTTTTTAACGATTTTTCAACTATTTATCGCCCTCCAAAGACTATTACGTCACAATCTGGAGGTGTGACTTCATTAAGGGTTAAAATGAGACTGAATGAATTTTCTACTGTATCCAGAATTAGGGAGAAAAAAAAATGTCAACTGTTTTTGTAAACTAACCTCCGGTTTGTCATCCTCTTCGTCTTCTTTGCCATCCTCTTCCTTTTCTTCCTCTTCGATCTTGACGTTTTCCTGTTTTTCCTTCTTCCTCTTCACCTCTTTGACGACCTTCTTCTCGGTATTAACTTCCTCTTCGTCGTCCTCGTGAGGCTATACAGCGACAACGATAATAATGATTCAACCGCCGATCCAAACGTGCGAAAAAAAAACGAAAAAAAAAAAACAAAACAAAAATCTCAAGTCGTTACCTTCTCGTCCTCTCCCCAATTGCTGTCGACGTCTTCGTCCTTATCATCGTCGGAAAATTCAGCGTTTATAGCCTTGGCCATCTCTCTATCCTTGTCCTTAACGCTGGATCCTGTCCCGGGTTCCTTTTTACTTCTGGTCAGCCTAGTCGTGGCACCGCTAACGGCACAGCAATTTATGTTTTGTTTGACATACATTATTTTCGCTCATCGTGTTTGTATTTTTTGTTTGGCTCATTTTCCATTTCCTATTATCATCATCATCATCTTCATCTTCATCGTGACCATCATCATCATTATCATCATCACGATCATCATATCATCGCCATAGTCATCATCATGGTAAACCATGGGTAAGCATTTGGGTAAATAACATGGTATTTCTTGTTCATTTCTCTAAACACATTGTCGGTATTTGTTGGTAAAATCGTCAGGCCAAATTCTTTGTCGAACGATTTCGAACCAATGAAAAAATGCGCAATAGTCATCGAATTGTCATCGATTCAGCATACGAGAATAAAAAAACCGATTGACCTGAGTTTTCTTATCTCAAGTTCGTCAAACTTTGTTAATTGTTCATTTTCTCTGCATCGAGCGTCTTCTCGTGACTTGGCACGTCCGCGTACGCGCATGCTTTGCTTTTTCTATATATATATACACATATATATGCATATGTAATATTGTTGGATATAAATAAGAGAAATACATGTTGTATCATTGTAGAATCGCAAAAACAATAAACGACATTGCAAAGTACAAATGCTCGTCTTTGAGAGTGATGCTCGATTCGTTTATAAAACATTATTTGCTTTCTGTATTATTCCGTTGAGCATTTTCATAAACACAAAATGTACGAATCCTTCTGATTGCGGGGCTTTTTTTAGAGCAACCTGTTATCAAGAGCTTTTGCCTCTCGGCAGTGACTCTTTTTCAAAAGCTGTTCCAATTCAATTTTTCTTCTCTCTTGTTTTTTTAGTTTTTTTTTCCTATATATACACGTATATGCAGATTTATATACATGTATATATATATATATATGAATATATAGACGATTTTTGTTTCTATCGACGCAGAAAGTTGCGTCTTGACGCTCAGGTCGTCGACGTTGCGAGCAACAACGAGAGCCTTTACGATCGACGAGCTGCCTACCAGGAGTTGTTTTGTTTGTTTGTTTCTCTATCGTGTTTTGGACGCGTAAAATGTTTGATTTTCGTTCATTTTCGTTTGGCTTGCTTTTATACTCAATTTCTTGTTTTTTTTATGCGTTTTTTTATTGATTTTTTGTCTGTTTTTGCTTTGCGGTCGTTTTTTTTTTGTTTTTTTTTTAGTTGTTAAGTTTTTCTAATTATTTACCTCCTTCGCAATTTTGTCGTGGTCATGCGAACCCGCTGGATGTAGTCGCGCGAACGCGAACCAAGCATCTTGCGCCTATAGTCGAGCGAGGTGAGCGTTCGCTTGCGGGTCATCAACGATTCCGATGTCCGCGTTCCAACTCGGTGAAATCCACGGCCCCCCCGCGATGATATCCGGCCACGGAAACTCGTGTTTCCGTGGGATATTCTACCTCGACTGGTCGTTCCGTATCTCGTCGACGGGGCCGCCATGTCGCTTATACGAGGCGGCGGCGGTGGCGGAGGCGCGTAATTCCGCGATGCCGAATGACGCTCTTCGCCACGGTGATACGAACCACGGTCGCTTTGCCTCTTCTCTGCGTATACCGCCGATGATGACGATCTCTTATTCTCGTCGTATTGCGCGGATGTCGACGAACCGCCGTACGACGATGAATACCTCTGCGAACCACCGCCTCCGCTACCTCCTCCCTGCTAAATCAAATTTAACTTTTTTTCCTCGCTTTTCTCTCCCTCATTCTCACTTTTCTTACATTATTTCCCTCTATCACTCAATCTCGAGTCTTTATTCAAATCCGTTTCCGTCGCTAATCTTGCTACTTCATTTTTTTGCCTTTTTTATTAACTTTAGCGCTCTCGGACTGCAGTTTCTTCAATTCTTCCTTTTTTTCTCTCTTTCCCTCTCATTTCTTTCGTCCACAATCTCAAGTCTCCGAGACCCTCGGCTCTCCCTCTCTCTCTCTCTCTCTCTCTCTCGTCTCTTTCGCTTTTTCCCTCCAGCGAGTCGCCGTCGTCCGGCCGTCGAAGCATCGGAACACGCAAAAATATTGATTTACTCGCGATCGAGAGTTTCAAGCGATTCCTTCGCCACCTCGTCATCGGAAAGAGAGAGATTCGCTCGAAAATTTCATTTTCTCGTTTATGCCTTTTTAGCTCGTGATTTTTTTTTTGTTCTAATGTTAAAAATGCCTCGAAATACTTGATTAGAGAACTAGCGATCGCTCGCTGTGCTTTGTTATGCTTCGATTTCTCATGCATCGTAGATCTCGACGAGGAAAGGGTTTGAGAAAGCGAGATTGGTCGTCGTGAATCATGGGATTTTCGAGTTTGTGCTTTTCGCTATCGCTGCTCACGTCAGGAATAATTTACGCACGGTGTGTGTGTGTTTTTTTCGTTTTTTTGCTTCAAAATTTCTACGAGGTCATGCTCGATAAGAATGAGCCGTTAGTTGATCGCGCGATTAATCATCGTGTTCTCACAGACCGTCGCCCCTCAATTTTGCGAACTTTTATTCGCGTACGACTTGATATCAGTTTTTTTTACAGTATTGACTTGTTTTGTTACTTTTTTTTTTTTTTAGATATTCGATATCACGTCATTCTGACGCTCATCTCCCAATGCAAAAAGAATCGATTCTCAAGAGGCCGTCGTCTCGTGGCTTGAAAGGGAAAGCATGACAACTTGTGAATTTTTTCTTGTTGTTACAAATTCTTATTGCAATCGCGTTTCGTAGATTTCACGACAGTTTTAATTCAACAAACAAAAAAGAGGATACGCGATTTTTGTGAGCACAGTGCGTCGGTATCACTCGTGATTCGTGCTTTCTTTTTTTTTTTTGAGTATCCACAACGCAAGGAAATTTCACCATTTTTTCCAGATTAGTTTTTGGCAAATTTTTTTCATTCATCTAGCCCAACAATTTTCAACTTTTCGTCGTTGGAGTTCGCAACGTTGGAATCCAACGAAAAATATTTCTTTTTATTGATGATTTGTTGAATTTTCAAAATAATTCGAATTTTTCGAGCCGATTTACTTTTTGGGTGGGAAAAATCGATCGTTTTAATCTCGTAATTAGATTTTGCATTTTAATAATGAGCTTCGCCACAGAAAACAAAAGAATTTCGTTGCATTCCAACGATGCAAACTCGAACGTCATAGAATTTCTGTTTCTATTGACGATTTGTTGAATTTTCAAAATAATTCAAATTTTTCGAGCCGATTTACTTTTTGGGTGGGAAAAATCGATCGTTTTAACGTCGTAATTACATTATGCATTTAAATAATTAGCTTCGCCATAGAAAACAAAAGAATTTCGTTGCATTCCAACGATGCAAACTCGAACGTCATAGAATTTCTGTTTTTATTGACGATTGGTTGAATTTTCAAAATAATTCGAATTTTTCGAGCCGATTTACTTTTTGGGTGGGAAAAATCGATCGTTTTAATCTCGTAATTAAATTATGCATTTAAATGAACTTCGCCACAGAAAAAAAAAAATTTCGTTGCATTCCAACGATGCAAACTCGAACGTCATTCGTTTGCAACGAAATTCTGTTTTTTCTTCAACGGGCTCATGATTTTTATTAAATTTTCCATCCGGACGATAAAACAATATTTTTTTAGAATCTGGACACAAAATCGGTACGAAAATTGTCATGGTTTTTGAAATTAAGTTAAAAATTCATGGAAAAAGTGTTTTTCTCTGGACCAGCCCACCAATTTTGGAGGAATAGAAAAAAAAACATTTAAAATTCACAAAAATCAATGAAATTTCCTTGGATTAAAAAGTTAATTCAAAAATTTACGATTTTTAATTCCGAACAAAATTGAGACCTTGATTTTTAAATCGGTAGAGCGTATCGCGCGAGATGAAATGTGCATTCTTGTTTTAGTGACTCGTTCAAACGAGTCTCTCGTCCCCAGAGAGGATTTCGTTCAAGCTAACGATGCCAAGTGTGAGAAAAAACATACCTGATAAGAGTCGCTTCGGATCCTCTTGCGATTCGATTCGCTCGACGATCTATGATCCTCTCGTGTCGAGTAAGAATCCTTCGTAAAAAAAGAAGCAAAAAAAAACCCAAATTAGTGAAAAAAAATATTTTTGCAGGTTCGGACGTTGCGTTAATTTTTCATTGGTCACTTACACGTGGACGCTTGTAGCTGTTGGAGTGATCGCCTCGGCCTCCTCCTCTGCTGGAATATTTTTCCGAACCTCCGACTAGAGTCCGAGGAAAACACGAAATTGTTAATTCAATTTTTCCGGCTGATTAGTTTCTCAACCCTTAATAGTCACTTTGGCGATAAAAAGTCGAAAACGGCGAAAAACAGGAAAACGTCAAGAGGAAGAAAAGGAAGAAGATGGAAAAGACGACGAAGAGGATGACAAACAGGAAGTTAGTTTACAAAAACAGTTCAAATTTTTTTTTCTCCGTAATTCTGGATACAGAAGAAACTTCATTTAGTCTCATTTTAACCCTTCATGAAGTCACACCTCCAGATTGTGACGTAATAGTCTTTGGAAGGCGATAAATAGTTGAAAAATCGTTAAAACAAATGAAATAAAAATACTACAATGTAATTTCAACTCTTGAGCAACGGCCGTGATGATTCTATCAAATTCGTGCAATTTTTAATATAAAAAAAATGTCGAAAACAAAAAATGCTGCAGCAATGACTTTTTTTTGCATAAAATGATGCAGAAGTTGTAATTTTCAATCGAAACAGAAAAAAAATCGTTTCACAAGTCTGAAATAGCGTGATTTCGGGTGGGACTGGTCAAATTAGCGACCGTTTCAAAAGTTATGCCCCAGGTTTTACACCGTCTGTTTCCTACGGCTTCCAAAACTGAACCAACGGGCCCTTTCAAATAATAACGACGAGGCTCCCTACCAGAAGGTTCAAACTGCCGATAGAGGCTGTTACGAGTCCCATTTTCTCAAAATTTCTATTACGTATCGTCGGTGGAAAGCGGCTGGGGTAAAATTAAGCCCCTGTGACCATTAAGGGTTGTTTCCTTGATTATTCTCGTAACTAGTCTTACCGGAGCCATATTTGGTGCGAGAATCGTAACTCGGCGTAGAATACTTGAATCTACTGCCTCTGGAAGAAGAATATCCGCCGCGGTTCATACTCCCTCCGCTGTTTCCGCTGCTGCCCCAATCCCCGCCTCCCCCTCCCCCTCCTCCGCCTCTGTTGCCCCTGTAAGAGCTGCCGCCCCTCGAGCTGAATCCTCGCCCCCGAGAACTCATTGTCTCGTGAATATCGAAACTCGCTACTGACACTGAGCCGTTACAATCGACGAGTCTCGTTTTATCCTCTGCCGAGAAACCTTGAATAAATTGCCCCAGATAAGAAATTGCGACAATTAGCACAAAAACACAGAAAAACCATTTCTTTATCGATATCCCATGAAAAAAAATTGCCCCAACAATTTTTCCATTCCCACACAAAAAAAATCGTCATTTTCAATCAATTTAACGGCACCAGAACGTTTTTTTATTATTTCTATAATTTCGTCATTGCAAATTTGTTTGACGCAACGAAAAAATTCGATTGGACAATCCGGCGATGTATTTTTTGCCACCGATCAATAAACTTGACCTTGAAATTAATTATCGTCAACGTTTCGCTTCTTTTGACAATTTTGAAGACCGAAAACGATTTTTTAAAAAATAAATCGATCGTATTTTTGAATTTAAACGAAGAATTATTCGCAAACCGTATTTTTCGTTGGGCCCCAACGTCATCGACGTTCAGGGTCATCGAGAATGAGCATTTTTCGTGCAAATTGTCCTGGCAGGTTGAAAATTATTGTCGAATTCGTTGAAATCGGCCTCAAAAATAATCAACATCGCGTTTCTCGTATTTCCGAATAATTGTCATTTTGCAGCCATTTTTTCCGGAAGAGGCTTCAAGTTTTGCGCAATTGTGAGAATTATTATCATTTTTTTTGATCGGTCAATGACCGAGTTCCGCAGTATTCGCGATTGTACGCTCGCGAACCGATATGTGGCGAATATATATGTATATATCGCGTCGTCGCGTGAAGGGTGTTCACGAAAAATGTACGCGTTTGCGCGAGGAATGCATCGCGAATCCCGAGTCGTAGGAACGACGTAACGCGAAATAAATTGCAATCGTAATAATGAATGAAAATCGTCAATTTTCCGGAAGGAATGAGCAAAAAATTGATTGAGATTGATACGAGCGCGATATGTGAATTGGAATGAAAAGTTGATTTTCAAGCGAGCCCGTTCTGGGCATCCATTGCAAAAATCAATAGCAAGCGAGCAAGGGAGCATGTAACAAGCTCTCGTTACGGAGCAGACAAAATTCACGTTTCCCGATCGTCATTCGTCGTTTGTTTCGATCATTGTTAAACGATGAATATAAGGAAAAAAAAAGAATGAAAATCGGAGCTCATAATCGAGGAAATAACAACAATGGGAAAAAAAACTCACCGAAGCGTCAAGACGATGCGGAGATGAGTCTCGGACTCGCCGCCGAAGTTTTTTTCTCTTTATTATGTTACTCGCTCAAGGTTTCTCCGCGCATTCACCGGTTTTGTCTGTCGCACAAGTAACGAAAGGAGGAAACACGAGACGAATCGATGCACTCTGTTGGGGAGGAAATAAAAATGTCTCGTCTTGTGCGTCGCGTCCACAGAGTTTTGGAACGCTCGATCCGGAAACTACCGAACCAGGCGCTGCTTTTTTACACTATAGAATTGCCAACTTCCGGCTTTCGAGGTTTTCGCCACCACCGTCGGTACAATCGCTCGGAGAATCTTCGCGTGGCGCCACCTACCGTGACCGCTCGAACTCGAACCAACTCGATGTTTTCGCCGTAAATGTGTCACTCGAAAATCCAGGCAAAGCTCTCCGCGTAGCGTCAACACTCGTTGTTGCATTATCAGCATTATCAGTGAGCAATCGTGTTTGCAGTGTGTGCGTGTGTGATAACACCAGGGAGGGGAATAAAAAACGTTGCTAAAAAAGGGAGAAATAAATTAGTCACGGTTTTGATGGTGACAGCAATCAGCAGATAATTTTTCATTATTCTATTATAATATCCGTATTATTATATAATTAGACATTATGATTCTCCTCGAGATAAACAATAGGATACTAGAAGAAACTTTACAAACCAAAATAAAAAATGCCTTGTCGGGGTAAGTTTTCATCAATCACAAACCCAATTTTTCCACAACCCCCGTGTTTTTCCTCCGAAACTTCCGGACGCAACGATCCTCGTGTTTTTTACCAATTACCATTTTTTTCCCATGTACGCGGCCCCGCAGGCAACGGAAATCATTTTTTTACAGCTCTTTAGGGCGGTGTCCGCTTGAAACATGCGATTACGATTATTTTCGCACAACTCGTCACGATTTTTCTACACACATCGCTCGACCCGTCGCTCTCTCTTTTTTTCCCACAACCTTCATACCAACAATTCGTCGCCTCCAAACTCGATGCATCCTGCGACCTTTTAACCTCACATTGAAAATGCGATTCTCGTCTTTTGCACTTTTTTCGACGAACTCAACGATTCACACTCATTTTTCGATTTTTCGGCCACCAGTTCGTTCCGCTCGGAAACGAACACGAAAAAATTCAAAATTCTTTCTTTCCGCTAACTTTTTTACGAAATTTCTTCGTTACGCCGCTTTTCAATGTCGCTCGATTTGTTTCAAGACACAAACCGGAATCGACGGATATCACGATCGCCGACTTTGACGGCGTTTTGTTCCACATCTCGAATCCCAACGGCGAAAAGTCAAAACTTAGGGTAAGCGCGATTCTGTGAATTTTAAACGAATTTTTCAGTCGCGCGGCTTTTGTAATTTTTTTTTATCGTTTTCACAGATAAGTACGATGCTCAAATTTTACAAGCAACTTCAGGAGCACGGAGCTGACGATTTGGTCAAACGGGAATACGGCCCGCATCTGGTTGCTCCGGAAACTGGTAACAGGAATTTTTCAAAAAACGAAATTTGTGGAGAATTGAGACTCGAGTTCAGTTTTGATGGATTTTAATTGGTTTTTTTTAGGATGGGACGTTTCGGTGCAAATAGACCTCGAGAATTTGCCAGAGGATTGGGAATCGCTGGTGAAAAAAGTCAGTCTTTTGAAAAGAAACTGTTTCGCCAGCGTTTTTGAAAAATACTTTGACTTTCAAGAAAAATATTTCGACTCCCCGGAAGAGAGTCCGCCGTGTCCAAAAAGGGCGGTGATACATTATCGAGATCAAGAAACCATGTAAGTTTTGGTGTTTTTAAGGACGTTCTGTGCTGAATTTTCTATCGATAGAATTCCTGTAAATTCCTTAAAGGAGAATGTACAGTTTGACAATTTACTGGAAATTTGATGTGACAAATTTGATCGATTTGTTAAGGAAGTTGGTTGCTGAATTTTCTATCGATAGAATTCCTTCAAATTTGCACTACACAAAGAGAATAGTGATGTCTAATTGGTCGTGCAATTTTAAGAGGCTTCAGCGCGTAAAAATCGAGATATTTATAAAAATCACAATTTTCAGGAGTTTCTCATAAGAGCACGTGTTAAAAGTTGCAATTTTCAACATTAAATATTTCCATTTCTAAATGGTGAAGCCTCTTGAAACTTTGCATACGCTTTTGTGCAACATCGAAGAAGCTTTATTCAGTTTTTCAAAAAAATCGGTCGTAAAATTTTTCCGATTGATCAAAATGACTTTTATTCTTGTTTTTTGATAACAACGATTTGGCACGTGATGATAAAACCGTTTTCGCAGTTTTATTCCGGTAATTTAATTGAAAATTCACGTGTCAAGTTTTCTATCGATAGAATTCCTTCAAATTTGCACCACACAAAGAAAATAGTGATGTCTAATAGCTCGCGCAATTTTAAGAGGTTTCACCGTGTAAAATTCGAGATATTTATTCATAAAAATCACAATTTTCAGTAATTTCTCATAAGAGCACGTGTCAAAAGTTGCAATTTTCAACATTTAATATTTCCATTTCTAAATGGTGAAGCCTCTTAAAACTTTGCAGACGCTTTTGTGCAACATCGAAGAAGCTTTATCCAGTTTTTCAAAAAAATCGGTCGTAAAATTTGTTTGAAATTCTGGTTATTATATAAAAAATACAGATTAGCTCGGACAATCGTGAATTTAGAGTATCTTGTTCTTTGGTCAATTAGTAACAACTTTTTTTTAATGAACTTGGGCTCGCGAACGATTTTTTATGTAAGGAAAAGTGAAAACAAACATTTAGATTTGATCGTCGCCACACAACGTCCTTAATTTAAAAGTGCAACGACGTCGAAAACGTAAATAATTTTGTTTTGTGTGTGTGTGTTTTTTTGAAATCAGGTACGTCGAAGCTAAAAGCGACCGAGTGACGGTCGTGTTTAGCACGATATTCAAAGACGAGGACGACATGGTGATTGGCAAGATGTTTCTGCAAGAGCTCAAAGAAGGAAGAAGAGCGAGCCACACGGCGCCTCAGGTTTTGTTCAACCACCGCGAACCTCCGATGGAACTTCAAGATTGCGACGCCGCAGTCGGCGATAGTATCGGCTACATAACATTTGGTAAATCTCTAAAAATCCAACAAATCGACGCTGAATTAAGTAACAAAATTTTAAAAAAACTAATTTTTGGTGTTTCATTTCGCGACAGTTTTGTTTCCACGACACACGAGCAAGGAGGCTCGCGACAATACGATCGATTTGATCCACATGTTCCGAAATTACTTGCACTATCACATCAAGTCGAGTAAGGTTTACATTCACTCGAGAATGCGAACTAAAACGAGCGATTTTCTGAAGGTGCTCAATCGTGCTCGTTCGCAGGCCAAGAATGTTGAGAAGAAAACAATTACGTGAGTACTTGTAGCTCAAAAATATTCTTTAAGGTATTAAAAAATGACAAATCGACTTTATTTAGGGTTTTTTCTAAATTTTGTAGAAACGTTCTTGGCACCCGAAACCAAAAGATTTCTCCTATGAAGAAAAATGTCCCGACGTTAAGAATTTGAGATATTTACTTTACAATTTTTCATTTTCCCCATCCAAACGCGTGTAAATTCGAGTCACGTTTCGTCAAAAAGTTGCAAAAATCGAGTCGCAAAAAAAATTGTATTTAGGATTTTTGAAAAAGACTCTTGGAAGACTTTTGGAAAAGACTCTTTTGGAAAAGACTTTATTTAGGCTTTTTTCTAAATTTTGTATAAACGTTCTTGGCACCCGAAACCAAAAGTTTTTTCCTATGAAGAAAAATTTCCGGACGTGAAGAATTTGAGATATTTAATTTACAATTTTTCATTTTCCCCATCCAAACGCGTGTAAATTCGAGTCTCGTTTCGTCAAAAAGTTGCAAAAATCGAGTAGCAAAAAAAAATGTATTCAGGATTTTTTTTGCAGATTGCCAGAAAGGCTGAGCCGAAATTTTTTAAGAAAAATCCTAAACACATTTATTTGCGACTCGTAAACGAAACGCGACTCGAATTTACACGCGTTTGGATGGGAAAAGTTAAAAATTGGAAATTAAATATCGCAAATTCTTAACGTCAGAGAATTTTTCTTCACACGAGGAAAATTGTTAATTTTGGTGTCAAGAATTTTGATACAAAATTATCAAAAAATCCTAAATAAAGTGATTTTGGAAGTGAATTAATAACAATAATTAATATATGAATTAACAATAATGAATTAATTATATGAATATATTAATAACATTAATAATAAATTTATATTAACAATAATGTTTTTTTTCTTCCTCAGAGGCCGAACATTCATCAGAAAGGAATGAGTGACGTTACGGAAACTAAATTGCAATGAAAAATCAATCAAAGCTCCGACAAAGAGAAAAAAACAGCAAACGACGCTAGAGGCGTCGTCACCAACAAACAACAACAAATTGTCTAGCGTTAATCATGATTCTACAAAGAAGAAGAAGAAGAAAAAGGTTGGACCCGTGGCTCATAGAATTAGTCGACTAAGAATTTAACTCTCTCTCTCTCTCTCTCAAAAAAAAGGAAAAAAAAACTTAAACAAAAACTTATTAAATGAACAAAAATCCGTATTCATAACTTTCAGCGATACAGGTCGCGATTTCGCGCATTCACACCCAATTGACATTTTTTTTAGTCTTTCCGTTTCGTTTTATCGACTCGATATTTCCACAATTTCAGCAACGAAAAACCGACCGAAAGTTTTAGTGACGAGTAAAAAAATGCAAAAATAACAACGCGCGTCGATTTAAAAATACAGGGTCGCAAAAAAATTAAAAATAAACGTCATTTTAACGAGATTTCAAGATCCGGCAAACTCGATTCAGCCAGAATTTCGAATTTTTACGGCTCGATACAAAATTCAGAGAATTTTCTCCTCCAGATTCTCGACAAAATGATCAAATTGGTCCCTGGTTTGTGACTTTTTTAACAGAGTTCGATTTTTTCCCTTAAATCACATTTTTTTCCCGAATTTCGTCACAAGATTCGAAAATCGGGGTTAAAAATTCAATTTTTTTGTTTTTCATTCTCACCGCTACGTTTTGTCACGTTTTCTGAAAAAAATAAGCGACTCGGGACGAGGGAGAGCTCAGCCATTCCGTGTTTGTTCGCAAAAGGTCATAAAATCGTTAAAAAAAATTATTTTTTATCGTAATGTACATTGGGGAGGGGGAGGGGGTCAAGGGGTGGGATTTATCGTCATAAATACGAGACGAGAATATTCGTAGATGCGGTTAAAAGTCTCACGCCGAGGCTGAACCGCATGTGCCAGAAATCAGAAGAAAAAAACGAAAAAGCATGAAAAAAACCGAAAAATTCCATTTTTCGCGCCATTTTTTTCGTAATTCGTCTCTGGAGTGTGAAGAATTTTATTTTCAATTTTTTTTCCCATAATCGCTCATGTCTGCCAGTACCGTTAAGATTTACCACTAGATAAAGAATAAATCAAACAATTTCCTTGCTGCATTTACAATCTTGAATGAATTTTCAACTGGGTAAGAAAAAAAAAGGAAATGATCGTCCCAGTTGCAGGAAACGAAAAAAAAAACGTCCCCGATCGATCGTTACGTCGCTTCCAAAATCCTGTATCGCATTGAAACGCATGAATCGTTGCAATCGTTGATCGTCGGTATATTATTGTGATTAAATAACACGAAACAAAGAAAAACACACACACGATGGCAAAAATTCAAATGGGAATCACGGATGAATAATAAATAATAATAATTACCGATCGAAACGACGACAACTTGAAATGATTAGAGTTTGTTAATAATTAAAAATAATAACGTGATTTAACGAGCGTAGCCACGAACCATAGAATATTGTTTTTGTAACAAAGGAGTATTTTTATTTTCAATCTTTACCTAATGTATAAGATAATAAAAATTGATAAAAACTCAACATTTCGAGACTTTACATTCATTTTTATCCATTACTTGCATCGATTTTGATTCTAAAAAAAACTCTAAAAAGTAGAAAGGAGAAAAAAAGAATAAAATTGATAAAAACTCACGATTTCGAGACTTTGAATTCATTTTTATCCAATATTTGCATCGATTTTGATTTTTGAAAACTCTAAAGAGCAGAAATTGACGGTAAACTGTGCCGATTCTACAGACAAATAAAGAAAATATTCAGGAAAGGAGAAAAAAAGAACAAAATTGATAAAAACTCACGATTTCGAGACTTTGAATTCATTTTTATCCATTATTTGCATCGATTTTGATTCTTGAAAACTCTAAAAAGCAGAAATCGACGGTAAACTGTGCGATTCTAAAGACGAATTGATAAAATAATCAGGAAAGGAGAAAAAAAGAACAAAATTTGTTTTTTTTTTGTGTAAAAAATTGAAAAGTTATGCAAATGAAATTTTTACTTCGCCATAGAGAATCGGAAAAAAGAATTTCGTTGCATTTCACACTGGAAATCAATTTTTTAAAATTTAATTTCGATATTTTGCTGAACTCGGTGAACAAAATATTTTTGGATAATTTCAAAATGTTCGTGATTTTGATAATTTTACGGACTCCAACGAAATTGTCAGAAAAATTTGCGATCGGAATGACAAAAATTGACTTTTTGGAGACACTTTCCAGAATATTTCTTGCTGCAATGACAAAATTTTTTTGATTTTCCAAAAAAAAAAAACGTTTAGGCGAACGTACCCAACAAAATAACGATCTTTTTCAACAAAATTTCCTTTTTAGTAAAAAAAAGGAAATTTCAAAAACGAATTTCGAAAATTTGAAAACAAAATTTTCTTTTCACTGTGTAAAAAAAGAAAATTTTGTGTTTTTTTTTTGTAAAATTTTTACTATTTGCATCGATCCTCTTTCCAAGTGGAGTAGAAAACGATATTGGTCGGTCAATCAGATAAGAGGGTGTAGAATTGGGTGTGCCACATTAAACTGTATGATCCGAGAGAGTATTTCATTATAGAGAAAGCCGCACCTTTGGCCTCTGACACCCAGATCCATTGAGGTATGATAATGGAAAAAATGGAATTTTTTTCGTATTTTTGCCACATTTGGACACGAAGCACAGTCCGAGTCGGTGAGGCTCGTGGAACGGTCTCATGGAAATTGTGTGTTTGGACAAAAATTTGATTTTTTGCAAGTGAAAAAGTTGAAAATGTGCTGATAAGGATTGGAGGAAAAATGAACAACACGACGACGATCGCGAGCTCTTCGTCCTCCCTTTATCCTTGCTCGCCCAACGAAGTTGCAATCAGTCCTGGGGATTGCGTCGGCGAAGGCGTCGAGGAATGGCTCGAGGACGAAACCCTCGCAGGCTTTCGGGTCTGGCAATTGGCCGGAATAGTCCTCTCGATTATTCTCGCTATTATCATCGCACTGTGTTGTTGCATTAGATTTCGCATCCCAAGGACGAAACAAGACATCGAGGCTGATTACATACGCAAGAGAATAACGAAAAATTTTCGCAAAGAACTCGACAAAATCAACAACGCTGAAATGGATGAAATGGACCTCCGAAGAGGTGAGCAAAGCTCCGGAAATTCCATTTTTATTGCAGTTGATTTTCGCTCGATCAAAATTAAACTTTTCATTTATTTGCCCGAGCCTTTTTTCTCACTTTATCGAAGTTCGGAATTGAAATTTTCACGAGGCTGCAGAGAACCAGAAAAAACCACGTTGCATCGTTGGAATTTCATCTCGATTTAAAAATCAAGGTTTCAATTTTGTTGGGAATTAAAAATCGTAAATTTTTGAATTAACTTTTAAATCCAAGGAAATTTCATCGATTTTTGTGAATTTTAAATGTTTTTTTTTCTATTCCTCCAAAATTCGTGGGTTGGTCCAAAGAAAAACACTTTTTCCATGAATTTTTAGCTCTATTTCAAAAACCATGACAATTTTCGTACCGATTTTGTGTTCAGATTCTGAAAAAAAAATCTTTTTATCGTCCGGAAGGAGAATTTGATAAAAATCATGAGCCTCGTTCAAGAAAAAACAGAATTTCGTTGCAAACGAATGACGTTGAAGTTTGCATCGTCGGAAAGCAACGAAATTTTATTTAATTTTGAAACCGACAGCAAAGCCTGAAATTTTTCTTCCCTATCTCGAGTTTTTTGTTTTTCCACGTATGCAAGCATTGGAGCGAGTCCAAAGTGATTTGGACGCCGAGACGGAGGAACTTCAGAAGCAGCGAGCACAATTATTTAGTGACAAATCGAGCGATGGTCTGAGAGCAAGAATGCACGCCATGGTCCACGGGGTGACGACTCGTTTCTCCAAAACTCCAGCTCAGCCTCCGGATCCAAAAAATCAACAACCTCGTAATCACCAAGTCTGAATTTCATGAGCCTTTCAAAAATTTCATTGATTTAGAATTTGGGAAAGTTCTCGTCCCTGCTTGCTATGTTAATTATTGAAATTATACACTGAACAGAAAATTTTGTTGGAAACGATCGATATTTTGCTGTCGACTAAACGTTTTTTTGAAAAATCACAAAAATGTTGACGTTGCAGCAAGAAATATTCTGGAAAGTCTACTTGAAAAGTCAATTTTTGTCATTCCGATCGTCAATCTCACTAAAAATTCCGTTCGGAATGAAAAATATTGTCAAAGTAACGAAAATTTTGAAATTACCCAAAAGTATTGACCGCGTTCATCAAAATATCGACGTTTTTCGAAAAATCACAAAAATGTTGTCATTGCAGCACGAAATATTCCAGAAAGTCTCTTCGAAAAGTCAATTTTTGTCATTTCAATCGTCAATTTTACTAAAAATTCCGTTCAAAACGAAAAAAATAGTAAAAAAATTGTGAAAATTTTGAAATCATGCAAAAATATTCCGTTCACCGTGTTCAACAAAGTATCGACGTTTTTTGACAAAATTTGATAAAATTTTGTTGGGAAAGATCGATATTTTGTTGGGTACGTTCGACTAAACGTTTTTTTTCGATAAATCACAAAAATGTTGTCATTACAGCACGAAATATTCTCAAAAATCTCTTCGAAAAGTCCATTTTTGTCATTTCAATCGTCAATTTTACTAAAAATTCCGTTGAAAACGAAAAAAGTAGTGAAAAAATTCCACCAATTTTGAAAGTATCCAAAAATATTTAATTCACCGTGTTCAACAAAATATCGACGTTTTTTGACAAAATTTGATAAAATTTTGTTGGAAAAGTTGGATATTTTGTTGCATTCGTTAGACTAAACTTTTTTTTTTTAAGTCACTAAAATTTCGTCGTTGCAGCACGAAATATTCCAAAAAGTCTCTTCGGAAAGTCAATTTTTGTCATTTCAATCGTAAATTTGCTGAAAGTTTCGTGAGAAATGAAAAATATTGTCAAAATAACGAAAATTTTGGAATTACTCAAAAACATTCACCGTGTTCAAAAAAATATCGACGTTTCTAGACAAATTTTAATTTTCAGTAATATTCTAGTAGAAAAGAAGAAAAAAAAAGCATTGAAACGAGACGGAATAAATGTAATGTTTATTTGTCAAATATGATACATAAATTGTTTCATTATGCATGCAATAGTTAATCTAAGTCAAACGATAGAGTCATCGTGTTGTTTTATGTATTTTTTCAAGGTTTTTCTTTAATCATTGGAATTATACTAACTTAATAATATCGTTAACAATTGTTGGATAGAAGGTCAGGTGAAAATTTCGTCTCTACACATAAAATTCATTCCCAAAAGGGTTTTTTCGAAATAGTGTCATTTTTAAAATAATTCTAATATTTATAGTCTTGGAGTTTTGTTTCGTGAGATGAAATTTCGCATGCGAGGATAAAAATGTGAAAACTTTGAAAAATGTGACCGCAGGAACGAATAAAAAGGATTTGAAAAAATTGGCAAAACGATAATTCGACGATAATGCGAGGGTTCTGAAAAAATAAATGAAGCTTAATGATTTTTTTGTTCCCCATGTACAAAATTTATTTATTGGCTTAAAATTATGAGTAAAAAAAAACAAACTGGAACTGTTGAAAGAATAAAACAAATGGAAGAATTTCGGTCGATCGACACGCTTGGACAAAATTCTAAGAGCGCAACGAATATGACGATAAATTATATTTAAAAAAATAAGAAAAAAAATGCATGCTTCATGTCATGGATTTCGATTTTTATTCTTTTTTCTCTTCGCGTCAATAAAAATTTTTATTTCTTCTGTACAATTGCGATTTTTCTCTCATTTTCGTTTGTCCATTTTCGCAACGTTGGAATCCAACGAAAAATATTTATTTTCATTAATAATTTATTGAATTTTCAAAATAATGGCAAATTTTTCGAGCCGACATACTTTTTGGGTCGTAAAAATCGATCGTTTTGACGTCATAATTGAATTATGCATTTAAATAATGAGATTCGGCGTAGAAAAAAAAATTCGTTGCATTCCAACGATGCAAATTTCAACCTCATTCGTTTTACGATAAAAAATCAATAAAATAAATAAAATTTGACAGTAAAATATTCACATCGATGAAATTTTCCCGATCAACTTTGCAAAATTAGCAAAAAAAAACCCTGAAAACTTGATGAATGAGAATTAAAAAACAAGGAAAATGCAAATTTCTATTTTTGTGCTCACTACAGCCGTAATTTTTGGTTCTTACACGTGGTAAAAATGTATATTGAATGTCCTTAAATAGTTTGTAGTTAATATGCATAATATTAAGAGAAATGGAACGGGGGGGGGGGAGACATTGAAATATCATTATTTTGAGGAGGAATAATCAACTTGGCATAATTAACGTTCGTAAAGAGTGATATTTTGTTGTTGTTGTCTTAAACATGTACAGGAATGACTAAGCAATAGCAAGATTCCCGTATCGATAACTATACATCTAAATCTTTTTCTTTTTTTATTTTTCATTCTTCGTCTTAATCGTCTTAATTCAACTTTTTTCCTTTCTTTGTCAACAGCGACCCAATTGTACGGTTTTTTGTTGTTTAAACCCAACTAATTCACATTCAATGAGGAAAAACTTGATTTTCGCGATATTTACGAATTTTAATGCCGAGAATGACAAATGTGTGAACCAGAAAAGCTTCGGAGGGAGTTTCATCGCATTTTTCATGAGTTTTTTCGATCCGAGCAAGGCTCACGCGATCCTGCACTAAAAAACGAAAATATGAGCCCAAGTTGAATTCTTTTCGTCAAATTTTACCAGAGATATGAATTTTTCAAAATCGGGGTCATTTCGACCCCAGCGTTAACGTTCCAGAGTCAAAAAAAATAGAAAAAACGAAGCATCGTGAGTTTTTTGTGTTTCTTGAGCTTCGATCGCTGTTGAGAAAGAAGATCAAAGTTTTTGGAACGAGGTACATGATCGTTCTGACTCTCGTTAATGTTCTCTGAGTCAGAGACGTTCGTAGGTCGTGTTTATGAGAAATATTTCGTTCGTTTGACTGGGTAGATTGGAAAAAATCGATACCCATCTAATACGTCATATTCAAGCTACGATCGGAGAACAAAAAACAATTTTTTGTTGCTTCTTCATCCAATAAGTTGGTATCATCACAATTATTCTACGTCTACCATCTTATTATAGATATTTTTTTGTCTTTTTGCTTTTTTTGTGTTTTTTTCGTTTTTTTTTCGTTTGTGACAGAGCATGCTCGTTTTAATCGTTAATATTTCAACGGCTCTCTTGACTATCTATTGTTTTCGTAATTGACGTACACAACTAAACATCGAGATAGATATATTTGGTAGTACCATAATTCTATGCCATTTTCTTTTTTAAATTATCGTCGTACGATCAAATTTCCAATTCTCTGATAAAAAGATTAATTATTCTGGGGAATATATTACTTTGAAATGTTGTTGTTCTTTTGGATCGCGATTCTCGTGTTTTCGCAAGACGAAAAAGTATAGATTGACTGTTTCCTGAAAGTTTGATGTGAAAAATTTGATTTGAATTATGTCTAATGGCTCGCGGAATTTCAAGAAGTTTCACCGTGTAAAAGTCGAGATATTTATTCATAAAAATCACAATTTTCAGTAGTTTCTCATAAGAGCACGTGTTAAAAGTTGCAATTTTCAACATTAAATATTTCCATTTCTAAATGGTGAAGCCTCTTGAGACTTTGCATACGCTTTTGTGCAACATCGGAGAACCTTTATTCAGTTTTTCAAAAAAATCGCTCGTAGAATTTTTTCGATTGATCAAAATGACTTTTATTCTTATTTTTTGATAACAACGATTTGGTACGTGATGACAAAACCGTTTTCGCAGTTTTATTCCAGTAATTTAATTGAAAAGTCACGTGTCAAGTTTTCTATCGATAGAATTCCTTCAAATTTGCACCACACAAAGAAAATAGTGATGTCTAATAGCTCGCGCAATTTTAGGAGGTTTCACCGTGTAAAAGTCGAGATATTTATTCATAAAAATCACAATTTTCAGTAATTTCTCACAAGAGCGCGTGTTAAAAGTTGCAATTTTCAACATTAAATATTTCCATTTCCAAATGGTGAAGCCTCTTAAAACTTTGCATACGCGTTTGTGCAACATCGAAGAAGCTTTATTCAGTTTTTCAAAAAAATCGGTCGTAAAATTTGTTGAAAATTCTGGTTATTATATAAAAAATACAGATTAGCTCGGACAATCTTGAATTTAGAGTATCTTGTTCTTTGGTCAATTAGTAACAGCTTTTTTTTAATGAACTTGGGCTCGCGAGGCATTTTTTATGTAAGAAAAAGTGAAAACGAACATTTAGATTTGATCGTCGCCACACAACGTCCTTAATACGAATAATAATGTTGAAATATAAAAGAATATTCGTCGTCGAGTGTTTCGACGAGGCTAGACGCGACACATGGAATTGTGGTACTGCCCATATACTATACTTATTAGAAAATGTTAATTATTGAATAATTTTGTTTCTTTTTAACGTGTGTATTTGTAAACAATTTGGCAAAATTTGCTGGTATTAATATTTCCAAATTGTCTCATATTTTATTCGTCGTCAATGTGGTACAAAGTTCCGAATATTAGAAAGAACCAGGGAGAAAAAAAACATAACAAACACTTGGAGTTATTTGTAATTGCGAGTTGTATTCCCTTGGGAATTCCCGCTCGACTCGACAGCGTTATTTGCCGATACAATAAAACGTCGAAACAAAAGAATAAAAATATTACAAAAGATGCATGAGTGGAAAAAATCGTAAATCTCGCATCGAGAAACGCTCGCGACATCGCGTCCATCGAGACGAAATAAAATGAAATAGTTTTTGGGATGTCCGTGTGGAATAACGACGGAATTTTTTTCGTTTTGTCGTAAATTGTCGGAACGATCATTTCTTAAGGTATTACCATGACAGCACGACTTTACTCAGGAACTTTTCAGAATTTCGTATAAACGTTCTTGGCACCCAAAACTAAAAGTTTTCTCCTATGAAGAAAAATTTCCTGACGTTAAGAATTTGAGATATTTAATTTCCAATTTTTCATTTCCCCATCCAAACGCGTGTAAATTCGAGTCTCGTTTCGTCAAAAAGTTGCAAAAACCGAGTAGCAAAAAAAAATGTATTCAGGATTTTTTTTGCAGATCGCCAGAAAGGCTGAGCCGAAATTTTTTAAGAAAAATCCTAAACACATTTTTTTGCGACTCGTAAACGAGACGCGACTCGAATTTTCACGCGTTTGGATGGGAAAAGTTAAAAATTGTAAATTAAATATCTCAAATTCTTGACGTCAGAGAATTTTTCTTCCCAGGAGAAAATTTCTAGTTTTGGTGTCAAGAATGTCCATACAAAAATAATCGAAGAATCCTGGAGAAATTTCGTGACAGTAACACGTCAAGACTTTTGTTCAATTTTGAAACAAATTGATCGTCGCGCAAAAACGAAGCGTTGAAACGGGCTCTCGTAACCTGACGAGGCTCCTCCATCCATATTTCTAATCAACCGATTCCGAGTCGTGAATCTGAAGTTCGCAACGTTGGAATGCAACGAGAAAAGAAAATCTTTTTATCCATGATTCGATGAATTTTCAAAATAATCCGAATTTTCCGGACCGACATACTTTTTGGGTCGCTAAAATCGATCGTTTTAACGTCAAAATTACATTTTGCATTCAATTAATCAGTTTCGTCATAAACAAAAAGAATTTCGTTGCATTCCAACGATGCAACGTCATTTCGAAAGTGCATATAAACATATATATGGCCTTGTTTGTTGTTGTTTTTTGCGTAGCACCAATAGTACTGACTACGTAGGGATTTCGGTGCAAGAGATTGTGTGTTTTGGGGTTTTAAAGATAAAAAGAGAGAACCGCGTGGCCTTTTTTGAAGGGTGAACGCGTTTATGCGTGCCTTCACGAGATCTTGTTGCGCCACCAGGAGAATTTCATTTTGGGGCTTAGAAAGTGTAGGCTGACCATGGTTTGTGGTATTAATGAGAGGATGGGTAAAAAGCTGCCGCAGCTTCGAGCGCCTTTGGGTTCGTCTTCGGTCTGTTCGTGAGTTCGAAATCGTTGGTTTAGATCGATGCTGGGAATTTTGTGACAGGGAGTGGAATAGGGATAAGGATTTGAGAGGGGATTACACGTGATATTTACATTTTCCGTGTTCCACTTGAGTCTCGTTTCGTTAGCGGAATTATCGAGTTTTTCACGAGTCTCAAATTTGTCGTTTGGGTGATTTTTGCTGGGTTGGTCCTTGGAGTCGTTGAATTGTTTCAACGACGTTTTACGATAAACTTTGGAACGAGATTGCGGCTTGATCGCCAATTGTGGCGACGAGAGGGAACGTTTTTTGCGATACTCGTCGTATTTGTACATCTGCGATAATCTTTTTTCTTTAGTACTCAAGGGCAACATGGAATTGACCCTTTGATCCGGCCTGGAGTTGGCACTGGTCGAATAGTTTGATTGTGCGGGCGATTTGTTGGTTTCTCGAGAAATTGGTCGCAAGGGAAATTTTCTTTGCGATTCATTGTTGTTTGTGGTCTGGGTGTGTTTGAGGGATTTGGTAGGAAAATTGGGACGCGTCAGGACCGAGGATTTTACAGCTCTGTCGGTTTTGCTCGTGAGCTCGACCGACGAGCCCTCAGTGAACCATCAGCTTGGGAATTTCGAGTAAAATGCGCATGTTAGATCGTAGTTTTTGAAACGACAGTATTGCACGTCGTTCCTCAACCATTCGCCCTTGAAATTCAAGTAATCCGATTGCTCCAGTTCACGAGGAGTCTCCGCTGCGACAGACTCTTTGTTGGCGAATATCGTTACCACGAAATTCCCCGGCTTGAACGTCTCCAGCACCCGACGAATCACCTCCTGGTACGACGCCTCCGGTATGTTGCTCTCGAACGACACGTACGAGAACTCTGGCTCCGGCGTTATGTGAATTGTCATGTAACTTCCCTGTGTGACAAACGACAAAAATAATTATTGGAATATCATTTTTTTCATCATCTTGAAGTTCACGTCGCTGGATTGCAACCAAATTCTGTTTTCTCTTCATTTTTTTATCATTTTTTTATTATTTATTTAATTATTGTAAATTTATTATAAATTTATTAGAAATTTATTAGAAATTTAATAGAAATTCATTAGAAATTTATTAGAAATTTAATAGAAATTTATTAGAAATTTATTAAAAATTTATTAGAAATTTTTTATAAATTTATTGGAAATTTATTAGAAATTTATTAGAAATTTATTAAAAATTTATTAGAAATTTAATAGAAATTTATTAGAAATTTATTAGAAATTTAATAGAAATTTAATAGAAATTTATTAGAAATTTGTTTCAAATGTTTATAAATTTATTAGAAATTTTTTATAAATTACTTTTATTTACTTTAAATAATACATAAGTAATTAATAATAAATTAATATTAATTATTAATTTATTATTAATTATTCATTATTGATCGATTATTAATTGATTATTTATTAATCATTTATCTATTTATTATTTTATTATTAGGCCGGGGCCATAAAACGATCGCCTCTGGAGTCCCGAAAACTGAATCGAGGCGAAAAATGGCCACGATTTTCAAAATTCAATAAATCATTAATTAGAAACAAGATTTTTCGTTGAATCTCAACTTTGCAAACTTCAGAGTCATTTTTTTTCTTGTCTCTGGGCGAAAAACGCTCGAGTATGGGAATAAAATAGTGACAAGTAGATTCTTACGCTTTTGGATACTCCGTTCATGGAGTAGCCACAGGGCTCGAAGAGGAAGTCGTCGATAACCATGCTCGGAATGAGTTTATCGATTCCTGATTTCTCGGTAGCTTCGGCTGCGGATGAACAAAGTTCTCTTGTGAAAATTGCCATGACGTCGGGATCGAGATTCGTCATGAGAATCTCGAGAGTCTGGTCAGGCTCTTTGATCCTGTCGCCGAGAGGCTTCTCCCTGTTGAGGGTGTACAGGTACCAGCAATCTCTGTCAACGTCACCCAGACAGTAAGCCTCACCGTCTGCATGGGCATCGTAACAACAAGATGAGAAACGCAATAATACGAATAAGGAAAAACTCGACAAACAACGAGTGGCTGGATCACGAAATAAAAATAATCAGAATTTGATCAAATTTGGCGATGACGTTCTTGGGCGTCGAGTATAGACACACAAATTTTTTTCCACGTGGTTATCGAATAATTGAGAGTTTGATCGAACTTCTTGGGCGCGAGATTTATTCCTGTATATGAGTAAACTCGATGCTTAGAGTAAAAAGAAAATTTTGTTGGAAAAGATCGATATTTTGTTGGCTCCGTTCGACAAAACGTTTTTTTTTTTTAAATCCCGAAAATTTTGTCATTACAGCAAGAAATATTCTAGAAAATCCTTCGAAAAGCGAATTTTTGTCATTGCAATCATAAATTTTACTGACAATTCCGTAAGAAATCAGAAATATTGTCAAAATAACGAAAATTTCGAAATTATACAAAAATATTGACCGCGTTCAACAAAATATCGACGTTTTTGGAAAAATCACAAAAATTTTGTCATTGTATCACGAAATATTCTAGAAAATCCTCCGAAAAGCAATTTTCTGTCATTCCAATCGTAAATTTAGATCACAGTTTCGTTAGGAATGAAAAATATTGTCAAAATAACGAAAATTTTGAAATTATCCAAAAATTTTGACCGTGTTCAACAAAATATCGACGTTTTTTGAAAAATCACAAAAATTTTGTCATAGCAGCAAGAAATATTGTAAAAAGTCTCTTCAAAAAGCAATTTTTTTCATTCTAATCGTAAATTTCGCTGACACTTTCGTTAGAAGTGAAAAATATTGTCAAAATAACGAAAATTTGTAAATTCCCCAAAAAGGGACGATTTTCGTAGTTTGCATCGTTGGAATGCAACGAAATTCCTTTTTTCTATGACGAAGCTAATTATTTGAATGCAAAATGCAATTACGACGTTAAAACGATCGATTTTTGCGACCCAAAAAGTATAACAGCTCTAAAAATTTGGATTATTTCAAAAATTCAACAAATCATCAATAAAAAGTGATATTTTTCGTTGCATTCCAACTTTACGAACTTCAGCTTCGTACTCGAGTACGACGTGGTGGAAAAAACCAAAAAAAAATGGTATCATCATATATATAATAAAAAAAATATAAAATTAACCAAATTTAATGAAATTCTTATCATTTTGTTATTCTTTTTACGTTTTCAACATAATTTAGCATCAAAAAATTGTTTCGTCGTGATCCAACTCCCTGAATTTCTATTTCCTGAATATCTCAACATGAAGCAGCAGGAAAGAGAAAGAGGAGATTGTTAAATACCTGGAAAAATGGTATCGAGAAGGGAAACTTCATCCTCGAACGCCTGATGCGGCGATATCTGGAGTTCCGGTCGTTTGTAATTTTTCCTCGAATAGAATAGATCCTGAAAAATAAAAAGTCCGATCAGAGACTTCCCGAGGTTTCTGTGACGTTCGGAATTGTGAATCGAGACAACGTGACGACGCAATTCCACCAGGCCGATTTCAAGGGCTGGGTTTTGGGGCTTTTGGAATTGCGCGACAATTACACGATCAAAATGACTCCTGGAGGTGTGAGGGAGAAAAAGATTAAGTCGCGGGAACAGGAGGGAACATTTGCTCGTGGGAGAGGAGCGGGAGGCGCAAGGTGGTTCACATACGTTGCCATGGTTAAGACAGATCAATAAACCAAGAGGTTCAGAGATCCACGAGAGAGCGAGAGAGAGAGAGCGAGAGAGAGCTGCGTATATACGCCAGAGTTGACGATATATCGCTCATCCATGCACTAGGTCAAGTTATATAGCTGACCTCATCATCATCTCAGCTTTAATAGGGAGCTTGTGATAGAAAAGATTCGGGAACCTTCTCGGGCCAATGGAAGATGATGGCGAGGGCCAACAATCAGTAAAAAAAAAACGTGAAACCATAAACTGGAGAAAAGTTTTTGTTGGATGAGGTTTTTTTGAGGAATCGCAAAAATTTTGTCGTTGCAGCGAGAAATATTCGGGGAAGTCTCTTTGAAAAATTAATTTTTCGTCATGGAAATGAAAAATATTGTCAAAATTACGACAATTTTGATATTTTACAAAAATATCGACGTTTTTTGACAAAATTTTGTTTTCCGTGCAACGATAAACGCGGAAACGAGAGCATTGAATTTAGAAGTCAATGGAAAATTGACGAACGGAGAATGAGGAAAATAATTGGCTGATTGACTTGCATGTCGGGATGAATTGAATTTGAGGGGGAAAAAAAATTCTTGGCTTTTTGCGGTTTCGGGTCATGGAATCGAATCGATTTGAGGAATTTGTTTTTCTCTTGACACCGACTTTACTTCAAGAATTCGAGACATTTAATTTTCAATTTTTAACTTTTCCCATCCAAACGCGTGTAAATTCGTGTCGCGTTTCGTTTACGAGTCGCAAATAAATGTGTTTAGGATTTTTCTTAAAAAATTTCGGCTCAGCCTTTCTGGCAATCTGCAAAAAAAATCCTGAATACATTTTTTTTTGCTACTCGATTTTTGCAACTTTTTGACGAAACGTGACTCGAATTTTCACGCGATTGGATGGGGGAAATGAAAAATTGTAAATTAAATATCTCAAATTCTTAACGTCGGGAAATTTTTCTTCATAGGAGAAAACTTTTAGTTTTGGGTGCCAAGAACGTTTATACAAAATTTAGAAAAAAGCCTAAACAAAGTCGTTTTCAAAAGAGTCTTTTCCAAAAGTCTTCCAAGAGTCTTTTTCAAAAATCCTAAATACAATTTTTTTTGCAACTCGATTTTTGCAACTTTTAAACGAAACGTGATTCGAATTTTCACGCGTTCGGATGGGGAAAATGAAAAATTGTAAATCAAATATCTCAAATTCTTAACGTCCGGAAATTTTTCTTCATAAGAGAAAACTTTTAGTTTCGGGTGCCAAGAACGTTGATACAAAATTTTGAAAAAACCCTCTAAAAATAGGAGTTTTTTAGGACCGTAAAAATTATCGTGTATAAGTGAAGGGATTACCTCAACTTGGTCGAATCCGGCGTATTGCTCGACCAGATCGAGAAGTGCCTCGAGACATTGCAGGGGTGTAGTTGTACCGCAAGTTTTAAGAATTAATCGTCGTTTCGATACGAACATGCTGCTCTCACTGGAACAGAACAAATTTTCCAATTATCAGCAAATAAATCATCCGAGCAATTCAACAATAGTTAAAAATCATTAAACAACCGCGAGAACTCGTCAAACGCAATATAAATGGTCGCTCGAGCGAAGAAAAATTGTGCTCGATTTATTTTTAACTTTCCAATTTCCCACCAAATCCTACACAACAAACTTAATGTCATGAATGTTTCTACTTTGACCTTGAAGCTCTTCGAGGTTTATTATTGGCAATGCGGCAATACTTGGACAAGGAGGCTCGCAAAAACAAGTTTAAAAATGACTCAAAGTGAAATTAAAGCATAAATTTAATGAGCAGCAACTCATTAATTAGCGAATAAATTTCTTATAAATATTAATCTCAATATTTCGCTCTAGAATTATAGAATTTCAATTCCGAGTATTTTGCCAAATTATTTTTAGATCCCAACGTCGCGTTTGTTTGTAGGTGTATATTAAAATTAAGCTACGTCATTAACGACACGTGCGACAACAGTTTTACGGATGTTTTACCAAAGATGCAAAGGATCGTTGCCCAGAATGACTTTCTTTTTTGTTTTTTGATAACAACGATTTGGCACGTGATGACAAAACCGTTTTCGCAGTTTTATTCCAGTAATTCAATTGAAAATTCACGTGTCAAGTTTTCTGTCGATAGAATTCCTTCAAATTTGCACCACACAAAAAAAATAGTAATGTCTAATTGCTCGCGCAATTTCAAGAGGTTTCACCGTGTAAAAGTCGAGATATTTATTCATAAAAATCACAATTTTCAGTAATTTCTCATAAGAGCGCGTGTTGAAAGTTGCAATTTTCAACATTAAATATTTCCATTTCTAAATGGTGAAGCCTCTTAAAACTTTGCATACGCTTTTGTGCAACATCGAAGAAGCTTTATTCAGTTTTTCAAAAAAAATCGATCGTAAAATTTTTCCGATTGCTCAAAATGACTTTTATTCTTGTTTTTTGATAACAACGATTCGGCACGTGATGATAAAACCCGTTTCGCAGTTTTATTCCAGTTATTTAATTGAAAATTCACGTGTCAAGTTTTCTATCGATAGAATTCCTTCAAATTTGCACTACACAAAGAAAATAGTGATGTCTAATAGCTCGCGCAATTTTAAAAGGCTTCACCGTGTAAAAGTCGAGTTATTTATTCATAAAAATCACAATTTTCAGTAGTTTCTCATAAGAGTGCGTGTTAAAAGTTGCAATTTTCAACATTAAATATTTCCATTTCTAAATGGTGAAGCCTCTTGAAAATTTGCATACGATTTTGTGCAACATCAAAGAACTTTATCCAGTTTTTCAAAAAAATCGGTCGTAAAATTTGTTCAAAATTTTGGTTATTACATAAAAAATACAGATTAGCTCGGACAATCTTGAATTTAGAGTATCTTGTTCTTTGGTCAATTAGCAACAACTTTTTTTAATGAACTTGGGCTCGCGAACCATTTTTTATGTAAGAAAAATTGCAAACAAACATCAAGATTTGATCGTCGCCATAGAACGTCCTGAAATAATTCGATATAAATGAAAAAGGTCTTGATACTGCGGAGCTATGGAAATAGTAGCTTGTGAATTATCGTATCGAGTCTCGTTGCGAAACAAAGTCTGAGGATATTGTGTTAACCAGGTTATCGAATGGATAAATGAGGGACATTGACCTGCAGTAGAGATAAAATGATGAGAAACATCATTTCGTCTCGGAGCAGATTCTTTGAAATTATTAGGGTGCACGATAATTCCTCGTAAAAAAGCATCCACGTGATAAGATAAGAATTCGCACGTGTAACTTGGGATTATCAATGTGATTTATGGGATCCTAAAAATATCTAGAGTCCAGTCACTTTTTTCGCATTCCGAGCACGAAAAATTCCTGAAAAACGAAAAAAAAGGTCAAAATACATGAAAAAAATATCCAAAGTGAAAAAAATGCGAAATTTTCACAGAAAACAAAATAAAAATCGAAAAAAAATTCCCTATCGCGTTGTGCTCCATTTAAAATCTTGAATGATAAAATTAATTAAAAAACTTTGCCATTTCTCGCGTCTAGCCAAACCACGTCGAGAGCCTCAGGAGAGAAATTATTTTCGAGTCAACATGTTTGTCACGTCTAATCGATTAGCACGAAATAATCGAATCTGAATTCGTCTTTTTACTCATTTGTTATCATTGCTCCGTTACTTCCGCTTTAATGCCATCAGTGTTGACGACGTCGTCGAGTCTTAGCAAGAAGCATTTCATTAAGGAGCTTGGATCACTAGATCTGACTTTTAAGGGTCGAAAAAATGTGACTCTGAAGTTTGCATCGTTGGAATGCAACGAAAATGATCGATTTTTGCCATTCGAAAAGCGTGTGGGCTCGAAAAATTTGGATGACATTGAAAATTGAACGAATCTTCAATAAAATTCAAATTTTCCGATGCATTCCAACATTGCAAACTTCAGGATCATGAAAAAATTGTGAGGAGGAAAAATCCTCTCAAAATTTATAATTCAACTCGATTCACAATTTATTGTGAATAATTAAGCGATCGAAATTTCGATTAAAATTCTTTCGTGTCAACTGACAATTGAATTTTCATCGTTCCGCTACGTTCTCGAGTTTTTAATTGATAATAACGCTAATTATTTGCTCGGCAGATTTAACCAAAGATTGCGGGAAAAGTTTGTGGTGGCGCGGGGACAAAAATTATGCCGAAATGATATCGAGTGTCCTGATGCGGATTGTCGATTTCACGGTCAAATTGCTGGATAAATTTGTCACGCGTTTCATCGAGATTAAAAACGCCTGGGAATGGCAGGCTCGTGTCGTCTCTCGTTTCAAATCATTGATCGAGTCACCTGTAATTTTCCGCTGGGCACCTACAGGGCGCGCCTGCCCCGTCTATAAATATTTATCGGATAGAGAAAAAAGATGCTCGAGCCTTAAAGTATGGAAATTGTATAAACTTTTAATTCTATACAGTTTTATTTTATTTTTAGCAATTCCTTTAATCATCCATCGATTGTTTTGCAACGATTATGATCAAATTTTATGAATTCAAAATGAAGCTCAAGTTCGCAACGTTGGAATCCAACAAAAAATATTTTTTTATTGATGATTTGTTGAATTTTCAAAATTATCCAAATTTTTCGGACTGATTTAGTTTTCGGGTCGCAAAAATCGATCGATTCAACGTCGTAATTTAAATAATTATCTTCGCCATAGAAAAAAAAGAATTTCGTTGCATTCCCTGCAAATTAAATTTTGCCAAAAAACGTCGATTTTTGTTTTTGAACACGTTAAACTAAATATTTTTGGATAATTTCAAAATTTTCGTTATTTTGACAATATTTTTCATTTCTCACGGAAATGTCTGCAAAATTTACGATTGGAATGACAAGAATTTGCTTTTCGAAGGATTTTCTAGAATATTTCTCGGTGCAGTGACAAAATTTTTGTGATTTTGCAAAAAAAAAACGTTTAGTCGAACGAATCCAACAAAAAATCGATCTTTTTTAACAAAATTTTCTTTCCATAGTGAGCCAATTTTCGAAAAAATCACCTTTTTGTTTTCCTTCGGAAAATTCCTTCTTAATCCTGATAATCTCGATAACCACGAATCTCATCGTCGATTATTACATTCCAAATGGATAGAGCCTCGGAAACTATTTTTGTCACAAGTCTACACAACATTCCTATATCAAGATTTCGTTATCGTAAACTTACCAAGATTATCGAGCATACGAGATGTTCGAGTGCTAATGACACTCATTCAGAACATTTTTCCCTAACGACATGCAAAATTAGCTCATTTTCCATTAGTGTATTTATTAATAAATCAAAAAAATGTGATTTCTCCACTAAAAATAGAAAATATTCCAACTTTCACGAAGTGGAAAAGTTGGAATTTCGAAAATTCAACTGGAGCAAAGATTTTCGAGTTTTTTTTTTGTTCCTTCGTAGAAAATGTAAAAAATGACGATTTTGACGTGATTTTTGACATTTGACATGGAAATTCTTTGGGAATTCGTCGTAGCCGCTTAATCTTTGGAGCGATTCTCGAAAAACTGAGGACGCGGATGGAATGTGATCGAAACTGGAGACCTCTCGACGATAAACTTGGACAAGGCAAATACTCGGAATAAGCTCGACGAGAATAAAGTAGAACTGGAGATATAAAGAAGAAAAAAACGATTAAAAATTTAACACACCGATAGTGTTTTGTTTCATGAAGTTGGAGAAAGCGACCTTGGTCCGAATTTCAAATGTCACGTGGCAAGCACGTGCATTCTTTGGCATTTTTTCGCGATGAATCAGCCAAATCGAAATGCTTTTTAGTCGTTTCAATTATTTTTGACACGTGAGGACGAAAATTTGTTTTTTTTATCGAAACTCAAAGGAAAATTTTGTTGGACACGTTCGACTAAACGTTTTTTTGAAAAATCCCAAAAATGTTGTCGTTGCAGCGAGAAATATTCTCGAAAGTTTCTTGGAAAAGAAAATTTTTGTCATTCCAATCGTAAATTTGACTGAAAATCCCGTTCGAAATGAAAAATATTGTCAGAATAACGAAAATTTTGAAATTACCCAAAAATGTTGACCGCGTTCATCAAAATATCGACATTTTTCGAGAAATCACAAAAATTTTGGCATTGCAGCGAGAAATATTCTCGAAAAGCGAATTTTTGTCATTCCAGTCGTAAATTTTACTGAAAATTCCGTTCAAAATGAAAAATACTGTCGAAATATCGAAAATTTTGAAATTACCCAAAAATATTGATCACGTTCAACAAAATATCGACGTTTTTCGAAAAATCACAAAAATTTTGGCATTGCAGCGAGAAAAATTCTCGAAAGTTTCTTCGACAATCAAATTTTTGTCATTCCGATCGTAAATTTTACTGAAAATTGCGTTCGAAATGAAAAATATTGTCAAAATATCGAAAATTTTAAAATTACCCAAAAATATTAACGCGCTTCACAAAAATTCGCCGTTTTATTGATAAAATTGAATTTTTACTTTTAGAATAAACATTGAAATTGTTTTTTTGTCGGAATTCGAGAATTCTGCACGCTAAAAAATGTTTTTTTTTCTCTCCAAGGGTAATTTTTTTTCAAGATTCGATTCTCGTCCCCGCGGCTGATTGAGGGACATTGATCTAATTCGACCATGACATTAGAAACCAATACGCTCTCATCTCGTTATCTGCTCGCGCGCGTGGATATTCACTGACGTTCTCGAATAGCCACGTGATCGAAAATGAAAACTTACGTTTTCGATTTTTTTGATCATAAAGGACGAAAAATTTCGAGCTGATTATTAGAAAGTTGAGAAAATTGAATGTCGTGACAGTAACGAGTGTTTTTTTATTGTAGATAATTAGAGAAAATAATTACCTCAAAACATACGCGTCGACTTGATCGTTTTGACAAAAACTGATGATTTCGCAGCGCACCATCTTCAAGAGGGACTCCCAATTTTCACTGGAATTAAAAAAACAACAAACGTTTGGAAAATTTCGATACAGAATTTGGTATGGAATTTTCCATCCTCGCCAGTTTCTTATCGGCTTGTTTTTCGAGTGAATTTTTCAAGCGGCAATAAGAGAGGGATAAAATGGAATTAAAACTTTAATACTGGAAATTAAATTTTATCATAAAACGTCGATATTTTGTTGGACACGGTGAACTGAATATTTTTGGATAATTTCAAAATTTTCGTTATTTTGACAATATTTTTCATTTCTAACGGAACTGTCTGCAAAATTTACGATTGGAATGACAAAAAAGTGCTTTTCGAAGGATTTTCTAGAATATTTCTTGCCGCAGTGACAACATTTTTGTGATTTTTCAAAAAAAATCGTTCACTCGAACGTATCCATCAAAATATCAACAAAATTTTTTTTCCATTGATAGTGATGACTGAAAAAAATAAAAATGAGTATATTCGATCGTTAAACTGAAAATTAAATTTTGTCAAAAAACGTCGATTTTTTGTTGGACACGGTGAACTTAATATTTTTGGATAATTTCAAAATTTTCGTTATTTTGACAATATTTTTCATTCCTAACGGAACTGTCTGCAAAATTTACGATTGGAATGACAAAAAAGTGCTTTTCGAAGGATTTTCTAGAATATTTCTTGGCGCAGTGACAAAATTTTTGTGATTTAAAAAAAAAAACGTTTGCCCGAACGAATCCAACAAAATGTCGATTTTTTCCAACAAAATTTTCTTTCCAGCGATACTGATGACTGAGAAAAATAAAAATTAGTATATTCGATCGCATTTTCGATTAGTGTTTTCGGATGATTTCAAAATTTTCGTTATTTTGACAATATTTTTCATTTCTAACGGATTTTTACGATTGGAATGACAAAAAATTGTTTTTTGAAGGATTTTCCAGAATATTTTTCGCTGCAACGACAAATTTTTGTGATTTTTCAAAAAAAAACCTGTGCTCGAACGGATCCAACAAAATATCGATCTTTTCCAACAAAATTTCCTTTTCAGTGATAAATTTTGGATGAAAATAAATGTGTGACGTTCGTCGCACGTGGAATAATCTCTTCACCTGTCAACGAGCTTTTTCCATATCGAAAACTCGATGTCTGGAAAAGTCAATTGAGAGAATGTGTATCTATTTCGAGAGGCGAGACACCGACGTCGGCGGCGGGAAATTACGTCGGCGCGAGTGAAACTCATTATCGATTATAAACGTTTCAAGGGTCCGATCGATGAATTTTAGCTCCCGAGCATTCGTTCTCAACATTTTTTTATTCCCTGATCCATCGCGTCGATTAAGCTCGCGATTTTTCGACAAAAACTCCTGAAAAATATCGCGACAACGTCGTCACGTGCCATTGTACAAAAAAACCTCAAACAGTTAAAAAAAAACTCAAATTTTGTGAAAATTTCGTCGATTACGTTCGACTAAACGTTTTTTTCAAAAACCCACAAAAATTAAGTAAAAAAAAGTAAATTTTTGTCATTCCAGTCGAAAATTTCGCAGACAATTTCCTTAAAAATGAAAAAAATTGTCAAAATAACGAAAATTTTGAAATTATTCAAAAATATTTAGTTTTTCGTGTCCAACAAAAATGTCGATGAATTTCGAAACTTGGAAAAGTTGGAATAAAACGAAAAATTTCGCTTTTTATTGATGATTTGTTGAATTTTCAAAATAATCCGAATTTTTCGAGTCCAGATATTTTTTGGGTGTCAAAAATCGATCGTTTTATCGTCGTAATTGCTTTATGCATTTAAATAATTAATTTCGCCATAAAAACAAAGAATTTCGTTGAATTTCAATAATTTCATAAAATTTCGACGTTTTTTTTTGACAAAATTCAATTTTTGGTGCACGAATAATTGTGCGAGCACGAGTAAACATTTGTTGCATTGTAGAAACGTGTTTGCGCCTGCCATTGCGATAGGATAATTAGAGCCGGTAGTTAAGAGAGCTCGTGACAAAAAACGATTGTAAGCGCGAGCATGCGAACGTTCGCGCTCGACTCGTCAAAAACGCTCGCGAGTATTTTTCGATGCACGCGCGAAAAACCCGGAAATTCCGCGTATAATTTAATTGAATTTGACGATTAACGGGATTTTCGTTAAAAGCGGAAAAAACTGGAACGAAAATGCGATTCGCGGCGTTAAAAACGACGAAAAATTTACGCGTGCGAGTCCGTGGGAGAAACGAGCGCGCGAGAGAGAGAAAAGATGCGCTGCAGACGACGCAAGTTACGTACACACGCAGGGTCGAACGTGTACGCACGAAAAACGTGTGATTAGCGATAAATCGAAAAACTGAGAAAACTCAAGGTCGGATGCTCTTAAAAGATGGAAAACGAGTGCGACTTTAAATTCCTGAGGGGACGTGACATTCTGTCAAAATTTGCGAGCATTGGGCCAGGAACGCGATTCATGAAAATTGAGGTTATAAAATGTTCGGAAGATTCGACAGTATTTCGGGGATTTTTACGGAAATCACACAGAACACGAAGTTCGTGTTTGGCGAGCTTGAACGTTTGCAGAATCAACGAAAATGAGATTTTTCATTGTTAAGGGACAAAATCGCGTTTAGATTTATCGTAATTTTTATTTGTGTGCTCGCGTGCGTGTATATCGTCGCCGGGGTGAGTTGCGTCATCGCGGGGACGTGCGAAGGGTTGCAATAAAAATAGAGAACACAAGCTCGCGAAACGCGGTGAGGGATTTGTTAAAAACTGTTGTGGAAAATCGCGCGCGTCTGTGACGTTTCGTGCGGGATTTGGCGGTGGACGATAACGAGAAAATGAGCCGGAAAAATTTTCGGGAGGTGGAGCACGCGCGCGGTGATAAAAAAGAATGCGAAGAGAGTTGAATGGAAAAACTTACCGGGGAATTTGGCGGAGATCGCGGTTTCTGTCATGTCCATCGGTGCTCGTGAACCAAATCTCGAGGAGTTTTTCAACGCCCTCGAAAAACTGTGCGTTCTCGATGTTTTCGTCCTTATTCGTAGCCATTGTGAAGGATAGTGACGAAAAAGCAATAAAATCGCGTTTTCCAGAGTCTGTTTATTCGCAACGAGAATTTTTGACACGCGCCGCGCTCTCGTAGATCGATCGGGCTTTCGATTCTCTTATTTTTCGTAACAACACTCAACAGAATTCAAAATGGGCGCCAATTTGTTTATTCGCCGTTTGTTTTGTTATTCTCCTCGTTATTTTTCGGGCTTTTGGGCTTTTTTGAGACTGGCTTTTTGAGACCAACTCGTGACACCGCGCGGTACACACTACCGACTTGTTCACCGAACTTTGCTTCACTGAATTTTGCCAAGATGAGATACAAAAAAAAAGTCAACCGACCAATGTGGGCTGCGTGCGCGCTTTTCGCTCCTACTTCGCCGCTCGCTCTCCTCTCTTTCTATCGCCGCCGCACCGTCCCATTAGGAAGGGATGAAAATTTTCCTCCTCCCAGCTCCTCGAGCGTCAAACAACGACACACACTTCGTCGACAACTTTTCTCGCCTTTATCGATGTTTCTTTCCCTTCCTTATTCCCTGGAAAACCCCATTTTCTCATTCTTTTCTCCACCACTCGTCTTATTTCTCTTTCTAACGTTATCCCCGGCATCCCACCAACCAATCAAAAACGCCGCCTCGAAATAATACGCACGCGCTCTCTTTTCCGCGGTCTTTTCAACATTTTTTCTCTCTTTTTTTTCTCGAGCCAATTTCTTGCGGGCGTGATCGTACTGGATTTGAGGTTTTTGTTTATTTAGCATGGACAAAAAAATGCGGTATTTAGTAAATATAGAATAAAATTAGTAATTATATAAAAAATGTATAATAAAATTATATAAAAATAATTGCATGATTATTATTGCGAAATAACTTTATTCGGGAATTTTTAATGATTTTGTATCGACATTCTTGACGCGAAAACTAACAATTTTCTCTTGTGAAGAAAAATTCGCTGACTTTAAGAATTTGAGATATTTAATTTACAATTTTTTAATTTTCCCATCCAAACGCGTGGAAATTCGAGTCGCGTTTCGTTTACGAGTCGCAAACAAATGTGTTTAGGATTTTTCTTAAAAAATTTCGACTCAGCCTTTCTGGCAATCTGCAAAAAAAAATCCTGAATACATTTTTTTTTGCTACTCGATTTTTGCAACTTTTTGACGAAACGTGACTCGAATTTACACGCGTTTGGATGGGGAAAATGAAAAATTGTAAATTAAATATCTCAAATTCTTAACGTCGGAAAATTTTTCTTCATAAGAGAAAACTTTTAGTTTCGGGTGCCAAGAACGTTTATACAAAATTTAGAAAAAAGCCTAAATAAAGTCGTTTCCAAAAGAGTCTTTTCCAAAAGTCTTCCAAGAGTCTTTTTCAAAAATCCTAAATACAATTTTATTTGCGACTCGATTTTTGCAACTTTTTAACGAAACGTGGCTCGAATTTCCACGCGTTTGGATGTGGAAAATGAAAAATTGTAAACTAAATATCTGAAATTCGTAACGTCGGGAAATTTTTCTTCATAGGAGAAAACTTTTAGTTTCGGGTGCCAAGAACGTTTGAACAAAATTTAGAAAAAACCCTAAATAAAGTCGTTTTCATTTTCAGGATATTTTGGGTTTTAATGGTGAAAAAAAAAGTCACTCGAGTTACCGACCGTCGGTATATTTGAAACGGTCAGACGGATAAATTTTCGACATTGATGGCGACTCGCCCCGGCGCATCAACATAAAATAATTACAAACATTGTCAAAGAATTTGGAGTTTTTGTCGAGATTTGCTGAAGAAATTGGGAAATTCAAAGAATTTTTAAATTTGGATCTTGTCGACCGTTGTCTCGGGCCGTTTTTTCGAGGCCGTTGTGCTCTTTCGAGGTTTTTGTTTCTTCTGGACCAGAGCTTGAGCGTCCATGGGTTCGATTATTGCGCCCAATTTAGTTTTCACAGCCGGTTGGATGAAGCGTTTGTGAGAATTTTCCGGAACGAAGGTCCGTCCGATGGGGGCTCGAATGCTGGCCTCAAAGTCGTTGACGCTGTTGAAAGGGAAAGGCAATTCGCTGACCTGATGTTCGCGAATTTTCGGGTCTCTTTCCTCCAGAATAACGACGTCGCCTTTATTTTCGTCGCGACGTTTCCCTGCCTTAGGGAACTTCATAATGAATCGACGTTTCTTGCGGCCGGAATCGACCAAGTTTTTTCCTCCCCAGGAACCCCAACCCGGAAGTCGAAGATCTATGGCTTCCGGTTGAGAATTCTTGATCTGTAAAAACATTATTAATTACGATAACCGATTAATTAAGATTTCAGACAGAATTTACAAAAATTCTCTGTCTCGACAAATTACGTTGAAAAGACATTCTCAATCGAAAAATTGTGTTGAACCAAAAAATACAATTTTTTAAAGATCGATTAGACGTGAGTGTTGGATAATAAAGTAAACAAATTTAAAAAAAAACTGAAATTCGAAAAAGAATCAAAACACTGTAGAGTCAAAAATTAATACATTGTCATTCAAAGCAAGTAAATAATCGGTTTTTTTTTCACATTACAAATAGAATTTTGCGTTTTGGCGTTAGGAGATTAAAATTGTAAAAACTGTTGTGTATCGCCTAATCGAATGCAAAACTATCAGTTTTTCAACTCTTCGTGGTCACTGTGAGTAGAATCCACCCAGAGACCACTTTTTTTAATCAAAATATAAATAGAAATCCATTAAAAAATCGAAAATATTCATATTATTATTCGTGCTATTACTTTTCGGATTAATTTTCAAGTTTGTTCGATTTTTCATGATAATTCTTGCAGAAAATACATTTTGGGAAAATTCCAGAGAATTTTGGAAAAATTCCAGAGAATTTTGGGAAAATTTCAGAGAATTTTGGGAAAATTTTAGAGAATTTTGGGAGAATTCCAGAGAATTTTCGGAGAATTTTGAAAATTTCAGGGAATTTTGAAAATTCTAGAGAATATTGAAAATTCCAGAGGATTTTGAAAACTTCAGAGAATTTTGGGAAAATTTCAGAGAACTTTGGGAAAATTCCACACAATTTTGAAAATTCCAGAAAATTTTGGGAAAATTTCAGAGAATTTTGGGAAAATTCCAGACAATTTTGGAAATTCCAGAAAATTTTGGGAAAATTTCAGAGAATTTTTGGAAAATTTCAGAGAATTTTGGGAAAATCTCAGAGAATTTTGAAAATTTCAGAGAATTTTGAAAATTCCAGAGAATTTTGGGAAAATTACAGAGAATTTTGAAAATTCCAGACAATTTTGGGAAAGTTCCGGAGAATTTTGGGAAAATTCTAGAGAATTTTGAAAATTTCAGAGAATTTTGAAAATTCCAGAGAATTTTGAAAATTCCAGAGAATTTTGAAAATTCCAGAGAATTTTGGGAAAATTCCGGAGAATTTTGAAAATTCACTGACTTCGCCCTGACCATTCCAGAAGAGAAAAATTTCCCGGAGTTTTCCCGGTTTTCCATATGCGTAGCAACCATGACTTGGCAAAATTTCGCTTACCTCTTCGGCCTTTTCTTTTCTGAACTCCTCGACGACGTCGTCATCGGCAAAAGCCTCGCTTATGATGTTGTGTTGAGTTTCGTCGTCCTCGTTATCGTCAATCGCTTCGTCGCCACCGGCGATGATCGTGTCGGGCATCATGGTCATCAAATGTTTTGGTTTGACGTTGATAAACTTGTTGGGATCGATTTCGTCGGTTTTTTTCTGCGCCGAAGATTCTGGACCGAGTCGATTCTCGACTGGGGTCGATTTTCTTGCAGCTTGATTGCCCGAAATTCCGACAGTCTCGTCGAGCTCGATGTCGAGATCCGGACGAAGATTCTGCCGCTTGAATTCCAATTCCTCGACCGTGTCGCATTTTTTCGGTTTTTTCTTGCCTTTCGAATCATTTTTTTCAAGGTCATTCGCTGCTGGCTCGGTCGAGGCGAGTTTTCGCTTGACATTTTTCAGTTTCGTGTCGATTTTGCTCAACATTTTCGTCTCCATCGACTCGAACAACGCGTCGATGTCGACGGCCGGCGACTTTTTCTTTTTTCCAGACGATTTTGCTGGTTTTTTGGCTTCAGTTTTTTTCGGGGCCTTTTTTTCCTTCGGACTTTCGACGACCAGCGGCTCGACCAACCATTCCGACGTTCCGGCTTTTTTCGGCTTTCCCAAAACTTTTGGCTGCGACGATTTTTTTTTGGGGCTCTTTTTCGGTTGCACCGGCTCATTCGAGTCGACGTTTTCTTTCGAGTCTTCAAACTCCTCGGTCACACTCTCAACCGGATTTTCCATCGTCGCAACTATTTTTTTATCCGACTTTTGCTTTTCTTCTCTCTCGCTTTTGTTTTTCTCGTCCCAATACTTGCGATATCCGGTGATGAAATCGTTTATTTCTGCCGATGTCTTGACGCCCGCGACCCATGGATTGCCTTCGTCGTTTGTCGAGGCTTTTAACGTCTCGGGGTCGGGTTCTTCGTCGTCCTCGTCGCTCTCCTCGTTACTACGGACTTTTTGAGTCAGTGCTTTGCTGATGGACAATTGTTGAGCCAGGACTTGACGACTCTGCGACAACGAGTCAGAATCAAATTGTTAAGGACGTTGTATGCAAAATTTTCTGTCGATAGAATTCCTTTAAATTTGCACCACACAAAAAAAATAGTGATGTCTAATTGCTCGCGCAATTTCAAGAGGTTTCACCGTGTCCAAGTCGAGATACTTATTCATAAAAATCACAATTTTCAGTAATTTCTCATAAGAGCGCGTGTTAAAAGTTGCAATTTTCGACATTAAATATTTCCGTTTCTAAATGGTGAAGCCTCTTGAAACTTTGCATACGCTTTTGTGCAACATCGAAGAAGCTTTATCCAGTTTTTCAAAAAAATCGGTCGTAAATTTTGTTCGAAATTTTGGTTATTATATAAAAAATACAGATTAGCTCAGACAATCTTGAATTCAGAGTATCTTGTTCTTTGGTCAATTAGTAACAACTTTTTTTTAATGAACTTGGGCTCGCGAGGCATTTTTTATGTAAGAAAAAGTGAAAACAAACATGTAGATTTGATCGTCGCCACACAACGTTACGATTTTAAATTGTAACGTTCATTGAGCGTTACAACGCTCAATGAACGTTACAATTTAAAATCGAACTGATTAAAATCCATGATTTTTTGATACTCACATCTTTATCGTATTTAGCACGGACTTGTTTGTTCTTTGCCCACTGTCCTGTGCTCTTGTGCCTCAAGGACATTCTCTCTTCGGCACGAGTTTTGTCCAGTTCCTCGAGCTTCAGGAGCGCAGCTTCGGGATCGGTTTTCTGCAGTTGTTCGAATTCTTTCAACTGCTGCTTGATTTTCGCTTTTCTCTGTATCCTGTGGAACTTTTTGCTCTTTATTTTGTTCTGGCGATGAGCTTTCGCCTCTTTGTAAGACTGTGGAAAAGTGGAAAATTAATACAGACCCAAAAAATGTAAAAATTTGTTGGAGAAAAAATTGTCCAGCTCGATTTTACCTGCTGAGCACGAAATTTCGCTGCTTCTTTTCTTTTCTGCATTATTTCCTCCAGCGTCAAAGGAAATTCGTCCTCTTTTTCCTCAACCACAGCCTTCGGGGGCTCCAGACTTTCCAAATCTTTTTCCAGCTCCGACTGCAGCCTGAATCTCTTGACAAACTCGTTCGTTGTCGGCAGTCGGCCCGTCGGTTGGCCCAACGGAAACGTCAACGTTTCCGCGGTCCTGTTTCTCGCCACAATACCGTTCCATGCTTGTAGTTCCTTTTTCGTGTTTTCATAGCCCACTGCTCGCTTCAACTGTTTGCAAAGGGAGAATTAACGTTTTGCGAACACGAATCGACTTTTTTAGGGTTTTTTCTAAATTTTGTATGAACGTTCTTGGCACCCGAAACTAAAAGTTTTCTCTTATGAAGAAAAATTTCCCGACGTTAAGAATTTGAGATATTTAATTTACAATTTTTCGTTTTCCACATCCAAACGCGTGTAAATTCGAGTCACGTTTCGTCTAAAAGTTGCAAAAATCGAGCAGCAAAAAAAAAAGTATTCAGGATTTTTTTTTGCAGATTGCCGGAAAGGCTGAGCCGAAATTTTTTAAGAAAAATCCTAAACACATTTGTTTGCGACTCGTAAACGAAACGCGACTCGAATTTACACGCGATTGGATGGGAAAAGTTAAAAATTGGAAATTAAATATCCCAAATTCTTCATGTCAGGAAATTTCTCTTCACAGGAGGAAATTTTTAGTTTTAGCGTCAAAATGTTTGTACAGAATTATCAAAGAATCGTAAATAAACTAATTTTGTGACACGTTAATGAAAAATTCATTTTCCACTGTCGTAAAACAGTAAAATGACGTAGAATATTTCAAATCTCAAAACTTCTGCAACTCGGCAACACTTACTTTGTCGGCTGCTGGTTTTTCCAGAGGTTTCGGCAAAACTTTAGTTTTCTGGCGGACGGCTCGTAATTTTTTACTGATGTCCGCGTGATGTCCCTTGCCACCGAGAGTTTGCGCCAAATCATCGATAAGCACAGCATCTTTATCCGAAATTCCGCTTTTGACTAAGTGGAATTCCGATACTTCCAAGCTGGGCTCGCTTCGCTGCGGTTTCTTGACTCTTTTGACGTCAAGAACGAAACGACAACCGACACGAATTGTTAAATAATAATTAACAATTATTTACAATTATAATTATTCATCAATAATTCACGTCGTTTTTATTCCTAATACTATTTTACACGATCGCTCGCAACAATAACATTGTCGAGTTTGAAACACGTTTTCGTAACATAACCTCAAACAACATTTCATTAAAACTTACCTCTGGCCTTTGTCGAGTTTCGAAACTGCCTCGATCAGTTTCGAATGGTTTTCGGAAACTTCTTGATCGCTCCCATAATCAGGCTCTATGTCACTCATCGATGTATTTTTATTTTAAAAACTCACTCTGTTACGAAACTTTAGCACACGCGTTCGAATGCACGCGAGCCGGCGATTGTCATATATATATTTTCAGCTTTTTGCACTGCAGGAGCAGCAGCCGACACGTGGCGCCAGCAAGGAAGTTTATTAAATTTTCTGTCGAGCTGTTTTTCGAAAAGGCGACGTCGCATGCAAAGTTTTCTATCGATAGAATTCCTTTAGATTTGCACCACACAAAGAAAATATTGATGTCTAATAGCTCGCGCAATTTCAAGAGGTTTCACCGTGTACAAATCGAGATATTTATTTATAAAAATCACAATTTTCAGTAATTTCTCATAAGAGCACGTGTTAAAAGTTGCAATTTTCAACATTAAATATTTCCATTTCTGAATGCTGAAGCCTCTTGAAACTTTGCATACGCTTTTGTGCAACATCGAAGAAGCTTTATTCAGTTTTTCAAACAAATCGGTCGTAGTGTTTTTTCGATTGATCAAAATGACTTTTATTCTTGTTTTTTGATAACAACGATATGGCACGTGTGATAAAACCGTTTTCGCAGTTTTATTCCAGTAATTTAATTGAAAATTCACGTGTCAAGTTTTCTACCGATAGAATTCCTTCAAATTTGCACCACACAAAGAAAATAAGTGACGTCTAATAGCTCGCGCAATTCCAAGAGGTTTCACCGTGTACAAGTCGAGATATTTATTTATAAAAATCACAATTTTCAGAAATTTCTCATAAGACGCGTGTTAAAAGTTGCAATTTTCAACATTAAATATTTTCATTTCTAAATGGTGAAGCCTCTTGAAATTTTGCATACGCTTTTGTGCAACATCGAAGAAGCTTTATTCAGTTTTTCAAAAAAATCGATCGTAAAATTTGTTCGAAATTTTGGTGATTATATAAAAAATACAGATTAGCTCAGACAATCTTGAATTTAGAGTATCTCGTTCTTTAGTCAATAAGTAACAACTTTTTTTAATGAATTAAGGCTCGTGGACCATTTTTTATGTAAGAAAAAGTGAAAATGAACATCAAAATTTGCATTAAATGCATGGAAAATTTCTCATAAATATATTGGGTGAAAAAATGGTTTCGAGTCAATTTTTTTCACACTTTTTTTAACCATTACAGCGAAAAACTTTATGCAGCTCCAAATAACACAAAAGAATCAACAAACTCGCATTATTTTTGGTTGACAACATTAGATTGTGTCTCGTTTTTATTTTCATCGTAACGTTAAGAACAAGAATAATGTATTTGGTAAAGATAATTAAGTAAGTTTTGCATGGATCGTATTAAATCTCGTATTTGTCGAAAAGTTCCTTGACAAGATCCTCGGACGGATGTTCGAGGGTTTTGCTGTAATCGAGAAGCGCTCGGACGTCTGAAATGAATGCGAAACCAAATTGTGAATAATTTCGTTGATTTTTTTTGCAAGTTTCGGGCAATGGCAAAAAAGGGAAAATATTTATAAAATCCTGAAGTTCCGATCGTTGGAATGCAACGAAATTCTGTTTTTTCATCTCGATCGACACGAAAAATTCGGCCGATTTTGAAAATTTAATGAATAATCGATCAGAAAAATGTTTTTCGTTGATTTTTAACGTCGGAAACTTCAGAGTCGGATTTTTATGGGTTTTGGGACGAAGCGAATTACCTTCTCGATCATTTTTGTTCATAAACATCGTCAGAGTCCGAAATCGTTTGACGTGGCTCAAATGATTCAAATAACTGAGAACCGGATCGCCGCGTTTGACGAATTCGAGCCTCAGGACTTGGAGAATTTCACTGAACGTTTTGGACTCCATGGAGTCCCGGAAAATCGTTGGAATGCGTTCCGGCTCGATTTTCTAGAGAAAACACAAAAAGTAGAAAATTCAAAAATACCAAAAACAAGTAAAAAAATAAATGAATTTCGATAATTTTTTTCCTTTTCTCGTTTACCTTCAAGTATTTGTATCGGAATTGCGTCGATTTATTTTTGCCCCATGTCGACAAAAATTCCACCGCCGTTTTCGGAGCTTCCGGTACAAAAATCTCTGGGTTTTCGGGCTCAGACGATTGGCAGCCTGTTTTTTCCTTTTTCTTCTCATCTTTGACCGAGTTTTCGGGCTTTTCGGTCTTTTCAGTGCCGATTTTTTGGGACTTGGGCCCAAACTCGATTTCCTCGATCGTCACCGTCCGCAGAGGTTTCTTATGAAGCGAAAAAAGAAAAAAAAACAAGATCATCGACTTTGAAGTTCGCAACGTCGCGATAAAACGAGATTTTTAAAAAATTTCTGTTATTTGTCGAATTTTCAAAAATCATGCCAATTTGTCTGGAAAATTAATCGAATTTCGTCGCGTGCTAACGATTCAAACTCCAGCATCGTGAAATTCAATACCTTCGATCTCTGGTGCGGCGGCTTCGTTATGACCTCGACGATTCCAACGTCCTCGGCGACTTCCGGTAGCCATTCCGGAAGTTTTGGAAACAGCTCGATCTCTGTTTTTCGTTTCTCTTGAATTTTTTCGCCAGATTTTATCTCCGAATTCACGGCCTCCAACATTTTTCCCTTCTCGGTATCGGCGCCGGCGAATTTCGTTCGCGTGCTGCTCAGAACGACAGGCTTGAAAAAAAACACGAAAAAACGTATAAATACGAAAAATTTTCGTTGATGGCATGGAAATTTTTTTAAAATCTCGTTTTTCAACGCAAACCTTCGAATTTTCGAGCAATTTTGTGACTCTAACGAGCATGGCTTGAGCCTCTTTATTGGCCGGTTCCAATTTCAACATTTTTTTAATGTCCTGCGCGGCCGCTTCGTATCTCTTGAGAGAAATTCGGGCGCTGGCGCGTCTGTGATAGGCTTTCACGTAAAATTCGTCCATCTCGATTGCTGCCGTGCAGTCCGCCTCGGCCATGTGCAAACTGGCCAAAAAAAACGTTCGCGTTACGAAAAATATGGCAAAATGTTGAAAAATGTTGAATCGTAAGTCGCGGGCGTTTACTTGTCCATTTTGAGGTGGCAGAGTGCGCGATTCGCCAGGAAAACCGCGTCGTAAGGAAACTTTTTGAAAGCCGCGCTGTAACAAGCCGCCGCCTTGGCCCATTCGCCTTTTTTCACGTGATTGTTTCCCGCTATTTTGTCTTTCGTCGCTTCCTCATGATTTCTCTCCAATTCCTCTTTGGACAGCGGTTCCTCGCCTTCGTCGTCCGTCTCATTTTTGTCCAACTCGCTGCACGCCTTGTTCTGAATTTCAACCAAATTATTCGTCTCTCAAAAGTTTTCTCCCGCAAAGAAAAATCCTCTGACGTTAAGAATTTGAGATTTTTAGTTTTCAATTTTTCATTTTCCCCATCCAAACGCGTGTAAATTCGCGTCACGTTTCGTCAAAAAGTTGCAAAAATCGAGTTGCAAAAAAATTGTATTTAGGATTTTTGAAAGAGACTCTTGGAAGACTTTTGGAAAAGAATCTTTTGGAAACGACTTTATTTAGGCTTTTTTCTAAATTTTGTATAAACGTTCTTGGCACCCGAAACTAAAAGTTTTCTCCTATGAAGAAAAATTTCCCGACGTTAAGAATTTGAAATATTTAATTTACAATTTTTCATTTTCCCCATCCAAACGCGTGAAAATTCGAGTCTCGTTTCGTCAAAAAGTTGCAAAAATCGAGTCGCAAAAAAAAATGTATTCAGGATTTTTTTTGCAGATTGCCGGGAAGGCTGAGCCGAAATTTTTTAACAAAAATCCTAAACACAGTTTTTTGCGACTCGTAAACGAAACGCGACTGGAATTTTCACGCGTTTGGATGGGAAAAGTTAAAAATTGGAAATGAAATGTCGCGAATTCTAAACGGCAGAGAATTTTTCTTCAGAGGAGAAAATTGTGAGTTTTGGCGTCAAATACGTCGAGCAAACTTCTCGTAATTATTTTCATGCAATTTGACTCGCGGACTTACCACGTCGAATTTTTCCCAAGCGGAATAATCGCACGATTTGATGCGTTTCGAGTTGGCCGCGTTTTCCTTGCAGCTGCGAGGCCTCGAAGACTCTTTACGAGTTTTTTCCTTCCTCCGCACGGGCGGGAGGATCTTTGAAAATGAAAAACAAAAAATACGAATGGAAAAGTGTTTTTCAGCAAAGGCTGAGAATTTCGGAAAATTGACATCGTTTTTCTTACTCGTTCCTCTCCGTCGTTGCGAATTTCTGCATCAACTTTTTTCATCTGTTGTTCCCAGTTTTTAAGATCCAAAAACTCGCTCTGGAGGTCCTCCGAATTGTCGCGAACTTGTTTTTGCAGCAAAATCGATTTGTCCGGTTCCATTTTTATTCTCGTAAGAATTTTAGTCCCGTGCCGGCTCGGTTTTGTTGATTTTTCGTCAGTTTTAAAACCGCCCGGTCGACATAACCTCAAAATCTTGGTTTTTTCGCAACGACGATCGAACGGGATTTCGGGACAGTAACTTTTGGAGGATTCGCTAAAAAACACGTTTTTTTTGTCAACTTTGCACGATTTTCTGAGCTTTTGTCGCTGTCACACTGTTTTTTACGCGATTGTGACGATTGTTGCAAAATTCTGCTGTCAAACACGCATTTTCGTGTTTTCCGCATCAGCACGAAGAAACGGACCAATGGGGAGAGGCGAATGTTTGCACGCCTCGTAATTTGACCGCAGAAATCAGTGCATCGCGAATGTGATACGGAATTTCTCTCGCTTTACGTGTTTATTAGCCAATCGGCGTGACGCTTTTCGAACGGTTGTTGCGCAGCAGAAAGCTCGAACGCGAAGGCGTGCAGAAAAAAATAATAAACAATGTCAATTCGTTGGACGCAGGGTCATTAATTTTCGCGACTTTTGCGCGAGCGTTCGCTTCAATCGTAAATTTATAACGCGATCGCACGCTTTAATTTCGTGCTGATTGGATGGACGCATAGAATGCGCTTTGTGCGTGTGTGTTATCGCGCGATTTTCAACGTCCGTTCGCTGTTATCGCGCGAGTAAAAAAATGAAATGTCAATCTTTGTCATTTGAGAAAAATGGTCCGTGCGAAAACGCACGACGTTTAGAAAATCATGAAAAAACATCGCTCGTTTGTCGTTAAAATGTAATTTCTACTAAAATCTCATTCGCGCATTGTGAGCAGGCCCTTGAGAACATTTTTGGCACTTGTGTCGAACGTCCTGAACGAATAAAATGCGTGCGGTTCACAAATACATTAAAAGCCGCGCGCGCGCTCGCGATTATTCCGAGATGCGAATATAACGTGAGCTTGACATTCAACCCTTTTAGAATTTGGGTCTTTGCCATGCCGCACCAAACTCGAGCTATCTCGAATACGTGTTTACGCACATTTACATACGCTTGGCATGTCGATATAGTTTGCGTACTCCTCGCTCGCGAAAATCCACATCACACATAGCCGTTGTTCAATTCGAGCAGTCCGCGAGCGACAAGCAGAGCGCGCACACCTGCTGCTCCGCGTCCTAATCACCGATCGAGTGTGCTTTTTTTTTTATTTCACTTATTTATGAAATTTCGTCAATTTTCTTTCTTTTTTATGCTGAACTGAAAATTAAATTTTGTGAAAACCTGTGAACGTAAATTTTTTTGAAATTTTCAAAATTTTCGTTATTTTGACGATTTTTTCATTTCTAACGAGAATGTCAGCGAAATTTACGATTGGAATGACGAAAATCAACTTTCCGAAGAAACTTTCTAGAACAATTTTCGCTGCAATGACGAAATTTTTGTGATTTTTCAAAAAAACGTTCGGTCGAACGTAATCCAACAAAATTTTATTTTCAGTGATTTTTTTTTTTCATTTTAGTGATGAAATTAATTTTAATTTTATTATGATTTTTTAAATTTTGTGCTACGCGTTTTTTCGAAACTGATTGAAAAGTTTGAGTGAAAAAAAGGCAAATGTTGAAAATTTGCAAAGTTTATGGTCGATTCGAACGATTTTTGAATGGAGAAAGTTAAATACTGTTGTGTTTTCGAAATAATTGACTGCGACCTCGCTCGAGAGTGAACACCGCGACTCGACGGAAATTTTCGTAAGCGGTAAGCGACAGTCATCTGCGTTTTAAATTAAGAAATCAATTCTTTTGCCAGATTTTTAAACATTCTTTTCAACGTGCAACAAAATTTTCCATCATTTTCCTAAGTTTCATTCAACTTTTCGTCATTTTCCGAGATTAGCGGATCGAGCAATTGCGACATAATCAGGTTTATAAAAATGTAAAGAGTCAAAGGGCTAAAGTTCGAAAATTCGATCCATAAAGGCTTGCGGAATGATTTTTTGTGTAGGCAGACAATGGTCCAGTGGTAACGTGCCCGGCTCACGCCCCGAGGGTCCCGGGTTCGATTCCCGCCGCTGACACCAAAGTTTTTTTCAAGATTTTAATAAATCTGGACCCTCGAAATTAGCACCACGTCAAAAATGTAGATTCATAATAATTATATAATATGATTATCATGTAATATTAATCATAAATTCATAGAGGATAAAAAAAAAAAAACATGTGAAAAGTCGAAAAGGGTACGCATGGAAAACGCCACTACTCTCCTGTATCAAAACACAGACGAGGTGGCAAGTGACGTAGACTCGAAAAAGCATCAACAGAGGGAAAGAGCTTCATCGGGAATTGTGTGCGCGATGTATTGGATGATATGTATGCACTAAAAACTTTGAGTTATGTTAAGATGGCGTGAATCTATTGTTGGCTTTAATAGGGCGGCGGTCGTCTAGTGAGCGGCGGCCCGGACGAGACTGTACTTGTTCGAAGCACGTGTCTACACAGACCGTTCACATATTTCAAGAAATACATGACACCTGAGTTACATTTCGTTTGTTTGAAACATCATTTCGATCTCGCGTCTACACTGAACAGAAAATTTTGTGGAAAACGATGGATATTTTACGTTCGACCAGACGTTTTTTTTTGAAAAATCACATAAATTTTGTCATTGCAGCAAAAAACAAGTCAAAAAGTCACCTCAGTCGTAAATTTCGCTGACACTTCCGTTAGAAATGAAAAATGGTGTCAAGATTACGAAAATTTTGAAATTAGTCAAAAATATTTAGTTCGCCGTGTTCAACAAATCATCGACGGTTTTTGATAAAATTCGATTTTCAGCGTGGCTTGCATATCGCGCCAATCCCACACGTACGATAATATACAATGGATTGGGCCAAGTGCGGAGGCTTTGATAAAATATTTATTCTCCGCCGCACGATTAATTTGACATTTTCGAGAATCGCCGCGCACTTATTCTCAAAGTTCCTTTTTCATGCCTGACAGCTCGCGACTGTCAATGGACAGATGTTTTTTTTGACTTATTATATATTTCGACTTTTCAAAGCTACTTACGTTGTAAATTTGAAACTCGAACAGTTTCCTCATCGCCGCATTCATTTTTCACACACACCATGATGTTATTTCGATTAAAAAAAAAGGATTTGATGAAATTTCAATAAAAACAGTTGCAATCAAGTTTTTTAATCTCGCACGCGTCAAAAACAAACACAATTAAAAATCATAATCACGTCGAGTCCCGGAATTATTCCAACTTTCAAAACTTAATGGAATTCAAATATTTTGGAAAGGTGCGTGACCGCGCGCGTGTATTTTGATCACTCGGCAACCAGGCCGCGATGCATCCATGCGGAAGGATACAAAAAATTTACAAATATTTACTTCGTGCGTGTACACATGCAATCAAGATCGAGCTAGTGCATTATTTTTGCGCTCGTGTTTTACGCATAAGTACATTTAGCAACTTGTACTTTTTTTTTCGAGACTTTTGTTGTTTATATGAAAAATTTGATAAAATTCTGATTATTTTGATTTCGTGATCCAACCTCCTTAAGATTTTTAATGATTCCAGAATAACCGATAGAGTCTCTTGTTATCTGGAGCTCATTGAACATTGTTTATAATAAATGAGTGGTCGAATTTTGCTTTGACCTTAGAACATGACGATGGACCGGAAATATCTCACGCCCTAGATCTAAAGCTTGTACGATCGTGATTCACCGATTCGCTTGTTGTTTTAACCAGTAACTAGGTCTATCGCAAATTCCATAAGTTTATGTCGATAGAAAATAAGCTGAGTAGCAGGCGACCATTTTATCGTACAAAAGTCAAGTTTTATGATCTTCCGAAAAGGTTTCCAGCGAAAATAAACAGAAAATCTCGAAATACTTACTTCGGATTTATAGAATAAGTAGAGCACGAAATTCTGAGCAGAAAACTCTAATGCCGTTTTTCTCTACGGTGTACGGTTCGTGAGATATCGATCTATAGGCGTAGTCACGCCCGCTTTTGCTCATCGGCGCTCCGGATTGGTCGAGCACTCTCGACACGATATCTCGTTAACGATAGCTCGTAGAACAATTCGGCTGAGGACTTTTCTCTTCAGAATTGTCCAGCGAAGCGTCCCATCAGGTCAAATCCAACCCAGCAATAATTTTACGCTCTGTACATGCAAAAACATCAGGCAACGCGTCCAAGTGGCTTTTTTTGTACGCTCAGCGTCAACCAACATCTAAAAACTCTATAAAAAATGAGTTCGCCCATAAAACTAGTCTGCCCGAAATATTTGGCTGTGGCATTCTTTGACCCGCTCAAGAGTCTCGTCGTCATGGATAAACGAACCTCGCGGTCCTGGCCAATTTCCTTTCGCACCCTAAAATTCCTCGTTTTCGCTACGAGCCGAGATGACAAGAAAAAAAATACAAACATTCAGGTATATGCCGTTAAGCCGAGCTTTTTTTTCGATGCCAGGCAGACAGTGCTTCTTAATGTTGGATCCCCCACTGGCTATATTTATCAACGATTCTGCTCACTGGCGCTTTTCCCAACTGCAGTCTCGCTGATGATCTTTATCCCCCTCGTGTGCGAGTCCAATGAAATTCATCCCAATTTTCACTCTACGCTTTTCGTGCAGTCGTCTATTCACTTGACAAAACAAAGCAAACTGTAAATATTTACAAAAGTGATCGTTATCGATAAAAAAAAATCATTTCGCCATCAATTTTAGGGAGGGGGAAGATAAAAAATGAAAATTAAAATAAAAAAAAATTGAAATGATTAAAAACCGACTTTTTTCTTTTCATTTCCCGCGGGCTCGACGCCATCCAAATGTCACGTGCGGACGATATTACGAAAACGCGACATTCCAAGAGATCGCACCTGGTCACTTCCTACGCACGTTGCTCTCCGCAAGTCGAGGCGTCAGAGATTCCCAATAAAAACAAAAACAACGTTCACTCCATTTTTTTTCACTACCAATTGCAAAGAGAGTTTTGGTTACAAAATTTCATCCTTTCATCACTCCACTGGACCATTTTTACCCAAAATATCTCGTAACAACTCCGAGTGATTGTTATCATCAAAGAAAATTTCTCCACTCTTGAAAAAACATTAAATTTTTTGTCAAACTTTTTGTCCAATTCGTTCCGACGAAAATATCGATGAAAACGACTTTTGGCTCCAACACCCAATGTCGGAAACATCCTTAACTGGCTTGCCATTTATTTTCAAGGCCTTGCTTCATTGATAAATACGAAAATCTGCGAAAATTCCTCATTTACGTAATTAATATTACTATTTTGTTATTATTATTATTATTATCATTATTATTCAATTATGTTTAGTCTCGTTGTGATAATTAATTATCGACGTCAAAATGGTTGATTGGTATCGACTCAATCAACGTATTCAACACTTTTCTGCTGCCAAAAAATTGTTTTCGATCAAAGTCCTTGAGACTGCGTGGAAATTTTTTTTTCTTTCTATATACGAAAATAATTATGCAAAGCAGCGTTTCTCGAATGGGTTATTTGGGAAATGAGTCGATTTTGAGGATCTTTTTTGGTCCAGCGAAGAATTGCTTAGTCGTGTAGAAGGAAAAAAAGGTAATTGGCAAATGTTAATTGAAAAAGCACGTAATTGGATTGTAAATGCTGTTGAAAATAGGAGCAGAAATAGCAGGGCGAGGAAATATGATGCGTTACAATGTCGCAGATGTTAATGATGACAACGAGAGTCTGTAATTAAAGAGCGAAAAGACTTGATGAGTGGCGGAGAGACAATTGTCTCAATTATTAGCTGACGACGATCGAATTTTCGAATAAATTTTAATTTGTTTCTTTTTTTTTGCATTGCTCAATCATTTTCCACTTTCAGGGTCCACACGAACGTTTTAATTATGCGATATGCTTGAAATTTTGTTGGAAACGATCGATATTTTGTTGAATTCGTTCGACTAAATGATTTTTTGAAAAATAACAAAATTTAGTCATTGCAGCGAGAAATATTCTAGAAAGTTTCTTCGAAAATAACGAAAATTTGGAAATTATCCAAAAATATTTAGTTCATCGCGTGTTCAACAAAATATCGAAATTTTTTTGGCAAAATTCAATTCTCACTGGATAAAAACTACGTTTTGGGTCGCACGGTCACCCAACCGAGTACTGGCCTCGCCCCAGACTGCCAGCGATTTTTTATTATACTTTGAGGTTTTTTTTTGAATTTCAGATGAAGGACGCCGTCGTTTCGTTGACCAATAATCGTCACGAAACGACAAAGTTGCAAACTCCGGAATATTGTCGAGTCGTAATAATTGGAAATTTAGACGTTGAGGCTAATGAAGAACGCGGAGATGATGTCCGGTAACGCGATCTCCGCAGATTCGTCTCGACAACGAGATGGAATGGTCAGTATTGGTTGGGACGTTTGAACGAAGCTGTACCAAGTACCAGGAAGCCTTTGGCGTATCGTGAAATAAATAAAAGAGAGAATGACGGTCTCTTATCAATATGAAGTCGCGAGTTCGACGAGCGGCGGATTTACGAGGCTCCTCTTTATGTGGCGCGGCTCACTCTACAAGCTAATTTATCGCGAACTCCTCCTCTTTTTGGCTCTATTCGCAGCCATCTCTACAATCTACCGTTACGTCCTCACGAAACCGCACAAAAGGTTCGTTTCAATAATCCTTTACTATATCATCGTCCACCGCGACGAGGGTTTTGAATCCGAACTTTTGCTACAACTGCAGGGTCATTTTGACCCGAGCATTTTCTATTCAAGAGGCTCAAGACGCTTTTCTGTTCATCTGGATCGTAGTTTTTGGCTTTTCGTTCCCAAAATGGACCGAAAACACACTAATTTTGCTTTGGAGTTGCGAAACACTGAAAATTGAATTTTTCCAAAAAATTTTGATACTTTGTTGAACACGTGAACTAAATATTTTTGGATAATTTCAAAATTTTCGTTATTTTGACGACATTTTTGTGATTTTTCGAAAAACGTCAATATTTTGTTGAACGCGGTCAATATTTGTGGATAATTTCAAAATTTTCGTTGTTTTGACAATTTTTTTCATTTCTAACGGAATTGTCAATTAAATTCACGATTGGAATGACAAAATTTTCTTTTTGGAGAAACTTTCTAGAATATTTCTCACTGCAATGCCAAAATTTTTGTGATTTTTCGAAAAACGTCAATATTTTTTTGAACGCGGTCAACATTTTTGGATAATTTCAAAATTTTCGTTATTTTGACAATATTTTTCATTTCTTACGGAATTGTCAGTAAAATTTACGATTGGAATGACAAAAATTGACTTTTCGGAGAAACTTTTTAGAATATTTCTCGCTGCAATGCCAAAATTTTTGTGATTTTTCGAAAAACGTCAATATTTCGTTGAACGCGGTCAATATTTTTGGATAATTTCAAAATTCTCGTTATTTTGACAATATTTTTCATTTCCAAGGGAACTGTCAGCAAAATTTACGATTGGAACGACAAAAATTTACTTTTTGGAGAAACTTTCTAGAATATTTCTCACTGCAATGCCAAAATTTTTGTGATTTTTCGAAAAACGTCAAAATTTTGTTGAACGCGGTCAATATTTTTGGATAATTTCAAAATTCTCGTTATTTTGACAAAATTTTTTCATTTCGAACGGAATTGTCAGTTAAATTTACGATTTCAATGACAAAAATTTACTTTTCGAAGAAACTTTCTAGAATATTTCTCGCCGCAATGACTTAATTTTGGTGATTTTTCTGAAAACGATTAGTCAAACGTATTCAACAAAATTTTATTTTCAGTGTAGCAGAGAGAAATATTTTTTTTGGAAATTCTCTCAATTATTGTTTTACCTATTCGCAGTGAACTGATTTTTCTTTTATCTGTTTTGTTATTTTGCGAAGAAAATTCGAGCAAATTGTCGTTTGGTGCGATACCTTCATCAGCCTCATACCTCTGAGTTTCGTGCTCGGATTCTATGTCGCTTACGTCGCTGCAAGGTGGTGGCAACAATACATCGCGATCCCATGGCCCGACAAGTGAATATTCTCAACTTTTTAATTCTTAATTAATATAGAAAAAAACTTGTTTTTCGTCGCTTGCCAATCGCTCGGAGACTTTACTCGATTTTGATTTATTCGTTCCAAGAGTAATGCATCTCGTGGCTTTGTACGTCACCGGAAATGATGAGTACGGTCGGATGCTGCGTCGAGCACTCATGCGATATTTAAATCTGTCCCTCATTCTTGTTCTGCGCTCCATAAGCTCGGCCGTCAAGAGACGATTTCCCACCCTCGATCACGTTGTCGATTACGGTAAAGTTTTTTGATTTTTCAACATTTTTTTATCTTTGCTGTTGCTTAATTTTCTTTCTTGATAAATAAATGGGAAAATCCGGAGAATTTAAAAACGTTCGATCGATTTTGCAGGTTTCATGACTTCCCTCGAACTGGAGCTTTTCCAATCGGTTCCCAGTCTCGAATTCAACACGTACTGGATCCCCTGCACGTGGTTCATTAATTTATTGAAAGAGGCACGTCGCAGCCATCGGCTACCAGATGCTCAGGGGCTCAAAATCATAATGGAGGTGAAAAGTCTCAAAAAATTCAAAAGAAATCACAAAAAAGTGTCGCCTTTGAATTTGTATGGAAAAAATAGACTGAAAATTAATTTTTTTTTGAATAAATCGATATTTTGTTCGATACGTTCAACTAAAAGTTTTTTTTTTTGAAAAATCCCAAAAATTTGTCGTTGCAGCAAGCAATATGGTAGAAAGTTTCTTCGAAAAGTAAATTTTTTTATTCCAATCGTAAATTTCACTGAAAATTCCGTTCGAAATGAAAAATATTGTCAAAATAACGAAAATTTTGAAATTATCCAAGAATATTGACCGCGTTCAACAAAATATTGACGTTTTTCGAAAAATCACAAAAATTTTGGCATTGCAGCGAAAAATATTCTAGAAAGTTTCTCCGAAAAGAAAATTTTGTCATTCCAATCGTGAATTTAATTGGCAATTTCGTTCAAAACGAAAAATACTGTCAAAATAACGAAAATTTTGAAATTATCCAATAATATTGACCGCGTTCAATAAAATATTGACGTTTTTCGAAAAATCGAAAAAATTTTGGCATTGCAGCGAGAAATATTCTAGAAAGTTTCTTCGAAAAGTAAATTTTTGCCATTCCAATCGTAAATTTTGCTGACAGTTCCCTTAGAAATGAAAAATATTGTCAAAATGACGGAAATTTTGAAATTATCCAAAAATATTTAGTTCATCACCAAAATATCGACGATTTTGGACAAAATTCAATTTTCGCGGATTTTCTTTTCAATTTCATTGATTTTGCATTTTTTTCTCCAATCACAACAGGAATTTAACGACTTTCGGTCGAAATGTGGACTTTTGTGGAGTTACGATTGGGTTTCGATTCCCTTGGTATACACGCAAGTCGTTACACTAGCAACTTACAGCTTTTTCGTGGTTGCCCTGGTCGGGAGACAATACATCGAGGGTGCCAAGAAGCCGTTCCAAATGGAGGTCGATGCTTATTTGCCCATATTCACGATTCTACAGTTCTTCTTCTACATGGGATTATTGAAGGTATATTTCAAGTCACAAACTTTGTTTCGCTCCAATTTATTTTTTTTCAATCTTCTCTCTGTGATTTCTACGGATTCACCAACTTCTTGCAAGACCTCAAGGAAGTTGGATCACCACGATGCAATGTTGTCATGCTAAATCATGTTAAAAACACGAAAAAGTTCGAAAAGATAAGAATTTTATAAAATTTGGTCAATAGATTGTTTTAGAATGCAAATTTTACTTTGATCCAATTTATTTTGATTTAATTCGCTTTGTATTTATTTAGTTGATATTTAGTTGAATTATTTATCAATATATTTATTATTTATATTTATTATACAAAAACATAATAAAATATAAATAATATATTTATTTTTTATAAATATTATTTATTTATAATTTGATAATAATTTGTTTATTTATAATATAAATGAATAATATTTTTATTTTTCATTTTTATTTTATTTATTTATTG